>OY982971.1:19816075-22316075 GCA_963890685.1 Plagodis pulveraria | reverse complement strand
GTGCTTATTCATTTACCAGAATAAAAAAGACTAGAAGGTTCACTCCGTAAAGCCATTCCAATAAATAAGCGACTCTAGCCACGAAACAATAAAGTGCACTTCAGCTTGCAAAGCTCGGAGTAACTAATATTTATATACACCTACAAGGCGTCTCTCTTTCTATCGCATAGGCAGGTATAGCTCTGATCTCTTCTAACGCGGCGCGCATCATACTATAACCCCGTCCGGACGGGTACGACGATGTACCGGTAGCTTTGTACCTAAAGTGTGGAGTGATCCACGCCTGGTTTGGGTGGGAATTCCCAAGATATTTCTTACCGTGAACGGAACTGGAACCCATTGTGCTTGTAACTTATAAAAACTTACCTGCATAAAAGGATATTAACAGGTAAAAAACATTTTGTCACTGCATTTTATATGGGTGTTAACACATCGGCGACAATATTGTCACCTAACATATAGGTATCAATAGCCATGCAATGCCTCCCCACACCTCACCTGGCTCCCCCCGCGGGCCATATATATAAGTCGGGGCCGCGCCCGGCTTCGCTCTCTTGCTACCACGAAAATCTGTACGAACTGACTCTCACAGCATTATAACCAATTCTACACAAATTGCCGCCTTTAATTTCCCAGAAGATTTTACAATGGGAATGTGACGGATCCCCCTGGAGACCCCCACCTAATGTGACCCACAAGTGACGGACTGCACTGCGCCCATAACCACATACAGTTTTTAAGTCTTATATGTCTGTAATTATAATATCATAATTTCTCTCGAAGTCTGCTACCGGACAGGAACACACTGCTAGAAACACACACATTCTATTCTCACCAGATTTTCTACTTGAGAGCGTGTAATTAACATAATCAAATGCAAGTGTGGAGTATTTTTATATTTCTGTTAGGCTAGCCTTTGACCACTAGCTCACCTGATGGTAAGTGATGATGGGGTCCAAAAATTTTGTTCAGGCTAACCTAAATTACTAGCTCTCAAGAGCTGCCGGAACACACCGTTAGGTGCTTGGCGACAATGTTCTACTAGAGGGTGGTGGCTTGCCAGGCATTCGCAAAATTCCCTACCACCAGGCTAGTCTAAACTGCCATCCTAAGATAACCACCGTGCCCGATTAACGTGCCCTCCGAAGCACGTGCACACTCAGTAGTAGTGTCACTAGCGGTCACCCATCCAAGTCATGACCGCGGCTGTCGTTGCTTAACTTAGCTAATCAGTTCAAAATGGCTTCGTAAACTACCCTTCGAGCGCTTCAGACTTTGCTCCTTTTCGCTAGCTTCACCGTAGTTCACTGATTCACTAAGTCATTGACATTATGTTTACCTAGAAAGGGAAATGTGGAAGGTCACAAAAGAACACGAAAAAGTATCGATACTTTGTGGTATTGAGTCCATTTTCATGCGATACTTTTACTAAATGAGTACTTTTTGGCAAATATCGTATCGAATAAAATTAAGTTATAAATGGGTAATCTTAGAAATAATCCATTTAAAACTTACATGAGTACAGTATCGATACTTTCTATTCGATACCGTGTCTGTACACAAAGGCTGTTTTACAAAGAAAAAGTCAATAACGTTTACTGAAAATATATCGAATTACAATTTCAATAAAAAAATCAAGCTTCGTTTGTAGTTTGAACGAATGTCCTAAATAAAACATATTTCCCGGATATAGTAGCTACCAAGTCGAGTTGCATAGTGGTGCAGCGGACCGCATCGACCTAGCAACTATTTTCATCTCAAGACAACCTTGAAGTACCTCACGGCCGGGTACAAGGCTTGCTATTAACCTAAACATTTACCGAGATAAAAATCTACTGCCTACTACATTTTAGGTAGGTAAATATACTCTTAAAGTCTTGCAGGCTACAATAAAACCCGACTTACAATGGTAAAATCATCATATTGAAAACAACGCAATAAGCACTAAGTGTATAAACACAAAGTTTGTACACTTAGGGACGGTGTTTAAATTGACAGCTGATTTAAGCAGCAGTACTTAGGTACTGCATAAAGTTATGTAGCGTTTATGAGTAAGGAATTTTGCTAATCATCGGCTAAGTAATGTTTAAAATTTAAGTAGCGTCTATAAGTAAGGCTGTTAGTCAACATAAATTCGAGAGTTAAATTCCGGTTAACTTTATTTTAGTATGACAATTTACCCTTAATTCGAGTTTAACTCGCGTTTAACTACCTTTGTATGAAAAGCGCTCCGTGAACTCTACTCTTAAGCTGGAAGAGACGAATGCAAACTTTCACCGAGTTAGAACACTTGGTACTTATTATACAACATATTAGTTTGCTTGTATGGAAACCGCATGAACACTAACCATAAACATTCTTCTGCGGTATTTTATCCATTATGTCTTGCAGTACGTAGTACATAAAAATTAAAGAAATAAACATATATACGCGCATGGTTACATAAAAACCGGTTTGAATTTTTTATTGCATTCACGACCTTGGATGTGGACTGTGTAATTATTACATTCGACGTCTATCAATTGTGGAGGTCAATGAATTGTTCTTTTTAGGGTTCCGTACCGAATGGAAAAAACGGAACCCTATTACTAAGACTCCACTGTCCGTCTGTCTGTCACAATCAGGCTGGAACTCATGAACCATGATAGCTAGACAGTTGAAATTTTCGCAGTTGATGTATTTCTGTTGCCGCTATAATAATAAATACTAAAAATCGGCCAAAGGCAAGTTGGACTCGCGCACGTGAGAACTAAAAGGAACCCTTCGTGCGCGAATCCAACTCCCACTTGGGCGATTTTTTTTTCAATGAACCAGATATATTTTTAATACAACGATATTCCGTTGTAGTATTCTTTAGGGTTTTATATCCAAGTGGCAAAACGGATCTCTAGTGTCGGTCTGCCCCGTCTGTCCGTCCGTATGTCAGGGTTCTCTAACTTATAAACGCAAACGATGTATATACAGCGTGTCCCAAAATTCAACGATAAGCCGGCATCGGAGCATGGACCTGCTAATGACTCCTCGGAAAAAAAAAAAAAAAATTATAACTTTTTTTTTTTATTAATTACAGAGACTTTTATAAATTTCATCGATATTCGATACCCATTATGCTATTTTCAACTACCATGACCACAACTTTTGACATATTTTTGATATTTTTTGTGCATTAGCAACCTAAGAAGGACGGCTATCTACCACAATCCTTTAAAATTACAGAAAGTCTGTAGTTATTTTACAAAAATCAGTAAAAAAAAAAAAATTTTCTTATAATTTTCATAGATTTTAACATTCTATGCACTTTCTATAGTCTGGGTTAAAAAAAAAAGTATGGACACTACCATGGGCAAGTTTTATTAAAAGTTGGCGCAACTTTATAAAAGTCTCTGTAATTAAAAAAAAAAGAGTTATAATTTTTTTTTTTTTTTTTCCCGAGTAGTCATGAGTAGGTCCATGCACCGATGCCGGCTTATCGTTGAATTTTGGGACACGGTGTATACAATTAAATACATTTTCAGGAAATCCGTCATGAGACAGTAGCTGAATAATCTATCTCTCGCATGGTTTGGGAATGCTTTAAACACAATGTCAACCTTCAATTTGAATTAATATTAATTTGATTGAACACATGAACAAAAAAATATAATATGACCTGTAATTGTAATAATTATTAATAAATTGTTTATCTGTTTATCATCAGTTTAGTCAAAAATGAACGTGGAACATAAATCATTTAATAATAACAAATATTTCTTTTAAATATTTTTAGAAAACATCACATTAATATTTTAATAAAACACTTAAAAAATAATACTAGTGACAATTCCGCCTAATTTTCCTGTTAAGGCGACGTGACATCACAAACGCCACGCAGCCCAACCGGAAGAATCTTCGACGCGTTTCGCTTCTACACGAAGCATCCTCAGGAGGTCTTGACTCTACGAGCGCACGATCGAGATTCGTCGAAGATTCTTGCGGTTTGGCTGCGTGTCGTTTGTGACGTCACGTCGAAAACTAGGCGGAACAGGAAAATTAGGCGGAATTGTCACTAGATATATTTTTTTATTTTTTAAGTGTTTAATAAATTTTACGTTTAATAAATTAAAATATTAATTTGATGTTTTCATAAAATATTTAAAAAAATATTTGTTATTATTAAATGTTTTATGTTCTACGTTCATTTTTGACTAAACTGATGATGATAAACAGACAAACAATTTATTAATAATTGTTACAATTACAGATCACATTTTTTTTTGTTCATTTATTCATTCAAATTAAATTAAATCACATCAAATCAAAGATAAAAATAAATATACAAATATAAATAACATATTTTGTAACTAGATTATACAATTGCAATGTTATTAAAATATTATGGTCAAATACAATATTATGAACACTCGGTATGAAATTAAGCAATCGATTAGTATTTTTATATTATAGATAAGTAATATAAATTTCGATTACCCCGTGGGGTGCCGGGTTAGAATTCCACCTCCCCATTTCATCCCGTGGGTGTCGTAAGAGGCGATTAAGGGAATTACACTGAAAGGTGGGCAGCAGCGCCTTCTAAAGAACTATTATCTTACACTGCGATTCCCAAGCCGCCTGCCAAGCGTGGAGATTATGGGAAATACCCCCTTAATAGGGGAGGCTGTGTTCAGCAGTGGGCGATCCGGCTGATACAATACAGTATAAATTATTTTGATTCCGTGAGGAATTCGTCAACGATGAAAGGGAAGACTTGCTTCAACTGGATGCAATTTTTTTCTTACATTATTATACAGATTTCAATTTGAAGCGCTCGTAGCGAAGTTTGTTCTTAACCGATCAGCAAAGTTAAGCAACGTCCGCCGCGGTCATGAGTTAGACGGTTGACATTACTACTGAGCGCTTCCGTGCTTCGGAGGGCACGTTAAGCCGTCGGTCCCGGTTATTGTCTTAGGGTGGCAGTCGTTATAGCTAGTGGTAAGGTATTTAACGAATGCCACCCTCAAGTAGAAAATCTGTCGCCAAGCACCTAACGGTTTGCACCGACGATAATTGATAGCTAGTAATTCTTGGTTAGCCTGAAAAACATAATTTTAGTAAATAATACGGGATAACTCACGTCTCGCTAAGCACAGTGCTAAGCGACACGTCAACGCGAGCTCTCCTTGAAAAATACCACCGAATGTGGTTGAAACTATAGTCGGAGCTATCTGACTTATTCGCGTGAGTTATCCCGTATTATATACTGTAAAACATTTTCGATTACATCATCCCTTGCCATCAGGTGAGATAGTGGTCAAAGGTTTTCCTATCAGCTATAAAAAAAAGTCAGATTACTGAAGTACAAGTCAACAATAATTGAAGTGGTAGAAAAATATTAAACAGAGCCGCCTCCTGGAATCATCAATTGTTCATCGCGTTCAAAGAAACGCGCAATGATAACACTAAACCCATTTTCATAGAACTTCGTACGTTGAATCAAGTTAGAAACACATGTCGGAATCGCGACGTTTTATGTTCTTCATAAGCGATGAACAAGATTTATATATTTCGCACTAAGGCCGATAATTGCAATAGTATTATAATGAATCCTACGCTATAAAAAAAGTTCTATGTTTTTATGTTATTGTGACGGAACAAGCTCGAGGCTGACATGATGTTCAGCGGACTAACCTGTGCCTATAACAGATTCCTTTCGTCACAAGTCTCGAATCGCACTGCCCGTCATCGTGAGACTTAGTTGCTAAGTCTCATGTGCCTGTAATTTCACTGGCTCTCAAGGACTGCTGCCGGAACACACCGTTAGGTGCTTCGCGACAGATTTTCTACTTGAGGTTGGTAGCTAGCCCCCTGGCTGGCACCGGGCAATCGCATAATGCCCTTCCAACATGCGGTGGAACTCAAGCCCGTGGCGGCATTCGAACCATGGACCTGCTTTACAGCAGTCTAAAGAAAATGCCACTGAGCCATCACTGCTCCAAAAACCGCTAAACTCCAGGTGGTCATAATTGCGTTTTATCTATGTGTTACGAAGGCGCGATTATCAGAATTGATATTCATAAAAGTTCATAGGAATCGTTACATCGCAGTACTACTTTACATTTTGCCCTACCAGTTACACCGTTGGAGCTAGTTCGAAAGTTTTGACGCGGTTTTTTTATTTTATGGTTTAGAAGGGCAAACAAGAATACGGCTCACCTACTGGTAGGTAAGTGTTCACCGTCGCCCACGGTCATTCGCAACACCAGAATACTGAGGTCTCAAGGATGCGTTGCCGGCCTTTGATGTTATAGAATATTATTGCCATTTTTACATCCCACAAGCTCGGAAAAGTGTTGTGAAAGTGTGTGAAATGAATGTCATTAGATATCTGCGCGGAAAATTGCTTTTGAACCGCTAGCGTCGGTAACATTTTTAAAATTGGAACCGTAATAAGATCCAGAAAAAATAGTTTTTATCTTCAACATTAACAATTTTCCTTTTTTTATATAAATTAACACTATTTTACTATATTATTTAAGCCGTTTCTCTCGCACCGTTAGTATTACCCTCGCTGTAGTGAGGTGAAAAATTTGTATTTCGCTCGACAACAAAGTTATTTTGCTTCTTGCACTTTTGAAACTTTCGCCACGCTCAGGATACATAATCCTATATGAACTCGCTCGCTTCGCTCGTGGTTCAATCCTACGACCCTGCACTTCCTCAGGTATCAATAAAAGCACTCGCGACATAAACAATTTTGCAGCCTTGCATATCAAATAACTATTGCATTCGTGTTACAAATAGGTAATGATAACATATCGGTGCCCATTTTAGTATTTCTCCATTTATATCCGTCGGGCGTAGGTTATCATATGTCTCCAAGAATCGTGTACAATTCGTGCCCTGAGGTTATCAGGAGAGATATTGGATTTCAACAGTCATCGCTTCGGAATTACACATGACATTACACGCATTCGTCTTAATTTGTAGGCATTGGGCTTGATGATACTGTCTCATTGGCTGAGTGGCGTATGTACCACTTTCTTTCAAAATGTTGAGGTATTGGGATTGGTTTTAACTAGCAAAAAGCTGAGCTTTGTGAGGGCTCGCCTATTATTTAACAACCTGATTCTAGTGGTGTCATCTAGTATTAAGTAGATTAACTACGATGTATTTGAGTATTGAGTTTAGCTCTGTTGCAGCGATGTTAGTTATTTAATGTTCTGAGTGATGACGTGTTTAGTACAATAATATTTTATCCACTGAATACCAAATTGTCAATGTTCATATTTTTTAATAATTATAAAATTATATTTTTTAGACAGATAACACATCTAGATATGAAGTTAAATTACTATATTAAAGCACAAATCTATAGGAGTGATAGTTTTTCAGTGAAGTGTGCCACAAAATGTTTAAGTTGTGGGATAGTGATAGGAATCGCTTCGCTCGCCCTAATGAGCGATACATTTTTGGTGGCTGCTGTCCAAACTCTTAAAACTTGCCCGGTGTAAACGATAATATGCACACTCTAATTACTATAACTAATTACGACACTCTAATTACACAGGATCAAAATATGTGTCAAAAAACCCTCGTCAAAAATGGCGTTTGTTGTACGATCTACTATTCCTAACCATTGTTGACCACTCTTTGCGTACAATTAACTTGTAGTGAAAGACAATCTTTTTCTTTTTTCAGTTTGACAATCTCTTTCGGCCCTGCGCAGACATTGGTATTCAAGCAGATTCGTTGATAGAATGGAAATACGATGCCGAAAAACAGGTATGTTGTAAATACCTACGTCTATGTTTTGCGTATCATTTGTTTTATCAAAATGTTATATTATATTTGTTTTATGACAAAATTTAAGTTCACTTGAAAACTAGTTTAACCCTGTAAAAATAAAATTCTGGCTAACCTGATTTCAGGAAGAACTAGTTTAAGCTTGAACAAACTAGTTTAATCTTGGACGAAACTTGTTTAGCCTTAGACAAAGTAAGTCGTAGAACATGCGGCTCCCTACCATGCCAGCGCCCGTTTATATAATATGATGCAACAAAAAGGTTTCTTATTCGAGTAAACTTTATGTGGTGACACTTTGTTGGATTGAGAATCATCTTGTTGTTTCGACAACAAAGATATACGAGATCGAGATCATTGTGCAAAGTAGTAATGTCGTCTCTTGAATCTATCAATCTGTAAATTTTTAGGTTGTCTGCAAACAATTTATAGTTTGAGGTTATTTTGGAATAAACATCATTTATGAATAATAAAAAGAACAGAGGTCCGAGATGCGATCCCTGGGGTACGCCAGAAGGTATTGTTTTGACTAAAGACTTAAAGCCTCGAACGATAACCAGCTGAGAGCGATTACGCAAGTAAGATTCGCACCATCTGAGTAACGAACCACAAATTCCAGCGTATCCAAGTTTAAGGATTAGAATGCTGTGATCGACAATGTCGAACGCCTTAGAGAAATCGGTTTATATAGTATGAATTTCTGCACCTTTTTCTATAGCATCAAGTATATCATTTGAATATCCAAATAGGTTGGATGCTGTTGATCGTCCCGGTAAAAAACCACGTTGATGCGGATCGAATAGAGGTTTGAGATGGAAGTATAAGAATTTTTGGATCATTGACTCGAATGATTTCCCAAACGCTGATAAAATAGAAAAGGGCGTAAAGTTGGCTATGTCACTACGATCTCCTGTTTTATGAATCGGCATGATATGTGCAATTTTCCATCGTGTGGGAAATACTCCATTTTTGAGAGATTTGTTCTAGATGATTTGCAGCGGCTTTACCAGCTGCAAGGCACAGGTATTTAGAAAAATAGGGGGATGGTGTCCAGCCCAGGACCTTTATTTACGTCGATGAGCTGAAGAGATTTTAAAATATCAGCTTTGGACAAAATTACACGAGTTCAGAGATGAATGGTAGTTATTTGAGCGATATAGACTATATACAGTCACTGATTGGTTACTGTAATTTGAGTTAAAATATTCCAGGAATGGGTTACTGATCTGCTGCCCTATACTTTGTTATCACCAAGAAACATGTACTACTAATGGACATACATTAATACAAATGTAAAATATGATTGTTTATGTAGGAATTAGTAGTAGAAACTATACTAAAAAAATATGGACGGGTTCTTCCACAACAGCTTCCTTCAGTTTTTCACTTGACCATGAATTAACCATCGCTGCCTTACTTTAACTCGTCGGAGTCCGACAGTGATTGAATGACAGCATGATTGGTGATGTGTTGCCCGTTATCGCACAGATATCGCACGTAGTGCTCGGGCGCGGCGGTATCGGCGGCGCGTGGCCGACGTTCCCTAGCACGGTCCGCACGGTGTCCCCGGGCGCGTGGCTCACGCTGCCGCCGCACACCTCGCACGCCGCCGCGCGCCTCTCCGCGCCCGCCGTCGCGCACTACTGCCGACGGTACGTGCTCGCCTGTCGACTGCAGGTCAGTACACTACCTACACTACACTACACCAGCCCACACTACCCTACACCAGCCCACACTACACTACACCAGCCCACACTACACTACACCAGCCCACACTACACTACACCAGCCCACACTACACTACACCAGCCCACACTACCCTGCACCAGCCCACACTACACTACACCAGCCCACACCACACTCACACTGTTTGTAAGAAAATATGAATTTATTTTTGTGCACTTTGTCCAATGTGGCAAGAGCTGTGTGGCACCACGCAGCGCTGTACTGCTGAAACCACACCTCGTTGGTTTCCATACCACCCATCCAATTGAGACCAAAATAAATTGATCATTGACGGTACTGACCAACGTAGTTTTCAAAGAAATATGGACTGATGACTCTGCCAGTCTACAAATCTACTCCAATGACTTTTTCGGGATGCATTAAACGCACTCGGATCTCATGTCGATTGGTTGCGTCCCTAATTCGTCGATTTGCTTGTTGATGTCGTTGACTCATTCATCTAGAAATAAGCCTCATCGCTGAAGATGATTTTTCGATGATAATTAGGGGCATTTGCTGCTCCTGAATAGAACACCCATTTTGACAGATGTAGTTACAACAATATGGCCGCTATTAACTGTCAAAAGTCGGAATATATATAGGTAATAATATATATTGTGTTGTGTTGCAGAAATACTTCAGATGCAACGTGATAGTGAGTTCAGTGACCCGCGCGCCCCCCGCCGGGGCACGCTGCGGCGCCCCCGAGTGCCCCGCGGCGGCCAACTACTGTGTCACGGGGTATATAACTATATAGCTTACACAATTATTTAAAAAAACAGTATATATACTATATACGTCAATAAGTTTATTAGTTGTCGGCGTACGAGCCATGGACTGTAGAAAATCTGTCGCCTAGCTCCTAAGGGTGTGTTCCTGCAGCCTGTCCTTGATAGCCAGTAATTCTAGGTTAGCTTGAACAACATATTCGACTGCATCATGTTACGCTGGGATGTCATGGCATTATCGGAAATCCGAAGACAGGGACAGGACACCGTTATCCTTGACTCCGGTAACTTGTTATTCTACCGGGAAGGTCACCAAAAATCTCAAGGTGGTGTTGGGTTTCTTGTCCGGAAGTCCCTTGTTAACAACGTCGTAAAAGTCGAAAGTGTGTCGAGCAGGGTAGCGTACCTTATACTCAGAATCACCAAACGGTATTCGCTGAAGGTCATACAGGTTTACGCACCGACCTCGACACGCTCAGACGATGAAGTAGAGGTTATGTATGAGGAGATATCTGAAGCCATACATTCCTCCGAAACAACTACAGGCCCATTTCACTTATGAGACATGTTTATAAGCTGTTTTCGAGAGTCATTACGAATCGTCTTGCTCGTAGGTTTGATGACTTCCAGCCTCCCGAACAAGCCGGGTTCCGAAAAGGTTTTAGCACCATAGACCACATCCATACGCTCCGCCAGATTATACAGAAGACTGAGGAGTATAATCGGCCATTATGTTTAGCGTTTTTGGACTATGAGAAAGCCTTCGATTCAATCGAAACCTGGGCCGTACTGCAGTCTCTTCAGCGATGCCAAATCGACTATAGGTACGTCGAAGCGCTGAAGTGTTTGTATAGAAACGCCACCATGTCGATTCGACTACAGGACAAGAGCACGGAACCAATCCAACTGCAACGAGGCGTGAGACAGGGAGACGTTATTTCTCCGAAACTGTTCACAAATGCGTTGGAGGACGTTTTTATGCTCTGATTCGGCATCAACATCTATGACGAATACATCACTCACCTTCGTTTCGCCGATGATATAGTCATTATGGCAGAGTCGCTTGAGGAACTCAGTACAATGCTCAGCGACCTCAGTAGAGTTTCCCAACAGGTGGGTCTTAAAATGAACATGGACAAGACGAAAATTATGTCTAATGTCCATGTTGCACCCATACCTGTAGTTGCTGGGAACGATACGCTCGAAGTTGTTGACCATTACATAATATACCTGGGACAGACTGTCCAGTTAGGTAGGTCCAACTTCCACAAAGAGGTCGCCCGAAGAATCCAACTCGGATGGGCAGCGTTCGAGAAGTTACGCGACATCTTCTCGTCGAAGATCCCGCAGAGCCTGAAGACCAAAGTCTTCAATCAGTGTGTCTTGCCAGTGATGACTTATGGCACTGAGACGTGGTCCCTAACTGTGGCCCTTATAGACAAGCTCAGAGTCGCTCAACGAGCTATGGAGAGAGCTATGCTCGGAGTTTCTTTGCGCGATAAAATCCGGAACGTGGATATTCGCCAAAGAACCAAAGTCACCGACATAGCTCTCAGAATTAGCAAGTTGAAGTGGCAATGGGCGGGCCACATTGCTCGACGAACTGATAACCGATGGAGAAGAAAGGTTCTCGAGTGGTTACCACACTACACCGGAAGACGTAGAGTTGATAGGCCCTCCTACCAGGTGGACTGACGACATCGTGAAAGTTTAGATGAAAACGATTATCTCACTTATACTATGGTCAGTTATATTATAATGTACAAGTGATGTTATGCGACACTCTTTCGTTTATTAAAATTGTGAAAATTTCTTACATTTTCACAACTTCACCTCATAGGAAAACTTATTATACAGGGGGAAAAACGAATGATGAGAAATTAAAAAGAACATTTTTTTCTTCTTAATCTTTTCACATTTAAAATATAACATGCACACGTTGATTTACAAAATAAAATTTATACCATATCGAAAGGACCATATACCAAATATTAATTTGGGGCCCATTTTGAACACTGTTTATCTTTATATATAATTAGTAATAATATGAAGGATGTTTATATGAGGAACACGTCTCTGGCCGACAGTTACGATAAGTGCTCGGGTCGGCAGTTCCGCTACGTGTGCCGGCGCGTCGTGGTGGCGAGCGGGTCGGACCGCGCCAACGTGCTGCCGCGCGTCGCGCCGCACGCGCTGCACTCGCTGCACCGCCTCGAGCGGGCGCTGCAACTGTTACCTATACACGGTTAGTCAACATACACTACATTATACTAGCTAAGGGCTGGCGTTTATTTTACAACCTGATTCTAGTGGCGTCATCTAGTATTAAGCAGATTAATTACGATGTATTTGAGTATTGAGTTTAGTTCTGTTGCAGCGATGTTAACTCTTTAGTTTTCTAACAGATGGCGTTAGTAGTACAATAACATTCTATACAATGAATACAAAATTGTTAATGTTCATTTTCATAATGGTTATAATGTTTTTTTTTGACAGATAACACATCTAGATATGAAGTTAAATTACTATGTTAAAGCACAAATCAATAGGCGTGATAAGTTTTTCAGTAAATGGGGCCACTAAATGTACAAGTTGTGGAATAGAGAAAGAGCTCGCTTCGCTCGCTCTAATTATCCACCAACAACTTCTCTATACATACAATTCAATACTTCGATAGACATTTAAGTTTCAAAAATAAAGATTACAAGCAAGATCGCGTGCGAAGCTAAATTCACATATACAAATTTATAGAGTATACATTTTTCATCTTAAGTGGGAATCGACCACGCCACCCGATTTTAATAGTGCCTTAACCAGTGGGTCATGGATGATCGCTTAGCTGAGCAGAAATTTTAGACTAATTACTACTAATAATAACACTATTTGAAGCAATGCTGGCCGAGCGATAATAGCCATGGACTGCCGTGCCGCAGGTCCATGGTTCGATACCACCGCCGGCTTGAGATTTACCGCACGGTGGAAGGGCATTTTGCAAATGCTCGCCTGGCTAGCTACCACCCGCAAGTAGAAAATCTGTCAGTGTCAGCTAAGCACCTAACAGTGTGTTCCGGCAGCAGTCCTTGAGAGGGTAGTGGTTGTTTAGCAAGTGATATAACTAGGCGAACGAGACATAACTCTCATCTCAGTGTGACGAGCGCAATGCACAGTCAATCAAGTTTACGATTAAGTTGCAAATCTAATAGATGTGACGCTTATCATCAATCAGGCAGCTAACTACTCCGTCTCATATAAATGTTGTTTGAGCATGTTGAATCACACACGAGTGGCATAAGAGTACAATGGAGATGATAGCCTTGAACTAATATACGTGTTCCTCCGTTCCAGCATCAGCAGGCCAACCGCCACCCACAGTGATGGTGGTGGGATCGGGAGTGTCTGCAGCGGACGCAGTGTGGCTCGCCCTTCGGAACGGGCTTCACGCCCTACATCTGCATAGGGCTCCGGCAGAGGCGCTCGCCAGGCTGTCTCCGGAGACCTATCCCGACTACTGCCAGGTAAGAAAAAAAAAACATCGTCATTTTTCAGAAGTGTCTTATTGACCAGGTTTCACTGACAGAATCCGGGTAGGAGTGCAGTTATAGCTTTTGCCCGCCTGGCTAGTTACTCTCAAGTAATAAAATATGTCCCCAAGCACCTACTGTGTTCCGGCAGCTTTCCTTGAGAGCCAGTAACTTTAGGGTAGCCTGAACAACGTCTTCGACCTCACATACCATCAGTTGAGATAGTTGACAAAGGCCAACCTATCAGCTTAGAATTAAAAAGGACATGTTTTGGTCCCATGTAGTTGGGAGGCGGGTCTATTGCCATCTACAGGGCTTCGTTCCAGACCCTAGACTGGAAAAAGTTTCGTTGTCAGAAAAAAAACAATGATTTTTCCGACCCTGATATCAGGCCGAAAACGCTCGAGATTACAAAGCCATGTTGTCCTTTCAGGTATACAAAATGATGTGCGATGGACCATCAGGAAATCACCACAACTACACTCCGTACCCCCACCATGTCATTGTTGACGTCACCTCCACCACATCCCCACCTCACCTCAATGCAGAAGACATCGAAGAATACAACATTGGACTGAAGCGAGTTAAACTTCTCAACCTCCACACAAACGACACAACCGAAGTACTCGTCTACGTTATATCCGTCTTTATCGGCTCAAAACCAGACCTATTCTTCTTACAAACAAACTTTAATCTAAACTGTATAGATGTTAAAACTCACTGCCAGAAATGTATAGAAGAAAAAACTAAAACGATGGAAGAAAAATGTTTTTTCAAGAATCGATGGCATTATCTCAAGTCGGTGCTCGGTCAAAGCATACAAATTTGTAAGTCGAGGTATTTGAGCTTGAACGATAAGTGTATATGTGATGATAAATGTGATATGAAAGTCATTCCGTACCCTGAGAAAGGTTGTGAGTGCCAGTGTGAAGCGGAGAATCCGTATTCAAATGGACTAGGTTTTGGTGTTGACCCGAGCAAACCTGTAGATAGCAGGAACCCTATAGCTGTTGACAAAAGCACGCATGAAGTCTTGAGTTCCCCGGGCATGTACGCATTAGGCCCTCTTACAGGCGATACTTTTATGAGGTTCATCCCCGGTGGAGCTTTAGCGTTAGTAGCACATATGCATAAGGAGAAATAGAACTTGCCATACTTAACCTGACTTAATGTGATCACAATACTTAATTTTTTTTTTACAATAAATTATTTTTTTACCCTCATTTTTGTATTTTCATTTTTAACCTGGCAACTTTTCAATTATAGTTGCTAAGGTTTTATTAGTGCAGTAATAAAGGTGGCGCCAGAAAATTTAATGTTTCAGGTTATAGTTTAATGTCATGCCTCGTATATATTAGAGTAAAGTTAGAGGCAAATGATTAATAGCTGTCTCAGGGTGATGGGCGCTGTGCAGTTCGTCACTTGTGACGAAATACATCTGTAATGTGGGTGGGACCCCTGGTTGTTTCGTCACAAACCAGTGAAAAATTTCTTCAACATAAAATGACAAATATAGATATAAAATGTATACTGTATCAGCCGGATCGTCCACTGCTGAATACAGCCTCCCCTATCAAGGGGGTATTTGCCATAATCCCCACGCTTGGCAGGTGTCTTGGGGATCGCAGTGTAAGATAGCAGTTCTTAAGAAAGTACTGCTGCCCACCATATAGTATTTTTCCCTGAGTCACCTCTTACGACACCCAGGGGTTGATATGGGGAGGTGCAATTCTAACCCGGCACCCCATGGGTAAAAAGTAAGAATAAAATGTATACCTACATTATATTAGTGTTTTGGCTAGCAAAATATGGCGTCTAAGCTAAGGTACAACCTAACTGAATGCCATTACTCGTCAATTGCATGAACCGTAGTAGAAACATTGTACATATTGGACATTGTACTTAATTTTTTTTTATGTTATTGTGACAGAACTCGCTCGAAACCCACCATGTTTAGTGGTACTAACCCAGTCATTTTGAGACATAGTTGTTAAGTCTCATGTGCCTGTAATTTCACTGGCTCTCAAGGACTGTTTCCGGATCACACCGTCAGGTGTTGGCGACAGATTTTTTATTTGATCGTGATTCAACAATATCTTAATTAATTTTGTCTAAAAATTCTAAATGAGGAATATTTCAAAATAAGTATTATTATTATTACCTATACCCCGCGGTTTCAACCGCTCGAAAATTATCAATATTAAATCCAGGACCTAAACTATCTATGTAACAAGTTTCATCCAAATCAATTGAGCCGTTTTAGCGCAAAAGAATAACAAAAATGCACTCATCGCTACCTTCCTCACTAACTTTTGAATTTATAAAATGAATCTGTATCAGCCCGATTGTCTACTGCTGAACACAGCATCCCCCATTAAGGGGGGGTTTGCTATAATCCCCACGCTTAGCAGGTCTTGAGAATTTTTAGTTCGTCAGAAGGCGCTGCTGCCCACCTTCCGGTATTTTACGTTTAGTCGCCTCTTACGACACCCACAGGGGCAATCGTGGGGTGACATTCTAGCCCGGCGCCACGCGGGGCATGAAATTTTTGTATAATCTCAAGTACTGCAGCCGGAACACACTGTTCAGTGCCTGTCGACAGATTATCTACACGAGAGTAGTAGCTAGCGAGGCACGCATTCGCAAATTACCCTTCCACCTTGCGATGAAGCTCAAGACGGCGCGCCGGCGGGCGTCGAACCATGTACCTGCACGGCAGTTAACTTACGTGAATAAATCAGATAGCTCCGACTATAGTTTCGACAGCATCCGGTGGGCTTAAACTTGAGTCGGAGCTATCCGACAATAACATAAAAAAAATGCATTTTTAATCAGCCGTTCAAATCCCCCGCGAAGGGGATTACTGGACTTTTTGTACCGAATTTAAAAAAAAACATACAAGGTCTTAAATTTACAACTTCGATGCCCTCGATTTTTTTTTCATAATGACAGAGAAATTGTATTTGTAATATCAATGAGGTCTAAACGAAGATATATCACAAGCTAATCTGCTACCGTCGTAAATATCTAGTCCAATATTCATCTTCGGTCAACACTTTTTATTGCTATATCAATTTTGCATGGTAGTAGAGTATTTTGCGAATGCCCGCCTGGCTAGCTACCAATCAAGTAGAAAATCTTTTGCCAAGCACCTAACGGTGTATTTCGGCAGCTATCCTTGAAGAGCCAGTAATTCTAAGTTGAGCCTAAACAACATCATCACTTACCATCAGGTGAGATAGTGGTCAAAGGCTAACCAATCAGTTATAAATAAAGGAACACTAGCATACCTTACCATGTGGTATATGGTCGACTAGACCAAAGATTATATAAGTTTCCAGGTCTAAAGCTTGAGTACAGTACAAAATATATAGTTTCTATACATCGTTATCACTGATAACGATAATAAGATAAGTGATGAACTGATGAATGATGATGCAGTTGTAGATGTTGTTCAGGCTAACCTAGAATTAGGTAATGGCTCTCAAGGACAGCTGCCGGAACACAACGTTAGCTGCTTGGCGATAGATACTACCTTCTACACAAAACATCAGTTCCAGGCTTGAACTCATTTCATTCTGTGACATATTGGCAGATGGACAGACAGCGGAGTCTCAGTAATAGGGATTTGTTGTGCACTTTGAGTACGGAACCCTAAACACGGGTAACTCAGCTGAGACAATTCCGCCTCTGCCAAGCTATTTTATTTTATTTTATTTTTATAAATTTGGTACAAAAACATTTAACAAATTAAAGAAACTTATATGTAAACTTGGATTTAAAATAACATGTTAAATTTGTTAAACTAAATATTGTACACATCTTTGCAGATAATTAAAGTATGTAATTTAAAGGTATACAACGTCAGAACGTAGAATGTTTAGAAGTTCAAAGTTTGAAGTGACTTTTTAAATTTAAAAAATGTTTGATGAAAAATGTCGAGTTCATTGCATACATCGATGCAGACCTCATCATAAAATCGACACATACGGTAAAGCGGGTTGTTATACCCTACATTATTGTTCGATGGCGGAATACTAAAAAGAGGTGATTTACGAGTTGCAATCTTACGAGTTATAATGTTAATATCCATTAGTAATTCATCACCAAAGAGTCCATTGACGATCCTGTGCAGTACACACATGTCAGTGATTTTGCGTCTATGTATAAGACTTTGAAATTTGAAATGTACCAGACGATTTTCATACCCAGGAATAACTTTCCTCAACCCTAGTTTGACACATAATTGCCTTAAGAATCGCTTTTGTATTGATTCTACGCTATCCTCATAAACTTTGTAAATAGGTGCCCAAATAGGGGAGCAATATTCGAGTTGTGATCTAACTAATGATATATAGAGTATTATAAGCGAATCCTTAAAAGGTTTTGCCGTACGCATGATAAAACCTAGCATTCGGCTTGCTTTAGCTGTTATGGTTTCAATATGAAATTTGAAGTTTAATGAAGAATCGAACCAGACACCCAAATCACGCACTGTGTTGACTTTGTCCAGCCTAATACCATCTATAGAATAATTATACATTACTATGTTCTTTTTTTTTGTGAATGTTATATATTGGCATTTCTTTATATTTAGTGACATATTGTTACTTTTACACCAGTTGTTCAATACATTGATATTATGCTGAAGAAGAATACAATCATTAATACTTGATATCTCTGTGTATAATTTTAGATCGTCAGCATAAGCCAGACATTGACAAGTTATCTTTTCCAAAAGATCATTAATGAAAGCTAAAAAAAGTAAGGGACCTAAATTCGATCCCTGGGGTACCCCTGACGTAGGTTCGTAGGGAACTGATTCAAAACCATACAAGGTAACCAGCTGAGTGCGTTTCATTAGGTAGGAATGAAGCCAGCGATGAAGATTACCATGAATACCCATGTGTTGCAACTTAATTAAGAGTATATCATGATTAACGTGGTCAAATGCCTTGGCAAAATCTGTATATACAGAATCTACTTGGGATTTTCTGTTAAACGATCGGCATAAGTAATTTGTGTAAGTCATTAGGTTAGATAGAGTTGACCTACCACTGACAAACCCATGCTGTTTAGAGTTAAGCTGATGCTTAAAGTGGTTGTAAAGGGGATAATAGACCATAGTTTCGAAAACTTTAGCGAATCCGTTTAATATGCTAATGGGCCGGTAATTAGTAACATGAGTTTTGTCACCAGACTTATGGATCGGAGTAATTTTTGCAATTTTCCATAAATCAGGAAAGACCCCTTCGCTAAGTGATTTATTGAAAATCATGGTAAGTGGAACTTTTAGAGCTGAGGCACACATATGAATAAATATTGGAGGGATTCCATCAAACCCGCATCCCTTATTGACATCAATTTTGCTAATATGCTTATAAACATCGTCTTCAGAAAACCTTAAGGTACTCAAAGTGTAGTTTGAAGACGGAAAATCAGGGGAATATGTTACAGTTGCTGCATTAGAAGTGTTGTAAACTGAAGCAAAGTATGCTGCAAATAGGTTTGATATACCCGTTCCAGAGGTAGCTGTTTCATTTATATATTTAACTGTCTTAGGAAGGTCGTTGGTAATGCGTTTCGATTTAGTGTATCGCCAGAATGCTTTGACGTTATTTTTAAGGTCACATTCAATAAGAGAAATGTAAGATTTAAAACATTGACTCATCAGAAACTTGGTACGAGCCCTAAGTAAATCATAATGATCATAATCACGAGGGTTGTTATAAACTTTAAATCTGCGATGATATTTATTTTGCTCCTTCATTGTCCTGGTCAGTGATTTAGAGAACCAAGGCGGGTGACGACTAGTTCTATGTGATGTAGATGGTGTATGTTTATTGATGATTTCCCAAAGTTTATTATAGAATAGTTGAACAAAATCATTACATGTTAATGAATCTGCGTGATAATGCCAATCTATATCCTGAATTTCAATAATACACCTAGCATGATCAGTCTTTCTGAAGTTTAGTTTAGATACGAGTGTATTTTCTCGAAGAGTTTTAGTTAAATCAATTATGAAGTCAAGTGATGGGTGGAATATGTCTTCCTTACATATGGAAATCGTGCTACTTACATTAAGTATATTTAAATCTGTTAATATCAATTCAAGGACATTATTACAACAGTTAGGAGTATTATTAAATTGATTCAAATTAGTTTTATCCATAAAATCATTAAGTAAAGGTAATCTATCATTTTTCCTAGTTGAAGTAGTTATACGATAACTATGCCATTGAGTATCAGGTATATTAAAGTCTCCCATAATTATAGTTTTAATATACGGTGAAGATGATGTAATGCGAGAGCATTTATTCAAAAATTGATGGAATATTTCAATTGGAATATATGATGGTATATATACTACACAAAGATTGATAACCTGACCGTTCATTTTTAAACGCACCCATAGATCTTCAATATCGCTCTGGTGATCATTGCAAACTTCATAGTCTATGTGTTTAGATAATGCTATAAGTACTCCACCTCCATGCCCTTTATCATAAAGTTTAAGAAAATGTGAGTCTCTATCGCGCCTTATTACTCGATATCGTTCATCAAATAACTCGGAAGATAATACAGAATCAGTAAGCCACGTTTCACATAAACATATTATGTCATAGTTATTACTTAATACAGAGTTATATATATCAATACATTTGGTTTTCGTGCCTCTAATGTTTTGTAAGTAGACTTTTAAACCCATAATGGATTTTTAATGTTCTAAAAAAACACTGAAACATAATGAGGGAATTGAAGATAATATCTCAATCTATTTTATCCAAAGATCGGGTGGACTTAATATGTATATAGCGAGAGCCTTCGTCTTTACGGACATATATGTGCCCATCGCGGACCCACACAAATTTATATTTATGTTCCTTCGCCTTGAGTCGTGCCGCAGCGTGAAGGGCTTTATTAGCAGGAGACAGGTGTTCAGCAACAAATATCGGCGATCTTTCGCCGCGGAGGCCTACGAGGCCAGTGTTCAGCTTATTTAGTGGGTTAGATTTATTATATCGAGAAACGGCAGATAAAAACTCATCGCGACGCCTAGGACTCGCTAGTTTAGCAACAATGGTTCGTGGTTTCTTATTATCTTTGTTAAATTTAGCTACTCTGGTAACCTTCATAAGGTCACTATCTTCAAGCTTGAGTGAGACAGTGGCAGCAATCTGATTTACTATGTTAACTAAATTCTCGGACTTAAACTCATTGACGCCATGTATCTCAATGTTGCAATCTCTCAGTTGCTGCTCGAGAAGCTTAATTTTCTCATTTAAGCGGTCTATTTCCTCTTGATTATTCTTAATCTGCTCATCATGTTTTTGATTGTCGAGCACCAATCTATTGCCTGTCACCTACATAATTTAAACAAATATTGTAATAACTCTATTATATAGTAAGTATGTAACACATTGTTAAAAGAATGGCCCCGAGTTTCTTACCCGTTCTTCTCACAGTGGCTCTATACAATTTATTTGCTGAACGTGGCAGTACAATGTAGAATATTTCAATACTAACATTTGTAATTGACCTTCATAAGAGCGTCGTAGACACCTAAATTGAATATGATTATGACTTTGACTCAACCTACTAAGTTTTCTTTGGATTAGAAGAGCAGTACCCATTCAGACGCGAAATAAGAGACACTTTTTAACATCACTACTTCTAGTATGTATACTTCTAGTATGTTAGGATTTTGGCAACAGATTTTCTACTTGAGTGTGGTCGCTAGCCAGGCGGGCATTCGCAAAATGCCCTACCACCATGCGCTGAAGCTCAAGCCCGCGGCGGGATTCGAACCATGGACTTGCTGCGCGGCAGTCCATAGGCAATGCCACTGAGCCATCACTGCTTCATTACCTCCATCATGCGGGTTATTGCAAAAACAATAATAATAAAAACAACAATTTACAACATCAATATAAAGTTATAATCATTTTAGTAAAATATACATTTTCACTTATAACTATTTTAACTAGTTACATTTAATTTTACATATGCACAATTAATGGATATATTTTTGGTATGGAAAAGGTCAAGGATGCTGATAACAGGTATTCTGTCTTTATAAGACCTAAAGGTACCTTGCTTATCTACATTGACCCAATTTCCTCAAACCAGATCAGTCATTTCCGATTGAACTATTTATTTATAAATATTTGATAACTTCCAACACAGAGATAGCCGAAAATACTGATACAGTAATGTCCAATGACACTATAGATTTGGAATATAATATAGGTATTAATAAATCATTTAAATTTAAATAGCAATTGTACTTTTAGTGTTGAAGAAAAGTGCCTATTCTATATCTTAGGCCATCCAATGCTGTAGAGGAGTTAAGAATACAGAAACTTACTACCATTCTTTACAAATAATAAGCCACAATAATGTTTGTGCGATACCAAGACCATGTGACAGTTTGTAAATTGCACTGTCTTTAGCGATTTAAGTGAAACTGGATATAAACAGAAGATGGACAGCTGTCATCTACAGACCTTTCAACACAAATACTGCATTCCCAAGGATGTCTACCAAGCCAAGATTAAAGAAATCCTCTTAAGGAAAGCATAGTTCGGCAGAGTACACCTTTTTCTCAATAGTTTATGTTTTCATTATTAAAATATTTGTAGATACTTGTTTTTGACATTTATCTTATTGATATATATATCTGTCGGAGATAGGTGAAGGACATAAATGGTCAATTCCGTATTTAGAGGTCCTTCGTTAATTTGACCTGTCCGATAACTTCAAGATGAATAATTTAGAGGCATCAATTAATGTTTATAATTCAAAGTACCTAACGGATTATAGTTCTTAATTTTTTATAGAAACTTTTTTATATTTAATATAAAATATCAGTAAAAGATGCTTAAAAATAAAATAATACCTTGAAGAACCCCTATTTTATTAGAGTCCCCAGGCTAACAACAAACATTCGGCGTGGATTTTTAGATAGTTTTACCAGTAAATTGATTGTTATTTATGCTTTTCTACACACAAAATATAGAGATTTAAAATAAGTTTGTAAAATTAAGTGATTTAATATTAGTTTATGAGCATTTAATTTCTTGTCCCACTACATGATCCTACTAACATGGAATTCCTACTTTGTAACTGTGATTTCTCTTTGAATAAAGTAAAACTTCCAAATAATTTTTATAGCTTACTAGCAACATTTAGGACCTCAATGTCTTGTTTAGAACCAAATGGGTAGTCCCATTTGGTTTGCACACTTACTATCAGGTGAGATAGTGCTCAAAGGCAAGCCTATCATCTATAAATATTTTTTATTAAATGTTACATAGCCCTTGGGGTGGCAGACCAGAATGTCAACCCCATCTCTTCCTATGGGTGTTGTAACAGGCGACTAAGGGTAAAGTACTGGAAGGTGGCCAGCAGTGCCTTCTGAGGTTCTGCTATCTTACACTGCCATCCCCAAAACGCCTGCCAATCATGGGGATTATGGCAAAACGCTCTTTGATGAGGGGAGGCCATATTCAGCAATGTACAATCCACCTGGTACAAACTATATGACATATGCCACATACAATAGTCAAATGAAATTATGTTAAAGTTATATAAAACTAAAATAATGAACAGTAATCACAAATATAGTCAAGTGGAAGTCTAAACTGTGCATTTTCATCTCTAATAAGTAGGTAACTTGCTATTGAAAGAAGCACAGGTTGTATTATTTTTGTGCAAAACTACAGGTTAGATTTTCGGTTATGGCACTTAATGTATCTTAAATATAGTAATGCAAATAAAACTCCCCAACCCTATAGCTATGTATGATCAACCGGAGTCTATATTGTCCATTCTATTGTTATATCTACGATGCATATGGGTTGAATTTAAAATTACTGCCCTGTCCTCATAATTCCTATAATAAAAGATGTAACCACTAATCCTACTTGATTTATTCCACTTATACAATATATTTTACGTTGTAAATGAATCATCCTCGTGACAAACAAAGTGTACCACATCAAAAGTTTTTTTTTTTAACTTTTAGGTTTATAAATTGAGTAACTTTACTAACTTTCATGACATTAATATTTGTATCACAAGTCTTCAATATTCTTTATTTCTAAAATGAACAATAGTATGTAAATGTGATTTTTTTATCTGGTGGGTTGTGAAGTGATGATAACAGATGGGATGTGGCAATTGACTCATATATATAACATATAATAAGCGTTAATCATAATATAAATACACCACAACTGGTAGCTATAATTAGGCATAAAGTGCTTGTTCCAAACATAAGTACCTCCAGAAGTTCAAATAAAGGAATCTGAATGCCGCAATATTAGCCAACATTAACAGTAACATCTAACTCTAACATAGTAGACAAGTTATAAAATCAAATCTCTAAATAATTGTCTAAAATCCCACAATCAATAGTTATTAATCATTTCAACTTTCTGATTTCTTAAATCAATTTCTAAACATGATAATTATGTTTCAATAGAATTAAAATATTTTTCATAACACTTACACATTATGCATACATGATTGTCCTCTATCCGTTGTACCTATTTTGTAATTATGTAACGAAAAAGGAGTAAGCAAGAAGATGGTGTAGGTGCAGGCCAATAAGATATAAAAATAACACCAGCAGGTGTAGCATCAATCAAGATTCTCTTGCTCTTTGTCATTGAGCTTCTTGATCAGATCATGAAGTTCGCCTTTTAGCGCTCGTGGCAATGCCAAATTTTCTACATGGTCAGCACAAGGAATTCGTAGGGCTATAGCTAGTAAGGCCGTGTCGCGCAGCGTGCGTACGCCTATAGTAATGTTCCAGTGGGTTCTATACATCATCCCTCCGACGTTAGCTGGTGCACGGAAGATAGGTTTGTTATTTACACCATAGCGTTCCTTAGTATTCGCATCTGTGAACTCCCACGGATGACTGAGAAATGAATTGACGTCGTATGACGAGTTTGGTGGTAATCGTACGTAGTGTCGTCTTTTTCCTTGGAAGTCTCGCCACCAGATGTCTACAGGACGATTTGTGAGGTTTGAAAAGCGCAAGAAGGCACGCTGGTAAGATTCGGTAGATTTTACTACAACACGCTGTCCTTGTTCGTTCACTTCATATAAAAGTTCGTCGTTGATGGCCATTATAACGAGTTACTTCTATTTGTAATTTTCCTTAAAAGAAAAACATTGATAAAATAATAGATCGAAAGAGGTTTATAAAAATAAACTTATTATTACTGTTAAACTGGAAGCAGAAAAATATTTACGAAAGTAAATAAATAAACCTTGTTATTTATTTCTAATTTCCCGCAAAAATTGGGTCTGCACTTACAATGTTGTCAGAACTGCTTCCGCCGAGTTGTCATACACAATGGCTGTTTGCGTCGCTGTTATTGGGAAAGATGTAAGTTTTATTAAAATTTTATCACTCATTAAGCTATAACAGATTCTACGTTTTCTCGCTACATTGTAAACTAAACATAACACATAATAAAACTAATGTTGTTTTATATTTTTCACTCCTAAACTTTATCGATTACTAAAAATATCTTGCGTTGACGTCTAGTCATTTGTTTTGACAGGTTGCCACTTGTTTTGACATGACATCGCATAGGGTTGTAGTTTCAAAAATTTCTTATTGTGCAAAGAAAAAATTTTTTTTTTATTACAGAATTCGCCGCTTTACATAGGCGGAGTTGGCAATGATACGAGCACAGATAATGAAATTTCTCGTCAGCGGCTCGTACACACTGCCCTAGATGCATTGGAAGAAAGACTTGCGTCCACAAACACAAACAACGCAGGAAATAATTCAAATGCGGCGCGCACAGATTTACGAGATTTGTACTTGGGACTTTTATATTCAACTGATACTCATAAGATGTACGTTTCTTTGAAATTTCTTGGTATCATACAATATTGCTATCTTTACATAATGTAATAGCTTTGTTTTATATTAACTATCACCATATATATTATTTTTAGATACGGCTACGTTACAAACACTCGGATCAAGCTCGTTCTTGTAACAAGCTCGACATCACCTAGTGGGAGCAATATCAGGGACGCTGAAGTTAGAACAGCTTTGCGCAGACTGCACGCGCTATACGTCGATGCTATTTGCAATCCATTCCATTTACCTGGAGACCAAATAACTTCACCGTAAGTATTTCTAATTCAATGTTCTCTTTATTAAACCACTATTTTCCTGCATGATAGACGGAAGGAAAATATTTATACGTGGTTAGCATGCCAGTCGAAAGATTCTAGAACATCCAACTAACTATCATTACTCCGAATTTTGATTCGATGCATCAAATTGACTCTAAATCATAAATAGTGTTCAAGTTCTGCGCTATTCTACTTCTGTTTTGGTCTGAGATGTTCATTATCAAGCGAACTACTTATATCCAGCCATTTGAACATTAATTAAGCAGTTGAAATGTATATTCGTTTAGATATTAATATATTTGTTAATTTTAATTGCAGGAAGTTCGACAGGCAGGTCAAAAACATAATGATGAACAATGTGTGAACACTGGTGCTGATGTTTTGTTTCGTATCTATGACATGATTTTAACCACAGTCAAATTATAAGTATAAATACGATATGTAAAAAAATCGATTACTTGGGCAAATTAATTAGAATATTTTACTTGCCTCCACAATAACGTCAGCGCTGCTTAACTCATTGTAACGTAATCTTAACTAAATTATCTCTATAAATATCAGCATTTTATTTATGTACTTCGTTTCATTGGATGGGTACTTTGTATTTATTCTTACCACGTGTATGTTAATTAAATAAGTATATCAAAGGATATTTGATAGTGTCAATTGATTTTCTACCATTGGATGATCTTGAACTTAAATAACAGTAACGTCACCAAATAAAAAGCTATGTCTAAATAAAGCAGTTGTTCTTTTCTTCATAATAAAATAAATTTGTTTCTGTATTCAATAAATAGCTTCAATGGCAATCTTTGTAATTGTAACCATTTTGGATTATAGTTTTTATGTTAAGCTTACTTATGCATTATAATTAAATTTCAATATATATTATCCAGTTGTACCGTATTTTTGCGACTTCATTATAATCCTAGAGGATTCGATCAGAATCCATATATAATTTTTTTTTTATACATACTATACTCATAAATTGTTTGTGCATTTCCTTAAACACAATTTGATAAGAATTAAGTATGAATAGGTACTTTCTTTTGCTGAAAAAAATATTATGTGTCACCGCTTGGGAGCATCTTTTTGGGTTAGTAGTGACATTACTGCAAAAAATTTAATAATGATTATGCCCACAATAATCAGCAGGTGAGCATCCGCAAAATGCTCTGCCACAATTCAGAGTATCATAGTTTTCAGGCTGACCTGTCTCCGACACATCCTACATGAAGACTGCAATTCTAGGACAAGAATCTGTTGTGTTTGTAGGTATCAACGTACATTTTCCATAGTAAACCTAAACATATTCCATAGATACCTACCCATAAAAAAAATTATGGCCAATCTGTCGTTTATATGGCCCATCTTCTGAGTGGTAGCAATGTTGGAATGGTCATGCTCAACGCCTCAGAATCGTATCTCTGAGACATCTACAAAGAGGAAAGATTGTGTGAGTGCGGGCTGGAACGGTGGAAAATAGATGCTTGCTGCTGCAGAGTTCACCCGTAAGTCAGAAATCTGTTGCCAAGCACTTAATGGTGTGTTTAAATAGCTGGTATTCTAGAAGAGCCAGTAATTCTAGATACGCCTAAACAACATCTTCCACAACACCATCAGATCATAAGCCTATAAAACAACGAATTAATATGTGTACGTAGCTATAAAAGAATAAAAAAAGTACAACTAACCGTCACGCGTTGGCTACTAGAGGGGCGAATATTGATTGTTGATACACAAAGGGATTAGCTAGAAAACTTTGTCATTTACGTGTGGCAGCATATAACAATATATACTGGCAGCACTTACTGGTTTTGTTTTTTTATTTCGATTTGGGCTTATTTCACTTGACGCCACTATCGTTATTTTCGATAATTTTGATCACATTTTGTGTATATGGTTATAGTAAATAACGATAGTGGCATCAAATGGAGTACAGACCCACCAACTTATCTGTTCAGGCGTCAGAAAAAAGAACTACAACATACCTTCAAATTGTGACAGTTTGTAGTTGTTTTCCATGACCAGTAGCGTCCTCGAAAACTGCACAGTTAAGTTGGTGGTACTATACCTACGGCCTTGTACTATTTTTTTGTACATTGGCTCACAGAGTATTAATATGGTTGGCTGTTCTTTTAGGGTGCGTACCATTTGATGTTAAAATCGCCAAAAACGCTAAAAATGATTACACTCCCAAAAAGTTGTTCTATTGGGTCTTGGCATTATTTTCGCCATAAACGCAATGAAGCTACTGGAACAGTTTGAATTACCTACATCTAATGTCAAAAGTGACAGAAGTAGCAAACTTTAGTGGCATTCTTAGCGTTCTTATCCTAAATGGAACAGGGGAGAACAGTTACAAACGATCACAGTGATCACAACCGTAGACGCAGAATGTGGTCAAAATTATCGAAAATAACGAAACTAGCGTCAAATGGAATAGGCCCCAAGTTATATCAAATTTACACAGATTACTAGTAACAACCAGTGATTACTCATTGGTAGTAGTACATTCAATCCCTAGTCATGTAGAAATCATGTCAATACAATAAGTCAGTCGCGTCCGAGTTATGATTTAGTAAAGCTTAAAGCATATCATATAAAATAGAATGCGATCAGATTCCGTCAAAAATTCTATACGTTTGCTTCACCCAAGTGTCTTCTAAATATGATACACACAACAGGATTGAGCTCAATGACAGAAAAATGTGCCGAGCGACAGGTCTCGCATTGTCTTGTTCGGACATCTGAATTATTTTAAGCAACAATATATAAAAATAGGCGAAGTTGGAGAGTCGCGCTGACTACTTCAAACCAGAGTAAAGAAGTACAGATTGAGATGATTGATTGATATAACGTATGCTTTGATAAACGAACGGGTCCAATAAGCTTGTAGAGCGAAGTCTACTTGTATTACATAAAACGTCTCTGATACCACCATACGTACACTGCGACAGATCGAGAACGATCTTCATTTCATTCCACGATAGCTTCGATGGATGACACGTTACGGATGACATGCTTAGTGCTCGCCCTAATGCTGCCACAACTGTCGGCGTAAGGTGATTCTCAATTGTGTTCTCATTCCTCTGGTTTTTTTTACCGGCGGTTTGCCTTTATTAACAAAATACTACGAACTATATACAACACTACAGCTACTACAATAAAAGCATTTAGATCCCTTTAAGCCATTGCAGACTCATAGGCAGTCCAAATGCTCTAGCCCACTACCAGTTGGCAGCGTGCCCAGAATGCTGGCAGCATTGCCTCGTTGAATTGCAATGCTTATTCTGTGAGCCAAATAGGTGCCAGCATTTTAATCACGCGTCGCATCGACCAAGCGCTCTGATAAGTTTTGGAAAATACGATGAGCTCCCGGTCCCCACGGACCCAACATCCCCACACCAAACGGCTCAAATATGTAACCCATACCGAAGTTAGCATACTTGCGCCGCTTGAGTTGCTCCGCCGAAGTATTCGCGGTGCCAGCCCTCACGTTGCTTTCAGAAAGATTTCACGGTGCTCAAGTGTCTACGCATGTAGCGTTCCTCTGATTGAAAATGCTCAATTAACTTTAACTCCAATCGTTATTCTTCATTTTTATTTTGAGAAACAAAAAATACCGGTGACCGAAATAAAATAACAAACAAAAAACTGAACTGACCTCCAACACTAATAAGTATGAAATAACTTCTTTATTCTTATATTATTCTGTACTTAGAGGGATTCTGTACCATGTTGATTCAAAATCTATGAGCATTGTAGTCCAATTTCCACAAATTATATCATAAACTTCAGTCTTAGCTTTGTTTTTTTTTTGCTATTTTTTTTTTATTCAGGTAGTGCAATTTTATCCCCGCTAAAATTCTTATAATTTCCTGATAATATAAAAAATATAAATATACGTGTTGACCTGAGAAACGCCCTAATTTTTTTGGGATTTAAAATTTTGCACGAGTAGTCTCTGCGACCTACAACATCGCACTGAGACCGAAAAATACAAATTACTTGTATTTTTATTACTATAAATTATTTGATGAAAAGCTATTCCAATTTGCCTTTCTTGTGTGTTCCCGAGGCTTCTCGGCAAAAGTTTGGAGGCTGCATAAGGAAAATTATATGAAAATGAGCACCTAAGCATATAAAAATATTATTATTATACTATTTCTGTCATCAAGAAAGTAAAGAAATCTTTACTTTCTTGATGACAGCTCAAGTGAAAACTTGAACGAGCGTTTTTTTTACATTATTTTTGCATTTTAATATAAAAATATGACGTTTACGCCCGTACAAGGTTATACCAGAGTCGGAGAAACTATGGTATGACCTTGTACTTGTACAGACCCACCAACTTATCTGTTCAGGTGGCAGAAAAAAGAACTACAACATTCCTTCAAATTGTGACAGTTTGTAGTTGATTTCCTTGATCAGCAGCGCCCTCGCCAACTGCACAGTTAAGTTGGTGGTACTATACCAAATATCATTTCAATCTGTACAGGAACTCGCTCGTGACATTTTATTTATTGATAAACATTTTTGAAATTGTCTGAATTTTTGAATTAATTGATTGTTGTATGTGTAATTTAATATATAATTCTTTACTCAAAAAATCTAAAGACCACACAAAAAAACTAACAAATATTATGACATGGCAAATAAATTAACTGAAAACGGTTATGTGGTTATATGCTGTAGAAGTCGGAGCATGAAGTATACCAGCGGAATCCTTATATAGGTAACCTACTAAAAGGCCTTGGCCTGTCAGGAACAACCGTACAACTTACATCCTAGAACCTGTATCTAAGGCAGCATTAGTAGGATTTAGATCCTTTGGTATTAGTACCAATTTTGGCTAGGCAGGGAAGAAGGCTTGAGCGGTGAAGGGGAGGGAAGAGGAGGGAAGGGATTGATGACAACGTAAAGGGGCCCAATAACCCTACTCCCCTGGTTGCTAGTCCCAAGCACCGGCTGTCGGCAGGCCAAGCAAAACTGTTCACACTCTCGTGCACGTGCCCGTTGAAGCCCACGTCTGAAAACACCATTAACCACACAAACATTTCGTTTCTTCGAGTATCAAAGCAAAGAGAGCTGCGATTACCGAAGTGTAAACGCGGTATAATATTGAAAATATACAAACCATACGAATCCAATAAAAAATATAACTGACATTTCACGTCTTTAGCAATTTCCTTTCTCTTTCTTTCATAAAGTTGAATCGAAGTTGTTCTCCGGTTCAGCGCTGAGCAATTTTTGATTTCAAAGTTGTTTATCTCGACCGGAAAATCGCTTAATAATGGTAAGTAAATAATTCCCTACATATGGTTATAATTTCTGTGAAATCTCCTGTAATTTAGATATGTATATACTCGCATTTTTAGGTTATAATAACACACGTGTGCTTCTATTCCGTACGGCTTTCTAGTGGAGTGTGTTTGCGCAGCGTCTTACGTCTAATTTCTCCTCAGTCGTCGTCAGCCTGAACAGCACAAATATCTATATACATCCGTTGTACCTTTCTTATATATATATTACAGGCAGCCGCCGTAGTGTCAGGCAAGGACATCGAGAAGCCTCAGGCTGAGATCTCGCCCATCCATCGCATCAGGATCACACTGACCTCCCGAAACGTTCGCTCCCTGGAGAAGGTGTGCTCTGACCTCATCAATGGCGCCAAGAAACAGAAACTCCGTGTGAAGGTATTAATTTATGATTTAACATGATTATGTCAACCAACTGAAAGTGGTCGCCCCATTATAGTAATACATTATAACAATGAATGTGTTCCACTCATGTTTAATATTTACATACTTAATATTATCTACGCTCCACAGCCACGCCACCCGCGCGATATTTCTTTCACACACTATGTACGAATGCTAAGGCAATGATAGACAACCCTAGGCACAACACAAAACAGCTTTACCACATACCAATTCTGATGGATGTGCAAGGCTCGATTGTATTGGGCAATTTAGATAGCCTCCTAAATGCCTCCCGCTTGATCTGCAGTCGATTCTCAACATAACCCTGGGTTACAAAATCACAAATTTATGATAGGAAAAATTTAAGTCATGTGCGGGATTCGAACCCGCGTCCATCCATCCCGGGGCCTTGGCACTTGAGCCGGGGTATGCTCTTACCAAATGAGCTAACATGACACAATGTCATAACTCAAATCTTTCCTATCGTTCTTTAATCGATTAGGATGGAGTGACATCTATAGTACTACTTGCGTTGTACTACAAACAAGACCAATTTTGCAATTGGTTTTATACTGGGTATTAAGTAGGTACCTAGTTCAATCAGAAAACGATTATTAGATACCAAGGTTATGATAACTGTGGTTTTTATTATAATTTATAAATTTCATACATTGTGTAATAGATATTTGGATTCAAAAGTTATAGTTAGGTATCACTTTCCTGCCCCAAGCTGCTGTTGCAAAATATCACTAAACATTTCTGAATCCAAAAAAGATACCTACATTATTTTTAATTACAAGTTTGCCAGTTATACCTGTGTTAGCCACTACTGAGTCTCTCATTCTTTTGTAGCAAACTGTCAGACTGACCAGAGCAGAATAGGTCCACCAAATAGCTGTTTTGTTGTCCCTCGTATACACATTCATGGACTTCGTGCAGCATTTGTGTGTGAATGGAGAGGATAAGGGGTCTATTTATGAATAATGTATCTGTCTCTATTGTTCTCAAAGCCCACTTCTGGTCCCCTCGGTCAAATTAAATTGGGACTGATCAGTCCAGGACCTTTTAACGTCTTAAGTTTGACTAGGTATTTCTATGGACCTAGTGTATATTCAAATGACGCACACTCAAACTATTCATTGAAGTTACTTAGCAGATGTGTGGTTGCTCATATATTGAATTATTATTAAAACTGGTATATAAATGTTTTTCATTTCGGAAGGGAAATTTCAAGCAGAATTATGGAACAAATAACCAAATCATAATTTGAGATTTTATTATAACAAAAAAGTCAAGGAAATCTTTCCATTCCAATTTTCACAGTACCTTCGAAAAGAACACATCATAAAAACAAGAAAATCATGTCAGCATACATAATACAATAGCTCAGTTCTATGGCTTTCTAGTAGGTAGTTTTATGTATATAAATATTACCTAAATATTTAGAAACAAAATTACCTTTACTATACATAATCACTATATACTTTGATTTATTTCAGTTGTGTAGTTGAGAAATAAAGAAATAATTACTGGTACCTTTTAGAAAATCATCAAAATATCCAAAACTATGAAAGTTAGACACATGTTCTGTTGTATTGTTTAATCCTGATTATACAAGCTTTACGAGAAAACAATAAAATAACATATTATCATAAAAACATATTTTTTTTGTCTATTGTCCTGTGGGAGTCGTAAGAGGCGATGAAGGGCATAATACCAGACAGTGGGCAGCAGCAATAGCGGAGGCTGTGTTCTGCAGTGGATGATCTGGCAGATAGACAGTGCAGTTCCACTCGAAGGTTTTATTGCTGTTGGGCTTACTTATGACCCACCATCTTACCTGATGGTATGTGATGATTTGGCTGAAGATGGTAAACAGGACAACCTAGAATGAGAAATGACTCAGGGAATGCTGATAGAACACACCATTAGGTGTTTGACAACAGATTTTCTTCTTGAGTGTGGTAGGTGTATTAGCAAACTGCCCAAACAGCATACAATATAACTATAATCTACTAAGTAGATGAGACGAATTACTTAGCATTCCATGGATTCACTGTGCGGGTGCCGGGTCCATCGCGTTGCAGAGGAAGGTTTAGTAGTGGTAGTGTTTGTATTTACGCCGTGATGAAGACATGACAGCCTCTATGATGTCATGTACACCAATAAGGCGTTAGAGAATAACTTCTTGAAGTGCAGTATCGGTGTACTTATACCTGATGCTGCTCATAAAGTAGTAACAATTTCCATCAATGTGCCAGGCATATCATCAAGTCTGAGTGACAATACAAAATAATTCTTGGAATCGGCTGATACGATCAGGACAAGACTTACATTCTATTAATTTACAGTAGACAATGATTGCATTCTTGCATTCCATAATGAAATAATAAATATTTATAATCAAATATAGACTACATTGTATGTTCAAGTCTATATATATATATATAAATTAAAAGTAACACTTGTAAATAAAACATATTAATTAAAGTATGCATATACAGTAAAAGCTCCTTATTCGAGGGGTATAACCGTTCCATAAATGTGCCGCGAATGCAGAAACCGTGGATAAGGAATCAATTGGAGGAGGCATATGTCCAGGATAGACAATCTGATACGACTTTTACTAGTAAACAGTTTTAATACAAGTTCTAACACTACCGTTTAATGTTTTCCAGGGCCCAGTGCGTATGCCGACCAAGATCCTCCGCATCACTACCCGCAAGACACCCTGTGGTGAAGGTTCTAAGACCTGGGACAGGTTCCAGATGAGGATTCACAAGAGAGTGATCGACCTCCACTCTCCCTCTGAGATTGTGAAGCAGATCACCAGCATCAATATTGAACCGGGTGTAGAAGTGGAGGTCACCATCGCTGACGCATAGGCACAGCTGCCAATATACACATATTTTAATTAATTATTACTGGGTTTTATTTTGCTTTATAGTTGTCAAATTACTGGCTTAAGACCTCATGAGCAGTATGTCACTAAGTGTCACAAGTCTTGTTGAATGTGAATAGTGGATGCTCCTTTTTTTTTATTGCAAATATAGGTAAGCCTTTGACCACAATATCACCTGATGGTAAGTGATGATGTGGTTGAAGGTGTTAACAAGCTTAATCTATAATAACTGGCCCTCAAGGACAGCTGCCGGAACACAGCGTTAGATGCTTGGCGACAGATTTTCTTCTTGGGAGTGGTAGCTAGCCAGGCGGGCATTCGCAAAATGCTCTACCACCATGTGATCACGACTGCCATCCTAAGACAACAACCGAGACCGACGGCTTAACGTGCCCTCCAAAGCACGGAAGCTCTCAGTTGTATTGTTACCAGCGGTCACCCATCCAACTCATGACCGCTGCGGACGTTGCTTAACTTTGCCGATCAGTTCGTAGAACGGCAAACTTCGCTACGAGCGCTTCGTAAAAATTGTAGTTGATACACACTACCTATGAAGGGCAGCCTACATGATGCAATCCCTCGTTAAAAATATTTTCTACATTTAATCTGGGTATACAGATACACTAATTGCAAAATAGAATTTGGAGGGTATATATATATATAGGCAGTAGGAAAATGTGACGTCACAGCTTTAAATGAGGTTGTAGGATCGTGAGGGAGCTGCCTGGATGGAACATGTCTAATAGTCAGCTGTATGCAGTAGAAATGCAAACATTGTTCTTTTCCGAATTGAAGGAACAGGAAGTCAAGTCAGCTAATATTTTGAGTGGCAAATGTAATTCAATTCTGTGCAGAACAAGTATTTTAAACGAGATATGGTCATTTGATTAAGGACTCGTCACTCTCTTCAGGTCACCTTGGGGGAGACAACAGGATTTTGAGTCCTGGTGCCTTCCCTATGATGGGGAAAGGAAATATCAAAACTTACAATAATATTTTTTGAGTATCCTATTAAAGAACGATAGGAAAGATTTGAGTTATGACGTCATGTCATGTTAGCTCAATTGGTTAGACCATACCCCGGGGTATGGTCTAACCAATGAGCTCAAGGGCTGGATGGACGCGGGTTCGAATCCCGCACATGGATTAAATTTTTCTATCGTATATTTGTGATTTTGTAAAGCGCACCTGATGTTGAGCGGTAACCTCTGCCTATAACTACTGATGCGTTTCGTCACAAGCAACGAACACTGCGCTCATCACCCTGAGACATAAATACAGTTGTTTGCATGTATATCCTTGAGCCTAATATCTATGCTTCTGGTTTGCTAGATTTCCGAAATATTAAGTATTTTCAAACGAAAAATCGTTTTGTATGGGAATTGTTATTTTGACATTTAGAGATATAATAAATCGAAAAACAGGCAAACCAGAAGCAAGATATTAGACTCAGCGATATGCACACAACATTTCACCGAGTTTGAACACTTATGTATTTAAAATATGGCGAAACTACGTTTGTATGGAAAGCGCTCCGTGAACTCAAGTTTCAAGTGCCTGTAATTTCTTAATTATGGCTTTTAAGTACCTAAGGCTGCTGGAAAGTACTGTTAATTGCTTGGCAACAGATTTTCTACTATTTGAGGGTGGTAGCGAACCAGGTAAGCATTCGCAAAATCAATTGAGCAAGCTGGAGACATTCACATTCCAATATATGAAGCTCACACCGGCGATGGGTATCGAACCATGCACCTGCTGCACCGTAATTAATAGCTATTAGATACCCCTCGGTAAAGTGGAACAATAATAATAATTAAATATGATATTATTAATTGCAACATAACCATAACATTATCTATCAGAAGCACGAACGTGGACCAATCAGAACAGAGAACTTAAATTTCTACAGGAATTTTGAATTTAGTTCTTGCAGTCCGCTTAAGCCAAATAAGGTTTTTGTAACTGGTGCGATGAAAAAAAAATTGTCAGATCGAATAAACTTCTTGGTCACAAGCTGAGATTCAACCTTACAACCGTTGAATTTGTCAAGACATCATTTACTCATTAACACTGAGCAAGTCATATTTTAGTCATTAAATAAAGGTTGATGATGTACACAAATGCTTTTTTTTAATTGCCACGGAGCTAGCCTTTTAGTTTTTGATTTTTCTCACCAGGGGGCCAAGTCTGCTCATATTCAGCATAGATTCATACAAGACAGAATCGGTAGTCTGCTGATCCCTTATGAATATATGAATCTAGGCTGGTTTGATAATATTGCCACCAAAAAATAAAAATAGAAGAGTAAGGTAGGTAATTCAAAAAACAATTTCGTTATTATTTATTACTAGCTGTACCTGTGACTTCGTTCGCGATTGCCGTACCTGCAAACTAATTATTCACATTTGAACACCGTTTATCTCAACGCTGTGGTCTGTGGTGAAGCACTCTTAGTAAAGCATAGCTCAGAAAGGAGCTTTTTACTTTGTGTTTGATAACTCCCAGCTTGTTTTTCCAGAAGACAGTAGTTAAGTAACTCAGAGAGTTCCTTCGCGGTTTGCACAATAAATGTTGAAGCAAAGTAGGTACTTTGTGCGTTTCTTTGGAATTTCCATTATAAAACGGTATCTTTTTGCCGAGGTTCTCCTTGTTTGGCGGTAGAACAAAAATATATTGTACACTTAATGGAAGTGTACAATCTAATATATTTTTGTTCTACCGCGCAGGCTCTAAAATCCGGCAAAAGATAGATAGTTAAAAAAAAATGTGGCGAATGTTCCAGATTTTAAAGTTTTATCTTAGCAAGCTGGCAAATCTAAATAAGGATGCTGAGATGCCCGTGGGGTGCCGAGCTGCCCATGGGGTGCTGGGCTGCCCGTGGGGTGCCAGGTTGCCCGTGGGGTGCCGGAATACCCATGGGGTGCCGGAATGCCCGTGGAGTGCTCGGCTGCCCTTGGGGTGCCGGGTGGCTCCGGGGGTGCCGAGCTGCCCGTGGGGTTCCGAGCTCACTCGTCACTATTCTAACAAAAAAAAGAATAATTGAAATAGGACAACGCGTTCATAAATTACAACTAAGTAACATTTTGACTTTCATCCCCTTTCCCGAGGAAACCGTGCTGAATTTCTCGATAAAGTATACAATAACGTTCTTCGTGGTATGAACTCAAATCGTGTTAAGTTTCATTAAATTCCATTCAGTAGTTTTGGAGTGATGCGCGGCCGGGATACAGACAGACAGACAGACAAAAATAAAAAAAAATACAGTTTTGGCATCAGTATCAGCTACAGAGTGCTCCCAAATTTTTTTTTTGCAAATTATCTTCAATGTACAGAATTGGACCTGTTACAGTTTTATTATAAGTATAGATTATTTTATTATTGCGTTTCGTTTTCATATGAAACCGAGATTGAATCAATATTGACTCCATATGAACGATATGAAGTTAGTAGACTACCAAAACTGTCAAAATTGACTAGGCCGAGTCCAGTATAGATTCATATTGATTAGCAGACTTGACGCTCAGATGGAAAGTGATGATGTGTTCGAAAATGGTAAACAGGTTTAAACTAGAACATGGAACTGGCTCTCAAGGCAAGCTGCAGATGCATATCGTTGGGTGCGCTTGGCAACAGATTTGCTTGGCCAGGCGGGCATTCCGAGAATGCCCAGCCACCATGCTGTCTTAAAGGCTGCAGCTGGCTTCCCACCTTCCGGCTTACATTCTAACCCGGCACCCACGGTGAAACTCTTATGAATTATATATATATTCACCAAAATCTTTCGGGCCTCTGCCATACATTTTTGGAATAAAACAATACTTTTTTACTATAGGTACTCAACGAGGTCTATTACTCAGCTCTCATGTTTGGAGGCCCCTGAAAAACCTAGAAGTACTGGCTCTCAAGGACAGCTGCCGGAACACCCCGTTAGGTGCTTAGCGACTGATTTTCTACTTGTGGGTGGTAGCTAGCCAGGCGGGCATTCGCAAAATGCCCTACCACCATGCTATAACGGCTGCCATCCTAAGACAAGAACCGGGACCGACGGCTTAACGTGCCCTCCGAAGCACGGAAACGCTCAGTAGTAATGTCACTAGCGGTCACCCATCCAACTCATGACCGCGCGCGACGTTGCTTCATTTTGCTGATCGGTTGAGAACAGCTAAGTAAACTTCGCTATGAGCGCTTCAAAAGTGTATTTATAAATAAACAAACTAAAACCCTTATCTGTTTCCGCAGGCTAATAATTTCCCAGTAATAACATAAGAATGGAAATGAAAATGGGCACGCAACGCCCACCGACCTGATTCATGGTAAAAGTACCACATCCATTCCGCCATACTACCGGAAATAAAGAAATATTTTTGGGTGATTGAATGAGGTTTTCTACTTAGGGTTCCTTCTTTGAAACGTGAACAAACTGTTTTGCCATGCATGCTTGTCAGATAGATCTCTTTTGATGACTGGGGCTTTATTGTCTAACTCGAATGGGAATAAAAATAAATCAGAAGTCTTGAATAGCCATTATAACAGTAGACGTTACACTAGGCAAGTCATTCTACCATGATCTTTATTTTGAAATTCGAACTCCATAGTATGTCCGTCACCAGGGGGTGACCACCATCTCCGATTTGCCCAACATTTCCGAAAAGTTAGTACTCTATTAGCGCTAATTTGTTCCCAAAAACTTGAAGTTGCGCCTCCATAGTTTACGAGACGTCACAATAAAAAAGGTGACACCGCCAGAATGACGTTTCGTTGCTGACGTTTCGTGTAATTCAAATCAAATCGAAATTCGTTTATTGACACACAAAAAAATATGGGTAGAAACAAAATTACAACCAACCATGGAAGTAATAAGTACTACGTACAACAGAATTTATTACTTCTATGCAACCAACACACAAGAAAATTAATTAATTATAAATATTTCGTAACTAACATAGAGGGGAACGAAATAAGATGATATGATATAAATAATGTGGGCTAAAGGTGAAAACTCAGCCTAAAGTCCGTACACATATTATTAATTACACATGTGCACAGACGGTGTCTTTCAGTAATCCCCTGTACTCGAACAGATGTTCGTCGAGCTACAAACATCGCGTACTGGATGCTGAAGCTTAATCCAGCTAACAGAATTAGGTACACGAAACATGGCAAAGCTTTAGTGCTCCAAAAACTAAATTATAATAAAATTAAAGCTATCGTTCGTGGTTTTTGAGACAATGAATAACTGTGGCCCGCTGTGGTGACGGTTGGTTTCAGCATGGAGAATCTATAACGACAAAACGCGACTAATCACTTCGACCAATCTTCTTCAAATTTACTAGATATTGTGTGCCTCTAATGTGCCATTTGCCATCGCAACTAGTCAGCTAGCGGTCCGTGTGGCTGGACTATATACGACCTTCAACACGTCGTCTCCAAAATTGTAGTAGGTACCTATAGTTTCTGTCCCTTCTGATCATAGTGGTCAGAAGCTGTACTAAGATTTTGAAGCGCTCGTAGCGAAGTTTACTTAGCTGTTCTCAACCGATCAGCAAAGTTAAGCAACGTCGCGCGCGGTCATGAGCTGGATGGGATACCGCTAGTGACATTACTACTGAGAGTGCACGTGCTTCGGAGGGCACGTTAAGCCGTCGGTCCCCGTTGCCGTCTTAGGATGGCAGTCGTTATAGCATGGTGGTAGGGCATTTTGCGAATGCCCGCCTGGCTAGCTACCACCCTCAAGTAGAAAATCTGTCGCCAAGCACCTAACGGTGTGTTCCGGCAGCTGTCCTTGAGAGCCAGTACCTCTAGGTTAGCTTGAACAACGTCTTCGACCACATCATCACTTGCCATCAGGTGAGATGGTGGTCAAAGGATAACCTATCAGGCATAATATAAAAAAAAGCCTTAAATGACTATAAGGTTATAATATTACTGCCGCCCTTACTCTAACGTATTGATAAAATAATAATAATAATAAACTTTTATTTCAAGAAATACATTTTACATGATGTCGCAGTAAGGAATAGGTACATATATGTAGAACTATTAATAAGAAAAAACAAAAGAAAGAAACAAAGCAAAAAGTGTAGGTACCATAGGCTTAGGATTGAGCGTAGCGAAAAAATCCTAGGTCTGTGGTAGGTACAATGTAAGTATGTTACTTAGGGCACAATATGCTCCAGGACGCAGGCCGCACCAACCGCTGTAAAGAAACACTACCCTCAGAACTAAGAACTCAGAATAAGAAAATATGTAGGTATATGGCACTCCTTGTCCATGTACAAAACCCAACCAGCCCCTGTTCGCAGCGGGCATTTGTAGGTACCTGCAGCTCATTTCAGCAAACAATTGCGTGAGCGAACTTTATGGGCTGATTATGTAATAGCTCGTTAAGTTTCATGTCAGTCATTTCTTTTCCATTTGCGTTATTGTTATAGCTTTTATGGGAGTTAAGCTTCATTTTTTGTTGGTAACTAGCTACCACGTAATCTACGCGTCACGCATAGCCTTTTATGGTTCTGTTTGGGTCCCTTGGGATGAAGGTCAACACGGAGCCCCATTAATGAGACTCCCGATTCGTTTATCTGTATGTTCGTCCCTTTGCCACGGGCCCTCTAGCTCGTCAATAGAATGAGTTTTTGGGGGGGGGTGATATGGGTGGATGATGGTACCTACAGCCCGTATCCCCCTTTGTGTTCTGTTGTACCGTGTTGGTTTTAACGTGTGATTGATGATACTCGATGAATGAAATGCCGAAGATTGTTATACGCTACTTATTACACAACTTATATAACACCAAAGTTAGACGGAAAATGTTACAAATAATTTGTTGACACAAAGTTAATATAAATGCAAATTAAAACGGTTAAAATATGACTATAAAACTGTTTGAATACTGACTCCGAAAAAAAGGAGAGAGCAAGTACAGTCAAGACCTCCTGAGGATGCTTCGTGTAGAAGCCAAACGCGTCGAAAATTCTTCCGGTTTGGCTGCGTGGTGTTTGTGAAGTCACGTCGGCTTAACAGGAAAATTAGGCGGAATTGTCACTAGATGTATTTTTTAAGTGTTTTATTAAAATATTAATTTAATGTTTTCTTAAAATATTTTAAAAATATTTGTTATTATTAAATATGGATTTCCGCAAAGTAACGCCTGAATCTATTCATTAACTAAAGGCCTTATTGCTCTTAGCTAAAAGTGATCACATTTGGCCACCTACTTTTTTATGTCGTTTTGTTGAGCGGGCGTAGTCTTCCTACCTATGACGTCGAGCAAAGCAATAGATCAACATTCGTCACATCACCTCACAAAAACTATCAATGCATCAAGACAAGGGATCTATTAATTATTCGCTTAACGAACAATTACTTGGCGCCATCCTACCCACGCATTCGGTCAAACAGAATGACGCTGACGCAACGACAATTTAGAAATAAAACTGTTGTCTCCGGCCGGCATCACACTCGATTAGCCATAGACAATCGGATGAGATATGGCCGCGTTTCGTTCAGGATTGCTTCGACCTTCGTTTCTGGAAGATGAATGGTTTTATAGACACTGCAGAACGTACTAATGAGAACGTATGCCACCTACATATTTCGTACTTAAGTACTTTGTAGATTATGTACTTACTGTACCCACTGTATTAGCCGTTTGTCCACTGCTAAACATAGCCTCCCCCATTTAGGGGGATTTGCGAACATTTCCACGGTTGGCAGGTGTCTATTTTTTTTGCTGAACGTGGCAGTAGGTACAGTGTAGAATATTTCAATACAAAAATTTGTAATTGATATTCATAAGAGCGTCGTAGACGCCTAAATTGAATAAATTATTTAGACTTTGTCTTGGGGATGAGTTCCTCAAAAGGCGCTGCCCTCCTTCCAGTATTTTACCTTTAGCCGCCTCTGCCGACACCCACAGGTAGCAATGGGGGGGTGGTGACATTTTGGCCGGCACCCCACGGGGCTTAAAATTTATTTCTTTAAAATTATAAGAAAGTATAAGTATACATTGAGAATAAAAATAAAAGCCGTCCTTTAATAACATTTCTCACACATAATTTTTCTCTTGAAATATCTGTCGGTGGAATTAGGACGCCAGTCTTGGATACAGTTTGGACTGCTCCATATTCATATGCTGACCAAGAAAAAGTAGGTAATGCATCGATTAAATAAGTAGCAGGCAAATGTATATACGTAAGATGGAATTTATTGTTTGCGGGTCTTCTACATGTAGGTTTTTGTTAGTTGCACAAATCTACCGAAGTAGTACTTATTAATACAGTTTATATAATATTATAATTATGTCCCTTTATAAGTCGGACTTCCGCTAGTTTAATGTAATAGCAGTATGTTTATTGAAAAAGTTAATAAAAACTGTAGTATTGATTATTGCTTAGTAATATTGAATTAGAATATCTTAGAAATATTTTTGTAATGTTCTAATGTAAGTTTACGTGCAAGGTTGTTGACAAGTTTTCGTGAGCTAAAAATTCGCATTATGTGTGATACGAGTGCATGTTGTTCCTTTTAAAGGGTATGTCCCAAACTTTCTTTTATTTTATAATTCAAATAAGCTTATATATTTTACATAAGTATGTATATTATTTTTCTGATCCTTGTTTTTCATTCGTTTATAATAAATGTTCATTTTATATCCGAAAATAATTCCTTTTTCAGCTTTGTTACAATGTTTAGATTACTTTCCAAACAGGTTTCTACTCTCATAGTTTTTAATTATTGCTTCTTATAATTGTAATGACGTCTTGTTCCTAAATAAATGTTCTTTGGGAGAAACTAGTCCACCCACAACACAGGGTATCCTAGTGTGGGGGCTAGTGTGATATAAGACAACTTTCATGTTAGATGTATATTATTATATAGACATATTATTTAGATAAATGCTACTCATATAATGTTAAAATTCCTTATTTGTCTGATCTATGTACCTGTTTTTTTGCACAATAAACATTATTATTATTATAAATATATAAATTAAACAACTGATCAGCTTGCTTCTGATAAACCGGATGGTAGGTACTTCTGGGGTAATCTGTGGGTATTACTTATGTACCTACTTACTACCATACCAAGGGAAGTAGGTATAGCAACAGAATTTTCAGGGAGTGTCACTGCTAGCGGGCCTGGCATAGACTGAAGATAAAAAATGTATCCCCTAATTATATCGTTGTCTTAGGTTTTCGCGATTATTATAACAACTTACTGCACTTTAAATCAATTAAATATATTACTACTTCAATAGGTACCAACGTTTCAAACACTTTTCAGTGATCGTGGTTACTGAAAAGCGTTCGAAACTCTCTCTCTACTGGTATTTGTGACTTGAGTTTGTATTATTGTCAGATATTTTATTTTTAATCTTAACGTTTCCTATCCACATAATGTTATGTATAATTTGATGTAGCAGTAAATCCTAGCTCAATGAGCAAAGAAACACTGTCAATATTGATAAATGCTAAGTAGGTTATTTTACATTGTTTAACGACAGTCATAGAAATGATATATCTACCGTGGATACATATATTCATAGGAGCGCCCCACTGAGCAAGAAATATATTAGAGCGCCCATGTTCAGTGCAGAAAAAAATTTCAAATGTGATGACTGATAAGATTCTTATCCTCTCCCCGAGGAGGTGTGTCTCCCTCCGGTCCGTGCATAGACCAACCCCCTATAATCTGAGGGTCTTCGGCCGCGGCGGCAGGCCTGGCACCGTGGTAGTTTTGTCATGAAGCTAAAACTTTTATAATTATGATTAGCTCTAATAATATCGATTCTTGAAAATCACAATAACAACATGGTATAAAATAAAATGTATAGTAAGTAATAACATTTATAGTATATATTCACTTAAGAAAATATAATAATAACACATATTTTAAAAGTATTTTAAGAAAACATTTAATTAATTATTTAATAAAACACTTAAAAAATCTTTATAAAAATGATATATATCTAGTGATAATTCCGCCTAATTTCCTGTTAAGCCGACGTGACGTCACAAACGCTACGCAGCCAAACCGGAAGAGTATTCGACGCGTTTCGCTTCTAAACGAAGCATCCTCAGGAGGTCTTGACTCTACGAGCGCACGATCGAGACTCAATGTCTGTATATATACATTTAAAAAACATATTTTGTTCATCTTCTCCACCGAGAGGATACAACGGCGCAATCTGATGTGATTGATTGATGATGATTGATTGATTGATGTGATGATCAATCATGATGATTGACAATAAATATAATTAATATAATTGACTTACCTTTTTATGCTTGATAGGTTAGCCTTAAACCACTATCTTACCTGATGGTATGTGATAATGTGGAACCTAGAATTACTGGCTCTCAAGGACACGACAGATTTTCCTAGTTGCTTGGCGACAGACCTATAAATTAAAACAAATTTTAGGTAACTGTTTTCCTAAATTTAATATACTTAATTTAACTATTTTATATACTCATGGAGTGTACACATATTTTAGGGACATTCTTTTGAAGCGCTCGTAGCGAAGTTTGCTAATCGGTTCTTAAATAACCGATCAGCAAAGTTAAGCAACGTTGTGGTCATGAGTTGGATGGGTGACCGCTAACGACATTTTGAGCGCTTCCGTGCTTCGGAGGGCACATTAAGCCGTCGCTAAGACAACAACAGGGACCGACGCGTCGGTCCCTGTTGTTGTCTTAGGATGGCAGTCGTTATAGCATGGTGGTAGGGCATTTTGCGAATGCCCGCCCGCTTGGCTAGCTACCACTCTGAAGTAGGAAATCTGTCGCCAAGCAGCTAACGGTGTGTTCCGGCAGCTGCCCTTGAGAGCCAATAATTCTAGGTTAGCCTGAACAACATCTTCGACCATATCATCACTTACCATCAGGTGAGATAGTGCTCAAAGGCTAACATACCAAGCATAAATAAAAACATTCTCCAATCTATAACCTTGTACCTGTTATAAATGTATGTACATTAATTGACACTGTTTTGTGTGCCTAAGAAATAAATAAAGAAGTCGTGCTTTAGTTGTTTCTCATTGCAGATACCTTCCAACCCCATAGCAATGAGATTAGATTGGGAATATCATGAGCTACTTCCATTTAACGTCATCATATAAAATCCATTACATTTCTTTCTTAATAATAGTCTTCTTCTTCTTCTTCTTCTTCTTCATAAATGGCTCTTATCGTTGCTTTGACGATATACTGCCAATGTCTTGTCTGTGTGGCCAGTGTACGGTATAAGAAAAAAAAGGTTTAACGGTCTAAATATCTCAGCAAGTGTATTGAATATTAATTAGTAGAAAATATATGAAATATAAAAGTTAAAGGAAAGTATGTTACAACTTAATATTATTAGATTTTATAAAATTACTTAAAACATAAATAAAAGGAGTGAAAACAAGTGATAGGAGAGATTTAAAGTGGACAGGGCGAGGGATATCAGAATTTAGAATATCATATAAAGAATAAGAAAGTTTTGGACAATTGAAAAAGATATGATCTAGAGTACCTTCCTCCAGGCCACATTCACAAATAGAGTGATCTCTGACCCTAATTTTAGCAAGAAAAGCCGGAGAACAGACATGACCTAAACGTGAACGAATTATTATTGAAGTACACAATTTATCAACTTTTTTAAATTTGAAAAACCAAGGCTTAGAAGGAATTTGCGGTTGAATATCACCAAAACGTCTACCTTTGATATATTTTGATCTATCCCAAAGAGTTTGCCAGTTATTTATCAAATCTTTTTTTGCTAGAATACGTAAATCCCTAGCAAAGTATTTCGAGTAATCATCAAGGCCAGTTACAATGGCTTGCTTAGCCAAATTGTCAACAGTTTCATTTCCTTCAATACCGCAATGTCCAGGAATCCAAGCTAAAACTACATTCACTCCAGAAGAGTGACATTTGTATAATATTTTTCTAATTTCCAAGTTAGTCCAAAGCATGTCTTTAGAGCGGAATGGAAATTTAGATATATCTTGTAAACAACTTAGAGAATCCGAAAAAATTATAGATTTATTTATTTTATGTGATTCGACATATTTAACCGCTTCTAAAAGAGCAACAGATTCACCTGAGTATGAGGATGAACAAGGAGGACATCGATAATTCAAAATTATCTTATATTTAGGAATCCAAACAGCTGAACCAACAAAACTGTCATCATTTAACTTTGATGCATCTGTATAAATGGGTATCCAATCCGACCAATGACGATTCAAATTATCCTGAAAAATCTTATCAGCACCAGGAGAATTTTTGTTAATACCAAAATGTAAGAGAATGTTTGGACGAAAAATTAAACTTTCATATGAAACATTAAACAAAGGATGAACTGAACTCTGAAATAAGGAGTAAGATAAATTAAAAAGTTTATTATAAGAATTTAATAAAAGTGGTGGATCCTTATGACGCCAAAAGTTTGAAGAAGTAACCAGATTAGATAAAGAGTATAGCTTAGATAAAATATTATGATGAGAAAATTGAGCAGCTTGAAAGAAAAATCGATCAGCTAAGAATTGACGACGTAGACTTAGTGGAGGATCAACGCACTCCACTTGAAGAGCGTTTGTGGGTGAAGATTTCATAGAACCTGAAATGATACGAAGGCAACGAAATTGGATAGAATCCAAGGACCTTAAGGACACTTTACTGCAAGGTTCTAAAAGGAACACACCATAGTCAAAATAGCTTCTTATAATAGCATTATATAATAGTTTTTGACAATAGGGATGAGAACCCCACCATACACCAGATAAGGCACGAAGAATGTTAATACTTTTTTCACATTTATTCATAATGTGTTCAATATGTCGTGAGCCAGATAATTTTGAGTCTAAAATGAGACCAAGAAACTTTGATTCACTATAAGTCGTGAGACATTGATCATTGATAAAAATTTGAATATCTGGGATATTTCTCTTTGTCGAAAACACAACCACCTTACTTTTGTCTGAAGCTAATGTCAGACCATGCTCATTCAGCCAAACAGAAAGATAAGAAAGAGCAGTATTAAGACGGGAAACAGAATCTGAAAAGGATTCAGAAGAATAATATAGAGCTATATCATCTGCATATTCTAGAATTTCACAAAATGAGTCCACACTTTTACAGAGGTCTGAAGTATATAAACTGTATAATAAGGGACTCAATACTGAGCCTTGCGGAAGGCCCTTCCAAATTAATCTCGGAGTAGAAATAGAATTTTGATATCTGACAGATATAAGTCTGCCAGCCAAAAGACTAAATATAATATTTGTCATCCTTATAGGTAAATTTAGTCGTAACATTTTTTGTCTGAGAAGAGGGAGAACAACATTATCATAGGCTCCCGTGATATCTAAAAATACACCAATTAAATGTTCATTTCTCGAGAATGCAAGACGAATATCAGTTGTAAAAATACCAAGACTATGAATAGTACCCAATCCTTTCCTAAATCCAAACTGTGATTTAGAAAGTATATTCCGCTGTTCTAGCAACCATTCTAGTCTATTTTTTATTAAATTTTCAAAATTTTTTACCATAACCGATGATAATGCTATTGGTCTGTATGAAGATGGGTCTAAGGGATCCTTTGCTGGTTTTAAAATAGGAATTATTATCTGATGTTTCCAAATTTCAGGAAATTCACATTTCTCATATATCTTGTTTATAATTTTCAAAAAACATTTTTTTGTTTCTGAACTTGAGCGACATAGAAAAGAATATGGAATCCCATCTAATCCCGGAGATGAATCTTTAAGATGATTTAAAGCAGCATTTAGTTCATCAAATGAGAAGAGAGCATCCATGGATGAGAAAGGCACGCTGTTTTCGGAAAGAGAAAAAAAATCTTCAGAAGGAGCAAAAGGAGGGGCCAACTTGTCAATAAAGGCTTCTAACCAAGAAGAATGGTTTGAAGATATTTCATGAGAATTACTGCATGAGTTTCTAAATTGTTTAATTTTCTTCCAAATAATTGAAGGAGGTGTTCGAGGTGAAAGACTCTCACAGTAGGATATCCATCCTGTTTTTTTCCTTTTAGATAAAAATCTCCTTGATTTTGCTAAAACCTGTTTAAAAAGGATAAAATTAAAAAGATTGATATTTAAACAAAAATATTTTTCAGCTTCATTTCGTTCTCTAATGACAGCAGTACACTCTGAGTTCCACCAAGGAGGTGATCGAATTTTTGAGCTTCGTTTTTTTAATGGAATAGTGGAGTCTGCAGACATAAGAATAGCAGCCACAAATTCATCATATACCAAAAGGAAATTATTATCATCAATATCATCAAGCGAAGCAACTCTAGTATCTAAAGAAGCAGAAAATTTCTCCCAGTCAGCATTTTCTAGTCTATATTTTAAAAGAGGAGGAAGAGGAGGGTTTGTGTGAAATATGGTAGATGTAGAAATAAGTATAGGAAAATGATCACTTCCATGCGAGTTAGATAACACAGACCAAGATAATTGTGAGGCCAATGATGAAGAGCACATTGATAAATCTACAGCGCTGGGACGTTGAATTGGTGAAACACGACGAGTAGGGGAACCGTCGTTTAAAATACATAAATTTAGATCATCCATAATATCGAGGAGAATAGAAGAAAAAGAATCTGAAAAATGAGAACCCCATAACGAATGATGACAATTAAAATCACCAAGTATAATGATAGGAGGAGGAATAGCAGAAAATAATGGCAATAATTCTGAAATTATAGAAGCATTAGCATGGGGTATATATATAGAAATAAAAGAAATATTTAAAGCTCTTACAGCAACAATATTAAACCTGCCACTGTGAGCAGGAAGGGAAAGAAATGAATATTTTAATGTTTTTTTAATAAGAAGGGCACATCCTGCCCACCCGTCATCGCGATCATCTCTGAAACAAGCATAGCCTGGAAGACTAAATATAGAACCAGGCCGGAGAAATGTCTCAGAGATGGCCGCGACAACGGGTTTATAAGTATTAAATAAATATATTAATTCATGTTTTTTTTGGCGTACACTCCTCACATTCCATTGAAGGAACTGATCCATTGTGATTATTTTCAACAACCAATGAAATTTTTTTTAAAACCTCTCTGATATTGTACGGTAATGATGAGTCTTCAAATTTTGATAACATGTTCAGTAAGGTGAATGATAATAGTTCTAACAAATTATCATTTGGGGAGCACATGGTTTCAAGGGCGTAACCATTCGGAAGTGAGGAAGGTGGATTGGCAGACAGCTCGCGATGAGCATTTCTGTCGTAGGATTTTCCTAGAGTTGGTGTTGGACGACGTGAAGTTGAAACAGTTTTTTTGTATGAAGAAGGACGATGAACAGCAGAATTATCAGGGAGAGAAACGGGGGTGGGGGAGGATTTGACCATATCAGCATATAGGCGACGTTTGATACTGGGAACTCTTAGAGCTGCTTCGCTGTAGCTAATATTATCTTCTGCTACAATAGTTTTAATTAATTTTTGTCGACCATGCTCTGGACATTTTTTGTCAGTAGCAAAATGATTACCCGAACAAAATAAGCATGTAGTTTCTTTTTCTATGATCTGACATGTGAGTCCAGTGTGAGGTTGACCACATTTGTAACATCGTGGTTTCGATCGACACAACGTCTGTACATGTCCAAATCTACAACACGATAAACATTGTATTGACGGAAGTTGGTAGATATCAACCGGAATTGCGGCGTTGAAGCAGAAAACTTTTTTAGGTAAAATTCTACTCTTCAAAGTTATCGTCACAGTTTGAGTCGGAATCCATACAGGTTTGTTGTCAATGAAAGTTTTTCTATTGAGACGTCTGGCTTTGATAACAGGGCCACATCCTGGTGGGCATTCAATCGAACCTACTAATTCCTCCATCGACCATTCAACAGGAATGCCTCGTATCACTCCCATCCGAGTCAAATGGAATGTGGGAATTTTAGCTTGATAATTGTGAGAGATCAAAAGAGAATTATCTAAGAATGCATTTGCATCTTTTGCCGAATTAAATGTAATAGCTACTTTATTACGGCCAATTGCTTTAATGCCATCAGAAGAAATGCCGCTCACTTTATTGCTAAAAAGGAGCTGAGCTAACTTGAGTACTCTCAACGAAGAGCCTGGAGTAGAATCAGGAATCACTTTTGTGACATGAACCAGGAATGGACCTAAGTCACTCTCATCATATCTAAAATTATTATTTTGAGAAAATTCCGGAACTGTAAAAACATGTTGTGATGAAGAAGCTGGGCTTACATTTGTTTTGCTAGGGACTATGTCCTCACTAGCTTGGAAATCCCGAGGACGTTTTCTGGATTCCGAAGGAGTAGACGATGAGTCTATGAAAGGATCATGATCAGGAGGATCATCCCAATTCTCAGGATCACTCATTTTTCCGAAGAAAAATGAGTGATCCTGCTGAAATCAATATATAAAATGAATGTAAGAAAAATAGACTAACGATATCCAATTCACTGCGAACTGAAAATAAAAGTTATTTTTGCTTTAGTTTGAAAACTCGTACACAAAACCAGCACAAGAGTAGAAAATTTCTTCACTCTTCTTAAAATCAATTTATAGATTTATTCAGCCATTTTGCGTCAATCTCTTCCTCTCAATCGAAGCCCATTTTCCTCTTTGAAGCAATTACCAAAATTCCATTGGCTCTCAATCTTAATAATAGTCTTTTGATAAAAATCTTTATTGACACGCCGCGCCGGCCGCCATTTTGAAGGCTGCAGCGGTCCGCATTGCCGTACGAATCCCGGTGTTCTCAACTATGTCCGAATCTGTGTATCGAGATCGAAGGAGCCGACATTTTGGCGTAATGCGATAATTGTTAAAAAACATCACGCTTACATGTCCCGAAACGAGTAGGCCACCTACATTTCGCAGTTTATAAGGCTGCAGTAGTGTCAGGGAGTGACAACTTAAGAGTTTTTTATGTTATTGTGACGGAACAAGCTCGAGGTTCACCGCCTATAACAGATGAATTTATCACAAGTCACGAATTGCACTGCGCCCGTCACCTTGAGACATAGTTGTTAAGTCTCATGTGCCGGAAATTTCATTCTGGCTCTCAAGGAGTGCTACCGGAACACGCCGTTAGGTGTTTGGCGACAGATATTGTACTTTAGTGTGGTAGCTAGCCACGCGGGTATTCGCAATGTGCCCTACCACAATACAACGACTGCTATCCCAGTACAACAACCAGGACCGATCTGAAGCACGTGCACGCTCAGTATATATAGTAATGCCACTAGCGGTTACCCATCTAAGTCATGACCGCGGCGGACTTGCATAACATAACATAGATGAAACAAATTATCTATTGCCACAAACCGGGCATACCTACTTTTTTTAATATTGTTAGGTTTGCAATAACGCCTGCTAATCCTGCTATGCGGATTTCATTACCTACTTGGGCATACCTACCTACTCCAGACTTTAAGATAGGTTTGTTGCCCGAGTAGTTACTTCTCCTACTCGGAATCGAACCTGTACCGAACGATTTGGATACGAAGTGACGTTCAACTGGTCTAACGAGACAGGTGATGTTATATTTTTATTGTTGTAATTTTTTTACTGGTTGGGTAACTTTTTATACTTTCTACGTTACTTCGCTTTGGAATCTTGCCTTAGGTTCAATCCCCGGGTCGGAAATTTAAAAGGTTTTTGACAAAGCAAAGAAGCGAAGCGCTTGTAGCGAAGTTTACTTAGCTGTTCTCAACCGATCTGCAAAGTTAAGCAACGTCGCGCGCGGTCATGAGTTGGATGGGTGACCGCTAGTGACATTACTACTGAGCGTTTCCTTGCTTCGGAGGGCACGTAAAGCCGTCAGTCGCGGTTGTTGTCTTAGGATGGCAGTCGTTATAGTCGGCGGGCATTTTGCGAATGCCCGCCTGGCTAGCTACCACCCTCAAGTAGAAAATCTGTCGCCAAGCACCTAACGGTGTGTTCCGGCAACTGTCCTTGAGAGCCAGTACATCTCGGTTAGCCTGAACAACATCTTCGACCACATCATCACTTACCATCAGGTGAGATAGTGGTCAAAGGCTAACCTAAAAGGCATAATAAAAACAAACAGTTTAAGTCTGGAGTGGAACTAGAGCATCCCAGTAGTAGGCGATACACTCATTATTAAGTGTTTTGCGACAGATTTTCTATTTGAGGGTGGTAACTAGCTAGATGCGTAGAATGCCTTACTTCCATGTAAAATCTGCATCTTTTAATATTAGTAGTACCAAAGGTACAATATTATACATAAAACCTACATAGTACGTAGTGAGGTAACGCAGTAACTATGAATATGTACGTACACTGTGGCAGGCGGCGGTCGTCGCACCACGCCATCTCACAGAATCGATAACGGCAACGCTGGCCAACACTAACTGCGGCGGGCGACTGTTACCAAATTCTTAATCAAAGGTTAGCGAGCTATGACGTAATCGTGTCATGACGTCATCCGTCGCCGCAGATGTCTTCCATATAATTTTTAAATATTCCAGGTATGAGAATCAAATATCATGTCGCACAATTCATGTCAGTTCTTTAAAAAACTTATCTCATATCATAATATGCACCTTACTCGCTAAACGAACTAATTTCAGAACGCACTTGCGTATAACTTCTAAAAAATATCAGTCAGGTATACAGTAAAATGTACAAACCAAATAACTAGGTACCAGTTGGATTAACCAAAAAATAATAATGTACCTTTTATACTACTCGTAATATTATTTTTTTCGCTTATGTCAGTCGCGTCAGTTACTTATGGATGTAGAGCTTTTTTATACTTCTAAATAATTATGATTACAAGCACTATCGTCTGCTAAGCGAACAACACATTTACAAACTTTTAGAGCATAAATTCGAACCGCATCGTTTGGCTTTACACGGTGCCTTAACAACTTGGCCAACGAGACTGACTGGACAGACGTAATTCTCGATCTCTAATTACGTCTGTCCTTTTCTGTTTAATGTTATTATTGTAACCACTATTAGGGGTTAATATTATGTCGTAATTTTAGTTTTGAGTATGACTTAAATCTTTATTTTGAATTTACACGCCTGTGCATCCCCGAAGCCATAGACAGAGGTGTCTAAACAACCCCGTTTCGCTGATATGTTGTGGTTTTATTTATAGTTTTTTATGTATTGCTGATAGGCTAGCCTTTGACTACTATCTCACCTGATGATGGTAAATGATGATATGGTCTAAGATTTTGTTCAGGCTAACCTAGAAATACTGGCTCTGAAGGACGGCTGCCGGAACACAACGTTAGGTGCTTGGCGATAGATTTTCTACATTAGAGCGGTAGTTAGCCAGGTGGGTTCACAAAATGCCCTATGCAAATGCATGTTGAGGTTTTATATAAAAGGCGAGTTTATTGCCGTCATTATGGTCACAGTGCCAGTTCATTGTACTATTTGTGACCTCTTATAGCATCTGCAGTGGACAGTATCGACCATTTAATTTGTTATAATTATTTACGATGCTTGTAATGTTCGTGGGCTCTTCAAAGACGATGCCGAAAGTAAAATAAATGAGTTTTAAAAAACTTTAATACTAATTTTCATGCACGTAACTGCTTAGTTAAACCTCTTTGTGGAGTATATCACAGTGATGAACATTCGAATGTTAGCCAGTGTGTACCTTCTCAATAAAACCGGCCAAGTGCGAGTTGGACTAGCACACCGAGGGTTTCGTACTAAGATGGAATATATCAAAAAACATTATCTTTTTTAATACAGTTCGAGATCTTCAGCGGGTGTTGGACCCACATTTGGGTAGTTCATATTATTTGTTGCTACACAGTAGAACTACGTTATTATCATTTTTAATTATATTATTATTGATATATTTTTGGTCCCGGGTGGGAATTGAACCTGCGTCCTCCGATTTCATTTTACGAAAAGATTATGTGCTCCAATAATTTGTAAATTAGGTTTTTGCTTACCACGTGATAATGCTTGTAATAATATTTAGAAACATTTAGATTTCTTTTTTAATTTTGAAGTTTGTATCTATTACCGTTTTTACAATAGAGCAAAAAGAAAAAACGTCAACGAAATACACTTTTATTATATGGAAACCCCTTTTATTTTTAACTTTTTGCTATTAGCAAAACATGTTCTGCGAAAATTCAATCGTACCTGTAGTTCCAAAAGGTCTGATGGTTGGACGATCTGACGAACGGAATAACAGCTGAGGTTTAGAACTAGGGCCCCGTTTTCTAGTACGGAAACCATAAAATAAAAGGAGTCTGTCTGTATCTAAGTATGTCGTTACTGCTGCCGTCGCTAAGCTATTGTTAAGTCGATGCGATACAAGGTTGTGGTTGGGAAGGACGAGGGCACTGGAGCAATGGGATGCATAATGTTTATAACCCTACATAATATTTTTGTGAGGGAGAGTGTTAGTACATTGATGATATTGTCCGTACCTCATTAAATAACATGGAAGTTATCGCTTACGCTGACGATACCGCGTTATTGTTTCATGGGAAGGATTGGGATGGAGTATACTCACATGCAGAAAGCGGTATTAGTCACATAGGAAAGCTGCTTGACAATAATCTTTTGACTCTCAACGTTAATAAAACTAAATATATATCATTCTCAAAAACTATTGCCACTAGCCCTTCAAACAGCTATGATCTCAAATTTCACTCATGCTCTCCGACCTCTAGCACAGACGATAGATGATCCTGCAGTTTAATCGAACGTGTTACTAAAATTAAATACTTAGGAATAACACTAGACCAAAACCTGTCATATACAGACCATATTCATGATTTATCAGGTCGCGTGAGAAAGCTCATCTTTATTATGAAGAAGTTAAGAGATTGTACGCCTTTAGATATCCTGCGAGAAGTCTATCTCGCTTTATGCCAGGCAATCCTACAATACTGTATATCTGTATGGGGGTGTGCAGGGAAAAGTACTTTTATCATAGTAGAAAGAGCCCAGAGAGCTCTCATTAAAGTCACACTTAGAAAACCCTTCAGATACCCAACCAATACACTTTATCAAGAATTTAATGTCCTCCGTGTTCGGCAGCTTTTCATTCTAAATGCCACAGTAAAAGTTCATAGAGAGTTTCGACTGTAAACTCTTACAATCCCGGCGAGTCTTTAGACTCCCATTACCTAAAGCTACCTCTTTACTAGCTCGACGACGACCAGCCTTTTCAAACATTAACACATATAATAAAGTTTGTAAAATATTATGTGATATTAAAAACAAAAATGTATTCTTATGTAAAAAGATAGTCAAAGAATGGCTCCCAACCCTGACATACGATGAAAGTGAAAACCTCGTATAAAAAGCAAATACTTGTCATACCACACACACACATACCTGTAAAGTACATGACACACACACACACGCACACTCAACTCATACACCCCACACACACACACTCTAATACGCTTCTCCAGTCTCACTATCCTGTTCCATATATAACTCCCTTACTTACTTCGCAAACTAACACATCACAACATACATTGTTCTCATAAATAATATTTTAGCATTCTGTGGAAAATAATAGTGGTAGAAATGCAGCACCAAATGTGCAAATGCATTAGATAATCGTATCTCAGAGGCCCAAGATACAGGCTTACGCTTAGTTTGGGTCTCAATGTCACCTTGTGTCCATACTATTACATAGCATCTTACCTTCTATGAACTTATGTGTACCACGAAATTGTAAAACTTTTGAGGAAATAAAAATTGTATTGTATTGGATTGACGAGTTGTTTGTGGTACTAAGGGTTGATTGTTCTAGAAGAAGCATTTTTTTTGTTTTTCACAATTGACGCACTGCACTGCACCCATCACCTTGAGACATACTTGTTAAGTCTCATTTTGCCTGTAATTTCACTGGCTCTCCAGGACTGCTGCGGGAACACAACGTTAAGTGGTTGGCGACAGATTTTATACATGGTCGCTAGCCAGGCGGGCATTCGTAAAATGCCCTTCCACCATGCGGTGAAGCTCAAGCCCGCGGCGGGATTCGAACCATGGACCTGCTGCGTGGCAGTCATAGCCAATGCCACTGAGCCATCACTGCTTCAAATTATATAATATATTTCTTTAGAATTAACCAACTACTTTTCCTACTAAACAAATGCTTCTAACCATCGGTTAAGGAAACATAAAACCGGTCCTAAAGCACTACCCACGTAGTAATTTAGTGCTAGCTCGCTCTAGACCGCCTACGGGTCGATACCCCAGTCTAGGTGGGGCCAACTTCCGGAGACAAGGACAAAAATACACAACTGCAACACGAGAGAAAGAGCCAGAACTTTCGAGCTTTTATCTTGTTTAGAGCTTGCGTGACGAGTGTGGAGATGGGCTTTGGGCTTCCGTTGCTATGGAAACGGGGGGGAAGGAGGACTAGGTAGGGTGGTCGTTTTATTACTTTATTCTTCAAAAGGCGCTTTTACAGAGGATTTTTATTTTTTATTTGGATCTAGGTATTTATTTTTTCTGCAGTTTAACCTAATGCCACAGATAATACATTTAGTTTTTATTTCGATTGTACAAAAGTCTTTTAAATATACTTCAGGGACTATAGAATCTACCTTCCGTTTTCTAAATTATTTCAATAAAGAAGGTTAGGTATTCGACGTTTTTTTTTGGTTGTTATTTCATAACTCTTTACAGGTTGTACCGATTTTGATGAGTTTTTTTTGCATTCGAAAACTGGCGCTTATCATGTGGTTCCATTGAAATTTAAGTGAGATCTGACGAATAGTAATTGAGTTATCCCTTATTGTGCGTATTCTATGTTTGAAGTCATTTTTTTTGTGAAAATCTGTATTATTTTTTATCAATTTAAAAAAAGGAGCAGTTAATGAATTTGTCTGTACCTCAGAACGTTTGACTGGGTGAACCGATTGTGATGGTTCTTTTTTATTTAAAAGCTGATGCTTGCCATGTGGTGCCATTCAAATTTCATCAAAATCGGTCAAACCGTTTTTGAGTTACACTCCAATACTGAAAAGTATTTTCCTACAGTCATTGCAGTAACACATAAGTAGCAAAGGTCACTAAAAATAGTGAAAAAAATATTCTTACCAAAAAGTGGAATCGATTGTTGAGGTCGGTTCCATTTTCTGGTATTGGTTAGTTTTGATTACAGCTTAAAACTACATTGAAAATCGGTATTTGATTTTCTGAGATACAACACGAACAAAATGGTCTAACTTTGGCAGCTTTGGACGGTTTTTTGTTTATTTTTAATGGTAAAACCGAGGTTTATTTTGTACTCTACATACGGAGTTCTAGGCGATGACCTCTCACATGGTGATGTGATGACATGGATAAATTGTGAGAATAATTTTGAAGCGCTCGTAGCGGTTTACTTAGCTATATATGTCCACGCAGATAGAGGATTCCACGGATTGAATTGAATTGTCATGATAGTACCAACTTACCCGCAGATTAAAAAGGACATGTAAGGAAGGACTACCTACTACACACGCTACATTGATCTATATTATCTCAATGACACGCTTCAACAATCTTAACATATCCATTGTATAAAGTAACCCACCACTTTCTAACTCCAATGCTTATCAAAACCAATCAAATAGACATCGTTGTACAATGCACATAATGTACTTAACCGTAATTGAATGGTCTCCATGCCAAGGTTTCGATCACAATCTGGTCCAAGTGTGGGCGAGCAGTGGGCGACTTCCTTATCCTTAACACCTTCGGAATTGGTCTGATGATCTTATAGTTTAGTGGTAGAGGTGGAAATTGCTGAGCAGGTTTAGGCACATTAAAAAGGACGTTTAGCTTTGAGATTAATTTAGGGACTGATAGCACATTTTCTAAAGCGGTATAAAGTGTGTCGAAAAGGTACCAAGACAAACTTTTCCATCCGAAATAATTGCTTTTTTCAAAATTAAAACCGTTTATCAAACTTAAGCGTCTACGTCACTACTAAATTGCTATAAAAAGACTTAAATTAGTTAAGTTTATTATGAATATAAATTTATATGAACATAAATTATCCGCACATGATTATAATTTTTCCTTTCGTTAATTTGTAATAAATAATACCACCAATACAGTACTACCCAAACACAAAAAAGAGTTCCTATTACAAAGCTTTGACAAAATTCAAATTATCCGTTGCATGCATTTTATGTACCTACTTATGAAGATGAACTTTCTGCAATAGTATGGTGAGACAATAGTGTTTTAAATATGTGAAATATTTTCAAAAGCTCGTAGTGTAGCTTGCTTAGCCGTCCTTGACCTATCAACTACCAGTATGTTAAGCATCGTCTACTGCGCTCATGACTTGTATGGGTGACCGGTAATGGCATCACTGAGCAGCACGTGCTACGAACGGCACGTTAAGCCCTCGGTCCCAGATGTTGTCTTAGGATGGTAGTCGTTATAGCGTAGGTAGGGCATTTCCCGAATTGTGAGTGGTCACACGAATGCCCGCCTGGTTAGCTAGCTACCACCTTTAAATAGAAAATCTGTCACCAAGCACCTAACTGCGCTTTCCGGCAGCGGTTCTTGATTTCCAATAACTCTAGGTAAGTTTGGTACTAGATAGGTATATAATATCAATCAACATCAGATAAAATAGTAGTTAAACAGGTATTACAATAAAATAACTTAATAAAAATGGAAGAAAAAATATTTTGTTAAGATATTAAAGTCACGCTTCTTCAAAAGTATGCATTGCTTTGTCTAAGGCTTGTCGAGTTAAACAGTAACATTTTTTTTTTTCTGAGCTTAAGTATATTATCTGATGATGATATCAGTAATAGTTAATAAGTTTTAAACTTGGCTAGCCTGATGTAATACATCAAATCATCAACAAGACTCATTCTCATCAACGACATCCTCACCATCATTACAGACGTCACCGGAGCAGCTACGCCAGCGACCCATAAATTGTTTCTACGCTACATTAAGAAGTTGCGATGGCTTGGGTAGAATCTGTCGGGTGAACACAAAACACTCCAAGCATAGGACATTATCTTCCCAAATAGAATATGAATAAGACAAAAATCTAAAATCCGAGTTTGAGAACATGTATTTCATTACTAAAATTGTATATTGTATAACTTTATTATTTAGTAATTATGAAATTCTGTAGTTTTAAGTTCTTTCTGAATGACTGTAAGCCACATTGTTTAATAAATAAATAAAAGAGTCACAAATATATACAATGTAAATTAGATTAAGTTTACCGAAATAAATATTTTGTATTTGTATTTTGTGTAAGAAATAATTAACACAGTATCAGAAGCATGTCAATTATCTCGTTGATACCGCAAACTTTATATTACTTGGTCCTTTGTTTAAATGAATGACATAAATGTCACTTGTACACCTATCCGTCTCAATTTACTTGGTTTAGATAGGAAGGCAGCCGTAATACGAGTCTGGACTTTTTCAATTAGATTGATAGTCATTGTAACTAACTGTAGGAGTGTTTGATGATGATGATTTTGGGTAGACAAAGCTTTAGTAAAAGCCAAAGGATTAATAACATTTGTTTTTTCCGTGAGAACGAATGAAGGTGTTTGCTCCCTCCTCGACCATTCCGGTTGAAACGTCACCGGTATTGACAAATTATTAAATAGGAAACTTGTAGCTATGAGTCTTTATTCTCTTTATTGAGATAGGATAGAGTGGCGCTACGAAGACTTCAGGCCATACGATTAAATTCCTATCTTTGCTTTACAATATTCTCTTAATTCCAAGTACTACTCCCCATCTCAAAGAGCGTTTTGAATTCTTACATCACTCACACTCCCTATCCTTAAGATCTTCTGAGACCCTTCTACTGAAAATGCCTCCCCATACTTCACAGTTCTTCGACAAGTCCTTCACAGTCAACTGTACGATTGTGGAATGCACTGCCTATGCATATAAGGCTTGCCAAATCCCTTTCAATATTTTTAATAATTACAAAATTACAAATTTACGATAAGATTTTTTTAAGTTAATTTTTTCCTATCGTATATTTGTAATTTTGTAATGTAATCAGCATAGCAGGCATTATTGCAAACATAACAATATTAAAATTATAAGGTTGCGTCATCATTTAGTATAGAAATTAGTATAAAAAACCAATTGCAGAATTGGTCTTGTTTGTAGTAAAACGTAAATTGTACTATAGAGGTCGCTCCATTCTAATACGATGGTTAAAGAACGATAGGAAAAAAATGAGTTATGACGTCATTGTCATGTTAGCTCAATTGGTTAGAGCACACCTCGGCTAAAGGGGTGGATGGCCTATTCCCTATTTCGGTTTCTGTCCATCCAAAGGTCGTCTGGAAGAAATCGCTTATATAGCGATTATGGCGCCCATTGTAATACCACTTTTTAAGGGTTTTTATTGTTTATAATTTAATATGCGTAAAATTTGTAAATTGGTTTGCAATAAAGAGTTATTTTATTGTATTGTATTAAAATCGAAGCCAAAACAGACACTATATAGGTAGGTATGTGCATGTTTGGGTAGAGAAACAATACCTTCCTATGGACCTTCCGATGCAGCACCGAGCAAACTCGCCTTTTAGGCTGGGTAAAAAGATGATAGAAGACCATTTGATTATACTCATGAGATCATTCCACAAAGAGGCCCCTAGGGAACTGCTAAGCATACGAGAGCGAAGAGTGTCTTTTAAAAAGTAGGGCATTTTGAATAAAAAATCCTTCTCTCTCTATCTTTAAAAAATTTCCCTTATCTACCAGTGCCTGTCGCCAATCAACTAAGGCTGTGTCATTTATTAGGTTAGTTGGATGAAATTGGATTACAAAGTAGGTAGGTGTACTAGAATAAAGCCTAAATTTCAGCTGTGACACTAAGCTTGGATAAGCCACGCTGTTTCAATGCTACTCTACAATTCGCCTGCAAAACGATAAGGGCATGGTAGGGTATTTTGCGAATAATCACCAGGCTACCTAACATTCTCAAGTAGAAAATTTGTCGCCAAGTAACTAACAGTGTTTTTCGGCAGCTGACGTTGAGAGCTAGTTCCCATTCCGGGCATGACAGCAGATTGAGATTTTAGGGTTCCGTTTTGGGGCTCCTTACCATTTACCAATTTACTGTTTGCAGAGAGCACGGTTCGCTTAAAAAACTGAAAAAAAATATTTACAATATCTAGAAGATTTAGCTTATATTTTACAAATTATTGGAGAATAATTTTTTAATAGATTTTCCTTAATTTTACATATCTAAACTAACCTAATCAAAACAGAAATAGAACAGCGTTTCTACATACCTACATATTTGGATAAAATATTATTTTATTGTTTTCTTACAATTTTTGGTACGATAGGTAAAGGGTTTTTCACAGATTTTTTTTACAGCACTGTTCTATTTCTGTTTTGATTGGCTGTGTGACATGTGGCACCGTCCTGTTGAAACCACATGTCAGTGATATCCACGTCATCAATAATAGGCCAAAATTTAATTGTTAACATTTCGTGAATTAGACCGGCCGTTTCGCCAAAAAGTGATTAAAAACTTTGTTTTTTTTGGTTGGAAAGAATTGACATCTGTCAGCGTGCTCGCGGTATATCTATCTATAAGTATACCCAGATATAATTTTTTATTCATAATTGCCAAACTTAACTCATCGTAATACAATAAAAAATTTAATAATATTCATCCAAATTCTTCTTTTCTCTATTAAATTGTTTTAGAAAACAAAGTTCTTGTTGTAAAACCCTTTATTATCTATAAACTATATTGTGTGTCTATAGGAACATGTGTTATTGAATTTTCATTCGAAGCTTCTAAGTCGGGTGTTGACATCCAGTTTCCTGTGACCTACCTGGCACAGTGCCCACGGTGCTGTAAGCCGTTGGCCATTGCCTTATACCTGCAGTGCCACCCAGACATCTGCATTCTGCTTCGTGCCATATTAACATATTAAATACAATTTAAACAGGTAATTATGTACTAGGCTGCCGTGACTGGAATATAAAGCGTTTCTTTGAAGTGAGGAACACAGAATATTTAATAGTAAAGTAGTGTAAGTTACAATATGTAGAACTATCTAATAAAATGTATTACGTAATTCATATTTATGTAACTCTGTAGCAGCGGCATTATAAACAATAATAAATTGTAGGTGACATTGACACTGAATGTTCTTAGAACTGGCCAACAGCAGTTCATGCGGTTATAAATTTCCAGAATGTAAAACATGACACTGGCAAATGCACAAGATGTGCGAGAACATCCCCGCTATAAGGGAAAAAAATAATATATCCAGAACTTAAAAAAAATATATGTCAAAGCTGAAGTTTGTTAATTTGAAATAAGAAATTGGTAATCTAAATTATTCCATAGACCTGGCGGCAAAAAGTGAAGGAACTGTAATATTTTTTTTTAAGTACCTATTATATTTATTTACTTAATAATAACTTAAACGAAAATTACTGGCTCGCTTTCTATGAATGAGAGAGAGACAGACAGAGAAACACGCGCACACCGCACACTATAGCAAAAAGTGTCGTTACAACTTTTGGTCTTATTTTTTTCCGTCTAGCCCCCTTTCGCAACGCGCGATAAGGAACTTCGTTCCAAAAATATTTATAAAACTATTCTTATAATGTTATAAATATTATACAAGTGTTGTAAACATTATAAAAATATATTTTTTTTAAACCTTAGTTCAAAACAAGAAAATTTTGGAAGATTAAATTAAATGTAGCCAAGGAGTTGTATCGTGTGCTTTAGCCACCATGGGGACATCGGGAATACACCGCCTGTACGTATAGTACCATCATCCTCCATAAGGCGATTGCGAATTCCTTGATGGCGGGAAAAATAATTTACTTACTTTCTGCATTTTGAGTAGGTACCTACAATACGACCTTTTTTTCGAGCATGAGGCAATGAAAACTTCATATATTCATATATTTTTTAGATGTATTTTTTTGTGAGTGCGTAATACTGCATAGTGTGGGTAGCGACCTACGAATAAGCCACTGACTAGTAACTACAGACTCGTTGATGAATGAAAAACAAGTGAATGGGTGATGTCATTAATTGTATGCAACATAAATGGGCTGGACAGGTCTTATTGTTTATTACGGTCAGGCCAGGGTCATGTGTTTATTGTATGCAACATAAATGGGCTGGACAGGTCTTATTGTTTATTACGGTCAGGCCAGGGTCATGTGTTTATTCCATTGACTTACTTTACCTAGGCAGAGTATATTCACAATTCACATAAGTAACATTATATGAAAACATTGGTTGTTGTTTTTGTGTGACAGGACTGCCAACAGGCCTATGCCAACCAGGTCGTCGTCTGCTAATCAATATGAATCTATAATGGACTCGGCCTGGTCAATTTTGACAGTTTTAGTAGTCTACTAACTTCATATCGTTCATATTGATTCAATATCGGTTTCATATGAAAACGAAACGAAATAATATAATAATAATAAATAATAATGAAATAGTTTTCTGAATAACATTAGGTACTCTTACCTTTTTATTTTTTGTTGGCAATATCGTCAAACCAGCCTAGATTCATCCATCATAGATTCATATATTCATCAGGGATCAGCAGACTACCGATTCTGTCTTGTGTAAAATCTACTAGACAGATTAAGAGTAGGTATTTTGCAAAGATTTATTAATGAAAGAACTATCACGCTCAAACCAACGAGAAACGATCAAGGATCGCGACCCGCGTGTATTGATGCGTGGGACTATAGAAAAATTTGGAAAAGGGGAATTATATTAGGGAAAAACACAAAATTTTGAATAAATTGCTAATAAAATGTTAATAACTTTTACACTATTGAACCTATTTAACTGAAACTAACGTGGAACGAACCGCTGCCAGCGGCCGCTAATTACTAAACACAAAAACAGCATACAAAATGGAAACGAACAAAGACAACCCAAAAAATCTAAAATTCTATTATAAAATTAGTGTACGTTTTTGCTGTCTGGTGTAGAAAATTTGTATTCAGCATATATATGCTGAATATGAACATGTAATTAGCAGACTTGGCCCCCAGGTGATAAGCGGTAATCTCTGCCTATAATAGATGCACAACGCCCAGAACCGCCAGACATGAAGTTGTGCCTGTAATTTTACCGGCACCTGTATCCTTCAAACGGGAACACAGTGATGCGAATGTTACTGTTGGCGGTAGATATAGTTATGTTGGCAGTACTTCCCAGGAAAAACTCGTTCACAAACAGCTCTACCTAATTTTTTTAATGCATTGTGATGAAACTTCCTCGAACAGATGCATTCCATCACAAGTACGAATTGCACTGCGCCCGTCACCTTGAGACGTAGTTGTTAAGTCTCATGTGCCTGTAATTTTACTGGCTCTCTAGGACTGCTGCCGGAACACACTGTTAGGTGCTTGTTGACAGATTTTCTACTTGAGGGTGGTAGCTAGCCACGCGGGCAATCGCAAAATGTCCTTTCACCATGCTATTCCATCCACAGCTACTATGCGTTATTATGTCGGTCTGATTGCTTAAAATAATAAGATACACTACAAAACCAGCTGCCATTGAAGTATTTCCGAACTGATAGGTACGATTTAGGAATCTTCATGACAAGAACATATTTCCTCCTCAATGGCCGCCAATGCATCCATCTGTCCCTCCGTCCGAGCTTTATATTATAACTTATAAGGCTGTATATCTAGGAAACAGTAATTTATAGCTAACAGATTGAATTTTTTATAGAATATATATTTTTTTTTATATAATTAAACGGATGGCCTAATAATTTATAAAATATGTAAACATGAAATTATGTATGGTTACTAAGATTTTTTTTTACCTGTATTTCAACACTGTGTAGGTATGCTTATAGGTTTGTAGTAACAAACATTAAGGCATAGTAGAAAGTCACTCTTTCTACTATGATTAAGGTAGAACAACGAATTATAATATCGGCTGAGTGTGAGGCGGACTCCAGGATTAAAATAATAAGGATCTCGAACTGATTGAAAAATAAAGTGAGTAAGGTAAAATCTCAATGTGAAAGTCCAATTTGCATTTTTGATTTAACGGGGCGATATGCATTTATTTAATAAATACTACATACTATATGCAACACTATTGTGTATAGTTTGGCAGCGTGCCCAGCATTTTTCAGCATTCCCCCGTTGAATTGCAATGCTTATTCGTTGAGCCAAATAAATGCCAGCATTTTTTTCGAACTTAAAAACTACTTAACCTATAATGTTGTCTTAGGTTTTCGCGATTATAACACATTGTAATTAAACAACTTTTAAGTGTTTGAAACGTCGGGACAAAAATAATGATAAATATACGCGATTTAAACCATTTAAAGTTGTTTAATTACATAACCGATGTTGATGATATTTTTGATAAATTGTAGTTCTCTCTGAAGTATAAAGCGGAGAAATCGCGCAATAAACATACAAAAAAAAACATACAGACGAATGACAAGAACCTTCTCCTATTTTGAAGTTGATAAAAAATATTTATCGTAAGTCCCCAACAAGTTTGTCCAAAACTGTGCTTCGCCGTGGCACAGTAACGTCAGTGGGCGAACTGGTGCCGGTGACTCAGGGGACCTGGAGGCAGTGGGAGTCACTGAACACTCAACCACGGATTCCTTACGTCTAATTTAGAACGGCATATTGTGTTCAGTATTTTTATAGTTGACAATCTAGCCTTTGATCACAATCTTACGATGGTAAATGATGTCGTAATTGGAGATGGTAAACAGGATGTGAACTGGTTTCCAGGGCAGCTGTCAGAAAGCCGTTAGGTGCTCGTCGACAGATTTTCTACTTGAGGGCGGTAGCTAGCCAGGCGGGCATTCGCAAATTGCTACCGACGCGGCACCGCGTTTTGTGTAGGAATTTGCTTTTTTTTTATGCCTGATAGGTTAGCCTTTGACCACTATCTCACCTGATGGGAAGTGATGATGTGGTCGAAGATGTTGTTCAGGCTAACCTAGAAGTACTGGCTCTCAAGGACTGCTGCCGGAACACACCGTTAGTTGCTTGGCGACAGATTTTCTACTTGAGGGTGGTAGCTAGCCAGGCGGGCATTCGCAAAATGCCCTACCACCATGCAAAAAAGCTCCGCAACCAACGATGCAGTTACTGATTTTGGAAGGGGTTGCCAACCCCCAACGATTGGCAGGCGTCTCGGGTATCGCACACTAAGATGGCAGTTCTTCAAAATGTTGATTATATTTTATATTCTACGCCGGCGCCGCGGCCGCTTAAAGCAATTAAAACATTTATTATTAATCACATCTTGTTATATTGATTCCACAATATTTACAAATCGGCTGTATAATTCTCACATAACCATATTTATCACAATTATACATTTGTAACACATAGAGCAGGACCGTCCACAAAAACAGTCGAGGTAATGTGATGTTTTTACATAACACGCTACAAACTAGCCAAATCAAACCTTGGAGTACCAGGAGATAAGATGGCAGATAAGAATCATAAAGAAGGTATTAGCGTAACCATAGAATCTGAAATAACATAGAGCTCAGTGCATACCGCATAGATAGAGCTAGAGAGACAACCCGCAGTACCATACTACTACGTACAAACAATATATATATATTGTTTGTCTAAAGGAGTATGGCAACCTTCTCTAAGTTTCTTATCTCCTGGTACTTCAAGATTATTTTACAAATTACGAGGCGTATCCTCTTTCTCACCTTACCGGGGACGATGGCACTTGATTTGTGTTATTTGGCCCGGTAAAAATGTCACCGGGCCAGTTAAAACTTTTTTTTACCATGTGGCCCGGCGCCGGGCCAAGTCACCGGGCCAGATGGGATACACTCCACAAACAATATGGCATAATGATCTATAGACTATACTATATTTCAACACAGAGGCGCTCCTGCCCACTACTAGTATTTTCCCATCGTCGTCACTTACGACTCTCACAAAAAGATATTTATGACGATAAGGGATATACTTTTACCATAAAAAACTACTAATTAGTTTTTTATCCCTGTTTACTATGACAAGGGTGCATATGCACCTACTAAAACTGCAAAACACCGTTCCTATATTTTCTTACATTCCGCGGTACCATCCAAGGCAACTAGCGAACAGATGTGAAACCGGTTCCAGCGATTGTTGTTTTGGGGGAAGGTGTTGTGATACCTTGAATAATGATGTAACGAGGCCTAGGTGCACTACTCACTATCGGATATACTGTGACTATGATGACGTCATTATAAGCCAAATAAATACATGTTACCTACCTTAAGAAATAAAAATTCACACAGAGAAGTCCAGTTTTAATTATAGGATTTTTTATGTTACGTAAGGGTACGAATAAGTGGCCAGCTTGATGGTAAGCGTCACGAGTGTCCATTACAGTTGCAGTGTCACCGTCCTCGTTCTGCTTGACACTGCACTGCGCTCGTGCACTCCAAGATTTTAATTCTTATGTATCGTTCGCCCAGGTTTTATGTGACGGGACAAGCGCGAGACCCACCTGATGTTAAATGGACTAACCTCTGCATATAACAGATGAATCGCACTGCGCCCGTCAGTCCCGTCACACAGTTATTAAGTCTCATATGCCCGTCATTTTACTGACTCTCAAGGGCTGCTACCGGTGCACACTAAGGTGCTTGGTGACAGATTTTCTACTTGAAAGTGGTAGCTAACAAGGCGAGCGTTCGCAAAATGCTCTTGCAGCCCGGCGGCCCCACTGTCGTCGAACCATGAACCTGCGGCACGGTAGGACGGCAGTCCATAGCTTTTACCGCTCGGCCATTATTGCTTCAATTTCACTAGCTACAGTGTTCTTTTCACTCGTAATCACAGTAGTATTTGCACACTACTGGTTTGAGACAGTATATCTTACAGTGCTATATACTTTGTTGACTTTTCTGCCAGAAAAGTATGCACACCATGAAACGAGGCCGCCATGTTAGCACATATTCTGTAATACTGTCGACCGCGGCTACCAAGTACCACATGACAGAATAGTACCTTCCTAGAACCGTGTGATGCCAAGGTAGAATTGCACCTCCCTATATCATCCCGTGGGTGTCGTAAGAGGCGTCTAAGGGAAACATACTGGAAGGTGGGCAGCAGCGCCTTCTGACGAACTGCCATCTTACACTGCGATCCCCAAGCCGCCTGCCAAGCGTGGGGATTTTGGCAAATACCCTCTAAATAGGGAGGCTGTATTTAGCAGTGGACGATCCGGCTAATACAGTACCTATCTATTCGGTGCAATTCAAAAGATACATCATGGACCCGATGAATGGACGGACATAAACCTAATCCTAATACAATAGATCCCGTTTTCTTCCAAAGAACACTTAAAATTATTTGTCTGCTGTAAATATTGAAGATTACGACTATTTCAATGTGTATCTAAGAAAACTGCAAGAACAATGCCTATCAGTACAAAAGAAAAATTGGATTTAGACAATAATAAAAATACTGAAACAATAGAGGCAATATAAAGGAAAGAGGGACCGAAATAACACCTCTATGCTAAGACTTGTTTTAGCCTGTGCAGGCTTAGTTGCTCTTTGTTATCTACTTCCAAAGAAAAATCTGGTTTAAGCAGATATTTCAACAGTATTTCTACTTACTCCATTATAAACAGACAAAGAGAAATGGATACAAACGTAGACAAACGACCGGCGACTAATTATCCCTAATCCGAAAAGATAACGAAATTCCTCTTAAATGAGCCCGCAGCTAGCAATCCACCAGTTGTTACCACTTTTTTCTCTAGCTTTTATCACTTTAGTACCTACGTAATTTATTAATATGAGGGTGTCACCATTGTTTTGGTTTTGGCTTTTTATTCTGTTTTTTTTTACAGCTTAGAGGATGCAGTGCTTAGAGGTTAGTCTATGATCACTATTTCACGTCTTGCTAAGAGATGAGGATGGTAAACAGGTTCTTCCTAGAATTGGAACTGACTTTCAAGTATAGCTGCTGGAACATATCGTTAGGTGCTTGGTAACGTGGTAGCTAGCCAGACGATTCATTTAATGCTCTACCGCCATTCGGTGTAGCTGAAGGGATTTCGATGGACCTGCTGTACGTCAGTAATGCGCCATCAATATGAATATTTTAATATAATTTGAAGTGCTGTCAGGGAAACTTGCATTTACCTAATACTGATTTAAGCTCACCGCGTGCTTTGGATGGCAAGGTCCTGATTGGTTCGTTATAGCATTGTGGTAGGGCATTTTACAAATACCCGCCTAACTGCACCGAACGGTATATTCCAGCAGTTGACTTTTTTATACAGGACTAGCGGCCTGTCCCGGCTTTGCACGGGTATTTTACGAAAATTATACATTGAAACTTATAAAAAGTATTACAAAATCACATATATACGATAGAAAAATTTTAAGTCATGTGCGGGATTCGAACCTGCGTCCATCCACCCCTTTAGCCGGGGTATGCTCTAACCAATTGAGCTAACATGACATGACGTCATAACTCAAATCTTTCCTATTGTTCTTTAACAATCGTATTGGGATGGAGCAGGCTATAGGGGTTGATGGACGCGGGTTCGAATCCCGCACACGCCTTAAATTTTCCTATCTTATATTTGTAATTTTGTAATGTAATCCGCATAGTAGGCGTTATTGCAAACATAACAATATTAAAACATAAAAAGTAGTTATTGTGACATAGCTGTAATAGTTAGAGATATGGTATTAGGGATTTTTTTGTAGATATCGATGTTCTCTATAAAATTGTAACAGATCACTTTTCTCTATTGTCAAACAATTTCCCCAGCGTATGCCGATACAACGATATATTTATTTTATTTAGATTTTTTTCCACTTTGGGTTACATTGTCGAAGCTTTCATTCGGATCACTATGTTTTAGAAAATATTCTATAGCCTATGTTCATTAAGGATAGAGTAGGATTATAATGGTGTGTCCCACACATCCCCCTCCACTAACCCCATAGTGGAGGGGCAGTGTGAAAGCATTTCCCCCCCCACAAAAAAAAAAGTATTCTTATGGTGTAATAATTTTTAAATCGGTGCAATGGTTTTTAAGTTTATTCGTTACATACAAAACTATAAAAATACAAATCTTTCTTCTTTATAATATTAGTATAGATATAGATCATGGGTAAAATGCAAACAACCTTCTAAGGTGGCCTTTTGACCATCCTAACAAACATAATTAGCTAGACGTTTACAATATGTATTATTTTCCCATAAGTATTATAACAAAAAAATATAATTAAAGTAAGTAAAATTTATGAGGTATTTCAGCTGTTGATTTTTCCATGAAATAAATAGATATCGTCCGATCAGCGAATGCTTAGCAATAGCACTTCATCACCAACATCATCAGTTGTAAGACGTTGAACAAAGGCTTCTCATAGAACGCCACAATGAACGGCTATAAGCCATTCGTGGCCCGCCCATTGCCACTTCAACTTGCAAATTCTGAAAGCTATTCGGTGACTTTGGTTGGTACTTTTTTTTTTTACTTAAGTAATTGTGGCGGTACAAGCTCTAGGCCCACCTGATGTTGAGTGGACTAACCTCTGCCTATAACAGTTGCAATTCATGACAACTCACGAATTGCACTGCGCCCGTCACATTGAGACATAGTTGTTAAGTCTCAAAGTGCCAGTAATTTCACTGGCTCTCAAAGACTGCTGCCGGAACACACCTTTCGGTGCTTGGCGACAGACTTTCTACTTGAGGGTGGTAGCTAGCCAGGCGGGCAATCGCAAAATGCCCTTCCAACATGCAAAATCACACTTCAGTGAATATCCTCGTTCCGGATTTTGTAGGGCAAAGATACTCCGAGCTTAGCTCACTTCATAGCTCGTTGAGCGACTCTGAGTTTGTCTATAAGGGCCACAGGCTCTTTCACTTTGTAATAGCATAGTATTAGAATAATAAAGACCCGTTTTCTAGAATGGCCCTAAAAACCCTAAAACTGTGCGGGTGTCATATTCACTCACAGATAAGCTACTTTTACAAGAATGTATACATAAAGTTATCTTGTATTCGGTAAACACGTTTTGGGGTTGCGGGTCACCCTCTCACAAGGGTAGGTTGACCTTGAAGGGTACAACTACCTGCGGCCCCGAGGGCTGTTGTTCACAACACCCCTGATAATATAATATTCACCGTTCAATACTTAACCACATAACTTACCTCCGCAACGGAAGTAGGGTATTGATATAGTAAAACCAAATAAGTAGTTTGACTCTAGTCCCTTTTGGATACGCAGAATGTCCGTATTTCAAAGTTTTATAGGTATACCTACCAATAATAAAGGTACACATATTACATAGGTATACTATAGCAAATCAATTCGCAGCTACCTACAGATACGACTTTTATGATATTTACCTACTTCCAAAAAAGGAGGAGGTACTCAATTCGTCTGTATTTCCTTTTTTGCCTAGTTGTTTGTTACCCAAGAACTTTTGACTGGGTGAACCGATTTTGATAATTATTTTTTTTTTATTTAAAAGCTGATGATTGCCGTGTCATTTAAAATTCATCAAAATCGGTGAAGCCTTTTTTGAGTTATACTCCAATAATCAAAAAGTATTTTCCTATCTTAGTGATATAGTCATTGACAGTGAATGACAATCGATCCCATAAGTAGCAAGGTTCACTAAAAAGGAAGAAAAAATATTTTATTACTAAAAATGGAACCGACTTTAACACTCAAATGTGTGAAATAACTTGTCGAAGTCGGTACCATGCGCACAATATTGTGATGATAGGTACTTTTGGACCATCATGGTAACGACTTCAACAAGTTATTTCACACATTTGAGTGTTGAACTCGGTTCCATTTTTTTTTTATATTGATATTCTCTTATAATAAATCAACGCACTCTGGTCACGCTGGATATTTGCCACAGTGTGCATGCTGTGGACGTGTACTTACCGGGCGCTAGGTTTTGGTAGCGGTCTATGAAGACAAACTACTTGTCTTGTTTGACTGTGCTACTTTTGAAATTGGATACCTACCTTTGTAGATTCCATGTAAGAGCTACTACCCTCAAGTAGGAGGTCTTGACAAGCATCGAGTCTTCCTGTAATGACAAATTTTGATTTATTAGCTATTACAATTCGATATATTTTTAAACTTTTTGAATTTATGGAGTTGCTATGCTTTTTTTTTTTTTTATGTTATTGTGATGGAACAAGCGCGAGGCCCACCTGATGCTAAGCGGTATCCTCTGCCTATAACAGATGCATTTCATCAAGTGACGAACTGCACTGCGCCCATCACCTTGAGACATACCTGTTAAGTCTCATTTTGCCTATTATTTCACTGGCTCTCAAGGACTGCTGCCGGAACACACCGTTAGGTGCTTGGCGATAAATTTTCTACTTGAGGGTGGTCGCTAGCCAGGCGCGCATTCGCAAAATGCCCTTCCACCATGCGGTGAAGCTCAAGCTCTGGGCGGGATTTAAATCATGGACCTGCTGCGCGGCAGTCCATAGCCACTGCCACTGAGCCATCACTGCTTCAAAATGTTTTATGGGTACGTGTTTTTTCGGTTATCAAGATATAGGTATAGCCAAATACCTGAATATTATTTAAAAAACCTCAAACTATTTAAGGTATTATGTATAATGCCACCTAAAGAATAAACGCCTATCTTCCTTAATTTCTTCATATCATTTAAAATAAACTAAATCCGTAATGGACGATTTAGACATTGGACAAATGCCTACAAAAATGCGTACCGGTCAAATTGCTAACTGGACGAATAAATACTTGAACTACAATTTATACAAATAATAATATATCATACAAAATCTACACAATATCATAAAAATAGTGCGCCATTTTGAAATGTTGTCAAATCCTAAAATTTTACTTTAAACTAAGTATTAGAATAGTAGATAATTGAAACGACGCATTACTCAACGCGTATTTTTTTATTGTTTTACTATAAGTACGCACACTTTCACCGTATCATCCAATCTTGACAATTCTTTTGTTGCTGGGTAGAATATACCTACCTCCAAGTTGGTCTTATTACATTAGTTACCTACCTTACATTTTCTTAAAAAAGTATCTGCTAATATTAACAAAATACTACGAACTATATACAACACTACAGCTACTACAATAAAAGCATTTAGATACCCATAAGTCATTGCAGACTCATAGGCAGTCCAAATGCTCTAGCCCACTACCAGTTGGCAGCGTGCCCAGCATGCTGGCAGCATTGCCCCGTTGAATTGCACATACACATAACATCTGTTAATACACCAGGACTCTTGACGATGGTGACCAGCATCCAGCGCGAGCAGAGGATTGTAGGCGAGTGATAATCGATATTTTAAGGGCTAAGTATGCTAAGCATATGCCGCATTGGAAAAGCGAGAGTAAAAAAAAATTAAAACCCACTTCTATGACTGAAAAGTGTGAAGTAAAGGAAGTCAGACCATGAAAAATCGCGTTTTGAATCAGCATGCCCTCATAACGACTTCCACAAGTTGTGTCATACTTTTCCGTTATGAAAGCCAGTTACTTATTAATTATTATAAATCTATTATTATTACTTACTTACTTACTTTTTTTATATTGTTCAATTCTAATTTTATCTTGATAGCTATCTATCTGTCAACATTAAGTATAAATTATATACCATAGTATATGGAAGAGGAAGTTATACTTCAATGTGTTCAAGGTTAATCGATACCCCACCCTACCTAACCTACCCTATAAATATATCACCTGTCCTGGCCCACCCTAGTAGGGGTGAAGGCTACAGAATGAGTCTCTTCGACCACGCGATACATATCAAGAGTAAGTCGGACCAGGGCTCCGTATTGCCTTTTGGTTACAGATTTAAAAAAAACCGGGTATTTTCTTTTCTTACCCATTATTTATTAGCCAAGTGTGAGTCGATTCGCTCGCGAAAGGTCCCTAAAAATGGCTATTACAAATGCGTTCCATTTGAGACAATAGCGTTTGTAGCAGTTTGAAAATCGGCATGAGTTTCTAAGCGTTCGGAAATAAATCTTTTGCTAATTTGTGCTGTGTATGCTTACCGATGATGTGCCCCAAATCGAACGAAAGAATATAACACTTCTTAAGCACCGCCTATAGCTGTCATTATTTGGTAACATCTGCCTATAACAAATGCATTTCACAGACAAAGTTGTTGAGTCTCATTTGCCTGTAATATCACTGGCTCTCAAGTACTGCTGCTGGAACACACCCTTTTAGGTGCTTGGCGACAGATTTTCTACTTGAGGGTGGTCGCTAGCCAGGCGGACATTCGCAAATTGCCCTTCCAACACGCGGTAAAGCTCAAACCCGCGGCGGGTTTCGAACCATAGACCTGCTGCACGGCAGTCCATGGCCAATGCAACTGAGCCATCACTGCTTCAAACTATGCGTTGGTATGGCGGACTGTCTATCAAATAATAATAATATCAAAAAGTTTAAAATATAAGGATGTTCATTACCATGTTCTCTCGTTTGTTTTTGTTCTAATTATAATTCTCGTGACCAAATAAGTTAAAGCTAGTCATAAGTTCGCCGAATATGACCTAGATAATGTGTTTATCCTCATACAGCTCTTAATAACAATGATGTAATCTGTGCAATTAGTAAGAACGAGTAATGCAAGGATGACCCTGACGTGAGTCAGAAGACGATAAACAAATGACTTGGGACATTACAATTAAATTGTCATTAAGTTTTCAATTCATTCTCAAATCAAATCAAAATCATTTATTGCGACTGTTTTTTTCAAGTCACATACAAAATTCAATCGATCGAGATCGTGCGCTCGTAGAGTCAAGACCTCCTGAGGATGCTTCGTGTAGAAGCGAAACGCGTCAAAAATTCTTCCCGTTTGGCTGCGTGGCGTTTGTGACGTCACGTCGGCTTAACAGGTAAATTATTATTAAATTAGTTTGCCGTACCTGCAAACTAATTATTCACATTTGAGCACTGTTTATATTAAGCAACGCTGTGGTCTGCGGTGAAGCACTCCTAGTAAAGCATAGCTCAGAGAGGAGCTTTTTACTTTGGGTTTTAAACTCCCGGGTTCTATTTTCCAGAAGACAGTAGTTAAGTAACTCAGAGAGTTATGTACTTCGCGGTTCGCACAACAAATGTTTAAGCCAAATACTTTGTGCGTTTCTTTGGTACATATTTCGATTATAAATCGCCGTATTTTTGCCAAGGTTCTCCTTGTTTGGCGCTAGAACAAAAATATATTAGATTGTGCACTTCCATTGCGCAGTCTCCAAAATGTATCCGGCATAAGATAGATAGTTAAAAAACTGATTGTGGCGAATGTCTCAGATTTTAGAGTTTTATCTTAGCAAGCTTGCGAAACTAAATAAGGATGCCAGGCTGCCCGTGGTATGCTGGGCTGCCCGTGGGGTGCCAGGTTGCGCGTGAGGTGCCGGGGTGCCCGTGGGGTGCCTGAATTCCCAGGGGGTGCCGGGCTGCCCGTGGGGTGCCGGGCTCACTCTTGACTAAACTAATAAAAAAAAATGAAATCGGACTACGCGTTAATAAATTACAGCTAAGTGTACATTTTGAATTACTTCTCCTTTCCCGAAGGAACCGTACTGGATTTCGGGATAAAAAGTATACAATAACCTTCTTCGTAGTATAAACTCAAATCGTATTAAGTTTTATTGAGTTCCATTCTGTGGTTTTGGAGTGATACGCGGCCGGGATACAGACAGACAGACATAAATAAAAAAAATACAGTGTTAGCATCAGTGTCAGCACAGAGTGCTCTCAAATTATTTTTTTCACAATATCTTCCATGTACAGAATTGGATCTATTACAGTTTTATTATAAGTTCAGATGTAGATGTAGATTTGGCCAGGTTGCTTTTGCAACGACCAACTTGAGTACGGAGTCAATATCTAGTGATATGATAACTCAATTATAATTCTTGAACTTATTAAACCAAAACCCCACGGATCTGCATTTTGCATGGTGGTAGGGCATTTTGCAAATGCCCGCCTGGCTAGCTACCACCCTCAAGTAAAAAATCTGTCGCCAAACATCTAACGGTGTGTTCCGGCAGCCTTGAGAGCCAGTACTTCTAGGTTAGTCTGAACACCATCTTCGACCAAATCATCACTTACCATCAGGTTAGATAGTGGTCAAAGGCTAAACTATCAGGCATAAAAAAGGCTAACATATCAGGAATTAAAAAAAAAATGCTGTATAGACTTAATTAGTTAAAGAACAGAATTCTCTGGGTTTGGTATACTTGGAGTGGAAACTTATGGTCTCCTGGTCAGTTAGAGAAACATGGTCAGAGAAACCTTGTCTTATGTTTATATTGTGAGGATTTTCCTTATTGGTACCTATGCCGTGATGAGTCAAAGAAGAGATCTTAGCTTTAATTGATACATTAATAACCCATATATGTCTTTGAAACATACGTTTGTTCACTTGGTCAATTCAACTTATATTTCCTTAAATATGGAGATGACGCATTTTAAGAATAAATGTAAATAAATGTTTATAAGTATCTAGTTTATTTTTTGTAGTTGATAGTTCAGCCTTTTGATCTCATGTACCTGATGGTAGGTAAAGAATGGCTAAAAAAAAAATGGCTGACGGTGATAAAGATACTATTGTTTTTATGATATCGTGATGAAACAAACATTAGGCCAACTTGATGTTAAGCGGTAACCAATGCCTATAACAGATGCAATTTGTCACTAATGGCGAACTGCACAGCCTCCTGAAACGTGTGCCTGTAATTTTACCGGCAGCCAATATGCCTTCCAAACCGTAAATAGTATCAGTATTGTGTGTTCTGGAAGAGAGAAAATCGTTCTTCTAAGGAGTATACTGTACTGTAACAGCCAGAGAGTCCACTGCTGAACACAGCCTATTTAGGAGGTATTTGCCATAATCCCCACGTTTGGCAGGCGGCTTTGGGATCGCAGTTTAAGACGGTAGTTCTTTAGAAGGCGCTGCTGCCCACCTTACAGTATTTTCCCTTAGTCGCCTCTTACGACAACCACGGGATGATATGGGGAGGTGTAATTCTAACCCGGCACCCCACGGGGGTAAGCGTTATTAAAAAATAGGATTACTTACTGAAAACCAGGAAAAAGTTGTGGAAGTCCAAAGACGGACTTCAATAGGATTGAAGTCTTCCGTGTGCGCTGAGACCTCAGGGTGTTTTAAATAAGCATGGTACGACATCAACAAGTTATTTCATACATATCAGTTTTAAGAAATCAGTTCATGTGTTAGAGAAAACTGCGGGAAAATTATATAGACCACCTACCACGAACCCCGCTCATAAGTCGAATAAGCGTAAAAAGATGACAGAATTGTATCTATAGGGGGTCGTTCCAAACCTTGGTTAGAGTGCACTCGGAGTGCACTCGGAGTGCAACTTTTCACTCTAACGTCGTTCACAACCTTCGAGTAGAGCACAACTTTTTAACTATCAAAAACGGTCGCTAAAAGGTTGAATCTTTAACTGACATGACCTTGACATTTCTTGTTGAGAGAATTATAGACACTCTTTTGTATTTAGCAGGTAACGGTAGTTATTGCTTTTCAAACAACATAAAACTTCTATATATTTTGCTAGTTCCCCGCCAAAAATCGATATTTGAGGTTATAAAACAACCGAGTCGTTCCAAAGCTTCGAGTAAGTTAAAGCAACCGACAACTACACTCTGAGGCTTGGAAGGCCGCCTAGCTGTCCCATAATCCGATAAGCCTAGAATTTTCTAAAAATGTCTCCGTATAGCTGTGTTAGGGTATGTTCCATTAGTCGCTAAGAACGTTAATTTCGATAATTTTGCGTCTGTGGTTGTGATCACTGTGATCGTTTGTAACTGTCATCCCCTGTTCCATTTAGGATAAGAACGCTAAGAATGCCACTAAAATTTGCCACTTCTGTCACTTTTGACATTAGATGTAGGGAATTCAAACTGTTCCAGTAGCCTCATAGCGTTTATGGCGAAAATAACGCCAAGACCCATGTGGAACAACTTTTTGGGAGTGTGATCGTTTTTAGCGTTTTTAGCGAATCTAACTTCAAATGGTATGCCTTAGTGCGTTCAAACAAAGTGAGCTCAGCTGTATTGGCAGACGGGCCGCATGTCCATATAGGGCGCTATGCGGGCCCGGGCGCGAGACCGATCGATACGCGTGGGACGAGCTTGGAGCGACCCGGCAACAGTTCGCTAGCTGGCCTCTATTTAGGCTTCGAGCCTTCGAGAAAAACCTCCGTTATCTCTGTATAAAATCCCAATATAACGTAATAGTACTGTTATTAAATAACTTATGTTTAATGTTATAGATTGTGAAGTTTTTTGTAGTGTCTCAATGTATTTATTTAATGAATGTGATCAATATTAAAATTTATAATTAATTAAATAATAATTTGTACCATTAAATGTAAACTTAATAATGATAACTAATATACCATTTTACAAAATCACAAATGTACGATAGGAAAAATTTAAGTCATGTGCGGGATTCGAACCCGTATCCCAATACGATGGTAAAAGAACGATAGGAAAGATTAGATTAGATGAGTTATGACGTCATGTTAACTCAATTGGTTAGAGCATACCCCGGCTCAAGGGGTGGATGGACGCGGGTTCGAATCCCGCACATGACTTACATTTTTCCTACCGTATATTTGTGATTTTGTAATGTAATCCGCATAGCAGGCGTTATTGCAAACCTAACAATATTAAAAATAATATACCATTTATTTATTGTTATTTTGACTGCAGTTGTATTTAGTTTCTAATTTTATTCATATGTACCTATTTTTCACTGACATGTAAACCGAATTTTGAACACCCATTAAGAGTAGAATATAGTGGATATAATAATTAATAATATTAATTTTAAGATCTATGTATCTAAACTACCAGTATTCCAGCAAATTAATAAATATGAATTTGACTAGCGCAAATTATTTGGAAAAACGGAAGTTTTAAAAGATGATTATACCGTATCGAAATTGGGAACTTTTCCACCTTATTTTTATAGCTACGGATAGGAAAGGCATATGTTACCTTTTTACGCAACTGCCCAAAATAGGACGGTTATGTTTTCAGGGTTCATGTATCTATGTCATTATGTATGTTTGTGAGTTTCTTTATTCCACCATAGCTTCTAAACGGCTTAACCGATTTTAATGTATGAAATATCGTTTGCTTTGTCTTGATAACGAAAGCGATACTAGGAAAACAGAAAAAAAAACTGGTGGATTTTAGACGTCATATTATTAGAGAAGTATTGTTTTTTCTTTCAATCCCGTCGTGTAGGCTTTAGAAAACGATTCCATAAATATATATAACTTTCAGTTTTAATTTCAATAGAATAATACAACGCTTAACGAAAATAAATAAATTGCAGTCGTGTTTTTTCTTTTTAAAGTAATCTATACTTAAGATAATGAATAGATTCAGGCGTTACTTTGCGGAAATCCATTCACAAACCACGCAGTCAAACCGGAAGAGTATTCGACGCGTTTCGATTCTAAACGAAGCATCCTCAGGAGGTCTTGACTCTACGAGCGCACGATCGTCGCAAATTAGGCGAAATTGTCACTAGATATATATAATTTTTATAAAGATTTTTAAGTGTTTTATTTATTAATTTGATGTTTTCTTAAAATATTTTTAAAATATTTGTTATTATTAATCTATAGATTAGTATATATACTTGTTTATTTAAAGCTGATAGGCTAGCAACATGTAGCGCAGCAGCACCAATCGCTAGACTGCCAAGGAGGTCCTTGGTTCGAATCCCGCCGAGGGCTTGAGCTTCACAGTATGGTGGTAGACATTCTGTGAATACTCGCCTGGTACCTACCGCCATCAAGTAGAAAATCTATGGAAAAACACTTAACGGTGTGTTCCGGCAGCTATACTTGAAAATGAAAAATTCTAGGTAAGCCTGAACTAAATCTTCGCCTACATTTATCATCAGGTTAGATACTCGTCAAATGCTAGCCTATTAGGTATATAAAAAAAGTAGTTACCTAAAGTGCGGCCTGACAATATTTATGCTGTTTTTTTTCCAATATTATTTATTTATTATTGCATCATGTACAGTCGCCTGCAATAAGAAGTATACACTTCGTAATTTTCAAAATAATGTGATGTCGCTAAGTTATTAATTATCGAAGTTAGCATTAACATGAGTAAAAATATTCAAATTATTCTTTGATTTTAAGATACTTCTGAGTACATATAGAAAAACAGAACTCTTTGCTACTATTTTGAAAATTACCATGTGTATACTTCTTATTGCAGGCGACTGTACATACATAACAAACGAGTATATGGTACATAGTTATTCAGAGCGCTTGGTCGATGCGACGCGTGATCAATATGCTGGCACCTATTTGGCTCATATTCACAACTCAAAGAATAAGCATTGCAATTCAACGGGGCAATGCTGCCAGCATGCTGGGCACGCTACCAACTGACTGTGGGCTAGAGCATTTGGACTCCCTATGAGTCCAAATGCTTTTATTGTAGTAGCTGTAGTGTTGTATATAGTTTGTAGTATTTGTTTAATAAAGGCAAACCGCGGTAAAAAAAAAATATATATGCTTTGATAAAAGACATATCGTCACTTAGCAAACAACACCGCTCAAGTCTAATTTTGGCGGCGGTATCGACATTTTAATGCCATTGGCTAGAGCTTCTCTTTGCACATAGAACCAACCAATCGGATACAACACATAAAATCATATATAGTTAGCCAGTTAAGGATCATTTATTAGTACTGAACCATTATCAACTCCGACAGTTTTTTCACTTTTTTATTATTTCTGATAGGTCCTCGCTTGACCTCTATCTCACCTGATGGTAAGTGATGATGTGGTCGAAGATGTTGTTCAGGCTAACCTAGAAGTACTGGCTCTCAAGGACAGCTTCCAGAACACACCGTTAGTTGTTTGGCGACAGATTTTCTGCTTGAGGTTGGTAGCTAGCCAGGCAGGCATTCGCGAAATGCCCTACCACCATGCTATAACGACTGCCATCCTAAGACGACAACCGGGACCTACAGATTAACGTGCCCTCCGAAGCACGGAAGCGCTCAGTAGTAATGTCAACAGCGGTCACCCATCCAACTCATAACCGCGGGGACGGCTCAGTAAACTTCGCTACGAGCGCTTCAAACTCTCCTATACAAGTCAAAATGACTAGAGCGGTGTTGTTTGCTAAGCGACGATATATGAAGTACCTAGTTAGTACCTAGAAACATGACCTCACCTACCTTAAAAATTAATCAGCCCCAATCCGTAACAGTACACTAGAAGCCCCCACGGGGAGGCCCGCCGGCCCCCCCGTGAGTCACTAGTCCCCACACCACCCAGTAACGATGAAGTCATCGCCTCCCCTTCAGGGCGCAGTACTCGGCGCAGAGTAATATAATTTTTAATTTGACGATAACAACACTATACATTTTACCTTTTCATTCACGAAGGCGCTCCCCTCCATATTGTTAAGTTTAGTTGCTACTAACTCTGCATACCCCAGCGATAGCTTACATTTTGTTATACGACTGCCGAAAAATGGAGTGTTATGTTTTTAGGGTTCATGTATGTATGTATGTTTGTGAGTTTCTTTATTCCACCATAACTTCTAAACGGCTTAACCGGTTTTAATGAGATATTTTATGATTTTAAAATTCATCTTGATAGCACAAGTGAAGTGTCACTTGTGCTATCAAGATGAATATTAGAAAACATTGGTACATTAAAAAAACAATCTGGTGGATTTATGCTTCCATATTTTGAGATTCTTTTCTCTGAAACTCGAGTGGTGTTAAAAATCGATTCCAAAAATATATATAGCTTGTAGTTTTAATTGCAATGGAATGATAAAACGTTTAACGAAAATAAATAATTTGCAGTTGTTTACGTTTTCAATAATAGTTGTTTTACTGCCAGCACAGCTTATCCAATCACGGTTGAAGTAATACAATTAGAGCACTCAATATCGCATCTCATCCATCTTATCCCGATGGCTTTGCAGAAGACGCGGGTTCGATTCTTGCTAGAGATTAAACATTTTTACTCTACAAATTTTGCAATGTCATTGTGATATTGTCATATTCAGTGATAGCTCAGTGGCATTCGCTATAGACTGCCGTGCAGCAGGTCCATGGTTCGAATCCCGCCGCGGGCTTGAGCTTCGCCGCATGGTGGAAGGGCTTTTTGCGAATGCCCGCCTGGCTAGCGACCACCCTCAAGCAGAAAATCTGTCGCCAAGCACCTAACGGTGTGTTCCGGCAGTAGTCCTTGAAAGCCAGTGAAATTACAGGCACATGAGACTTAACAACTATGTCTCAAGGTGACGGACGCAGTGCAATTCGTGACAGACGAAATGCATCTGTTATATAGGCAGAGGTTAGTCCGCTTAACATCAGGTGGGCCTCGAGCTTGTTCCGTCACAATAACATAAAAAAAATTTCATATTGATATAGTACTCTTGAAATAACACGAGTTGATATTTAGATTAGATACAGTCGATCCAGTTCTCTTGGCACCCTGATGAGTAATATCTTCGTACGTAGAACTAGAAGCATCGAAATCGGCTGAGCCTTTTGGAAACTATATGTTACGAAGCCACGAACACAGACACAAACTAAAACTTTATAACCTCTCTTCTTCCATTAGCGTTTTTTTTTTGTTTTTTTTTCTGTTATGCCTGGTAGGTTAGCCTTTGACCACAATCTCACCTGATGGTAATTGATGATGTGGTCGAAGATGTTATTCAGGCTAACCTAAAATGTATTCCTTCATCTCTTTTAATATTTATAGTTGTAGGTTGTAGCTCTATCCGGCCCAGGGGGGCGTAAGTGTGACGTCATCCCCACCCCCCTTGGGAGCAGGGAAGTAACTGCTACTTAGTCTGTGGTACGGGGAGGGGCTGGTCAATGCACTCACGTTATCGATTAAAAGCTGCCATGCCAGATCAGCCTTACGAAAATAAAAAAATCGGATCCGACTTTCAGCATTGAAAAGTATGAAATAACTAATGAATAGATTCAGGCGTTACATTTCGGAAATACATATTTATTAAAAACAAATATAAAAAAAAAAAACAATAATATAATATTTTAATAGAACACTTAAAATATATCTAGTGACAATTCCGCCTAATTTACCTGTTTGTGACATCTCATGAAAGCTTCCGGAGCGCACCGATAGGTGCTTGGCAACAAATTTTTTTCTTGAGGGTGGTAACTAGCCATTCTGGCATTCGCAAAAAAACCTACCACCATGTCATATCGACTGTCATCCGAAGCACGTTCACGCTCACAACAATGATCAAGAACGTCGGCTAGTTAGAATTAGAAGTAGGCGACCATTTTGATTTTTATTGTCTTTATATTCACTTAGGGTTATGTTCCAGAGTATTTCTTCATTTCTCACATTTTTTTATGATTGCTATTTTTTTTTTTATGCCAGATTACCCTTTGACCACTATCTCACCTGATGGTAAGTGATGATGTGGTCGAAGATGTTGTTCAGGCTAACCTAGAAGTACTGGCTCTCAAGGACAGCTGCCGGAACACACCGTTAGGTGCTTGGCGACAGATTTTCTACTTGAGGGTGGTGGCTAACCAGGCGGGCATTCGCAAATTACCCTACCACCATGCTATAACGACTGCCATCCTAAGACAACAACCGGGACCGACGGCTTAACGTGCCCTCCGAAGCACGTGCACGCTCAGTAGTAATGTCACTAGCGGTCACCCATCCAACTCATGAATATGACATACCTGATGTATGATGTGTTGATGTTAATATGACAAACCTGCTTTTATTATAAATTTACTGTCATTTTTTACTTCTGGATGTGTATTTATATGATTTATTTTATTTTAATTATTATTTTAGTTATAATACAATTTCAATTTATTGTTATTTTTCAATTCTGTTAAAATATGTGATAGTCTATGATATGAGTCCTAAGTAGTTCGAAATAAATGAATTTTAATTTCTATAATCCTCAATAAACTGAATAACTTTGTCATTACTCCGCTGAATATCCATTTTGCAAAAATCAAACAAAAAAATAAATGATTTGTAGCAGCAATATTGTTGAATGCATGCATGAACTGTGGGTAGGTACAAAATCAACATGTTTGAACCAGCCTTATTTTGTAGAACGGTCGATGCTCTGTTGATAGATTCATTCCACAAACGGCAAAATGGTTACTGACTCATAACGTCATGTTAGCTCAGTCGGTCACAGCATATCCAAAAATCAGCCGAGTGTATAATGAGCAAGCAAACGGCAACGGCAAATCTATGATGCTTGATTACATATAAACCTCATTTATGTTACAAATCTGTATTACCCGGTTAAATTGAAAATGCTCTGTTTACTCGCATATAATATGCAGTTAGGTACTAACTTAACTTTGTAGGGATAATTCTATTACGCACTAGTGTATAATATTATTAAACAAGAGGGTGTTATAGTTCGGTTTATGGCCCCAAGAACGATATAATAAAGCTCACTTTACGAGCAAGGGTGGTTAGTCTTCGTCCGCTTACCCGACTCGCTCTTGGCAGATTCTATTTTATTTTAATTTTTCTCTAAGATATGATATTAATATTATTGAAGATTTAGTGTTCTAAACTTCCTTATACATTACACACCATAAATCAACATCATATAAGCAACATAAAATAACCCACCATTTCCACCACCCACCATATCCAGATTCGGCAACAGCTTGTTTTAAATAAGTATAATATCATCAGATATTATCCTCTTTCGTGCAAAACCTTTCCTTTAATGTCAGACCAACTTCAAAGAAATACATTATGTCTTGGTCGAACCAGTTGCCATAGAAGGGTTTGAAAGCGTGAACAGGGGTCAGCTGGTGCCTGTGGTAATATAGACATAGGTATACATATAACTAGGTGTGTATATGTACCTATATGTATAATATGTATATGTACTGCTGCATGTGGACTGTGGTCGTTGGTGTACTGATCATTTTCCTTCCATTATCCGTGATACTGTTTCAGCCGGATTGTCCACTGCTGAACACAGCCTCCCCTATTTAGGGGGGATTTGCCATAATCCCCACGCTTGGCAGGCGGCTTGGGGATTTCAGTGTAAGATGGCAGTTCTTTAGAAGGCGCTGCTGCCCCCCTTCCAGTATTTTTCCCTTAGTCGGCTCTTACGACACCCGCGGGATGATATGGGGAGGTGCAATTCTAACCCGGCACCCCACGGGAAATCACCCCTCGACTATCCGTGATAGCCGAGGGGTAATTATGGACTGCAGTGACGCATGTCTATGGTTTGATCTCCACCGCCAGCTTGAGCTGCGCCGCATGGTGGCAGGGCATTTTGCGAATGCTCGCTTGGCTATCTACCACCCTCAAGTAGAAAATCTGTTGCCAAGCACCTGGGAGTCTGTTCCGGCAGCAGTTTATGAGAGTCGGTAAGTAATTATTAAATTACAGACACATAAGACTTTACAACTTTATTTCTCAGGGTGATGAGCGCGTTACTTGTGACGAATTGTTATAGGCAGAGGTAAGTGCTAAAAAGCTTCACTTGAACAGATTAATTTGTAACAGGTTTTAAGTTTGCAGCAGTTAGAAAATTATATGTGAATTTTGTTATTTTCTTGGGACAAGTTCATTCCAAAACACGTTTCCTTAAAATTTTCTGCAGTACCATTAAACTTATAAACTGACAAATTAGGCGACGCGGACGTCTCCTGCTTGAGTCTTAGTAGAGTGCGTCTACTGCATATCCTTTCTTTGTCATTAATAAACGTATCATATATCTACAATGAAAGTGTAGTAGTGTGCGTTATATATATTACATTTTCTCCACATTATATTGTCGTAATATTAGAGCGTAGCCTATCTTCATTTTTTATATTCGATGTGCAATGCAAAACCTTAGCACGGGACAAATTAAGTTACATTTTCGATTTAAGTTACTACTTTTGTGTGAATAAGCATTTTTTTATGTTATTGTGACGGAACAAGCTCGACCTGGTGTTAAGCGGTATCCTCTGCCTATAACAGAAGCACTTCATCACGAGTGACGAACTGCACTGCACCCGTCACCTTGAGACATACTTGTTAAGTCTCATTTGTCTGTAATTTCACTAGCTCTCAAGGACTGCTGCCGGAACACACCGTTAGGTGCTTGGCGACAGATTTTCTACTTGAGGGTGGTCGCTAGCCAGGCGGGCATTCGCAAAAAGCCCTTCCACCATGCGGTGAGTTCAAGCCCGCGGCGGGATTCGAACCATGGACCTGCTGTGCGGCAGTCCATAGCCAATGCCACTAAGCCATCACTGCTCCAAAATTTCAAATTCTTTAGTTTTTTATGTAAAAAGATCGAACTTTCATCATCACTGCTCTCTTTCATTCCTATGCAGTCCGATAGTGACAAAATGTCAGCATTTGCTAGGGTTTTGATACCAGGTGGACATAAAAAAAATAATTTATGTCAAAGGCCATACAAACAACTCATTCATTTAGTAGAAACCGTTTTCTAAAGACTATTACTTTGAGGTTAAATTGAACAGATCATTGTGTCATTTATTTTATAATGGTATAGTACTAATACTTTATCTGTGCTTGTGGTTAACCAACTATAGTACCACCAACTTAACTGTGCAGTTTTCGAGGGCGCTACTGGTCATGGAAATCAACTACAAACTGTCACAATTGGAAGGAATGTTGTAGTTCTTTTTTCTGCCACCTGAACAGATAAGTTGGCGGGTCTGTATAAAAATGTAGCGCAACAGTGTGGTCAGTAAGTTTACCTTTGGTTCATTTACGTAACTAGCTATGAAAGGATTATTTTTTCTTCATTCATTCGTAACCAGTTCTTAAATAGTAGATTGATATACGGGTCGAAAGGAATCAATTCTCACACGAGATATATGGACGTCCAAGCACAGCGAGAGCTATAGTCCGAGTATGAAGGAATTGACCACTTTCAACCGTGATAAACACTCTACTTTTCATTTCGTATGTAAGGAAAGAAAAAATAGTATTTTTCTAATATATTTACTAGCAATAATAAGATGAGCAGTACCTAATGAAAATGAATTAAGCAATTAGAACAATTTGAGAACATAAAAGTAACTTTAAATAAATCTCTCTGAGATTCGCAAGGTTCTGTTTTAGATATTGTATGAATTGCACACTTTTGTAAGATAAAGGCGGTCTCTATATCACCTGCAGCTCCCCACAACATTACACCAAGTAGACGTGCGTTATATTACCCTCATTCGTCGAGTTCTTGCAATACGTATTTACCGTTTTACTCATCTTTTTTAATAATAGTAATGTTTTATTACTCACTCCTCATTAAATACACATCAGTACATTTCTAAAAATAACACAGTTTAAAGAGAAAAATTACAAAGTTTAAAATATATACAAATGAAGTTTTAATGGTTTTTACTAAATAAATGTCGAGCATAGCCCACATTAAGAATAAAGCTTGTATCGTGAGCGTCTGCTTCCTTCAAGGATACCATTGTTAACTGACAGCGAGGACATAACTTTAGTTTTAAAATATGTTTTTATGTTAAAATGTTTTCATAAAGACAATACCTCTTATATTGATGTCATAACTAAAATATTTACTTCCAGCTGTAGGTAAATCCTAAAATATTAATGAATACGTGTTTTTGCAGGTTTTACCGGCGCTTTTGTCATAATGAACCATATTTATAACATAATAAGTATGGACTTATTACTTCAACAATTGTTTTGATTACTGTAGAATCCTATTTGCCAATACTAGCAACGATTGTATTCTCTTTGGTTAGATACGGTGTTTTAGTTGTTCAATAATTAGATTCGAAGACAATAAATAACGAGTATTGTAAAGTGATTGTTTTATTGAAGACTAACAATACATTAAAATTACTTATACGATATTGTTAAGATTCCAGATTACCCATCAGGCAGGGTAGGTTGTTCAGCAGAGGCGCCTTCCACCTGGACAATCTGTTTTGAATACTTAACAACCGGCGATTCGCCAGGCTGAAAAGGACAAGGTAAAAAATACACGAAAATTAAATTACAACAATAACACTTACATGCAACTTATGATACTACGATCCCACTAGAGCTACCTAACTTTCAATATTGGCCAATATAAAAGTGTAAGTTTTTACTCACGCGTGGGTGAGAAGCTCCGATGGCGAGATTCCTCCTCTAGTCCTCCGAGACTCCAACGTCACGACACAGTATTGACAATTTATAAGTAGATCGCGTAGTGTAAACAAATATACTATAAAACAAAAACGCGCAAAGCAACAAATTATTAAATCAAAGGGTAAAACCAACTAGTTTTCCAAAAAACAGCGACAAAGTGACAAAGCAAAATCTCAAGTTATTTTCACACAAAAATCCATAGATCAAAAATATACGACTAGCAAAGGGGTGCGTTCGAAAACTGCCCGACAAGTTGATCGGTCCGAACAGATATTATTGCTTGGACAATTTTATTCCGCCTCTCCCAAACTATGGCATGTCACCTACGTAATTGAAACAAATATTGTAATAACTTTAAACTTAATATAGTTGTAACACATCGTTAAAGGATGTTTAAAAGAATGGCCCCGAGTTTCTTGCCCGTTCTTCTTGCAGTGGCTCCATACGTTTTTGTTGAACGTGGCAGTACAATGTAGAATATTTCAACATTAAATTTTGTAATTGACCTTCATAATAACGTCGTAGACGCCTAAATTGAATAAATAATTATAACTTTTGAAAAATTAAATTTTTGAGTTTTTTTTTTGTATTTCTTCACAAGCTGCGCTTCAAACCGGATCACAGGAATTTGAACATTACTGATTATTGTGTTTATGCTTGATAGGTTAGCCTTTGACCACAATCTCACCTGATGGTTGGTGATGATGACCGGTCGTAGATGTTGTTCAGGCTAACCTACAATTACTGGCTCTCAAAGGCAACAGCCGGAACACACCGTTTGCCTAAAAATTTTCTACTTGACCTGGTAGCTAGCCAGGTACTCATTCGCAAAATGCCCTACCACCATGCAACGCATGCTTGGCGATAGAAATCAGTATTGAGTTCATAAACAGAGGAGGGTACTTACAATATTGTTTGTGTGACTAAACCACGCCAAGGTTAAAAATATCACCAATAATATGAATGAATCATACCGTCCTCATTGTCAATATAACTTGTCAGCTGGTTATATTTCGTTACCGACGAGTATTGTTTTAATAATAATTCTATAGAATATATGCAAGATTTTTCGCGGCGGCAATGAATATATAATTTAATTTTAGTACAAAATAAAATCTGGTGGAGGTATGGATATGTTGTTATATTTTCCGCTGACATGTTGTAAGCTTTGCCATAAACGATTTTTAGCGAAATATATGTAGTTTGTAGCAGTAAGAAAATTATATGTTAATTTTGAACGTATTCTCTAAGGAGTAGTTAACTCTAAATTACGTTTGCTTTCCATACAAACGCAGTTTCGTCATATTTTAAATACTAAGTGTTCAAACTCGGCGAAATTTTGATTTTTTATCTTACCCTCAGGCGGCCGACTTTTCTGTCTCGTATCTTTGTGTAATAATAAAAATATTAATAGTATTTTTATTCTATATAGCTCATACGAGTAGGATAGCCTTTCACCACTATCTCACCTGTTGGTGAGTGATGATGTTCTCGAAGATGTTGTTCATGCTAACCTAGAATAACTGACTCTCAAAGACAACTGCCGGAACACATCGTTAAACGCTATATATTTTCTACTTGCAACTTGCGTGAATTTGAAGCTAACCAGGCGGTCATTCGCAAAATGCACTACCACCATGCTATAATGACTGCCATCCTTTGACAACAACCGGGACCAGCCGACGGCTTAACGTGCCATCTGCAGAAGAACGAGTCTTCTCTCTCTAGCCTGAAGCTACACGTGCTTCAGAGGGCACATCATTAGTAATGCCACTAGCGGTCACCCATCCAACTCAAGACCGTAGCGAACGTTGCTTTTAACTTAACTGATCGATTAAGAACGACTATTTAAATACGCCCGTGGGTGCCGGGCTAGAATGTCATCCCCCATCTCTACCCGTGGGTGTCGTAAAAGGTGACTATGGGTAACACACCAGATGGTGGGCAGCAGCACTTTCTGAGGAACTGATATCTCACACTGCGATCTCCAAGTCGCCTGCCAAGCGTGAGGATTACGGCGAACCCAATTCTCCTTTAGAGGAGAAATCGTAAATAACAATAAAATATGATTTACAACTAAAATATGGCCATCCATAACGGGACATACAACTTTACAATTTTATTGCCTGTCCTTATTAAACATGATAGTGATTTACTGAAAGATATGGTCTCGGAAAAATACATAACTTGCTCGACTATCCACCGCCAAAAAGAAAAATGTGTATATGGAAGATATCGATATCAATTCGAATGTTTTTTTTCTGTGGGTTGAGCCATATGCCCTGTCTGAACAAAACAGATATTTTGATGTCGGTCCTGAGTTCCTCTTCGAAGTCCATATAAAATACGGAATTAAAATGTCTGTTAGCATAAGGAACTGACTCGTGGGGTGCGGACTTGTATATCCCCATATCTTCCTGTGGAAGTCGTAAGAAGCAACGAACAGAAGCGCCTTCTGAAGAACTGCCATCTTAGAATACGATCCCCAAGACGTCTGCCAAGTGTGATGGTCATTTCTAGATATTCAGCCCCCCTCCTCTTCCCTATGAGGGAGACCATTTTTTTTTGCAAAACTTACAGTGTTTACATAGCATTTTTACTCTAAAGATAATTATCTATACACCATTTAAGAACTAATAATTTGTTAATTACTAATTAATACTTTGTTCAATGTTATTGTTAAACGTTATTGCTGTTGATATATATTTGACGTTTTGTGCTTCCATGCTTCGTGGACTCTCAGCATAAAAGTCACTCGTCTATGGACAAGGAAAATACTTAGATAAAAATAAATCGTTGCACTTAATTTAACTCTTAGACAACTGCTTTATGCAGTATATCTACACAAAAATAAACATTAATATGTGACTTACAACTTATCATAACGTGAAGAGTGTGCAATCTTTAGCGTTAGCCCTAGCCCTAGAATCTCATTGATTAATTAGCTGGGGATTAGTGTTTTTATAGTTAGTACAGTTTCAAATTTCAAAATTGCATCAATATCGGAACAATAATTCCATATTTTGGAACCAACATCCATTGTCGTTTTTATAGTAATTTGGGGCCGTCCATACAAAGTGATTTAGATGGCCGGTACGTTAAAAAAGTTATATTAGTATTATATATAATATGGTGAAAATGGTGGAAGTCCATTTTAGGATTAAGATTATAAATGTTATAAGTACCTATGTATTAGAAATGGTTATTAGGTTTTTATTACTCAAATTATCCATGATGTATTTTGTTATACATTAATAAGTTTTTACCCGACTGCCAATGAAGGATTATGTTTTTCACGCATATTTTGTATTTAAGTATGTTTTTTTGTAAATTTATTTACCTACCTTGTAAATTCCCAACACGACTGAATTTCGATAGTTATAAAGTTTTGTTATATTCGTCTTTAAAATCTTCGTAAGGTGGGAAGGACAGCAGCTGGAACACACCGTTAGGTGCTTGGCGACAGATTTTCTACTTGATCTAGCCAGACGGGCATTCGCAAAATGCCCTACCACCATGGGAACATACCTAGACTAAAAGTTTGCAAAAAAATGCGTGACGACACTTATATAAACAGCTACATTGATAAAAATACATGTTGTGGTCATTTCAAGCAATGGTAATTTCGAGAATGAGCGTTAGAAAATATTAAGTATAGTAGTTTCAGATAGTGGTAATTTCTACTTTTGGTAAAGCCATTTATCAGCGTTGATATTCAACTACATTATTTTACAAGTTTGTGAAGCGCTCGTAGCGAAGTTTTCTTAGCTGTTCTCAACCGATCAGCATTAAGCAACGTCGCTCGTGGTCTCGAGTTGGATGGGTGACCGCTAGTCACATTACTACTGAGCGTTTCCGTGCTTCGGAGGGCACGTTAAGCCGTCGGTCCCGGTTGTCGTCTTAGGATGGCAGTCGTTATAGCATGGTGGTAGGGCATTTTGCGAATGCCCGCCTGGCTAGCTACCACCCTCAAGTAGAAAATCTGTCGCCAAGCACATAACGGTGTGTTCCGGCAGCTGTCCTTGAGAGCTAGTACTTCTAGGTTAGCCTGAACGACATCTTCGACCACATCATCACTTACAATCAGGTGAGATAGTAGTCAAAGGCTAACCTATCAGGCATATTAAAAAAACTTATACATATAATTCTTATGATACTTATATATCTACTCGTAGTTCGTACCTACCTACTAAATTACAAAATAAATGTCTAAAAGTAAAATGTGATTACTATCTTTGCCTACGTAATAGTTAACAGTTTACACGCTCAATATCATGTCGTAAAACTATAAACTAATAACTAAATGACCCGCGTGAGGGTGGGTGGGTACTGTAGGGGTGTCACACCCAAAACACCCAAAATAAAATCAGCTGTGCGCCGAGCCCACGTCAAAATTAATCGCACTATTTCTCTGGACTCTACATGTAAAAGGGAACCATTTTTATGAAAATAATTAAATGATATACAATGCGGTTGTCTATAATTTTATTATATACATGGTACTATGTACCCCTACTAGGGGCACCTATGTGTTTGTCACCTCAAACGGCTGAATAGATTGTGATGTAATTTGAGGCTTCGATTACTTAAATCCTGGATTAGATACATTGACGTATATATACGTTAGTAATAATATCTCGATGATTAGATAATACTTTTTATCCCAATTAACTGTTCTTTAAAGGTTTTGCGAGCGCGATTGTATTTATGATAGGTAGATTTGGGTTTATCATTTATTTAGGTACAATAATATATTTTAATTACACAATATCCTGCAAAATAATACATCAACAATTTTACTCGCTTATACCAACTTACATTTCTACTCTATCTAGAGTGAAAGTTTAAATTGTAAGTTAATTAATAACACCTAAATTTGAGTTATGAATAAGAAATATATGATTCCTTTTGAAATAAAATAAAGAAGTATGTCTTAGTGTCTGATAAAAATGTCTAAGAATATAACCTCTTTATTCAGAAAGTGGCTTTTATGTAAGATATTAAGACATTATTTTATGGCATCCATTTGTAATCAAAAGCGTAAGAATAATATTAAAAACCAGTAAATAAAGTCCAAACAGTGTATATAATGCACCATTTACTTCTTTACCTATTTAGGTACTATCACTTTTTGATCACGTATTTATTATGATATGAAACTATACACAAAGTACAATAGGTTGTATAGTGTTTCTTTTATGTTTTTGCACGATTGTCGAATCTTGAATATGGCAGAATTAATTTTGATGAAATTGTTACCTACTTATACACCATAAGATGTAGATAAACATATATAATGTCTATATTGTTTTGTAAGTATCTAGATTAGACATAGTACTATATAAAATAACCAAATTTCACGGAGCTGCAGCGTATAGAACAAACAAAAACTCTCGAAAAAGGTGTTATTACAAATCTCGTTTAGATTAAAATCCCTTACCGTGAACCCTGAGCGCATTTCGGGACCACTACAATGAGTTATGAAGTGAAGTGGGTAAAATGTAGTTCGTTTGATTCTACATACACACAGGTGGACCACCCGGGAGGACAAATGAAGAGATCTATAGGATTGCATCATGAAAATCTATGTTCTCTCAAAGTTTTTTGCCGAAACAGAAGGTCGAACACTATGCGCATGACAAATTCCATATACAGCGCTCGGATCACCATTTCGGTCGATTGATAAGCTCTGCAGTGAAGTTTGCGGCGGGACGCCACTCGCGTACCGACCAATCACAGCTCGCCGAGGTGATGCGGCGTGGAGGCGAAGGCAGCCTCAAAAAACCCCACCGGCTGCGTTGCCGATCAAATCTGCGAGTTGTGTTGTGCGAGAGTCGCGTATAGTGTAGTAATTTATTTCAATTTTAATAAATCAAAATGAGGGAAATCGTGCATCTTCAGGCCGGCCAGTGCGGTAACCAGATTGGAGCTAAGGTAAATATAAAATTAAACTTACTTTTTACAGAAAGTTAGACTTTACGACTGTACTAAATACTTAGATAAATATATGCCGGTTCTAACGGTTGTTAACGGATTTCGTAGATAAGAGTAGTTACTTACTCGACGAGAATTAACTCACGTTAATAGGTAAGTTTTATTCTATGCTACCGCCGGGTTCTTTAAATATATATATATATATATGTAAACTTTTGTACAATACAATGGTGAATTGTAATTATTTGGAAGCAGTAGTGCTTCAATTTCAATAGGCGCTGCGCTGGTCCATTGTTGCATAATGCCATTCATTTTGGAAATAAACGTTATTTGCGACCGTCACGCGTTGCCGGTAAAAAATTAGGGTTGTCAGTTGTCACCCCACTGCGCATGCTCCGTTTGAAGAACAGCTGTTCTATACTTTCTTTAAAATAGTGAATAGTTAAACATTTTTGTTTATATGTAAAAATAAAAGGAGGGAGCTTAAGCAAAATGCTTTAAATTTTAAATTGAACTAACAATAATTTCTAACTACTTATATTTATAGACTAGTTTTTCGGGCAGTGTGCGGGCCGCATGCGGCCCGCATCTATCTTTAGTCATTTGAAAATTTCACAGAAACACCTAATACGTAAAAAAAAGTGTGTTCAAAACTCCAATAGAAGTATGAAATCCCATATAAACTCTCAATACACTAAAGAACCATACTGTAGCCACCAAACCAGATTCACCCTACTGCCATAAAAAGGTGGTACGGGCAGAATGGGACCAGGGTTCCGAGTCACTTTTGTTAAGAAACCCCACTCGTAGGTGCTTTGGTTATCGCGGGCAGTTGCCATGGAGACCAGTCGGAGACGTGGAAAATACTCTCAAGTCGGAGCTCGGCCTTCGGCCTCGCAAGTTACCAGCACGGCTCGGCCTCCGGCCTCGCCAGGCGCTCGCCCTTCGGGCTCACGCACCATACGCTCGGCCTTCGGCCTCGCGAGCTGAAACTTCGGCCTTCGGCCTCACCAGGAGCTCGCCCTTCGGGCTCGCTACTACAATAACGTAGAACAGTAACTCCAAATTCAGTCAAAAAACCTACAAAAACTCCTAATACAGTCGAAAATATGAGGTAAAACACTCCAAATGCAGTATAAAGAATGAGAGGAGCACGTGTGACACATCCAAAATGTCATTCGACTGCTCTCCTTATTCCCCATGACATTTTTTCAAAAACCCCCTACCTATCTATTACCGTTTTCGAGATACGTGATTTATCTGCACTTGGCAGACGTCATCGAAAAACAAATGTCACATTTGGAATACGGACGTCCAGAACAACCTAGATATAAAATTGAAGCCAAATCGGAGTACTTTTTTTTACTTGGCAGACGTCATCGAAAAAAAATTTTTTGATTTGGAATAAGGACACCCAGAACCACCTAAATATCGAGTTTCAGCCAAATCGGAGTAACTTTTTTTACTTGGCAGACGTCATCGAAAAAAAATTTTTAGATTTGGAATAAGGACACCCAGAACCACCAAAATATAGAGTTTCAGCCAAATCGGAGTAACTTTTTTTACTTGGCAGACGTCATCGAAACAAAAATTTTTGATTTAGAATAAGGACGTCCAGAAGCACATAAATATCGAGTTTCAACCAAATCGGAGTAACTTTTTTTACTTGGCAGACGTCATCGAAACAAAAAATTTTGATTTAGAATAAGGACGTCCAGAACCACATAAATATCGAGTTTCAACCAAATCGGAGTAACTTTTTTTACTTGGCAGACGTCATCGAAGTAAAAATTTCATATTTGGAATAAGGATGACGAGAACAACCTATATATCGATTTTCAGCCAAATAGGTGCAAGTCTGAGCTCGGCCTTCGGCCTCGCAAGTTACTAACACGGCTCGGCCTACGGCCTCGCCTAGCGCTCGCCCTGCGGGCTCGCGCACCGTCCACTCGGCCTACGGCCTCGCGGCCCGAATGTTCGGCCTTCGGCCTCACCAAAAGCTCGCCCTTCGGGCTCGCTACACTGACAGTAGAACAATTACTCTAAATTGAGGTGAAATTCCCACAAACACTCCTAATACAGTTAACATTGTAAGGTCAAATACTCCAAATAATGTATGAAGAATGAGAGTAGCACATTTGACAGGTGTCATTCGACTGCTCTCCCGATTCCCTATGACATTTGTTCAAACACCCCCAACCTATCTCTTACCGTTTTCGAGATACGTAGTCCAGCTTTACTTGGCAGGCGTCATTTCTAGGGTTTTTAATTTTTCCCCTACTCAGATAAACCCCTTTGTCATTTTCGTAATACATTAGTATAACCGTACTCAACTCTTTCTGGTAGAACCAGCTACTATTTTGAGGGATCGAAGGATTTTGTATGGCGGCCATTTTGAAATCCGCCATTTTGGATTTTTGACAGATGTCATCCGACTGCTCTCCTGATTCCCTATGACATTTGGTCAAGCACCCCCTACCTATCTCTTACCGTTTCCGAGATACGCCATCTAATTTTACTTGGCAGACGACATCTTTGAGTTTTCGGATTTTTCCCATACTCACACAAACCCATAGAACATTTTTGCCATACATTACTTTCTTCCTTCTCGACTCCTTCTGGGAGAACAATGATGTCAGTCAGTCAGTGAGTCAGTCAGTGTACGGTAATCCAGCTTTATATATTATAAATACATATGGGAAATTATATCAGGTAAATTATATACGACGTTTCTTTAGTTTAAATATATACACAACATCACTTCGTATGCACAAAACAATTGCATTCTGATATATTTTGACTGAATCTGAATATCTTAATAAATTATTGTCAAAACAATTCATTTACTAAAGCAATTCGTCATGTAAAGTTTTTGAATTTCGTAGCTTTGAGTTGACGACCTATTTATACATTGTAAGTTATAACATAAACTGTACTTAGTTTAAGGAACATATTTTAGTAATTTCTGGAAAGTAACTAGCAACGCTGAAGTAGTAAGGTTTTGTACATTCATCAATAATTATTTAATATCATACACACAGCCTGTTAACACCTGGACCATGTACCTAAGTAGGTAGGTAGCTAGCTAGCTTTTGAACATTAAGCTAGTCTGTTAGAATAAAAATCATAATAATTTTCATTTCACACACGATTAAGTCATCTAACAAAAAAATCCAACGAGAAATTAAACCATTTAGAAGACATCGTAAAATTGATTGCGGATACTAAAACGGGCAATGACTCATAGCTGTGACTATCGATATGTGGCTCAATTTCATTGGAGAACTTATATACCTACCTACCGATATTGCTTTACAAGGACATATTAATGTTTTTCTTAAAGAACCGGTTGATTATCCAGTTGTTTTGCTATCGAGGTGGTTAATTATGTCATTATATTGATTGCTTTTCAGCTTCTTTCTTTTTCCTGTCCGTATCCAGTGTTAAGTGGGGTTGCCACTACATGATTTATTCTTTCACTCTTTTCTATCATCTGTCATCATAATACTCACACTTTTCATACACATTCGTCACACAGACCTTCTAAAACCCCTATGTCTATCTACATTTATGCAGAATATTCTTTTAGTAATCTTCATCATTCGCCCTCTTACTCCATGACATTTCGTAGTGACCGTAGCAAGTCAATCTATTTACTTTTTTTTCTATATGCTTGTGTTATGCTGTGAGACTTCATCTGATATACTCATTCTGATTCAGATTGTGTTTTCCTAACATTATCAATATGAACTTACAGATATCATTGGCATGAAATTCTCCCCAAAGGTTAATACTATAAAAGTATTAATACTGAAATTATAAAAGTAATATAACATAAATTTTATTCTAAGTTGATCTCTTTATTAACAAACACAAAAACATATTTTATAAAGCAGCAAAGTAGATTTATTTGCTAATGATATTTCTTACATTATTCTACGAACGGATAAAGGGCTATTTAAATGCTTTAAATTTATATTTTAAATGATTTTCAAAGTTTCTTTAAGTTAGAAAGAAAGCAAATCCTGAATTGTCTTTATGTTTATGAATTGGTAATTAATTAGTAACTTTTCCTAACCTACCGGTGAAACTTCCTATAGCATCGGTGGTGCATGAATAACATGCAATTTGTCTGCTTGCTCCACTACCTCCATTGATACCTATCTCATCAGATTTCTAATTATAATTTTTTCACACTTTCTATATTTTCGATAGAGTATTCAAAGTAAGTTTTAATTGGTTGAAGAATAGATCAAGAATGTGCCAATCAGCGGATATTTGCGCTGCAATGAACAGGCAATTATCGCTAGCTCAGGTGTATATATTTGAAAAGTAGGGCAGTTCACTTTTGACATGTTTTAACTAAGACAAAATCTTTGAAAAATGTCAAAACCTAATCAGGCGAATCAGACATAAATTACTAAAAGCTATAAAATATAAAGTGAAACATATAATAACTGTAATTTAAGCGAATAAAAACAGTTAAATGGCGATCGAAACGAAAAGAGCGATTCATCTTGCTCAAGTCATACCGACTGAGTATTTAAATAGCACAAACTCGTAAGTCTAAGTACAAGTTACTCAGAATTTTAACATGATTCACTCAGAATGTATACGATTGCAAGAGATGGTGTTAAAAACAAATAAACGCAAGCTGTGTCAACATTTTTTGTATTTGTTGTACTACAGTGAGATATATTGAACGATGAGTAGATAGTTTGTAATTTTTGCCTCGAACAAAGAGATGATAGAGCTGTATTGGTCACGGTATTGTGAGCAATTTGAGCGTCAGATTGCCAGCCGAAACAATGGTTGAAATATGTAGAATAAACGTTTTCTACTCTACTGATCGTGAAACGAATTTCATATAGGTATACAAATTGTTTTAGAATATGACTAGTATACATTAAGAGGGATGACAGTTAAACTAGTGTATTTTGAACGTTCTAAAATCTTCGCATTTTTAGTTTTAGAGGCGGATAATATAAAATTTCATGGTCAATTCGACACGAACTTGATACAGCCTTATTTCCTCTGATAACGAACGTTACGTGACTTTATCTTATCACTTAGCTCGACAATAGAATTTAAGCAATAGATTATAGAGTTCAACGAACCAGCAGCGGTGCGGCTCCCGGTCGATGCCCATTTATAAATAGCTACTATCGCTTTGCCATAAGCCATAACGCTGAGTGCAGCGCTATATTTTAGCGTAGTGAACACCCAACAGAGCTGTACATGTATATTTGTACGGCTCTTGAGCCCAGAGAAAATGTAAAACGGGCACGGACCGGCCATTGTGCCGGCCTGCTGCCATCATTTTCCCCTACAAGCAGCGCATTGTGCCTTCGACATTCACACGCGTACTTTCATTTGCGTCTACTCTTATCTAGTTACTAAGAAAGCCAGGCCTTTCGCGAGTCGAACACCGATCGCCTTTCACTTTTTGTTATTATTAAAAATCATTACGATGTCATCTCTTTTCGAAAGTTAGTGTTTTGACGTGTAGAATTGACAGCTGTTTTGTAGTCATAATTCAGTCACGCAATCAAGTATTCTAATGGATGTTTCTTAGAAACAGTGAACCCTGAACCAAAAGCCGACGACTATATTAGTCATATTACCATATTTGAACATGTTGAGCGTAGTGTACCCACACAAACACACCTACAGCTCGGCAGGATGACATCATGCTAGTTGCCGCACCACCGGCGGCAGGCTGAATTTTAATGCTCCTCAAACAGTTGCTAGGTATTCACTTAAGGCCTTTTGTTATTATCAAGGCTCCTGGTCTGGTCACTTACGTAAGCACACCACACAACGTTATTGATTTATGGATTGTCGTCCATCGAAATTGACATCCAATATAACTGTTCAAAAACATATGTAGTATATTTTTGAGGTATCAAAAAATTTAATGCTAATAAATTGCCAATGACTCGAAACATTCTCTACTTATATGGAGAGATAAACCAAATAAGGTTGGATCGTGGGCGGCACCCGTCGTCGTCAAGGCGAGTGTACTGAGCCGGTCATAAGCATAAATCATACCATTGTCTTGCGTAATCCTTACTGTAGTATATTATAGTAGCCTTTAAAGACTGCTGCGTTTCCTGTCTGCCTCTTGCGCCACGGTTCATTGAGCATTGTAATGTTCTAAAAGCTATTTCAATTGAAACGAGAAACTAGATATTGATATAACATGAATGGTACTTGCATTGAGCTCTCCCTTAATACCGTATAGTCGAAACCGGTTTGAAAGCGCCGGACACTTACCAGCGGCGACCGAGAGAGCACTGAGCTTTCGTGCTGGCATTTTAATCGACCACATTCTAGGTATTCGCGTTCTCCGCACGTATGCGCTTTGCGGCGATTTTCTAACTGTTGTTTTTTTTCCTACAGTTCTGGGAGATCATCTCTGACGAGCACGGCATCGACCCCACCGGTGCCTACCACGGAGACTCTGACCTACAGTTGGAGCGTATCAATGTATACTACAATGAGGCCTCCGGCGGCAAATACGTGCCCCGCGCCATCCTCGTCGACTTGGAACCCGGCACTATGGACTCAGTCCGCTCAGGACCTTTCGGACAGATCTTCCGCCCCGACAACTTTGTATTTGGACAGTCTGGAGCCGGCAACAACTGGGCCAAAGGACATTACACAGAAGGCGCTGAATTGGTGGACTCCGTTCTGGACGTAGTGCGCAAAGAATCAGAATCCTGTGATTGTCTACAAGGTTTCCAGCTTACACATTCACTTGGTGGCGGTACCGGTTCCGGAATGGGAACACTCCTTATTTCCAAAATCAGAGAAGAATACCCTGACAGAATAATGAACACATACTCAGTAGTCCCCTCGCCCAAAGTATCAGACACAGTCGTTGAACCCTACAACGCGACTCTTTCAGTTCATCAGCTCGTAGAAAACACAGACGAAACTTACTGTATCGACAACGAGGCTCTATATGACATCTGCTTCCGCACGCTAAAACTATCCACCCCCACATATGGTGATCTCAACCACTTAGTATCTCTCACAATGTCCGGTGTAACAACTTGCCTCAGGTTCCCTGGTCAGCTAAACGCTGATCTCAGAAAGCTGGCCGTGAACATGGTACCTTTCCCACGTCTCCACTTCTTCATGCCCGGCTTCGCTCCTCTCACATCACGCGGAAGCAGACAATACAGAGCCCTCACAGTACCTGAACTTACACAACAGATGTTCGACGCCAAGAATATGATGGCGGCGTGCGACCCTCGCCACGGCCGCTACCTCACCGTCGCCGCCATCTTCCGTGGACGCATGTCCATGAAGGAGGTCGATGAGCAGATGCTCAACATCCAGAACAAGAACTCGTCGTACTTCGTCGAATGGATCCCGAACAACGTGAAGACCGCCGTGTGCGACATCCCTCCCCGCGGTCTCAAGATGGCAGCCACCTTCATTGGCAACTCAACCGCCATCCAAGAGCTGTTCAAGCGCATCTCAGAACAGTTCACTGCTATGTTCAGGCGCAAGGCTTTCTTGCATTGGTACACAGGCGAGGGCATGGACGAGATGGAGTTCACTGAGGCGGAGAGCAACATGAACGACTTGGTGTCTGAATACCAGCAGTACCAGGAGGCCACCGCCGACGAGGACGCAGAGTTCGACGAAGAGCAGGAGCAGGAACTTGAAGACCACCACTAGATAGCGACTCGCAACATTTGCTTGTGATTGTAGTACATGCCATTATATCTCGCGTTACTTATGTATGAGTAACAATAATGATTCCTACAGTGTTTAAAAGACATGCTTTCTAACTTTTAACAGAACGCACGACTAAAAATCCCGGTTATGAATTGTTATACGAATCGGAAGCATTTTGTATTAATTAATATACATTCCTAGTGATTCCGACAAGCCTCGCTAAGAGCAAGATCTGAAAATTTGTAAAGGCTGATCTACTATAGACACACTTTATGTATTTATTATAAAGTTTGGACGTCTCCACAAAATGACCAAACGTAAACTTCAATAACCGAAGTTTTTATTACGATAATATTTGTTTTGGACAATAATTTAATGTGTATAATAAAGATTTTTATTTATTAATAGTTGTTTTCTTTTTCGTTGGTAATCAATGAGTAATCAAATCACTCATAAGAAGTTGAGTTGTTGTGAAGGCTAAGAGGCTTACATCATAGATAATTCAAGTAGTTACAGGAAATATATCTAATCATGAATTGATGATTTCTCAGAATATAAAAATAAAATAATCTTATCTTATTAATAAAAACATGTAGAAAAATAAACAAGTCGATTAATAATGTATGAAGTCCATGATTAATGCTGGTATGTAGGTACTTATAAAGGTATCTATAGCAATAGAAATATGAATATTGTCATTGATGGTAAACTGTGTCATGGGCAGAAGGAACTACGGTGAGGTGAACACGACGATTACACAACCCTATAAAAATAAAATGAGGAAGATATTAATATAATAATAACAAAACCACAATGTGCCAAATATCATCATTTAAGTACATAAGATACGGTCCTGCTAAAAATGCGAAAACATTACTGAATCGAGAAAACAAACTGGCAGCATGCCAATTAGGTATACTCTTCATTAGAAAAACGCCTTTGTCACAGCCTTTTTTCGTAGACGACCTAATCGGAATACAAATAACTCTGTAATTTACTAATTATATAGAAATTGACTAACATACTAGTGCCTACATCAGAGTTCTGATAGTACCCCAACACCTGACATCACTCTCGCCTCTATATTTAGAAATACACTTATACATATCGCCAATTACCATTGACCTCCACAGTATCCCGTTATCATCTCTATTATAATGAACCAGGGGTTTGTGCAGGGCTCTAGCGAAACCAGTCTTGATAAACATGATGTCAGAACCAAATCCGTCACAAACACAGCTTATGTCATGTCAGTTTGCACTGTGGGTTAAAATATTGAGATCACGCGAGTCTGTCATATGTAGTTATTGGTTAATGGATGTTATTCTGCTATGCCCTCGGTTTCACCTACGTTCTGAGATAGCCCTGTGACACGCACGACAAGAGTTATTGGTCGTGAATGCGTGTTGATACCCTGGTATGCAACTACTGTACCACAATGATGTCATTCTATCTATATATTATTGTTCAAAGGCAATTCAGCACGAAGTATACAGTAGACCTGCAAATGTAGTTCATGTTATGAAAGAAATTTTATAAATTGAATCAATCTCAATATGATTTTCTCGATACTTTTGTGTAATAATTCCTAGTTAAAAAAGAACTTGTTAGTAAATCATCATAATAGTATAGGTATAAAAAAGATATACCTACTTACCTCATAAATTTTGTAAAATTAATATTTATTATTGATTATTATTAAAAAAGTCAAATTTAAGCTTGGAAAGCTAATTTTCAAATATAGAATTTTACGTATTCTATATGTTATTATGAGTAAATCCAAAACTACATCGGTAATATTGCCTGGAGAAATCACGACAACTAGTAAAATGTGGTGGGAAAGGTCGACGGTAGCGGATAATCCTTCATCCCTCACTGGCCTGACAATCTCTAAAGCTTTAAGATAAGCCGGAGCCAGATATCTTTTTTAGCATAGAATTGTTCATTGTATCTGCGAATAATCTAATACTAATTACAACCTTCATCACTGAAGATAGCGACCAAGAAATTGTTTTTTAGGGCGGACATAGGTGTTGAGTTGACTGCCACTGTCGGCTGTCCTACTCCACCGGAATTTTGGGCAAGGGAAGGCCCTCTTATATCCGCCCTGGACGGGGAAGTGCTGCACCGGCACTTCTCCCGAGACGGACGGAGAAGGTGAAAAGCGTTTTCTACCTCCGTGTCCTGCAGTCGCTGAACATGTACCGCTACTAAAGGAGCGATTGACAACAGGCTCAAGGGCACCACTGTGTTACGGACCTAGGCTTGAGTCCTTTCCGAGAGAAGTTGGGGTGGGTCGGAACTAATTGCTCCGATACAACTGCAGTGTTGTAGCGTTGATAGTGGGCCCTACGGATATAAACTCTTACTATTTGCAGATACATTAATTGGGACGTTATTTTTGTCTCGAGCTCGCCGGCAAGCTCGGTGTCTGATAGTGTATCCTCTAATTACCTCACGCCTGAGGATTTTACGATGACGACTTGCGGATGATGCTAACTAAGGCTACCAACGTAATGGGGACATCCGGGTCGTCCAATACCTGCCTTGGTCGGCGACGGGGTGGTTTGAAGTAGGGATCGGAGGAGGCAGACGTATTATTCAGGAAGCTTATAAGCTTTATATTTCTGCTTTTATTATTACAAATAGGCACTTTAATGAGTAAATAGTTTTAGGGTTCCGAGCAATCCTGTCACACCAACATAGTTGATGCAGTTACGAGCAGTTGCCTATGTATTGTTCAAATTCTAATAAAATAATATTAATTATTTAACATGCAGAACATACCTATACTATGTACTTGTTTGAGCAACTTCGAGATCTAAGTTCCTGTACCTAGATATTTCATCTAATTGAATTATCGTGCAAAACACTTTCTTTTTCATGCTAGTCAATAAAAAAATATAATTTTGTGTTCAACTTGTTTGTAAGTAGAATACGTGACATTCTTTATCAATGAGATCATGTGGTCGTGATGTGAATACTTACACGTATGCAGGTGTAATATTGGCATTCATTGAATATATATGTTATGTTATAATTACATACTAGTGAAGTCCGTGGTCTACCTTCTTCTTCTTGAAACAGAAGTCTACTGTACCTAGTTGAAATTCAATTTTAGGATGTACATAGATATATGTATTGAAACAGTACGGTAAACGTAAAAGTTTTAACTGAATTTATTATCATCTATACCTTTGCAATTTTATATTTTATTTACAATATATTTGCCTCAATCTATGTGTAATTATCGAGGCTTTGCGATACAACGCCAGAAAAAATAATACGGCAGCGCACTAAAATTGTGCAATGGTTCAACGACAAAACGCAGTTATTTTTTTATATACTTGTAAATACATTTTGTTTGTACCTATGTTGTTACATAAAGGTAGCGAGACATTTTTATTTGTTTTTAGTGTTATACAACCGTGGCTACGTAATATAAAAATAAATTCTGAGAAATCAAGCAATACCTTTCAATTTTCTCTTATTATCCTATAGTATAGTAGATGCCAATAGGCTCGTATCATATTTAATGGAGTCAAAAGATGCCAACGTCAGTGCATACACCTACGGAGATATAAGGTTTGAATATACGTTCACGTTTTGTGTTAAAGATACATTAAATTATCTAGTAGGTACTGTTAGAATGCTCGAATTATTGTAAATGTAATGATTATTATAGAATTGTATAAATCGTAAACATTAATACTCAAAAATGACAGTATTTCTGAACACTTAATGTGTACCTATTAATTAAATATGAAATAGTTCGCTTATATGAGTACCAATATATTTCAAACTAAAAATATTTTATGCGTGTGGCAGCCCTAAGTTTCTAAACATTTTTGTGTAGGTACAAAAAGATGACATTCTACTATAATTGTGCAGCATTCTACTTAACAATACCCATTCCTGTTGTAGATACAATGTTTATATAGGTACGTGAATAAGTTTTGTTATGATTTCTTTCAAAAGTAGGTACCTACCTATGGTAATAAAAAGTAATGTAACCTAAATGTAACTAAAGAACATGCTCGAAGAAAAATTTTGTACATAAGCTTGCTTAAAGTAGGTAGATAATTACAAGGTAATCGTAAGTTTTTCGTGGAAAATGCGATAAGACTATTTTTTAAACATCGAGTAGAATTTATTGTTATCGATGGTTCAATTGTATGTAGGTAAGTACCTAATAGGAAACTGAAAGCGTTTCTTGGAATGGATATATGTTGATGATGAGGTGTCGATGGTAGTACGCAGACATAACCTGGAACGGGAACTGGATCTCACTGACAACTGCTGGAACACACGGTTAAGTGCTTGTCAACGTTTTTTTTTCTCTGTACCAGATAGGGCAGGCGGGTATTCGCTAAATGCCGTTCCATGCTAAAACAAGTTCCGTCTTAAGACAGGATCGACGGCTTAACGTGCCCTCCGGAACACGAAAACGCTCTACAGTGAAAATTGCTATTTGAATGACTTAGCAAGCTCCGCTATGTGCGCTTCAAAAGAATCTCTCAATGACAACCTTGTAGATCATCAGACTTATCAAAGATCCATCACACATCTCCCTCCCCTTAGGGTAGATTTATATTAGACCGGGCCGTGCCCGTGGCGTGCCGTGTACGTGGCCCGTACGGGGCACGGATTTGAAACGTTACATACATTTTGTATGAAGCAGTTTATATTAGACAGTGCCTGATCCGTGTCCCGTCCGGGCCCGCCTACTAACGTACGCTCCGGCCCGCCCCGTCCTCGCCCCGGCCCGGACACGGCCCGGTCTAATATAAATCATCCCTTATACCTCGAAGTGGGCAGTAGGTACTTACTGAGAGTTCTTAAACAACAGGAATTGACAAAGAAGTTGCGTAGGACACGAGCTAGACGTGTTGTGGGCGTGTGACAATACAGCTGCTTTACCGCGACAACCTTGGAGTCTGCGGGCCAACTCCCATCTCTTAATTCAATCATATTTTAATTGGCACTACCACATCACTATAGTAAACTTACATTAGAACTTCAACGTGAGAGCGGGCTGCATGCATTGAATCATGTTTTATGTGCGATAGAGATAGCGCTATATATACATTATTTTTTCATGACGGCCATGGTACGAATCTTAGTAACAACATTATTAAACAACTTTAAACGGTTTAAATCACGTATTTTTAGAATTATTTTTGTCCCGACGTTTCAAACACTTTGCAGTGATCGTGACGCGATTTAAAGTTGTTTAATTACTATGTGTAATAATCGCGAAACCTAAGACAACATAACAATAATTTAACTAGCGAAAAAAAAGCTTGTAGACAAACTTGGATTTATAAATTCTTTGCACACCTGTAATGTCCAGAGGGATGGCAGATGTGTTTAAAAACCCATTTTTCATAGGATCTATTTATAATAATTTATATCATCTTGAAATAATGACGTATGTGTTCCATAATAGTTTTAAAAGGTGGGAGTTGGGTCACTTCTTAATGGGTACATACGCATGTTTACGATTTCGTACTAGGAAACTGGACTCAATTACTATAAGACTTGGTTGTCCGTCCTGCATCTACAAAAGCGTATAAAGAAGGAGCAAATTGAAATTGTCACAAAATATGTTTTAGTGTTAGTATAGCGGATTGCTTACCAAAATATTAAAACTAACGAAAAGTATCCAATAATTGAAGGGGGACCAAATCACAGAAAACGTGTTTTTGTGTAGCGCACTCCTAGGGTTAACCAACCTGGTGATAAGGGTTCCGTACTAGTAAACTGGACCTTATAACTAATCCTCAGCGTTACGTTCACACACAGGCCGGACGCCTGTGGGTTCGAGGACTGTGTCTTTGAAACCGTAGGAGTATGGTGGAAGGGCATTTTGTGCATGGTGGAAGGCAATTTTGCGATTGCCAGTCTGGCTAGCTACCACACTGTCAAAAAAAAACTGGTTAAAATATACTTCAATTTTAAGATACTTGTCGGTACCGACACTGCTGTCACTTGAAGCATCTTTTAGTTCCCCTTAAAACAGAACATCGAGTTGCTCCGTTTTCCAACGGACTTCGAGAGTTGTGACATAGTAGAAAGAGTGGGGAAGTAAGTTATCTTCATACAAACGTACCGTACGCGGCTTGTTTGTGTGCGCCATAGTATCTATGCGTCCCGCACGCACACTCTAACACAATCTCGACCCAATTCTCAGTGCGCCAGCCGGGGCTAACACCGAACAAGGATCGCGCGTCACGGCTTTTCGGCACCGCTAAATTAATGAAAAAAGTTTGATAATCGCAGAAGAACTTATTGCTGAACTTAGTGTTCGGCTGTTTATATAATTCATCGTCACTTATTCTGGCATACCTATCATTTTTACTTGATGATGAGTGGAGATACCTACTTATTTTTTATTGTATTAGGTAGGTATGCCCCGCGTCGCTCGTCTCTGGCCCCGCAACCACATAAGAGCGACACGCGATGTCGCTCTTTCTTTCATCGTGAAAAGTTTCATCATGGTTTAGGTAAAAGCGACCTCACTAACCCTGAACCCAGACAACACAAGTAAAAAATGCAACTTCCCGGCCCTTGCCTATCCTAGGTACTGATTTAAAATTTAGCATATACATACATTATAAATAAGTAACAACCCTGAGACGGGCAAGTATGGTAGGTAATTATATCGCGGATTAGGCCGGAGATGGCCTACTTCCCCACTCTTTCTACTATGGTTGTGATGTTGGTACCTACTGTCAACTTGGCGGCTCAACTCGTAGGACAGTGTGGGGGCATAGCTATAGACATGTATGACACACTCTTCGTCCTTAATAGTGACAAGCTTGAATGTAATCTGCAGCCTTCGAGCTTCTACCTTGTCTGTACCACAAAATCCTTTGTATATTTTTTACTGACTTGCTTTGACACTAAGGAGGTCGCACCCACGGAATGTTCGTTTCCTTTCAGTTTTCATTTGTTCTACAGACCCACCAACTTATCTATTCAGGTGGCAGAAAAAAGAACTACAACATTCCTTGAAATTGTGACAGTTTGTAGTTGATTTCCTTGACCAGTAGCGCCCTCGAGAACTGCACAGTTAAGTTGGTGGTACTATAAAGCTTAATTTTGAACAGTAACGTCTATGGCTGGAAAAACAAAGATAATATGTATAAGATTAAAATTAGGTCTAAAGTGACCGAAATGTTCCTATAATTTTTCATCGGGTGACTTTTATTAGTGACTTTAAATACTGTAACGAGTAGTAGCTTTTTTTTAATAATATGTATATACTTTCAGACTATCGAAAAAGGTTGCAAATTGTTCAATATCTTGTAGATGTTTCGGGATATGATTGTATATATTTATAAATAATATAAAGTCATGATATGGGCTGCACATTTTTAAGTTTGCATTTGGCAGGTGTAGTCTTTTTTGTGCCTTAAATCATAAAGTCCGGTGTAGCAATATTCAACTATATAAAAAATCGAGGACATTTTCTGACGAAAGTTTGTGTTTGCGATAATTCTTACGTATACTTACATTTTTTTGTCGTAAAATAAGTTTCCGTCATCGATGCTTTTTCCCTACAAAACGATGAATTAAAATAATAACTGTCATAAAACCCACAAAGCGGGAGCTATGACTGACTACAAAACCATACTCATACGTAGGTAGTTACATTGTATAGGTACTTTGCAGTCTTACTAGTCTATGCTACAGCGCCATATGGTTGGTTCAGTAGTATATACCTTCATGTATAGGTATTCTGCAAGTTTAATACAAATTAATGAATTTCTCCATTGCAGGCGCCAACTTGAAGAATGGATGTCTGGCGACCGTTGTAGATTGGATGCTGTACATTGCTTGTTGAAATAAAATGTACCTACGTGCTCTGATAACAAAAGGATACAAAGCTGCGACATAATAGGTCTTCAAGGGAGGTGTACAGGGTTATTGGAAATATGCTACGATTCCTTTGAAGAATCTTCAGGAGATAGGCGTTCTATTTTCCACTGTTTATTCCTTAATTTGTCTGGCATACTATCAATTCGTCTGCCAAAGTTAGCAGTTTCTGTTGCAGACCAACTGCGAAGTAAATGTTATCAGTTTTTTCTTATTGAAAAAAGAGGTAAGTAAACTTAGTAATTAAACAGGGACTGTCACCCCGTGACCACGATCACCGCAAAGTGTTTGAAACGTCGCGTCGGGACAAAAATAGGTACCTAATGTTAAACCGTTTAAAGCTGTGTGTAATAATCGCGAAAACCTAAGACAACATTAGAGGTGAACTTCTTTGGATATTTGTATGACTTGGATATTATCAAAAGCCATAAAGATTTTAGGAGATGGACGTTTGAACAGATACCTACAGCTCCCATACCGCAGTGTGAGATCGCAATTCTTCAGAAGGTGCTGCAGACTTTAATGTCTCTGATTTTTTTTTATGTTTGTCAGACGAATTGCGAACATACGGCAGCAATAGTCTGACAAACCTATTACAAAACATTCGTTGGTCTTAATATTGTCGCGATTGTAGTAGGGTATGTAGGTTTTCGCGATAATTACACATAGTAATTAAACAACTTTAAACGGTTTAAATCGCGTATATTTATCATTATTTTGTCCCTAGCGACGTTTCAAACAATTTGCAGTGATCGTGGTCACGGGGTGACAATTCGTTGGTCTTGTTCTCAATTCGTTTTGAATTGTGGGTTATAATAAAGACCAGACGAATTGCAGAAACCAGACAAATTGAGAACCAGACAAAAAGAAAATATTATGAAATGTTACGAATGCTAGGTACTATTACTTTCTTCGTTGTTAAAATTATTTGACAATAAAATCAAATGTCTGGCAGTCTTGGATGCTGGGCCAGAATGTCACCTACGGCTTACGGAAGGTTCAATATGGAATAGCTCAAAGAAGCGACCCCAACTCGGGTTCCCTTCGCAACACCGCGCACCGTGGTGGCCGAGCCACGGTTACTGAAGCATCCGCAACCTCTCCTCACCACCACACGGGGGCATGTTTACAGTCCTAGCTCAGATAATATTATTAACCAGCCAGCAATGCACGAGATCAGCACCTGAAATACCGACTAACACACATTGTTTCGTAAGCCTCAAACTCGGAGTTCGGCAGCTTTCTCGATGTACATGCCAAAAATGGCGTCTCAACGACTTAAAGCTTTACCAAATTAACTGTGCAGTTGTTCAGAGCGCTGTTGGTTAAGACAAATGGTGTTGGTAGAATACATAATTATAATATATTGCCGAAATAAACTAGTTAGGATTATAATTTAAAACAAAAAACTAGCTATCTGCGATTCGGGCCTCACATAGGGCTCCGTATTGCATCAGAAAAATTTTGATTGATTTCTTCACAGCTTCAACATAACTATGATATACCTGTCCAAAAATAAGTCTTAATCTAGGATTAAAATATTTATGATTCAATGAAGCCAAGCTATCGCCTGTCACCTACGTAATTTAAACAAATATTGTAATAATTTTATGATGTAGTATGTAAAACATTGTTAAAAGAAGTTAAACAGAATGGCCCTTCCCGTTCTTCTTGCAGTGGAACTATAAATTTTTTTTTTGCTGAACTTTGCAGTATAATGTATAATATTAATTTGTAATTGTCCTTCATAAGATCGTCGTAGACGCCTAAATTGAATAAATAATTCTGAATTTTTGATTCGATATTTAAGGATTAAATCTTCGCAAATTTGTAAAAGATCTCCTCCAACCAAAGCCGGGTAATTCGGACACTACCAGGCTTGGCTCCCCACTTTAGATACAAAGCTACAGGGACAACACACTGCAGTACAGCAACAAATTCTTAAATCATCCAAAATTTACAATTTTTTGGCCCCGCTTTATAGATACAAAATATGAGAATATAATTTTATTCTACTCAATGTTCTAAACCCGCCTGATAATTCGCCAAGGAAAAATAGTTTAATTGGGACCTTTTTAATACAACGTATTTCTCATTGAATACCTACTTAATCATTACCTATTATACAAAGGGGATCTACAGTGCCCTCCGCATCCAATACAACAATGCGTTCAGGGCGGTGTTGGGGCTGCCACGTTTCTGCAGTGCCTCGGGGATGTTTGCTGCGGCACGCGCTGACTGCTTCCACGCGACTATGCGACAGCGTGCTTCGTCTTTGGTGCGCAGAGTGCGTGCCAGCTCCAACACCCTCCTGGCGATGATAGCAGACAGATCAGACTGTCCATATGTTCAGCATTGCTGCGACAGACACGTCGTGGCAATATATGAGTAATAATGAATTTATCATTATTCATTAATTCTAATAATATTTTGTTTTGTCTATGGGTGTATGCCTGAAATAAATGTCTTTTATTTATTTAGTTTTATTACGATCAAACATAAATGAGTTGCCAGCTGTCAGAAATTTCCGAAACCTGCAATAATTTAGGTCTGCAATGGCTGTTAAGTTGCGCAAATGTATTTTATAATAGGTAGGTTTCGGTAATGTTGTATTATATTTTTTGTTAAAAAAAACGAAAAATAGTAAATCTGGTTTTCTATTTCCAAGACAGTACAGAAATAAGTGATACAGCCGTTTACATAATATACGTAAAGCTATCCAGACGAGAATCATACCACCTATAGTAGGTACCACCAACTTAACTGTGCAGTTTTCGAGGGCGCTACTGGTCATGGAAATCAACTACAAACTGTCACAATTTGAGGGAACGTTTTAGTTCTTTTTTCTGCCACCTGAACAGATAAGTTGGTGGGACTGTACTGTGACATAACATGACATTTATAATTTTAGTTCATTTTTCCGCCACCGGCAAAGATAAGTTGGCAAGTTTAAGAATTCAGTTGTAATGAATTCCAAGATGCGGATTATGGAGATGTAGGTTAGGAGGTAAGGACTGCTTGTTAAGACGCTGTAGAACATCTCGATATACCAAGTTTATGTAGGTATACATAGTAGGTATATCCCTAAATGTTTTTATTGGTCTTTGACCACCAGTAACTTAGATCTCGTGTAGTTTAAATATTGATGTGTTTGAAGATGTCGTTCTGGATTAGCCCAGATTTAGTACTGGCTCTCACTGTAAACGTTTTTTTAATCTGATGAGTAACCCTGTACCTAACCTAACTCGCCTTTTATCGGGCTGGGGACTACTCGGTAATGTGCTTGACTACAGATTTTCTAATTACATTCGTTAAATGCCCAACCACGTACCATATGACGATAATAAGTAGTAAGTGAGTTTTCGGGCACGTGCACGTTCAGTAGTAATATTACTAGCGGTCACTAAACTAATACTAAATAATCTTGCGATTTTCACGGCATTTTCTACCTCACACTACCTTCAAGAAGTGAGCATATTCCCTCCTCAAAGGCCGGCAACGCATCCTTGATACCTCTGGTGTTACGGATGTTCGTGGGCGACGGTGATCACTTACCAACGGGTGAGCCGCCTGCTCGTTTGCCATCCTATACCATAAAAAAACTCTTTATAAGTACCGTTTACTCAACCCGCGTGTATATGCCCGGCCTCTGGACAAGTAAAGGTTATTATCCTAGTGTATCTATGGCGCGGTATGAAACGCGGATTGTACGTGTGCGTGAATGTAATTATTAAAAATAATTAGAAAAAATACCCAAAAATGGAACCGACTTCAACACTCAAATGTTTGAAATAACTTGTTGCAGTCGGTACCATGATGGTTCAAAAGTAGCTATCATCACAATATTGTGCGCATCGTGCTTCGACAAGTTATTCCACCCTCAAGTAGAAAATCTGCCGCCAAGCACCTAACGGCGTGTTCCGGCAGCTGTCCTTGGAGCCAGTGAAATTACAGGCAAATGAGACTTAATAACTATGTCTAAAAGTGACGGGCGCATTGCAATTCATAACACAATTATATACTACAAAATACACATCAATACAATTTGATCTACCGGCGTTTCCAGACGAGAGATTTCTAGGTTAGCCTGAACAACATCTTCGACCACATCATCACTTACCATCAGGTGAGATAGTGGTCAAAGGCTAACCTATCAGGCATAAAAAAAAAGAGAGAAATCTCTTCGGGCCTCAACTCAAACTATACCTTTGAGTGTACTTATACTATGATATTAGGGACTTGATACTTACTAGATATTTGTCTAAGTATATGTTTTGTATATATATCCATTTAAACAAGTTTGCACAATATCATGCAAACAATACCACCGCCTTATTTACTTACCACAAAACGTATGTACTCTCTACGTAACCCAATAATACGAGAGCTTCTCTAGAGATTGTACTAAAAGCTTTCATGTCGCGATATTTACACGATGTCAGTACGCCAGGGGGCAAGGACTGATCCAGGAGGATACAGGGAGGGAGATATAACCCCAAGCTTAGTTTGCCCCACTTACGAGGTAGTTGAGAAGTCGGAGCAGTGATAGCCCAGTTGGAAATGTTGGAATAGCTACGGACTGCTGTACAGGGGTGGAATTTAATTGGAATCCCACTGCGGGTTTCAGCTTCACTTCTCCGCTTGTTGGTAGGGTACTTTGCGAGTGGTAGCCTCTCAACTACCTCCGTCAAGTAGAATCTGTACACAAGCACCTAACGGTGTCTTCAGGCAGCCATTGTAGGCGTAATGTTTTATGTTGTGTTCCGGCAGCTATCCTTGAGAGCCAGTTCTTCTAGGTTAGCCTGAACAACATCTTCGACCACATCATCACTTATTTTGATAAATTAATAATGTTATAAATTAATATTTTTAGTAGGGAGCTTCCCGAAATTCAATTAGAAAAAAAAAACGTTTACGTAGTTATATTTCTTATTTTTGAAAAAAGTCACTTTTTTTTCATTTTTTTTTTTTTTTTTTTAATGCATGATACGTTAGCCTTTGACTACTATCTCACCTGATGGTAAGTGATGATGTGGTCCAAGATGTTGTTCAGGCTAACCTAGAAGTACTGGCTCCCAAGGACCGCTGCCGGAACACACCGTTAGGTGCTTGGCGACAGATTTTCTACTTGAGGGTGGTAGCTAGCCAGGCGGGCATTCGCAAAATGCCCTACCACCATGCCATCCTAAGACAACAACCGGGACCGACGGCTTAACGTGCCCTCCGAAGCACGTGCACGCTCAGTAGTAATGTCACTAGCGGTCACCCATCCAACTCATGACCGCGGGCGACGTTGCTTAACTTTGCTGATCGGTTAAGAACAGCTAAGTAAACTTCGCTACGAGCGCTTCAAACTTTGTTAATTAGAGTGTTAATTATTTAATTTAAGTTTACAAAATAGGTGTGCCCCGTTGCGTCATACGGCGCAGCTCTCCCCTGTGGCGGGGTAGGTGACTCGTAGCTAGTACTGCTCCTAGTATAGAAATTATTTACTCGTAAGTTTTGCCTAATTTCTTTATGGACAATATCATAAGAAATATACAAAATATATAAATACCTTTATTGATAGTAAGGATAAATAGAAGACTTGCTTTGTTGTACATTTTTTACGTAATTACTCTGCAGTCCGCATTATGCATTGATTTTAGACGTAGAATACCTCCAAGTTTGTCCCGTCTTAGTTTCATCAACATTGGTCGAGTCGTTTTTAAATTACGTAATTGCGTACTTGGATCATGTAATGGTAATTGTAATTATTGCAAATCTTGTCAATTGTATTTTAAGCAAGCAACAATGATCTTGTAAGCAGTACCTATATGTATGACTAAAACCAATTTCTAAAATTCTGACACTGAAACGCATGAAATAATTTGTCGAAATCGAACCATGATATTGTGAGGTCAGTATTTGACCTTATTAATTAAAACTTTTTGGTTTAGAAGTACTTAACCTTTTTTTGGGACATCCGCCATTACTAACGCATAATCTGTCCAAATTTCGCCGGAACGGAACACATGGTCCGGTTTTCTCTTTCAAAACCCTATGTTGCGAATAAATTAGTAGGCAAGTATATATACCATATTTTGCTAATTCCAACACAAATTACAGGAATATATACCTAAGTAAGTACCTACATTATGTGTTTTTTGGTTTAGTTCTGCACTTCCGTTATAATCTATGCTCCGGTGGTGATGACCTGCTCCTTTATCGGTTAGGTACGGGTCGACAGACATGCGTATCAGTCAGATGCATGAACTTGCATCCAGAACCTTCTATAGCTATCTATTTATTTATTATATGATATACATTATTACGTCGTTAAACTATGAACTGAATAAGTAACTCTCATACCGTTACCGCTTTCAATTCGGACTCATCAAGTTCACAAATAACAATTGACGCACAATATTCCAAATTCAATTGGATTGGTTAATTGATTTGGCGCTTAGAAATGATCGAATCCGATTGGTCGCGTCAAGGAATATAGCACGCACGGTACACTTTTTAAACCACGCCGCCGCGGTAATGTTTGTGTTTTGCTGTTTTTCTTTACATATTTATTCGTAGGAACTGAATATCACAGTTTCAATATAGTGGATTGATAAAATTGATAAATGATGATCGATTACCTTTTCTTATGTGCCTTAGTTCATCTATCTTCGATAAAACATACTAATTTCTTTGTCACACTTGTCACTAGTCATAAAATGTCTATAAACGAAATCCTATAGATACCTAAGCGTAAGCACATACCTACTTACAAAAAAAATCCAACAACGATTCGGGGCTCGTTTTTTTAGCTACCGTATTGCATTGCAACAGTCCGCTAGTCCGTAAGAAAAATATATTGTTGGTTTTGATCACACAAATGTACCTACATTATACATCGTCATTTTCAGTACTTGTTGGTAAAAATTAGAGGATATGGTACATAATTATATCGAAATGTCAAACTTCGTACTAGTTCAGTTCTTATTATATACCTACTTAGATACATTATCAAAAATGTACTAAAATGCAGTCCATTTATTTATAAAAAATATACAAAAAATTATATTTGTTTCCTTCTCAGGGAGCTCTATACGACGACACCCCAGAGTGCAAATATGTTCATTTTCGGTAACTTCTCATGTATACCAGCCAGCTGAAAAATAATTTTATAAATGTATCTAGGCCAATCTTTTTCATTTTTCTCTATGGGTCAAAGTCCTACACAAAATATTTACAAATACTATAAATAATTCGACGATTGTAACTTATTTCATTTACGAGCTAGACTCGACTACGGGCTCCGTTTTGACGTCTAGTTACGGATCCCTAAAATCGATCCATCCTACAAGGTAAGTAGCAAATAAAACGTTATTGTTGCAGTGCTGTAGCAGATGCGGTACCACTCTAACTGTGTTCGGTATAGATCATTCTATGGGTTCGAATCCTACGGCCTATATACCCAAGTGGCCGCTTTCTGAGATGGGTTAATCGGTAAACCTAACTAAGGTAGCTATAGACTATAGACAGATAGCAATAGGGTTATCTTATTTCGCTGCGTAGATACAACCTACCTATCGACCGCTGTTCGACCTAATTTTTTTTTCTCTGGTATCAGGACGGTTCGTGACGTGATCTAACATGTTGTTCAGGTTATCTAGAATTAAAGGCTCACAAGGACAGCTACCGGAAGACACTTAAGTACTAAGGAGATATTAGGTGCTTGGCGATAGATTTTCAATAGAGAGATGTGTGGTACCTAGCCAGGCGGGCACTCGCAACGCAAAATACTATAACTACTGCCATCCAATTTTGCGTCCGGATCTCAGCTATTTTGTCAGAGATCCGGATCCGGAAACGGTCAGTGGTTAATAATAAGTAAATGCGTCTAGCGATATACTCGTATGGCGGTCACCCATCCAAGTCTTGGCTGCAGCGAAAGTTGTTCTATTATACAATAACTAGGCAAGCCGCACTAAGACAGCTTCAAAAAATACTTAACGTCGGCCTTGCATGTGAGGTTAACATCTTCGACAGGATGGATCTACCTAATAATTTATAAACTTTCACCGATTTTAATCGCGTAGGTTTTTTATCCCGACATTTCAAACGCTTTGCAGTGATCGTGGTTATGGGGACACCAACGATATATAAGCAGGTAATCAAAATAAATTATTAATATAAAAAAAAATTGAGAGCATTGAGGTAATAGTAGTAGTATATAAGTCAATGCCAGAGAGCTGAAATACGGGTAAAAAATTCTTAGGTCACAGCCTAGTAACTAGGTACCTACCTAACTATTTTGTGGTAGATAAAGTCTACCTAAGTCCCTAGGCCACCAACATTCCTGCAGATTTGCATTGAAATTTCCATTGCATTTCATAATAATTGACGATATTGTATGTAGGTGAACAGACCATGTAGGTGACAAAGAACATTAATTTTTTGGCCTCGTTTATGCCGGCCGGCGCCATGCAAGTCTTCCGGAGCCGGCAGAATTTGTAATCAAATACCAACATGACAACAAGAAACACCTGTGACTTATTTTATCCAAAAACTAAGTCAGCCGTCATGATTTTTCGCTAAAACACTATTTTTGTTTTATTTACATTAAAGAAAACGTTGTGTGTTCATTTCCTTGAAAAATTTTTAATCATTTCAGTTTTTTAACATCCAAAAGGGATGAAACGACACATAAATATATTTGTTACGTTGGTAGTACTGTAGGAAACCTGCAACCAATAGGAAACGAGCTCGATATTTAGCGCGGGGACAGTATCGACAAATTTTATCGATAGCAATTAATTTGGAATGAATGGGTGACTATATCGCATCGTTGCCTTATTTTGTTTACTAAACATGTAAAAAACAGATTATTTTTAGAAAACCGGTTTATCAGAATCAGCAATTCAGACATATTCATCTCGATTCTATACAATCTCTAAACTTAAAATTCGCTAAATTATGGGAGTTCTTCTTCTGTAAGCTAAAATATCAATTTATGTAACGGTTGCAAATGAAATTATGGCAGTTCTTATTCTGTTCATATAAAAAAATCAAATTCATCTAAAGGTTGCGAATAACAGTACTTGGAATTGACTTTTGTGTTTAATTGTGGTATGTTGTATGCAAATTTAGCCGTCATGCAACTTGGCGCCCCTCTAAATTTATGCAAAATTGTCTACATTTGGACAGAATAATCTATTTTTTTCATTGGCCATAGAGTTGTACATTAGAGAATTAGTGTAGATCGACACCATTATACATCCTAAGTGTTGCAATAGGAAACCTGAGTAATGTATATTATTAAGCTCCTTAGAGTTATGTTTTTTCCAATATACCCTCTTGTGTTGAATCATTCACAATCTAAGACCGTAAATTTTGATCCATAAGTGAGAATTGGTCTTAGGAGGGTCTTATAAAGTATGTACTAATTTTGTTTTCCTCGACAGGAGTTTTCATGCAAAATATCTAAGAAGGCCGAAGTAACTTCTATTTTCTGCTGTTATTCTGTTATGTGTTTCTGTTAACATTAAGTTTTCATTTAAGTATCATCACGGATCCGATCAGCGGTACAAGAATTCGTTTATGTCGACAAAAGTAATATTGCCGATGGTTATGCGCTGCTGTTGGGAGGAATGTTTTTGAGGTTATGTTTCGGTTTTAGATATGTGGACACTCTTTCCTGCACCTGCATAGTTTATATATCTTCGAGAGCGATAAGCTTCTACCAATGCTACACGTGTCCTGCCGATCAAATCTTAATTATCTCTATATCTTTAGTGTGAGTTGGATTATAAAAACGCAATCATAATAATGTCATTTTATTAAATTGTGTAAAGTAACAATAGTACTAAATGAAAAATTGTGTTACTTGTAACATTACAAATATTACTCATCTTACAAACATCCTACGATCACCGGATATTCATGGAAATTCATTTCTAAAAATAACAAAACACTAATGTATTAAAATTCATAATCAGTTAGAAAATAAATAGCAATAATATGTTATATACATATTATTGCTATTTATTTTCTAACAGCAATAATATGTTATATACATATTATTGCTATTTATTTTCTAACTGATTATGAATTTTAATACATTAGTGTTTTGTTATTTTTAGAAATGAATTTCCATGAATATCCTACCCAACTAAAAAACTAAAATAAAACGAAAATTAAAAATAAACTAACATCATAATTATTTGTAATACATTATGCGAGATTTCTAACATGTTTGCAATAATAACGGTTAAATCTAATATAGGAAGGAATAATATTAAAAGTACTATGGTATAAAATATAAAAAATGTGTCGAGAAGTATTAAGGAGTTCACAGACGGCAGCTATCATATATATTATAGCATAACTGTCGGTATTAAGAAACGAAAATGAGAAGCTATATATTTTAGCTGCCATGTATTGTCACTTGTCAATTTTATGGAAAATGTGTTGAGATGTATTGAAATATATCGAGCTATAAATATATAGCTTTATATTATAGCTGTCGTCTGTGAAACGCTTTACGTTGAAATGACGCATTGCGTCATTTTTTATCGATACTTATCTGGCAAATCAAGCACATCACTGGCGAATCCGTAGCTTTGGTCGATCGGGCAAAACGAAACGAGATTATTCTTCAAGCAGCCACGAAAGTACGTGGTTCGTGCGGAGCAGAACAAAATTTTATAGTGTTAAGTAATTTATTAAGTTCACATACAAAATGAGGGAAATCGTACACATCCAAGCAGGACAATGCGGCAACCAAATCGGAGCTAAGGTGAGTCTCAATTCTTTTGTTTCACGACTTGTGTTCGAATTTGGAATGTCGGCTTACGCGGCCGGCATTTTGTGACGCCTATGCTCTCATACTCAAGTAAACTGTAAAAGCAAGCTCGCCGTGATTCTCAGTGCATATCTATCGCAAGTTGTTTATTATACTTCGAATTCATGGTATTTTATCATTGACGTGACTGGGTGTGGTCATGGTGTCTTTGTCGATGTAGGTTCATTTTTATAATTGTGCTGCTCACCTACTTACATTTGAGTTGCGTTATATCGTGTTACTTTGATGAAAGCAACAATGAAAGATGGTATACCTTATTGTCCTCTCGAGACATTGCCCCACCTCTGTAGAATATCGATCGATAATGACGAATACGTCTCGGTATCTCTCGTTATTCCACGTGTTCTTGCCTGCTGCATATTATGTTTAAAAGCTGGTAATATATATATACGGTGTTGATTGGTTGGTAGATTTTTTCATTTAGTACCAAGACATAAATAGGTACCCTTATCTTGTCGTTGAAAATCAATGTTAATACGTACCAGAAATATGTACAAGTATTCCATGAATGGTTGGTTACTTCCCGCCATGGAAATACCGTTACAGGAAAAAAGGGCACGCGTGTTTTGAATTCCGTTCAAGGGCGATCGAGGCGTCGTTCCCGCGCGTCCCTTGATAACGCACGACCAATCGTAGTTCATAAATTCCTAACGTTTTTTTACCCGACCAACCAAATGTTATGTTACTGGCCAGCTGTCGGATTTTGCATAAAAAAATGTTGATTGAACGAAACATGTACTACTCTGTGTAAAAAGTATCGGGAATATGTCAATAAAAAGACCCGTGTAAAAGAGGTCGTACTAATTTTTTTACTGCATGTTGGTAGCACTGTACTGATTTAGCGCGCAAAGTTTTAGCGGGATCTGTCATTTAATTTGTTTTAAACTACACTTTTTGTTGGTCATAGTTTTGAGTTCTCGGCGATTTTTACAATGGAAAATATTGTTGAACAAAGAGTGTGCCTTAAATTTTGTGTTTCGAATGATATTTCATGTGGTGAATCACTAAAAATGTTGCGAAATACCTACGGCGTATCGTGTATATCGAAAACAAGGGCTTATGAATGGTATAAGGCTTTTAAAGAAGGCCGAGTAGTTGTAGACTTGCCTCGTTCTGGTAGACCTTCAACCGCTACGACCAAAGGAAACATCGACAGAATCAAGAAGCTAGTGCTCGAAAATCGACGTATGAGTCTGGGAGAGTTGGCTAGTGAGGTGAACATATCTTTTAAGTCCATCCACAACATTCTCATTGACTTTTTAGGCATGAAACGCGTCCCCGCTCGACTAGTTCCAAAAGAGCTTCGAAATTGTTCAAAAAGCGCAGCGAAAGCATGTCGCTGAAGACATGGTTTCCCGAGCTTCTACGGATCCGACCTTTATGAAACGTATAATAACTGGCGACGAGACATGGGTTTATGAGTACGACATGCAAACAAGCCAACAGTCTTCAGAATGGCGTCTCGAACACGAGCCGAAACCCAAAAAACCGCGGCAAAGTCGCTCCAAAATCAAGGTGATGCTGACAGTTTTTTTTGACTACCGTGGTGTGGTTCACTCCGAATTCCTTCCAGAGGGAGAAACAGTGAATAAAGAATATTATTTAGGCGTCATGAAGCGTTTGCGTGAGAGTATCCGCCGAAAACGTCCAGATTTGTGGCAACACAACTCATGGATGCTGCACCATGATAATGCACCATCACACACAGCCATTATAGTGAAAGAGTTTTTAGCGAAAAATTCAACAAAAGTTCTCGACCAAGCACCGTATTCACCTGATATGGCTCCGTCTGACTTTTTTTTATTTCCCAAGTTAAAATTACCACTTCGAGGAAAACGTTTTGAGTCGATAGAAGCCATAAAAGAAAATTCACTGAATGAGCTAAAGGCCATACCGCAAATAGCCTATGAAAAATTTATGGAAGACTGGGTGAAGCGTTGGAGATGTTGTATTGCAAGCGATGGGGCCTACTTTGAAGGCGATAAAATAAATTTAGATGAATAATTTGTATTTTTTGTTTTATTGACAAATTCCCGATATTTAGTACACAGAATGTATATCTATTATCTAATGGTGTCCGATATTTTAAACTGATTAATTTCTCTTGATTTCTTCTCATAATTTTGATACCCGAATAATAATCTGTTGGCGGTGGGTTTTAAAACACGCTAATTGCATAGAATCTGCTAGTCGACTTTTTCAATGCATGTTGAACGTTTAGTACGCTAGCCGACAGAACACGCGAAAAGATAATTATAACGTAGGAAGGAAGAATTAAAAGTAGGCTCATTGCTAAACATCTGGTTCGTTGACCGTGTGCTCTTCCGCGTCAGCTAAAATAACTGACACAGCTAAACAGATCAGAGAAAGCTTCCGTTATTTCCTATGTCATAAAGCTTAATTTACTATGACAAGGTTTAATTATAACTTGGTTCAAAGTTTAATGTTTTTGACATGGAGGTTTTAATGCTTTGTTTGAAGTTGATGGATTTAGGTCATTCTTGTGCACCATAATCGTAATATAGACATTAGTTTGATCCCTCAATGCAAGTCTCTATTAGCTGAATTAATAGTGATACATTATTCTGGGGATGACTTTTCTTCGTCTTTATGTGTAACTAGAATAATATTAAATAGTAATTTACTTAATTTTGATATTTATAATAATAATAAATATTGAATTTCCCAAAAACATATCAGTTTTTAAACTTAATAAATTATATAATAATACAATCTTACATTTGTTTTTCTCAAAGCCTTACTACCAAATAAGACAGCCTCAAAAAATAATGCCTGTTCTGGGATTCAAATATCAAAATTCTGTTAATTTACCATGTTTTTTTACACATGTGAACCTGACTAGGTACCTTATACCATTTAAAAAATAAACCTGTAGGCATAATACAATTATATGTATACAATCAGATATTTAGTTTGTAGGTCTAATGTTATTATTATTATTTTTTTCCTGCAAATCTCTTCAACCATAGACGATGAATGAGACCATGATTAAACCTTGGTCAGAACAGGGTTATCTTAGTTAAAAAAAATGGCAACATAGAAGGAATCAATCTAACACAAAAAATGAATTTTAATTCATTCCACAAACATTTTCCGATGGATCTCAAACACAATTTGATTGATGGTGCAGTAGCTGTGTCATCGGCAATTGTTTAATTTTTTATAAGTGTGATATCTTCATCTGTATGCAGAATGTAGTGTTATCAACTTGTCATTGTTACGAATCTGCCCAATTATAAAAAAACAATTTATATATATATCTCACTGAAAAAACAATCACCCTATTGAAAAAAATGTGCCACCTTAAACCATGCCTTTGAGATCCAAAACCAAATTAAAGCTCGACACGTAATACAATGTGATGAGCTAATACATTTTATAATGTTGTTTCAACCTAGTTTATAACAATGTTTAGGATCTCGCATTGAGTTATGAATTTGACTGTAACAGCTACAATATATCTCGCATTGAGTTATGAATTTGACTGTAACAGCTACAATATTTCGAAATGCATAGGGTTTGGATGTTTTTGTGCTTGCTTATAATAAGCTAAGCTAAATCTGTATTATATGAAGGTTTAATGAACATCAATAAGGATGACAATTTCAGTAACACAAGCCACAATACGAAATAAAATTGTATGTGGCAAATTCTTTTTTGTATTATGTACATATCAAGTATACATATCAAGCGATGACTAGAGGACAGTGAAGTTAGCTATTTCCTAATAAAATGAATATTTTTTAGTAATTTTGAGACCTAAAGTGGTTGTTGTGCTAATTTGACATTTAGTCTTGTGCTGTGATAGAAATTAATTATAGTTGTTTACTGAGACAGCTGTTTTGAGCCTTAAATCTAAGAAAGGCAGGATACATATTTCTGAAATCTTTCCATTCAAATGTACCTACCACTACCACTGTGGTTTTTACTGGAAGCCTGGTATATTTATGTACCTAGGTGTAGTATCTTATTATTTAAAAAACAAAAATATTCCTCTTTCCACCGATTGTTACATCTCAATATCGTCATTACCTATTTATCCTGAAAAGAACACAATTGTAAATATAACAGGATGCTTATAGAGTAAGGCAATTATTCATCATTGTAAATAAATTATTCCAGCGAATAAGTCATCACATTTATTTTCAATGCATAATAAGGATAATTATATTGGAGAATGTCATCAGTAGATCATAATGCATGGTTTATTGACAAAATAATTTAAGCCTGGATCATTCCGGAGAAGGTAATGCTCCAATCATGCTTAAGAATAACTATTAATATTTGGTCATACCTACCTAGTTGACATAAAACCTTTTTGTGGTTAGTTTAATTTAAAAACTAATTCTGCACCAACGGCACCATCTCCTGTTTCAGTAAAAAATTAATAAGAGTACATAGTTCGCGTTTGTGCTATCAATCTTAGTAGCAACAAAGGAAATGCGTTAGGCGTGTCCAAAAATTTTTAGACTAGGAAAGTAATTTTTTCTTAAATTTTATTTACCAAGTACTACTTTTATTTCTTAGAATTTCACGATTTCAGTATGATCAGGTAAATTACCTACATACAAACACAGAATAAATAAACACAAGTTGTTCCATCTCAAAAGCTGTTAAAAACTCCTAAAACTCAGTCGGAAGCAATTTTCCAGTGGCTGGCGTGTTGCCAGCTGTGCTCAATATGTCAGTGATATCACTCGGTAGCTGCACTTTCTCACTCTTTCACAGAATTATATTGATTCAGATAAGACATTGATCTCTGTGGTATTTTTACTGGGAACTTGTGAATGTACTTTTGATAGATATGTTACACATTCAGCCATTTTAACTTGATATACCTACCCAGATTATTTACACCAATCAGTCCAAAATTAGATCGTATCTTAGACACATTTAATCCATCGTGAGTCTTAAAAGTGGACTTCGCTTTTGGTTCCGAGTTTGCTTTGATTGTTCGTATTGATTGAGGGAAATTAACACAAATGCACTCCCACCTTTGCACGGTTGATAACGCTTATCAGTTTTTTTATCAGTCGGTTTCAAACATGATAAAACTCTCCAAATAAACATGCAGGTAAAAGGCCGGTAGATTTGCAAGATAGATTACGTAGGTACGTCAGCAGACTTATTTGGCAAGAGTTATACTCAATAGAATCAACAATCTATTGTACTTGGAAAACGGCAACCTATTGAATTAATCATAGTACCTAACCTTTACAGAGTGATTCAACAATCGATATCATCACAAGTTTAATTTACACTGAAATGCGCTCAGTAGCGAGACGCGATAAAATAAACAGATGTACTGCTTATGGATGGCTCGTTCAAAGGCTGAGTCTTATGCTTATTTTGTCCTAAAATGCCACGTAAGTCGTTCCGTTCATGGCCCCCTCTCGGGCTTGATTTATGGCTTGACAAGCTGACGGCCGATCGAATTAAGAAACTCGCTTTGCGCTCTCCGCTTATAAGGCAAAGTTACATAAAGACACGAAAGTGGGCGGCTGCCTTACAGTAAATTTTTTGCAGCAATTATACGTACATAGTTGTGAATTTAATCGATGTTATGTAGCCTTATGTCGCGGAGGTGGAAGGATCAATAATGGCGACCTCGTAAATATGCAAATGCCACGTTCGTCGCGGGAGAGCTAGTTTGTTGCGAGCCCCGTCGCCGAGGCGACGACGTGACTCATCCTTCCTGACGCACGCACCGCGGCCCGTGCCGCTCGGTGCTACTCTATTATCCATTCATTTATCCTTGCAATGAAAGGGGATCGAATTGAATCGGCAAAATCGTAATATCACCGTGGCACGCAACTAATATTGCGTAATATTGACGATCTAATCTGCTTGTTTCAGTTCTGGGAGATCATCTCCGATGAGCACGGCATCGACCCCACCGGCGCCTACCACGGAGACTCGGACCTGCAGTTGGAGCGCATCAATGTATACTACAATGAGGCCTCCGGCGGCAAATACGTGCCCCGCGCCATCCTCGTCGACTTGGAACCCGGAACCATGGACTCTGTCCGCTCAGGACCTTTCGGACAGATCTTCCGCCCCGACAACTTTGTATTTGGACAGTCTGGAGCCGGCAACAACTGGGCGAAGGGACATTACACGGAAGGCGCAGAGCTCGTCGATTCAGTCTTAGATGTAGTTCGTAAAGAGGCAGAGTCCTGCGATTGCCTTCAGGGATTCCAGCTCACACACTCGCTCGGCGGTGGCACCGGTTCCGGAATGGGAACACTCCTCATCTCCAAAATCAGAGAAGAATACCCAGACAGAATCATGAACACATACTCAGTCGTACCCTCCCCCAAAGTGTCAGATACAGTAGTAGAACCCTATAACGCCACACTCTCAGTCCACCAATTAGTAGAAAACACAGACGAAACCTATTGTATCGACAACGAGGCTCTCTACGACATCTGCTTCCGCACGCTTAAACTATCCACCCCCACGTACGGAGACCTGAACCATTTAGTCTCACTCACCATGTCCGGAGTAACGACCTGCCTGCGATTCCCGGGACAGCTGAACGCGGATCTGAGAAAGCTGGCCGTGAACATGGTACCATTCCCCCGGCTTCACTTCTTCATGCCCGGCTTCGCGCCGCTCACATCCCGCGGCAGTCAGCAGTACCGAGCTCTGACCGTGCCGGAGCTCACGCAGCAAATGTTCGACGCCAAGAACATGATGGCGGCGTGCGACCCTCGCCACGGCCGCTACCTCACCGTCGCCGCCATCTTCCGTGGACGCATGTCCATGAAGGAGGTCGATGAGCAGATGCTCAACATCCAGAACAAGAACTCGTCCTACTTCGTCGAATGGATCCCGAACAACGTGAAGACCGCCGTGTGCGACATCCCTCCCCGTGGTCTCAAGATGGCAGCCACCTTCATCGGCAACTCAACCGCCATCCAAGAGCTGTTCAAGCGCATCTCAGAACAGTTCACTGCTATGTTCAGGCGCAAGGCTTTCTTGCATTGGTACACAGGCGAGGGCATGGACGAGATGGAGTTCACTGAGGCGGAGAGCAACATGAACGACTTGGTGTCTGAGTACCAGCAGTACCAGGAGGCCACCGCCGACGAGGACGCAGAGTTCGATGAAGAGCAAGAGCAGGAGATCGAGGACAACTAAACTCAGCCCCAATTGACCCTTACCCGACCCCGCTTCACGGGGTGCCACTATTCCTTTGCTTCATATAAACATTTATTTCTACAGTCCAGGATTTGAACATTCATATAATAAGTTTGGAGAGAGTCTCCTTGAAACATTCCCAGTGGTTTTCCTTGACGAAGGGCGGCTCTAGGATGTTTATCGTTGTAAACAGGTTCCCTCACGGACGTGGGGCCTTCGACCTACACCTGGACATCATGGTGCTGCAACTATGCTGATGACACAAAAGGAAAAGATCTTTTTTTGATAAGGCTGAACATGATTTATTACCTAAGTTTAATTTTTAATTCTTCGTTTTCTAACCAGTTTGAATAATGTAATTTGTTTTACATTTGGCTTTTCGCGGAAAAGCCGATTGTCGTACAATTTTTTCGAAAACGATCAAGTTTTAATCATATTCCGGTGAATAAATAAAACTACAATTTTATCACATTGTTTTATTGCTTACTCTATTTTACAAAGGCTTATCACTTCCCTCATATAATATTGATAATGGATATTGTGCTATATCAAAACGACAAAGTATTGTTGAGAAACTATTACTTATTATCCTACCATTGCCATACCCTTATAGGGTCATATGTATAACACACACAAACATGTTAAATAAGACCTGCATGTAGCTACATATGTTGCGATAAACAATTGAGAAAGTACTTACAAGTTATAAAAGTAAATTAAGGATCTCATGTATTCCAGTTCTAATGTTCAGATAGGTCTAAGTCACAAACATGATGCTTCTATAGTTATGAAATCAAAGAAATCTCGTCAGAATGCAGAAGAAAATTACTAAGTAGGTGTAGGTATATAATTATAGTGTTCCTTCCTTCCCATTTCTCATGGGTAGTGGAAGTTACTATCTGCTTAACTGATGGGTACTGTTCATTGAAAATTCTTCAGACCCCAGCGTCCATTAGGTTTCACTACTACGCCGGTCCCTTAAGAAACTCAGAATTTGACAAATAATAGGTAGTTAGGTACATACCTAGTTAGATATTAAAAATGATTTTTGGAAAGAGGTGGATTCTTAACCATTGACACGTTTAGAATTTTTCTTCCTATCGAGTCGCACTTATTGTGACGAAGCTTGAAACCTACCTGATGTTATGCGGACTAACCTCTGCCTGTAACAGATGCATTTCGTCACGAATTGCACTGCGCCCGTCACCTTGATACAGATGTTAAGTCTCATGTGCCTGTAATTTCACTGGCTTTCAAGGACTGCTGCTGGAACACCGTTAGGTGCTTGGCCACAGATTGTCTACTTGAGGGTGGTCGCTAGCCAGGCGGGTATTCGCAAAATGCCCTTCCACCATGCGGTGAAGGTCAAGCCTGTGGCGGGATTCGAACCATGGACCTGCTGCGCGGCAGTCCATAGCCACTACCACCACTGCTTACATTTTTAAAGTTAGGTTTTAAAAAGGTTTCGCAGCTTGATGACACTTTTTTCTAAATTTAAAATATTGCTGCCAATATCTTTTGCATAGGGAAAAGCTGTCCTAAATAAAATGCAGATACAGTCAGATATGCTCTCCATAGCAACAGGTAAAGGGATAATATTATTATTATGAATGTTAAGAGTTATCATTACTAGGAAACTAAAATAGAATATTATTGTATTATAGAACAATATTGTTGAATGTAGGAATACCCATTTTGCAGTGTGACGCGTTGAGAGTTCTATAATAACAAAGTTTCATCAAGCAACAAGGAAGCGATAGGAAAGTCAAAGATTGTAACCCACACATCGAGTGACATCCATTTAAGATGTTAATTTAGGTGCCAAATAAATTTCGATACTGCGCTACGGCACAAATTATGCTTTAAATCCCTGGCTATAGTATATAACCACATCTTCAGCCGTTTCGTATATACAGCATGTGTCAGCTGGAGACCAAAACGTCAGCTAACACACTAATAATCACTCGTAGAATCGAAGTTTATTTGGCACCTACATTTTGAGTTGGTATTCATAATTGCACAAAATATGCTCTAAATATTGGCATATGCAGAATTAAGAAATTTCAATTGAGTAAGCTGGGAGACATTCACATCAGTTTAATATTCAATAAAATAAAAAAAAATTGAGTTCCGTAACTAAAGGGCAAAACGGATCCTTAATAACGAGATTGCTGTCGGTTTGTTTGTCCGTCCGTATAAAAAGTGTGTAGAAATTTACTCAAAATCATTTTATATTATTTAAGGTATGTAATAAAATGCAATAAAATACTTTTTAGTACCTACAATAATTTAATGAATATGTGATGGTAGCTAAAATATATTTTGTACCCTATAACCCTACTAACTAGTAACTCTACGATGCAGATCTGGCGACTGAAATATGTTGTTTCACGTTTTCAAAAATAAAACACGCCGCCATTTTGAAAAAAAAAAAGGAAATCGCCAACAAAATACCACATCTATAAATATCCAACCTGCTCACAAAATTTCACGAGTATAACGGTTGAGAAATGCAATCTGAAGAGAACAACCGGACATTCCCCGGACGCCGGATTATACGAAAGGATTTTAATAAAAAGGAAACGACATCGCTGGTCGCTGGTTCCGTCAGTCATGACATATTATTATGTTTTGTTCATAGTCTACTACTTATCTATATTTATTTTTCCTAAAAAATGGAGGGCCGAATGACAATTTTATATTAGGATCTATCCTTTTCTATTTCAAAAACTAAGCTACACATCTACTAGAATTATTTGAAAATTTGGCACTTAGTAGGTTATCTATGATTTCAGTAGGTAGTTCACCTAAGTTAAGTACTATTTCCTATGATTTACTAACAAATACTGAAAATGCTGATTCTGGATGAAGCTGTGATCAAAACCAAGATTATTAAATATTCTTTGCCAAAGCAACAAGCAGGTAGGTCTTGATAGCAATATTCCGTCTTGATGGGTACCACCGCATAGTGGGATCTTGAAGTGTAGACACAAGTAATGGATAGGCGCTAGATGTACAAGTAGGTTGGTCACATGACATGTAATTAAAATCACTTAAAAAATCTTGCTCGGGCTATTGCTATGCGGAACCCTAATCAAGGCCCGACTCTCACTTTGCCGTTTTAATTTTTGGCAGGATTACAGAATATACGGGTTACTGGTTAAGTCGACCTAGATCCATTAAGAGGTTATAGTTCCCATCATTTCTGACTAATTTGACTATGAAACACCCCAGCCTAAACCTAACCATTTTTGAGATATTAGACTTAGAAGGTTTTTTAAAAAAATATGCCAATTCCCCACTCCTTCTACTATGCTAATAAACTCTCTGTCATTTAAGTCTCTGATAAACACGGTAAAAAAGAACTGAAACTTAGGTACAGTAGCACTTATATCTTATAAAAACTCTGAAATCTATTATGTAACTTTCAAAGAACCAATTCCATTATCAACATAACAACAACATAATTTTTGATGATTCGTCGTCTCATCACCAAATACTCAAATACGGAACAGAATATGAAGGTGTTTCTCTAAAGTCATCTATCTTCCATCTTATATCTCTATTTTACAAATATACTTATAGGAGTAGAAGTAAATAAGTCGAAGTAGATAAATGATTCATTTATCTATGTATAAGTTGATATAGATACCTTCATGGAATAGATAAAGAAAATGGATTGGGAGAAACCTACTCAACAAGCATATATATAACGTTTTGCCTGTCTGTGTGTCATCACGTGGAAACTATTTTTGATGCAATTTGGTACACACATAGAATAAATGTAGTTCAAAGATCATAACAGGTAGGTGGTGCAGAACCCTATATAATAATGATCTTTAGACGACATGCTACGCTGCAAACATATTTTTTCTATCAGCAATCTCCAAAATAATTAATGGATTTTATAATCCTTATAATTGTGTTATGGTTAATATTCTCCAAAAAAATACGTAAATTTCCGTTTTGTCTCAGTCCGTGTAAGAGCTAGAAACTTGTGTCATGTTGCGGACATACAGAGAGACAGTCTTGAGCTCTGTTTTGCTATGAAAAGGCGTCTAACCGATATCCCTATCTACTCACGTCACGGAATAAAATAATAATAAGTGTCACGAACCTCTGTGAAGTCCTTTTTTTCTGAACCTACATTTCAGTGATCCTACATTGTTACTTAAGGGTATCGTTTCTTTTGTCATAGCAGCTTGTAATAATACCTAGCCCAACTAATAAAAGTAAAATTGTGGTAAACCTACCTACATATTTTATACGCGACAACGTGATTTATTCGAAATTATCTTTCATACCAAACTGGCATTCATTGATATGCTCCATAATTTCATCCACTGTTTCATTACTTATCCTCCCTGCTTTATTCAAAACCCTCACTAATCCGCTCATGGTGAAAAGTGATCTTACGGCAACGCCATTTGCTTTAAGCACATTAACGCCACCTTGTTCGCGATCTAGAACTACTACGGCGTGGGAGATAGCGAGGCCTTCGCTACGTAATGTTTCAACTGTTTCTAGCAGGCTGCCACCAGATGTCACTACATCCTCCACGACTAAGCAAGACTGGTTTGGTTTGTAAATGCCTTCGAGAAGCTTCTTGGTCGCGTAGAGCTTGGTTTCTTTTCGCTTCATAATCATGGGTGTGTTTGCGTTGACGGACATGACCGCTGCGAGCGGTAGGGCGGCGTATGGGACGCCACATAGTAGCTCGTGGTTGATTTCCTGTGCGAGTTTTTGTAACTGCTGCGATACCGCCATCTGGAATTTCAAATGTTTGTTAGTATATTATAAGAACAACACAGACTAGTAATACCACAGAATAAAAAGTTAATACTAAGGGTGCGTACCATTTGAGTGAGATTCGCTAAAAACGATCACACTCCCAAAAAGTTTTCCACATGGGTCTTGGCGTTATTTTCGCCTTATACGCTACATCTAATGTCAAAAGTGACAGAAGTGGCTAATTTTAGTGGCATTCTTAGCGTTCTTATCCAAAAATGGAAGGGGGTTGGCAGTTACAAACGATCACGTGATCACAACCATAGACGCCTTATACGCTACATCTAATTGTGATCAAAATTATCGAAAATAACGTTCTTAGCGACTAATGGAACATACCCTTAGTAACTTCTATTGAGTAGGCAATCTGTGCGTGCATCTATGATGAATTGATGAATAATAAAAAAATAACAATTAAATCGCGGTTTTACCGACTTCAAAGAAATGAGGTGAATTCGTCTGTATTTTTCTATTTTATAATACTTAATTCTAGGTTAAGCCTGTAAACACCTTGGACCACAAACATCATCTCTTACCATCAAGTGAGATTGTGGTCAAAGGCTTACCTATCAGAAATAAAAAAAGATAGTGATTTGAACGATGATGTTGTTAAATTTCTGTTGAGCTCAAAACTTAACAAAAAGCTTTTTGCCTAGACATTTTATAACTTCTGTCGGGAATCGTAGTCGTATGCATCGAGATATTATTACTGTCAATGGTCGTATGAAATGTCAGGACAATCAAGACAATTCACGACCATCTGGCAAGAATCCTACCTATGATACCTACCTACATATTTTAAATTCAACTATGTTAATATTTAAACAATATATTAATATTTTTAATATGCCTGAATGATGCCATGAATATGCCATCATGGCAAGGTCTTCCTTTCATAAAATATTATTAGGTAGTTATAACACTCATAACTGTAGCATTTTGACATTGAAATCTGGTTAGATTAGTTGATTTCCTTAATTTTTTTTATATACCAACTCTATCTCATTAGTCACGCGATAGAGACGTGCTACATTCGTGATATATATACATAGGCATAGATAAATGAATAGCTATAATAGGTTATTACGGTTAAGCAGGTAGATAGATATTAAATTATTTCTTGTGGCAACTAAGTATAATGTCTCTTTTTTTTTATGCTTGATAGGTTATCCTTTGACCACTATCTCACCTGATGGTAAGTGATGATGTGGTCGAAGATGTTGGTCAGGCTAACCTAGAAGTACTGGCTCTCAAGGACAGCTGCCGGAACACACCGTTAGGTGCTTGGCGACAGATTTTCTACTTGAGGGTGGTAGCTAGCCAGGCGGGCATTCGCAAAATGCCCTACCACCATGCTATAACGACTGCCATCCTAAGACGACAACCGGGACCGACGCCTTAACGTGCCCTCCGAAGCACGGAAACGCTCAGTAGTAATGACTAGCGGTCACCCATCCAACTCGAGACCACGAGCGACGTTGCTTAACTTTGCTGATCGGTTGAGAACAGCTAAGAAAACTTCGCTACGAGCGCTTCTGAAGTCTCTGCTTTGCATAATGAACATAGAATATTAGTTACCATAACATCGAGATAGTAGATTATTTTCCAGGCAACAGCAATAGTTATATACCTAATTTCTTAAAACTTAGGTTATCCTAATATGTACTTAACTGTTAAGTGCAATAAAATTTGAAGATTTCTGCCACGCAACCAACAAAAGTTGTTTGTAGTAAAACCTATAACCACAGTTTTACAATTCATATTGTAATACTGCTATAACCATAGTTCACTATGATTAGTACTGTTTATGCTATATCATCAACATATATTCATTCATCATAAAATAAAAAACAGCACTATAAGGAAGAAGACGGAGGCAAAAGACGCTGTGGAAAAAGTTCTTCAGCTGAAATGGAAATGGGCGGGACACTTACAACGAGTAACAGACGAAAGGTGGTCGCAAACGACAGCTAACTGGCACCCCATGGAGAAAAAGAGACGACCAGGAAGACCGTGTAAAAGGTGGTGCGATGACATCGCCAAAACAGCGGGTGTTACTTGGAGCCTCGCAGCGAGAGATAGAGAGAGATGGAGGCAGATGGAGGCTTTCACCGCTCAAAGCGGTACTTACACTTAAGGTTGAACTGGCCGGTGCCTTCTCCATACAAACGTCGTTGGGTGATCAATCCCTTATTTGAGGATTTAGGTCCAAAATAAAGCATAATACCGATTGATCTCGTCATTATCTAGGCTTGTATTTTAATTTTAACGGGCCGGCCAGTTCACCCTTAAGGTTGAACTGGCCGGTGCCTTCTCCATACAAACGACGTAGGGTGATCACTCCCTTATTTGAGATTTTAGGTCCAGAATTAAGCATAATACCGATTGATATCGTCATTATATAGGTTTGTATGATGCCAAAATTTTAAAAAGATAATTAAGTTGTAAGTTATGAGCCTCGAAAACTTTATATGAAAATGTTTCGAGACTCATAATTCTCAAGTTAATTATTTTATTAAAATTTCGGCATCATACAAGCCTAGATAATGACGAGATCAATCGGTATTATGCTTAATTCTGGACCTAAAATCTCAAATAAGGGAATGATCACCCTACGACGTTTGTATGGAGAACGCACTGGCCAGTTCACCCTTAAAATATTGAGATAGACGAAGGTATTATTAAAATATATTGTAGAATTAAGAAAAGTTGGAACAATGTTATTTAAGTAAGTAAGAAAATAAAAAGCTTATATAATTAGGTACCTACCTACCTAACCCACTCTTTCTCGAAATATCTGGGCCATGGAGGAGTGAGGAATCCTCCATGATCTGAGCTACTTTTACCTATTGAGGGTATAGTAGTGGAATGAGATTGAATTGGATTTAAAAGAATGGCCCCGAGTTTCTTGCCCGTTCTTCTCGCAGTGGCTCTATACAATTTATTTGCTGAACGTGGCTGTACAATGTAGAATATTCCAATACTATAATTTGTAATTGACCTTCATAAGAGCGTCGTAGACGCCTAAATTGAATAAACGATTTTGACTTTGACTTAGATCCTTCAACGAAATGCTATGAAAAATAATTCATATCCATAAAACTATCTTTGATACTATGGACAAATCAAAAATATATTGTTTTATACGTTACATACTCCTATCGATTATTTACAATATGTTTTTCTGTTGCTACCAGAGTGAAAACTGACTGTATGTAGTCTATTTATAAACTCTCTTTAATTATGTGACCGTAGGAATGAATAGATTCAGGCGTTACTTTGCGGAAATCCATATTTAATAATAACAAATAATTTTAAAATATTTTAAGAAAACATCAAATTAATATTTTAGTAAAACACTTAAAAAATATAAAAAATTATTTCTCGATCGTGCGCTCGTAGAGTCAAGATCTCCTGAGGATGCTTCGTGTAGAAGCGAATCGCGTGGAAAATTCTTACGGTGTGGCTGCGTGGCGTTTGTGACGTCACGTCGGCTTAAAAGGTAAATTAGGCGGAATTGTCACTAGATATATTTTTATATTTTTTAAGTGTTTTATTAAAATTATGTTTTGATGTTTTCTTAATATATTTAAACAATATTTGTTATTATTGTGTGAACGCGTTTCTGGCAAATAAATATCATTTCATTGCAATAAATCTCCATATGCCCATAGAGAAATAGTTCTAGTATTCATTTATCTATGATATACCTAATATATTTTTCGAGTTGTCTTCTGGAACTGTCATTAACTGGGATCTTAAGCACACTGTCATAATATGAAACAGAAATATCAAATATTTCCCTGTAGTTTTATTAATTCTTTTTTATTGCTTATATTGAAGTCTTTGACCACAATCTCACATGATGGTAAGTGATGATATGGTCGAAGGTGTTAACAGGCTTAACCTTGAATTACTGGCTCTGGAGGACAGCTGTCGGAACACACCGTTAAGTGCTTGGCGACAGATTTTCTACTTACTAGCCAGGCGGGCATTCGCAAAATGCCCTTCCACCATGCGGTGGGATTCGAACCATGGACCTGCTGCGTGGCAGTCCAAAGCCAATGCCACTGAGACATCACAGCTTCAAATTAAAATGCAAACGATAAAAAATATTCGACAGTTCCAGAACTTGCTGTTTTCATATCTAAAATCTATAGGTATATGACATATTCTATAAATTATACCAGTAAGTTAAAAGATTTCATAATGATTTCTAGCTTAACGCTTTTTATAAACATACGGGTATCTTGAAACTGGTTTAATGTATGCGAAGTTAAAAATAGATCTACAGACATTATAGAAAAAGTTTCTAAACATATATCCAGCCAGCATGTTCCTGTTATGATTGATTAAACTGATGTAAGTAATAATAAAATTATTAAATACATAGTTACTTCAAATAATGTCATATTGATAATGGAAAAATGTAGGAATACAAGGCGGCATGAAGCATGAGAGAGTAGGAAAAAATATGATATTAAATTAACAATGACGCAATTATGTTAGGATTTTAGCAAGTGGAAATTCGTGATTTCTTCCTAACCTTCCTAAAATCTTGGATGGAATTTACTTATAAAATATACAAATATATACATATACAAGCTATCATTTTATAGTTACAGTAAGTTAGGTTAGGTTAGGTTTTTTTTTCTGCATCCGGGGCAAGATGGTGAATGCTAACGCGACCGTATCTTGTCCCACCTCGGCGGAGGACTGCTCACGGGGGGGTTTTAGTGGTTTCAAGTCTCACACATCCCCTTCCACCACCCCCGTGGTGGATGGGGAGTGCGAAGGCATTTCCTCCCTCAAAAGAAAAAAGTTTTTTTCGGCATTTTCCTACAATCTATCGTTACAAAAATTACTGTTTGTAACATAGTATATAAAATATGTTATGAACAAATGTACATAATAAGTATATTAATAAAACATGCTGTAATAATAATAAAAATAGTATGCTATTAGGTATATTTTTTATAAGAAAACATGCAGATAGTTTATGCAGGTTTACTTTGTAAACTTTGTCTCTAGGTGACAAGACAACTAAAACAATTTAAGGGTACAGATATTCCCACTGACGAAGGCACGCCTTTGTTTTCAGGTTATTTGCAACTACTACTGCCTATCCAATGCCCAAGTGTTTATATTTTATTGTTATACTGTATGTAACCTAAGTATTAACACCCACATTGTACAAACGAGGCCTAACCTGAATGAAATTGAAGAAAGAAAGAAAGAAAGAAAATATATTTATTCTAGACAGAACTGCATACAACAACATTGTAAACATAGATTAGTTCATATATATAAAAAGAACAATTTATTATTTTAAAATATAAACATAACATCATGAACAAACAGCACTGATGCTGTAATATGCAGTGCTGCCAGAAAAGGCCTGAGCTCAGCATAATGCTGTGGACTAATCCACAGCGCTGATTTTCAGCTCTGACCTTTAGTGACGCACAGACAAACAAATTAAATAAAAAAAAAAATATATACAAAGTAGAGAAACTTATATATATGAAAATATAATTATGTAGCTAAACAATTAGATGCTTAAATATAAATAAATAAAGTAAAAAAGATTTATACAACAATTAAAAAGAACAGTATCTATACATATATATAATTATATTAATACATATAATTATATATAATTTATATACATAATAATAGAAAAAATAAAGTAGAGACTAAGTAGAAGGTATGGAGTTTAGATAATTAGTACTATTTTCATTGCAGTATGCAATTAATCGTTTATGACAACATATTACACATATTACACAATTAATATAGAACGTATTTAATTAATTTCTAAACAATGCTATAAACTATAAAAATTCCATTAAATTCCAAACAATGCCTCAGAAAGAAAAACAAAAACGATTACCACAAGGCATAAGGTGAATAAAAAACACAAAAAATTAAATCAATGATATTCTAAATATGTCTATTTTTAGGTTTTAAATTTCTTAGAAATGTCCCTGCATAGCATCAGCTTTTTGTTTATTGAACAAATGGTTTTTGAGTTGTAGTCTAAATTTGTATTTACTCTGTGTATTACGAATGGGAGGGGGAAGGGAGTTCCAACACTTCGTGGCACTAAAACGGAAGCTACCACGAAATGCTGCTGTACCACCGTGCATGTGGATACGTAGCATATTGTATCTTGTTGCACGAGTAAGGTAGCTGTTTTCGTCACGAGCCCATGTTAATTTTGTGAAAAGGTAATTAGGTTTCTGACATTTGATCAAGCCGAACATTAATGTAGCCAAATGAAGGTGTCTTCTATATTTCATGTTTAAAACATTGTGTTGAACAAGAAATGGAGAAATATGACTTCGGGGCGGTACATCAAAACAAAATCGTGCACACGCATTTTGCATTCTTTGGACGTGTTGGGCTGTCTTAGCAAAGAGTCTGGGACCATAAACACAGTCAACGTAATTAAATTTAGATAATACTAGTGAATCTACAAGCCTAATACGTAGGTTTGTGCTTATATAATTTCTTATTTTATATAAAACTTTTAAGCGATAAAAACAGTTCCTAACAATTTCGCATATATGGCGCTCAAAACGTAATTGTTCGTCCATGACAAGCCCTAAATTTCTTGCTTCATGTACTCTTTCTATTGTTTCACCACCAATCAATAACAATGGATTTTCTATTTGTATTTTCTGAATTTGTACTTTTGAGCCTAATATCATATATTTAGTTTTTTTTGAATTTAGTAACAATGAATTTACCCCAGCCCATTTGTGTACCCTTTCCAAGTCTTCGTTAAGCTTAATCTCAGCAGATCTAGTGTCTTCTGGTTTGAAAGGTAAATACATTTGTATGTCATCAGCATAAATATGAAACCTACAATGCTGTATGACTTTCACTATGTCTGCGCTATATAAAATGAATAATAATGGGCCCAATATTGAGCCTTGCGGAACGCCCTTAGTTACTTCGCGCGTTTTAGAGCGCAATACTTCACCACTGTCTTTGTTTATTTCTACGAACTGCTTACGATTACTTAGATACGTGTTGAACCATTGGACTACGCAAGGATCAAATCCGTAGAAACTAAGTTTTGACAGTAATAGCGCTATATTTATACAGTCAAAAGCACGCGAAAAGTCCAATAACACCAAGATTGTCCCCATACCTATATCTTGCGCAGCAGTGATATTGTCTGTCACATCCAGTAATGCTGTGTTTGTCCCTCTATTCTTTCTAAATCCCGACTGCATATCAGGTAATATATTATTAATCTCTAAGTATTCAGTAATTTGACAACAAACCGTCTTTTCTAAAACCTTAGATAAACACGGCAGTATGCTAATAGGACGTAAGTCTTTTATTTCCGTAGGATTAGTTACTTTAGGTATAGGTTTAACCACTGCTGTTTTCCACACTGTGGGAAAAGTTGCAGTGGTCAACGACTTATTAATAATAGCCGTTATGGTATCAAGACTTTGCGGAAGAGTCAAAATTATCATATTTAGAGATATTAGATCAATACCGATAGCATTCGTTTTTATCTCTTTTATTTTTTGAAGAACAAACGAAGAATCAATCGTTTTAAAGAAAAACGTGCTAAGGCCAAATTTATTGAATTCAAACCAAGTTAAATCACATATAGTCACAGGCAAATTCTCAGGAATGTCTAAAAACTGATCATTAATCGCATCAGGGTTGTCAAAGTGTCCTGGCAGCCCCACAGACTTAGGCGGCAGCACTTTACTTTTTAAGTTGTTCCATAACAACTTAGAGTTGTTTATATTTTTGTTGATATTTTGACTGAAGAATGCTGTTTTTTCATTATGTAGCGCTACAATTACCTGTTTTTTCAGGTCTTTATAATAAGATTTATCATTATCAAGTTTGGTTTCATGAAGCAATGATGGCCGAGCGGTAATAGCTATGAACTGCCGTGCCGCAGTACCCTGGTTTGATCCCCACCGCCTCGGCTTGAGCTGCACCGCATGGTGGAAGGGCATTTTGCACTTGCCCGCCTGGCTAGTTACTACCTTCAAGTAGAAAATCTGTCGCCAAGTACTTAACGGCGTGTTCCGGCACATGAGACTTAACAACTATGTCTCAAAGTGACGAGCGCAGTGCGTTTCGTGACTTGTGATGAAATGCACCTGTTATAGGCAGAGGTTAGTCCGCGTTACATCAGGCAGGTGGGCCTCGAGCTTGTTCCGTCACAATTAAAAAAAAATCTTTACTTAGTCGTTCCAATGCGCATCAATAATTTAATGTATTGGTCTCCACTATTGATTGAGGAAGAAATGCACGCCATCATGAGTGAACAGGTACCTACTGGTCTCTGCAGCTGTACATCATTGTGTTCTAGGATTAATTCTATTCTATACTCTATCCTATGTCTGAGTACTTATACAACCTATTTGCGACAGGCAATAGACTGTACGTTATAGGAAGATATTCCCATGCATAGACCCTGAACATATCCATGGAGACATCTTTCAAACACATATGCGATGATGAATTTGATACTACCAACATTTTTTATGTGATGACCGGTAAACAAGCATACTGCCCGCCTGATTGTAAGCGGCTACCGTCACCTGTAGACGTCTACAACACCATTAGTACTGTCGTGCGTTGCCGACCCTTAAGGACTCTGTTAATCCCTTTTTTAAAAGACCACACGCATTTATGAGGAAAGACCGAATAAGGAATACATAAAATGTACCATAAATTACAATTATTATAAACAAAAGATGGTCATGCCTCAACTCTCTAATAACCCTCAAAGTCAAAATCATTTATTCAATTTACGCATCTACGACGCTCTTATGAAGGTCAATTACAAATTTTGTATTGAAATATTCTACATTGTACTGCCACGTTCAGCAAATAAATTGTATAGAGCCACTGCGAGAAGAACGGGCAAGAAACTCGGGGCCATTCTTTTAAACATATTTTAACAATGTCTTATATACTTACTATATAATAAAGTTATTACAATATTAGTTTAAATTATGTAGGTGACAGGCAATAGTTTGGCAGAGGCGGAATTGTCCAGGCATTTTTGTCATGTAAGTAATCAGAAACTATGTAGGAGGATTTTCTAATCAATATGTTTTTCACATGCAACTTGAATTTCCCTTCTGTGAGCGTTGTGATACGTTTGGGAACTTTATTATAAAACCGTACACAATTACCTAAGAAGGACCTTTTATTTGTCTTTGCTAATCTAAAACCTGGCACTGTAATTTGAACTCACCATGACTTTCGGATGGGAGACGACAACTCGCAGGTCGAAGTAGATGGGCGTCCGTCTCCCAACCTTCGCCTCAATGTCACCTAGCCTGACTGCTCCTGCGTCGAACAGCTGCACCGCCAGCTCCGCCAGTTCTTGTGACATCGTCTGGAATAATGATCAAAATAGCTCACATCAGCAGCCATATCATCTGCCTGATTGTCCACTCAGACACAACTTCCAGCTTCCCCCATTATCGGGGCGTTTGCCATAATCCCCACGCTTGGCAGGCATGGGTATCGCAGTGGCAGATATCAGTTCCTCAGAAGGCGCTGCTGCCCACCTTCTGGTATTTTCCCTTTAGTCGCCTCTTATGACACCCGTAGGTAGCAATGGGGGGATCACATTCTGGCACGGCACCCCACGGGGCCATGTCATCCCCACGGTAGGCAGGCTTCTTGTGGATCGTAGTGTAAGATGGCAGTTCTTAAGAACGCGCTGCTGCCTCCTTCTACTGTTTTCCTTTCGTCACCTCTTACAACCCCCACAGGAAGATATGTGTGCAATTCAGTTGGCACCCCACGGGGACGCACCGCAACTACTGAAGTTGGGTGCAAGTGCAGCAGGATTAGTGGTGTGGGTATGATTAGTGTAATAAATAAAGCTTTAAAATCCAGTAATCGGAACGCCTTTTATACGATGGACAAGATGTTGATACTCTAACCGACAGATGCTGTTTCAGAGGTCGTTGGGCGAATAATTGCATTGCAACTTGCACCATATTATAAGAAGCACTCGTAGCGAAGTTTGCTTAGACGTTCCTGAACCGAGCAGCAAAGTTAAGGGTGAACTGGCCGGCCCGTTCTCCATACAAACGCCGTTGGGTAATCACTACCTTATTTGAGGATTTAGGTCCAAAATAAAGCATAATACCGATTGATCTTGTCATTATCTAGGCTTGTATGATGCCGAAATTTTAATAAAATAATTAACCTGAGAATTATGAGCCTCGAAACATTTTCATATAAAGTTTCCGAGGCTCATAACTTACAACTTAATAATCTTTTTAAAATTGTGGCATCATACAAGCCTAGATAATGACGAGATCAATCGGCGTTATGCTTTATTTTGGACCTAAATCCTCAAATAAGGGAGTGATCACCCAACGGCGTTTGTATGGAGAACGGGCCGGCCAGTTCACCCTTAAGCTACGTCCGCCGCGTTCATGAGTTGGATGGGTGACCGCTGGTGACATTACTATTGAACGTACACGTGCTTCGAAGGGCACGTTAAGCTGTCGGTCCCGGTCGTTGTCTTAGGTAGGGCATTTTGCGAATGCCCGCCTGTCTAGCTACCACCCTCAAGTAGAAAATCTGTGGCCAAGCACCTAACGGTGTGTTCCGGCAGCTGCCCTTGAGATCCTGTAATCTAGGTTAGCCTGAGCAACATCTTCGATCACATCATCACTTACCATCAGGTAAGATAGTATAGTGAAATGGCTAATCTATATAATGCAAAATCAAATGTTTATTCATGACATTAGCTTCCGCAATGTTGAGTTTGGTAATTTTACAATGACCACTGATAATGACTAAACATAATATTGGAATACAGATATTGCACACAAATTGTAATATAAAGTGGTGTCATTTCAGTCAATGTTGATACATGGATTATCCAGTGATCTGTATACTGTTTTATGTAAGAGGATCATCGTTGTGACGTTTTCGCACCCCACACGTTTGACACCCTCTACTCGAGTACACTAGCGCGTTCGTTCGGTAAGGGTGGTGGTTGAGTCGCCGTTTATCGTTGAGGCTCCCACCACACCTCTGCACACAACCCTAGTGTGCCCGGTTAAGTCATATCTGGCAACTAGCGCATATTGCACCAGCACCTCACTCGCAGCGACTAGTTACAGAACGACCGGATTCTCACTTGGGATTTTATAATAAAATCATCAGAGGAGAATCCCTGATCACAACGGGTAAAAGGACTCCTGCTGCCCTCCCGGCGTTGTTGCCACACAGTGCGGTCGCTTAGCTGGGCTCTCCCGAACGGGATTCCACCCGGCTGGGGACGAACCGCATTGGTAGCAGCGTTGACGGGGGTAAGCTCTGAGTGACCTTTCATGCGATACCCATATCACAACTGATCACCATCACCACCACCACCACATCATCACCCACTTCATTCGTCGCCATCATCATCATTCAACTGAATGGCAGAAGCGGGCAAACCTCCGCCCAAGGCGGGGCCATCCAAGGCACCCGACCCGGGCAAAGAAGAAGAAGAAGAAGAAGGCATCGTATGCCGTGATTTATTTAATCCGGAGAAATCCGTGATCGTGCCGGCGTCTGCGTTAGGTATACGAGGCGTACCTCGGTCACGCTCCAAAGGACGAGCCGGGATACCGCGGAAGGGTGTCGCAACTGTGAGGACTGCATCCCTCACAGTAAGCGAACCGGAACCAGCTATCCTGGGCAGCGCAGCATCTCTCAAGAAGACTAGCCCCAAAACGCGGCTACAGCACCAAAAACCAAGCTCAAGCGAGACGCCCGACCTAGGGCTCACCCCTGGTGGACCTGAGCGTTCACACAGGAGCGAAACCGTACGGGCGACTGCGGGCGGACCCGCCAAAACTCGGAGGCGGTATTCTTCATCAGAAGAAGAACAAGGGGACGAAAAAAGATATAAGCAAAAAGTATCTTTAACCCCACCCAAAGCACAAACTGCAATGGAGCCAGCAAGTACGACTAGAAAGTCGAATAAGAGAAACAATCGTTCCTCATCTACAAGCAGCTCCTCATCATCGACATCCTCATCATCAATGGCCAGCAGCCGCAAATCACCCATTACAGCTGAAAATGAAGAGGAAGAGCCACCACTCGACTCTACGTCCTACGCGGCCCTGGAACCGGTGCCGATGGACGCCGCGCCCATGCCGTCCCCTCCATCACCTACACCAGAAGCCGCAGCATCATATGCAGCAGCACTCGCATCCCCGGCGACCTCAAGACCGATCTCACCTGTAGCACCAATAGAGGTAACACAAGGGGAGGGAAACAAATTGAAAGGGTATCCTCCAATTATTGTAGAAACCCTACCTAATTGGATAACCCTGTTCGCAAAGCTGAGAGCAAAATTGGGTCACCCACCTAACGCCAAACCCTGGGGAGAGGGATTTAGATTTGTCAGCAAATCAGCTGATGAATTCAGGACCACCCAGAGGTTCCTCACTGAAGCAGCAGCACAGGACAAAAGAATCTCATGGCACTGCTATGCAGTACAAGACGACCTGCCAACGAAAGTTGCTATAAAAGGGCTTCCCTTCCGTGTAAGCCCTACGCACATAATAGAAGACTTGGAGAAGAAAGGTTTTCCAGCAAAGCACGTAAAGGAAATCCGCCCCAAAAAAGGGGGGAAAATGCCTATCTACTTCGTCCGACTGGAACGTCTGGGCGAGGAAGAATTAAGAAAGCTATATGCCACCACGGAACTTCTTAACGTCCCGGAAGTAAGAGTGGAAGGGTGGGCACCCAAGGGAGGCACGGTGCCACAATGCCACCGCTGCCAAGCGTTTGGACACGCGTCGGCAGGCTGCCATCGCCCTCCCAGGTGTGTAAAATGCGCACAAGAACACATCACAGCAGAGTGCAAACTAAATAGAGAAGACGACCCAACCTGTGTAAACTGCAGGGGGAGGCACCTGGCCTGTAGCAGAAGGTGCCCTAAATTCCTAAAGGAAGCACGTAGAAGGGGGGTCCAAATAAAAGGCAGCTACCCCAGACAACAACAAGCACCAGAGCGCCACGAAAACCTTAATAGAAGGATAAGAGAGCCACAACCAACTAATAATTGGAGAGCACCCACCAGCGCACCGTATGCGCAAGCACAGACACACACAGGCGAACAAATAAGAGAGCGCTCACCAGAGCAGATACGCCAGGCGTATCACCGCCTACCCAGCGTAGCACCAACCACACTGGCACCAGCGGCAAACCAGCCCACAGCCAGGGGGACAGCGCTCCCACAAAGAAGGAGAAAGAGATCCCGCAGAAGATCAAGACACAACAAAAGAGAGACGGATGCTCCGACAGCAACGTCGACACCAGTACCACCACCAGTAACACAGACACCAATAATTACTACAACCGAGCCTCTTAAGCCTCGGCAGCAGTTCGTACCTATCCAGGTACAAAGAGCAGCAGCACCACAAGCAGCTAATGCCCGCCCGGCTCCAGGCTGGGCTACAAGACTACCAGGACCAGGCCCAACGGTCGAAATCACACGACCAGAGACCCAGGCCCCCCTCCTCAAGCTGAGGAGGGTAGAAGACCTGACCCCAGGACTATGAGCCATCATCAGGACCCAGTGGTCATTGAAGAAGAGGGACGTGCCAGAGCCCAGGCAGCACCAAGAAGAGAGATGCACCCACTACAGCAACAGTGGGAGCAAGATCCCCATAGAGAGAGGCAGCACCCTCTCCAATACCAACAACACCAACAAAGGATGGCAAGTGGGTTCGTAGCGTACCACCCCCATCCACAGCACTTTACAGCAGCGAGCAACGCAGGGAACCCTTTTATGATAATAATTGGGATCCTTACGGAATTACTCGCTTCCATAGCCGCCGGGGTTAATATCCAGGAGGCGGCAAGGAGAAGCCTGGCAGCACTTAACCGGTTCCAATATGGATAGTGAACTAAGAATACTATATTGGAACGCGGGAGGGATCAAGACGAAAGGAAAACTGGCCACCTTAAAAATCCTTGCAGAAGCCCAGGATGCCCACCTGGTACTGCTAGGAGAAACCAAGTTGAGGCCAAACAACATCCTAAAGCTCAACAATTACTATCCATACCGGAGGGACTGCATATCAGCTAGAAACATAGCGTACAGAGGAACTGCAGTCCTCGTAAGAAGAGACATAGTCCATGACGAGCTCGAACACATACAACTGGAAGATTTGTGCGCAAACAATCCAATAAAGGAGAACTGCGTGTGTTCGCAGCATACAGACCGCCAAACCCCACCCTGAAATCATCGGATTTCAGCAAGGTACTAGACAATTCAATGCCCACACTACTAATAGGTGACTTGAATGCAAAACACACCAACTGGGGATCAAGGCTCATAAACCCAGCAGGACGTACACTACAAGCAACAGCGGAAACACACGACTTTGTAGTGCTGGGCCCAGATGAGCCCACGCACATACCATCTCGAACTACACACGCTCCAGATGTGATAGACGTAGTGGCGCACCAAAACATAAGAGCACCTATCGATGTCCAGGTGCTATACGACCTGGATGAAAACCATTTACCTATACTAGTAACCATAGGAGTAACTATAAGCCCTCGCAGTTATGCGCCAGCCCCCAAGGTCAACTGGGGAAAATACCAACAGTACCTGGAAGACCTAAGCGGTGGGCAAGTCCGCAATGCAGAAGAAGTCGATAACGAAACCAAGCGCCTAACAAAAATGATGCAGAAGGCAAAAGCTGCATCATTAACAAAAGCAAAGCCACCTAGAAAAAGACATGAGCTTCCAACGATGCTTCAGAAACTCATAGCCAAGAAGCGCGAGTTAAGACAGCAATGGGCAGTAACTAGATGCCCGAAAATTAAGACAGCACTAAATAAGACCACAGCTACGGTCGCCGATGAAATCCAGAAATGGAGAGGAGATGGGTGGGACTCAGCCATAGATAGGGCAGGCGAGAACCAGTCAAACCTCCACCAGCTCAACAGAAGTTTGACCACAACCGACGTACCCCCTGCTAGACGCAAGAGGCACGAGGAGATACGGACCGGCAGAACGGGCTGAGATATTCGCAGACCACCTCCAGGTGCAGTTCACGGAACATCCGGTGCGCCCAGAAGCCGACCAGGAGACGCTCGAACATCATACCATGGTGAAAAATAAAGTAGACGACATATTGAAGGAAACAGCCCCTAACTTAACAGGCGATGAATTTATATCTCCGAAAGAAGTGTGGAGAGCCATCAAAAACCTTCCAAGAAGGAAAGCACCAGGCTATGACGATCTTCCCATAGCAGCAATTCACCAGTTGCCAAAAAGGGGAATAGCTGCCATAACATCTCTTTTTAACGGAATCCTGAGAACGGGTCACTTCCCCGACGCTTGGAAACTGGGGAAGGTCATACTACTTCCCAAAGCCGGAAAAGACAAAAGACATGCGTCATCATACAGACCCATTACTCTTCTGCCACATTTAGCAAAACTATTTGAAAGGCTACTGTTGAGAAGACTGCGACCATTTATGAATCCAAGAGAGGAGCAATATGGCTTCCGCAGAGGACACTCAACTACATTGCAATTGACAAGAGTGCTACACATAATGGCGCATAATATGAATAGAGGCAGGAAGACAGTAGCAGTCTTCCTTGATGTAGAGAAGGCCTTCGACAGGGTGTGGCACGAGGGCCTTCTCTACAAACTCACCAGCACGGATACTCCAAGGAAGTACATCACTTTGATCGCCAGCTTCCTGAGAGACAGAAGCTTCTACACTGCAGTAGAGGGCAGAAGCTCCACAACAAGACCCATAGCAGCAGGAGTCCCTCAGGGCAGCTGCTTATCACCAATTTTGTACGCACTGTACACGAATGACATCCCCGCCCTGGAAGACACCGCCCAGGGCGGAGAGAGAGGCGCAATACTCGCCCTCTTCGCAGACGACAGTGCGTACATGACTTCGTCCGCAAACTCAAAGATAGCTGTCCTGAGGATGCAGCGACAGCTAAATCTTCTACCAACCTGGCTAGACAAATGGAAAGTGGAAGTGAATGTCGGCAAGACAGCCGCAATATTGGTCAGCCATGGCACTAAAATCTCGTCTCTCACTAAATTGCGTCTTAGAGGACAGGAAATAGCCTGGGAAAATACAGTCAAATACCTGGGCGTAACCATCGACAAGAAGTTGACAATGAGCGCCCAGGTAACAAACACGATCAGACACACGAAAGCAGCGAGGGCAGTATTGAGACCAATACTAAACTCAAAACTGCAGCTGCGTACCAAGCTCGGGGTATACAAAACATATATACGGTCCAGACTGACCTATGCAGCCCCGGCCTGGTACGCACTCTGCTCAAGTACAAACAAGGCCCCGGACATGAAAACGAAATGGCGTCCTCTGCCACGCGAACTGTTGAAAAGGGACTCCGAAGAGACCCGCACAGACGTGGATAGCAGCTGAAAGGAAGAGAAATAAAGAAACAAGCACTAATAAGTGCATTGCAAACCCTACGTAGAGTGGAAACATTGAATGTAACCTACGTAGGGCAGAACGACCGAGCCGTCGTTACGGCTCGAGAAGGATGTAGAGGCAAGGAGCAAATGCTCGAGGCCTCAACCAACCCCAAGGGGTTGAAGGACATGATGATGATGACTGTTTTATCCAAGTATCGTTTTATGTTTGAGGTGATTGATAAATTCAACAAATCCCCGTTTATAAACTGAAATTTATAAACAGAGCACTTTGATGGTTTCACAAAAAACTAAACAGACGATATTGATTCTTAGTTTATATATTTTTTTGTAATATTATGAAGGATTTTCAGATATTATCTTTATAAAGTGACACATAATAGCACTATGGCAATTTTTAAAGTACCAGGAGACCAGAAATACTGAGGAGGTTAGGGTTAACTGTTGTATATTATTTAATAGAAATCAATGTTTTTTTTTACGTACCCGTAACATCATGTTACTGATTTCATAATTAATTTATTATCAGCATCAAGAAGAACCTATGGCGGGCAATTTGTTAGAAGTAGCAAAGCTAGGAATAGCCCACAAAATGATAATCAACTTTTGAGTTTCCAAGACACGATGAAAGATTTGTAGCATATCTGTCATCAAGTCATCATTACCGAACAGAAGTTTTTTAAAGATGTCTCAAAAATGTTGGACCACCTAGCTAGCATGCCTGAGTAAGAAGCTATTGATTTATTCTCTACAGGCGCACACAGAGACGATAATAAGAAAGTAGGTAAGTACACGTATTTTTTTATGATCATGAGTTAAACGAGAACGGGCGAACGACTTAATATTTTTTCAGAATATTAATAAACAGTGTGTTTGGATGTAAATTACTCAGTTATCTACTCGGTCATATAAACTTAAATGATCTCGAAGAATCCGTAATCATTAAATTGGAATATTTTTAAACTAAATTCATGTTTTAATCCATTAGAATAATGCTACCTAATTATACATCTGAATAAAAAGTAAATTTAAAGAAACTGATGCTTTAGTAGAACCTACAAATAACATATTATATAAACTAATTCAATGGTTATCTATCTATAAAATCAAGATTTATTGTAAATATATTATTAAGTAAATAAGCATGTTGAGATTAGTTAATTTATTCATAACTTAGACATAATAAAATGTAAAAAGTTTATCTATCTACAATCTATTATTTTTCGTAATATATTATCACGATTATCTGCAACAGGTTATTATTTTTATTTTTCTTCTCTTTATCACCACTCTGCTGTCTGAGGTACCTGTTTGCGTTACTCACTCTTTATTTTAGCAGCATAAACTTACTAGCTAACCGTGTGCGGAAAACGTTTGCGTGTTTTAAGGCCGCACAGTGACATCTAACGATCACACATGGAACTAGCAACATTAGAGGAACAGCGACATCTATTGAATTTGTACGGTACCAAATCACACAAACATTCCGCCCACCAAGAACCTGGTTCTTAAACTATGTAAAACATGTTATTTATGTAAATATTCTAAATCAAAACTCTTATAACAATGAGTTGATATGTCGTCGGAATTGACAAAACTAAAGAACATTTAGTTACCGCCCACCGTGACATCTTGTTAATATGAACAGACCAGAAATTTGAAAATAATCACTCTTATCTCTTTACTTAAGTACATTTATGAAGAAAAACAAAAATAATATTTTGTTTGGTAAATTAGATGTTCTTGTAAGTTTTTTTTTTTTTTTTTACACTTTATGACACCACTTTTGTAATCAAAACTTAACTGGCACTGTAATGAAAATAACTACAAAATTTTTGCATTACAATGATTTTTGGAGTATAAAACATAATTTGCTACATGGCCGTTTACATAGCCCGTTCTTCGTTTTAATTGTAACTACGCGGGTAACATTATCTTTGCCGGGATGAATATCAACTATCCTGCCTAGGAGCAACTTTTGGCTCTTCCTGCTTTGTGGTCCATTTGTAACGTTTATGTAAATTAACTAAATATTCTGCACTCCACCGTTTCCAAAAGTCATTAACCATTTTTGTTGTTAACCGCCACCTATCTTGTAAACTAATTGTATTAAATTCTCCTTCTGTTACATTTAACAATGGTTCTCCTACCAAAAAATGGCCAGGTGTCAGTGGTAGAGGATCATGTGGATCGGTACTAAGCTCTGTTAATGGTCGTGAGTTGACACATGCTTCCACTTGTGATAAAACAGTAGATAACTCTTCATATGTGAGCGTGCTCTCGCCAACGACCTTTCTTAGGTGGGTTTTAACAGAACGCACACCTGCCTCCCACAAGCCGCCGAAATTCGGCGCTGCTGGTGGTCCGAAATGCCAATTTGTACTTTCCAAGGTCAAAAGTTGTGCTATTTCACTAGGCAATGCTGACTTGGCGTCGTTAAACATTTCACGTAGCTCTCTACTCGCGCCTGTGAAATTTGTTCCGTTGTCGCTATACAACTCTTGACAATGACCTCTTCTAGCTGTCATACGCTTAAAGGCTGCAATAAATCCTTTGGCAGTTAAGTCTGATACAACCTCTAAGTGAATTGCATGCGTCACCATGCATACGAATAGGCATATATAACCTTTATAGGACTTAGATCCTCGTCCTGGTGAAAATCGTACGTTTATAGGCCCAGCATAATCTACGCCACTCGATTTGAAGGGTTTACTGGGTTTTAGCCTAGCGGCGGGGATCTGCCCCATAAAAGGTGTTCGGTTCACTTTCGAATGTCGCAAACATATGACGCACTTTCGAAAGTACCTCTTCACCAACTCTCGAGCTCGCACAATCCAATAAGTGGTTCTGAGATGATTTAGCATAAGCTGTGGCCCGCCATGCATAGTTTTACTATGTGCATCTGCTATTAGTAACTGAGTAAGATAGCTCTTACACGGCATAATTATGGGATGACGTTTATCGTAACTTGCATCAGCCAAATTAATGCGTCCTCCAACTCTTAATATCCTATCTTGATCTAAGACCGGACAAAGAGAATGTAGTACACTTCTTTTTGGAACATTTTCTCGAGTAGTCAGGTGTTTTATTTCTTCTTCAAATTCATGTAGTTGAACTTGCTTGATACATTTTTTTAATGTTTTATCCATTTCTTCTTTTGTGATAAAATCTTTCATATATTTCCTCTCTGATTTTGGTATCAAAACTCTTCGACAAAACGATAAAACTTTTAACATCTTTCTTAGTGATGAAAATCTCTCCCATGGCAATTCTTCAACCGGTTGTTCTATTGTGCATAACGCATTCATTTTCTCCTCTTCGTGTGTATCTTGTACCTCTGTTACTTCTTTCTTTAATCCGACGTCTTGCAACCATATGGGTCCATGCCACCATAAAGAGTGCTCTGCTAGTTCACTAGGTCTTAAGCCTCTTGATGCACAGTCAGATGGGTTCATATGTGTAGTAACATGGCCCCATTGCTCATAGTCTGTCATTGTCAATATCTCAGAAACTCTGTTGCTGACAAACGTAGTCCATCTGCATGCTGGTCCTTTAAGCCACGCCAACACTACGGTAGAGTCGGTCCAAGAGTATCTGTGTTCTTTAGGAATCCCCATCACTTCTCCAACTTCATACAACAGTTTGGTTGCTAGAGCTGCTCCCGATAGTTCTAGTCGTGGAATTGACATTTCCTTCTCAATGGGAGCAACTTTTGTCTTAGACGACAACAAGTTAACCGTCACATGGTTGTTTTCGTCAATTACTCGAAGATATATACTTCCAGTGTAAGCGGACCTAGACGCGTCTGAGAATGAATGGAGCTGTATTTTGAATCCAGGTGAGTAGTTAAGCCATCTTGGGATGCAAATATTCTTAATTTGTTCCAATTCTGCTCTATATTTTGTCCATTCTGTAGCTAAATCTTCGCTCAAGTCATCATCCCAGTCTAGTTTTGACTTCCATAGTTTTTGGATGAACAATTTTGCAACGATTACCACAGGCGCAATCCAACCCATCGGATCGTATAATCTCGCAATATCAGAGAGTACCTGTCGTTTAGTAAATTGCCCTTTTACTGGTGGCAAATTTATTGAATACTCAAAATTATCCGTTTCTTTATTCCAGCATATTCCGAGAACTTTCCCTTTTGAATCAGGTTGAATCGCTACAGAGCTGTTTAAACGATGTTTATCTTTGTCAATATACTCTAACAACTTCTTGTTGTTGCTGCTCCACTTCTGAAGCTCAAAACCTCCAGAGCTCATCAAGTTGTTCATCTCGTCGTAGATCTGTAAAGCCATATCTTCAGTCTCACATCCTGTCATGAGATCATCCATGTAGAAATCTCTCTTTGTTATGCATGCAGCGATTGGAAACTTATTCTGTTCCTCGTCTGCTAACGTTTGTAATGACTTGACTGCAAGGTAAGGCGCACAAGCAGTCCCGAATGTTAATGTTAGCAGGTTGAAATGTTGCAGTTCTTGATTTAGGCTGTCTCTCCACAGAATTCTTTGGTAGTCAATGTCTTGTTCAGCTACCCGCACCTGACGGTACATTTTAATCACATCTGATATGATGCATATCTTATGCATTCTCCACCTCATCAGTATATGTCTGAGATCTTGTTGAAGCTTCGGTCCTACTAAAAGAGTATCATTTAATGACACATTGTTTACGCCCTTGGACGATGCATCAAATACGACTCGCACTTTAGTAGTAAGCTTGTCCTCTCTGATGACAGCGTGGTGCGGGAGATAGACCGCTTTTGGATTGTCGATATCTTTTTGATCCACTTGTCTCATATGATCCAGTGCAACATATTCTTCTATCACAGATTTATAATCTTCGTTAAGTTTCGGTTTCTTTGCAAGCTTTGATTCTAAATAAGTCAGCCTCTTTTCTGCAATTTTTCTATGCTCACCGTACTGACATTCTGGATCATCACTCTTAAATGGCAATCTTACAAAAAATCTTCCGTCCTCTGCTCTAACTGTAGTTGCCGTATAGATTTCTTCACACTTCTGCTCATCACGTGTCATTTTTTTTTCAATTGATGGGGGTTCGTCTTCAACTTCCCAAAACCTTTTAAGTAAGTCGTCTATTCTTGCTTGCACATGTAAACTAATCACACTACTTGGCGATGTAGCTTCTGATGATACTCTACCTGATATAATCCAACCAAGGATTGTATTTTGTGCCACTATATGTCCTTGTGGATGTTTCATTAGCCCATTGAGTAGAATGTCACTGTAGACTTCTGCCCCCAGTAAAATATCTATCCTACCTGGGGCATTATATGTTGGATCCGCTAATGGGATATCTTGTAATGCTACCCATATTGGAGCGGGTATTTCTGTAGTTGGAATCGTTGACGGCAGCGCACTCAATACGTATGCTTTTATTTCGATGGAATTGTTAGGGTTGTGTTGGGACTCCGCACGAAGTGCAACCATGTGCCTGATCTTCGATTGACCGCCGCCTACTCCTGACACCCAGCCACTAACTGGTATGCGTTTGAGCCCTAGCAATTGTGCAGTGGCCTCCGTAACAAAGGAAGCCTGCGAACCTTGGTCTAATAAAGCCCTAAGATTGTATATATAACCGTTCCTCGACCTAACTCTAATTACTGCTGTAGCTAGAAGGACATTGTGGCTTTGAAGATGATCGTCTTTTGCAAAATTCGCCACAATGTTTGTATTCGAAGTGTTTGGTCGCTCTACAACTGCAGGTTGATGAGCACGTGCTGTCTCCGTCGATGTGTTTGTTGTGTTAGTGCTTGTTGAAGTAACGCCCTCTTGATCCTTGATAACATGTAGTAGCGTGTGATGCCTTCTACCACATTTTCTACAATTTGTTGTCTGCTTGCAATTCTTCACTGAGTGAGTTCCCAGACAGTTGTAGCATAATCTTTTGTTTTGTACCAAACTCATTCTGTCTTGAACTGATTTGCTACCAAATTGTTTGCAATGACATATGTGATGTAAGCCGTTGCAGCAGGAACAATTTGCAATATTATCTTTCCTTTCTTCTTCCACAGTGGCATTGTACGATCTAGTCTTCACTATTTGTTTTGCCGACTGTGACGATGTCTTGTTGGTCAACTTACTGCTCTCAATCATCTCTAAGCCTCTGAATCTAGATTCTAAAAACTCAGTTAGTTGAAGCCAAGTGGGTAAGTCTTCCGACATTAGACTTATCTGATATTCCCACTGCTTATGAGATTCATGATCCAACTTGGATACCACAATGTACACGATGATTGCGTCCCATGTCTCAGTGTTAATTCCAATATTATTGAGACTCTTCAGACATGAGGATGTGGTGTCTAATAAATGCTTCAATGCTGTTGATGACTCTGTATGTATAGGCTTTAATGAAAACAAGATTTGCATAATACTGTTGCAGTTGTACTTCTTATTATTGTACCTCTTTAAAAGCTGTGCCCATGCTTCGGCATAATTTGATCCCGTTGTACAATAGTTGCGAATCAGTAGTTCCGGTTCTCCAGACAAACAACTTTTTAGGTAATGCAGCTTTTGAACAGGTGGTAGACTAGCATTATCGTGTATGACAGATTTGAACATATCATAGAAGGTCTGCCATTCGTTATACTTCCCACTGAAGCTTGGCAATTCGATTCGCGGTAGTTTAACAACTTCAAGATTATCAGATTTTGATACGATCTTAGAACTTGCCGGTTGTGATACAACTTCCACTGTAGAAAACGCTTGTAAAATTTCTTTTAATGAAGTCTTATATGCCAAGTATTGTTCCTGAAACTGATCGTATATATCGTTACGAAAGTAATCGTGGGCATCTCTTTGTTCTTTGGTCGTGCTAGCTAAGATCTGCTTATGTCCGGTTCTAAAATCTTGCCAAAGTTCATCTACTGATTCCAGTCTTGTTTCAACGTAAGGCTTTTTTATTCTGTCCTTTCCCGTTTTCTTAAAATTTCTCTCTGCTTTTGTAAGCCTTTCATACAATTCAGTTTGAAGTGCAGACAATTTTGATAATGATTCCATATTGGTAGAAGGTATTAACTAATATTCCAGGTCCAGTTCAATAATAGTTTATGTTTTGACAAAAAATCAGAAGTCCAGTGTTATATAACTTTGAAAATTTTGTAAGTCCAGTAAAGTATAACTTTTGAAAATTTTACAAGTCCCGTATAGTATAAATTCGACTAAGTCGATGGATCTTTAACTCGATTTTTTCGAAGTGTTGTATAGTATAACACTTAAAAATTTTACAAGTCCCGTATAGTATAAATTCGACTAAGTCGATGGAACTTTAACTCGAATTTTTCTAAGTGTCGTATAGTATAACACTCAAAAAATTTTACAAGTCCCGTATAGTATAAATTCGACTAAGTCGATGGATATTTAACTCGAACTTTTCTCAAAGTCCACTTTTAATGTCCACTGACTTTGTAATTTTTTTTCTTTTAGCAATTCACTCTACTCACGCTACCAAGTGTCCTGCACTATAATTCGAACAAATCACAACACTCTTCTTCCCTGGTTTCGGCACCAATGTTTGCGTTACTCACTCTTTATTTTAGCAGCATAAACTTACTAGCTAACCGTGTGCGGAAAACGTTTGCGTGTTTTAAGGCCGCACAGTGACATCTAACGATCACACATGGAACTAGCAACATTAGAGGAACAGCGACATCTATTGAATTTGTACGGTACCAAATCACACAAACAGTACCGATATCAGTTTATATACAAATTATTAAATTAAAGTATAATACAAAGAAAATGTCTACTCTGAAGACTGGTAGAATGGTGGAAAAGAAAATAAAAATGAAAAATAACCTATTGCTGATAATGAAGAGTTTAACGTATCAAACATACGTACTGTTATAGTTATTATCTGAAAGAGTTTAATCATGTCTAAAATGGTTAAGCTATGTATCTACTGGGCTGGGAAATAATTGTTTTATTCATACTTACATATCGATATTGTTGAATTTCTTATCAATGTTACAAGTCAGAAAGTTTCATACAATGCGATTAAAATAAGAATAGGATCGGCCTAGCACCATATTGTGACGTCAAAACTAGAACTTGGTACAGTTTGCAAAAAAGAAATTACAAAACATGTGTATGAACTGTAACACACGTCTTCGTAAAGGGCAGATTGGGTAATGTAAATCAAACTCCGATCTGGTTCTAATAGTAGACAATATTTATTTACCATCATACAAAAGTCTAATGTTCGCGGAGAATCTCGTCACCGCGATTCAGCCAAGAAAACTCAATTTGTCAGCGCCATCTAGTTAGAACTTAAGAACTAAATCGTACCACTATTCGAACCCTACAATGAAGTGGTTCGCAAAATGTTGTGGTATTGATTATATTTTAACATAGATGACCTTTCTTACAAGGTAGATTGAATGAGTTGTACATACATAGCCCACCATGAACAAGCTAAGGCTTGTTCATAAAACTTTTATATAATGTTTACATCTAATATGATAGACACAAAAGCTCATATTATCAAGTATACGCTATATAAAGTCGATGACTTATAAATATTCAATAACAGAAGAAGTATTAAATTAATTACTAAAACCTATCACAATTTGGATTATTCAATCGCCTGGGACACAACCCTTATGAATTTGGGAAGTCAATAATACTAAGACAATTGATTTCAAATTTACACTTTAATTTTATTGCGTGATTGGAAGAAGACACAACTTATTTACTGGACGTTTTATGGTGCCATTTTTAACCTTCAACGTAACTACGCGCACTATATTGTCTTCCCCTGGGTGGGTCGCAATCACCCTACCATATAGCCATTTGCACACAGGCAAATTGTCTTCCCGTACTGTAACCACATCACCGATACGAGGTTGAGGCATCTGTGAAGACCAGCGATATCTCTTATAAAATTTAGTTAAATATTGCCGTGACCATTGACGCCAAAAGTCTTGGGTAATTTTTTGGGTATATTGCCATCGACGTAGTGTGCTTACGTTGGCCGATTCGAAATTGTGATCTGGTGGAGTCACTAAAGCTTCACCAACGAGAAAGTGACATGGTGTCAAAATAGTAAAATCCTCGTCTCCATTTCCGGTAAGTACTGACAAAGGTCTTGAATTTAAGCATGCTTCTATCTGTGCCAATACGGTAGACAGTTCTTCAAATGTTAGTGTTGACGTACCTACAATGCGCTTTAGGTGGTACTTTACCGACTTGACACCAGCCTCCCAAAGACCCCCAAAAGTTGGAGCACCAGCTGGAATGAAGTGCCATGCGCATCCGTTGGTGGCTAAATTTTCCGCTATGTCTTGAATCATTGACCCTTTTTCATGTTTAAATAACTTATTTAGCTCGCCAGCTGCTCCAGTAAAATTAGTTGCATTGTCACTCCAGATATTAGTACAGTACCCACGTCTTGACACGAACCTTTTAAATGCCTGGAGGAAAGCTTCTGTAGTAAGATCAGAAACAACTTCTAAATGGAGGGCTCGCGTCACCATGCAAATAAATGTACAAATATATCCTTTGTGAGATTTATAACCACGGCCTTTTGAAGTTCGGATATTAACGGGACCTGCGTAATCAACTCCACTCGAACTAAACGGTCGAGCTGGAATTGACCTAGCTGAAGGTAACTGTCCCATTAGCTGAGTTTGTGTTTTACCATTGATTTTTGCACAAGTTACACATTTTCTGAAATATGACTTTACCAGCTGACCAGCTCCCAAAATCCAATACTTGGCACGCAGGTAACATAACATTATCTGTGGACCTCCATGTAGAGTCTGTTTGTGGGCATCCGAGATAATTAACTTGGTTAAACTAGATTCCTTGGGTATCAGTATAGGATGTTTCCGATCGGGGCTCAACAAAGAATGTTCTAATCTCCCACCTACTCTCAAAATTTGATTTTTATCCAAGAACGGGTTTAAAGCTCGTAGGTTACTTCGCCTTGGTAAGTTCTCCTTATTTGTTATTATCTTTATTTCTTCCTTAAAATTCTCCATTTGACACTGTCGTATACAGTTGTCTAATGTATTAGTAAGTTCCTGAGTTGTCAGAAATCCAACGTTTCTATCAGATTTTTTGATTTTTATATTATTAATAAACCGTTTACAGTACGAAAGAACGCGGACCATTTTGGTGAGTGAAGAAAATCTTTCTAGTATAGAGTGTTGCACTGTGGCACAGTGGATTTTTAATTTTGCCACCTCTTCCTCTGTATATATATCTTTAGGTTTGTTATAATCAATGTGATTACTTTGCAGAAAATCTGGACCGACAAACCAAACCTTATTTTTAATCAGTTCGGCAGGAGATTGACCTCTAGATGCTACGTCAGCTGGATTTTGCTTGGACGAAATGTGTGACCAATGGTGAGAATCCAAACTGGAAATTATTTCCGAAACACGATTTGCTACGAAAACTTTCCAACGACTCGGGTGGCTGTTCAACCACGAGAGAACTACTGTTGAATCTGTCCAAGCATGCAGATTAGTTTTCTCAATCTTCATCACAGATGCTATTTCCAGCATTAATCTCGTTAACAAAACGGCACCACACAATTCAAGCCGAGGTATTGAGACCTGTTTTACTGGGGCTACTTTCGTCTTTGCAGATATCAATGAAACGTGTATATTGCCCTTGGAATCTACAACACGAGCATACACCACTCCAGCATAAGCATCTCTTGATGCATCGCTGAATCCATGCAGTTCTACTGAGTCTCCTGAACCCAAACTTAACCAACGAGGTATGGCAACATTGCTTAACATTTTTAATTCATTCTTATAAGTTTTCCATTCATTTAGTAGATTAGTAGGTACAGTTTCATCCCATTCCAACCCTGCCAGCCATAGTTTTTGGATAAGTATCTTAAACATAATTATGCTCGGCGCTACCCATCCCAAAGGGTCATAAAATCGACATATTTCTGATATGATAGATCTTTTTGTTGCAGGTTCCAGCACGTCGGGTAGATCTACCATGTAATGAAAGGAATCATCGCTCCGGTTCCAAGTCAGTCCAACTATCTTCATGACTCCGTCTGTTTTTATTTTTAATCCTTCCTTTATATCTTCTTGATTTCTGTAATCATTACCTTTTTCCTGTTCACATTTTTTCATTTCCTTTAGTAACTCTTCACTGTTACTGGTCCATTTCTGTAAGCTGAATCCACCCTTTTCCACAAGTTCATTAATTTCCTTGAAAAACCTTATCCCTTCCTCTACATTTTCACATCCTGCTAGTAGATCATCCATGTAAAACTGGTTTAACAGTGCATTTTTGGTTGCAGGATATGCATGACCTTCATCCAGACTTACTTGCTGCAAGCATTTTACCGCTAGATATGGAGCGGATGCGATACCAAACGTCACTCTTAACATTCTGTAATGTTTAATTTCTTCATTTGGACTGTTTCGCCACAGTAACCTTTGGTAGTCTATATCAGCTTTGTCGACCTTTATCTGCCGATACATTTTAACAATATCAGCGGTAAGACAAATACGCGAGACCCTCCAACGCATGATCAGATGTCTTAAGTCAGCTTGTAGTGTTGGGCCGATTAACAAATAATCATTGAGTGATTTATTATTAGTTCCCTTACACGATGCATCGAACACTGCTCTAACCTTAGTAGTTTGTTTGTCATTACGAACTACCGCATGATGCGGTAGGTATATAGCTTTCGGGTTATTGAGTTCTTCGGCTGGCACGAGTTCCATGTGATTTAACTTGAGATATTCATCAATGACCTCCTTGTATTGTTGTTTCAAGGTACTGCTCTTTAGCCTTCTCTCCAAAGCCACCAATCGTTTTTCAGCTATTTTGAGTGAATTATCTACTTGGAGATTCTCTGCTTTCAAAGGAAGACGCACGACATATCTACCTTCTTCATCTCTCGTTGTTGTTTTGGCAAATATTTCTTCGCACCGCTTTTCATTTTCAGTTAACAATTTTTCTTTTGACATAGGCATGTCATCTTCGAGTTCCCAAAACCGTTTTAATAAATTATTTTCTTCTAAAACATGCATCACCTTAATTTCAGATGATGGAATAGATGTGTCAAGCGCACCGGATAAAATCCATCCTAGAGATGTACATTGTGCCACCGGTGAACCCTTTGAACTCCTTTTAACTCCTTCTTGGAGGATTTGTCCATAAACTTCTGCGCCTAACAGAATATCCACACGACATGGTAGGTGGTAATATGGATCTGCTAACACTATATCTTGTAATTCCTCCCATTCCACTAATTTAATCTTATTAGTAGGCAGTAAAGTGGTAATAGAGTTAAGAACATGAGCTCTTACATTAAAAACCACCTTTGGATCGATTCGGGAAGATATTTGAATATCAACTACAGCCTTAGACACCAAAGTTTTATCTCCACCAACTCCCGTTATTTGAATTTTCGTATGAGTTTTCTTTAAGCCTAATTGTTGAACTACCGCTTCCGTTATAAACGACGATTGAGATCCCTGGTCCAACAATGCTCTCATCGTATAACTTTCGCCTACCTTTGAAGTAGTGTTTACTAACGCCGTTGCCAGTAATACTGAATTATGTTTCTTCGCAAAACATGAAACAATCGGATCTGATTCTAACTCTTCATCATTTGCTGATGATGAACTAAGTTCCGCATCTTTATCCGTAACCAAATCCGTGGTTACAGTACGGGTGACATTACTCTGAAAATTGCCCTCACTTGACGCGTGTAAAAGCGCATGATGTCTTTTACTACATATGCGACATTTTATATTTGTTTTGCAGTTTTTGGCAGTGTGATTCGTACCCAAACAACAGAAGCAAACATTGTTCGATTGAACAAAGCTGCGCCGAGACTCAACAGAGTTGTTTTTAAATGCCGTGCAATAATTAAGCGTGTGCTCTTCCGAACAAAATGGACACTGAGTTTTTGTAATGTGCATCGATTTCATTTTGTTTATCGGTATGTTGTTGCGATTTTGGTTTTTATTTGCTGTATTAGTTCTAGAGTCCAAAAACTCCAGTGCTCTATAGCGTTTCGTTAAAAACTCTTGAAACTGCTTATAAGTTGGCAGTTCATCTGTAGAATTGCTCTCAGTAGCACTGAATTCCCACTGTCTTCTGGACTCTGGATCCAACTTTAGCGCTATGATGTGTCCCAGTTTTCAGTCATTAATATGTCCCAGTTTTCAGTCTTAACTCCTAAATTCGACAATGACGATAAACAATCATTTGTGGTATCTAACAATTCTTTGAGGCAACTAGCTGACTCTTGAGCAATGTTTCTCTGACTCAGCAACCGTTTTAGGATATGATTAGATATATACCTTTTATTATTGTATCGATCCTCGAGCAATTTCCATGCTCTGGAATAATTGTCACGAGTAATCGCAACATTGCTCAAAAGTTGCTCGGCTTCACCAGTTAAATATCCCTTTAAATACAGCAGCTTTTGTACATCATCTAAATCGTCATTATTATGAACCAGTGACAAAAACAGGTCCCGAAATGAGTTCCATTCTGTATAGTGTTTCCCCGAAAATGTATTAATATTTACTTTTGGTAATTTAACGGTCGAACCCGACCCTTTTAGCCTGTCGTTACTGGTACTGGGCACACTGAAATTAGCTAACTTAGTTTTAAGTTCCGTTTTGTAATCGATGTACAGTTTCATCCCATTCCAACCCTGCCAGCCATAGTTTTTGGATAAGTATCTTAAACATAATTATGCTCGGCGCTACCCATCCCAAAGGGTCATAAAATCGACATATTTCTGATATGATAGATCTTTTTGTTGCAGGTTCCAGCACGTCGGGTAGATCTACCATGTAATGAAAGGAATCATCGCTCCGGTTCCAAGTCAGTCCAACTATCTTCATGACTCCGTCTGTTTTTATTTTTAATCCTTCCTTTATATCTTCTTGATTTCTGTAATCATTACCTTTTTCCTGTTCACATTTTTTCATTTCCTTTAGTAACTCTTCACTGTTACTGGTCCATTTCTGTAAGCTGAATCCACCCTTTTCCACAAGTTCATTAATTTCCTTGAAAAACCTTATCCCTTCCTCTACATTTTCACATCCTGCTAGTAGATCATCCATGTAAAACTGGTTTAACAGTGCATTTTTGGTTGCAGGATATGCATGACCTTCATCCAGACTTACTTGCTGCAAGCATTTTACCGCTAGATATGGAGCGGATGCGATACCAAACGTCACTCTTAACATTCTGTAATGTTTAATTTCTTCATTTGGACTGTTTCGCCACAGTAACCTTTGGTAGTCTATATCAGCTTTGTCGACCTTTATCTGCCGATACATTTTAACAATATCAGCGGTAAGACAAATACGCGAGACCCTCCAACGCATGATCAGATGTCTTAAGTCAGCTTGTAGTGTTGGGCCGATTAACAAATAATCATTGAGTGATTTATTATTAGTTCCCTTACACGATGCATCGAACACTGCTCTAACCTTAGTAGTTTGTTTGTCATTACGAACTACCGCATGATGCGGTAGGTATATAGCTTTCGGGTTATTGAGTTCTTCGGCTGGCACGAGTTCCATGTGATTTAACTTGAGATATTCATCAATGACCTCCTTGTATTGTTGTTTCAAGGTACTGCTCTTTAGCCTTCTCTCCAAAGCCACCAATCGTTTTTCAGCTATTTTGAGTGAATTATCTACTTGGAGATTCTCTGCTTTCAAAGGAAGACGCACGACATATCTACCTTCTTCATCTCTCGTTGTTGTTTTGGCAAATATTTCTTCGCACCGCTTTTCATTTTCAGTTAACAATTTTTCTTTTGACATAGGCATGTCATCTTCGAGTTCCCAAAACCGTTTTAATAAATTATTTTCTTCTAAAACATGCATCACCTTAATTTCAGATGATGGAATAGATGTGTCAAGCGCACCGGATAAAATCCATCCTAGAGATGTACATTGTGCCACCGGTGAACCCTTTGAACTCCTTTTAACTCCTTCTTGGAGGATTTGTCCATAAACTTCTGCGCCTAACAGAATATCCACACGACATGGTAGGTGGTAATATGGATCTGCTAACACTATATCTTGTAATTCCTCCCATTCCACTAATTTAATCTTATTAGTAGGCAGTAAAGTGGTAATAGAGTTAAGAACATGAGCTCTTACATTAAAAACCACCTTTGGATCGATTCGGGAAGATATTTGAATATCAACTACAGCCTTAGACACCAAAGTTTTATCTCCACCAACTCCCGTTATTTGAATTTTCGTATGAGTTTTCTTTAAGCCTAATTGTTGAACTACCGCTTCCGTTATAAACGACGATTGAGATCCCTGGTCCAACAATGCTCTCATCGTATAACTTTCGCCTACCTTTGAAGTAGTGTTTACTAACGCCGTTGCCAGTAATACTGAATTATGTTTCTTCGCAAAACATGAAACAATCGGATCTGATTCTAACTCTTCATCATTTGCTGATGATGAACTAAGTTCCGCATCTTTATCCGTAACCAAATCCGTGGTTACAGTACGGGTGACATTACTCTGAAAATTGCCCTCACTTGACGCGTGTAAAAGCGCATGATGTCTTTTACTACATATGCGACATTTTATATTTGTTTTGCAGTTTTTGGCAGTGTGATTCGTACCCAAACAACAGAAGCAAACATTGTTCGATTGAACAAAGCTGCGCCGAGACTCAACAGAGTTGTTTTTAAATGCCGTGCAATAATTAAGCGTGTGCTCTTCCGAACAAAATGGACACTGAGTTTTTGTAATGTGCATCGATTTCATTTTGTTTATCGGTATGTTGTTGCGATTTTGGTTTTTATTTGCTGTATTACTTCTAGAGTCCAAAAACTCCAGTGCTCTATAGCGTTTCGTTAAAAACTCTTGAAACTGCTTATAAGTTGGCAGTTCATCTGTAGAATTGCTCTCAGTAGCACTGAATTCCCACTGTCTTCTGGACTCTGGATCCAACTTTAGCGCTATGATGTGTCCCAGTTTTCAGTCATTAATATGTCCCAGTTTTCAGTCTTAACTCCTAAATTCGACAATGACGATAAACAATCATTTGTGGTATCTAACAATTCTTTGAGGCAACTAGCTGACTCTTGAGCAATGTTTCTCTGACTCAGCAACCGTTTTAGGATATGATTAGATATATACCTTTTATTATTGTATCGATCCTCGAGCAATTTCCATGCTCTGGAATAATTGTCACGAGTAATCGCAACATTGCTCAAAAGTTGCTCGGCTTCACCAGTTAAATATCCCTTTAAATACAGCAGCTTTTGTACATCATCTAAATCGTCATTATTATGAACCAGTGACAAAAACAGGTCCCGAAATGAGTTCCATTCTGTATAGTGTTTCCCCGAAAATGTATTAATATTTACTTTTGGTAATTTAACGGTCGAACCCGACCCTTTTAGCCTGTCGTTACTGGTACTGGGCACACTGAAATTAGCTAACTTAGTTTTAAGTTCCGTTTTGTAATCGATGTAAACATCGTCACATTTATCGTACACATCATTTTTGTAATATGAAGAATTCTTTATGTCCACGATATCATATGTTTTCATTAACTCTTCGTGCCCAGCCAGGAACTTGAACCAAAGCTGATCGACTGAATCTATCTTACCTTCAACATATTCTTTTGTTAATCTATCTTTAGGTGATTTTTTGAAGTTAGTTTTGGCCTTAAGTATTCTGGAGTAGAGATCTTCTTGAAAAAATAGTAATTTTTCCATGTTTATAGACTACAAAATTTAAAGTGATATTTCACAAATATTTCTTTTAACTTTGTGCTAAACGAGAAAATATTAACACAGTTGATTTTATTTTCATATAAGTTATACAACAAACTAAGTGTGAAAATAATAAGTAATTTAACAAATAGTTGCGAATTTTTCTAAGTGTTTTGCACTATATTTCAGAGGTAAATCGGGCATAGGTTCCCCGTGTCTTCGCTTTTTCTTAAATTATTCTAAGTCCTTAACTAATATTCAAACACAAGTTCAATTTACTAACATATTTTAGAAGCACTTCAAGTATAAATAATCTAATTATTAAAGTTCACTTTCATTAGTATAAGATATTCAAAAGTACTCACAATTTTTTAACTTCACTCACTTTCGGCGTTTTTATCCAATATTGCACTGCGACGTTCACCATCCATTACTTTGTCATCTTACTGACCAAACATAAGAACACCAGCGTGATATCTACTCTCCTGGTAGTCGTCAAAGTCGTGAGGCTTGTTGCAGCCTCTTGGTAAAGGGTGACAAGTTACTCGCCCGGTAACTGTCAAACTGAAATAGCGTTGTCCGCTGTCTCAGTCAAACGACCCCTTCAGTCGTTCAAAAACTTCCTGATTTCTGCCGTAAATTCGGCTACGAAGGACCAATGTATGAACTGTAACACACGTCTTCGTAAAGGGCAGATTGGGTAATGTAAATCAAACTCCGATCTGGTTCTAATAGTAGACAATATTTATTTACCATCATACAAAAGTCTAATGTTCGCGGAGAATCTCGTCACCGCGATTCAGCCAAGAAAACTCAATTTGTCAGCGCCATCTAGTTAGAACTTAAGAACTAAATCGTACCACTATTCGAACCCTACAATGAAGTGGTTCGCAAAATGTTGTGGTATTGATTATATTTTAACATAGATGACCTTTCTTACAAGGTAGATTGAATGAGTTGTACAACATGTATAAATTAATAGAGAAAATAAAAAATCCGACTGCGAATTGTTTATTTTCGTAAAGTGTTTTATCGATCAATTGAAATTAAAACTGCCAAGTGCCAGTCAATATTATGGAATCTTTTTTTAAAGCCAATCATTTTAATACCCAACTTGATGGCTTTGGAAGAAAAAATAAATTTTTTTTTCACTATATGGCGTCTAAAATCCACCAGTTTGATTTTTATTTTTTTATGTACATAGTGTCACATGAGCTTCGAACGATATCTGGTACATTAAAGTCGGTTAAGCCGTTAAGAAGTTATGGTGAAATAAAGAAACTCACAAACATACATACATGAAACCTGTAAACTTAACACACGTTTATGTGGGTAGTCGTGTAAAAAAACAAGTAGTCATAGGTAGGTAACGAAGTCGTAGATGACTGTAGGTACAGCAAACACTGAAATAATTTGAACTGATTTTGTTTGTTAGCAATATTTTGTACTTAGGTATCTTAATTTGAATGGCTTAGCTCTTCGATGCCGCATGTCCTGATGGCCCACTGAGTCAGACTCATCGTACTCATCGTAACGGGTAACAAAAACAAATATAAAAATCACCAAAAACATATTAAACAGTCAACAAGAACAAATTAAACAGTAAAAAAACAAAAAAAAATAAGATCAAGAATCAGAAACAAGACCCTGACGCCCGCGTTTTCATCAAACCAAACTTGCAAATTGTATGAGCTGTCAACCTTAAAGTTTAAAAATATGAATTTATTAAAATTAACAATTTCGGGTCACTCATTTAAAATGTTTATAGCAGAGTTAGCATAGTAGCTATGTGTGCAACGCAATGTGCTTGCGTAGGTTAGATCACCATTACCACCAAGCCAGGACAGCAGACAAATAAAATAACAGACGGTGAATACTACAAACTGTATTGTCATAATACACGTGTAGAATTACTTTACATGAAATCACTGATTGCATTAATTAATATGGATTAGGTACATTGGTGAAAATATCTAAGTATACGAGGAACAACTTGACAGGATGAATCTAGGAAACGGAGTAATAGACTACAGTACCAACATAGACAACGGCACAAGTGCTGCCATAGACAAGAATAACTAATTTAGTTTGTAAGGCATACATTACACTATACTAATAAAAATTACCTATAAACATATGGCACTGCTCTATTTTTAAGTTTGTTCTGCTGATCGTACTTATTAGAGTGAATATGAATGAAGTTAGCCGAGAGCCGGTCCTATTCTTATTTTAATCGCATTGTATGTGATAAAATTGTTAGTAACAAAAAATCGTCATCCAGCCTGTGTATCCCCATATTATGGTTAGGTAGAGTTGTAACAATATCCCATATCATAGTTAGATTTGTTTAAGCCCCTTGTAGTAGGGACCTAGGGGGTGTTTCTTTTGGTACTTGGGCTTCATGTTAAAAAAAAAGAGAATTATGAAATGAAGCAATACATGAAAAAATACAGTGTTTGTGACCTCTTGGCATCCGCCAGTGGATGATATCGTTCATTTCTATTGCTATATTTTTTTCGATGCCCATGGTTTAAAATATTGGTTCAGTGTTTACGAGCAGCAATCAAAAGAAGTAAGTTTTATAATGCTATTTTTTATAGTTGCATTTCGTCACAAGTCCTGAATTGCACTGCGTCCTTCACCTTGAGACATATTTCTTAAGTCTCATCTGCCTGTAATTTAGTGAGTTAGTATCTAATTAAATCCAATACCTATAATTAGTGCGATAATAAACCAGAACAACTTCTTTGGTTGTTAGATGCCTGTGTGGTGCCGGGTTAGAATGTCTTTAATTAAAATTCAAATAAAATGTCACTTCCGTAATGGCAGTTATAAAGGAATTTTTGTTTGGCATACAATGTTCTTAAGATATTGGAAACAACTAACATAATCAGTATACGATTTTCCTTATTTACAACACAGTACCCCATGTAGTAGGGAAAGTAAATAACAAAAATCTACGCAAGCGAAGTCATACAGGCAGGAATAGATATATATAAAAAACACCTGTCTAGCAAAACTATAATCATGCTCCATGACCTTGTAGAGGTCGATAAATTAAGGGATTAAAGCTTAATAAAGTCACAAATAAACTGATTATGAGAAAAATTAAGTGCTAATAGTAATGCCATATTAATTATGTTCTATGGTAATGCTCTTTGTGAGCATGAAATGTAAAACTGACTGAGAAAGAAAAATAATAATTGTAGTTGATAACGACCATATAATTAGAGCATACAAGTAAGATCTTACTGTATGTATATATGCATACTGACCTATATTACTTATATATCAGATATGAACGATTTTTAAAGGTGATAAAAAAATTATAAACCTGTCCAACTAATACTAAAATAATAATACTATTTGCGCACTAAGCGTTGAAACTTGTATAACTTTAAACCTTTTTAAACGAAAAAATAGTGTCCTTAAAATACAAGACAAAAGTTAACTAAATTCTATTTTATTTTCTAAATTAGTATACAACTGAGTATTTGATAAGTTTTTTAATTAGTAAAAATAATATCTATCACCCTTATTGCTTTATTGAATAGTAACAGTACTAGCATGACGTATTAAACTGTAATATTATATTAAAAAATAAAGTTAAATTAGTTTAACTTTACTTTTTAATATTACATACAATTAGCTTAGGCAAAATCCAAAAGGGAGGACGTGCTTTGTCAAAACAGGCGATATATCTATAACGGATGAAGCTTTTGTGAAATATATTTGTTTCATTATTAAATTAATTAAATATTAAAATTATTGCTCACCGTCAAATGATTTTCTTGTCCGTAGCGTGTTTATATTAGGTCCTTACATATGAAATTGGCGTTTTGTATGGGAGGAACAAAAAGTCGAATATTTTTTAATATAATATATTTAATTAATCAAAGTATGAACCATTATTTTCTATGCACTTTTGCCATCTCATAGGTAGTTCATTGATCCCTTTACTAAAAAAACCAGTCGGACGGGAATCAATAAAATCTTTGAAGGCGATTTGGACTGCTCCATCGGAGTTGAATTTTTTCCCTTGCAAGAAGTTATCCAAATTTCGAAAAAAATGGTAATCTGTTGGAGCAAGGTCCGGGGAGTACGGAGGATGTCTTAGACTTTCCAATTGAAGCTCTTCTAATTTAGTAGCCGTCTGTAGCGCAGTGTGTGGTCTAGCGTTGTCGTGAAGCAGCAGTGGCGTGGAGCGATTGACCAGCCTAGGTTGTTTAGCCGCTAGCTTTTCCATCATGGTTTGCAATTCCTGACAATAGACATCAGCCGTAATAGTCTGGCCAGATTTGAAAAAACTGTAATGAACAATACCGGCACTAGTCCACCAAACGCTTACAAGTAACTTTTTTGGGGTTAATTTTCGCTTGGGGCAGGATTTGGCTGGCTGGCCAGGATCTAACCATTGCGCTGAGCGCTTCCGATTATCGTAAAGAACCCATTTTTCATCACAGGTAATGATTCGGTTTAAAATACCTTCATTATTGTGCCGGTTTAGTAATGTAACGCAGCAGTCGACGCGCGTTTGCCGGTTTGTTTCAGTCAATTCGTGAGGTACCCACCTTTCAAGCTTTTTAATCTTCCCAATTTGCTTCAAGTGAATTAAAACAGTTTTATCACTAACATCGCAGCCTGCAGCTAACTCGGACGTGGTTTGCGATGGATCCGCTTCCACAATAGCCTTCAACTCTTCATTATCAACTTGAGTCTCAGGCCGTCCACGGGGCTTGTTCTGCAGGTCGAAATTTCCAGAACGAAAACGTTGGAACCAAAAACGAACTGTGTTTTCTTTTGCAACACGACCGCCATACACATCATTCACCCTTCGAGTTGTTTCCGCAGCACTAGTGCCACGGCGGAACTCGTACTCGTAAATAATGCGATATTTAAGGTTTTCCATTTTGTAAAATGAGTGACGCAAACAGAAAAAAACAGAAGAAAAAAACAAATGAATGACGATCATCGAAGCACAAATACATGAGTCTATAGCTGTACAAATTTGAATTTGGAATTCCTTACCAAAGAGGAGAAATTCGTGATTAAAGTGGCCAGTACGAAAAACGCCAATTTCATATGTAAGGACCTAATAAAATATTGTTACAATTCAAATTTGTTACAATAGTCTTTCACAACATTTATTGTTATTCACGTCATATTGATGAAACTATTTACTCAGAGGAACAAACAAATATATGAATCAACTATCCTTGAAGTCAACTTTATCGATAAAACACGTTTACAACACTAGGAAATTTCCGAATGTCACCTTTCTAATCACGTTTATTTTTCTTAATATTTTTGGCCAGAGCTAATATGCGCATGCAACCTCTTTGGAAGGAGTTTCAAGAATGCCGAACAAAACAAGCAGTGAGTTGGTCATCTCAGCTATTTAATATCTACCGAGCACTCAATTAATACTAAAGTATTACTGATATATTTTAAGATAAAAAGGTGAATCATTATCATTAATTATGCGCTACACGAAGGTTAATGTGAGACGGAAACCTTATGTATATATAATAAGGTCTAGGGAATACTTAATCTTAATTTGTTTTTAGAGAATATTGAATTAAAAACTTAGGAAATAAGACTCAGAAGACAGTGTGTATAACCTTCTTACTTGCTAAGCAGCCGAATGTATTGTGTGGATAAGTAGGTGCCTGGTATAGTATTAGGTATAGGTAATCTATACTAAATAACAATAAAACTTTTTGTTTTGTCTAAGTGCTTGTCGATTTTACGCCACCACGCCAGCCTTAACGATATCTTTTGTCGGGCTTTCACCAGCGCCAATGTTGCAGCTATTCTCAAACCAAACGAACTGATGCGTGCGATGGTAAAAGACCTGATGGCATGACTCTGGGTTCCCTGGAATTTAGGGCGGCCCTTAATGTGGTATGTACAAGCGTAGACACTTTAGCGCCGTCACATCTTTCTGAAACCAACGTGAGGGCGCGCCGGGCGCCGCGACTACTTCGGCGGAGCAACTCAAGCGGCGCAAGTATGCTAACCTCGGTAGTGGTTACATATTTGAGCCGTTTGGTGTAGAGACGTTGGGTCCGTGGGGACCGGGAGCTCATCGTATTTTACAATACTTATCAGAGCGCTTGGTCAATGCGACGTGTGATCAAAATGCTGGCACCTATTCTGCTCAACGAATAATATTATAGCAGTGCAATTCAACGGGGCAATGCTGCCAGCATGCTGAGCACGCTGCCATACTGGTAGTGGGATGGAGCATTTTGAATGCCTGTGAGTCTGCAATGACTTATAGAGTGTCGAAATGCTTTTATTGTAGTGGCTCTAGTGTTGTATATAGTTCGTAGTATTTTGTTAATAAAGGCATACCGCCTGTTGAAAATAAATATTATTATATAATAAAATGTTCTCTAAGAATATCTTGGCAAATTTTTATATTCGTAAGCTGGTGGTTATCATGTCTGAGTGGGATGTGACGAGTAGTATTTGATTTATCCATAATAATGAGTATTTTATGTTTGAAGTCGATTGTTTTTTGGTTACAATTTTTGCACATTTAGATAATTTATTTGACTAATAAAAGGAGGAAGATTCTGAAGTCTACACTTATGTTATTTTTTATATGCACGCCAGTGGTGACACATTTATTTTTACTGAATCATTGTCTTTATTTCTTGGGTAGTGTATTATAGACCTCCAAGTTGGTGCTATTAAATTTCATCAGTCCTGGCGGCTTGGTGTGAGACAAACCTCCAACCAATCCTGAAGAAAGAAGATCAGTCCAGCCCTGCCAATTCTGGACCTATAGCTGTCAACTGACTAACCATTAATAAAACCAATTCGCTGAACACTTTACACTTTGTAAGGTGTTCAGCTCAGCTGTATCAATACCCAGCTTATCCGCCGCTTAGAAGACAACTTTATTACGGCTGTATGGGTTGACGCCGAAACGGTCAACGGAAGAACTTCTAGCGTACGTCAAGCATCTTTGGGGGATGCTATAGATAGGCACGGTGAAGGGATGGCTGTCAACATAATAATAGAAGACAAGAGGTTTGACTTCATACAGCGCCAAATACCTAATGCTACTTTTACGTATACGCGCCCGTGCCACAGCATTATATACTATGGCAAATATCTTGTCGAAGTGCGTCGATTTATTTAATGAGAATATAATTATAATAACAATCATAAAACTCGTATCTGTAAGTGCTACGAATTGAGTTGCTGTACTATACCTACTTATACATATTACATAGATATCTACAATATAAAACTTTGAAATCTGCACATCCTGAGTATCTAGATTACAGTTGGCTTTTAAGTCTCCTCCGGGGATCGCGAAAGCTTACGATCGAGTATGGCATCGTGCCTTTTTTTCTTTCCCCGGCATACGATTTACCCTCGCCCATCTGTTAGTGGATTGCTGCGCGAGCGCATACGCGTCTCATGTAGTGTGACGCTTATACGTCGTGCTCCAATCAGGTCAATGCCGGAGCTGGAGTGCAGGGGTCCGTCTTATCACACTGTTTCTTCTGTATGTATCAATGATATGTTACTGTTAGCTGACTTTCGTTGTTATGCAGACGACAATACCGCCAAGGGTGGTACTTTGGACGACCTGGGGCACAGACCGAGATTGCAGAGAATATATACACCTCAGTGTCGGTGCTGAGCTCCTCAGTGTGCTAGACAGCATCGAGAGGTTCGGGTAACTTGGTAGAGTTTAATGCAAGGAAGAGACAAGGTTTTGCGATCTATCATCTGCGATCTATCGATACATAAAACATCTCCGTTCCTTTCTCTTCTTTCTCGTTAGAACAATCACCATACCAATTCTATAGAAAAATAGTGGTGGGTCCTTTATTATTTCTCTATGGCAATACAGAATACTCTTAACATCCTTAGCATGGATATCCGTTGCTACCTAAACCAGCGAACTAGTATTTGAGAACAGTTACAAAGTGCCATATCAATTTACCATGATAGCCTGATAAGAAACGATAACATCTTGATTCTATTATAGAATATTATCCAGGAATGGGGCTCAGTGGATCAATGTCCATTTACTTCAAAGCTGTCAATATCAACTCTAATAGAAGGTAATTATAGTATTATATTAGCATGGTGGCAGGGCATTTTGCGAATGCCCGCCTGGCTAGCTACCACCCTCAAGTAGAAAATCTGTCGCCAAGCACCTAACGGTGTGTTCCGGCAGCTATCCTTGAGAGCCAGTTATTCTAGGTTAGCCTGAACAACATCTTCGACCACATCATCGCTTACTATCAGGTGAGATAGTGGTCAAAGGCTAACCTATAAAGCATAAAAAAAACACATGAGTTCATCTCTCTATAGGCTAGACATTCCGACAGAATCTCCTTCCATTCATCAGCAAACAAATCCCACTCAGCCTGGTATCAAGGAGGGCAATGAGTGCAGTGAAAAAAAATTTATTAAAAATATATGCAAAGCTGACATGGTAAAAGAGATAATAAGCTTTGTCCCTAGGTAAAATTCACATTATCAGTACCTTTCTCGAATCTGGGTGCGAGTTAGTTCCACAGTTTTATTCTGTGGTTATACAGCTAATTTCTGGGAGTATTTCCTACCTGGAACATCGTGTTTACACCACTTTTTTAAACAAGATATTTTTTAATTTAGTCACTTACCATTTCAGCAGCCGAATGTGAAATGTTAACATATGTGCAATAAGTAGGTAACAATTCAATTTACATTCAAATGAGGCCTTTCACAAATATTGACAGTGCTAGTTTCGGGCATAAAGACAGTGTTCCGTAGTAAATGGATGCATATAGTAGATATGACCATGAAACTTGATACTTCAAAAAATACTGGGGTATGTACCTATCTACTGAAAAGTACCTCTAACGACCTGAAAATCTTTTCTTTTGTTTTTTTTTATTGTAGCAATAACTTATTATTATTATTTATCTAAACTAATATAATAAAGAGGAAAGATTTGATTGTTTGCTTGTTTGTTTGCATTGAATTGGCTCTGAAAGTACTGGACCGATTAGGATGAAATTTGGTATGGAAATAGTTTGAGACACGGGGAAGGCCATAGGATAGTTTTTATCCAACTGCGCAAAAAGAGGTCAATGGTTTTGCACGATAACCGATCTACTGGACCGATTAGGATGAAATTTGGTATGGAAATGGTTTGCGACACGGGGAAGGGCATAGGGTAGTTTTTATCCAAGTGCACACAAAGAGGTCAATGGTTTTGCGCGATAACCGATCTACTGGTGCGATTAGGATGAAATTTGGTACGGAAATGGTTTGAGACACGAGGAAGGACATAGGATAGTTTATTACTAAAATTAAAAACGTAATAAAAAAAAAAGAAAAAAAATGGTTATTAAAATAATTATACTCAAACATTCTTTATTATTTTCTTTTCTTAGTAACCTGACTCATATAGAAATCGTTTATGTCTGTGTACAATAATAAATACTTTTTATTTTTTTGATAAATACCCGTGCGAAGCCGGGTCGGGCCGCTAGTAACATATTTTAAAAGCCAAAGTCAAATATTCAACGTCATTTGTTCAATTTAAGCGTCTACGACGCTCTAATGAAGGTAAATTACAAATTTTAATTTTGAAACAATCTACATTGAACTGACACGTTCAACAAAAAAAAATTGTGTGACTTCGAGAATAACGGGTAAGAAACTAGAGGCTATTTAAAAATCTTTTTAAGTCAAAGTCAAAATCTTTTGTATTAGGTTTTCGCGATTATTATAATAATAATAATAATATAATAATAATAATGCTTTATTGAGTAATAAGGAGATACAGTAGTATACATTGTTGAAATCACCTTTTAAGTATTAAGTAATACTTGTGTTAGGTGTTTTCGCTCTTCCATAATCATATGTAAGCTAAATATCCAATTTCACGTCTCATTAAACTATTAAAACATTCGTATGTAACAAAACGAGATTCTTTTTTCTTAAAAATAATTAGGGTAGGACATACATTTTATTTGAACGTGCCAAGTAAAACGGTTTAGTGTATGAGGTAAACAAAGTCACGACAGCGGTAGCAGCGCGCGGCGCTGGTGGGTGCTCAAGTGCAGTGAATTTGTTGTGTGGTCCAAGTAAAAAGATGTTAGCTGTTTACATATATATTGTCAGTTTTGAGTCTTGTATGAGATTGTACCTAATTAGCGGGCTAGTGTTATCGCACGTTTTTGTGTTTTGTTCATGAGAACAAAAATGATAAAAATAAAATGTATGTATAAAAATAAAATGTGAGTAATATTTATTAGTTTAGTATTTAATGTGTGTGTGTGCGTGTGTGTGTGTGTGTGTGTGTGTGTGTGTGTGTGAGTGATTATTACACATAGTAATTAAACAACTTTTTTTTAATTTTTTTTTATGACTAGTTAGCATGATGGTTAGCCTTTGACCACTATCTCACCTGATGGTAAGTGATGATGTGGTCGAAGATGTTGTTCAGGCTAACCTAGAAGTACTGGCTCTCAAAGACAGCTGCCGGAACACACCGTTAAGTGCTTGGCGACAGATTTTCTACTTGAGGGTGGTAGCTAGCCAGGCGGGCATTCGCAAAATGCCCTACCACCATGCAAAACTTTAAACTGTTTAAATCGCGTATATTTATCATTATTTTTGTCCCGACGACGACGTTTCAAACACTTTGCAGTGATCGTGGTCACGGGGTGATTATACGCGAATAATGATAAATATACGCGATTTAAACCGTTTAAAGTTTTTAATTACTATCAAAATCTTTTATTAAATTAAAGCGTCTACGACGCTGTTATGAATGTCACTTACAAACTTTAATATTAAAACTTTCTACAGCAGAACTAAGTCTTCCGGCTAGATCATGTATTTGTGGATACCACTATAAAGTTGAATCCATTTTGATTCCCATGAAGACTGCATTGTCAATAGAGAGTTTATCTGGGCCAAGCTTAATGTTTGGTTCAACATAAGTAACATTTGGTTAAGAAAACTTTAAACATTTGGTCTTTATTGAATTTAAAAGAAGATTATTAGCGGCGAACTATCTACAGATCATAGATAACACATTATTTACATGAATTAGTTCACTATCTTTTCTATTTGCTTTAATAATTAGAGAGGTATCATCTGCAAATAAAACAACATCGCAGAAATTTTTGACCATGCAAGGCAGATCATTCATATACGCTAGAAATAGAAAAGGTCCTAAAATTGATACTTGCGGTATTTCTATTTTTACCAAAGACCCGGAAGTAGTATTGCCATTTATTCCAACCTTCTGTAGGCTGTTTTACAGATATGACTCATAAGATTCAGAGCTTTTCTACGAATACCATAGTACTGCACTGTATCAGCCGGATTGTCCACTGCTGAACACAGCTTCCCCCATTATAGGGGGGGTTTACCATAATTCCCACGCTTGGCAGACGTCTTAGGGATCGCAGTGTGAGATATCAGTTCCTCAGAAAGCGCTGCTGCCCACCTTCTGGTGTGTTACCCTTAGTCGCCTCTTACGACACCCACGGGTGGAGATGGGGGGCTGACATTGTAACCCGGCACCCCACGGGCCATAGTACATTGTGATTATTATGTATGATTGTATATGGATTACCTAGATAGAGATGTTTCGCTCTAAATGCATTGTCCTCGCTGGAATGAGGTGAAATGTTGTGTTTTGCGCTCGGCATATAAGTTACATATTTTGCGTTACGTACCTTTGAAACCTTTCGGTACGCCCATGATTCTATATTTTAAACCACTACACAATGATTTAAAAAAAAAAGCTTCAATAGGTGAGATCTCATGCTGACATGTTCTGAGAACCTACAGCTTCGTATTTAGGAAGAGGAATACTGTAAAGAAAATATAGTAATTTTGAATACTCTTCCTCTTTCTAATACTGTGGTACAGCCTTGCGTTGAGCCGAACGCTTTCAATCTCCGACATTAAAATAAAAAGTAAGTAGATATCGCCTTGACCGCCACCGCGCGGACGTACACGCGAAGGCGTTCGTTTTGACGTAGATGTAGTGATAGAGATATTAGTGATACTAAAAGTATTCGATTATAATACTATATTAATCGCAGATACAAGAAACAGCGGTTAATTACATCGGCGGGTTAAAAACCCTATAAAATCGTTCAACGATTGACGTTGGGCAGTAAAATTGGGTTTATACAAAAAATGTTTATGTAATTAACGATGCTCGGTGATTGCCGTGGGATTCTACCAGCTTTTATAAGCAATTTTTGGTACATAGGTACAATACAAAAGCTTACATATATTATATTACTTCTTAAGAACGCCATTTTCATATTGAATATTAGTTGGTGTGTTAAACAACTAACACCGACGCGGGCACAGTCAGCGACCCAAGCAGGCCCGTGACACTCATCGTACGTGTGAAATCGTGCGACGTTGACCGAAGTGCCAGCCCGCGTGAGCAATAGGCACCACTAGAGGTGCCCGGCGCACACACCGCGCACCCCGTGCACCCGCGCCGCACGTCGCACTCACACATAGCCGCGAACGCTTTTACGAGCACACATACTTACGTGTCGCTTCTTCAGGTGTATAATATGTTCTATGACCTAAGTCCGTTCTGATCACATGTAACTACACCAATCTGTGTGCTGAAGAGTTGCACGAACTACATTTTAAACAGCATTAGGTAACAAAGTTATACAAAACTTATAAAAAACTTTGTTATGGGTATAATATTTATATAGTTTTGGCCCTTGGGATGCCAGGCTCGAATGTCTACCCTCATCTCTTCCCATGGGTGTGGGCCGCAGCGCCTTCTGAGAAATCTTTCTTATACTGCGATCCCCAAGACACCTGCCAAGCGTGGGGATTATGACAAAAAACAAAAGATGGGGGAGGCTGAGTTTAGCAGTGGACATTCCGGCTGATGCAGTACAGTACAGGTATTAAAAGATGGAACCTGCGAGTCCAGGTCTCTGGGTCTGTCGATTTACCCGTTATTCTATAATTAGCACCATCCGCCAACAACCTCATATCTTATTGCTGATGTGAGCGCCATCTACATAATAGTATCTAGATCTAGTATCTACTATTATTGGTCAGGCAGTATACGACTTTTCTCTCTCTAATTACTCGTAGATACAGTCAGTGTGGCTTATTCCAGAAATCCCCTTAGCAAATCCCCTGCGAAGGGGATTTCTGGACTTTTTGCCAAGAAATCCCCTGCGCGTCATCTTTGAGTGTTGGAAGGGGATAATTGGACATTAAGTCCAAAAATCCCCTTAACCATTTAACTGGACAAAAAGGCCAGCCATCCCCTTAAGTAATTATTTGCATTAATATTAAATAAAAACAATTGATTAGGTTATCAGTCTTTATTTTTTATTTATATGAATCTAAACCAATAGTTCACTAGCATATATTTTGCAACTCCATAAAATCTCTCATATATTTACAATAGTTTGACAAATGTTGAAATATTACATTTTACAGTTATTCTAATACAAAGAAGGTCTATAATCACAGATTATTTGTACAATATTTCTTTTATTGCTTATATAATATATAATCAATATAAGTATCTAAAATACTATAGTATACAAGTTGTATTATTGAACAATCACAATAGTTATTATGTTTATATACATAAAAACACTAAGTTTAAAAAAAAGTATCTGACACAAGGTGGTATATAAACAAAATTGGCAAACCTATCAATAATTAAACTAGGTATCACCAAATTAAAATACAATTTTACAGTTCTCCTACTAGAACATAAAACCAGACATTATTTTCACTACAATCTTTGTAGAAATAGTATGTAATTTAGTAAAATGAAGTATTATCTTTCTTATACTCTAGTGGTATCACATACAAATCACTTCCTTACAATAATCAACACGAGCGCAGACATACAACGTACTAATATATTCCCAAAAAATCAAACTTAACAGTAACAAGGTGCTTTAATCACAGATTATACGTACAATAATACTGATAATGCAATATAAATTCAACTAGTGCTGCATTCCTGTAGTTATATAGGGTTGATTTTAATCTAGATAAGTACTGCTAAATAAACAACATAGTTGTATCGCAAAAAATCCCCTTAACCATTTAACTGAAAAAAAAGACCGGCCATCCTCTTGATCATTTATTTGCATTAATATTAATACAAATAATTGATTAGACAATCAATTTTTAAGAAGGTCTACGATAATAACAGTTTATTTGTACAATATTATTAGTCTATGTATTATAAAACCAATACTAGCAACATCAAAAATACTGTAGTTCAAAATATTTTACCTTCTAGATGTATCACAGAAAAAATCAAGAAAGTACAATAATGTAAATACGTCAATATACATAAAAATACACCCGTGTAGATACCGTGCATCAAACAATATATTTACAACGTTAAAACAAATTTCGCAAATAATCAAATTAATTATGTAAGAACATCACAACATTACGAATAAGTTCTAAAAACACAACTTATAGTTGTGTAAATATTTTTACCATACTACTTGGTGTAGGTATAACAAATAGCTGTAGCCATACTAGTTACCTACCTCAAAATGCATAAGAATGCATAAGAATATTACTGAAGAGTAATACCAATATCTTTATTTGTATCTTTTTTTTAAATATCAACCTTATTACTAACCGATAAGATCCATAGTCCTGTAGATTGTCCATTGTTTTCGGCTTTTTCTTTCAGTAAAGGCAGTCTATTGTTTAGCCCTTATTCTTTGAGTTGGCTCTGCTCTGGAATTTACATTTCTTATCAGTTCGCTGTTAGAAGTCTAGGAGTGATGTGCACTTTTATGCGACTCTAAATATTATATAACTAACATGGCCGGTAGTTCAAGTAGTGTTAGTGATGAACAATACATTAAGAAACTTAAATCTACGATACTTCTACATGGTGGATATCAATATTGTATAAAAACAAAAAATAAAATGGTTCTACTCTCTGGTGATTTTTTGAGAATATATTAGTAAGTTGTATGTCTGCGCTCGTGGTAATTATTGTAAGAAAGTGATTTTTATGTGATACCACTAGAGTATAAGAGAGATAATACTTCATTTTACTAAATTACATACTATTTCTACAAAGATTGTAGTGAAAATAATGTCTGGTTTTATGTTCTAGTAGGAGAACTGTAAAATTGTATTTTAATTTGGTGATACCTAGTTTAATTATTGATAGGTTTGCAATTTTGTTTATATACCACCTTGTGTCAGATACTTTTTTTTAAACTTAGTGTTTTTTATGTATATATACATAATAACTATTGTGATTGTTCAATAATACAACTTGTATACTAGAGTATTTTAGATACTAATATTGATTATATATTATATAAGCAATAAAAGGAATATTGTACAAATAATCTGTGATTATAGACCTTCTCTGTATAAGAATAACTGTAAAATGTGATATTTCAACATTTGTTAAACTATTGTAAATATATGAGAGATTTTATGGAGTTGCAAAATATATGCTAGTGAACTGTTGGTTTAGATTCATATAAATAAAAAATAAAGACTGATAACCTAATCAATTGTTTTTATTTAATATTAATGCAAATAATTACTTAAGGGGATGGCTGGCCTTTTTGTCCAGTTAAATGGTTAAGGGGATTTTTGGACTTATTGTCCAATTATCCCCTTCCAATACTCAAAGACGACGCGCAGGGGATTTGCTAAGGGGATTTCTGGAATAAGCCAGTCAGTGTGTCTTTGTACCCAATAGCCAAGGATATTCTAAGTAGGTACTAAATTACGAATAAATATGGTGACGGAATGTCCACTGCTGAACACAGCACCCCATCATGAGGGGTTTTGCCATAATCCCCACGCTTGGCAGGCGTCTTGGGGATCGCAGTATAAGGTAGATTTCTCAGAAGGCGCTGCTGCTCACCTTCTGCTATTTTTCTCTTAGTTGCCTCTTACGACACCCATGGGAAGAGATGGGGGGGGGGGGGGGTGACATTCTAGCCCGGCCCCTCGGGGGCACAATAAATATGTAAAGAAGTGTAACTCTCATACATTACAGCTTTGATTTCGGACTCATCGAGTTTACAATTAACAAAACACGCACAATCAACCAAATTCATTTTTTTGTTTTATGTCATTGTGAAGGAACAAGCACGAGGCCCACTTGATGTTAAGCGATATCCTCTGCCTATAACAGATGCATTTCAACACAAGTGACGAACTGCACTGCGCCCACCACCTTGAGACATACCTGTTAAGTCTAATTTTGCCTGTTATTTCACTGGCTCTCAAGGACTGCTTCTGCAACACACCGTTAGGTGCTTGGCGACAGATTTTCTACTTGAGGGTGGTCGCTAGCCAGGCGGGCATTCGCAAAATGTCATTCCACCATGCGGTGAAGCTCAAGCCCGCGCCGGATTCGAACCATGGACCTGCTGCGCGCGGTCCATAGCCAATGCCACTGCTTCAGGATTGGTTAGTTTGTCGCTTAGAAATGATCGCATCGTACACATTTTAAACCCCGTCCGCTGCGGTATGGTTTATGTTATGCTGTTTTTGAGCTTGAATTACATTTCTTTACATATTTTTTCGTAGACTATACATAACGTCTTTGCCAATAGCACTGTATAACTGTAATGAATGTGGCAATATTTGAAGCAGTGATGGCTCAGTGGATGGGCAATGGACTGCCGCGCAGCAGGTCCATGGTTCGAATCCGGCGCGGGCTTGAGCTTCACCGCATGGTGGAATGACATTTTGCGAATGCCCGCCTGGCTAGCGACCATCCTCAAGTAGAAATCTGTCGCCAAGCACCTAACGGTGTGTTCCGGCAGAAGTCCTTGAGGGCCAGTAAAATTACAAACCAAATCAATCATTTACTTGTCAGAATACACAATTATTACAATTTCAGATGTTAGGAAAAATATATAGCAATGCATTCAAACTGCAAGCAGGCGTACAAATATTAGTATTTATTCCTAATTGTTTTTTTTACGTTAAAATATTATACATTAAAATAATCTGTCATGCTATAAAAACAATTGTCCAATATCCAATTGTGCAGTTTAGTTTTGAAGCTGTACAGGCACACTAGGTGGACTGACGACATCGTGAAGTCGCGGGTAGCCAGTGGTTACAAGTGGCTAATAGCCGTTCTTTGTGGCGTTCTATGGGGGAGGCATTTGTTCAGCAGTGGACGTCTTCCGGCTGATGATGATGATGACAGGCACATGAGACTTAACAACTATATCTCAAAGTGACGGCCGCAGTGCAATTCGTGACTTGTGATGAAATGCATCTGTTGAATCAAATTAAATGACAGAGGTTAGTCCGCTTAACATCAGGTGGGCCTCGAGCTTGATCCTTCATTATAACATACAAAAAAAAAATAGAAATGATCCAAATTTCTAGTATTGAACCCTAAAACCATAAGGTGTTGCAGAATAGACCAAATTTCTCCTAAAAATAGTTGTTATTGGCATCTCCAGTTTATCGAACCATTGAACTATTTACATATAATTTGCCAAAACAAACATTTACCAGCACATATAGCTTATTTTTAGAGACAGTGAGAAATGAATAGGTACCTACCCAGTATAATTACTAGAGAACATATACAATACCTACAAGTTATTTTTTTTTTTTTTTTGCCTGATAGGTTAGCCTTTGACCACTATCTCACCTGATGGAAAGTGATGTGGTCGAAGATGTTGTTCAGGCTAACCTAGAAGTACTGGCTCTCAAGGACAGCTGCCGGAACACACCGTTAGGTGCTTGGCGACAGATTTTCTGCTTGAGGGTGGTAGCTAGCCAGGCGGGCATTCGCAAAATGCCCTACCACCATGCTATAACGACCTCCTAAGACAACAACCGGGACCGACGGCTTAACGTGCCCTCCGAAACACGGAAACGCTCAGTAGTAGTGTCACTAGCGGTCACCCATCCAATTCATGACCGCGCGCGACGTTGCTTAACTTTGCTGATCGGTTGAGAACAGTTAAGTAAACTTCGCTACGAGCGCTTTTCGTATGTTGTTTGTATCGCATTTGTGAAATATATATATTTTTCCTCGCAAGTGTGTTGAAAAGTGCGTATGAAACTCGTGAGCAACTTGCTCATTATACACTCGGCTGATTTACGCCTACGGCTCGGGCTGCAACACACAGCCTCGTGTATAATGAGCAACTTAGCTCACTTGTATCAAAATCTATTTTGTAATGTAACCTTGTACTGTACTGTATCAGCCAGATCGTCCACTGCTGAACAAAGCCTCCCCTATTAAGGGGGTAATTGCCATAATCCCCACGCTTGGCAGGCGGCTTGGAGATCGCAGTGTAAGATTGCAGTGCTTTAGAAGGCGCTGCTGCCTACCTTCCAGTATTTTTCCCTTAGTCGCCTCTTACGACACCCACGGGATGATATGGGGAGGTGCAATTCCAACCCGGCACCCCCGGGAACTGCTATTTAATCTGTGTTTTCTAAACATATACCTAGCCTTAAATAACTACTGAGAAAAGTTTAACCCTTATTTAACAACGTTTGGATAACAAAAGGTGTTCCATTGTGTTGTACAATGCATATTATAGGTAAGTATGTATATTTGCGTTAAATATATATTTTGTTTGTTTGTTAAGTAAATGTAACCTTATTCTGTCTTTATTATATTATGATAATTCTTTACCCTCACGATTGTATTGTATGCTTTGAAGCGGAACCTAGTAATACCTTCTTATGATATTGCAACAATCTGTAATATCGTGTATAAAATAATTAGAAAAAGGACCAAAGCTTGTAAAATTCAATTTCATTTATTCTCTACTTTTAACACCTGCGAGAATAATAAAAGCAAAACTACCACGTGCTGCTACTAACATAAAAACTTAACATGTACCTACTACGAACATTAGGTTTAAGTATATTTTATAAAAACTTTTTACGTTTACTGTTCAGCTAGTTTAGTGGTCACATAAATGATATTTACAAAAAAAAATAACTGAAAAATAACCTTTCTATTGTCTAATATGTCTTCCCAATAATTTGTTTCTAATTACAAAGATTAAAGTCTCCTGGATATGATGTTTTTTTTATTACTGATAGGTAAGAGTATGACCGTAATCTCACCTGATGGTAAGTGATGATGTGATCGAAGGTGTTAACAGGCTAAACCTAGAATTACTGGCTTAAATGCTTGAGTTACATTTTGTAGTATTCCCATAATGGAAAGCGTCAGCTTTGATCGAGAACAATGTCTAAGAACCTTTCAATGTGGGAGGTATCTTAGCCAGGTGAGCATGTACATAACTCTCTGCTATCATGCTGTGAAACTGAAGCCAGCGGCAAGATGGTAACCATAGAGTTCGAAGCAGTGAAGGCTCAATGGCATTGGCTATGGACTGCCGCGAGGCAGGACTATGTTTCGAATCCCACCGCGGGCTTGGTGGCAGGTCATTTTGTGAATGCCCGTCTGGCTAGCGAGAACCCTCAAGTAGAAAACCGGTCGCCAAGCACCCAATGGTGTGTGCCGGCAGCAGTAATTCTAGGTTAAGCCTGTTAACACCTTCGACCACATCATCACTTACCAACAGGTGAGATTGTGGCCAATGGCATACCAATCAGAAATAAAAAGGAGCCCTACACGTAGGTCCATTCCAGAGGCAGGCTTTATCACATCAATGATATGTCGCTTCTAAAACAAAACAGATTAGCTCCCTCGCATCTACTTGGATCTTGGCGAAATGCCAAACGTAGGCGGTGGCATTTCCAGACTAGATTGTTACTTTTTGTTTGTTTACGTTTACATATCTGTTTTAATCCTGTTTTGAACGTGTTTTGCCACTAAATGGTATAGTATTGTCTATCTACTAATGCAATGGTAAGATAAACGGCCCATTACTCCTCAGACATATAGAAATACTACTTAATACATTTTTAGTAAGTTTTCTTTATTTTACAGCAGCGTTTACACTAATGTCTATAACATATTAACATATTCATGGCAACCCTATCCTAAATGGAGGAGGCTGCGTTCAGCAGTGGACAATCCGGCTGCTACAGTACAGTTCAGTATACAAAATAAGCATTGCAATTCAACGGGGTAATGCTGCCAGCATGCTGGGCACGCTGCCAACTGGTCGTGGGCTGCAGCATTTGGACTGCTGTGAGGCTGCAATTACTTGTAGGTTGTTAAATAAATAGGAAGTTATGGTAGTTAGGTATGCGATTTTTTGGGTGCCTCGAATATTAACATACAGTCGTAATTTTTGAAGCAGCGATGGATCCGTGGCATTGGCTATGGACTGCAGCGCAGTAGGTCTATGGTTCGAATCCCGCCGCGGGATTGAGCTTCACCGAATGGTGTAAGGGCATTTTGCGAATGCCCACCTGGCTAACGACCACCCTCAAGTAGAAAATCTGTCGCCAAGCACCTAACAGTGTGTTCCGACAGCAGTCCTTGAGAACAAGTAAAATTACAGGCACATGAGACTTAACAACTGTACGTCTCAGTGTGATGGGCTCAGTGCAATTCGTCGTTGACGAAATGCATCTGTTATAGGCAGAGGTTAGTCCACTTAACATCAGGTGGGCCTCGAGCTTGTTCCGTAACAATATCATAAAAAAAAATTCATCATACATAAATATTTTTGAAGTTTTCCTTATGTTAAAATAGCGCTAACTTGTTGTTTCATGTTTGTGACTGTGAATATCGACTGTATGTAAAGATTCGAGGCACCCCAAAAATCACAAACCTAACCTCTTTCTTTTAGAGCAGAAAGCAGAACACAAAACGATCCGCGAATTAGTGTGGAAACCACAAAATACTGCCTGCCTTGAAGAATAAAACACAAGTACCTAAAACGCAAATTCAAAATCATTTATTCAATGTAGGCGTCTACGACGCTCTTATATCATATCTAGATACTACATTGTACTACTACATTGTAAGGAAAACAAAAAAAAATGGTATGGAGCCAGTGCGAGAAGAACGAGCAAGAAACTCGGGGCCAACACTGGGGTACCGGGCTAAGAAGCTAGAACTGCAGACCCCCATATCTTACCGTGGGCGTGATTGTCGTAAGAGGTGACTAAGGGAAAAATACCGGGAGGTGAGAAGCAGCACCTTCTGAATAATTGCGATCATCAAGGTATCTTGACCAGCTTGGGGATTATGGCAAACCCCCCAATGGTTTAGACCTTTGTTCAACGGTGCACGTTCCGGTGGTATGCCTTTATTAAGAAGATACTACGAACTATATACAACACTACAGTTCCTACAATAAAAGCATTTAGACAACAGTCATTGCAGACTCCCAGGCAGTCCAAATGCTCCAGCCCACTACCAGTTGGCAGAGTGCCTAGCATGCTGGCAGCATTGCCCCGTTGAATTGCAATGCTTATTCGTTGATCCAAATAGGTGCCAGCAGTTTGATCACGCGTCGCATCGACCAAGCGCTCTGATAAGTTTTGTAAAATACGATGAGCTCCCGGTCCCCACGGACCCGACGACTCTACACCACACGTTCATCAAACGTTCCGGTTGATGTGGTGATAATGATGAGGAATTAACGATAAAACCCACTAATACTACATAATATATTATTTATATACTGTACTGTTCATCAGTCGGATAGTCCACTGCTGAACACAGCCTACTTCATATAGGACGGGTTTGCCATAATCCCCACTCTTGGCAGGCGTCTTGGGGATCCCAGTTTAAGATATCAGTTCCTAAGAAAATAACTAAACAAGGCCAAAAAAAGAACTTTTGGAACAAAAAATTGAACCGACTTCAACGCTCAAATGTGTGAAATAACTTGTCGTAGTCGGTACCATGCGCACAATATTGTGATAATAGGCACTTTTGACATGGTACCGACTTCAACAAGTTATTTCACACATTTGAGTGTAGAAGTCGGTTCCTTTTTTTATTATTTTATAGGCAATTCGAAAAATATTCTAAATCCTAACTGCTGGCATAGTGTACGGTTCAAAAGATGCAGCCTTGACTGTAAACCGGACATGACAGCATAAATAGGGTCCCGTTTTCCAGTGCAGAACCCTATAAAATATATTAAAAAACCGGCCAAGTGCGAGTGGGACTCGCGCACGAAAGGATTCCATACCATTATATTATTTGTAGCAATTTAATTATTATTATTTTTAGCAAATAAACGGCGAAAACCTCTTTTATTGTATGGGAGCCCCCTTAATTATATATTTTATTTTAATTAATTATATTTAAAGATAACATAAAAGTAAATATTCTGTGAATATATAAAGCGTCTACCTGTCACCGTTATTAGTATCGAGCAAGAAACGGTAAGTTCAAGTTTGTTGTATGGTAGCCCCCCTTAAATATTTATTTTATTTTTAGTATTTGTTGTTATTGCGGCAATAGAAATACATCATCTGTGAAAATTTCAACAGTCTAGCTATCAACGTTATTGCGAGAGTGACAGACGGACGGACAGCGAAGTCTCAGTAATAGGGTCCCGTTTTTACCCTTTGGGTACGGAACCCTAATAATACCTCCGAGCAACCGATCAATTTATTAACTTCGTATCATAAATATAGATGTCACCATTTAGTTTTAAAGAGTTTAAAGTCAGCGCGAGCACTCTCGCCGTAGAGAATTGGTGCATGCCGTGTGAAATCAGTTCCACTTTTCTCTCCCTTGGGCTTCATTTAACAGCTGCATTATGGAAACAGGCAGGCACAGGTTGCTTTCTGAGCTAGGACATAGATTAATGAATAGAACTATATATTATTTCTCTATGGCTATGACCAAACATTACCAGGGTCCTACGCTAAAAACATAACATTATAATGAGGGTAGCGGACTAGCGATAGTAAGTATTCGGTAATCTCGTTATGTTGGAATGCAGGTAGATTATATTTCTGTATTTCTGTTTCCATAGTTAAACTTCAAATTGAGTCTATAAGACGTCTCAAAACGTCTGGTCGACGCTACTTGTGACCAAAATGCTGGCATATACTTTGCACAGAGGATAAGCATTGCCATACAACGTGGCCATGCGGCCAGCATTTTGGGGACACTGCCTAATGGTAGCGGAACATTGGATTAGTTTCTTTTGTCTATAAGGTATATTAATGTAGAGTGAACCCTGAACTATAGATGTAGCTCTTTTCTCGAATCTTTTGAAGCGCTCGTAGCGAAGTTTACTTAGCTGTTCTCAACCGATCAGCTAAGCGCGCGCGGTCAGGAGTTGGATGGGTGACCGCTAGTGACATTACTACTGAGCGTGCACGTGCTTCGGAGGGCACGTTAAGCCGTCGGTCCCGGTTGTCGTCTTAGGATGGCAGTCGTTATAGCATGGTGGTAGGGAATTTTGCGAATGCCCGCCTGGCTAGCTACCACCCTCAAGTAGAAAATCTGTCGCCAAGCACCTAACGGTGTGTTCCGGCAGCTGTCCTTGAGAGCCAGTACTTCTGGGTTAGCCTGAACAACATCTTCGACCACATCATCACTTACCATCAGGTGAGATAGTGATCAAAGGCTAACCTATCAAGCATAAGCATAAACAAGGCTAACATATCAGGCATAAAAAAAAACGGTCCAGGCTTCTATGTGTACATTTACTGTTACCGTGTCAGCTGGTTTGGCCACTGCTGAGCACAGCATTGCCATAATCCCCACACTTGGCAGGCGTCATGGGGATCGCAGTGTGCATAAGTAAATTTAATCGAGGATATACATAAAAAAGAATATTCCGGCACTCGTGAGAACCTCCTTCTTTTTCTGAAGCCGGTTAGTAAAAATATATAATTTTGATTCGCGTAAATTTAAAAAAAATATCGTATTGGTTGGATCGGGCAGAAAAGTCCTGAAGCAGGTATATTGTTATTTTAGGTGCCTACCTAAAGTAACAATACAGCCTTGCAATTTTCACGGCATTTCCTACCTCGCACTGCCACAATTTGGAACCAGCTGCCTGGTGAAGTAATTAAGTTGTATCTGTTCGGAAGAACAGATACAACTTAGGGACCTTCAAGAAGAGAGCATATTCCCTCCTCAAAGGCCGGCAACGCATCCTCGATACCTCTGGTGTTGCGGATGTTCGTGGGCGACGATGATCACTTACCACTAGATGAGCCGCCTGCTCGTTTGGCCTCCTATCCCATAAAAAACTGACTTAATACTGCTCGTATAGTGTCAATTGGTAAGTGCAAGAAAGTGTTAAGGCTAGTGTGCGTGTAGTAAATTATTGAGAAGTGCATTAAGTAGCCACATTTGTAGTGTCTATCCTCTATTATCTGACACAATTTAACGTAACAGACGTGATAAGCATATACTACGAGCTCACTCAGCAAGATCACTTTCATGAGTAATAGCATTTTCTGTATGGGACCAAGAATTTACAATAAGTTACCGAGATCAATACGGGAGCTAAAGAACATTTTAATGACCAAGTGCTATTACAGTGTAAACGAATTATTGACTGATAATAATCTGACATAATCTAATCTTTGTAATCCCTACTAGCTTGACATAATATTTAATATATTCTTTGACATTTATGCATAAAACCAATGACATTAGATTGCCTGTAAATGTATGAGTTTTTCAGGTCACCACCATGCTATAACGACTGCCATCCTAAAACAACAACCGGGACCGATGGCTTAACGTGCCCTCCGAAGCACGTGCACGCTCAGTAGTAATGTCACTAGCGGTCACCCATCCAACTCATGACCGCAGGCGACATTGCGGTTAAAAACAGCTAAGTAAACTTCGCTACGAGCGCTTTAAAAACATTTTAAACATGAAGTATTCAAAGTCGATGAAATTTTGCAAGCGTGTCGCTGACTCTACTATCTATGCTTCTGGCTTGCCAATTTATCGATTTATTATTTATTTTATTCATAAATGTGAAGATAGGAATTATATACAAAACGATTTTTCCGAATATTCTATTAATACTTTTATGGAAATCTGGTGAACCAGAAGCATAGATACACTAGATAATCAAGAACATACATCATTTTGAATTCATGGTATTTAATTATTTGTTTTTTCTTTATACCGAACTGGGTAGCACTTGACCACTATCTCACCTGATGTTAAGTGATGATGCGATCGATGATGGAGCGCGCTTACCCAGAAGATACCTATTCACTCGCGTTTTGAAGACCCCCATATTGTACTTAAGGCGATCACCGTAGTGAAACGCGCACTTTTGGAATCTTTTTTTACTGAAACTATGAGCTCAAAATATGCGAAATAAATATATCGTAATCTTTAGTTCTTTATTTAGTGAGTTACTAGAACTAATAAGTTCAAATAAAAACGAATAGTTTGTTAATTCGTTTTTATTTGAACTTATTAGTTCTTCTGTAATAAATTGTAATCGGCCACCCGTTTTGGACTGTTTTTTATTTATTTAAGAGGATTAGTTAAAGTTAGGATAACAATTCTTTTTTTATAAAATAGCTTATACTATACTCTAATGAAATATCTACTTACTTGTGTTAAAAACATTTTTAAGAATTTTTGGCACAAAATTCCCTGGTGGCAAGAATAAATCGCAACGAAAATCAGTCTGCCCGCAGCGCTCGGGCCGTTTGGACGTGGGATCTGTGCCGTTCGTTACGCCATCATTTTAGTGCATTTATTTTACGAATTTATGCAAGATTTTTTACCGTAGGTTAGTTTGCAAGTTATACATTATTGACCCTCAATCAAAAAAAATATTGAGTAAGTACTTTTCATTATATTGATTTATAAAATCTTTATAATAAGTTCTTTGAGCGAGATGATAAAAGTTTAGACACGGCATTGTTAATTCCTATTTAGTAGGTACCTAGATTTTTAACCCGTATTACAATATTTCATTTTGTTATTTTTAGGGTACTGTACGTGTGATACGGTGATTTTATAGTTATATGATATTGATTATAATTATATTACTAACTAGAAAATCTGCCGCCAAGCACTAAACGGCGTAAGCCGCTATGTGTCCTTAAGAACCAGTCATTTAGCATGCTGATAGGCCATTTTGCGAATACCCGCGTGACTAGCTACCACCCTCAAGTAGAATAACTATCGCCAAGCACTTAACGGCGTAAGCCACTATGTGTCCTTGAGAACCAGTAATTTGGCATGTTGGTAGGGCATTTTGCGAATATCCACCTGGCTAGCTACCTACCTCAAGTAAAAAATCTGTCGCCAAGCACTTAACGGTAAATGCCGTTATGAGTCCTCCAGAACCAGTAATTTTGCATGGTGGTAGGGGATTTTGCGATTACCCGCCTGGCTAGCTACCACCCTCAAGTACAAAATCTGTCGCCAAGCACTTAATGGTATGTGCCGCTGTGAGTCCTCTAGAACCAGTAATTTGGCATGGTGGTAGGGCATTTGGCAAGTGCCCGCCTGGCTAGCTACCACTCTCAAGAATAACTGTCGCCAAGCACTTAACGACGTAAGCCACTATGTGTCCTTGAGAACCAGTAATTTGGCATGTTGGAGGGCATTTTGCGAATACCAGCCTGGCTAGCTACCACCCTCAAGTAGAAAATCTGTCGCCAAGCACTTAACGGTATGTGCCGCTATGTGTCCGTAAGAATCAGTATTTTGCATGGTTGTAGGGCTTTTTCGAATGCCTGCCTGGCTAGCTACCACCTTCAAGTAGAATAACTGTCGCCAAGCACTTAACGGCGTAAGCCACTATGTGTCCTTGAGAACCAGTAATTTGGCATGTTGGTAGGGCATTTTGCGAATATCCACCTGGCTAGCTACCTACCTCAAGTAAAAAATCTGTCGCCAAGCACTTAACGGTAAATGCCGCTATGAGTCCTCCAGAACCAGTAATTTTGCATGGTAATAGGGGATTTTGCGATTACCCGCCTGGCTATCTACCACCCTCAAGTACAAAATCTGTCGCCAAGCACTTAACGGTATGTGCCGCTATGAGTCCTCTAGAACCAGTAATTTGGCATGGTGGTAGGGCATTTTGCGAAGGTGCTTGGCGACAGATTTTCCACTTGAGGGTGGTCGCTAGCCAGGCGGGCATTCGCAAAATGCCCATCCACCATGCGGTGAAGCTCAAGCCCGTGGCGGGATTCGAACCATGGACCTGCGGCACGGCAGTATATATGCATAGCCAATGCCACTGAGCCATCACTGCTTCAACAAAATTGTTCACACTGTTCTCCCAGAAAGATTCGAGTAGGTAGAAAAAGATGTTTGGGAACAGTGTAAAGGGGATTTGGGTGAAAATGGTATGATTCTAGCTGTATCACTTTTAATAGCGGTAGGGTGAATCTTACATGGCGGTTTCAGTACGGTTATCTTTTGTATTGAGCGTTTATATGGAATTATACTTCTATTCAAATTTTAAACTTTTATTGGTTTGTATGATATTTCATACCGCATAAAAAACAATGCAAGCCGCTTGCGGCCCGCACACTGCCTGATGTAAAACTTATTAGTATACATAAGTACATAACAAACAATTAAAAAAAATATGATCAACCCCTACATAAGAAACGTGATTAAGTATGTTATATTTTTTTTAGATTTGTATTATTTGTATTAGTATAAAACTCGTAAATAAACTTTTTAATTGCAAAATAACTTTCTATAACTTAAATTATAACTCTGCAATAAATTTATTTACCCATATATATACGTGTAGCAGGGAAATTAGGAAACCGGGGATATTGCGGTATCACAAAATTCAGTTAAGTGTAAGTGCTAAGAGGTAATAGCTTAGACTGTATGACTCTTTTTCTGACCTTTCGCGGACTGCTGCTACTACGCACCCTCGTTCCGTACAATACAAATAAACAAGCAGAGTGGGCCGAGGTGCGGGTGGCAGCCGGTACCAGATGATGGGGTGAGCACTACGGCACATGCCGTAGTGCGGCCACGATTAGCACACTGAAAAGGGTTACTATTTATCATAGTGTGCATGTTGTGGTGCATGCGTACTTACGGGCGTGTAAACATACAAGCTACGTTTTGTACCGCTTCATGAAGTCAAACATTCGCTTATATACCCTTACCGATTTGCTTATTCACAACGGTTTATAAATTTGGTATGTAACTCTTCTTTCGTCCAGCCTCTCTGTAAATAAATGTTGGGGCACATGCCCCAACATTTATCTTTTGTGATACATGTTCTGTTCTCCACTTTTTGCTCCTAAAAACGATGCGGTATTTTTCAAAATAGGAACTAATGCGTGAAAGTATGGCTGCCTGGCTTATTGATACGAGATAAAGATGTGTTGTCAAAGGGAAAACATCTCAAAAATGACAAAAGCAAAAAAGTGTTTAAAAATAAATAGCCAAATCGAAATGGAACCGACCACCAGATCTCGAGAGATTGGTTGTTACGCCTCGTTTTAGCTGAGACCTAATGTCCCACGAAACTCTCCACTTAATATCACATCCACACGTAAACGCACAAGAGTTACACAATTTGCACTTACACAGCCACACAAGTCACCTATTCCTGAGCACTCACAATTGAGTGCTTTCTTCAATGTTTGCTAGTAAATACGCACTACCACGTTCTCGCATTGTTACACACAAGCGTGTTTATCTCGATTCACACTCCAGTGTGGACAAATCACTTAAAACGATATTTATTGGGTGATCAAAACGAAGCTAGCCTTAAGTTCTTATACAACTAAACGGCAATGTTTGCGCTTCATGTTATATGTATAAGATGTACCTTGTTAATGGTCTAACTAAAATAATTCAAGCTATATTAGCGATTATTACTTTAAATATCTGAAATTTTAATTCATACAAGTGATAGGTGACAACTTGGTTCTTGTAGTTTACATGTTGGCTTAGATTTTTGCAGACAATCACTGAACAATACGGCATTTTAATAAAAATAGTCTACTCGCACACTCACTTCGAACAGGTTTTTAGTAATATTTGCGGTGAATGCCGTGGACGCTGCATATAGGTGTCTCGCGTGCCGCGTAAGAGGACCTCTCTATAGATATCTGTGGAACCGACTCATACATCTGAAAAGAGTGAAAGAACTTGTCGAAGTCTGTACCGTGAGCACAGTATTGAGATCATACTTTTGAATTGACACGGTACCAATTTAGAAAAGTAATTTCACCCTTTTCAGGAATAGAAGTCGGTTACATTTTAGTTTTTAAAATATAATTTTCACTTTTAAATTTAATCTCGTTTTAAGGACCCCATAATCTCAGCAATCCATCAACCAATTAAGCTCATACAGGTTCTTACTTGCAATTTATGTTACTATGAAAGAGGTATCTTTCTACCAAATTTCAAGAAGGTCCATCAGGTAATCAATATTTATTGACGGGGAAATATACAGTGCTCAGACCTCCACCTCGCTTCGCTTAGTCTATTAAATATTTCTATACCTACAAGTAATGATATTTTCTTACCCTACAGCGGTTCGCAGTAACTGCAGATAAAAATGTTGTTATATCTACACTTCTGTTCTGCCGCTTCTAATAGTTCACGAAGCTCTACAATTTTAGCGATACTACGCGTGGTACGGCGACTAGTGCCGCCGTGCGAATGAATATTTTTAGGAGTTAAAAGTTAACGCCCATTTCTTTTAGCTCCGCCCGAATAAGAAATTATTTTGATTACGGTCTTAGCCTTAACCGGAAACACAGACTCAGGCAGGTTGTTCCATACCCTAGCGGTTCGTATGATGAACGAAGAAGTAAATCGCTTCGTTCGGGTAAATGGTATATCCACCATAAAGCGATGGCGCTTCTGAGTATCCCTGGAAGTCCGATTAAAGAATGGGGATGGCGGAATCAAATTGTGAAGTTCCATTGCACACTCACCGAAATGTATCCGATAAAAAACCGATAAACAAGCGACTTTGCGGCGATGCTCGAGACTCTGGAGTCTCTTGCGTACTAGGTGGTCGTCGTTAATGAGTCTCTTGGCTCTCCTCTCAATAGCAAATATGAGGAAACTATGTGTATGAAAAGCGCGACGAGCACTCTAGCCTTAAATGAATATGCGAGTGCTAGAATGCATGCACTAAGCTTCTAACTTTCCTACTTTAATATTCAGCAATAATAATTATATTCAAAATGTAACCGTAATTTTCCAGTCTGCTTAGTTTAGTCTATCAATTCAATGTCGTACAGTTCCCGGCTGAAGAATGTACAGATTGAATTCTTATGTTGGATTTTAATATTGTTATGTTTGCAATAACGCCTGCTATGCGGATTACATTACAAAATCACAAATATACGATAGGAAAAATTTAAGTCATGTGCGGGATTCGAACCCGCGTCCATCCACCCCTATAGCCGGGGTATGCTCTAAACGTTATTGCAAACATAACAATATTAAAATTATAAGGTTGCGTCATCATTTACAAGTTTAAAATCAATTGCATAATTGGTCTTGTTTGTAGTACAACGTAAGTTGTACTATAGATGTCGCTGCATCCCAATACGATGGATAAAGAACGATAGGAAAGATTTGAGTTATGACGCCATGTCATGTTAGCTCAATTGGGTAGAGCATACCCCGGCTGTTATACCTGGCATAAACGGGTGGATGGACGCGGGTTCGAATCCCGCACATGACTTAAATTTTTCCTATCGCATATTTGTAATCTTATGTTGGATGTTCTAAAAGGTGACGAAGGGGAATACTCGTACCTAAGGCGCCAAATGAGCAGCATGCCACTACTTACATTGAAATGCTGCACTATATATTAACAACAAGCCGAAAGATAGCATGCAGGTACCATTCATAAGCGGTTTCCTCCTTGGTTTGTTCCTCTATAATCATACTAAAACCAATGAAAACAGTTTTTATAAAAAACTTTGTGAGTTTTGCTGAAGTATATGGCGGGTTATTTAAATTTTTTATAGAAATTGGTTTCGGATGGAAAAAGATAACTTCAAGCGGGACTTGAATCAGCAACCCCCAGAATACCGTCCTGGTGCATCTTTTTCCACCCGAAATAATTTCTATGTCTTCGCTTAGGTGTATTCCTTTCTGATCCCACAAACGGATCCCACACTATTTACTTGTAAAATAAAATTCCTTTCTGATCCCATCCTTATTTTTCGTTCCGTTGTGATCCCACACATTGTTTTATGGCCCTGATTTAATAATAGTTAACGTGCTTAAGTACGTTAGCAAAAGAGGAAGACATTTATTTTAAGTTTTCGTAACGCCACAGCACACAAGGGCATAAATACCAATGTATTAATTCTCAAACAACAAGGATAGCAGAAGTTCATGGGCGTTTCATACTTCAGCTATCTTTGAATGAGAATTTCGAATGTTGTATAATTTATTTATTTTATAAACTCAAAGTACCAGAAAAACAGAAGTTCATAGGAGTTTTATATTGTAGATCTCGTAATAAAAAAACTACATTTACAAAATGAATTATACATATGAGCTACAATTAAACTGAAAAACTGCCCATACCTTAAGTTTTCCATTTAGCTTAATTAAGCAAACCAACCTTATCAGCTATTTTTTTTAATAATTTAGATTTTTAAATATTTAACCTAATAATAAAATAATCTAATAATTTACTGCCAGACCAAGTCACTCTTTATTTTACACATTAAACTAAGGTATTGAAACAATTGAAAGTAATAATTCGAAAAATTAAGTATAAAAAAACAGTATGAGCACATTTATGCATGTTTAACGTGAATATAAAAAATATCTTAGATGGGAAATAGTTACTAGGAGTGGGATACGAACTCACTACTACAGGTACCTATAGTTGCGGGTTCGTGTCTTACTAGTAACCAATTATATTTACTTCTTTCAGAATCATATATGTAAGCATTATTGTATAAAAATTCATGATCACAAGTCATACAGTTTTATAAAATGTAGTCGAATTAGAAGTCACTAATACGTCATGATACACTGTTAACAATTATTTTAAAAATTTAAAAAGGCTTACGCGGTAACCTTTAAGTTAATAAATAAACATTTATAATAACATTTGCAATCAAATACATAAAGAATAATATATATATATATATATATATATATATATAATATATATATATAAATAAAAACATAGTATATCCATAAAAAAATACAAAAGTCAACAATAAGTAAAAAATAATTAAAATTTACAATGTTCAATATCTCAAAGAGCTTATAGAGTTAAAGAGATAGAGTAACAAACCAAACGAATATTAAGTTTAACAAAAAGTAATGAACATCATTATAAAATCCATTTATTTCTGAAAATTGATTTTGAAACCTTACGCTTCAGTAATTGTGGACTGTGGTTACATTGTTTATTACGCAATAAGTTTAAGTTTGCACCTCTTCTAAATATTGAGCTGTAGTAACGGCAATAAAGCTAACAGTACAACATGCCTCCGTGTGTCTTTTTCTTTTGTTAAATTTAGTGACATTTATTTCTTCCACACTCTCTAAGAGAAATGGAAGTGACATCCTTTTACTTGAACTGATGTAAAACCTTGGATATAGCATTCATAGCTGCTATTTCAAAGTCAGATTATATATTTTTATGGCTGCCTATCTGGTACATTTGCTTTAACATTTGATTTTTTTTATAGGTTTGTTAGCTAAGTAACCAGTTAAGAACCATGAGAACAAGCTTTATTATAAATTTGTTTTCTAGCATATATATACAGTAGTATATATGACTTCTTAAAACTTTTGCCCTCCTGGTACTTTGAAAATTAGTTACAAAATATTATATATTGTGAAATTGTAAATTTATCTTGCAAACCGTACTTGATTAAGTGCCTAAATATATTAAAGTGTAGGTGGAATCAGAACGGAATAGTAAAATAATTAAAAATAAACGGATCCTACTCTAAATTATAAGTGGGATCAGAACGGAATAAAATCTTAATAGAAAATAAAACTGATACCATGTGGTATCTCTTCCTGGGATCGGAACGGAATATACCTTCGCTTAGCCGTTAATGCCCTTATAAAAATGAAAAGATTCAGGCGTTACTTTGCGGAAATCCATATTTAATAATAGAAAAGATTTTAAGAAAATATTAAATCAATGTTTTAATAAAACACTTAAAAATGTAAAAAATATGTCTGGTGACAATTCCGCTTAATTTTCCTGTTAAGCCGACGTGACGTCACAAACGCCACGCAGCCAAACCGGAAGAATTTTCGACGAATCAAGAAATTCTGTATTCTGATGTATTTTTTATGCTATAACGACTGCCATCCTAAGACGACAACCGGGACTGACGGCTTAACGTGCCCTCCGAATCACGGAAACGCTCAGTAGTAATGTCACTAACGGTCACCCATCCAACTCATGACCACGCGCGACGTTGCTTAACTTTGCTGATCGGTTGAGAACAGCTAAGTAAACTACGCTACGAGCGCTTCAATAGTTTTTTTTTTATATTATTGTGACGGAACAAGCTCGAGGCCCACCTGATGTTAAGCGGACTAACCATGGCCTATAACAGATGCATTTCATCACAAGTAATGAATTGCACTGCGTCCGTCACTTTGAGACATAGTTGTTAAGTCTCATGTGCCTGTAATCTAACTGGCTCTCAAGAACTGCTGCCAGAACACACCGTTAGGTGCTTGGCGACAGAATTTTTACTTGAGGGTGGTAGCTAGCCAGGCGGGAAATCGCAAAATGCCCTTCCAACATGTGGTGAAGCTCAAGCTGGCGGTGGGGATCGAACCAGGGACTTGCAGGACGGCAGTCCGCAGGTCCCTACTATGCAGCTTCGAAACTACATATTTATAAATAATAATGTAGTTTTGAAGCTGTGACACAGAATAAAAAGTACTGTGGCTGAGATCAAAACCAACAAACATATCTTCGTTTTGGGGTTGAAGCAATAAGACTTATATTATACCCTAAAAGAACGAGGCTAGACTTAGTCACTTTTTTTTTTAAGTTAGCTAAATAGTAAGTTCGATTCTTTTCTAATTTTGTACTTTCTATTAGCGACTTTTCTACTGACCCTTGCAGCTGATGAAATTGCCCTAATCAAATCATTGCATTAACATTGTTAACTAATGTTGTACCTCTTTAGCTAGTATGTGGTCTATGGAAAATATACCTACGTAATTTAAACAAATACTGTTATATTGTATTATATAGTATACATACTTACTACACATTGTTAATAGAATTGTTAAATTGTAAAATAGTTTCTTGTCCGTTCTTCTCGCAGTGCATACAATTTTTTTTGCTGAACGTGGCAGTACTATGTAGAATATTTCAATACTAAAATTTGTAATTGACCTTCATAAGAGCTTCTTTGACGCCTAAATTGAATATATGATATTTTGAATTGTATTTTGAAGCGCTCGTAGCGAAGTTTACTTAGCTGTTCTCAATCGATCAGCAAAGCTAAGCAACGTCGCCCGCGGTCATGAGTTGGATGGGTGACCGCTAGTGACATTACTACTGAGCGTTTCCGTGCTTCGGAGGGCACGTTAAGCCGTCGATCCCGGTTGTCGTCTTAGGATGGCAGTCGTTATAGCACGGTGGTAGGGCATTTTACGAATGTCCGCCTGGCTAGCTACCACCCTCAAGTAGAAAATCTGTCGCCAAGCACCTAACGGTGTGTTCCGGCAGCTGTCCTTGAGAGCCAGTACTTCTAGGTTAGCCTGAACAACATCTTTCGACCACATCATCACTTACCATCAGGTGAGATAGTGGTCAAAGGCTAACCTATCAAGCATATAAAAAAAAAAAAATGATATTTTTCTCTCGTACATTTGTAATTTTGTAAAGTACCAAGGTAACTTATTGGAAGTCTAAAGAAGATTTATTAAAGGCTAAATAAGTACATTTTCAGAAAATCCTTTACATTTATCCTCTTAATATTACTGTTTTCTGATAATTCTTTAGCTATGCGGGAAAAATTTCTGATAAAAAAATTTGAAAATTTCGCTCTATTTTTAATCCACTTCCGGCTTCCTTTCTTTGACAATCCTCAGCGGACGCATGTAAATCCAACGTCTAAGTTATCTGTACTATAAGTGTAGTATCGGAACTTCATGTGACAATATCGTGTATACAGTAGAAAAGAAATGATTGCTCGTTGTCTGCGGCGCGGCGGCGCATCGCTGGGTTCATAGAACGTAATTAGTGCTCACGCTAATTTATGGTTTCGTTGCCTGAACTCGCGTCGCGAGCGGTGAATCATACAGTAATCATTGCCCGCTGAAACCTACAATTTTCCCCTAAAACATGGGTAAAAATCACAGAATTTAAACTCTTTAAAGATATAATGTTGTCTTAGGTTTTCGCGATTATTACACATAGTAATTAAACAACTTTAAACGATTTAAATCGCGTATATTGATTGATGATTGAAAAAAAAAATAATGAACAATATACGCGATTTAAACCGTTTAAAGTTTTTTAATTACTATCTTTAAAGATATGGTTAGATTACTGAATATTATCAAAACTAACAAAGGCTGGGCAAGCTGAGCTTTGTGAAGGCTTGCGTTTATTTTCAACCTGATTCTAGAGGTGTCATCTAGTATTAAGTAGATTTACTACGATGTATTTAAGTATTGAGGTTAGTTCTGTAGCAGCGATGTTAACTCTTTCGTTTTCTAACAGATGGCGTTAGTAGTACAATAACAATATATCCAATTCTATACAAAAGAAATTTGATGTTAATTTTTTTATGTTTATGAAATTATATTTCTTATTTACAGATAACACATCTAGATATGACGTTAAATGACTATGTTAAAACACAAATCTATAGGCGAGACAGTTTTACAGTAAAAGGGGCCACAAAATATTCAAGTTGTGGTGTAGTGACACTTTGCTCGCCTTCCAGCACAATCACATAAAAAAACTTTATTAACTAAACCAATTTATAGCTAATTACAATATTTGTTTGGTGAAATTTACAAGTTTAGTAACTGTACGGTGACAACATTTTTGTGCAATTACATACACCTCAAGTATGTAAGATTTACCTAAACAATGCGAACGTAATTTGTTTTCGATGGATTGTAATAACTAATAACTATCTACATCATGAATTACATATTATAAAGTAAGTAATTTATAATGTACATATTAAGTAACGTATAAAATGTAAGTAATTCATGATGAAATCATATTTTGAATAGATATTTTTGTAAGGTAGGTTCATTTTAGAAATGTTCGCATGGCTAACACTCTCATGTAGGAAATCTGTCGCCACCTAACAGTATGTTCCAGATGCCGTCCTTGAGAGCATTCGTCATGTTGATATTCTAGGTTGTGTGGTAACTATCATAAACCAAATCATCACTTACCATCAGGTATGATGGGTTCATAAGCTACCCTATCATTATAAAAAATAAGGCCATTTACCGATAATTTTATCCATTTATTCAATTACACGTTATATAACGAGGACAATATATTTAGAAAATTACGCTGTCTTTAGTAAACAAAATTGGCAAATTTGGAAGTTTAAAGAACGAATGTGTACCTAACACATTCGTTTCGATTAATTGGTGACTGCAATCACCCATATAACAATCAATCATCATAATAATAAAATTACCCACAAACTCGGGAGGTTTCGTCCACCTGGCGACACACACACCCCGAGCGGCAAACGTGCGGGCTCGGACTACCGTTCCTTATTATTTGACTTCACTCCACTGTCGCCCGTCCGAGCGTCCGATCGCGACGGGAACACGCCACACACGCTACATTATTTAACTAATAATAAATAACACATAAACATGAGAGAAATTGTGCACCTCCAAGCTGGCCAGTGCGGAAACCAGATCGGCGCAAAAGTGAGTAAACTTATTACATTATTTTAAATTTAAAAGCACGTCGTGGATTTTGCCGCTAAATATATTTTATTAAAATATTTTTACACCACATAGCTTTTTAAGTAAATTAAGTATTTATATTCGTAATTATTGAAATTAATAATCATGTGAAGTTCGACTCTCTGATTATTAAAAAAAAATTTATATGGGGGTAGGAGGTGTGTTTTATTATGACAATACTATAATTTTTATGGATATTTTTTTCGTTAAAATAAATAATACATGTCCGTCTAAAGTTAATTGTGCCTGTTCTACCTACCTAGGGACTTTAAAATCGGGACATCTCGTTAGTAATGTCACTGTTACCGTACAGGAACTACCATAAATTGTCGCAAGTATTGTGTATCGAAACATCTGCCAGCATTTTTGTAATTTCAAGGCAAAAAAGCCAAGGCTTTGACAGCCAGGTCAGCTGTTCAAAGTACCTGTTATATTTTTACGTTATTATTCGAATAATATGACCACCTTCCGTTATAATTTTAAATTATTGGTAGGTGTTTAATCCTACATTTTATAGGCATATATATATCCTATAAAATATATATATTCTTGTGTATACATAACATTTTTTAACATAATTTTTTAATAGTAGTTTATTATACACACCTATTTGTCATTCCTTAATTTTGGCCTAATTTGAATAATTTCGATACTCGATTTTATACTGACTCTGAGACAGATTGAATAAAATCGCTAGTTGATGTTGACATTTTGCAGGTGCCCAGGTGTATTATATACTGTATATATAATTTGTTCATAACTTATTGGTTTTGTTGATTGAAAGAAGTTATTAAACATAGACTTAGGGGGACTATGGGTATTTGATTACAAAATGTACAAACATGCGATATGATCAATTTGTTATGGATGCTGCACTCAGGTTTTTGATCCTGCTGCGGTTAACATAACGGTATTTACTTCTAAATTACTTTGTGGTTTACTGAACGTTAATAAAATCTTACCACTTAGAGATTTCAGGCAATATTTTTGATAATTTTTACCGCCTTATTCAAATACACTAAGTAGGAATTACTTAAAAATTTACTTGTGTCTAAACACGTTCATCTAACTAACTTAAAATACTTAAATATGTATTCCATGATGTATGCCATATTATAATCATTACATGCAGCACATAAAACAATGGTCACCTATTTTTGCTGCGCATAAAAATTTGATGACTTAAAAACTGTAATATTTCAATGTGTCCGCTGAGCACGCTTTTTTAAGCAGGTCATATTTTAAAATTAACCAGATTAGGTCACTGCCATTCGTTATGTGTTTTGTCGAATATTCATACACGTTTCATAGAATTTATATACATACTCGGAAACCACGATAACAATCTGATAAAGTTCCTTATGTATTATGAATCGACTTACTTCAAATTGATAAATTGACAGAGACCATGAATTTGAGGAACCTAGCAGGGCACCTATTATAGCAGTATAATTTTTTTTTAATTTTTGATATCTATACACAAAATATAAAACGCGTGCTGATATTATTTTAATAGTCTTGTCGGTAAAAACATTTGAGCCAAACAACCAACTTCTACAATTGAGCAATTAAAAAAAGATTCAGCTCAACTTCAGTTTCTTTTATATTTATTCAGTAAGTAGTTTTCACTAGGTCTACAAGAGAAGAGAAAAAGTTCAAACTGAACAATACGAAAAATATAACAAAAGAATTCTGGCTGGAAAGAATTCACTTTCGCCTGAAATTGAAACTCAACTTTTTTCCGAGTAAAGAACCATTTTGTTATTCAGCCAGCTTTCGTCTGCTGATACCTAAGTAACGGTGTCTATGCCACGCTTTATACCTTTTTATTGGAGCACGGCAAACGGCTATGCTTTCTAACGTAAACGATTCCGAGAGGTGAAGCATTTTCGGCATTTTAACACGAGTTTATTTCGTGGGAGGAGTCATCTTCCGGCGTCTATGTTTCCTGTCATTAGATTAGATAAGTGGGTACTTTTTTTTAAATGGGGAGCGGAAAGGTTCTTTTATTTATCCCGTCTTACATTTTCTTGAGCTACGTTCAGAATGTGTGTGTTGTTTGAATACTTTGAATTTCTATATATAATTTAAAGCATAATAAGACCCGGTGCGTTATGCCGGGAGACGCGGGTTCGTGTATTCCGCTAGATATACGAAAATGTAGTACTTTTAAAGTTTCTAAATGTAATGTTGTCTGGACTTTGGATAAAAGTCACAATACCAATTCATGAAATTGTAATTATTTGGTTAAGAAACTTGTAATTTATAAGGTAGCTGCTAAAAGTTCATGTAAATAGGTTAACCAGGAAATTAAAAGTACCTTAAGTAAAGTTCGTAAGTTAATTATAGTAATTTTATTGATATTTGATGTGACACGCAATACCAACTTAAAGCTTTTCGTGTAATTTCAATATAACTATAAAATTTATTAGTCACTAAGGAGTCATAAGTATAATTTAACCTGTAAATTTTATATTAGGATTTATAAAAAATGTGAAATTAAAGAAACTATAACTTTTATCAACACTAGCTTGCAAGTCTTTCACAACGGGTTAAAATATCGGGTAAATATATTTGAGACAGTGGCAACATTTAAATGGTTTTTCGTTTTATTTTTTAGTTGAGTTTAAATATACTGCTTTTAGTTCTAACCAAATATTATAAAATCGTTTTATCAGGCAGCCTCATTGTGATTGGAATGACAAGAGTATAATCATTTTATGTACTTGTATTTTGTGACGGAACAATCTGAGCCTGATCTAACCTGGTGTTAAGCGAACTAACCTCTGCCTATAACAGATGCATTTCATCACAAGTTACTAATTGCACTGCGCCCGTCACTTTGAGACATACTCGTAGTTGTTAAGTGTCATCTGAAAACAATGTGTCTTCTTTCTGCCGACCCCACATTTCTTTCCACCGCGAAGAAGGTCAGAGAGATCATATGCTAGGCAGGTGGCATATTAGTTTTAGCGTCGCCTACTCCATATAATACCACGGTTATTTTTTAGGGCTCAGTATCCAGGTTCTAGAAAAACGGATATCATTGTTGTCTTTCCGTCCGTATCTCACGGATCTTTAGCTCGTAAGCGGTGTTACGCAGTATAGGGCGGATCACACAACATGGCCTCCCCCATGAAGGGGTGATTTGCCATAATCCTCACGCTTGGCAGGCGTCTCGGGGATGGCAGTTATTTATGTTGTCTTAGCTTTTCACGATTACTGTGTCAGCCAGATTTTCCATTGCTGAACACAGCCTCCCCCATTATGGGAGGGTTCGCCATAAACCCCACGCTTGGCAGGCGTCTTGGGGATCGCAGCTTAAGATGTCAGTTCCTCAGAAGGCGCTGCTGCCTACCTTCCGGTATTTTACCTTTATTACTTTACACAGGTAGAAATGGGGGGATGACATTCTAACCCGGCACCCCACGGGGAGCCCTAAAGGGTTGGGCTGGCTTCTGTGACGCATTCGTGGGATTGTTGACGTAGTTGTGATTATTGATTATCCCTTAGTGTATGAGAGTTAGAGTTCGACTCGCTCTTAATAGGTAGATATACTTACCTAGGTATGACAAAATTACAAATATACGAATCGAAAAATTTAAGTCATGTGCGGGATCAATATTCAGAAGGCGTTATTGCAAACATAACAGTATTAAAAAAATTATATAGGGATTTTTAGTAACACAGACATTCGTAGTTCAATATTTTCTTATGGCTGTAATTTTGTATATATGTTGGTACCTACCTACACACGTTAAAATTAATGTTCTTCAAAGTACCTAAGTATATACTGCACTTATAAGTTATAACTGTACCTATATTTACTATAATTTATAATATACTGTTCAAGAATATAACTATTTTACTTAATATACTCTGAAATCTGAAAAATGGGTAGGCCATTCCAAAAAAGCTTTTCAATGAGTAACACTGTTATATTACAGAATTATGGTCAACCGTGGGTGTCGAACCCGCGACATCCACCCCACAGCGGAGCATGGGTCATTACAAAAATATATATAATAAAAACACTGTTACATGTTAGAGTGTGACTCGTTGGGAACTAACTCACCTCTATAAGCAATATATATCCTATTAAATCTAAGCTACGCCGTTCATAACTTCAAATAATATGGAGATGAAAAAATGTGCTACTTTAGAATGACAGGAGTCAAACAATGTCAGATTGAGGAATGATTTTGACACGAACCGACTGCAATTTGAACAATAATTGCCTCTCACTCCGCGGGACTAACTATAATTTTATATTGTCATTACTATTATTAAAGAAAAGTGGCCGTCCACCGTTAGTGACCGTTATTTTATCAGAACACTTTCAAATATGGAATCCGTGCGCGATTACAATCCGTAATGAGTGATTGGTTGATTGAGATTTCAAATTTGGAACGCGCGGATTCATTATTTACGGCCAGGTACCTAACCTAATGGATATTGCTTCTGCATTGGATTTACAATCAATCAAATAACAAAAGAGGTCTCTGAACTTTCCAGTTTATAGCTCTTTTTATTATAGAATGAATATTTTTTTTACTTTTACCGTTTTATATGTAAGCTTCTATAGTCTTATAATATTTTTCTCTAATAACTACTTATTCAATGCAGATTACCCCATGTGCTTACTTCATCTTATTCATTTATCTCTAACTTCTAATTACATACCTACCTACTTCTTCCTAGCACCATATATATGTTCTATGCTAGCACTATAGCTGCACCTAGTACCTACTTTTTTATTTATTTATTTATTTCTGGCACACAAAACAGAATAAAATCAATACATGACTAAATAACAGAGTTACAGATTATCAATCTAGATCGTATTCTTCCTAGGCATTGGCGGTGCTGCCATTGTCAATAATGTTATTTCCCCGTTTATTACTTACATATTGAATTATCTTTATCCTGTTTATAAAGAAATTCTAAATATGGTATAGTTTATAATTGCTGATCCTAAATATTCCTGGTAACAAAACAGATTACTCTACTAATTAAAAATAATTATTAAACACAACATCACCAATAAAAAGATTGCTGTGCGCCATCGGACGTGAATCACGACTCACGAGCACTGGGAAGTTACTGCGCATGCGCTGAATATGTCATTAGAATGGCGGGAGATGCCATATTGAATTGCCATTGTACCTACTTTAACAGCTGACGAATTTCCTGCGCCAAGTGAATATGGATTAGAGCTTTTGTCAAAAATATAATGAACAATTTTCGAAGAAAAATTTAAGACCTATTTTTTATCCCTCCTCAACATATAGATGTTTTGAAGATAATTCAGCCATCACAAAAGACGGTAGTATATAGATACAAAAACTACCTACCTTAATTGTAAGTCTAAATTCTGTTGAATTATTTACTTACTTATTTCTGAATATGTTCCTTTACTCGTAAGTTATTGATTGTACTTACTCATTGCAGGTCTGCTAAAACAATCAAACACATTACTACCGATATCTTAACTAGAACTAAAGTAGGTACCTTAGTAGTACATCTAGGTACCTTTATCTGTTAGAATAGCGGCTGTTATATGTATCTGCCTTCCTACCTCAATGGAAATTCCTGTTCTTCCGTAGTATGATAAGCATGGCCCAACCGAGGAGCCAGGAGGTTATCAAAAACGGCCGTTGCTTGGTGAACTGTTCAAGGTCCCGAGTGAATCACAATTTATATTCAAGACATGATAACTTGAATCTTTTTGTTCTAACGTCTTCCCCAATCGGACATGTGATAGGAAAATTTAATAATGTAGATAATAGTTTATGAAGAGCTAAAGAGAGTCTATTCTAATAATCTAATAATATGAGAGCGTGGAACCAAAGAAGAAATATATCAAAGTCCAAGTAAAAACTTTTTATTGTATTTTAGCGTCCACGACGCTCTTATACAAGATTACAAAATTTTACAATTAAAATATTCAATTGACGCTTTCATCCGAAATTGTAAAGAGCCAATTCAAGAAGAACTAACAAGAAACTCGGGCCATTCATTTTATTACTCCTTTTTACAGTTGGTCTTTACTAATTATAAAATTATTACTTACAAGTGGCTTTGCAAACATTATAAATTGAAACACATAATAAGTAGACTTAACAGTGACTTAACTGTAGTAGTTAGACAAAAGGTATTGCGGACTTTTGTGTAGATATTGATGTCCTCTATAAAATTGTAGTACATCACTTTGCTCTATTGTCAACAATTTCCGCAGCGTACGCCATATAACAATTTTTTGGTATTTTTTTCACACGTTGGGAACATTATCGAAGTTTTCATACGGATACCTAAGTTTTTTTAAATGTTCAATAGCTTATGTTCATCAGGAAAAGTGTAGGATTTTAATACTAAAAGAAGGTCAAATTGGTCCAATACTTTTAATTTTAATCGTTACATACAAAAAGGTGGAATATCCCAAGCATTTTTGTCTTCTAAATAATGACCAATTTTATAATATGCTTTCTTAATTAGATAATTTTACATGCAGCTTCAATTTTATTTTTGTGAGAACTGTAATATTTGTAGGTATTGTTTTAAATCGCACACAATTACCTATGGAATACTTTTTATTTGTCTCTGTTAATCTTAAACCTGTTTATTTTTATTCCTAGTGTTTTAATTGTGTCGGCCGTTTCCTTAATATATATAATATTATGTTCTTTATTATATCCATGATATTTACAGAATTAAATTTCTATTTTCTGTCTTCACCGAACACAAGCTAGTATGATGTTTAATTGCATTGGATTCGGCAATCGCCATTAGCATCCAAAACGGTGACACGAACAACTCACTAGGACACTTTATTAGTTTAGATTAGAACGAATATCTTCGAATTCATAACGAATTCTATCAAAAAGAACTCATCTTTACCAACTTTATTATTACTTCGTTACTCCGTGCGACCAATGCAATAGAATCTAGGCATTCTTTAAAGATTATTACTGTTAATTATGACTGATGACGTCAACTTAATTAAATTTTGTCCTTGGTATGCAGCTGGCATAGAAACATAGACTAGACAACTAGGTTTCAGCCCAGGGGGGCAATTCTCAAAATTGGGATAAATTTATCGATTCTCGATATTTATCCCGTGTCACCTATAGACTATTAATATCCCACAAATATCGACTTTTCACAAAAATGCTATTCTCGCGAGTGGTAGATATAAAAATATGTCAACAGATGAACTTGTGTTCATGTGTATAGAAAGTATATTTATAATCCCGATATCGCAATGTTGCGTGTCGATCGCTAGGGCTTGATATTTATCGATAGTGATATTGCGAGAATAACACAAAACTACACGACTCGATATTCGCCATGTTTTCTCGATATTTATCTACTATGATATTCATATCACTGCACGAGAATCGCCGTCCGGGGGGTATAATAAATACTTTGTTATTATGTTTTATTCTAACCTCCTTTTATACAATAAGATCTACTTTGGCTATGGCCCAAGAACCGGGAAATAATAATAAACAATTATAATTCCTTACATGAAACATTGAATTTGAATTATTCAATGCCAATACCACCAATGTTAGGGATATCAGCCTTGAAGTATAATAAAATACTCGTAACAACTGAGACTGTACGTCTGATGTTTACTTCCACAGTGTTATGTTTACCTGGTAGATCAGCAGACGTGTGCAGTGCCAGTTTTATGTTGTTTTTCCTGTGAGTCACTTTGTAAGTCATATTTTAATGAATTTGTTCTATTTTAATGCAATTTAATGAAATTTTTTAAGCATTGTAGCCATTTTCGACACCTTTTCGTAATTTCTCGATAACCCTGAAGCCTGTATTATTTTCTTGTTGCCTCTGAATTGTTTTGTATAATTCATTAACTCAAAAATGATAATCTAAGTATATTTCCAACAAAATCTCTTGAATATCTAAACGAATAATTCTTTATCGTGTTCACAGTTATGGTTATCCATGTTTGGATTAAGTTTAGTTTATAAACCTTGATATTTCTTTTGTTTCCTAATTCTAACCTCCAATTCTAGCCTAACTAGACCTTGTATTTAACTTACTACTTAACTTATAACGAATGAAACAGTTAGACTCCTAACAAGTTAAGTAGGTCCAAATTAGAATCGGTTGTCCGAAGAACCTAACTTAGACGGGCAGAGTTCTGGGAATTAGGCGAAATCTTTATCCCGTATAGAGCCTAAAATAAAATTATTAACCAGTGTGTGCCACCATTGATGGACTTAAATTATGGCACTGAATCCTTTACAGAAGCAGCTATAGAAAGAGTTATTCTTGGACTTTATTTGTGTAATAAAATCCGAAACCAGGAACTAACCATCCACCAACCAAATTTTTTTAAGAGTTTATTAGGTGCACCGATGACGTCGTGAAAGTTGCAGGGACAGATGCCTTTTTTTATGTCTGATAGGGTAGCCTTTGACCACTATCTCACCTGATGGTAAGTGATGATGTGGTCGAAGATGTTGTTCAGGCTAGCATAGAATTACTGGCTCTCAAGGACAGCTGCCGGAGCATGCGACAGATTTTCTACTTGGGGGTGGTAGCTAGCCAGGCGGGCATTCGCAAAATGCCCTACCACCATGCTATCACGACTGCCGTCCTAAGACAACAACCGGGACCGGGCTTAACGTGCCCTCCGAAGGAATGCCCCACGGAAGCGCTCAGTAGTAATGTCACTAGTGGTCACCCATCCAACTCATGACCGCGGCGGACGTTGCCATCGCTATGAGCGCTTCAAAAATGATGAATGACATTCCTCTCCAGGTTCTGTTCAACAGTGGACGTCCTCCAGCTGATGGTGAAACCTTTTAGATAAACATAACGAAGGCGTGAATATTGGCGCGAATATCGTATTATATTTATACAGTAGTTTTCAGAACCAAATATATACTTATGAAGCGCTCGTAGCGAAGTTTGCTTAGCTGTTCTTAACCGATCAGCAAAGTTAAGCAACGTCTGCCGCGGTCATGACTTGGATGGGTGACCGCTAGTGACATTACTACTGAGCGCTTCCGTGCTTCGGAGGGCACGTTAAGCCGTCGGTCCCGGTTGTTGTCTTACGATGGCAGTCGTTATAGCATGGTGGTAGGGCATTTTGCGAATGCCCACCTGGCTAGCTACCACCCTCAAGTAGAAAACCTGTCGCCAAGCACCTAACGGTGTGTTCCGGCAGATTTCCTTGACAGCCAGTAGTACTAGGTTAGCCTGAACAACATCTTGGACCACATTATCACTTACCATCAGGTGAGGTATTGGTCAAAAACTAACCTATAGAGATAAAAAAATAACATATCGCTGGTAAAGAAGGACCTTGTTTGCCGACAGACGTCACTTATATGAGCAAGCCACATATATTATCAGAAGGGTATTGTTTTCCTTATTATTGCGCCAATTTATTTGCATCGACTTTTGCAATACAATACCCAGTGTTTCATTTCATTTGCGTAGATTGTACCGACCGACATACGACGGCGGGGTATGTTTACGCAATCACGCCACATGAGTAAAATTCAAGTACACACTACGCAACTGCTAAATCAGCATCTACTGAGATTACCTTACAAATAACTTCCATTTGTAATCGCTAATCGCTAGCAACGAAGAAATCGATTGCATATGACTTAGGGTCCGTTTCAGAATGTCCTAATAAAGTTTCGGGTTGCAACATATAAAATAGCTGAATGATAAAAATTACAGTTAACATGCAGCGCGTTTCAAGATTTAACCGATGGATAGGCTAAATCGATGACTGTGAAACACCTAGATAGTTTTATTTATTAAATATGTTCTGGGTAGTATAACCGGAACTTACTCGAACATTCTGAAACAGGCCCTTAATATCAAAACTTAAAACCCACAAGCCAAAAGTTTCAAGTTCAAGAACAAAAATAACATAGGTAACAGTAACATTTTCTTCTTTGGGAAGTAGATGTTGCGTTTATGTAACTGCAATATAATACAATCAATGAAACGACTAGCCAAAAAAATTAAACATGTTTGTATTAAATATAAATTAATGCACCTTTATACGTATTTTTCCTAAATCGGCGATGGCAACAACTCAATGCATTTTTATTCTATAGTAAATGTCATTGAATGAGGTTACATAACGAGTTTTCCCAGAAGTAGATCGATTTATTTTTGACAACCTCCTTTTTATGTAAATTTTATCGAAATTTTCAGCCATTTTCGAAGATTGTCATTAATCATTTCATTACAAAAAATATCTAACTACGTATCTATACTCTGGTTTTTAAAAAATTACAAGTACTTGGTAATTTTTCTAATTTTGGGAACGGATGGAGCATTTAATGTAAAAAATATATTTAATGCTATAACTTATAGCATTATTATGAACCAATAAAACACTTTTATATGCGCGTACATATTTACGCATATATTCAAGCCTGAAAAAATTAGTGTAAGATTTTTTGTTTTTAATAGCCACACTTGTGAGAATATTTTTGAAGAAAAACTATTGAACACCCTGACCTATCAGTTTGACAATGACATATATTGACATTTCTTTGTTTACATTTTTGATCTCGAATTAAAAACCAGACTATATACACAAACCTACTATTAATTTATTATTTTTGGATAAATAGGTAGTGTACTTCTCTGCTCCATTTTGAACGGATTGGTTCTATTCGATTTACGAATCTTGTCCTTGACTCTGATCCTTTGTCATACCAAGTACTATTAGTTATTCTGTGGTCATATTCTATTGGCACTTTTTGTTTATTTTTTCAATTGTGTTGCCAACTTTTGTTAGTTTTTCCTCCTTATTGTTAGGTACTTGAAAATTCCCCGATGAGACATGCAAATTATTATTTTTTATTCACATATAAATAACAAAATACGCTATTCGAATGCAAATAAATTAAATCAAAATTTTGGAAAAATTAACCGTAGGTGCAGTCGTGAGTTGCCCTACCTACAGGAGGTACTATACTTAAAAGGTTTATGACAATTAATATTTGGGGTTCATTCTAAACCATTTTTGTTGCGTGTAAAGTATTTGGAATGCTCTATTACTGTAATAATACAAAGTATTTTATGAATAATCGAAGAGAATACAAGAAAATTGATTAATTTATGTCACAGTTCCACGATATTAGAAAATATTATTTTAATTTGAGATTTGTACACCTAAATTAAAGTCAATAATCAATTTACAACTGTAGGTCATTGGGGTAGTTTTAGTCGGTATTAGGTAACCTTTGTGTTATCGAGCCCGACATATAACCCGTCTGCTTCCTCCAGAGCGATCAAATATCCATAAATGCATTTCCTCATATAGAAAAAAAAATTAGGTAGCCTAGGTAGGTACCAGACTATACATTTTTACGTTCTACGCCCAATAAATTCGTAGAAAAGAGGCCTTGCTGATAAAACCTTCTACCTAGGTACCTCCGTGCTATTTTTTAATAATATGATACTTGCAAATCATCATCCCTTATCGTAACGCAACAGCTGTTGATAAAATGAGCTGTTCAGATTACGAATCAAATCTAATACCTAACCAGTGTTTAGTCACGTAGAAAAGTCATCGGTACAGTCAGCAATGTGAATCACAGAATCAGCGAGCCAATTTCTACTAAATTTGATGTCGCTTGTAGAATTCCAAGGACACGAGATTTTTAGGTACTCGTTCATACGGGGCTATCTCATACATATCAAAACAACAAGCGTGATGAAATGCAAGGCAACCTTCTAAATATTTCAGCTTTTAGTTACACTACGTGCCTACACAGTTGTGGATATATGCATCCACGATGTAAAAAAAATATACTCTTTTTTTTATTCCTGTTGGGTTAGCCTTTGAATAGAATAGAATAGAATAACATTTATTGCCAGTAAAACACAATTTAACAAATTGAACATTGACCATAATAAAAAATGGAAAAAACACTATCTAATATAACTGGCAATAGGGGTAGGCTCAGCACTGTACTGCATAAGCCGGATGGTTCACGCAGGGCTGGTTTTCAGCATACCTTGACCACTATCTCACCTGATGGTAAGTGATGATATGGTCGAAGATGTTGTTCAATCTAACCTAGAAGTACTGGGTCTCAAGGATAGCTGCCGGTACAAACAGTTAGGTGCTTGGTGGTGGATTTTCTATTGGGGGTGGTAGCTAGCCAGGTGGGCATTCGCAAAATGCCCTACCACCATGCTGTAACGACTGCCATCGAAAGACAACAACCGGGACCGACGGCTTAACGTGCCCTCCAAAGCACGGAAGCGCTCAGTAGTAATGTCACTAGCGCTCACCCATCCAACTCATGACCGCGGGCAACGTTGCTTAACTTTGACAGCTAAGTAAACTTCGCTACGAGCGCTTCAAAAAAGTTACGTTAAAGTAAAAGAGCAGTTCCAATTTTAAATAATAAGTAGGATCAGAACAGGATAAAAATACGTAAATATAAATTGTAAATATAACTGATAGGTACCTACCACGTGGTATATCTTCATAGGGTCGATCCGGAATACAGCATGCAACTAAATTTGTTAGTAACAAAATCTCATTCAAATCATACTGGGACAAAATTTGTTTTTGCCGTTAAATAAGTATTCGCATTATTCGCAATTGTTTCTAAATAAAGCATTTTTTTAACTGAATGCAACAAGTATGCACAGATTTACTTTGTAAGAAATTTTAATAACGCAATCATGAGACCGAAATTGTCTATGATTTATATCAGATTTTGTCAGTAACAAAATTTAATTACGTAGGTTCTTGCTTATTAAAGCAGGTACCTGTTTTAATGTTTTCAAAATTGCTAGAGCTGATAATATATACAAATAATAAGCAGCGGTTGAGTTCCTTCAAACAATATATTAGGCCGTGCTGCAGGTCCATGTTCCGATCCCCACCGCAGACAATAAGCTACAGTGCGTGGTTGAAGAGCCTTTTGCGAACAGTCGCCTGGCTAGCTACCACCCTCAAGTAGAAAATCAGTCGTATCCAAGCACCTTGTGTGTTCTGGCAACGGTCTTTGGGGGCCAGTCATTCTAGGTTAGCCTGAAGAACATCTTCGACCTCATGATCACTTTCTATCAGGTGAGATTGTGGTCAAAGGCTAACCTGTCAAGCATATAAAAGCCAGTAAAATTACAGGCACATGAGCAACTGTTATGTCTCCGTGTGACGGGCACAATGCATCTGTTATAGGCAGATGTAACCGCGTGCTTAATCTGTCACAATCACATAAAAAATTACCCCAAATATAGAAACTACAATAAGTTACATTTTTTTTTTATTTTTTTTTTGCCTGATAGTTTAGCCTTTGACCACTATCTCACCTGATGGTAAGTGATGATGTGGTCGAAGATGTTGTTCAGGCTAACCTAGAAGTACTGGCTCTCAAGGACAGCAGCTGAAGCGCTCGTAGCGAAGTTTACTTAGCTGTTCTCAACCGATCAGCAAAGTTAAGCAACGTCGCGCGCGGTCATGAGTTGGATGGGTGACCGCTAGTGACATTACTACTGAGCGCTTCCGTGCTTCGGAGGGCACGTTAAGCCGTCGGTCCCGGTTGTTGTCCTAGGATGGCAGTCGTTATAGCATGGTGGTAGGGCATTTTGCGAATGCCCGCCTGGCTAGCTACCACCCTCAAGTAGAAAATTTGTCGCCAAGCACCTAACGGTGTGTTCCGGCAGCTGTCCTTGAGAGCCAGTAACTTCTAGGTTAGCCTGAACAACATCTTCGACCACATCATCACTTACCATCAGGTTAGATAGTGGTCAAAGGTAATCTATCAGGCATAAAAAAAAAAAAAAGCTGCCGGAACACACCGTTAGGTGCTTGGCGACAGATTTTCTACTTGAGGGTGGTAGCTAGCCAGGCGGGCATTCGCAAAATGCCCTACCACCATGCTATAACGACTGCCATCCTAAGACAACAACCGGGACCGACGGCTTAACGTGCCCTCCGAAGCACGGAAGCGCTCAGTAGTAATGTCACTAGCGGTCACCCATCCAACTCATGACCGCGCGCGACGTTGCTTAACTTTGCTGATCGGTTGAGAACAGCTAAGTAAACTTAAAAATACTTACATGCACAGAATAAATAATAATTGTATACGTTCATGAAGTGGTGAACCTTTGGTCTAAACCGAATAAAGTACTTAGTAGGTTATACATAAATAGTAAAAGAGTTTTATCTTTATAGACTGAGCCTAACCCTGATTCATGAATCTACAACGTCAACATTTCAAGGAATGCTGAAATGGAGCTTATCAGTTTAGTCATGTTCACTGAATTGAACCGTCTTTTATTTCCTGTCCATTTACAGATCTCAGTTTTGTAGTCGGTAAATGTTATCTAATATTTTATGATATCTACCTACTACAATTTTATTATAAAAAATATCTAGCCAGGACTGTCAAGCTAGGAGCTACCTGACTTATCCACACATTACAAAAAATAGCCCACTAAATAAGTAAATGAGTCCCACTAGTAACTATTTACCCCGTGGGGTATCGGGTTAGAATGTCACCCCCCCCCCCCCCCCCCACCCCCCATTGCTAGCTGTAGGTGGCTCCCCAAGTCGCCTACCAAGCGTGGGGATTATGGCAAACCCGCTATAATGGGGGGAGGCCGTGTTCAGCAGTGGACAATCCGGCTGATACAGTACAGTACTCAGTTTATTTGTGATTTTGTAAAGTAGGTACTCATTTAAATTCTTTATCTGAGTATGGTCTGATAATGAGCACCATTAGCTATAATAATGGTTTGTCATTTTGCGAGTACCCACCTGACTAGCTATTAACCCCCTGTAAAAAATCTGTCACTAATCACCCGACGGTGTCTCCGGCAGTAGTAATTGAGAGTCGTAATTCTAGGCTAATCTCAACAAAATCTCCGACTTCATCACTGGCCGTCAGATGAGACAGTGGTCAAAACTAGACATCAGAAAAAAATACCGCCTCAGTGCAAAGAATGGGCAATAGTTTGTGTGCATAATGTCACAAAACAGCAAAATGTCATGCTTCAATGTTCAGACGTAAGTCATTTTCTTAGATAAATGCAAATAGTCAGATTCCTATATAGACAGAAAATCAAAATAACAGATTCGGGTCAGAATCAAAAAAAAAATACATAGATTCTAATAGCCGTTGGCCTTTATAATAAAGAGCTGAAGTACCATGTCAGAGGTGTCCATATTTTGCCAGATATGTTTGGTCCATGTTTGCTCATAGATAGCGAGCCTATTGCCAATCTGACGCGCGGACTGCTTCCGAAAATATTCTGTCAGAAAAACCCAACAGTATGTCCGGCCGGTGATCAAACTTAGGACGTCAAGATTCCAAAGCAAAGTTTTTACAGTAGGCAGCATTTTGTAATTTTTTATGTGTATACCTGCCTCGAATCCTGCTTTTCCTACATTTGGCACGTATCCAAGTACCATAATGGATTTGGTTCACAGTTAATTTACCGTGTGACAGCAAATTTTTTATGTGACTCAACAATTAATTGGAAACATAACTAGATATAAACAGCTACGGATAATAACCGCATTATGTTTTTATCCTCATTTACATATACATTAAATGATTTAAATTATATTTTACTTACATATCGCATGACATTATTGTCCTCCATGACCCATGTTGGAAAATTAAATAAAAAAGTGGTAAAAAAAAAGAACAGGTAACCCTATCAAGCAATTGTTTTTATTTTGGGCAACTGCATACATGGTCCTTATGTCTGATATTTCATCAGTATAGATGGTAACCCATTCAAGAAATTTCAGATATATGGACCAAGTATTCAGTCACCCAAAAATAAAAAATAAAAACAATTTCTTGAAAGGGTTACCAGTTCTTTTTTTCTAATTACCCGAAAAAAATGCACGTGTGTAGTTAAAAGTTGTCGTTACATATTAGAAATTCTATATATATGTATACACCGTGTAAAATTATTTAACGCACTTATATATTTTATTAAAAAGAGCATATTTACCAAGTAGGTACCTAACATGAATTCAATTTTGTAATAAAACAACTTTAGCTCTGATTTTCTCGTATCAATAAAATACAATCATTATAATAGTCAATAAAGCTACTATTTAAATGATCTAACATTAAATTTACTGTCGGATCCAAGTTAGGCATTTAATCGAGGTTCCAATGTTTCCTAGACAGACAACTGAGTTCAAAGACCTTTCGGCGACTGTGGTTGATTGCTAATCTATCTGTATGCTGCACGTTTCCACAGCAATAAAACTAACATAGCCCTTATTGCAACTATATAAACCTCGAAATCGTTTTGCAAATTCATTTTAACTTTTTATATCATCATCAAATTTAAACTTATACCTTATTGTTAAAAGTAAAAAGAGTTAAATCGTTTGGCATACCTATTTCTTTTTGTAATTACTATAAGTTTTTTTGGTGTTTGAATAAAGCTAGACTAAGTTTTAAGTATACCAATTTATAATAGTTCTTCCTGCTCAATTAAGAAAAATAGTGAACTAACCGCTGTCCGTGACTTTAAGACTGTGTTTTGTTTGATGTCAAAAGTTCTGGGACTGGAAAAGATTCTGGGGACTAATCACTCTTTTCAGGAACTCTTAGGTACTTTTGAAGAAAATGTTTGCAATTTTTTAAAATGATCAATGAAAGTCCATTTTATTAATTGTATTAAATATAGCTATTTTCGTTGAATTATTTTTAAAAAGATTACGATTATTAGAAATACGATCTAATGCTTTTTTATGAAAATGAGGAAAATGTATATATTAATGAACTAATTATTAGTTAAAATGGCTTAAAATGGCTTTACGTGAATTTTCATTTTTTTATCTGGTAGCCTAATATCTGGTATCGGAAACCAAACACAACTCACGAACTGACGAAAAATTCGAGATGTGTTATTTTGTCTTGATATTGTTACGTATTAATAAACAAATCTCGTCTTCAATCCGGTACCTTGTAGCACGTTAACCATAGTAGTTTTACACTCGCAGCAAAATGTTTACATTCGTCATAGTTTAAACATAAAGGCCAATGATTGTTTCATGTTTTAAAAATATGTCACGGACTGTTAAAACAATAATATAATGTTTTAGTATCATGTGATATGTTTCTATAGACTTTCCAAGCATAATGTACATTGGTTTGCATGTTTATCAGCTACGTATGATTTTACATAGGTACAACTGCAAACTTAACTTAGGTCTCTTTCTTTATCTTTATCTTGAACTCAAGTTTGAATTATTCCTATATTTCATTCATTATTATTTCCCTATATCTAGAAATCATATAGATATTATTAAATATAAGGGTTACGACGCAAGTTTTTCTAGCTCGACGTAAAATTACTATAGACATCGTTCTAAAAGCATCCTTAATAAAATAAACAACAAGTAATTACCACACCACCTTACTTATAAGTACCCATAAAGCTCAGTAAAAACACTCATCGCTATATAATCTTTGGCTTATGGCTGACGCTTCTGATGCCTAATTCAAAATATAACAACGCCTGTTTCTATTCAGTCATCGGCACATCTGGTGCCAGTAGTTTGATCCCTCCATCTTGATGTTCTCAGCTTCCTCACTTCGTTCCAAGGCACGTGACTCACGCCGTTTATGGCTTACAACAACACACTTCACAAGCTATTAAGCTGAGAACAGATATATTATATCCCTTTACATGCATGCCACGGATGCGAGAGGCCGTAGTTATTAGATATATCACATTCAGATTGCTTTCAAAACTGTATAGAATTTTATATACTTAAATTACCAAAACTACTTTATGTATGTCGTAGAAAAAGGTTGCATTCTAGATTCTAATGATGTTTAGAGACATTTTGCCGTTAGTTTCAACTTTGAACTAACATGATTACATACAAATAATATCTACTTGAAGATAGACAAGTTCTTTCGGATGTACCTAACCCCAGTAAAATAGCGCTCATCCACTACGTCATAACATAAATTATAATATGTCACAATGTTTTTTTTTATACTGTAAATGTGGGTGAAAATTTACTGTAATAATATGTAGTTATATTTAAAAAAATTACACTACAAATTAGAAGAATTAAAATATATAAATCCCTTACTTGTAATGTTAAAAAATATCTAAACAAGTGCAGGATGTTCCAAAAAATGTACCTGTGAACATTAACATAAATCAAACAGCCCCATTTTGAAGTGGCATGTACCTAACACTACCGTGACTACCGTTCATCGTCGTGGCGTCTAAATTTATTTTAGTTTCACTTATATGGCAACACTCCCGGAGACTGGCCGAAAATAAGATGCAGTCTGATGTCAACGGCCAGAATACGATGCAATAAGAAAAAAAATAGTATTCTATTTTCAAATTGCAGTGGAGAGCTGACGGCGGACGTTTAGACAAAAAAGGAAAACACTTTGAGCGTGGTATTTTCAGAATCAGAATGTATATATGTTACAAAACAGGAAAACTGATTGGTTAAATTCTAAATGGAAATAAATGTAACTAATATTCACAGCTAAATAAATAAAATTATTCATTTTACAGGAAAGGTTAGCTGTAAGATACCTATATAGCAATTAGTTGTAAAATGCTGTCCGTGATCGTTTGGGGCTCACTCATTGTTGTATAAATAAATTAGTTTGTCGGTCCTCACGTCTCACGGGTTTTTTGTGTGGAATGTTGACCCAAGTTGTGTTCTTTGATAATGGATTTTTATAAATTAGTTTAAATACTTTTAAAGTTTCAGTACAATACATTTAACTTTTTTTTTCGTATCCTCGCTTGTTTTACCATCATCGTGTAGAGTCCGACTAACGCTATCGTTTTTTTATGATAAAAATATTTATGTGTAATAAAAGTAGTTGAAGATGTAAGTTTTAGTAAATTGAACTCCAAACCAGACAAATTAAAGTGTTCATTATCTTACATTTAATATACTTTTACTTACTTTTTTGAACAGCTATAATACAATACTTATTTAAGTATACCCGTATCCCAATACAGATCTGTGTACAAATGTCTCTTAGGCTCAGGAATAAAACATAAAACAGACTATATCAAGACCAAATGTAGCAACAATGTGTTGAGAAGAAAATACTAACCTGTTTAAGTACCTACTTAAATATGTAATTATTTTACCTATTTGTTTAATAAAATTTATCTATTCGTGAACGTGCACTGACTGGCAGAAATATAGTAAGTAGCATATTTATTTCTCTTCATTCTCAATTCAACCAGAACGGCTCAATATAGCCAGTACCTGTTGCTATCTAGCGCATCCACATTAGCAAAAAGCCTGTACACTGGCTGAATACTAGGATCGCATTGTCCAAAACTAGAGTTTAAGTAAAAACCTAGCATTTTTAGTCCACGCCACTGTCAGGTGGTTAGAGATCAGGAAACCTATATGCAATGGTAGTTAGTGGGTTTCCCTGCCTGTGATGACGCACAAAGGGTTGTAGGTAAATAAAAGGGTAACTAATTACATTTAAACAAATACCACAAAGGTTCACTACGCCCCAGGTGTAACGGTGTACTCAAGTTAGAAAGGTATCAATATGCAAGTACTAATGAATATTCCAGAAAAAAAACTTTTCTTTTAACACAGTTCCCGTTTTGAATGATGCATAAAAAGAAATAAAATATGGTCATAATTAAAAAAAGTCACGGACCCTGAAGTCGGTGGAGTGTAGATTTATAAAATAATAAAAAAGGTATCAATGTATGCTGTGCTCTAATACGTATTAAGAAGGGATATGTTAACTTTTGTAGTGCCCTATTTCACGCGCGTTTAACTAGGTACCTAGTTATCCTTGTTAGTCCAGAAACTAATGAATCAATATTGATTCATTCATCTAAATCCGTTCAGTCAGCCGGTCATGTCACCGAACTAACTATTCTTGATCACTTAAAAAAAATGAAGTTTTTTTTTGTTTTTTAATTTTCTCAATCCGGTCGCATTTTTTGTTTTATGTCTGTTACCTCAGAAATCCATCATAATTTGTAATATGATTGAAAAAATATTTCTTTATTTGAAAGGATATTCTTTGTCTCAGAAATTTCATAAAATTGGTTGAGAGCTTTACCTTTTAATTCAAAATAACTGGAATAAATATGACATACTAACGAGTAAACAAAAATGCGGCAATTTCTTAGTTTTCGATCACGTTTTTTCTTTAAATATTTTACAATAGCTTTGTTGGTGGCTTTGGAAGAATTGCCATTATTTGTAAACGTCGAGTGTCACGTGATTACGGGGGTTGCCAGATAACAAAATCTTCCCCAAAACCCGTGGACTACGTATCTAATTACACTTAGATTGGACAACTTATGCAAATAATAGATTTCTTTTGAATACTTATGATAAGTTCTGCAGCTTTATCTTCTCGTAGGGTACAAGGAGCAACCCGTATGATATTGTCCTCTAATATCACCAATCAGATTCGCTTGTCGCCTCATTGCTCTCCGATTAATGCAAGTGACTGATGGCCTGGATTTGCCTTATGGGAATGGAACTCTAACAAGAGTTCCATTCCCATAAGGCAAAATGGAGCTCTATTCATGAGACTCCGCTGTCTGTTTGTCTATCTTTGCGTATCATGAATTTTAGGCAGGAGAACATGCATACAAAATTTCACGTAACTACGTTTATAACGACTACGTGCACACTAACCTTTTGCTGACTCTTGAGAACAGCTGTTAGAGTACACTATTAACACAGAATAAAAAGGACCAGAAGGGTCACTCCGCAAAGCCATTCCAATAAAAGCGACTCTAGCTACAAAGCAATAGAGTACCTTTCAGCTCGCAAAGTACGGAGTATCTAATATTTATGTTCACCTACAAGGCGTCTCTTTCTATAGCCACATATAGCTCTTATCTCTTCTGATGCAGCACGCACCATACAGTAATCCTTTTGGTGGATCAATTTTGTTTTCAGTTTAATTTTATATTATATCGATATTCAATTCGCACAAAGCAACTTAAATCCAGCTTTATAATGCGTACGACCGAAGTATAATTTCGCCATAGATATAATCTGCAAGTGTTCAAGCTAGGCAAACATGTTCCGCCATCGTCGACCGCGTCATCACTTTCTATCAGGTGAGACAGCGGTCAAATGTTTACTCATCTAAATAAAAAAAAAATTGAGAGATAAGTATCAACTTTCTGTCTAACCCCAAAAATGTCCAGGAATTGATATACCTTGATCTGGCAACCCTAGTGCAAAGCCAGGCCGATATTCGCTGAATACCCTACCACCACGCGGAGAAGCTGAAGTCCGCGGCGGGATTTGTAACTTTGCACTGCAGTCCATATTGCTACTGAGTGTTGCACTGTTGTGAGAATTGCACTGCTTCAAAAGTATATTATGTAAACGATTCTTGTTAGTGAAAAGTTTTTATACATTCATATTCAATAGATATACATGTATACATTTTACAATAGATACATACATCTATATTACTATGTACTACACTATATCTATTGTAAAATGTATACAATGATATCTCCCTAAAAAATCTTAACATTTTAGATGACCTACACTTGGGTTCAATAGAACATGTGAATATTTTAGATATTTGCCGCGCGCGCCGATTATTGATTGTACCAGGTCAATGACGGTCAAAAAACAACTGTTTTCGGTCAAGACAAACTTAATTCGGGTCAAATACATTAGTTTTGGTATAAATGGGGTAATTGATAGAGTCATGCGAGGGTATACAGAAAATTATTTGTTTAAATATTTTTTCCTCCATCTAATGTCAACGAAATGAGGTTATATGGTTTATCTTCACTGACCCATCAGTCGTAGTACTTTTCTTTTACGGTACATGGTAGTGTCATCACTTACCATCAGGTGAGATAGTGGTCAAAGGCTAACCTATATCTTTAATACATAAAAAAGGTATGTGCCTAAAATATGTACATATAGGTAATTATTTAGTGTATATATTATGTTATATATTAATTAATTAAATTATGACATAATGTACATTTATGTATCGAAATTTAAATATGTAACCTTAATTTATTATTCACCATCGTTTATCTCTTCTCTAGTTTTTGTCCTTCCAAAGGTTGTCTGGAAGAAATCGCGACACAGCGATAAACTTAGGTACCTGCTTAATAAGTGTAATTTATTTTTGCTTGGTAAACAATAAAGAATAAAAAACATCCGGCCAAGTGCGAGTCGGACTCGCGCACCGAGGGTTCCGTCCAAACCTGTAGGTATATTAGTAAAAGTTATAGTCATTTTATTGCTAAATTAAATCCATAACATTTTAAAGTATTTTTATTAAATGATGTAACTAAAAATGTATTGTGCGATATGAAGTTGCTTCGTACCATATTTCACGATTCTGAGTTCACGGGAAGTACCCGGTAGGTTTTGATTCCCTTGCGAGTGTCGAAAATTTGCGGCATAAACGGCTGTATCTTTTGATTGCGTTGGCTTAGAAGTTTGATTTTTTCACAGCTCTAAGGTACAGTAGACTTAAGTATTTTATGTGAATTTCAGATTGATACCTCTTCGCGTTCCTACGAAAAAGGGTCTTGCTTGACAGACAGATGTACAACAAAAACGTATAAGGTTACAAAGTACAAATTCACGAGAGAAAAAAATAAAGGCATGTGTTCGATCCCTATAATTTTCTCTCTCGTAAATTTGTATTTTTGTAATATAATCTCTCCAAGCAGGCGTTATTGCAAATAAAATGATAAGGTTGCGTCATCATTTACAAGTTTAAAACCAACTGCTAAATTGGTTTTGTTTGTAGTACAACGTAAGTTGAACTATAGGTGTCGCTCCATCCCAATACGATTATTAAATAAAGAACGAGAGGAAATTGGATTATGAATCATTGTCATGTTAGCTCAGTCGGCTATACCGTAAAAGCTATAGGGGTGGATGGACGCGCGTTCGAGTCCCGCACATACTATATTTATTTCTCTCGTAAATTTGTAATTTTGTAACATAGTCCGCAGAGCAGGCGTTATTGCAAACATAACAATATTAAAATGGTCCTATAAGGGTTCCGTTTTTTCCTTTTGAGGTACAGAACTGTAAAAACAATGTTAACTATATCAATGTTCAATCTTATCTTCCCATTGAGGTGAGGCCAACCCAAAGACAGTCATATCATACATAAGTCATAAATCATAACATAACACACCCAGTCGTAATCCATGGAATAATACATAGGTCGACACAGTGATAAATTTGTTTACCTGTTCTCTGATGAAATTTTTTTTACTAGCGGCATGGACATCAATTTCTTTACTTTTCTAATTTTCTGTTGACGTTTACGATACTGTTTGCATCTCTGATCTGTTAAGATCCTTTGGTACACAATGAAAGCGCTCGTAACGTTGCTTGTTTAGTCGTTTTTAACCGATCAACTAAGTTATTAACCTCCGCTTCAGTTATGACTTGGATGGGTGACCGCTAGTGACGTTAATACTGACCGTGTACGGGCACGTTAAACAATCAGTCCCGGTTGTTATCTTAGGATGGCAGATATTATAGCATGGTGGAAGGGTATACTATTGCAAAGCCAGCCTAACTATGGTAGAAAATCTGCCGACAAGCACCTAACTGTGTTCCGGCACCTGTCCTAAAGCCAGTAATTCTAGGTAAGCCTGAATAACATCTTCGGCCACAACATCACCTGCCATCAGGTGAGATAACAAGTGGTCTAATCAAAGGCTAGCCTAACACTTACAAATCTAAAGCTGCCCGTGCCTTTACTTTCCATTTTTCTGTTGACGGCATTGATAGTTTTTGTCTTTCTTATACCTGTGATTGTTGATTGAGTGAGATTTATTATACGGTCATAGGGCCATAAAACGAACTATAACACCCTCCTGCATAATAATGTTATACACTAGTGCGTAATAGAATTATCCCTACAAAGTTTAAGTTAGTACCTAACTGCAAATTGTATGCGAGTAAACAGAGCATTTTCAATTCAACTCGGCTGATTTACGCGCTCGCCTGCGCCTCGAGCTGCAACACACAGCCTCGTGTATAATGAGCAACTTAGCTCACTTGTATCATAATCTACTATTAATTCTTAAATTTAATCAATTTTGACCATAAATTACAACTGATATGTAACAAAACACAAAAATATTAATTTACTTTATTAGGTATATACTGGCTGTTTATGTGGCTTTGCCTTAAAATATTTATTCGTTTAAGAAAGTTCGCGTTTTATTTCTTTTCTCGCAAATATGTTATAAAAAGTCGTATGACACACGTCCGCTTTGATAATTACAGCCTCTGATTTCATGTAGCAATATCGCTGTAATTTTCACTTTACCGCACTTATATCATAACTATTATTATTTATTACCAAACAATAATGACAGAAGTATATACACTTTGTCACCTTCGTTCAATGACAAGGAAGAAGAAGAAGAATGTTATGGATACGATACAGTCCTTATTATTCTTATATTGTAGAAGCACAGACAAAAAATAACAGTAAAGGTACTAAATATTGTAACGAGTCAGGACAAGTCCTACATCTCCCTATTTATAGAAGGAACAGATGTTCTGATCCAATATTTGGACAATACAGTAAACCTGAACAATGTATACGCCCAACCACAACGAAAGAGGGTACATTGTTAAGAGTAGAGTGGACGGAGCGCTTTCTATACACACGTAGTTTCGTCATATTTTAAATACCAATTGTCAAACTCGGTGAAATATTTTATGCATATTGCTGAGTCTAATATCTATGCTTCTAGTTTGCCAGCTTTTCGATTTATTATTTATTTATCCCTGAATGTCAAAATAACGATTCCCATACAAAACGGTTTTTTGAATTGTTTTTGAAAATCTATTCTATACTTATAATAAAACTGTAACAGATCCAATTCCGTACATGATAGACATTTTGAAAAAAAAATTTAGAGCAATCTGTAGCTGACTCTGATTCCAAAACTGTATTTTTTTTTCTGTCTGTCTGTCTGTATCCCGGCCTCGCATCACTCCAAAACTACTGAATGGAATTCGTGGGGTTATTTAGTTTTGCAAGCTTGCTTGATAAAACTCTAAAATCTGAAACATTAGCCACATCAGTTTTTTAACTTTTGCCGTATACCTACATTTTGACGACTGCGCAATGGAAGGGCACAGTTTAACATATTATATTCCTATACCTCGACAAAAAGACGCCGTTTTAAAATCGAAATTCCAAAAAAACGCACAAAGTAGGTACTTTGCTTCAACATTTATTGTGCGAACCGCGAAGGAACTGAGTTACCTACTTAACTACTGATTTCTGGATAATACAACCCGGGTGTTTACAAACCCAAAGTAAAAAGCTCCTTTCTGAGCTATGCTTTACTAAGAGTGCTTCACCACAGAGCACAGCGTTGCTTGATTTGAGATAAACAGTGCTCAAATGTGAATAATTAGTCTGCAGGTATGGCAATCGCAAACGAAGTTGCAGGTACAGGTACCTAGTACTTAATATTACGGAAATCTGCCAAATCGGAAGCATAGATATTAGGCTCAAGGATATACATGCCATTCACAAAGTTTGAACACAGCCCACAAAGTGGAATCGCCATAGAGCGATCCCGACCTGGGGCCCAACAACCACCTTTTAAAAACTATTCTGGAATACTAACATCATTATTTCCGACTTAAAATATTAATACATAGATTCGTGCAGTGGCCAAGAAACAATAATTTTCTTATAGCGCTATCTCTATCGCACAAATGACTTGATTCAATGCGTGCAGCTCGCTCTCACCTAGAAGTTCTAATGTAAGTTTACTATAGTGGCATGTGGGGGTGCAAATTAAAATTGTTAATGTAAGATTAACAGGAAATTAGGCGGAATTGTCACTAGATATATATAATTTTTATAAAGATTTTAAAGTGTTTTATTAAATAAATAATTAAATGTTTTCTTAAAATACTTTTAACATATTTTTTATTATTAAAAATGGATTTCCGCAAAGTAACGCCTGAATCTATTCATTATGTTAATGTACGGTTAAATTAAGAGGCGGGAGTTGGCCCCCTGCCCATTGGCAGTTTTAAGCGTATTATTTAAAGTATTCACCTCGCGTACTAATTAAACAACCAATCAGAATTTTCCATATAAAGAGCTAAAATACTCGTACAAGAATGGTATGACAAATATTTTTTAAAGGTTTTCAAGGCCAAAGAAAATGAACAGGCTTACATAACTTCAACAGTCTAGGTATAAGGACTGTGCCCTGCGATACGATCTTCATTCCTGCATTAGGTCGATATGTACCTATAGGTACTTTATGAACTATAGTAATACAACAAGCAGAATCCGTACCAACAAATTACGCTTCGTTTATTATATACTAGCGGCCCGCTCCGGCTTCGCACGGGTATAAAATATATAGCCCATGTCATTCACTGAAAAAATGATTAAAATCGATTCAGTAGTTTTGATTTATTCATTTACTGCCCGTGGCCCGCACGCATTAAATTTAGAGTTTCTTTCCCTAAACCATGAAGATTTCCTGCTATCTTTGGAATATCTAAATTAATACACTACATTTTTACTTATTTTCTTTTTACATTTTTACACTACTACACGCTCCCGCTGCCCGGGCCGGCCGGAAATGCCGCAAACGCTACGTCCCGCAATTTTTAAATCCGTAATATCTTCGAAAATATTGATTTAAATCATATACTGTAAAGGGCCATATAGATCTATATTAAATTAACAATGTATTTAAAGTATTTAATTAGATAAGGATGAAAGCTGTATTGGTTAAAATTGCTTCGAAAATTAGCCAATATTTGTCGTAAAAAGTAAATGACAAAATAAAATATTGTGGTATATCCATAAGAGATAGACATATACCATAGCGGAGTTTTCTGTAGACCTTTTCAATGTGTACAATACTTAGTACATTATTTTGATAAATCTCGTAGTATAATTTACGACATCACGTTAGAAACCTCAAAAACAACAGTATTTCTCCACTATTTAATGGATGATATTATACATATAAACCTTCCTCTTCAATCACTCTAAAAAAAACCGCCTCAAAATCCGTTGCGTAGTTTAAAAGATTTAAGCATACATAGGGATATAGGGACAGAGAAAGCTACTTTGTTTATACTAAGTATGTAGTGATGATGATAGGTACGTAAAAGGGATATTGGGTAGGACCAGAATTAGGTGTCACCTTTATGTTCCATAGTCATGTCCACAGTTCTTACCACTATTATACTTGTGAAAATTTCAATTCCACCTACCTATTATACGTATCCAAAGATAGGTAAGTGGGAGATGGACGGCCGTCTGCCCGTCCATCTCCCACTTACCTAACACACTTACCTTAGCTTAGTAATATCGTTGGAGAGACGGACGGACGGAATTGCGAATGCTCTGTGAGCTGAAGATCTCTCTACAGAACCTGTAGAGGACATCCGCTGGATAGACATACGAATGCGTTTTGCCTGCTCTGTGGCTCTCAAGGACTGCTGCCGGAACACACCGTTAGTTACTTGGGGACAGATTTTCTACTTGAGGGTGGTCGCTAGCCAGGCGGGCTTTCGCAAAATCTTCGTAAACCAGCATAAAAACTTCTAACCGTGTTTCCTCTTGTCCTCAGTTCTGGGAGATCATATCTGAGGAGCACGGCATCGACCCCACAGGCGTGTACAAAGGGACTTCGGACTTGCAGTTGGAGAGAATCTCAGTCTACTACAATGAGGCCGCTGGTACGTATCCTCTATTTTTTTTATGTTATTGTGAAGAACAAGCGTGAGTCTCACCTGATGTTAAGTGGACTAACCTCTGCCTATAACCTATTCTCTGGTTTTCTGGGCCCGTCATTAATGTAATGTAATAAATACTTATATTTGTAACAAGCTATGGTAAAGTAGGTCCATTAGTACTTATTGTGTGAAATAATAATTGTAAACGACTGTTTTTACCTAAAAGAATAAATAAATATACAAACAAAAAATAAATGCAAATTTTCACTTGTGATACTTGCACTTTTTATATTATCGTGACAAAATTTGCACTGCGCCGGTCACACTGAGACAAACAATTGTTAAGTCTCAAGTGCCTGTGATTTTACTGAAGCAGTGATGGGTCTGTGGCATTGGCTATGGACTGCCGCGCAGCAGGTCCACGCTACGAATCCCGCCGCGGGCTAGAGCTTCACCGCATGGTGGAAGAGCATTTAGCGTATGCCCGCCTGGCTAGCGACCACCCTCAAGTAGAAAATCTGTCGCCAAGCACCTTACGGTGTGTTCCGGCAGCAGTCCTTGAGAGCCAGTAAATCTAGGTTAAACCTGTTAACACCTTCGACCACATCATCACTTAGGTACCATCAGGTGAGATTGTGGTCAAAGGCAAGTCGATCAGCAATAAAAAAAATACTGGCGTTCATGGCCTGCTGCCGGAATACTGTTAGGTGCTAGGTAACAGATTTTTTACATAAGGGTTTAGTTAATTTAGAGGTATTTCAATATTTAAAAGAGAGTTAAGTATTACAAAATCTAAAATTGAGGTATACAAGATTAAAAATAGAGGTATAACAAAATTAAAAAGATGGATTACATAATATAAAATTGAGGTAAGTATACAAAATTAAAAATGAAGCACCTGGTAAAACCTTGGAGCACGAGGATGTAGGTTACGTATTTCTTTTGACGCCTCAGTCTAGCAAGCGCTTATAAATGTTCAAAAAGCTTTCCCACGTTAGCTGATAAAAAAACACTTATCCGCGTAGATTTCGAATGATAAACAACATCTTTCCAGGTTGTGAGTCGAAAAATGATTATATTGACAGAACTAGGTGGTCTAATCAGCATTAACAGTTTTTATAAGGCAATTATAATTACTTTCCCAGCTTTGCTTAGCCAGTTAAAATTGCATACAATCTAGATTATATTGAAATAGAAATTCAACGCGTCTACTTTCAAGCTATTACTTTTAATAGAGTTACAATCAAGCACTCTATCTTTATGGCTGAGATGGTCGATAAAATTTTAAAGGCATGTCAGTTGACACCTAAAAATTGCTCTCTCGATGTGATATAACGAAGTCGACACGCAAGATCTTTATCTTAGTACTGACATACTCTTTTATGATATGAAATGACGAGACAGAGACAGTAGTCAGCAATAAAAATATTTAAAAAACAACGGAAGCGACTTAATACAGTAAGCTCCATCTTTCGTTCAGCCAGAACACTTGCTAAAGTGTTGTGTAAAAAATACTTGAAAGAAATGAAAAACAATTTCAGAGAATTTTTTTTTTTATTAAGTATGCAGTTGTTTAAGAAAGTACAAAAGTTATAACCACCGAGTTAAATACACTAATCTTATACCGTGCAGGTTTAATTATAATTATTGTTGCAACAATTACTTTTTTAATATATTATTGCATTGTCATCAATTTTTGAGCTAACTGTACTGTATCAGATGGATTGTCCACTGCTGAACACATCCACCCTTATTAAGGAGCTGGCATAATATTCTCGAGATCGCTGTATAAGATTCCTCAGAAGTCACTGCTGCCCACCTTCCGGTATTTCACCCCTATAGTTGACACTTACCCCACCCACGAGAAGATAAAGGGGTTACAATTTAGCCCTGCATCCCACGGGGTTGAGTTATGTATGTTAAAAAATCATACATGTCATCGGAAAGTTAGTTTAGAATCTATTGCAAAAATTATAAGGTAGGTACAGTTATGAAGTTATGATTCACGCTACAAAAATAATATTAAGTACTAAGTTATTACTAAGCTCCAAATGTAATACATACTATTTATGTCGCTTACACCAAAATAACAAAATTGGCGGCCGCAAAAGGAATCAGAGCCGTGTTCACAAGTCTGGAATGAGGCCCAAAAGCAGCACAATGGCTTGCAACGTCCATAATTACCATAAGGACCGACAATTGACTCAAATGGAGGGTTACAAGATTTACGGTGCGATGAACTCTTAAATAAGTAGGTAGGTACTGCTCTAATCTTTGATTAAGGTTAATTCTTGGTAACGGCGTAACAACGCACTGTGAAAAATGACAAGAAAGGTACCTTGAAGCGCTCGTTGCGAAGTTTACTTAGCTGTTCTTAACCGATCAGCAAAGCTAAGCAACGTCGCCCGCGGTCAGGAGTTGGATGGGTGACCGCTAGTGATATTACTACTGAGCCTGCACGTGCTTCGGAGGGCACGTTAAGCCGTCGATCCCGGTTGTTGTCTAAGGATGGCAGTCGTTATAGCATAGTGGTAGGGCATTTTGCGATTGCCCGCCTGGCTAGCTACCACCCTCAAATAGAAAATCTGTAGCCATAAAGTATGTTCCGGCAGCTGTCCTTGAGAGCCAGTAATTCTAGGTTAAGCCTGTTAACACCTTCGACCACATCATCACTTACCTTCAGGTGAGATTGTGGTGAAAGTCACCTATCAGCAAAAAAAACAACCTGACTTGGAACTTATGAGAAAAAAGGGGTTGGTGATTATAGTCGACACTCCATCATTGGGTCTCCCTCTCATAATCAGCACGCTTGACAGGCGTCTTAGTCTTGGGGATCGCAAGTTTGCAGTTAGATTTGAAGGGGGTTTCAATCCAGCCCGGCACCACACAGGCACAGTGTCGTTACAGAATACATATTATACCAACCCTCTATGAGTAGCATAAGGGTATGAAGATGATGATACATTAGGTGCTGTGGTTATCGCCAGTGCTGGCACGGTTCGCTGCGCACGCGCAACTAACAGTCTTTGTACAGTTATGCCATAAATCGTACGGAGTACCACGCGATGCGAAGTGCACTATCACACCACATTTATCAACACACCTTTACATCTAATACTGAACTATATACTACAGTTCCTACAACGAAAGTATTTAGGGAACTTAAAGGCCAATGCAGGCCCACAGGCAGACAATACTACCAGTTGGCAGCGTGCTGGAAAGATTGCCCCGTTGGATTGCTTATTCGATGATCCAGATAAGCGCCAGCATTTTTATCATGCGTCGCATCCATTTGTCGAAGATGTTGTTCAGGATAACCTAGACTTACTGGCTCTCAAGGACAGCTGCCGGAACACACCGTTAGGTGCTTGGTGACTGATATTCCAATTGAGGGTGGTAGCTAGCCAGGCGGGCATTCGCAAAATACCCTACCACCATGGAAACTTATTTGTAGCGTACCTACGTCATGCAGCATGCATCTCCATGTCCACTAGTCCATATAAACCGAGAACAAAGAACAATCGCAGGATGAAGTGACGTCGAGCGACGTCCAGACGATGATTCACTAATAAATAAAACAAGGCGCGAAGTCTGTTACCGGAAATTTAAATGTTACTTTTACTTCTTACAATCTGTCATACTTTAAAACGCTGTCAAATACTGAACTTTTGTCACTATCGGACTGCGTAGGACTGAAAGAGAGGCCCTGATGGTAAAATCACGATCAGTTTATGTAAAATCCGAAAGAAAGACACAAAACTGGTAACGTAAATGGAAAATGTAACTTTTCTTGTCGCTGTTGATAAAGTATTGCTATTTTTAATATATTTCCATACACATTCATACGTAAATAATTTAGATATTTACGTTACATGCGTAATTTAGAGTCAACTTTGCAATATTATTCTATCTAGAAAGTTTTAAGGAAACGTGTTTCGGACTTTTCTTGGCTTAGATAATGTGATCAAGATTAGTATATAATTTTCTTACTGCTGAAAACTCAATATATTTTGCTTTGCTAAAACTCTGTTCAAGCATAGATAAATGACATTTATCTATAACCATAGATAAATTTTTAGCAAAAAAGCTATTTAGCATTTGTAAAACGACATCGCTTCAGTTATTAATTGAAGGCGTGAATTGGAAAATCGCAGACAATTTACTTTCTGATTTGTCTATGACTTACCCAGTTATACTGATATCGTGATTGGCTCAAATATAAATTGAAAATCTGGAACAAATCGTTGAGACTTTCTTTATGTAGTAGTATACCTTAACAAAGGTTAATGAGAGGCAAGATTTTGTAACGAATATCGAAACATTATGTTCGTAAACTTCGAGGTACGATACTCTTCATACATTCAATCAAAAGTATAATATAAATATTCCGAATTTTATTGCTGTAAAATGCATTGAATCCTCTTTTTGGAGGAGAAAATATTAGACTACGGAAAAAATAACTAAAACTTACCTTTTTAATATTGTTAGGTTTGCAATAACGTCTGCTATGCGGATAACATTACAAAATCACAAATATACGATAGGAAAAATTTAAGTCGTGTGCGGGATTCGAACCCGCTTCCATCCACCCCTTGAGCCGGGGTATGCTCTGACCAATTGAGCTAACATGACATGACGTCATAACTCAAATCTTTCCTATCGTTCTTTAACCATCGTATTGAGATGGAGCGACATCTACAGTACCACTTGCGTTGTACTACAAACAAGACCAATTTTGCAGTTGGTTTTATACTTGTAAAGTAAAATTATAAGGTTGCGTCATCATTTACAAGTATAAAACCAATTGCAAAATTGGTCTTGTTTGTAGTACAACGCAAGTGGTACTATAGATGTCACTCCATCTCGTATACGTCATGTCATGTTAGCTCAATTGGTCAGAGCATACCCCGGCTCAAAGGCGGATGGACGCGGGTTCGAATTCCGCACATGACTTAAATTTTTCCCATCGTATATTTGTGAATTTGTAATAAAAATTACCTCCTATTATCGCACACGTCATTCTTTCTAATACTTGAATAGTGTCGAATCGAAATACGTTCTATCCGATGGTAATATAGGTATTCTCATAGAGAAACATGCATTGCATTAGCGTAATGTGTTACCGTACCTACTCGTAAGATAGTCCATTCTAATAGCAGGTGAAAGTAGAAAATGATAAGAGCTATAGGCTTTTTAAATGATAGGAGGCAGGTGCCTCCTATCATTATTACTATTATGTGCAGGTGCACATAATAGTACCAAAACTCTCAATCAACTTAGTAATCGTGATCAAAGGCAGTGTTTCAAACGTCTGGAACTGGATATGTAAATAATGTAAAATAAACGCGATCATATCCTTTCAAAGTCGTATAATTCTTTTCAATAGCTTTAACACCTATAATCAGTAGTTCCTAGACATTAGGCAGTCATCATTTGGCATTGAACTCAAGTTCATGGAACAGATAAACGGTGCAATGACCGTTGATGATCGTTCCCACAATACGCAAATACCTTTATCTTTGTTATTTCGTTACTGTGCAATTCGTGTCATTAAACCTAATTTGTATGCAAAGTTTCTCAAGAAACTATCCATTGGAATCAGCGTCTGAACTCTGAACCCCCGCGTCCCGCACTTGCAGTCATTACTGCGAATACATTTACTTCGTTTTGAAGCAGTTTCATTAATCATTACACACAAAACGAATTCCCGTTCCGGTATGCCTGACTCCGGAATTAAAACAAATAAGCAAGCAAAGATCTTGAATCAATCAATCTAAATTGAAAATCTTGAAATAAATATATTGGTTCCGTTGTACCTAATTGTGACGTTTTGTTGACAGTTGCGACGGCGGAGAGCGGCGGGAAGTACGTGCCCCGCGCCATCCTGCTCGACCTCGAGCCCGGCACCATGGACGCGGTGCGGTCCGGCGGGTACGGACAGCTGTTCCGGCCGGACAACTTCGTGTTCGGCCAGTCCGGCGCCGGCAACAACTGGGCCAAGGGACACTACACCGAGGGCGCAGAGCTCGTCGACGCGGTGCTAGACGTGGTGCGCAAGGAGTGCGAGAACTGCGACTGTCTCCAGGGCTTCCAGCTGACGCACTCGCTGGGCGGCGGCACGGGCTCCGGCATGGGCACGCTACTCATCTCCAAGATCCGCGAAGAGTACCCCGACAGAATCATGAACACCTACTCCGTCGTGCCCTCCCCTAAAGTGTCAGACACAGTCGTCGAACCCTACAACGCAGTCCTCTCCATTCACCAGCTAGTCGAAAACACTGACGAAACCTACTGCATAGACAACGAAGCTCTCTACGACATCTGCTACAGAACTCTCAAGGTGCCCAATCCTACCTACGGGGACCTGAACCATTTAGTCTCACTGACCATGTCCGGAGTAACGACCTGCCTGCGATTCCCGGGACAGCTGAACGCGGATCTGAGAAAGCTGGCCGTGAACATGGTACCATTCCCCCGGCTTCACTTCTTCATGCCCGGCTTCGCGCCGCTCACATCCCGCGGCAGTCAGCAGTACCGAGCTCTGACCGTGCCGGAGCTCACGCAGCAAATGTTCGACGCCAAGAACATGATGGCGGCATGCGACCCTCGCCACGGCCGCTACCTCACCGTCGCCGCCATCTTCCGTGGACGCATGTCCATGAAGGAGGTCGACGAGCAGATGCTCTCAATTCAGAACAAAAACAGCAGCTTCTTTGTCGAATGGATCCCGAATAACGTGAAGACCGCCGTCTGCGATATTCCTCCTAAAGGACTGAAGATGTCCTCGACGTTCATCGGGAACACAACAGCCATCCAGGAGCTGTTCAAGAGAATATCCGAGCAGTTCACGGCTATGTTCAGGCGTAAGGCGTTCTTGCATTGGTACACAGGCGAGGGCATGGACGAGATGGAGTTCAATGAGGCCGAGAGCAACGTTAACGACCTGGTGTCCGAGTACCAGCAGTACCAGGAGGCGTCGGCGGAAGACGACACGGAGTTCGATCAGGAGGATATGGAAGAACTAGCGCAGGATGAGCACCACGATTAAACTCCTGGCATTGCGTGCAAATATACTTTGTGATTAGATAGGTTACGCGGAGCGAAGAATTTTATCATGGCTTCGTTTAGACTCCCCAGGACGACTAGTCATTTCATGCTTCATTCATCATCATCCATACACTCATCGCCATTTTCACCGCAATTTTTGATATCATCATATGACATATTCATCATCGGGGAAGCCGCTGGGCTCTTCATTCCTGCGTCTTTTAGAAGAATCTAGGACCAGGTTCAATCTCATTCATTACCATCAAATCTCGTCGTCCTGTCGTTGTTACATGGCCACACGATAGGTATTCTTTGGATTTTGGAGGGGCCATCTCATGTTCTGTCCAGTTTCATAATTAAGAGGCTACATTCGACTTATTTTTAAAGTGTCCTCGACTATTGCATACAGTCGTTTTCTTCGAAATACTGAGTGTATATTCTACTCTATCCATTCACAAACAATCTGTATTGCAGATAATACCTACTGCTTGAAATATCACTGCTTTTACGACAATCCGTATGCTATGGAAGTAATGGTTACATACCTACGCAGAGCGGTAACCATATAGATCAAAATATATCCTATTTTTATGTACCAGACGTGCTATACCAACTTCTGCCACATCTGATATAACGTCATGCCACCCTGAACAAAAGACCCCTCTATGTCTAGGTGCTGAATGTCAAGGATTTTTTTAATACCTAGTTTTATATTAGAAGAATTTACACTCAGTATAATTTAAAATGCGATCTTGCACTATGATTCGTCAAATTCATTTGACAAGTCTATTAAGTGCAAAAATAAAAAGATATATTTGAATAAAACATAGTATTACATTGAAGTCTGTTTTTACTAGATATAAGTGAACATTTTCAAGGAACGTACCAATTTGTGCATTTCTTAGCATAAGTAATAATATGTCTGTATGCTTTTATATATTAATTTATAATTAAATGTTTTTAAATTATGTGTTTATTTTTCTACACAATTTTTCTTTATCCTTGCTTGGCACAACCAGTGGATATCCCTATAATTACTAAGCGGCTTATTTTATCCCTTAAAGGTTGTTCGCGCCATCTGTGATTTATTCCCGTAATGATAACCTGGATGATATTCACATAGCGTGACACCAAATTCACATTAGTGTATCCTGTGATCACCTCCCATCATTACCTGGATAATTTATTCCACATTACTTGAATAATGTGAAACACGTTATTTTGACGGAACAAGCACGAGGCCCACCTGATGTTAAGCGGTATTATTTGCCTATAACAGATGCGTTTCATCACAAGTGACGAACTGCGCCCATCGCCTTGAGACATACTTGTTAAGTCTCATTTTTGCCTGTAATTTCACTGGCTCTCATGGACTGCTGCCGGAACACCTGTAGGTACTTGTTTTTTCTACTTTAGGGTGGTCACTAACCAGGCGGACATTCGCAATTGAACGGTGAAGCTCAAGCCCGCGGCGGGATTCGAACGCATGAAAGTAGAATAAATGCAGTGGAGATGAGAGCATTGACAAGCATGATTGGAGTCAAACGGAGTGACAGGATAAGGAATAGTGTGATAAGGGAACGATGCGGTGTGAATGAGGATGTAGTGACTAAAATCGAGCAAGGTATATTACAATGGTTTGGACATGTGGAGAGAATGAATGAAATGAGAATGACTAAACAGTTATACATGGGACAAGTGAACGGAAGTGTTGGTTGGGGTAAGCCAAGGCGAACGATCCGTAATCAGACCGAAGACGTTCTGAAAACAAGCCAGGTCGGGAGTACCCTAAACCGACGTTCATGTATGAAAGAATTGATGAGTTTCGATGAAGCGAAAGAGTAAGGGTCGTAGGAAGTGGAAATCTGTGGTATCTGCCTACCCCAACGGGAAAGAGGCGTGATTTTTATGTATGTACCTATTACTTGAATGTTTTAAATTTGACTCTTTGTCAGTAACTACAAGTTTCATATAGTTACTGACTAAGTAACTATATGAAACTTGTAGTTACTTTACTTTACTTTAATTGAAATTTCTTCATTCTGAATATGCCAATATTTAGAACATATTTTGTGCAATTATGAATACCAACTCAAAATTTAGGTGCCAAATAAACTTCGATGCTACACGTGATTATTAGTGTGTTAGCTGACGTTATGCTCTCCAGCTGACACATGCTGTATATACGAAACGGCTGAAGATGTGGTTATATACTATAGCCAGGGATTTAGAGCATAATTTGTGCCAATAGCACAAAAAAATTAGAACGTCAGCCAACTGTCACAGTCGTTTACATACTTCTAGTCTAGCCAACCTATGATGCCAAATTAAAACGAAATAGCCAATGCTAAGACAACTACTTCTCTGTTTATACTCCTTGCTATAATTGGAAATCGTTCAGGCTGACAATGTCTGATGTCCTAGACATTCTCCTATTTAGGGTTCCGTACCCAAAGGGTAATAACGGGACCCTATTACTGAGACTTCGCTGTCCGTCCGTCTGTCACCAGGCTGTATCTCAAGAACGGTGATAGCTAGATAGTTGAAATTATTACAGATGACGTATTTCTATCGCTATAAATACTAAAAATAAAATAAATATTTAAGGGGGGCTCCCATACAACTAACTTGTTTTTTTTTACCATTTCTTGCTCGATACTAATAACGGTGACAGGTAGACGCTTTAACTATTCACAGAATATTTAGTTACGGAACCGTCGTGCGCGAGTCCCACTCGCACTTGGCCGGTTTTTTATTGTAACGTCCTGTCTGGTATGCTAGAGTCCAGTGTCCGATTTCGTCCGTTCCGAGAATATTCAGTGACCTAAAACGTCCATTATTATATTCTGAAGCGCTCGTAGCGAAGTTTACTTAGTTGTTCTCAACCGATCAGCAAAGTTAAGCAACGTAGCGCGCGGTCATGAGTTGGATGGGTGATCGCTAGTGACATTACTACTGAGCATTTCCGTGCTTCGGAGGGCACGTTAAGCCGTCGGTCCCGGTTGTCTTAGGATGGCAGTCGTTATAGCATGGTGGTAGGGCATTTTGCGAATGCCCGCATGGCTAGCTACCACCCTCAAGTAGAAAATCTGTCGCCAATTAAATTAGATGGTTAGAAATATAATAAAAGCAGAAAAGCCTGGATTTTCGACATCTCCTTAGACCTTATTTTTTTCAATTATTTATATTTCCATTTGTATGAGGTTATAAACATTATAGCTAGGTATATAAAGAGCGTCAAATGCCCGGTGGGGTGCCGGGCTAGAATGTCACCCCCATCTCTACCCGTGGGTGTCTAAGGGTAACACACCAGAAGGTTAGCAGCACTTTCTGAGGAACTTATATCTCACAGAGCGATGCCCAAAACGCCTTCCAAGCGTGGGGATTATGGCAACCTCCCCCCCCCCATAATAAGGGAGGCTGTGTTCGCTAGTGGACTATCCGGCTGATACAAAACAATACCTAAAGAACGGTCAAAACAAATAAAACAATGTCTTTCATACAAATTATAATTATTTTATTCTCTTTTTTAAATCATCATAAGACTTAGTTAATATTATACCTATCAATTACTCCTACATATCTATTTACATACATTTGAACACAATATCATCATACATAATATACTTAAAAATTATTGTTTTAGAAAAAAAAATACTTAAAAATAACTTACCATGACTTACTCGTATATGATCATAATATTTAGTTTTGTTCTTTAACATTGACCGAGCGAAGCAAGGTCTCTGGAGCAAGGAAGGAGCTCCAGCATGTATGTTTGTACGGAACTTCCTAACTAAGATAGATATTAAGTATATCTTAAATTATATTATAGTTATTAAACAACTTTAAACGGTTTAAATCGCGTATATTTATCATTATTTTTGTCCCGACGTTTCAAACACTTTGCCGAGCCTCAGTCACCCCGTGACCACGATCACTGCAAAGTTTTTGAAACGCCGGGACAAAAATAATGATAAATATACGCGATTTAAACCGTTTAAAGTTGTTTAATTACTATGTGTAATAATCGAGAAAACCTAAGGCAATATTATATTAAAGTTTAGGTTTTGGGATTACGTCCTTGCCGGAATCTGACTCTCCATGGGTATTCTCGTACTGCTAGTATACCCTACCCGTTATCTTTGAGAGCATTAAATCACAGCGCAGTAAGTTTGCACGTACTTTCCATACAAACGAAGTTTCGGCATATTTTAAATACTGATTGTTCAAATTAAGCACCTAACGGTGTGTTCCGGCAGCTGTCCTTGAGAGCCAGTACTTCTAGGTTAGCCTGAACAACATCTTCGACCACATCATCACTTACCATCAGGTGAGCTAGTGGTCAAACGCTAAATTGAGGAATAAAAACAAAGTTATGTGCTTACGTTTGTAAACTAACTACTATTTGAGTATTTTGACACCAAATTAAATGCATACATATGGCAAAAATTACAATACATACATGAATTTAGTTAATGAATAGATTCAGGCGTTACTTTGCGAAAATCCATATTTAATTATAACAAATATTTTCAGAAAATATTAAAATAATATTTTAATAAATCAGTCTCCATCGTGCGCTCGAAGAGTCAAGACCGAGGATGCTTCGTGTAGAATTGAAACGCGTCGAAAATTCTTCCGGTTTGATTGCGTGGCGTTTGTGACGTCACGTCGACTTAACAGGAAAATTAGGCGGAATTATCACTAGATTAACTGTTTTATTAAGATATTAATTTTTACTTAAAATATTTGTTATTATTGAATTCCTTTAAGGCGAAAGGTAAGGCCAGTTGGCTAAGGTTAGTTGTTAGTTGAGTTAGCGGTCGCTCGCGCGTCTTATGGTTACCAACGTTTATCTATTTAGCTGTAATTAAAAATAAGGGTTATAAGAGTAAAAAATATATTTATTATATTTCCTATCATCAGGCAATAATAGAAAGGCACGCTGCACTGTCTTAATTTTCGAGGAAACAAAGTTTTCGACTCAACTAGGAGTTATGTTTTAGTGGACGCAAATTTACTCTTATAATCCTTATTTTTTATTACTGCTCACAGATTTGGACCATGAAAACAATCATACGAACTTAAATAATAATTACAAAGAAAAACTCAATTTTGGTAACAAAACGAATTTGATACATCTCTAAAAAAAAAATTGAAATGTCTGTCCTTAAAAATGTTCAAATAGTTCTAATATAATTATATAAATGTAGGATATATTATATAGATAATTATATCCTACTATAACTAACAAAATGCATTTGAAAAATGGATAACCAAATGCAAGATACGTGTTACAGAATATATTTACAATATTTTTATTTATGCAGGCTCTGCACTACATTACAAAATTACAAGTTTACTAGAGAAAAAAATATAGTTATATATTTTCGAACCTGCGTCATCCACCCTTATAGCCGAGGTATGCTCTGATACGACTGAGCTAATATGACAATGACTCAACCTCTAATTTTTCCCCGCTATCTTTAACCATCAATAGTAATAGAATATGTTTATTTCAAAGCTTAACACGCTATATTACTGGAAATGTGCTTAAAAACACATCGTTTTTGTGTTTTGCCTTTACCCTTCGCCTTCATAACAATATTCATTAATTAAATATTAATTTATATTTGCTTGATTTAAGCTGGTTTTTAGACGAACATGAATAAAAAGATTACAACAATTTAGTTTTTTTCTTCAAGGCACATTAACAAAGCACATTTATTTATATCAACATGATTTTAAATTCAACGACATATTAAAATAATGATAATGAATGGGTATGTTCGTGCACATTGATACTCTCGGCACCTTTAGGCAAAGTCAAAGTCATTTATTCAATTTAGGCGTCTACGACGCTCTTATGAAGGTCAATTACAAATGTTAGTATTGAAATATTCTACGTTGTACTGCCACGTTCAGCAAATAAATTGTATAGAGCCACTGCGAGAAGAACGGGCAAGGAACTCGGGGCCATTCTTTTAAACATCTTTTAACAATGTGTTACATACATACTATATAATAGAGTTATTACAATATTTAGGCACAAACGAGACCGAAGTGGCAGTTTTCGGTAGCATTTTCAACTTTATCTATGTCATTATAATTTTTAATGTTACAGTTACAAAATAAAATAAAACACAATATACCAAATTATTAATATTTCAACAAAAAAAAACGACTTCAGCAAGGTACGCATTATTAGGAATAACTCAAATACTACTCGTCAGATCTCACTTAAATTTAAATGGGACCACTAGACAAGCACCAGTTTTCGAATCATTAAAATCGGCACATCCTGTAAAGAGTTCAGGTAACTCACACACAAAAATAATACTCCTCCATTTTTTTAAGTCGGTTACTAAGACTTGACATTACTTATGCAAGTCAATACATTGTAGGGACAAAAACAAAGAAGAAAATGGTTTGACAATAAAACTGTCAGTCACTGCCACTTGCAAAATCTCTCCAAGCGATGAGCTGACGCAGACTGATATTTGGCTGCCAGCAATAATGAAGTTGATTTACTGATAGTTTTGCCGTTGATGACAGCGAATTGTGCTTGTATATTTAGTAATGCAGTGAGAAATTCTCGAAAAATATATTAGCGATGCACTATTTAACATATTAATATATAGCTAAATATATAGTTATATATATTTATTTATATAAGGTATCTACATATATATTCTTCCCAGGATTTTTGATTATAAGTTAAGTTTGAGTTTAGTTAAAGTTTGTTAGATGTTTAATATTGTGGAACCACCGAGTTGCCTTATCTTATGTAATCTCTCTTAGAAATGGTTTGTCTGGAAGAGATCGCATTGAGCGATAAGACCGCCCATTGTAGCACTAAGTTTTATTATTTGTTTGTATTAGTTGTATAAATTATGGTGTAACAATAAAGTACTACCGTTTTTTTTTTGTTATTGTGACAGAACAAGCCGAGGCCCACCTGTTGATGTTAAGTGGACTAACCTCTGCCTATAACAGATACATTTCGTCAACGACGAATTGCACTGCGCCCGTCACCTTGAGACATAGTTGTTAAGTATCATGTGCCTGTAATTTCACTGGCTCTCAAGGTCTGCTGCCGGAACACACCGTTAGGTGCTTGGCGACAGGTATTCTACTTGAGGGTGGTAGCTAGCCAGGCGAGTATTCGCAAAATGCCCTTCCACCATGCGGTGAAGCTCAAGCCCGCGGCGGGATAAGGACCATGGGCCTGCTGCACGGCAGTCCATAGTCAATGCCACTGAGCCATCACTGCTTCGAAATATATATATCTATATGACAAACGAGACAAATGATTGCTTGTAACGACTAACTACACTTCAAAATCATAAAAATATACATATTTCATACAAATTAACATACATACATGAAAATTCATAAGTTTAAAAAATAAACCTAGGTTTGTAAATGTTCTATAACTATTTTATGGACTTTTTATATACGAGAATAGACACAAAATTAAGACAATAACAGTTAAAACAAAAAAAAAGCTCTCGGGAATCGAACCCAGTACACAGAGATTCAAAAGCGGCGCTTTCATATAAAAAAATATACTTATAAACTTAATACCGAAAAGCCTACAATAGTAATTATTGGTTAGTTTGAACGAAACTATATGATTTCATTATTAAGGTGAAAACTCACGTCTGTGGCAAAATTCAAACAAACAGTTTTATAGCGCTCGTAGCTAGGTTTGGTCACCATTATACTTGATCACTAATGCGCATTATTCTTACAAAATTACAAATATACGAAAGGAAAAATTTAAGTCATGTGCGGGATTCGAACCCGCGTCCATCCACCCCTATAGCCGGGGTATGCTCTAACCAATTGAGCTAACATGACATAACGTCATAACTCAAATTTTTCCTATCGTTCTTTAACAATCGTATTGGGATGGAGCGACATCTATAGTACCACTTGCGTTGTACTACAAACAAGACCAATTTTGCAATTGGTTTTAAACTTGTAAATGATGACGCAACCTTATAATTTTAATATTGTTATGTTTGCAATAACGCCTGCTATGCGGATTACATTACAAAATTACAAATATTATTTTTGTTCTCCCTAAAACTGACATAAAATAATAAAAATTACATTTTCACTTCTCATGCACATAAAGTTCTTGTTTATGCCCGGTGTGAGAAAAGTTAGTGCATAAAAACCAGATTTTCAAGCACAAGTTTTTTAATTTTTATGCTATCGTAATGGGATAAGCACGAGACCCTATAACAGGTGCAGCTCGTCACTAATGGCGAACTGCACTGCACTTGAGACAAAGTTGTGCTTAAAAACGTTTATTTTATTTACAATCGTTCAAAGAGGTTCAGTATTTACCTAATATTATTTTATGTAAGAAGTTCCCTGGATATAGATATATATATATATATATATATATTTGTTATTGTATTGTGACGTAACAAGCTTGAGGCTCACCTGATGTTAAGCGGACTAACCTCTTCCTAGAACAGATGCATGCACCACTAGTGACAAATTGCACTGCGCCCGTCATCTTGAGACATAGTTGTTAAGTCTCATGTGCCTGAAATTTCACTGGCTCTCAACGACTGCTGCCGGAACACACCATTAGGTGCTTGTCGACAGATTTTCTACTTGAGGTATTTTCTACGTGAATAACATATTAGGGGTATTGTTACAGACCTAGTATGTTGTTTTTCGAATCAATGACACTCTCAATGGAACATTATATCATTTTAATTTCAATTACATTTTAAGGAATATCACTGCTTAACTCCTACGCAATTGAAGTGAAAATCAGAGTGTATAACTCGTGCATAAAACAGATCACAATGACTTGTTTTAAGATTCTTGTGCAGTCGTTGTACAATCAACTATTAAACTACCTGTTACAAATAAATTAATCGAGTTCTATAAATGTATATCTAATATCGTAAATACCTAAAATCTCCCAATTTGGTGATCAAGTACAAAAGTGACGCAAACAAGAAACAAACAAAAAAAACGCCACAAATGTCAGCCTTCACTTGAAATATAATAAGCAAAATATTATAATATGCGTATATTTCAAAAACTTTTTTTAAAGGCGGTTAAAATATAAACTAAACGATTACAGTAACTTAACACGAATAGCAACAAATAATGCTTAAATTTAAGTTTTATGGCAACATACAGAGGCCTCCTTTTTTTTTTATTATCATAAGAATTATTTTTATAATAGGGTTATTGGTAAAATGCTAACAACCTCTTAGGGTTGACTTCTGCTAGTCCTAAGAAATATTTTGAGTTTTTTTTTGTTTTTATGCCTACTAGGAGCCAAGAGCTCCCGCCGCGGCAACACTGGACTGCGCCGTGGTCCCTTTGAATAGAGTTTTGAATATTTACATCAAGAAAAGTAAAAAAAAATATGTAATAATGCATTACAGGCACAAGAGACCTTTAACATCAGGTGGTCCTTGTGCTTATTCAGTCAAAAACATAGAAAAAACACAAAAAAAAAATTCAAAAAATATAAAAAGATTTTTTTTTTAATCAAAACAAAAAAATTTTTTTCTCAAAATGTTTTTTTGTACTAGCAGAAGTCAACCCTAGGAGGTTGTTAGCATATTACCAATAACGCTGTATACGCATGCTAGACAAGAAAATTAAAATTCTGTGAATGGAAACATAATCGACTACTAACGGGAACCGAACCCGTTACTGCAGGTCTCAGGAGCGTTACCCCTAAGCTATAGTGGCACCCCCCATTAACTTCATATTTGTCCACAGATTTTTTTTAACAAAACATTTGAATGACTTTTAACACTGAAAAGTGTGAAATAACTTGTTAAAGTTGGCCTCATGCTGATTCAACCACTCTGTTATCACATTTTCATGGACTGACTTCAACAAGTTATTGCATACTTTTGAATATTGGAAGTCGGTTGCATTTTTTGGTAAAAAAAATTTTTTTTTTGTGATAATTACTGGTTACACGTTCGATTTTCATTCACCTACAATACTACTAAGTCATCTAGGTATGACAAGCATTTTTCCGTTAGTTGAGTGTAACTTAAAAAGTACTTGACCGATTTAGATAAATTTATATAGGTATACTCTTTTCAATAATAAAAGATTTATTAAAATCGGACTTCTTCGTGAAAATTTATGCGTGATTATACATTAAAAAAAAATTCCTGTCGAATTGAGTAAGTACCACCGTCTTTTTTGGAAGTTGGTAAAAAATAGATGTTAATTAACATGTTTATTGCATATTTTTAATAAAATTATATTACCCCGCACAATCATATATTTTTTTCTCTAGTAAATTTGTAATTTTGTAATCTATATTGCACTTTATAGGTAAAGCTATTGACCCGGAGTCCTGTAGTTGCGGGTACGGATCCCGCTAGTAGACAATTATTTTTAAATTGACTGAATCGTAAATATTATAACTAAAATATTAAATTATATTACGCAATATTTTAGTTCTTTGTGTGAATTACAAGTACATAAAATAAATTCATTAATAAGTGTGAAAAACTATAAAAATAAACAATTAAAACTGACGGCATATAAGAAAAATATATTATAAATTCATGATTTCATAATAATTTCTATAAAATTACAATTATTTCTTTCTTATAGCGCGACGGTAAGTGATGGTAGTAAACAGTTTAAACTTGGAATAGCAACTGGCTCTAAAGGACATCTGCCGGACCACACCGTTAGGTGCTTGGCGACAGATTTTCAGTCAGGGGTAGCTAGTAACTAAACGTTGCATTCCGGCAGTAGCACTTACAACGCAGTTCCCATTTTAAGTTTAACTTAATCAACGTCTTCGACCACATCATCGCTTAACAACAGATAAGTTAATGCTCAGAGGCTAACCTAAGATGTAAAATAACATAAGATATAAAGTCGTGGATACGAATTTTCTAAACTTATAATTATTCAAATATATCTAATTTGTGGCATTTCTTATTCTGTTGACGCTAAAATACAAAAAATTAAAAAAAAATGCGAATGACGCTCTTTAAATTTGACATTTCTGTTGTAATTTTGGGTATGTTTTTGTAGTTACTTTAACAGCTAGTTGTTAAAGTAACTACAAAAACATACACATACATATGCTGTAGTTACTTTAGCATAACTTGGTGCTCACTGCTTTTTATTTTATAGAATTATCATACAGTAATTAATTACCCCGTGGGGTGCCGGGCTACATTATCACCCGGGAGGGTGACGATGGGAATCTTCACCCGTGGGTGTCGTAAGAGGCGGCTAAGGGTCACACATCAGAAAGTGGCAGCGCTTTCTGAAGGACTGATATCTCACACTGCGATCCCAAGACGCCTGCCAGGCGTGGGGCACGCCTTCCAGACGATTATATTAAAAATATATATGTATGTTTGCATAATAATGTTTAAAAACTTGGGCCACTTTCCACGAATGTGCATTTTAGTGTGAATAGAACAAGAACTGTCACAGTTAAGAAATTTTTACATTTATCGTATTTTTACAATTTTACGTCGAGTTGGGTAGTATAGTGTTGTGTACCTATACCGCGACCTCGTTGTCCGCGTTGAGTAGTATCGAGTTGTCGTTGGCGGCGAGCTTCAGCAGCGTCTTCTTAACGCGCAGCGCCGGCAGCCGCACCGACGGGTTCTGGTGCCAACACTCGCGCATCAAACTGGCCAACCCTGACATCGTCTGTAATATATAATAATAAACATCAATATATATTATAAATAAATGAAAATATATATATCTTTTACCAAAAAATGGAACCGACTTCAACACTCAAATGTGTGAAATAAGTTGTTGAGGTCGGTACTATGATAGTTCAAAAGTATCTATTATCACAATATTGCGCGCATGGTACCAACTTCGACAAGGTGATGGCTCAGTGGCATTGTCTATGGTTCGAATCCCGCCCAGAGCTTGAGCTGCACCGCATGGTGGAAGGGCATTTTGCGAATGCCCGCCTGGCTAGCGACCACCCTCAAGTAGAAAATCTGTCGCCAAGCACCTAACGGTGTGTTCCGGCAGCAGTCCTTGAGAGCTAGTGAAATAACAGACAAAATGAGACTTAACAGGTATGTCTCAAGGTGATGGGCGCAGTGCAGTTCGTCACTTGTGACGAAATGTATCTGTTATAGGCAGAGGATACCGCTTAACATCAGGTGGGCCTCGCGCTTGTTCCATCACAATAACATAAAAAAAAAAAACTAACACGTTTCACTTTTGAAGTAGGTAAAATTTTATAGTAAAAAATATTTTTCACACTTTTTTAGTGTCTCTTGCTACTTATGGGATAGATTGTCATTAACTGTCAATGACTATATTATCATCAAGATAGAAAAATTCAGTTATTGGAGTGTACTTAACTCAAAAACGACTCAATCGATTTTGATGTAATTGAAATGGGACCACACGGCAAGCATCAGCTTTCAAATAAAAAAAGAATCGTCAGAATCGGGTCACCCAGTCAAAAGTTCTGAGGTAACAAACACAAAAAATATACCGACTTATTGAGTACCTCCTCCTTTTTTTGAAGTCGGTATTAAATTAATTGAGGCAAAATGTATTTTAGTACAATTTAATGTATAGTGCTATTTTTGGAATAAAGGTTTATTTATTTATTATTTACTTAGCATTATAAAGCAATGATATTTGAGCGGTAATAGCGATGGACTGCCGTGTTGCAGGTCCATGGTTCGATTTTCACCACCGGCTTGGGCTTCACCGCATGGTGGTAGGGCATTTTGCGAATACTCGCCTGGCTAGCTACCACCCTCAAGTAGAAAATCTGACGCCAAGCCCCTAACAGCGTGGTCTGGTAGCTGTCCTTGAGAGCCAGTAATTCTAGGTTAGCCTGAACAACATCTTCGACCCCATCATGACTTAGCATCAGGTGAAATAGTGGTCAAAGTATAACAGCTTATCAGGAAAATAATGAGACTCACTGCACTTGTACCATACTACTTACGTAAAAATATTTTATTTTCTATCTATTTTTTTTTGCTTGGTAGGTTAGCCTTTGACCACTATCTCACCTGATGGTAAGTGATGATGTGGTCGAAGATGTTGTTCAGGCTAACCTAGAAGTACTGGCTCTCAAGGACAGCTGCCGGAACACACCGTTAGGTGCTTGGCGACAGATTTTCTACTTGAGGGTGGTAGCTAGCCAGGCGGGCATTCGCAAAATGCCCTACCACCATGCTAATATCTATATTATTTCTTAGCCAGCAAGGGTATATCAGAAAACCAGCGCCGGATGTCTCAGACGTTCGGCATTTTGCTGAGATATTAACTTTTTGGCAGCACCTGAACATAGTTTATACAGAGTTATTGGTAAAATGCTAACAACCTCTTAGGGTTGACTTCTGCTAGTCCTAACAAACATTTGGATATTTTCATTTTTTTTTAAACTTTTCTTTCGTGTTTTTTTTATGTTTTTTTATTGAATAAGCACGAGAACCACCTGGTGTCAAAAGTCTGTTGTGCCTGTAATGTATAATTTCATATTTTTTATTACTTTACTCGATGTAAATATTCAAAACTCTATCCAAAAGGACTACGGCAAGGTCCAGTGTTGCCGCGGCGGGCGCTCTTGGCTCGGAGTAGGCATTAAAACAAAAAAAAACATCTCAAAATATGTTGTTAGGACTAGCAGAAGTCAACCCTACGAGGCTGTTAGCATTTTACCAATAACCTTGTATACCTATTTGGTTTTACATATTTGAACTGTATAATTTGATTTTAATATTGTTAGGTTTGCAATAACGCCTGCTACGCGAATTACATTACAAAATCACAAATATACGATAGGAAAAATTTAAGTCATGTGCGGGATACGATTTGTTAGAGCATACCCCGGCTCGAGGGGTGGATGGACGCGGGTTCGTATCCCGCACATGACTTAAATTTTTCCTATCGTATATTTGTGATTTTGTAATGTATAATTTGATGTTTTTGTGTGCCAAATAAATGTATTTTCTTTCTTTCTTCTTTCTTACGTAGTGCGGCCCCGACTATGGCACTCTGGACACGCTACAAATTAGTCATAGTGTGCTTAAGGGCGTGCATACATATAAGACGCATTTAGTAACGCTCTATGAAATCAAACTACTTGTCTAGTTTCTAACTTTTAGAAGCAGTGATGGCTCAGTGGCATTAGGTATGGACTGCCGTGCCGCAGGTCCATGGTTCGAATCCCGCCGCTTGAGCTTCACCGCATGGTGGAAGGGCATTTTCCGAAAGCCCGCCTGTCTAGCGACCACCCTCAAGTAGAAAATCTGTCGCCAAGCACCTAACGGTGTGTTCCGGAAGCAGTCCTTGAGAGCCAGTGAAATTACGGGCACATGAGATTTAAAATCTTGTCTCAAGGTGACGAGCGCAGTGCAATTCGTGACTTGTGACGAAATGCATCTGTTATAGGCAGAGGTTAGTCCGCTTAACATAAGGTGGGCCTAGGGCATGATCTGCCACAATAACTTAAAAAAAAAAGTCTTACTATGGTTCTATGTAAAAAGCTACACATAATCACACCTTCCCTCTGCTGCACCCTCTGCCTCTGCACCCTTATGCATCATTGTAGTTGAGTAGCAGCGCCATCTAGGCAGTTGTCAATGTAGTAACTCACCGGATGCGGGTCATCGGGAGGTTCCGGTCTGGCGGCGTCCACGCACACGATCTTCTTCATCTCGTCGAAGCTGGGGTCGGCGGGCACCAGCTCGTAGAAAGGCGGGCGCGCCTCCTTGGCAGGCGTCACTCGCCGGGATATCTCCCACAGGACGAGCCCGAACGCGTACACATCACATTTTAGGTATGACTCGAAGCATTGCAGGTTTATACTGGAACAGATATACAGATTGATAGACAACTCTTTACTGACCACACAAAAGAAAGAGAAACACATAAAAAAAAGAACTTAACATTCCGTTACACGCGCGGGGCAGTGTGCCCCAGGTATAATTATTTGCTTCTTATTTTAAAATAAATGGACCCAAAATGTCATCTTCTTAAATAGCTGTCCCATATACATATCAGTACTATATCAGTGTCGTTTCGATAGCCGGCTAGAGTGGTCGCATACAGCGACTTCTCGATGTCTGACCCAGTTTGTGTACTGTACTGTACTGTATCAGCCGGATCGTCCACTGCTGAACACAGCCTCCCCTATTTAGGGGGATGTGCCATAATCCCCACGCTTGGCAGGCGGCTTGGGGATCGCAGTGTAAGTTGGCAGTTCTTTAGAAGGCGCTGCTGCCCACCTTCCAGTATTTTTCCCTTAGTCGCCTCCTACGACACCCACGGGAAGATATGGGGAGGTGCAATTCTAACCCGGCAACCCACGGGATATTGTTTGTGTACACGTGTTGAAATTATTGCGAAATGGCGCAATCAAAACGTTCGGACACTATCATCGTTCATGAAGCACTTGCCTTCATCCAGTAAAAACTGGATGTGATGGATGAAGTGAGCCTGGAGCAGATCTGTTCATCCCTTTTTACGGAGGCTCAGATTCTAGAAGCCAAAAAAAAACTTGCCGACACTGCTGTGACCAATGTTCGTTTCACAGTACGACAAGGGGACGGCCGAAGAAAAAAGGATCTTTACGATATTTTCCGAGTTTTTAAGGAAACTGATGAAGATAATCTGCCCACCATCGTCATAAAGGACCTCAATGTGATTCCAAGCATCACTTTCGACCACGTTGATGCCAGTGCGCTCCTGAAGGACATCCTTATTTTGAAGTCCAGTATTATGGTTTTTTTTTTTTTTTTTTTTTTTTTTTTTTATGTTATTGTGGCGGAACAAGTCCGAGGCCCACCTGATGTTAAGTGGACTAACCTCTGCCTATAACAGACGCATTTCGTCAACGACGAATTGCACTGTGCCCGTCACACTGAGACGTCCAGTTGTTAGGTCTCATTAGCCTGTAATTTTTCTGGCTCTCAAGGACTGCTGCCGGAACACACCGTTAGGTGCTTGGCGACAGATTTTCTACTTGAGGGTGGTCGCTAGCCAGTCGGGCATTCGCAAAATGCCCTTCCACCATGCGGTGAATTCGCTTTAAGGTTGAACTGGCCGGTAACTTTTCCATACAAACGCCGTAGGATGATCACTCCCTTATTTGAGGTTTTAGGTCCAGAACTAAGCATGATATCGATTTATCTCTTAATTATCTAGGCTTGTCTTGGCACCGATTTGTAAAAAAAATATTCACATGATAGTTATAAGCCTCGAAACATCCCTGTAATATCACGAATTTTAGCGCATGTTTAGTCGTAAATAAACGACTTATAGAGCATGAAATCCCTAAAATTATTTACATAGAAGCATAGCTCAGTTCATGATCATTTTAGATAACATTTTGGAAAACAAATACATCCAGTAGTATAATCATAAACATCCTAGAGCCAAAGGTCGGCACACATAGTTTTGCGCGCTAGTTTTTCGTTCAAAATATTGGGCATCTCATGTCAATACTTCCATTCCGCGGTGAGGGAAGCGGGCGGGCGGGTCTCATGCGCAGCACACTAATATATAATTAACAAAACGCACACTACCAAAAGTCACGTGCACCGCGCCGCCATCTTAGAACGTAATATTATATTGTAGGAATGCCCTGTTGCTTTTTGGTGTGCACGTATGTATACACTACCAATATGTAGTGCCTATGCCTACTTACGTACTTATATATATATATATATATATTTACATATGTTGGGAGTTGGGGACAGGATTTTCTTTCGCATTTGATTAGTTTGTTCGTGATAGTAAGTGTCGGACGCCATAATCCATATAGATAGGTAGGTACTTGGGTAATATAAATACGTAACTATGTCTAGGTACTCACCTACTCTCACCTAAGTTAGAACCTAGTAGGTATTAGTCAATACGCAGGTCATGATAGCTATGGTGAGTACCTAATCATTTTAGCAACACTTAGACAATATAAAAAGCTGCATTTGGTTAGATATGGTATGGACGTAGGTAGTCCGCATTCTTTTTAGAATATAGTCTAAGCAGTAATATAGCTTCGAGAAAGTACCTACCTAACACAAAGTAGTAAAGGGTTAGAATTAGAAGCTCAATGGAAGATACCTACCTATCTACGATATAATTATCATTTATCATATAGGCCTGCCTAGGCACGCAACTGTCAGCGATGTCAAATCGACATTCGCGGGCGCGCATTACATTGCATACCTATCTACATAGCTATAAGATCACAACAAATAATAAAGTTAGTACTATGTATCTACCTACGTAAATTAGTAGAATAAGTATGTATATTTGTAGTAGGTACTTATACCTAAGGTAGTACGAAAGTTTATATGGTAAACTTAGCGATGACTGTAGGCACTTACCTAATCAAAATAACCTATGATTAGTTATTGATTTTTATTGGAAATAATTGAAATCAGTTACGGGTAGGTAGAGAATTTTTATTCCAAATGTGTTCTACCAGGATTGGTAGATCCATGATGCCATCGTACATTACCGCTTAGAGACAGATTTTGAAATCGGTACGACACACTCTCATCTCAAAGCTCGCTAGCCGGGCGAGCATTCGCAAAACAACCTTCCACCATGCGGTGAAGTTCATGCCCGCGGTGGGATTCGACCCATAGACCTGTTGCGCGGCAGTCCATTGCTAAGAGCCATCACTGCTTCCCGTTAAGTGTTTAGTGACAGAATTTCTACTTGAGGGTGGTAGCTAGCCAAGCGAGCATTCGCAAAATGCCTTTCTACCAAGCGGTGAATTTCAAGCCCGCGGCGGGATTCGAACCATAGACCTGCTGCGTGGCAGTCCAAACCTAATGCCACTGAGCCATCACTGCTTCTCGTTAGGTGCTTACTGACAGATTTTCTGCTTGAGGATGGTGGCTAGCCAGGCGAACATTCGCAAAATGCCCTATGCCCTTCCACCAAGCGGTGAAGCTCGAGCCCGCAGCGGGATTCGAACCATAAACATGCTGCGAGGCAGTCCATAGCTAATGCCACTGAGTTCACGTTAGTTGCATGGTGACAGATTTTCTACTTGGGTAGCTATCCCGGCGAGCATTCGCAAAATGCTCTTTTCTTATGCCTGATAGGTTAGCCTTTGACCACTATCTCACCTGATGGTAAGTGATGATGTGGTCGAAGATGTTGTTCAGGCTAACCAAGAAGTACTGGCTCTCAAGGACAGCTGCCGGAACACACCGTTAGGTGCTTGGCGACAGATTTTCTACTTGAGGGTGGTAGCTATACAGGCGGGCATTCGAAAAATGCCCTACCACCATGCTATAACGACTGCCATCCTAAGACCACAACCGGGACCGACGGCTTAACGTGCCCTCCGAAGCACGGAAGCGCTCAGTAGTATTGTCCTAGCGGTCACCCATCCAACTCATGACCGCGCGCGACGGTGCTAAACTTTGCTGATCGGTTGAGAACAGCTAAGTAAACTTCGCTACGAACTCTCCACCACGCGGTGAAGCTCAATATCGCGGCGGGATTCAAACTATGGACCTGCTGCGCAGCAGTCCATAACCAATGCCACTGAGCCATCACTGCTTCCCTTTAGGTGCTTGGCGACCGATTGTTTACTTGAGGGTAGTAGCTATCCAGGCGGGCATTCGTAAAATGCTCTTCTACCACGCGGTGAAGATTAAGCCCGCGACGGGATTCGAACCATGGACCTGCTGCGCGGAAGTCCATAACCTATGCCACTGAGCCGTCACTGCTTTACAAAATATGTTGTAGTAAAAGCAGTAACTTGCTAATTATGTAATAAATAATTATTGTAGGTAAATATTTACTACATCAATATGATAAGAACAAACTAATACATTTACTATGTACCTACAAATCGTTGTACCTACTTACTAAATATTTACCTACTATAGGTGAAATAACATCAGTATGTTATTATAAAACGAACGAAAATTATAACAACAGGTACCTACTGTCCGAACCAAAATGTATTCCTCTGTGAATATATAATATTATTTTATAAGAAATACCTACACAGGTCGTGACGTAGCTTGAGACACTATCTCCGTCCGTCGTCAAACATCGTAATTCGTTCGGCATGGTTCGGCTTTCATTGATATATCGCAAACAAGTGTGCGTAATTAGCGTAGATGCAATACGGGTGTGTGATGCGCGATCACTATCTTCGTACTACTCATCACGGAGTCTTACCCTTTCCCACAAAGATATAGGTGAAATAGCATGCTTTGTTGCCTCGCCCGCTGATAAGTTCGGGCCGCCGGCAAGTGCATCCTTAAGCTTGAAATTTCAGAGCAGACTGTTGACCGGTTGAGAAAGGAAATGTGTGATTTGCGTAGTAAAACGTTTTCACAATCGCCTAGTCTGCAAAACGTCAACCTACATCGAGGCGGCACTCGACAACAAATATCGCCACCCTGCAGTTCTGCGACAATATCGCCTACTGAGTCACCACGGGCTCAAAATCACGTAACCTGCAACTGACGTCACGCCATCGTCACAGTCTATGACGTCAACTTCGACTGCAACTGTAGGACCACCTACGGCACGGCATCAGAAGCAGTCATTCGCTCAGGTTTCGAAAACCTCTAAAACTGCTATAAAAGCACAGAGACAGATTGTGGATATACAGGGTGCTGTACCCTGTGCGGTGCAGGATGACAATGGATTCACCCTTGTGAAAAAGAAGCCGTCAAAAAGAAGCCGTCAAGCCGTCAACCTCGGCAGAACCGCAATCATCGCGGCACAGCTATTGCTATACGACCTTTACACTACGGGTCGTAGCACCGACCGTTAAAATATACCTTTCTCGACTGGACAAAGAGACAAAAGGTAAAGATATCCTGCGTTACGTCCGGGAGAGACTGAAGGGCCGGTGTGAGGAGCAAATCTCACAGAATTTGATGCGGTTGGAGCAGATTAGGGCTACAGACTTTAAGTCATATAGCCTTCAGGTCCCAGCAGCTCAATCAAAGATGTTCCTGACACCGGACTTTTGGTCTGCAGGGGTATACCGTTTGTTCAGGGAGAGGAAGCAGAGTCAACCTGTTATGTAGTGTAATCAAATAATATAATTTTTGACATACACCGTGTCCCAAAATTCAACGATAAGCCGGCATCGGTGCATGGACCTACTCATGACTCCTCGGAAAAAAAAAAAAATATAACTGTTTTTTTTTATTAATTACAGAGACTTTTATAAATTTCATCGATATTCGATACCCATTATGCTATTTTCAACTACCATGACCACAATTTTTGACATATTTTTGATATTTTTTATGCATTAGCAACCTAAGAAGGACGGCTATCTACCACAATCCTTTAAAATTACAGAAAGTCTGTAGTTATTTTACAAAAATCAGTAAAAAAAAATTTTTTTCTTATAATTTTCATAGATTTTAACATTCTATGCACTTTCTATAGTCTAGGTTAAAAAAAAAGTATGGACACTACCATGGCAAGTTTTATTAAAAGTTGGCGCAACTTTATAAAAGTCTCTGTAATTAAAAAAAAAAAAGTTATAATTTTTTTTTATTTTTTCCCGAGTAGTCATGAGTAGGTCCATGCACCGATGCCGGCTTATCGTTGAATTTTGGGACACGGTGTATATATATTTTAGATTAAGGTATTTATGTTCTATGGGTCCGTACATTTTTAAATTTATTTATTATGTCTGTTACCTGAAAAAAAGATTTATTATTATTATCATTATACCCTGATGTATTCTTTAGTGACTCGGTAACAACGACAGTGCACGGGTTTATTTTTTATCAACACATTAGTCATACTAGAGTTCCCTTATTTCCTACATTTCGAATAGAAAAAGCGATCATTGAACTAAAACAATACTACAAGTTAATGTGTGGGGTACTATACATTATTGTATTTTTATATATTTTGCGACAAATAAGTAACTTTCTTTGTTACGGTTCTAAGCATTAATAAACACTGGTTTTGAAAACACTAATCATATTTTACATTTATATTCTATTATATAAGTAGTCCTCATTTAAAAAGGCGTTTAATGACGTGATAAAGAAGACCGCGTGCATAGTAGAAGGAGTGGGAAGTAAGTTATGTTCAACAAACGCACCGCGCGCGGCTTGTTTGTGTGCGCCATAAAATCTATGCGTCCCGCACGCACACTCTAACACAATCTCGACCCGTTTCTCAGTGCGCGAGCCGGGGCTAATACCGAACAAGATTCGCGCGTCACGGCTTTTTGGCACCGCTAAATAAATGAAAAATGTTTGATAATCGCATGAGAACTTATTGCTGTGTGTTTGGCTGTCTAAATAATTCATAGATTCCAGAGTTGTCTTTGTTCAGATTACCTACTGAACAGGAAAGGTAAGCAAGTCACTTATTCTAGCATACCTATGATTTTTACTTGATGATGAGTGATGCCTACTTATTTTTTTGTTGTATTATGTATGCCCCGCGTCGCTCGTCTCTGGCCCCGCAACCACGTAGGTATCGCCAGTCGGTATTTTTTTCATCGTGAAAGGTTTTCTCATCGTTTAGGTATAAAACCGACCTCACTAACCCTGAACCCAGACAACAAAAGTAAAAATACAACTTCCCGGCCCTTGCCTTTTTCTAGGTACTGAATTAAAATGTAGCATATACGAGTAAACACATTATAAATAAGTAACAACCCTGAGACAGGCAAGTATGGTAGGTAATTATATCGCGAATTGCGCCGGAGATGGCCTACTTCCCACTCTTTCTACTATGCCGCGTGTAACGGAGTGTTAAAGAAGTAAAACTCTAAATACTACGACTCATAACTTCCGTCCTCCTTGTTTAACTTCGTTTAAAGCGCTCGAAGCGTAGTTTCCTTAATCGTTTTTAACCGACCAGCAAAGCTAAGCAACGTCCACTGCGGTCATGACTCAATGGGTGACCGCTAGTGACATTACTACTGAGCGTGCACGTGCTGCGGAGGGCACGTGAAGCCGTCGGTCGCGGTCGTCGTCTTAGGATGACAGTCGTTACAGATTGATGGTATGGCTTTTGGTAATTTTTAACGAAACATTGTTTACAATAACATCTGTAATTTAATATTACCTATGTTTAAGCGAATAAAGAATTTGAAAGGTCTACAAAGTTCAAAGTTCAAAGTTGTTTATTGCTTTCATGAGTACATTTAATGGATACAATATTTAACAGAACATACATGAAACCCATTTGGGCGTAGCATCATTTTATACAATCAAATACATGAAATATTACAGATGAAGTACACATTACCAACGTGAAACAGACCTATAATTGAAGTTGAAACATTGTCAATTTATTATAAACAATTTTATTCATGTGTTTTTTTTTATCCTTGCTTGTATTATGTTAAATTATATTGATTATTAATAAAATAAAACTACAAGAGGTAGTAAGTAGTAAACTAACCTTTGATCGAGCACCTCGGGCGCCATGTACCGCTTGGTCCCCTGGCGGGGGTTGGCGTCAGCGTGCGGGGCGGCGGCGTGGGGGGCGGCGTGGGCGGCGGGGGCGGCGGGGGCGGCGAGGTGCGCGCGCGTCACGGCCAGCCCGAGGTCGGCGATGCAGCACGTACCGTCAGACTTCACCAGGATGTTCTTAGTCTTTATGTCGCGGTGCGCTATCGCCGGCTTGCCCTGCAACCACACAATCACATGTCACACAAACAACGGGGTGTGGCGCTAATCTATACATATCTAGGCAATCAAAATTGACTATAGGTGCGTTCGTTTTGGCTCGATTGCGTTTGTAGCAGTTTCAAAAGTGGCATTAGTGTATTAGCGTTCGGATAGAAGCTTTTGCTATTTTTGACCACAAATTACTGCATGCTATCCGAACGGCTTAAAACATACTTTGACAACCGACAATATTTTAACAATTTTGCACAGTACGAAACATGGAATAAATCTCTAAAATTAACAAAACAAGTAGCCTACTACCTACTACATAAAATATAAATACTATATAAAAAACTTAAAACTCTTCAATCGCGCCAAATACAAATGTCAAACCAGCAGTTGTCAAAAAACGATCACAACGATCCCACGGTAAGACGTGGGTCTAAAATATCACTTTTCTCTGTCATTTGTAGAGTTTTCAAAGCTATCCGAACGGTGAGCGAAAACGATATTTTTGCTCACGAAGTCCCAAATAGAACGGCCCGTGTGATCATTTTTAGCGTTTGTGAGTGTTATTTTTGGCACCGATAGGCTATACGAACGCTCCATATATATGCGACTTCGCTTAAAAAAATTTGAAATATATGGTTTTTTTTTATATTGTTATGTATGCTCTAACCAATTGAGCTAACATGACGTCATAACTCAAACGATGACGAATGATGATGATGACGCAACCTTATAATTTTAATATTGTTATGTTTGCAATAACGCCTGCTATGCGGATTACATTACGAAATTACAAATTAAGATTTTACAACATATACTTTATCTGTGGCTCTTACTTATTTCATTGGCATTTCCGACTTGCAGGGCTGGAATGTCATCCCCCCTCCCTCTCCATCTCTTCGCGTGGTATCGTAAGCGCTGACTAAGGGTGAAACACCGGAAGGTGGGCAGCAGCGCCTTATCACTACGATCCCCTTAAGACAAATTACTTAACATCCCATGGATTGACCGTGCGAGTGCCGGGTCCATCGCGTTGCAGAGGAAGAGGCTAGAGGGGCCTGGGACTTGCAACCCAGGAGTAGGGTTAAGGGGCCCCTTTATGATGCATCAATGCTTCCTTTCACCGCTCGCTATATACTCGTATTCGCAGTCCGTACTGATAGTATTTGTTATATCTTAGGCGCAGCTCCCGATTGGACTCTTGATGGACTCGTATGAAAAACACTATAAAATTCCTGAGGATGTTGGTGTTTCGTCATCCAGACCCGACATATTTCTATACTCAAAAAATCTAAAACGCATAGTTAAAGAGTTATTATTATTATTATAGTACTTATAGAACTTACTGTGCCGTGGGAAACAAACATATCTAAAGATCACTCAATAAAAACAAACAAATATTCTTCTTCTTCTTTGTGTGCCCTGTCCTCATCGGACGTCGGCGACCAATTCTCGGAACTTATTCCTATCTTGTGCCACCCTACTTAGGTTGGCAATGTCATTGATATTTGTCCAGCGTTTAATATTGTCCATCCAGGCCAGCTTCCTTCTTCCTCTACTTCTGTGTCCCTCTATTTTACCTTCCAGTATTTTCCTTAAAATTTGATATTTATTATTACGGTATATATGTCCAAAATATGAAATTTTACTTTTCTTCACTGTTTCCAAAAGTTCTAAATTTTTCTTCATTCTTTGTAAAACTTCTATATTAGTTATTCGGTCTCTCCATGATATTTTTAGCATTCTTCTGTATAGCCACATTTCAAATGCATTAATTTTTGCCTCTATCGTTCTGTTTATGGTCCAGCCTTCAGCGCCGTACATGAATACAGATAACACGTAACACTTAACCATTCTCCATCTGAGTTTCAGGTTTATGTCTTTGTTGGTGAATAGCTTGTTCATTTTCATGAATGCACTTCTTGCTATCTCTATCCTTGTACGTATCTCCTTCTGTGGATCCCATTTTTCATTAAGAGAGCTTCCTAAATATTTATACTGTTTAACTCTTTCAAGAGGGTTATCGTTGATAGACAGCGTGCACGATTCTACCACGTTCTTGCTCATTATCATGTACTTGGTTTTCGATATGTTCATTCTTAGGCCATAGTCTTCCACAACTATATTTAAGTGGTTTAAGAGTTGTTGGAGATCTTGCAGAGAGTGAGTTAAGAGAATGGTATCATCGGCATAACGGAGGTTATTTATTATTGTACCATTCACTCTGATACCAGTTTCAACGCCATCAAAAGCTTCCTGGAATATTGTTTCAGAATACAGATTAAACAATAACGGTGATAGGATACATCCTTGTCTCACTCCTTTACGAATCTGGATATTATCAGTGTCAGATGTGCCGACTTTAATGTGTGCTGACTGATTCCAGTACAGGTTTCTGATAATTCTCTGATCTTTGCTGTCTACTTCGGTCTTTCTCAGTATATGCATTAATTTGTCGTGTTTTACGTTGTCAAATGCCTTCTCAAAATCAATGAAACATGCATATACATCATTGTTAAATTCTAAGCTATTTTGCACTAAAACTTGAACTGCTACTAACGCTTCACGTGTTCCTAAACCATTTCTGAATCCGAATTGGGTATCTGATATGATATTATCTATTTTGTTATAAATTCTCATGTGAATTACCTTTAGAAATACTTTCAGGGCGTGACTCATCAGGCTGATAAGCCTGTGTTCATTGCATGTCTTTGCGTTTGCTTTCTTAGGGAGCGGGAGGAATGTGGATTTTAGCCAGTCTTCTGGTAATGTCCCTTTATCATAAATCTTGTTATACATTTTAACTAATAATTTCAAGTTGTCGTCATTTAATAGTTTTAGCATTTCTATATGTATCCCATCGGGGCCAGCAGCTTTCCCGTCTTTCATAGATCTTATTGCTTTTTCAATTTCTGTTTGGAGTATTGGCGGCCCATCCAAATTGCATTGTGTTTCCAACAATTTTGTGTCTAAATTTTCTCTGTCATCCTCGAACAGTTGTTCAATGTACAGTTGCCATGTTTTACATTGTTTTTCGTTATCAATTACTAGCTTGTTTTGTGAGTCTTTAAGTTAACCTGTTAATTGTTTTCTGTGAGTTTTTGTAAATTTCTTTATCTTCTTGTGTAAATTAAAGTTGTCTTTTTTCTGCTGTAGTTTTTCTATTTCTTCACAGTCTTCACTTAAGCATTTATCTCTAGTTTCTCTGATTTTAGTCCGGATCATATTGTCTATTTCTTTGTATTTATTCTTATCTGTTTCTTTAAATTGTCTTCTCATTTCCATAAGGTCAAGAATTTCATCTGTAATCCATTCTAGTTTTCTATCCCTTTTTTCATAACCCAATTTTTTTTCTGATGTCGTTATAATTGCTGCTTTAAGTTTATTCCAGCAGCTCTCAATGTTTTCTACGTGCTCATCATTTGTGATATCTCTTAACTTTTTGTTCAGTTCTTCTTTAGTTTCATTTTTAACATTTATGTCTTTAAGTTTTGCAATATTAATTTTGTTGAGACTACTTAATTTATTTACTAATTTTAATTTAACATTTAGTTTTGCAACTAGAGGGTTATGGTCCGAACCAATATCAGCACCAGGGTACGTTTTAACGTTAACTATTGAGTTTCTATAGCGTGATTCTATCATTATAAAGTCAATTTGATTCCTCACAATATGGTCAGCTGTGTCTTGGGGAGATGTCCACGTATATAGTCGTCTAGGAGGGTGTTGATACCAGGTGTTAGTTAAAATTAAGTCCCTTTCAACGCAGAACTGCAGCAATCTATCGCCCCTTTCGTTTCTATCGCCTAGACCATAGTTTCCTACTGTTTTACCTACTGTTCCTCTACCAATCTTTGCATTCATATCACCCATTATAATAACCATGTCCTGTGATTTGATGCCCTCCATTACTTCTTCTATTTCTTTATAAAATGATTCTATTTCTTCATCTGTGCTTTGAGCCGTTGGCGCATAGACCTGAAGAATACTTAAGTTAAAAGGTTTAGCATTGAACTGCAGCAACATACACCTGTCCGAGTATGGAACAAAGTTGGTTACGAATTTTGATAGTTCCTTCTTTATCACCATTCCGACACCGTAATGGTGGTTCTTTTCTGCAGCTGGCTTCCCAGAGTAGTATACAGTTACGTCTTCTTTATTTATTTTACCATTGTCAGACCATTTGATCTCACTGAGTCCCAGAATACTCAACTTGAGTCTATTCATTTCTTGAATGGTATTCTCAAGTTTTCCTGACTTGATAAGACTTCTTACGTTCCAAGTGGCTATCAATAGCTGTTCATTCTTCTTTCTTCTTGACAATGACATGGCTTCCGTAATCGCATTTTCTTCTCCGGTTAAACATTTCACATCGGGAGACCCGGTACTCCCCCGACGCCGGGCGCTAGCCGGATTGCTGGGCATAATATTTCTGCTGGTTGTAATTTTCATGATGTGTAAAGTCCGAGATGGTGTTCTTAGGGCATTGTGATGTGCAGTAGCACCCCACGTCTTTCTGCACTGCTCCTTTTTGAGATAAAAAAATTTTTTTTAACAAATATTATGACCTAACAAATGAATTAACCAAAAACGGTTATGTGGTTAATTTATATGCTGTAGAAGTTGGAGCAACCAGCGAAATCCCTATATAACCTATTTAAAGACCTTGGCCTGCCAAGAACAACCGTAACTTCCATCCTAGAACGTGTATCTAAGGCGGCATTAGTAGGATCTTACCAAATCTGGTTAGGTAGGGGAGGAGGCTCGAGCGGTGAAGGGGAGCATTGATATATCATAAAGGAGCCCTTTGACCCTACTCCTGGGTTGTAAGTCCCAGGCCCCTCTGGCATTTTCCTCTGCAACGCGATGGACCCGGCACCCGCACGGTGAATACATGGAATGCTAAGTAATTCGTCTTGTCTATGTATAGAGTGCTTACCTGAGTGCCGTGTATCTCCGTGTGCAGATGCAAGAGGCCGTTGAGCGCGGAGAGACAGAGCGCCATCAGCTGTTGCCGCGAGAGTGTGGTGCGGCCGAGGTGCTCGTACAGCGAGCCCAGCGGGTGGAAGTGGGTTATCAACCACAGCTGTGTACCGAAACAACATACCAACATATTATACTCTTTTTTTTTTTAATGTTTTTGTGAAGGAACAAGCGCTAGGCCCACCTGATGTTAAGCGGTATCCTCTGCCTATAACAGATGCATTTCATCACAAGTGACGAACTGCACTGCGCCCATCACCTTGAGACATACCTGTTAAGTCTCACTTTGCCTGTTATTTCACTGGATCTTAAGGACTGCTGCCGGAACACACCGTTAGGTGCTTGGCGACAGATTTTCTACTTGAGGGTGGTCGCTAGCCAAGCGGGCATTCGCAAAATGCCCTTCCACCATGCGGTGAAGCTCAAGCTCTGGGCGGGATTCGAACCATGGACCTGCTGCGCGGCAATCCATAGCCAATGCCACTGAGCTATCACTGCTTCAAGAATTTGTTACTACAATTTGTTATTAGATATTAAAATAGTGCAACACTAATAGGTTATGATACAAGTGAGCTAAGTTGCTTGTTATACACGAGGCTGTGTTGCAGCCAGAGCCGTAGGCGAGGGCGTTAATCAGCCGAGTGTATAATGAGCGAGTAGCTCACGAGTCTCATACGCACTTTTTCAACACCCTTGCGAGGAAAAATAATATATATTGCATAAATGCGATACAAACAACATACGAAAATTATGGAAAATAGCGCGCTAGTTTTTTTTTTGCGCGCGGCTAATGTATGATGGTTGATTACATATAAAACTCTTTTATGTTACAAATCTGAATTACCCGGTTAAATTGAAAATGCTCTGTTTACTCGCATATAATTTGCACTTACTTAACTTTGTAGGGATAATTCTATTACGCACTAGTGTATAATATTATTATGCACGAGGGTGTCATAGTTCGATTTATGGCCCTAAGAATGATATAATTAAGCTTCAAGGGGTTGAAAATAATGTAGAACCATTATCTTAGACTACAGGATTATTGGTAAAATGCTAACAACCTTTTAGGGTTGATTTCTGCTAGTCCTAACCAACATTTTGAGATGATATTTGTTTTTTGTGTTTGTTTATGTGATTTGACGGTATAAGCACAAGGACCACCTGATGTTAAAAGTCTCTAGTGCCTGTAATTTATTATTTGCATTTTTTATTACTTAGCTCGATGTAAATATTCAAAACTCTATTCAAAGGGAGCTTGTGGACCACCTATGTTTAACAAGATACACAAAATTAGTTCTAAGACTTTACTCAAAACAAGTTTTTCTAGTACTTTTTTTTTTTTTTTAATTTATTTTTGTATGGGCTTTGTCGCTAAGCGACCACATCGCCCAGTGAAGCTAAAATACAAACTTACCAACTAATTATTGTAAAGCTAACTCTGCTAATCTATACATTTGAACTGCACGGTCTGACATAGGACTTGCTAGTACACAATTACAGTATCCAACATCTGTTATACTTTTTGCAAATTTTTTTGATGGGATGTGTGCCGAACGCAGCCTTAAGGCTGTTACTAGCATTTTTCGGTTCATGCAGTTACTGTCAATCCAAGGATGTTTAGTTATTTCGGGTTGAACAGTTCGATACCATATACCTTTTTTTCTAGTACTGTCTGACACTTTTAAGTTCTGTGTCTCGTAGTAAAAGACAATGCCTACTCCGAGCTAAGTAACACTGGACTGTGCCGCGCTCCCTTTGAATAGAGTTTTGAATATTTACATCGAGTTATTATTATAACTTAAGAGTTAGACTCTTGTCCGTGCAACTGATGCAATGTTCTCAATTTTGTTCTATTTAAGGCGACCTGTTTGACTTCTTTCTACGACATGATATGACTTGTTTTTTTATTTGGCTCATGTAGCTAATCCGAGGCCTACCCCTTCCTCGCTTTCCTTCTATTGTCTCTTCAATTATGTATTTCATAAATTTGTCATGTCGCAAAAGGTGGATAATAATTTTTCCTTTTCTCTGTTGTATGGTCCTGAGTAAGTCTTTTTTCATTCACTCTTCTTAGAATTAGTTCTTTTGTCACCATTTCTATCCATCGTATTCTCTCCATCCTTCTCCAACACCACATTTCAAATCCTTCCATCTCTCTCTATCTCTTTGTGTCATAGTCATCTCACACCCATACAGCGCTATCTTCCAAACAAGTAATAATAAATTAATTTTTAATTGTTAGAGGTAAAATTATAGTTATGTCCACATAATTAATTTTTCCTCTTGTAAATTAATTTTGTAAGGTAATGAATAGATTCAGGCGTTACTTTGCGGAAATCCGTAGGAGGTCTTGACTCTACGTCAAGACCTCCTAAAGATGCTTCGTGTAGAAGCGAAACGCGTCGAAAATTCTTCCGGTTTGACTGCGTGGCGTTAGTGACGTCACGTCGGCTTAACAGGAAAATTAGGCAGAATTGTCACTAGATATATTTTTTAAGTGTTTTATTAAAAATTAATTTAATGTGTCTTAAAATGTTTTAAAAATATTTGTTATCATTTTGAAAGGTTGTTAGCGTTATTCCAATCGTACTGTATATTTTAAACTATCCCAAGTAACACAGTATATACCTGAGTGCAGCTCCCCCGTGACGTCATATCGCTGCCGATGTAGGCGAGGATGTTGTCGTGCCTGAGTAGGACAGTGCTATATATCTCCGTCTCCCTCCGCCACGAGGCCTCGTCGCGCGAGAAGAATATCTTGACGGCGACACTCTCGGCGTACCACGAGCCGCGCCACACCTCGCCGTATCGACCCTGGGGATATTAATTATACACTCGTTAAAACATACAATATTAAATAAAAAATAACATGAAACGCTCGTAGCGAAGTTTGCTTAGCCATTCTTAATCGATCAGCAAAGTTCAGCAACGTCCGCCTCGGTTATGAGTTGGATGGGTGACCGCTAGTGACATTACTACTGAGCGTGCACGTGCTTCGGAGGGCACGTTAAGCCGTCGGTCCCGGTTGTTGTCTTAGGATGGCAGTCGTTACAGCGTGATGGTATGGCATTTAGCGAATGCCCACCTGGCCAGCTACCACCCTCAAGTAGAAAATCTGTCGTCAAGCACCGTAACGGTGTGATCCGACAGCTGTATTTTAGAGTCAGTTATTCTAGATAAGCCTGAACAGCGTCTTCGACCACGTCATCACTTACACTCTCAGGTGAGATAGGCTCAAAGGTTGCGCTAATAACACACACCCCAACATACTTTGCAATTTTTTTCACCCCGTGATGCCAGTTTTACGGAATATTTCACATAAAGGGAATCTCTGAGGGATCTTTTTAAAGAAATTGATATTTTAACTTTACCAAGTCTGTATATATTTGAAAATATTATGTATGTTCGTAAAAATTTGAGTAAATTTAAATTAAACAGTGACAATCACGATTACAATACTAGGAATAAAGATAAAATAGCGGTGCCAGGTTTTAGATTAGCAAAGACAAATAAAAGGTCCTTCTTAGGTAATTGTGTGCGGTTTTATAATAAAGTTCCCAAACATATTACAACGCTCACAGAAGGGAAATTCAAGAATTAAAAAATCCTACTACACATTTTCTGATTACATAAACGACAAAAATGCTTGGACAATTCCGCCTCTGCCAAGCTATTGCCTGTCACCTACATAATTTAAACAAATACTGTAATAACTCTATTATATAGTGAGTATATGTAACACAATAAATAACTTCTAGGCTAGCCTGAACAACATCTTCAACCACATCATCACTTACCATCAGGTGAGATTGTGGTCAAAGGCTAGCCTATCAGGCATAAAAAAAACACATTGTTAAAAGATGTTTAAAAGAATGGCCCCGAGTTTCTTGCCCGTTCTTCTCGCAGTGGCTCTATACAATTTATTTGCTGAACGTGGCAGTACAATGTAGAATATTTCAATACTAAAATTTGTAATTGACCTTCATAAGAGCGTCGTTGACGCCTAAATTGAATAAATTATTTTGACTTTGACTTTAAAAGCTTAGAAATTGCAATATATACCTTTCCAACACATTCTATGAGCGAGACCTGCTTGGCTAACGTCCGCTGCACCATGAGAGGCAGCCCTGAACCGGAACCGGAAGTGACGGAACTCTCGAGGTACTCGCGTAGTGTCGAGTCTCCCGCCGCGACCGCCTGTAGGCCTCCCCCGTTCTGGGATCCTTCCACACCTGCATGAAAATTACACGTTGTTAAACATTCATTTTCCTGCTTGCATGGTGGCAGGGTATTTAACAAATGCCCGGTTAGCTAGCTACCACCCTCAAGTACAACAAAATATCACCACCCATCTGACGGTGTGTTCCGGCAGCTGTCTTTGAGACCCAGGAATTCTAGGTTAGCCTTAAAAACTACTGGACCTATTTGAAAAATTCTTTCACCATTAGAATCCTACACTATCCCTGATGAACATAGGCTATAGAAGAGAGACGAATTACTAAGCATTCCATGGATTCACCGTGTGGGTGCCGGGTCCATAGCGTTGCAGAGGAAGAGGCCCAACTCGAGGTGCCTGCGACTTGCAACCCAGTGAGTAAGGTTAAGGGGCCCCTTTATGATATATCAATGCACCCCTCCACCGCTCGAGCCTCCTCCCCTGCCTAACCAAATTTGGTAAGATCCTACTAATGCCGCCTTGGATACACGTTCTAGGATGGAAGTTACGGTTGTTCTTGACAAGCCAAGGTCTTTTAGTAGGTTATATAGGGATTTTGCTGGTATACCCCTTGCTCCGACTTCTACAGCATATTAATTAAGCACATAACCGTTTTTGATTAATTCATTTGTTAGGTCATAATATTTGTTAGTTTTTATTGTGTGGTCTTTAGGTATGTTTGTTTCCCACGGCACAGTAAGTTCTATAAGTACTATGCGTTTTAGATTTTTTGAGTATAAAAATATATCTGGTCTGGATGACGAAACACCAACATCCTCAGGAATTTTGTAATGTTTTTCATACGTGTCCATCAAAAGAGTCCAATCGGGAGCTGCGCCTAAGATGGAGTAAGGCTTGGATTTCGATTTTCGTCGTTTGTTCGTGGTCAAACCTTCAAAAACTTAAGTAATATGAAAACTTTGATAATGTAACTTCTTCGTCTTCGCCTCTTACAACCCCAACAGGAAGATACAGAAAGTTCCAATAATGGCGGGTGTTTTTTCAATTAAATAAATATAATTAAAATACTACTTGAACTATGTTAATAGAGGTATACATTTGGAAAAGCCGCACAAAACTGTCGGAAAAGAGACTCAGTATCCTAGAGTAGCAAATTGTAGCCCGCTGGCTTATTTTTTCCTGAGTAAAACTGTTTCAGCCTGGGGGCCCGATTCTTGTAGCTATTGAACGGTGTTAACGCAATTAACACCGTTCAATAGCTACGAGATTAATTGCATGAAAATTGTAGTTTTTGACAGTATCCGTAGACAGCCCGCTATTTAGGTTCGATCGCAAGTCCGTGGCTTGCTATCAATAGTTTTTGACATACGAGGGTGAATCAAAAAGTTCTTAGAAGTGCATATATATGAAACCTTTTTGGATCAAGTTCGATATTCAAATTAAAGAGTGTCTATCACACTATATTTATGCAGACTGTCACTTATTTTTGTCAGTTCGTTCGCATGTAATAAATTTTTTTGTGCAACGAGTTGCTAAAAAGTCAAAATTATGGATAAAAGTGAGTTACGTGCGGTGATAAAATATCTCAGTTTGAAAAAAATGTCTACGAAGGAAATTTTTTTGGACATTCAGCAGACATTAGGGGGTGATGCTGTACCCTATTCTACGGTTGCGTACTGGGTGGCTGAATTTAAAAGAGGTAGATCAAGCTGTAAAGATGACCCGCGTTCTGGGCGGCCTTCAACCTCCGTTACAGAAGAAAATGTCAAAAAGGTTGAGAATCTGGTTTTGGAAGACAGAAGAATGACTATAAAACATATAGCTGAGATCCTAAAGATATCTTTTGGTAGCGTTCAATCCATTTTAATTGATTCACTGGGGTTCAAAAAAGTGTCTGCAAGATGGGTGCCACGAATGTTAACCGACGAAAACAAAAAGCGACGTTTGGAAATTTCCAAGCGTAATCTCGAAATGTTCCAGCGTGATTCGGATAATTTTTGCCGTCGTCTTGTCACCATGGATGAAACGTGGGTCCACCATTTTGATCCTGAAACTAAAAGACAAAGCATGTCTTGGAAACGACCATCCTCTCCATCCATTAAAAAATTTCGAGTTGCTCCTACCGCTGGCAAAGTTATGGCCTCTGTGTTCTGGGATAGTGAAGGAATCCTTTTTATTGATTACATGCCAAAAGGCCAGACGATTACTGGACCCTATTACGCAAATTTAATCCCGAAAGTGCGTGAAGCGATTAAAGAAAAACGTCGTGGAAAACTGTCGTTGGGCGTGTTGTTCCTTCAAGATAACGCTCCTGCTCATCGATCGGAAGTTGCGGTCAACGCAATCCGCTGTGCTGGCTTCAATCTCCTTGACCACCCACCATATTCTCCGGACTTAGCCCCAAGTGATTTTCACTTGTTTCCAAAATTAAAAGAGGAAATTCGTGGAACAAAATTTCACGATAATGACGCGGTTATAGCTGCCGTAGAGGACTTTTTCGAGAGTCAAGAAAATAATTTTTTTTCACAAGGAATAAGGAAGTTAGAAACGCGTTATTCTAAATGCATTGCATTGGAGGGAGATTATGTAGAAAAATAAAATATTATTATTTAAATCTTTGCATTTTTTAATATTGATTCCAAGAATTTTTTGATTCACCCTCGTATTGGTATGGTGTTAGCTTTTTTGTTGCGATTGCGTTGCTACAGTGGCATAAAATAGTCTGTAGGATTTTGGATAGAAAAATAGCTAAACGATTTAAATATATTTATTTAATGTATTGTTTGCTAGAAAACCACTGTATTGATGTTTTGACTGATGCTTGTTTGATAGAAGTTTTTATTATTATTTCAGTGGCAACATTAGTAGTAGTGTGGCGTTTGGTCAATAGCTAAGAGAATTGGGGCCCTGATTGTCAACCGCTGAACACAGCCTCCCCCATTTAGGGAGATTTGCGATAACCCCCACGCTTGGCAGGCGACTTGGGGATTGCAGTCAGAAGGCGATACTGCTTATGACACCCACAGGTAGAAATGGGGAGGTGGGGGGGGGGTGATATTCGAACTCGGCACCCTACGGAGGTATGTAAAACTTATTATGACAGAATTCCTACCTTCATAGTAAGGATTGGTTGCGTGTGGACTGTACATGTTGAACGCGAAGTAGTTGGAGTCAGCGCCCAGCTTCTGCAGAGCCGCTCTCGACACTCGCAATCTGAAACATTACCACATCGAAATGTCTTTAAAATATTGTACCAACTTACGCTTTGTCCTAATTGCATTGATGTTCGACGACAAAATAGTTTGTCGCGTTGCAACAAAATAAGTTATGTCGATCGTCGCCAAGGTGGCTTTATCGAAGCCTAAAGTGCTTTACCTAAGTGAAAACTTTTATGTCAAATGGTTTTTTTTTTAAAGTTAATCTGACTGATCGAACACCAGGCCAACCTGATGTTAAGCGGACTAACCTCTACCTATAACAGATGCATTTGACACAAGTCACGAATTGCACTGTGCCCGTCACTTTGAGACATAGGTGTTAAGCCTCATGTGCCTGTAATTTCACTGGCTCTCAAGGACTGCTGCCGGAACACAACGTTAGGTGCTTGGCGACAGATTTTCTACTTGAGGGTGGTCACTAGCCAGGCCGGCATTCGCAAAATGCCCTTCCACCACGCTTTGAAGCTCAAGACCGCGGCGGGATTCGAACCATGGACCTGCGGCACGGCAGTACATAGCCAATGCCACTGAGCCATCACTGCTTCAAAAATGTTTATTAGCAAATAAACAGAGATGCAAACGTGAACGAGTACATTAGATACATAAAAATACCAGTACACCAGAACCAAAGCAAAATATTTAGTTAAGTCTCACCTGTAAATCAAAAAATATATTTTGCACATAAAAAGACTTGAAGTAGATGCGACCAACACAAAAAAAACAAACCTTACAAATTCACAAATATACGATAGGAAAAATTTAAGTCATGTGCGGGATTCGAACCCGCGTCCATCCACCCCTTGAGCAGGGGTATGGTCTAACCAATTGAGCTAACATGACATGACGTCATAACTCAAATATTTCCTATCGTTCTTTTACCATCGTATTGTAATGTAATCCGCATAGCAGGCGTTATTGCAAACCTAAATATTAAAAACAAACCTGTTTTATATTCTATGTAAATATTATACATTGTACGGCCACGTTCAGAAAATAAACCCTCATCCTACTTCAAATTGTAACCCATAATATGGAAGCATATAAGGACTCTATTCAGTACAATAATTTAACACATCACACGAACAGCCGAATGCCTGTCGTTCCTAATCTCTCCCAAAGCTTCCCTAATCTCTCCCATAATCCCTCCAAGTCACTTGGCAGGTGGCTCCAGGTCACAATGTAAGGCGGCAGTTCTTCAGCAGTCGGTAGTGTACACCTGGATTTTTCATTGATACCATGACTACCTCAGAAAGTTATGGGGGTGTTTTTTTTTTTACGTCTGACAGGTTAGCCTTTGTTCACTATCTCACCTGATGGTAAGTGATGATGTGATCGAAGATGTTGTTCAGGCTAACCTAGAATTACTGGCTCTCAAGGAAAGCTGCCGGAACACACCGTTAGGCGCTTGGCGACAGATTTTCTACTTGAGGTTGGTAGCTAGCCAGGCGGGCATTCGGAAAATGCCCTCCACCATGCTATAACGACTGCCATCCTAAGACAACAACCGGGACCAACGGCTTAACGTGCCCTCTGAAGCACGTGCAGGCTCAGTAGTGTTGTCACTAGCGGTCATCCATCCAACTCATGACCGCGGCGGACGTTGCTTAACTTTGCTGATCGGTTAAGAACAGCTAATTAATCTTCGCTACGAGCGCTTCACTGCGGGTGGGTTTGAACCCACCCGCAGTGAAGCGCTCGTAGCTACGTACTAAGCCGATACTTCTCGGGTAAAATTATAATTTACATAAGGGAGAGATAAATGACAAGTTTAGTTGAGAATGTGTTTTTGCAAGACATTATAAGTAATCGTATGAGTGTGTGTGACCTGTGGTTCCTCCTGAGCAGGAAGAGTGCGCCGGCTGCGACGAGCAGCATGAGGGCGAGGGCGGCGCACACGGAGCCCCGCACGCGCCACGCGGAGCCCGAGGGCTCCATGCTCTCCGCCAGCGGCAGCGGGGGGAACCCGCCGCCGTTGCACATGTCGCCAGTGCAGCACGTCACGTTCAGCAGCCCAGCGTGACGCTTGCTGCACACAAACATATACTTACACTGTTTCGATGGAAAATCTCAATGCTTAGCATTATTAATAAAATTATTTATTTTCAGCGGACTTCAATAAAAAAAATTTACCAAAAAATGGGATAGGTTTTAACTTTGTCAACTGATTTTGATGTTTCTGTTTTTTTATTTGAAAGCTGACGCTTGACGTGTGGTCCCATTTAATTTTCATCAAAATCGGTCAAGCTGTTTTTTAGTTACACTTCGATGGCTGCATTTTTTTTCCTATCTTGATGATATAGTTATTGCCAGTATCGATCCCGTAAGTAAGAGACACTAAAAAGGTTTTGTTTTTTCTGAATAATAAAAATGTTCCTTGTTCATTTTTAGGTATTTTTTTTATATTATAAATCGATATTATCTTTGGAAGGATATTATAAATTTAATTCTATTCTGAATTTTGATACTAGGTCATCGATCTCTAAAAGAAAGGAATAGAATGAAAGCTACGAAATCTTTGTCCGCTGTATGTGCTGGTTCAAACCTGTTCTGCATCCGAATGGGCACCGTTGCAACCCCCGCGCGTGTCTACAGTGAAAAGTTACGCACATATTACGCAGATATGCATGTAGTAGTGAAGCTTTCATTATGTACTATTATATTTAATTATACACTAGTATAATATCCGCGATTCTGAAAAGACTTTTTTTAGATATCTAATATACTTTTTGAATTAAATTCCATTTGTGTACCCGCAGGGACACGAATAGTCAGTAGATATTTTTTAATTATGTTTGAAGTGCTTTTCTAAAATATTTAATTAAATTTTTTCTTAAAATATTTATTATGAATTTGTAATTCTTAATATGCCGGTGCACCAAACGACTGCACCAAATTGGATAAATCTTTCTTTTATGTGTTTGATATGATCAGGAGAATCTTCTCCGGACCACGACAATTTAATGTTTTCTTAAAATATTTTTTATGAATTTGTAATTATTAATAACTAGCTGAACCGGCAAACTTCATACCACCATAATTTTTTTTTTTTTAAATACAAAAGTTTGTATAACACATAAAAGAAAGATTTATCCAATTTGGTGCAGACGTTTAGAAGTTCTGCGGGTACAAACACTTCGGTGATTCATCTTTATGTAATTGATTAAATATCACACTTAGTCCTAAACCGACAACCCCATAAGAGGGTGTGATTACTGATTGTGTATGAAGAAGTGACCGTCGAGTTCAACCTTCCCTCCATAATACATCCATAGTGACCATAGTGTGCCTAAGTTCTTAATGTTTTAGGTAATATCTTTTTTATATACACTAATCATTTTTTTTTATGTTATTGTGATGGAACAAGCCCGAGGCCCACCTGATGTTAAGCGGTATCCTCTGCCTATAACAGATGCATTTCATCACAAGTGACGAACTGCACTGCGCCCATCACCTTGAAACATACCTGTTAAGTCTCATTTTGCCTGTTATTTCACTGGCTCTCAAGGACTGCTGCCGCAACACACCGTTAGGTGCTTGGCGACAGATTTTCTACTTGAGGGTGGTCGCTAGCCAGGCGGGCATTTGCAAAATCCTTCTTCCACCATGCGGTGCAGCTCAAGCTCTGGGCGGGATTCGAACCATGGACCTGCTGCTCGGCAGTCCATAGCCAATTCCACTGAGCCATCACTGCTTCAAAAATCAATATGTACTTATTTGGTTTGCAGTGAATATTTTTAGGACTCTACAGAAATAATGTTTCTTACTTATTACTAAACAGGAGACTATTGTACTTTAAATTAATAATCAAACCATTTTGAAGCAATGATGGCCGAGCGGTAATAGCTATGAACTGCCGCGCCGCAGTAGCCTGGTTCGATCTCCACCGCCGACTTGAGCTTCACCGCTTGATGGAAGGGCTTTTTGCGATTGCCCGCCTGGCTAGCTACCACCCTCAAGTAGAAAGTCTGTCGCCAAGCACTTAACGGTGTGTTCCGGCAGTAGTCCTTGAGAGCCAGTGAAATTACAGGCACGTGAGACTTAACAACTATATCTCATGGTGACGGGCGCAGTACAATTCGTGACTTGTGACGAAATGCATCTGTTATAGGCTGAGGTTAGTCCGCTTAACATCAGATGGGCCTCGAGCTTGATCCGTCACCATAACATTAAAAAAATAAAAATAAAAAAAAAACAATATAAAATGTACCTGGTTCTCTGGTTCCTGCATGTGAACTGGTATTGGTCAGAGCGGGTGGTGCAGCCCCTCGTCTGCTGCAGCTGCCCCTCCCCAGTGCGCACGGAAGACTTGAAGCATGCCAGAGCATTCTCACAGACGCTGAGCGGATCCTCATCGCAGTTTGTATCGCATTGGTAGCAATTATACCTAAGAACATGAAAACGTATGTCATTTTAGGCTTACCATCATCCCACCATCCTTATCCAACTAATGAGGGGTAGGTATAATATGTTGTCTCTAAAAACAAAAGATAACACAAGGAAGAGCATATCATATAACTGTTTTCATTAACAACACCAAAACAAAAATTCAAAATCTTCGGTTTATGAAAAGTTGCCTTTACTCTATTTTGAAGCGCTCGTAGCGAAGTTTAATTAGCTGTTCTGAACCGATCAGCAAAGTTAAGCAACGTCGCACGCGGTCATGAGTTGGATGGGTGACCGCTAGTGACATTACTACTGAGCGTTTCCGTGCTTCGGATGGCACGTTAAGCCGTCGGTCCCGGTTGTTGTCTTAGGATGGCAGTCGTTATGGATGGTGGTAGGGCATTTTGCGAATGCCCGTCTGGCTAGCTACCACCCTCAAGTAGAAAGTCTGTCGCCAAGCACCTAACGGTGTGTTCCGGCAGCTGTCCTTGAGAGCCAGTACTTCTAGGTTAGCCTGAACAACATCTTCGACCACATCATCACTTACCATCAGTTGAGATAGTGGTCAAAGGCTAACCTATCAGGCATAAAAAAAAAAAACTGTATCTGAAGTAAATTATGTGAAACTGAAAGTTTTCCACTCCTGGCCGCTTATAAATGTTTGGATTAATAATGTTATATTTTCTTTTAATATAAGAAACTCATGCATTTATTTTAATATTTTTAGCGGGAAGTAGCTTGTCTATGAAAGTACCTTATTACAGTTGACGCCGGCATAAATATAGACTTTTTTGTATTTAAAACATGTCAAATGACAAAATTTGCATTCTTTTAAAATACTTCTAAACCTAATTAATATTTTTGCTTTAATAACTTAAATATAATTATTACACCGGGCATTCTTCATTACCGTACACTGGCCACACTTTGAGAATATCAAAAAAACGCCAAGCAGCGTTAAAACCCATTTAAAGACTAAGAAGAAGCTATGCTTGCGTCAATTAGACAGGTGAAAAAAAAGCAATAGTACGGGCTATTGCTTTTTATCTCAGATTGGAGTTCGTAGTCTTATGATTCAGGGCGACGTTTTTGGAAGAGCGGACACGAAGTGTCTCCATTTCAACTTAGGCAAAATGCTTTCTTATATATCTTTTCAGCAGATGTCCGGCTGTTCTCCTCTACAGATTACAATCAATTGTAGCTCGTGAAATTTTGTGAGCGAAAAGCAGTAAGAAGCAGTGATGGCTCAGTGGCATTGGCTATGGACTGCCGCGCAGCAGGTCCATGGTTCGAATCCCGCCCAGAGCTTGAGCTTCACCGCATGGTGGAAGGGCATTTTACGAATGCCCGCCTGGCTAGCGACCACCCTCAAGTAAAAAATCTGTCGCCAAGCACCTAACGGTGTGTTCCGGCAGCAGTCCTTGAGAGCCAGTGAAATAACAGGCAAAATGAGACTTAGCAGGTATGTCTCAAGGTAATGGGCGCAGTGCAGTTCGTCACTTGTGATGAAATGCGTCTGTTATAGGCAGAGGATACCGTTTAACATCAGGTGGGCCTTGCGCTTGTTCTTTCACAATAACATATAAAAAAAAAACACAATGACAATGCAACTACACACATTGCGAACAAGATAAAGTAACTTTTGGCTTCAAAAATGGTAGAGCTGGGAGATTGGGTCACGCCAATCCCTCAACTACACATTATATTTACGGGTCAGAAGCGGCCGTGACAGTTTTCTACCAGCATGTGAAAAACGTGCGTTCAGAACAATATTCATCATGTTTTCAAAACCGGTTTGTTCTAATGTACAAGTGAGTTAAACATCGTGCATTTTTTTTATACTCTATTAGTTAGCCTTTGGCCACTACCTCACCTGATGGTAAGTGATGATGTGGACGAAGATGTTGTTCAGACTAACCTAGAATGACTGGTTCTCAAGGACAGCTGCCTGAACACAACTTTAAGTGATCAAGATTTCTACATGAGGGTGGTAGCTAGCCAGGCGGGCATTCGCAGAGTGCCCTACCACCATGCTATAACGACTGCCATCCTTAGACTATAACCGACGGCTTAACGAGCCCTCCGAAGCACGGAAGCTCTCAATAGTAATGTCACTAGCGGTCACCCATTAAAGTCATGACCGCGGCGTACGTTGCTTAACTTGGCTGATTGGTTACGAACAGCTAAGCAAACTTTGCTTAGCTTCGATATGCAGTAAATATTTTACTTTACAGGTAACTTTCATTTATGAGTTGCACAAAACTTTCAATGTACTGCATGAATGAGTATTATGCACTGGCACTTGCAGGGTGCTGGGAAAATAACTCTCCAAGCACTAAGCAGAAAGTAAATAAGTATGCAATTACCTCTTCTGGAATTTAATCCTCCTTTTGGTGGTAGCATTACAATAATAAGATTAGTTTAGTTACACAAATGATACAAGACTGTGATAAACAGTTAAAATATCTGCACACAGGGGCAGCAATGCACCTTTTCCATCCCACCTTGCTGCCCAGTGTCCCACATTTTTCCAGGCTGCTTTTTAAATAGCATCCTAAGTTATACATCCAATATTATTACAACCACTATCGCATGCCAATCGAAAATCACATTCATAAATTATTGTATATATATTTGTATATACATATATTTTTTTCTGTTCTGTTATTATTAGAGTACTTAATGTTTTGGACGGGAATCGATCCCACGTCCTCAGAAATATTTTGTACTCCAATAATAACAGAACAGAAAAATGTTGTACTCCAATAATGACTAAATGTGATCCTAAGGTATGTTTCAAATGCCCAGATAAATCCGCGCATTTACTTGCAGTGACCTCCAACATTTTCTCGTTCATATAATGTTTGTGTTAATTTTTATTAACATTCATTAATAATGATAAATCAGATAGCTCCAACTATACTTAGTTTCAGTAGGTAGCGAGTTGGCAATGTAAGTCGCTTCCCACTGAAACAAGTGAACTATGTCCAGTTCCGAGAGCTGACCTATTCACGTAAGTTATCCCATATAATTTACTAAAATAAATGATAACCACATCATCTATTAAAAAAGTAAATACACAATGGATCAATGGATACTAAACCCATTGATATCGGCAATAATGATAACAATAGAATTTCATTCATAAATTGGCCATAGTGGGTCAGCCGATGCCAAGGGATTAAACTCAATAATATTCAAATGGTAAGCATTCCTCACCTAGGTTTGTGAACCATCATTTTATCGAATGAACCAAAGTCATCCAGGAGCTGCTGCGGCGGCCCTGGAGTATTAGATGACATGCCATCTTCTGCTGAGGAATCCAAGTCTGGTAGACCACCTGAATAAATAAGAATACATTTATTAATTATAAACAATTAGTTTGATTCGAGACGTTAAGTGTTTTAACAGTTTTATAATCAGCATTTAAGCATTTGAATTTTGCTATTTAAGCCCACTAATGATTTACCCTATTTTGAACAAGAGATAACACTTGATAATAGGTGTCATCCTCAAAGGATAGGCATGCACATAATAAGATGATACTTCTGTATAATATTACCCATACAATTGATCCAGAATGGCCTTACTATTATATCAGCTAACAGTTACTTCCAGGGCATTCAAATAGCCTACCATTAACAAAATAACACCTATATTGATAAAATTTATCACATTGTGCGTAAATTTTGGGAAATTTTAAACAAAAATAGGATTTATAATGTTTTCTTACACTGTTTATATAGCTTTAAAACAGCCCCTATACCACAAATTACATTGTGAAATGCTATTATTGACCCACGTCTGAAGTTAGGTCTTTAGTTAATTTATTACAACTGCTAGTTTTACAGTTGACCTTTCTTTAATAATGACTGAACTTTACCATATTATGTTAACATAAGTTTTTGTATTGAAAACCTAGTTTTGTATATTTCATAATATTTTAAATTTGCTTTGTTACCGTGAAAGACAGTAATAGATTTTTTTATGAATCAAACCAATAATTATTGTAAGTTTTAAAAGGTTTCTATTTACAATTGTAAATATTGTAAGTTGGAGCAGAAAAATGTGACACAAGTGCACCTGAATTTACGCACAGTAAATATAACAACTGAGGGTATATTTGTTGATTACTGTATATTGTAACCTATTAGGGCTTGTAAATAAAAAGGCTACATGGATAAGATACGCACTCAAACAACAAATCCAAAACAACAGCGTAAAAACAACAAATCCAAAATTGTGAAGAAATTTTCTTGGACAAAATCAAATGATGACAATGTTAAATGTATTACTTATTTAAATAATGTATTTTTCGTGTTGAAAATACTTACCACATTGCACATTTATCAGTAAAAACGTGAATATATAACAAAAATTGAGAGCGTCCGCCATTCTCCACTCATCATCATAAACAATTAGGGATGCAATGAAAACATCGGCTATTGAGTCTTTCGAAACATCGATGTATCGATGATCATACAAACGTTAAACGATGTGGTTTAAAAGTTTAATAACAAACAACTATGTCCATCTATTTCTATATCTTTAGTAATTAACACTATTCTGTTAAAGTTCAATAAATAAAAGACTTATAATGGACATTTAAAAGTTTCTTACCATCGTCAAATATTTTAGCTATTTCGGTATGAAATTTAGATGACACCTCAGATAGAAGAATGTACGTATTCTCTTAAGAATATCTATTTAAGAATCTCAGATTAACCAAAAGCAATGCGCTACTTGAGATTTACACATTTTCTGCCATAACAACAATGCAATTTAATTTGATGTTGTCGAGTCAGGTCAACAATGAATTTACTGAAATTCGGTACGGTGCGAACTTATGTGCCTTTAATAAAAATATGATGGTGTAAGACCTATAGCAGTAGGCACCACTTCTCGTCACCTCACAGGCAAATGCGGTTGTAGGAAAAATGTTGTTTTTTTAAAGTAATCTCTCTGAACCACTACAACTTTATTGATAAATCATTTCAAATAGTCAGCAATGCGTACATAATGCCAACAGATATATCAATGAGCAACATCATAAATCAATTTTTTTAACCCCTGTTGATCACTCTGAAATTATAAAGATTGTTCATTGCTTACAAAATAAAAAGAATACTGGCCATGATATGATATCAACGCAAGGACCAAACAATGCCTACACATTATCCTTGGCCCCCTTATTTATTTAATAAATCTTTCACTATCAGCTGATTGCTTTCCTGAACATCTTAAAATAGCCCTAATCAAACCAATTAATAAAAAATGCCCTAAATGTGATATAAATAACTACAGACCAATAGCACTTCTATCCTGCTTTTCAAAAATCTTTGAAATATTATCTACAATATACTCTCATCATTTTTTAATTCAAAAAATACAATCAACAATAATCAATATGGCCTTCAAAAGCAAAAAATACTTCCTCCGCTAATTTTTTACAAATGCTTAGGCGAATAAGTGAAGATATAAATTCAAAAACACCTGACATTGCAGTTTTCATTGATTTATCAAAGGCTTTCGATTGCGTAGTACATAATATGAAGCAGTGATGGCTCAGTGGCATTGGCTATGGACTGCCGCGCAACAGGTCCATGGTTCGAATCCCGCCCAGAGCTTGAGCTTCACCGCATGGTGGAAGGGCGTTTTGCGAATGCCCGCCTGGCTAGCGACCACCCTCAAGTAGAAAATCTGTCGCCAAGCACCTAACGGTGTGTTCCAGCAGCAGTCCTTGAGAGCCAGTGAAATAACAGGCAAAAATGAGACCTAACAACTATGTCTCAAGGTGATGGGCGCAGTGCAGTTCGTCACTTGTGATAAAATGCATCTGTTATAGGCAGAGGATACCACTTAACATCAGGTGGGCCTCGGCGCTTGTTCCTACACAATAATATTAAAAACTATATATATTTTTTAATTATATTTTTTGAAGCAGTGATGGCTCAGCGGCATTGGCTATGGACTGCCGCGCAGTAGGTCCATGGTTCGAATCCCGCCCAGAGCTTGAGCTTCACCGCATGGTGGAAGGGCATTTTGCAAATGCCCGCCTGGCTAGCGACCACCCTCAAGTAGAAAATCTGTCGCCAAGCACCTAACGGTGTGTTCCGGCAGCAGTCCTTGAGAGCCAGAAAAATTACAGGCTAATGAGACCTAACAACTGGACGTCTCAGTGTGACGGGCACAGTGCAATTCGTCGTTGACGAAATGCGTCTGTTATAGGCAGAGGTTAGTCCACTTAACATCAGGTGGGCCTCGGGCTTGTTCCGTCACATTAACATAAAAAAAAAAAAAAAAAAAAAAAAAAAATTCTACTATATAAAAATAAGTCGGGTTTTCCTTCCTGACGCTATAACTCCAGAACGCACGAACCGATTTCCACGGTTTTGCATTCGTTGGAAAGGTCTCGGGCTCCGTGAGGTTTATAGCAAAGAAAATTCAGGAAAAATTTAAACAGAAAAGCGGGAATATCTTTTTTCACATACAGCGCCATCTCTGATACATAGCATGTACTACAGACCAATATTTTAAGTAGATGGCGCCGGTGCGTGATGCATTGTTTTACAGCTACTCATTGTTCTCTGCTCAGTTAATTTCATGTGACAAACCGGTATTGTGTTCATTGTGAAATTGTGAAAAAAAAAGTAAAAGAAATAAGTTATTCGTTTCCTAACATTTCAATTGGAAACCATCAAATCAATCACGTGTATTGTGCAAATTTTTATTCAATTTCAACAGCAGGCATTTGTCTTTAAGGTGGTAAGTTGAACTGTGTAAATTATGTGGATCGTGCATTTGAGGTTAAATTCACCACTCTGTCCATAGTCCAAAATGCCTAGAGGACGACGTGCGAACATCGGCCGCCGCACAAAACAAACAAGTGTATTCACAGAACTTAAGCGAAGAAAGACAAAATATAATAAGAGAAAATGCCCGATTGAGACAACGTGTGCTCACGACACGAAGATCATTGGCATCATACAATCGACGTCGCAAACAAGGAACCCCAGTTCCAGATTGGCCAGAGGTGTTTTCCACTGATGCACTTGGTCGCATGTATATTGTTCATCCTAGAAATGATGAATGTTTTTATTTGCGACTGCTGTTGGTAAATGTACGTGGACCAAAATCATTTGCGCATTTGAAAACTGTGATTGGCCACCAATGCCAAAGATATCGAGAAGCATGTCAACTATTGGGTTTGCTGGAGAACGATTCTCATTGGGATTTAACACTTGCGGATTGAGATGTTTCATCAAAAGCGTACCAAATACGAACGCTGTTCGCAATTATCATCACCACATGTTTTCCTTCATAACCAATTCAGTTATGGAACAAATACAAAGACGACATATGTAAAGATATCTTGCATCGCTTGCGCATTAAAACGAATAATCCTGACATCCAAATAACCGATGAAATCTAAAATGAAGGATTGATTCTGATTGAGGATCAATGCTAGACTATTGCAAACAAGCTACCGATTGAAGTAGGAATGATTGCGCCAAATCGATCGATGCACGATGCATTCAAACAAGAATTAAATCGAGAGCTGCAATACAATGTTGATACATTGCAGGAATTCGTTCGAAATAATGTGCCGTTGCTGAATGAACAGCAAAAACAAGTATACGAAACATTAATGCAACCGGTGGACAATAATACTGTTCTTCCTGAACGCACCTGGAGGAACAGGGAAAAAATTTGTCATTTCATTGATTTTGGCAACTATTCGATCAAGATGTGAGATAGCTTTGGCGTTAGCATCATCTGGAATTGCGGCGACTCTTCTAGATGGCGGTCGTACTGCACATTCTGCGCTTAAGTTGCCACTCAATTTAAACACAATTGATACTCCAACATGCAATATTTCCTGATCCCGTGCAATGGGAAAATTGTTGATGCAATGCAAGCTCATTGTTTGGGATGAGTGCACAATGGCACATAAGAAATCACTTGAAGCACTTAACTTCACACTGAAGGATCTTCGGCGAAATAACAACATCTTTGGCGGCTTGATGATATTGTTGGCAGGCGATTTCAGGCAGACGTTGCCAATAATTCCCCGTGGAACGCCTGCAGATGAATTGAATGCTTGCCTGAAGGCATCACCTTTATGGAATAACGTAAAAACATTATCGCTCACCACTAATATGAGAGTTCAACTTCAAAATGATAAAAGTGCTGCACAATTTTTCAAACAATTGTTAGCTGTTGGAAATGGAAAAGTCCCAGTTGATGCGACATCTGGATTATTTACTCTTACCAACGACTTTTGCCGATTTGTAGACTCTCAATCTGCTCTTATTGAAAATGTTTTCCCAAACATTAGTGAGAATTATCAGAGTTATGCTTGGTTAAGTCAACGAGCAATTCTTGCAGCAAAGAATAATGATGTACACGCACTGAATTTCACCATTCAATCAAAAATTGCTGGCGATTTGGTGACATACAAATCCGTTGATTCCATAACAAATGCCGATGATGTAGTAAATTATCCAACGGAGTTTTTGAACTCTCTGGAGTTACCAGGATTTCCACCACATAACTTGCAACTCAAAGTTGGTACAGTTATTATCATATTGCGTAATTAAAATCCACCGCGACTTTGCAACGGTACTCGACTTTCGGTAAAAAGACTTATGCCGAATTTGATCGAGGCAACCATTATTAACGGAAAGTACGCAGGTGAAAATGTATGTATTCCTCGAATACCAATGATTCCGACTGATCTTCCGTTTGACTTCAAACGACTGCAATTTCCAGTTCGCCTTGCGTTCGCAATGACAAATAACAAGTCGCAAGGCCAATCGCTTAGTGTTTGCGGGATAAATTTAGAAAATCATTGTTTTTCACATGGGCAGTTATACACGCAACGTATAACTGCCCATGTGAAAAACAATGATTCACGAGTTCACGAGTTGGGAAACCATCCGCTTTGTTTGTGTTAACGTCAGACCAAAAAACAAAAAATGTGGTTTACCAAATAGCACTTCAATGTAACGGATAATTTGCGGACACGTATAACGCTTCGATTCAGTATTTACTTTGGATTCACTTTCATTTACTTAGAGAAGTTCAACTAAATAACACTTCATTTTTGTAATCGAAACGAATTCATTACTGCTGTGAAATGAAATAAAAATTTTCCTTTTCAAATATAAAACAAAAAATAATTTCTTCTTCTTTTAATCACCAAACGAAATGTTACATAAAACGAAGCCATCTGGTGGCAAAACGGAGTTCGCCGGGCTTGCTCTTATATATATATATATATATATACTATTACGTAAGATCGAACTTTTTTTTTATTGCTGTTAGGTAAGCCTTTGACCACAATCTCACTAGATGATAAGTGATGATGTGGTCGAAGGTGTTAACCTAGAATTACTGGCTCTCAAGGACAGCTAGTGAAACACACCGTTTGGTGCTTGGCGATAAATTTTCTACTTGAGGGTGGTCGCTAGCCAGGCGGGCATTCGCAAAATGCCCTTCCACAATGCGGTGAAGCCCAAGCCAGCGGCGGGAATCAAACCATGGACCTGCTGCGCGGCAGTCCATAGCCATAGCAATGCCATTGAGCCATGACTGCTTCAAAAACATATTGGAATTAGAGGTTGGGATACTTTAAATCTCATCGAATCTTATCTACAAAATAGATATCAAGCTGTTATCTTGTTTATGTCATGTTTATAATAAATCTACAAAAACTTTCGAACAAGTACTTTCAAAATCTGAAGTTATGTCTCTATAGACATAACTTCAGATACCTTGGGCCACACATAGGCACACCTATGTTTGCCTCAAGGTAGTATTCTTGGGCCATTATTATTCCTTATTTATTTAAACGAAAGACCTCCAATAACTGACTTTTTATGTATAATATTTGCCGATGATGCCACTATATATATCTCAAAAAACAATAAAAATAGAAATGAATTAAAAATAGAAATTAATAAAACAACATAGGTACTTGGTTACGGAACATAAATCTTAAATTAAACGTAGAGAAAACTAAAGTTATTCAATTTCGAAACTATAAACAACACCCATTACCAATTGACATTTATTCTATAATGGCAGTAAAGTTAACATAGTAGAAGAAGCTAACTTTCTGGGTGTTAGTACAGAAATCATTTAAACTGGAAATCACATATAAAGAAAGTAAATAATAAACTATCACAGTACTGTTAAGTGTTATCAATACTTAGCAACATTTCATCTAAAAAAATAGCAATGAACGCTTATTATGGTTATGTTTATCCTCAATTAAGTTATGGAGTAATATTCTGGGGAAATTCAGTTGAAATTAAATCATCATTTATTTTACAAAAGACATGTTTAAGAATTATTTTAAGACTATAGAAAATACGAACAGTTTACGTGAGGTTTTTAAAAATATTGATATCCTCATTGTCCTCCTGTATTTATATATATGAAATAATAATAATAATAATGCTTTATTGAGTAATAAGGAGATACAGTAGTATACATTGTTGAAATCACCTTTTAAGTATTAAGTAATACTTGTGTTAGGTGTTTTCGCTCTTCCATAATCATATGTAAGCTAAATCTCCAATATCACGTCACATTGAACTATTAAAACATTCGTATGTAACAAAACGCGATACTTTTTTCTTAAAAGATAATTAGGGTAGGACATACATTTTATTTGAATGTGCCAAGTAAAACGGTTTAATTTCAACAATGTGAAATCACCTTTTAAGTATTAAGTAATACTTGTGTTAGGTGTTTTCGCTCTTCCATAATCATATGTAAGCTAAATCTCCAATTTCACGTCACATTGAACTATTAAAACATTCGTATGTAACAAAACGCGATACTTTTTTCTTAAAAGATAATTAGGGTAGGACATACATTTTATTTGAATGTGCCAAGTAAAACGGTTTAGTGTATGAGGTAAACAAAGTCACGCCACCGACGACAGCGGTAGCAGCGCGCGGCGCTGGTGGGTGCTCAATAGTGCGGTGAATTGTTGTGTTGTCCAAGTAAAAAGATGTTAGCTGTTTACATTATATATTGTCAGTTTTGAGTCTTGTGTGAGATTGTACCTAATTAGCGGGCTAGTGTTATCGCACGTTTTTGTGTTTTGTTCATAAGAACAAAAATGATAAAAATAAAATGTATATATAAAAATAAAATGTAAGTAATATTTATAAGTTTAGTATTTAATGTGTGTGTGTGTGTGTGCGTGTGTGTGTGTGTGTGTGTGTGTGTGTGAGTGTGGTATTTTTTTGATTTGCCATCTACAACATTTTTCTCATATATACGTGTATTTATTAAGTAAGCCTTTCCATAAGAGCTTCAGTTACATCATAACTTAGTTGCAGTAGCCAGTTTGTTACTGTAATTTTACATTTATAACTATGAAGTGGATATATATTTAATATTTTATTCATATTGTTATATAAATATTTAGATTTAGCCTAGCAAATATTGAGTTTACATGAGGTTGAGCGATTACAATATCCCTTCTTCTTTTCGTTAAGGATTTAGGGTCAAATTTAAGGTTTTTATGCATTTTCAATATAGTATTTAGTACGTATAATTTCCTAACAGTCAGTATTTCTGTAGAAGAATATAGCATATCTGTAGGGTACTTGTAAGGCTTAAAGAACATTGATTTTAGTAATGACCTTTGCGTTCTTTCGAGATCTAAAAACGTCGTCATCGTTGCAAATATGTATGTTTGTTAAGCGTAATGAAAATAATTTCTTTGAGGCTAAGTCAAGCCCCTCTGATACATTAAGATCCAAACATAAACATAATATATGTATGCCACAAATTAATAATAGCATGTTTCGCAATAGCCCATATGTAATGGCTCTATATGTGTATAATAAACTACCTCCTGATATAAAAATTTTAAAAAACAACACATTTAGGTATAAATTAAAAGCATGGCTTATATGAAAAGTGTATTATGATTTGAAAGAATATTTCATCGATTACTCCCGCTGCAACTGTAAATCGTGAAATTCTAGTTAAGTAATTAGTATTTAGTTATTTTATTGTACCCTAGATTTTTATCCCCTAGTTAAGTTTAACTAAATGTAGTAGTGATACTATAAATTATTGAACGCTCGCAATGGGCAGACTGTTGAAACTAAATTATGATATAACCGTCTCTATGTACCTACACAGTTATTCAATGAAAAAAAACTGATTTCTGATTTCTGACAACTCGGTTTTGGTGCGCAGGGTGGTTGTGAGGCTGCTGTATATTCATTTTGCACATTTCTTGATAAAAATTGTAGAGATGTGCTTGTGATTGTGGATGTTAAAAATGCATTTAACTCATTAGATAGGCACTTTTTGACTAAAATGTAAGATACAATTAATTCCGAAACTATAACCTTTTCTTTGTCAATTTTACGGTATACCTTTTAGTTTTAGGTGTACATACCAAAATAACGTTATAATAGCTTCCATAGGATGTCAACAGGGTGATCCTCTGGGACCAGCCATCTTTAGCCTTGCCATCCACTCAATAATTCAACGTCTCCAATCAGAACTTAACATTTGGTATTTGGATGACGGAACCTTACGAGGCGATGCGAACACAGTGAGCTTCTTTTAAGCTTAGACGACACGTAGTAAAAGATACGTTAGTCTCGGTTTTTAATGTTGAGATGGATGATAGGACTTGGGTGCAAGATTCCCTCCTTGTGAGGTTGGGAGGCATAGGGATACGCAAAATTTCTAGTGTGGCATTACCAGCTTTTTTTCCTCTGTACACAGTACACACAAATTAGTAGAAAGAATTCTTGCACCATCTTTAGGCTCTTTTGATGTAGTATATCTGGCCGAGACTAAAACCATATGGAGACTGGCTTGTCCAAATACTGAGTTCCCTAAAATTTTGTCATCTCAAGACAGTGGGATCGGCCCCTATGCGAAGTAGCACGGAGATATCTTTTAAATACGTGTACTAGTATCACAGGTCGTGTTCATAATCTGATTTTTATTACAGGTCATTCTTTCTTACAAAACTGGTAACCTTATAGATCCTTCCGCTTTTTGTCTCGCTATTAGCTTACGCTTGTTGTGTTGCACATCACAGCCAGTGTGGTACTGTAGTGGTCTGTAGTATCAACTCGGTCACCATGGCCTCTCCAGCTCTTGAAGCGCTGGTCGAATGTTAAAACATCGATGTTTCGATGCTTTCCTATCGATATTTTTTCAGAACATCGATACATCATAAATCGCCCGCATGGCTATAAATAATACCGCCTGAATGACTGGGGGTCGTTCGGAACCTCGGTTAGAGCGCACTCGGAGTGCACTCGGAGTGCAACTTTTCACTCTAACGTCGCGTCTAACGTTGTGAACGACGCCGACGCGTCGGCGTCGTTCACAACGTTCGAGTAGAGCACAACTTTTTAACTATCAAAAACGGTCGTTAAAATGTTGAATCTTTATATGACATGACTTTGACATTTCTTGATGAGAGATTTTTAGGCACTCTTTTGTATTTTGCAATAAAGTTATTGCTTTTCAAACATCATAAAACTTCTATATATTTTAGTAGTTCCCCGCCAAAAATCGATATTTAAGGTTATAAAACAACCGAGTCGTTCCAAACCTTCGAGTAAGTTAAAGCAACCGACAACTACACTCTGAGCCTTGGAACGCGGCCCTGCTACTGAGTGGTTATAGGTGCGTTCGTTTTGGCTCGATTGCGTTTGTAGCAGTTTCAAAAGTGGCATTTGTGTATTAGCGTTCGGATAGAAACTTTTGCTATTTTTGACCACCAATTACTGCATGCTATCCGAACGGCTTAAAACATACTTTGACAACCGACAATATTTTAACAATTTAAATTCCATGTTTCGTACTGTGCGAATTCCATGTTCCGTACTTTGACAACCGACAATATTTTAACAATTTAAATTCCATGTTTCGTACTGTGCACAGTACGAAACATGGAATCAATCTCTAAATTTAACAAAACAAGTAGGTACTTACTACATGAAATATAAATACTATTTATAAAACTTGTGAAACTCTATAATCGCGCCAAATACAACTGTCAAACCAGCAGTTGTCAAAAAACGATCACAACGATCCCACGGTAAGACATGGGTCTAAAATATCACTTTTCTCTGTCATTTGTAGCGTTTTCAAAGCTATCCGAACGGTGAGCGAAAACGATATTTTTGCTCACGAAGTCCCAAATCGAACGGCCCGTGTGATCATTTGTAGCGTTTGTGAGTGTTATTTTTGGAACTGCGCCCCAACTGAGATCGTACCATAGATGTAGTATTAGTGCGTTCGGATAGCCTATCGGTGCGATTATGTACCCAATCAGCTCGTGCTGGTGAAACCACACGAATATTTCATAGAAATCGTTAGTCATATCGTGATTTCGATTCATATGGAACGTGTAGCATTATTGCTCTCACTAATGGTAAATATACAAACCACACGAGTGTAATAAAAATTAAAAATAGGTTTCTGGTAATCTGGCTCAGGACTCTGTAGTCATTGATCTAAATTTAAAAATGGTCGGTTGTGTTTGTTTTTGAAAGCGTACGACACATTTTTATTTACTTTTGATAGTTGTTATTGATCATAAAGTAACTTTGTATGTGTATTGATAATTAAACAAGAAGTTAGGTGATAGAATATTTTTTTTACAGTACAATTAAATCTTGAAACTACTCTAAACTCATTGGAAATGCCGCGCACCAAAAGGCCTGTGAAGCGACAAGAGAAATGTATAGAAAATGAGGAGCTAAAAAAGCTGGACAGATTAGGTGCGGTAACTTATTTATAAAATAAACTTTTCAAATATCAAAAACATTCTGTAATTTCCGTATAAATAACTGTGTGTATAACACCTACCAACATTGGCAATTTACAGTGATTGAACAGAAAAAAAAAATTGATTCCCGCTATGAAATGGAAATTAGAAACATAGAACTGGCGTTCAAGATTCTCCTCGGGTCCATAAGCAGCCAGTACCTGCAGAAAACTGTTGGAGAATTGGTAAGATGAAAAAAATCAGACGAAAGGGGGAGGAGGGGGTCGCAACATCCCCTTCATAGGGGGGGTCTACCCATCCCCCCGCATCCTATAATCATCATATCCCCTCGTGCGTCCAATCTGTCCACCTCCTATGACGAAATCGTCCAAACTGCTCACGTTTTTTTATCCCGCGACGCCCCGTAACGTTTTTTTGTAGTACTAAGTAGTTTTCCATTACCTAAACATGTCACCCTAACATCCCCATACCCCAATATATTACCTATACCATACAAAAAATAACATTTTCATACACTTAGTTTGAGTGGATCAAACAGCGAATAAAAATATATTTTTCCAGATTTTGAGGTATTTTGTTTTTTAATCGAGTTTATTTGTGGCAGTCTCCAATCAACATATAAACTTCTTGGTACCAATGCAATCCTCATCATATTCTCTTTACGGGAAAAGAAATGAAAATAGACCTTTTCATGGAAAATTTTACAGGAAAATGGGTTTGAACAGACGACGAAAATGGCGGGAAACGGCATTTTTTATATATTTTTTTTATTTTTTTTTTCCGAAACTATTCCACCTACAACTTTGTTTTTTTTTTTAATGTGTGTATTTATTATGGTTCTTTACCCATGAATAATACCAGATTGTAAGGATAAATATTTTATAAGTAGCAACGAGATTAAAACAACGCGATTTTTTTTAAGAATTTTGGCGGGAAAACTGTACATAAGCGGATTTTATTTTTTTTCTCAAAAACTATACCATCTACGAATTTGGTTTTTCTTTTGATATGATTATTTAGATGTAATCTATACACCTGAATTGTTTCAGATGTTTAGGTTTACAGGTTTAAAAGTAGTTACGAGATTATTTATTACGTAAATTTCGATCGGTGAGTGTTTGCGCGGCAAAATGCATCGAGTGAAAGTTATTTTTTTTCATTTCATGATTTGAGTAACTTCTCGTTACCATAGAGTAATGCGGTTTTTTTTGTTGTATAGCCAATGATAGTAGCTTACTAACAACGTTTAAATAATAACGATCGGATAAATACAAGCTTCACACTAAACCTTTTTTTTAGACCACCGGAATTCCGGCCGTAACAAAAACGGGGGTCAAATAAAAAAATCTATAAAAAAAAAAGTTATCAATCCTTATCCTTTTAATTTCTTTTAACATCGTTATTGACTTGTTGCCTATAGAAATGCAAAATTACAGCTTTCTAGGTTAATTACTTTAGAAGTAGTTACGAGATTATTTTTAAATGACATAAATCTATACAAAATTTTGGCGCCAAAATGTAATTTGAGCTGGTTTCAGATTTCATATCAATTTTAAACATACTTTCTGTTATATCAGAATATTATGGATTTTTTCTCGCATAGCCAAGGATCCATTCTCACGAAAACCGTTTGAATTATGAAAATCGAACTTACGCAGATTTTATGGTGAATATGTAACCACGACTATTGACCGATCTCCGGCAGGCCGGATGGGACACATAAGGGAAATCCGGCAGACCGGTGGATACACGCCCGAGGATATTATACTATAACCCTATGCTGAACCTGCTCACCAGATAGGTGGCCAGGTTAGCCCCTTAAGTAGAGTATCAATACAGCGCTACTTGACAATACCTTACTTGTGTTGCTATGAGATAAATTACTTAGCATTCCATAGATACACCGGTTGTTCTGGTGCCGGGACCATTACATTGTTGTCATTCAGAATTAGTTTAATTTCTTAATGTATGGTCCTAACTCCTTCCCAACAGATGTATTTTTACAGCATTGACCTAAAGGTTTTTCATAATGTATACATGAAGAACAATAATATAAGATATAAGAATGAAGAACATGACACATCTTCTATTGACAATTAAATGAGGGTGACTGCATATAATGACGAAATGAATTACTTCTTGCACCTTTAAATAAAAAAAACTGGTGGTGGACAATCTTGTTTTTATTCTGTTTGGGGGACCTGCAGTCCTAACTGATGACAATGGTAGCAAGTCAAGATCAGGGGATATACATAATATATTAAAGGTTGTTGATGATGATATTTTAAGTATGTTGATGTGTATCTAATCTACAATTATATGTATGTTTCAGAAAACTGAGTTGCAGTTGCCTATCACTACTACAAGATCTACTCGGCACTCCAACCGATCTGCATCACATGATGATGGTAAGATAATAAAATTCTTCATTCCTAATTTCATCTTCATTGAAGGTCATTTGGATTCACTTGCATTCAAATATTTGATTAAAACATGTTAACAACATTAATGTATTTTGTCATCACTCAGAACACTGTTGACCTGCAACTTATAACTCTCGCATTAAATGGTATTGAATTATGAATGGCTGCAAGTCATTTGCATTGCAACCATCAGTTCCTCTAGCAGTCTACCTATAAGTTCCACCTAGTGAAGGACCTTTAATGTGACATTACTTAAAACCTCTCCCATAAGTTTATATAGAGGTGACACTTCCACTACAGTCGATTTAACCCATTGGCGTCCATGTGGCCAATATCATCCATTTATGAATGAAATTGTATTGTTCTTGTTATCTCTGATGGCAAAGAAATGGTTTATATTAAAGACAATAACACAATATTATCATCAATATAACAAACAATATTAAAGTTTTGCTCACACAATAAGTATGGTAATCTTAATATATAGAGAGGATAATATAGTGATTATCTCATCCTTATTGAATTGGCAAAAAATCTGCCAAAACTCAAAAATCAGCATTAGTAACCAATTTACCAAAGAACAAACTCAATTCATAGAAAATATACATTTTGTAAAGAATTCATATGTAAATTGTTTTCTTTTATAGTATTCAAAATAACCATGGTAACGAATACTGTGTTTTAAAAAAATTTATATAGATATGTATATGTATGAAATGAAATAAATTTATTCATAGATATACAAAAAAAAGGAAATATGTGTTAGTATACTTATTTGTAGTTACTAATATAAAATTTGTATTGCCACGAACCAGCCCCAACACAGCATAACGCTGGTTGTGACAACATCTTCCGTTGAGACTGATCACCATCAGTCTTCATTAAATCTGTGATATCACCATATCACAGATTTAATGGGCTTATTAGTAGTATTAGTAGCTCTGTTCATGTAATCTTAGTTTCTGTTTTCTTCGTACTTCCTGTTTAGTGAAAATTATCTTTAGGGTTGGAAACAGTCACTCGTTTTGTTATTTGTAAATCTATTAGTAAGCCTAGATTTTTTGTACATCAGAATTATGTATGCACTGTTTTTTTTGTATATTTAACATACTATTTTCCTTTCATGTTCAGAAAAAAATTAAAACCACAAATCAAATGACCGAATGCATGAAAATGATTGTTTCCAGCCAGATTCTCTCCTATATTTACTTCTTTATGAATCCTAAGCTGGTAGATGGGTATACACACAGCATTTTTTAAAAAATATTTTTGTTTAGTCTAGTCATGATCACAATGTTGTTCCACACTTTGTGAGTTTCACAAATTTTTGTCTGTTTTACTATTAGCAAACTTTTAAAATTACAAGTTATTTTTTTTTATGTTATGGTGACGGAACAATCCCGAGGCCCACCTGATGTTAAGTGGACTAACCTCTGCCTATAACAGACGCATTTCGTCAGCGACGAATTGCACTGTGCCCGGAACACTGAGACGTCCAGTTGTTAGGTCTCATTAGTCTGTAATTTTTCTGGCTCTCAAGGACTGCTGCCGGAACACACTGTTAGGTGCTTGGCGACAGATTTTCTACTTGAGGGTGGTCGCTAGCCAGGCGGGCATTCACAAAATGCCCTTCCACCATGCGGTGAAGCTCAAGCTCTGGGCGCGATTCGAACCATGGACCTGCTGCACGGCAGTCCATAGCCAATGCCACTGAGCCATCACTGCTTCAAAATCATTCAAAATTATGGTAGACATACCATGTGTTTGAATATTTCTCTCGTCTACTTATATCATGCTGTATTATGATGACCATCAGTTTTTCGTCCATCATTCAACTCCAGTTTGCCAGGTTTTATTTGTAGCAATATTAGTGCTGTGTGTATAGCCACCCTAGTATACCTTTACTCTCATCATCATGGTGTGTCTGTTCATCACCTAACATCCACCATGTTTCGACTAACCGGGAGCTTTTGGGGCAGGCTACCTCACCGAGAACTCGTCCCAGGGCTCCGGGGAGCGTGGCAAGAGGAAGCCGGGTAAGTAACGCTTCTCTATTAGCTTTGTAGTGCCATGGCGACCAGTATCCACAACTTGTAATGTTATGATCTTCAGTAATAATATTATTTTCAAACCTTGGCCATTGAATGGTGTTGATTCTAGAAAAAAATATATAAATCTCAAATTGTTTACGTTTTACATGGACATATTATGATTTTGTTACTTAGCTATACGCTATATGGACATATTACATTATATACTTTATCAAATTGCCTACTCAATTGTATGGCTTAGCAGTCGTTCCGATATGGATGGAACCATCAAATTCTATTTGACATTTACAGAATGAATCTAGAATCCACACCAGGGGGCCAACTAGAATCTCTTCAGTCATATTTTAACCTTCATGATCAACCAGAATGTCCACCGTTGAACAAATGTTTCCTCCATTGGGGAGGATTTGGCATAGTACCCACGCCGTCTTCGAGATCGCAGTATATGATGGCAGTTCTTCAGAAAGTGTTGCTGAACGGTCATCCTGGACGCATCCGTGGACCCGTCAAAGTTACATTTCGTGTCATTCGTGCCGTCGGTCCATGGTTCAATCCCCACCGCGCAGGTTTGAGCTTCACCGCATGGTGGGAGGCATTTTGCAAATGCTCGCCTGGATAGCTACCACCCTCAAGTAGAAAATCAGGTGACAGATTTTCTACTTGAGGGTGGTAGCTATACAGTGTGTTCCAGCAGCAATTCTTGAGAGCCAGTAAAATTACAGACACATGAGACTCGACAACTGTACTCAGAGTGACAGGCTCAATGCAGTATGTCACTTGCAACGAAATGCATCTGTGTGTTCACAATCACATAAATATACATTGCTATTTTAAAATATATACTTCACTAAACATTTTTTTTACGATCCGACTCCCAACTCTTCTTAATGCTCCCGTGCGCGGCAAATCCGGACGGTCTACGCGCCGCGAGCAAATCGTATATTCTCGGATTTATTCGTTCTTTATATCACTACACTACTCTTTATGTCCCGTGGGGTGCCGGGCTAGAATGTCCCCCCCCCCCATCTCAACCCGTGGGTGTCGTAAAGGGCGACTTAAGGGTAACACACCAGAAGGTGGCACCAGCACTATCTGAGGAACTGATATCTCATACTACGGTTCCCAAGCCGCCTGCCAAGCATGGGGATTATGGCAAACTCCCCCATATTGAGGTAGGCTGTGTGCACCAGTGGACTATACGGCTGATACAGCTTTATCACTATATAGTCGATAGAGGCTACATTAAAAAAAAAAACATTCCAAAATTTTCTAATTCAAAAGATGCATGATTTCTTCGTTTTTTACGGTCACGTATCTTGAGATATGAGGCTGATATGAGGCTCGGTCATGTTGTAAGGTAAATTACATTAGAACGTGAGAGCGGGCTGCACACATTGAATCCACTCGTTGGTGCGATAAGGATAGCGCTACATGAATACTCGGAATTTTTGGCCCCAGTTCCCTGCTTTAGAATCACTACTGTTCCTTTATGTCACACAAGTGTATGGGAAACAATACGCCAATTGAGCTGTCATTATTGCATCGAAATATTAGTGTGGTACTGCAGCGGTTCAGATACACAACAGAGCTCATGACCATTGGGTCTACCAATTGAATATGATTGGTAGATACTGAGTATGCTACCAATGAAAATTCCCAAGGAGATGGCTTCAACGCGGCCGGGCATAGAAATCATACCAAAAATTTAGGCTTATAATACCAATTTTTTTTATGTTATTGTGACGGAACAGGCTCGAGGCACACATGATGTTAAGCGGACTAACCTCCTATAACAGGTGCATTTAATCACAAGTCACGAATTGCACTGCGCCCATCACTTGGAGACGTAGTTGTTAAGTCTCATGTGTCTGTAATTTCACTGGTTCTCAACGACTGCGGCCGGAACACACCGTTAGGTGCTTAGCGACAGATTTTCTACTTGAGGGTGGTAGCTGGCCAGGCGGGCAACCGCAAATTGCCCTTCCACCGTGCGGTGAAAACAGCCGGCGGTGGGGATCCAGGGTACTGCGGCATGGCAGTCCATAGCTATTACCGGTTGGCCATCATTGATTCAGAATAGGGTAGTTGACACAGTCTAAAATAAAATACAGTGTAACGTTAACATGATAGTAGTTGGAGCACATAACTCGATGATATTAACAAATTATTTATTCTGCATTGGATTACCTTTATTTTGAATAAACAAAATGTGTTTAAATTTTCTTTAAGTCACGTGATCTCAAACGGAAGTAAAGGCGGAAATGATGTCATAAGGACAAAAACAAAGCTCCAGAATATGTAATAGTAATCATGAGAGTTTGCTTCCAAAGGTTTTGACAGTGACAATTGAAATCAGTAATTGCTAATAGCAAGCAACCTACAAAATGTCGCATCACTATCGATTTACTACTTAGGCCCCTATCAAATCCATTGGATCCCATATATTGCATGGTGGAAGGGCATTTTGTGAATGCCCGACTGGCTAGCGACCACCCTCAAGTAGAAAATCTGTCGCCAAGCACCTAACAGTGTGTTCCGGCAGCAGTCCTTGAGAGCCAGAAAAATTACAGGCTAATGAGACCTAACAACTGGACGTCTCAGTGTGACGGGCACAGTGCAATTCGTCGCTGATGAAATGCGTCTGCGTAGGCAGAGGTTAGTCCACTTAACATCAGGTGGGCCTCGGGCTTGTTCCGTCACAATTACATAAAAAAAAAAAAAATATATATTTAATAGTGTAATACGTACATTTGACTCATTTATCTTTGATCATATTTCGCCGTGAGATTTGATCAAAGATCAGCATAGATAATAAAACCCAAACTCGGAACAAGAATCTATGGAAACATTTTGCAATTATTACTCATAGTAATACAACAACTTTAAACAGTTGGAAAAGCTTATGTTTATCATTATATTTATTCCGATGTCACTGCACGCCATTGTCTCGATCACTTGAAAGTGTTTACATTTCGGGATTACAAAAATGTTCAATAAAATAGTGATTTTGAACCGATTAAAGTTGTTTAATTACCATGTATGTAAAATAATTGATAATGCTGCCACTCATGTATCCGTGCTTCAAACTGTGTTGGTTCAGTCTGTGATTGTTTTATTCAGTCTACATACACCCCTACACTATGGCACACGTTCTGCCGAACAACCTGTATAATCGATTCTAAAATCGATTACGCGCGACATTACAACAAGCAAGCAAAACGTATTACATTTCAGCACTATTTGTTTTTGCCCAAGTGACGTCATAAGCATACAGGCCGCCATTGAATGATGTTTTAGCGCCAATTTTAAAAGTTGAAATAAAAAGAGGGATATCTAGTATTTCAGGACTCCTAAAAAAAAATTAAAAATACTAGGTGTATATTTCAGTGTTCTAAATAATTTAACATACTTTAAAAAAACAAGTCAACAACCCTATTTATAGTATAGGCTTATGCTTATATATACGTTCTTATATTTGTAGATACTGGTGCTTAGGTGCTTATGCTATTTCTTCTTTCGATTAACTTTAGAATATATTGATAATCTTATCGTATGTTGGACATTGAATTACTTGTACCTACTTTATTATACGTAATTATGTAGAACTGAAGTCGATAAGTCTGTAAATTCGTAGTAATATCAATATTGTGTTGACTTCCTGGATCGGTTTATGGCCGGAGTTCAATAACGGTTCGTATAACTGGGAGAACGGGTTCGATTCCCGCCTTAGGTGTAAAATTTGTGCTCTAAAAAGTTGTAAATATTATATACACTTTGCATGCATTAATGATTGATATCATATTTACTGAAATTTGAAATTGGTTTCATTTTTTAATATATTTAAAACAATTATAAATGGCAGGGGTAGCTTTGTGGCGAGCCGATGGTGAGATATTCACCACTGGCTTTTCTCTCTGGGACTTAATGAGAACCGTGACCCTCTCTCTTGTCTCAATTAGCCGTCCGACCTAGTTCTAGGGGTGGAAGTATGAAACAACACGATGCCGGTAGTATCTCCTAGTGTATCTACAACTCACTCTTTAGCCCCACACGTTGCCCCGTTAGTTGCCAATGCTGGCGGCCCCATACCCCTATCAGCCTCTTTAATGGATGGTGAATCATGACCTCTACTTCCCACTACCTCTATTAATCGATACGATACGATAACTCTTCATTGACACCAAAAAACAGGAAATCACAAAGAAACTAACAATAATTATACAAATATATCATGCCCCAACTAACTTTAAGATGGGACATCTATGAAACTAGCACTAGTTCAATGTAATTATATTCTATTATTTCACTCTTACATAGCTCGTAGGCTAGCTGTTGATCAGAACCTCGCTTGATGGTAAGTGATTATGCAGTTGAAGATGTTTGCTTTTTTTGTGAGTCACAACCGGAAGACGTCTACCGTTAAAGGTTTTTTTTATTCCTGATAGGTTAGCCTTTGACCACTATCTCACTTAATAAGTGGTGATGTGATCGAAGATGTTGTTCAGGCTAACCTAGAAGTACTGGCTCTCGAGGACAGCTGCCAGAACACACCGCTAGGTGCTTGGTGACAGATTTTCTCTTTGAGGGTGGTAGCTAGCCCTACCACCATGCTATAACGACTGCCATCCTAAGACAACAACCGAGACCGACGGCTTAACGTGCCCTCCGAAGCACGGAAGCGCTCAGTAGTAATGTCACTAACGGTCACCCATCCAACTCATGACCGCGGCGGGCGTTGCTTAAATAAGCTGATCGGTTAAGAACAGCTAAGTAAACTTCGCTACGAGCGCTTCGAATCCTCCTCCACCTTTTGCTATAGGTAATCCTCACGTTTAGCTGGTGTTTTGGGGATCGCTGCTTAAGATGACATTTCATCAGAAGGAGCTGCTGCCTACCCTCTGGTAGGTTCTTCTGTGTCTCTTTGATCGAGAAACTAACCCTGTCTCATATGACTCCCACAAGAAGATATGGGGAGTGCAGTTTAATCCCGGGACCTACTGGTAGTTTGTTTACGACTTAGTAAACCGCCGGTATACCTTAATAACAAAATATTACGAACTATATACAACACTACAGCTACTACAATAATAGCATTTAGGTACCCATAAGTCATTACAGACTCACAGGCAGTCCAAATGCTCCAGTTCTCTACCAGTTGGCAGCGTGCCCAGCATGATTTAGTTGAGTAATGATGTGTAATGTCCAGGTGGTATCCCAGTGGCAACAGGCCGGTCGGCCAGCAAGAGATCCCGTTCTGCCGACGTGTCCACCCGCAAGCTCCCCCCGGCGACGGCCGCCAAGACTCTCCAACGGAGGCGGTCTCGCTCCGTCTACCGCACTCCGGCGTACACCAAGAACGCTGCCAGTCTCTATCCAGCCATCACTCCTAAAGTAAGTGCTATATCTGGCACTAATGACTATCATCATTATTGACTATCACTGTTTATTTATTTTATTTATTTATTTACAACGAAACACCAACAGTATATATATTATAACATTTTAAAAAACATGATAACCAATATTGATTCTGATATATATACCCCCCTTATGGGTGTTTACAACATTCAATTAAAACACGTAGAACATTATTCTTGTTAAACGACAAATTTTGTCAACAAACTTTTTTTTTTTTGTCTCTAAATCTTACATATTATTTGTATACAAAGAAAATAAAAAAATAATGGTATCTATAACTTAATGATAATAAGTACTTTAGAATATACTTATAATGCTTATAAGACTGAAAATTCATGCTTATAACACTGTTGAACAAACCCTCCCCCGTTTGGGAAGGATTTCCCATATCCAAGCTTGGCAGGCGTTTCGAGGATTGCCGTGTTTTACAAGGCGCTGCTGCCCACTTTCTGGTATGAGTTAAAGGGGTTTTTGGCGCGCGCTGGATCACGGAACCAGTTATGGATAGACAGGCTGTAGTTCCTAAAAGAGTAGCAAGCAAGTCAAAGCTCATTAACGTCACGTAGCGCAACTGGAAGAGTTTTCGATGCGTTTCGATTCTACACAAACATAATGAAGAGGTTCTATACATTTTAGCTTATATTAAAACGATAATCATGGGTGTAAAAAATGGGAATTAATTATTATTTTAGAAAAATTTTGAACTAAGCGAATATGCCTTCTTTGAGTCACATAGGGTACATAGAAAATTTCATTTAAAAATAGTAATCTGGAGGTAGTTTTCAAGGAGCCTCCAAAGCGCCTCAGTCGAGTTCGAGTGGAGTAATATTTGGAGTTACATTTAACGATAAGGGGGTGAGTGAGCGCTTTTAAATCTCGCTCTCACTCTGATCGCCCTTCGACGTTTGTGTGGAAAAGTGGCAGGCCTTAACATTAAGGTTTACACAAGCTCTGTTTTCAAAGTTAGTAACTCGTCCACAAATCAGCCTGTCGATGTGGTGCCTGTCATAGAATAATAATATTGGGAACTCAATTAATGATACAATAAACCCCTGTCTGTATTCTGAAAAGGGGTACGCAGAGCTATTTACAGCAATGTTTCGTCAGACAGCTTTTCTTCTCATGTACTTGGGGGCCAATGTCTGTAATAAACATTTGTTTGTCATGATACCTAATAACTCCAATCTGGGAATCAAACCCAGGACCTCAGCCCAAAATGACGCATTCACAAACACTGAAGCAGTCAAAATAATTTAATGAAAGAAAATTTATAAACAGAGCATCTGTCCCTGGGGCCCGTGAAAGGTTCTGCCAATATGAGGTAAGTATTAATTAAACAACTTTAAACGGTTTAAATCGCGTATATTTATCATTATTTTTGTCCCGACGTTTCAAACACTTTGCAGTGATCGTGGTCACGGGGTGACGTCGGGACAAAAATAATGATAAATATACGCGATTTAAACCGTTTAAAGTTATTTAATTACTATGTGTAATAATCGCGAAAACCTAAGACAACATTATGACGTAAGTATGTACCGGTGAAGGTGAAAGAAAGAATAATTCATGTGTTACATTCGATTAGACGTTTGAAATAATTTATTGATATTTTGGAACAAAACATTCACAGGAATAAGAACCATAATGTTGTATTCTACTGCAATCATGTTTTAATAAGAGCCAATTGTGACGTATGCTTGTTTCTTTGGGAGTAGAAGACCTTGCTTTCTTGGATCTTGTGCTAGGTGTGGTATTGTCCGTAATAAAGAAACAGAAAATGGTATGAAAAATCATTAGTTCTCACTTGTACACTGTAGACAACAATCGTGTGCCAGCGAGAAGTGATTATCTTTGATGCAATTTTAGATTCGTTTATTTAAACGAGTTCCACCACAGAATAAAAAGGAGCAGAAGGATCACTCCGCAAAACCATTCCACTCAATAAGAGACTCTAGCTACGGCGCAATAAAGTGCAGTTCAGCTCGGAAAGCACGGAGTACCTAATATTAGGTCCTTACATATGAAATTGGCGTTTTGTATGGGAGGAACAAAAAGTCGAATATTTTTTAATATAATATATTTAATTAATCAAAGTATGAACCATTATTTTCTATGCACTTTTGCCATCTCATAGGTAGTTCATTGATCCCTTTACTAAAAAAACCAGTCGGACGGGAATCAATAAAATCTTTGAAGGCGATTTGGACTGCCCCATCGGAGTTGAATTTTTTCCCTTGCAAGAAGTTATCCAAATTTCGAAAAAAATGGTTATCTGTTGGAGCAAGGTCCGGGGAGTACGGAGGATGTCTTAGACTTTCCAATTGAAGCTCTTCTAATTTAGTAGCCGTCTGTAGCGCAGTGTGTGGTCTAGCGTTGTCGTGAAGCAGCAGTGGCGTGGAGCGATTGACCAGCCTAGGTTGTTTAGCCGCTAGCTTTTCCATCATGGTTTGCAATTCCTGACAATAGACATCAGCCGTAATAGTCTGGCCAGATTTGAAAAAACTGTAATGAACAATACCGGCACTAGTCCACCAAACGCTTACAAGTAACTTTTTTGGGGTTAATTTTCGCTTGGGGCAGGATTTGGCTGGCTGGCCAGGATCTAACCATTGCGCTGAGCGCTTCCGATTATCGTAAAGAACCCATTTTTCATCACAGGTAATGATTCGGTTTAAAATACCTTCATTATTGTGCCGGTTTAGTAATGTAACGCAGCAGTCGACGCGCGTTTGCCGGTTTGTTTCAGTCAATTCGTGAGGTACCCACCTTTCAAGCTTTTTAATCTTCCCAATTTGCTTCAAGTGAATTAAAACAGTTTTATCACTAACATCGCAGCCTGCAGCTAACTCGGACGTGGTTTGCGATGGATCCGCTTCCACAATAGCCTTCAACTCTTCATTATCAACTTGAGTCTCAGGCCGTCCACGGGGCTTGTTCTGCAGGTCGAAATTTCCAGAACGAAAACGTTGGAACCAAAAACGAACTGTGTTTTCTTTTGCAACACGACCGCCATACACATCATTCACCCTTCGAGTTGTTTCCGCAGCACTAGTGCCACGGCGGAACTCGTACTCGTAAATAATGCGATATTTAAGGGTTTCCATTTTGTAAAATGAGTGACGCAAACAGAAAAAAACAGAAGAAAAAAAACAAATGAATGACGATCATCGAAGCACAAATACATGAGTCTATAGCTGTACAAATTTGAATTTGGAATTCCTTACCAAAGAGGAGAAATTCGTGATTAAAGTGGCCAGTACGAAAAACGCCAATTTCATATGTAAGGACCTAATATTTATATTTACCCACAAGGCGTCTCTCTTTCTACCGTATAAACATAGTTAACGTTGTGTATGTATACAGGTGACGCCGCAGACGCCGCTGACGGTGCTGCGACAGCCGCGGCACGGGGAGATGGTCGTCTCTATGTCGGGCTCGCCGGTCATGGTGCCCACTTACAACAAGTATGTATACATGCTGCTACGGCATACGAATGCCCGCCTGGCTAGCTACTACCCTCAAGTAGAAAATCTGTCGCAAAGCACCTAACGGTGTGTTCCGGCAGCAGTTCTGTAGAGCCAGTGAAATTACAGGCACATGAGACTTAACAACTGTGTCTCAAGGTGACGGACGCAGAGCAGTTCGTCACTTGTGATGAAATGCATCTGTTCTAGGCAGAGGTTAGTCCGCTTAACATCAGGTGGGCCTCGTGCTTGTTCCGTCACGATCACAAAATATATATTATGTGTAAAAAGTACAAGTTTATTATCGAAGATAATGAAAACTTCAAAATTTTCTATATTCAGGCTTGTCTGCAATGCATTTTGAAATGGTTTTTATGTTAAATATAACTATTAACACTACAAAGGTGTTAACAATTAATTAACAACTAACACTACAAAGATGTTAATATATTCATTTAAGGCTCACTAAAAAACTTGAATACCTAAATATAAAAAAATAATCTTATAAAAGTATACCAACACCCCAACACCACCCAACACGACATACTCGTCCATAGGCAAGATAACATTGTTAGTCTATTTAGTAACTGAGCAAAATCAAAACTTTGATTGGCCATTTTCTCTAATAATTATCACAACTACCGATGATTTTCTTGTATACTTCATGTGCTTTAGATGAATGTCGTGTATCTTTAGGCATGCTTGTGCTATACACGCAAAAGATTTTTATGTCCTTCAAAACACATCGACGTTTTATCAGTTGGGAAATACACAAATTTGTCTTCTCGCACTGACTCTATAATTTTTTTTGAATGTAATATTACAATGTAGAATTTAATATAAAATCTGGAATTGACCTTTCTAAAAGCGTCGTAGACGCCTAAATTGAATAAATGATTTTGATTATGACAAAAATCATGTCGTAACCTCCCCAGCTTTTCCTCAATGGTAGGGTTTTCCTGAATTTGAGGAAAAGCTCCCCTATATTATATCCATTGAGAATCACAGCTGGGATGGGGGAAATGTTTGCTTTGATGAAACTTGTAGATTCATCATCTTTCGGCCCCACTTTTTGATTAAACTAATGTGTTTGTAAAGTTGTCTTATATATATTTTTTTTATATTTCAGCATGCACAGAGACGAGATGGCCAATTGCAACATAATGCTACAAGACGGCACGATGCTGTCTCTCCAGCCCAAGCAGCTGCGGCAGTCACAAGTGTACATCCCCTTCTCTCTCATGGACTCCAATGTCCTCGCTCAAATCAAGACTTTGAAGGACAACCTCGACAAGGTGGTTCGACTCGGGGAGAAAGCCATCAAGTAGACATTTGTTTTTCAGGTGAATTTAAAAAACTATTTGCCTTTATAGAATTTGCTGGGAGTCCAGTCAATGTCTCCTGGAAAAAGGTTTATCATCTAGACTCAAATTTTAGGGTAGATATAATAAATTAATTGAAAATGTTCTTTGATAGTTTTGTAGTTGATTAAAATATGTATAATTAAACAACAATAGCAGTGGCCCATGACTGACAAGAGACAGATAACAAGAAAGCTTCCAGACTGCCTCGGGGCTGGGCGCTACACTTCTTATTCAAGTTTCTGGATTATTTGACAGAAATTATTAATAGTATATTAGTAAACTACCTACCTAAGGTTAATATGAATTTTCTACCGATGTAACATCAAACTGAGATTGATTACACCAATAGTAAATTAGTGGTATCATTATTTAAAAAGAATCCAATATATCATACTAATGCAATATGCCAGCATGCTGAGAAGTTCATATACATAAAAAAATAAGGTATTAATATTCCAAAAATACGAAACGAGAGAGAAAAAATTATAGTTATGTGCGAGATTCGAACCCGCGTCCACGTCCCAATAGCCGGGGTATGCTCTGACCCTTTATTTAACTATCGTATTGGCAAAGAACATATAATAATAACACGTATAGAATGGACCTTCCTCACCCTGCAACCGATTCTGAGCTGACTTGAGTACGGAACGCGCAACTCGCGCACGGTGACGTAACGACGAAGCGTGACGATTGTACGAGTATTTTAAAAGTTGAAAATGGGGTACCCTTTCTGTTTACGGTTGCTTATCAACTAAACGAGGAAAGGATTGTTTGTTGTGAATAATGATTGTTTATTATACGAGAATTAATATCATTACTAGTGTAAAATGTGACATGAATGATGATTGTTTATTATACGAGAATTAATATCATTACTTGTGTAAAATGTGAACTTGGAATTATACTTTTTTTTATAGTGTAGGTGTCGAAATGTGAAGTAATGTTACCTACTCTGTTGTGTGTTGCATATTCCTATGAGGAGGATTCAAGGAGTTGGATTGTTGTGCTTGTAAATGTTTCTGCAGGTAAATGCATAATTTACAAAATTTAATACGACTAATAAAAGTATCAAAATATGTAAGTACAATAATTATTCATACGGTGACAACCCTAGAGTTCACGCACACATTTACGCGTGTACAAAACCAACATTTGTGTAGTGTCTGTGTAATAGAATAGGTAGTTAGAACGCGGCTTTTGTACAGAGAAAAGACCAATTTTGCAATTGGTTTTAAACTTGTAAATGATGACCTTACAATTTTAATATTGTTATTATTATATATAACAATATTAATAGGTAATATTTTAATGTATATGAACTTCTAGCCTAGGGATAAACTATTCATAATTTTATTATATAATTTTACTACTTGTATGTTGGTGTGTGTATGATACCTTGAGAGAGGTGAAGTATTTTGGCGATTTGTATTAATATTGTTATTATTCTTTTGTGTGAATGATTATGTGAAGATTTGATTATCGCGTGTTTGTAGTATTATGTGTTTGTATGAACTAAGTATGGTAATCCTTCAACTAATGGAAAGTTGCTTTGGGTTTAATTGTTTCATTCATATTTTTTATAACGACAAAAGACTAAAATGTAAGTGTTGATATATAGGGGAGACATGAAGAATAATAATATAACCCTGATGTCTCCCCCAGGAGACATGCGTTTATGCGTTAAGTATTTATAACACAGCAAATCTACGGTAGATAATTATGTAATATGCCCAAATTTTGGCATTTGCTAGCTATATAGTTAAACGCACCATTACTGTTTTTTTATATATTGGTAAAAAAAAGCCTTACCATAATAAAATAATAATAATAAATTGTTTATTGAGATAAAAACGTCACGAGATACAATTATATTTATCTCACAGCAATTAATTAAATCATTAAAGTTTATGACAAAGTACATATTCCATTTAAATCAATTAAAGTGGTCATAATTAGGTTCCGTCAAAAATTATACAATAATATATTAAAATAAAAATCATACATAGTCAAATAAATAGCATTTACCATAGTATAGCCAGTTCCAAATTAAGTCTACACCACAGTATAATAAGGAACAGAAGGATCACCCCGCTAAGCCATGCCAATAAATAAGCAACACTAGCTACGAAGCAATAAAGTGCACTTCAGCTCGCAAAACACGGAGTACCTAATATTTATATTCACCTACAAGGGTTCTCTCTTTCTATTGCATGTCACGCATAGCTCTGATCTCTTCTAACGCGGTACGCACCGTAGCTTTTTTCCTAAATTGCGGAGTCAGCAACGCATTCCTTAGATATTGCTGTTAAAAGTTTGACAGGTGTCATCCAAAATAAAGATCTCAACAATGTCTATCTAGTTTTTGTGAAGAAATTAGTTGTCTAAAACGAATTGTTACCGAGATACTGCTGTATAAGTAAGCGCTGTTCCCATGGGGGACTGATAGAGGAATAGTGAGTGTTGTTTAGTCCTCTATGGTACAGTAGTGGAATAGTGTCCAACACAGTCCACTGGGGGACTGAATTAGGGAATCTTAATGGAGCGGCAAGAGCGAATAATTATTTATAAATTAAAATACTGATTTACAAACTATACAAAGTTCATACAATCATATAGTAAAATAATTTTTAATGTTATGGCTGATTATGTAAAATTAAGACTTACCAATATCAATTACTTAATTAAAATTGACAATAATGCTCATTAAGGACTTTTATTATTTGAATAGAAAGATAGCACCCATACTTGGCCGTGGAACACCTCGTAGAATACCTGGGTGTTCCACGGGCGCAAAAAATCTCCCGTTGAACACGCTAGTCAGGTGGGCATTCGCAAAATGCCCTTCCACCATGCGGTGAAGCTCAAGCTCGCGGCGGGATTCGAGCCATGTACCTGCTGCGCGACAGTCCATAGCAAATGCCACTGAGCCATCACTGCTTCAAGAGTTTGTTCCTCTTCTTGAGCGATCATCTTAATAATAATTTGCGAGTGAACTAATGACAACTCTTCGGAGGTTAGTTTCTCGATGTGACAACTAAAGCAAGTATGAGACAAGAGGAGATACATTCCTGTTCGCTCCCATGGAGGCGAAGAGTTAGGGGGCAAAAGGAATAACCTATAATTTGTACCTGGCACCATCCATCCCTGGGACTGAAACATTCTCTTCCAATGTGTACTATCGTGGTCAGTGAGTCATAGTTATAGTTTATTCCTACAAATAAATAATATTTCTTCGTAGCTTTATTCATATTTTATCGTATAGGGACAGAGCCGCATCTATAGGTTAATGTGCTGATAGATGTCGTCGTATGAAGCAACCTATAAATCATACCAATATACTTTTAATATTTTTATTTTTTGCAATTACGCATGCTCTGTAGATTACAGCCTAGAGGAAAAATTTAAGCCATGTGCGGGATTCGAACCCGCGTCATCCACCCCTAAATTTGTAATATTGTTATACCAATATACCTACTGTTTTACATATCTTATATACATTAAAAATGCTGATTCATTCATTTTCTATTGCTGTTTAATACGTGTGCTGTTTAGGCCGTCTGATTCATAATCATCGTATTGATTATGAAGTACGATAGAAATCTTTTATGGGCCTGCATTTTTTTAATGTTATTATGACGGAATAAGTTCGAGGCCACCCTGATGTTAAACGGACTAACCTCTGCCCAGAACAGAAGCATTTCATCACAAGTGACTAATTGCACTGCGCCCGTACCTTGAGACATAGTAATTAAGTCTCATGTGCCTGTAATTTCACTGGGTCTCAAGGACTACTGCCGGAACACACCGTTAGGTGCTTGGTGACTGATTTTCTACTTGAGGGTGGTAGCTAGCTAGGCGGGAAATCGCAAAATGCCCTTCCACCAGACGGTGAAGCTCGAGCTGGCGGTGGAGATCGAACCAGGGCACCTGCGGTACGGCAGTCCATAGCTATTACCGCTCGGCCATCATTGCTTCAAAAAACGTAATTGGACATACAGTTGTTTGTAAATTATCTCCTAGTAAAAGCAGAGTTCCTATACCAGTATGTAAGCGTACCGAAACCAATAATTTAACTAAATAGATATATCATTCACCATTTATTATTATAAACTCATAAAATAATACACACAATACTCGTGATAAATCAAATAATATCAAATTCAGGCTTATTACTGTGTCTACAAGAATCAACTAACGTGCAGAGAGCTTCACCAAAATTGGTCGAGGATTTTTCACCTAAGGACGTATTTTAGTATCCATGTTTCCCGAGGGTCTGCTCCACTTCCTTCACGTATTTTTCAGACACTTTCTGTGCTCGCATCGCTGCCACCTTAAAAAGCAATTATTTGTTAATATCACCATCTTACCATTATTACTCTCACGTACTTCGGTCGGTTCAGTCATAGATAAATAAATTATTATGGTTCAATATACTTCTGTAACGTTCAGTTGTGGTGGTACAAGTAGACAGTTCCATTAAAAAAAAATTTTGCTTTCCAAAGGTATAATTTTAATTTACCAAAAAATTAACCGACTTCAACACTCAAATGTGTGAAATAACTTGTTGAAGTCGGTACCATGTTGGTTCAAAAGTACTTATTATCACTATATTGTGTGTATGGTACCGACTTCGACAAGTTATTTCAAACATTTGAGTGTTGAAGTCGGTTCTATTTGTTTGTAAAAAAAACGCCTTTTTTTAGTGACCCTTGCTACTTATAGTTTGTAATCGATTGTCATTCACTGTCAATGACTATATCATCAAGATAGGAAAATACTTTTTAGTTGTTAGCCGTTAGTTAAGCCGTTTTTAAGATACACTCCAGTGTATCTTAAAAACGGCTTGACCGATTTTAATGAAATTATGGTACCTATATGTGATAAATGGGACCACACCGCAAACCGTACCTTCTCTTTTGAAGTCGGTGAAAAGTAATTTTATTTATAGCTGATAGGCTAGCCTTCGACTACAATATCACCTAAAGTGATAATGTGGTCGAAGATGTTGTTCTGGCTAACCTACAATTACTAGCTCTCAAGGACATCCATCATCATGCCGGACCGCACCGCTAGGAGCTTGGCGACAGATTCAAGGACGTACCTTCTCCTTGATGACCTTCCTCTCGTACTTATCTTGTTGTTCTTGCTCCATTCGCAGCGCGACGCCTTCATTGTGGATTTTCTCACGAAGCTCCGCCCTAAACACAAGGTCGTCTAATTATCTTCTATATTAATTATTATCTTACGTAGGATGTCAACAGGGTAATTATTATCTTACGTAGGATGTCAACAGGGTAATTATTATCTTACGTAGGATGTCAACAAGGTAATTATTATCTTACGTAGGATGTCAACAGGGTAATTATTATCTTACGTAGTATGTCAACAGGGTAATTGTATCTTACGTAGTATGTCAACAGGGTAATTATTATCTTAAGTAGGATGTCAACAAGGTAATTATTATCTTACGTAGCATGTCAACAGGGTAATTGTTATCTTACGTAGGATGTCAACAGGGTAATTGTTATCTTACGTAGGATGTCAACAGGGTAATCCTCTGGGTCCAGCTATCCTTAGCCTTGTCATACATTTGCCATTCAACAGTGAACGTTTGGTATGGATGCCGGAACCTAAAGAATCGATGCGAACACTGTATGGGAATGGAAGACTTCCGAGTGCTTATTGACGATTTTCGATTTTAATTATTGTCGATTTTCGATTTTAATTATTGACGATTTTCGACCTTAATTATTGTCAATTTTCGACTTTGCTCATTGACGATTTTCGACTGTGCTTATTGACGATTTTCTTTTTAATAATTTCGATTTTATTTTATTACTTTAATTTTTTTGATGGATCACGTATGAAGCCCGCGTGATGTTAAGCGGTAACCTCTGCTTATGACAGATACAAAAGTGACGAGAGCTCTGCGCCCATCTCCCTGAGACATGCAGTTGTTAAGTCTCACCTGCCTGGAGTTTCATAATCACTTACTGGCTCTCAAGGACTGCTGCCAGAACATCGTTAGGTGCTTGGCGACAGATTCTCATACTTGAGGGTGGTAGCCAGGCGAACAATCGCAAAATGCCCTGCCACCGTGCAAAAGTATTATAATCGTAGTCTTAAGAGGCGATGAAGGGTGAAATACCAGAAGGTGCGCAACAGTGCCTCCTGATGAACTGTTATCTTACACTGTGATCCCCAAGACGCCTGCCAAGCGACTAGAAGATTAGTGGTAGGTAGCTAGCTAGGCGTGCATTGAAAAATTAGTCTTTTTTGTAGTTCAATTCAAAATTGCTGCAGAGTTCGCTCTGTCCCCTTAAAAGACGGTTAAACGATAAGTACGAAAGGATAAATTTGAGCAATGACTCACTCACCACGATAGCTCAATAGGCAGAGCACGTCTCTGCCATAGGGACGGATAATCTCGGGTTTGAATCCCGCTAAGATTTTCTTTTCGTTGTAACTTTGTTACCTGTGTTTCTATATTCTTTGGATGTTATAATTGCACACTTCAGCTCTTTCTACTCACCTAGCGCGTTCCTTGTCGTTGATCTGCTTCATGATCTCTTGTCGATGCTGCTCGATGCGAGCCTTCCGTTTCTCCTCCAACTGTCAAATTAACAGTCATTGTTAAAAATATACTATACGCCCGTGGGGTGCCGGGCTAGAATGTCAATTCAGTGATGGCTCAGTGGCATTGGCTATGGACTGCCGCGCAGCAGGTCCATGGTTCGAATCCCAGCCAGAGCTTGAGCTTCACCGCATGGTGGAAGGACATTTTGCGAATGCCCCCCTGGCTACCACCACCAAGTAGAAAATCTGTCGCCAAGCACCTAACGGTGTGTTCCGGCAGCAGTCCTTGAGAGCCAGTGAAATAACAGGCAAAATGAGACTGAACAGGTTTGTCTCAGGGTGATGGGCGCAATGCAGTTCGTCAGTTGTGATAAAATGCATCTGTTATAGGCAGAGGATACCGCTTAACATCAGGTGGGCCTCGCGCATGTTCCTCCACAATAACAGAAAAAAAAATGAATGGTTTATAATCACTAACCCTATTGATTGGCATAAATTTAATTCGGGGTCACGAAAATTAAATATTGGAGGAGGATTAAAAAGGTTGAAGAAACTTGGTATGCTAGTGACGCATTATGCCCTAAGCACAGAATGCACACAGCTATACACTTTCATTGTATATGATACGTTTTAATGATAGACAAAGACAAGCATGCAAGAGACGCACATACGCACGCTGCTGCGACTCGATCAAGAGACTTTTTTTTTTATTTTTATTTTATGCCTGATAGGTTAGCCTTTTACCACTATCTCACCTGATGGTAAGTGAGGATGTGGTCGAAGATGTTGTTCAGGCTAACCTAGAAGTACTGGCTCTCAAGGAGAGCTGCCGGAACACACCGTTAAGTGCTTGGCGACAGATTTTCTACTTGAGGGTGGTAGTTAGCCAGGCGGGCATTCGCAAAATGCCCTACCACCATGCTATAACGACTGCCATCCTAAGACCACAACCGGGACCGACGGCTTAACGTGCCCTCCGAAGCACGGAAACGCTCAGTAGTAATGTCACTAGCGGTCACCCATCCAACTCATGACCGCGCGCGACGTTGCTTAACTTTGCTGATCGCTTGAGAACAGCTAAGTAAACTTCGCTACGAGCGCTTCAAAAGACTTCGCCTAACATTGCCGTGTTCCAGGTGCGGGTGCCGTTTTCCCCGTTTTTATAAGTGTCAATGGAGTACCTGTATAAAACCTGCAGCTGGTAACAATACGTACCGCCTTCTCTTTGCGCATAAAGTCCTCGTTCTGTCGCGCTGCATTGTTGAAGCTCTGCTCGTCTTTGCAGATTTCACGCGCGATCAGACGGTGGATGTCTTTGATCTGGAATTATTTAACAATGTCAAACAGCCTCTCGTATCATTTTATTACCAGATGGCCCTATATTTAGATTTGAATCTTATGATGAAGAACATATAGCAATATGGTTGCGGTTTTATAATAAAGTTCCCAAACATATTACAACGCTCACAGAAGGGAAATTCAAGTTACATGTGAAAAACATATTGATTAAAAAATCCTACTAGGTACACAGTTTCTGATTACATAAACGACAAAAATGCCTGGACAATTCCGCCTCTGCCAAGCTATTGCCTGTCACCTACATAATTTAAACAAATATTGTAATAACTCTATTATATAGTAAGCATGTAACACATTGTTAAAAGATGTTTAAAAGAATGGCCCCGAGTTCCTTGCCCGTTCTTCTCGCAGTGGCTCTATACAATTTATTTGCTGAACGTGGGCAGTACAATGTAGAATATTTCAATACTAAAATTTGTAATTAACCTTCATAAGAACGTCGTAGACGCCTAAATTGAATAAATGATTTTGACTTTGACTTTGTGATAATAACAAATATTTTATGAAAACATCAAATTAATATTTTAATAAAACACTTAAAAAATACAAAAATATATCTAGTGATCTTTCCGCCTAATTTTTACTACAAGCGCACGACCGAGAATATTCTATTCTCGATCGAGCGCTCGTAGAGTCAAGACCTCCTGAGGATGCTTCGTGTAAAAGCGAAACGCGTCGAAAATTCTTCCGGTTTGGCTGCGTGGCGTTTGTGACGTCACATCGGCTTAACAGGAAAATTAGGCGGAATTGTCACTAGATATATTTTTGTATTTTTTAAGTGTTTTATTAAAATATTAATTTGATGTTTTCATAACATATTTTAGAAATATTTGTTATTATTAAATATGGATTTCCGCAAAGTAACGCCTGAATCTATTCATTAGAAATATGGTCTTCATCATGAGCTTCATTCTATCAAAGTACTCATACTTTAAAACGTTCGATTGCTTGAATTTCAACTGCTTCTTTTTCTGAAACTACCTATTAGTTTTTATTAAAATTTATTAGTTCTTCTGTAATAAATTGTAATTGATAACCCTATTTGGGTTCCGTACCCAAAGGGTAAAACGGGACCTTATTATTAAGACTCCACTGTCCGTCTGTCTGTCACCAGGCTGTATCTCAAGAACCGTCATAGCTGGACAGTTGAAATTTTCACAGATGATGTATAATATAATTACTAAGAATCAGCCAAGGGCGAGAAGACCTCGCGCACGTAAAACTTAAAAATAAAGGTTAGGTACTAGGTATAATAAAGTGTCTAATGTTGTATAGAGCAGTTCACTCAGGTGGTCTCAGGACTCTCAGGAGGTGGACGGTGGGTAATAACAGGATTTATTTATTAATAACAATAGCTAACTTACAGTACTAAACCAAAAAGCTAACTATTTTTGATTCATAAACATGAACTTTAAACATATTTGTGATGGTCCGTATTGTGTCAAAAAACACATCCACACCTGGATCTGCGTGGTAGCGTTAAGAAGAGCCAGCGCGCGTTGTGTGGGAGCATTCCTGGCTTAACTCGTTCTTGAGACAGGACAAAGAAACAAATTATGCCTACGACGACGTTCACCAGAGCGGATATAGGTGTCGGGAACGAATAATTTAATAGCGCTTAATACAGTTGGGTCGACTATCTTACCGTGCAGTATCATACAGTAGTGAACGACAATACGCATATGCCCTCTGAGTTCCAGCGTCTCTAAGCTAACCATACCTAATACAAATAAGGATGGATACATAAACGGATAGTATCCATACATTCGCTTATAAATATATCGCGCAAATTTCCGCTGAATTCGCTCTATCAGTAACGTATACTTTTTATGAGGCGGATCCCAGACTATACCTACACTCAAATTCAAGCTTACTGCGCACCAAAGAATTGTACAGTGTTATTGCGACATTAATGTCCGGGAACTGGGATGCAGTCCGCATAATGAAATCCAGTCTTGTATGCACTTCTGCAAACAAGGCAGGATAATCGTTTAGAACCCTTTGTGCGCGAGTCCGATATGCACTTGGCCGATGTATTTATTTGGACAACTTTTTATACATTATAAAGGCATACTTGAAGCAATTGCAACGATTACTTCTTTAAATAGCCAATTCCTACAAACGTGCGTTTAAAAATTTTTTTGTGTTTTTGCGCAAAATTTCATGCACAACGAAAATCAGTCTGCCCGCAACGCTCCGGCCGTAGACGCCCATTTCTTTCAATTCCGTCTGTATAAGAAATTATTTTGCCTACGGATATGTTCTATGCCTACGGTCTAGTTCTTCAACCGAGTTATACGAGGGACTAATCCTAATCAGAACAACTGACATAGAGCCAGTTACATTGTAGGTATGTCTCTTTTCCTTCTGATGATGTCAGTATTCTCTCTCTACAAGCTGGATCTTCCTGCAATATTTCTTGGATAAATTTATCCAAGAAATATTGCAGGAAGATCCATCCATAATTATGAAGCGTTAGCGTGAGTTCCATACCTGTTGTTCTCTAGCCGCGTGCAGCTGTTTCATTTCTCTGTTCCTGCTGATGGCTGCCTCTCTCTCGCGGCGTCGGTACTCCCGCTCCACGTCCTCCTGGATCTTCAGGTTGCGGATCCGTTCCAGCTCCTCCTTCAGGTGTTGTTCAGCCTGGAAATATCACATGGACCTGATAAAATGAATTTCATGTATAACATTCTACCCGTATGAGAATTTCTAGGTATTAAAAAATCGAACATACCTTCTGCCCTACAAAATTACAAATTTACGAGTGGAAAAATTTAAGTCATGTGCGGGATTCGAACCCGCGTCCATCCACCCCTTTAGCCGGGGTATGCTCTAACCAATTGAGCTAACATGACAATGAGTCATAACTCATTTTTTTCCTATCGTTCTGTAACCATCGTATTGTGATGGAGCGACATCTATAGTTCAACATACGTTGTACTACAAACAAGGCTACTTTTGCAATTATCTTTAAACTTGTTAATCATGAAGCAAACCCTATAAATTTACTGTAGTTTTGTAATGTAATCCCTATCCTGAAAACATAAAAATATTTAAAAAAATACCTTCTGCGCCTTAGCGATGTGATCGATCCCTTTCTGCTTGGCAGCCTTGATGGCTTCCGCCTCGGCCTTCCCTTTGGCTTCTCGGGCTTGTTTCTGCTTTAGGAAGTTCTTGATGCGGAGGTCCATGATACGTTCCTCTTCGTTTTGCAGCTGCTTGTAGTACAGGAGCTCTGCATTGCCTGTTCAAGCAGAAAAGGCGTCTTTCAAAGATCAAATAGTGATATTATATCGTAAAATCTCTGGACTAACATAGAATATTATTATAAAAACTTGGCTTATAAAATTAATCTTATTAAGTTAAATAATTAACTGTATCTCATTATATGAGTGAAATCTGTTCTTTATGGAAAAAATCGTTAAACCTAAACCTATATTAAACAAAAAAATACGTTTTTATGCGCCATAATTTTATGTTTTGCAAGTTGTTATAAACTACCCACGTAACGTACTACTATAATGCTCTTAATTACAAATATGTATGGAACCTTAATTAATAAGTAAGTACTTGTACTAAGCCTAGCAAAAATTTTTAAACTAAATTTAAGGTTTCTCATGGAAGTGAATTTATTGTTATGAGAAATAAATATCTTTAATCAGGTAAAAATAATAAAACTAATCGGAAAATGCTTGCAATTTGAGTTGCAAGGTTCCGTCTGGAAGGACAAGTGTTAACTCCCGACCGGGAAGAGAAGCTCCTACAGAAATATGGGTAATTTAACAAAGTGATGCTGTCTCGCCGCTAAACGCCCGAACAGAATAGTGCGATAAGGACAATTGCAGCTTCTTCAAGTTTTGACTTAGAATTTGCAATCTGGGAGTAAACTTTTCTCGTATAGTAAAAAACAATCAAATCTAAAAATGTCTTATTTTATAACTGACAGAATAAACTAGGTTTTTATTATAGGTTTTCCTTTTTCTTTATTTATCATTAATTTTCCTATAAATAATTCACAAACTAGAGATACAAGTTTTGAGAAAATATCGGTATTTAAATACCCATTAATTCAAATTCCTTTAATATAATGACAAAAATCAAAATCTATAAACCTGGATATTGATAAGATCTATAACATTTACAAAAATCATCAAAATCGGTGATTGTTTAGGGGGGTAGAAACGTTTCCGCTTTTTGTATGAAAATTCGAGACTTCCCTCCAGTCTTAATAGCCGAGTGCTTAGTAGTAGCTATGGACTACACCGCGCCGCAGGTCCATTGCACCGGCTCTAACTTCATCATATCGTGGAAGCGTATATTGCGAATAACGCAATTTAGTAAATATTCCCTCAGCACTATCTCGGTTATGCTAATTAGTTCCGCAAAGCTATACTTACTAGCGTAGATGAGCGTGGTCGGCACCATCTATTGGAATTTTCTAACAACTTACGCACCTTATATGCCAATAATGCGCCCACAGCAAGAGCCGAGAGAAAGTCAGCATTTTAGACCTCGTTTTACACGAGGTCTAAAATGTTGGCTTTCATGTTGTCCCCCTTGGGACTATTTATAAATTATATTAAATGCTATGCTCCGATATAAAAACTCCGAGCAATTCCCAATTAGTTTTATTATTTTTTAACCACATTAAATGTACTTAATTTTTTTTATCTACTTACATTTATTGTTGTTTACAACCACTTTCGTGTTCGTCTCGAGTCGCGACGTTACCCAACTATTTGGGTAGCATCGCGACTATACGTGATTATAATAGGTACTGGGCATTGAAGTATGAAGTTTTATTAAAAAAATACTGAACGGCTTCAGTTGACGCTATGCGATGTCGTTACTGCGGCACGATGTACGGATACCGAGGCAGGTGGATCAGTGTGCGGCAACCATAGTCACGTGCTGTCGGCTACCTTTCCAGATATTGTACCTCTGAGTAAAAGGGATTGGTCTTGTACCTTGGTCAAGTATTTCTTTGAGTTTGGCCTGCCTGCCGTGCTTCTCCTTCAGTTTCTGCGCCTCGTCGATCTGCATCGCGATGTTGGCTTGGTTCACGCGGATGCTCTCCTCTTCGATTCGTTCAGCTTCCATTATCTAATACAGAATTTTATAATGGAGGTTATAGAACTAACACATGTAGGTTTGTGTTGGGCTTTTATTAAAGGGGTGATATACTGATATTGATCACTTTAAGCCCGGACGCACATTGTAAGAAAATATCTGTCAGAAAAATTCTACCCCGTGACCACGATCACTGTAATGTGTTTGAAACGTCGGGACTAAAATTATGATAAATATACGCGATTTAAACCGTTTAAAGTTGTTTAATTACTCTGTGTTATTATCGCAAAAACAAAGTGTTTTAAAATTTCAGAATGTATAATAAATAATACAGTAAGACCCAAATTAAAAATTCTATTAAAATAATACAAATAAGTATAATATGTCAAAGATAGTAATAAAAACAGATGTCTATATTATATGCCATGTCATAATTTATAATTTAAAAACGTATATCTTATGCTGAAGGTTTATTCAAGATAAAAAAATATTTTTGATACCAAATTATTTTTTAGAACTCCTCAACTATAGTAAATTTCCACATAAAACTGACACTAAAAAGTGACCAATTATATACTTAACAAATCAGTGCTGATTTTTTTTAATCGTCATCCTTTTGGAGAATATTATTTTATCAATATTTCGACCTTTTTGGACAAACAATAGTGCGTAGCCGCCATGCGCCGCGGCACTTTGTGGTTTGAACTTTGTTGAATTAATTCTGCACCTGTATATGTATGTCTTCTAGTCTCTGACTTGCCCATATCAACCTATCTAAATGGAACATTCTGTATAACATAATATCAAACTTACTTTAGCAGTCTCATGCGCATGTATCTGTTCTTTCAACGCGGCGAGGTTCTGCAGGCGAAGAGCGTGCCGTCTCTCTTCCTCCTGGTTGCAGCGCTTCACCGCTGCTTGGCGGTTCTCTTCCATTATCGCGTCCAAACTGACGACAAATATTTAAGCAAATAATATAACACCTAACATTTTAAGTAGCATAGGATCAACAGCAAAGCGAAAGGAAGAATTTGAACCATCGACCATACGTCTCTGGGGCTGGCTGAAGCATCCCCTGCCATCTGAGCTACCGTGATAATATGTCATAGTTTGAATACGAGTAAATATCCTTTCTTTATATTATATATTAATCCGTGCGGTGCCGGGTTAGAATGTAACTCACGTATTTCTTCCCGTGGATGTAAGAGGCGACTGAGGGAAAAATACCAGGGACCAGTAGCAGCCTTCTGAAGATTGACAACTTCTTTCATTTTTAATTGGCTTCGACTACATTGATGATGTTCTCATTTTCAAATATCGATGTAAAATTAACAAAAAAACTGTATACCTACGATGGTTTGGTTCATTTACTTTTTAGTGCATTTTTGTTTTAGAATACTATCTGTTTAAAATCGTTTTTTTTTTGTTAAAACTTTGTTAGTTATAGTAGGCTAGAATAAGCACCTTGAGCTATTTGAACATTTAGAGGTATCGAGATTTCAGACAATTTTTAGAGGTGTATCGAAGTCGTTTGGTACCAAACTTGGGTCAGTTATTATTAGTTACATTTGTAGACACAAGGATTTGCGGTACAGTTTCCGCCCTGTATGCATTTGACACAATCCACTCAAAGGTCTTAAATAAAAATTACCGTCTCTCCTCTTCCTCCAACTCCTTCTTGATGAGCTCCTTCTCGTTGATCTGCGCGTCACGGATCGCGTGACACTTGGACGCGAGGATGATGCGGTTGCACAGCTTGGGGCCTTGCATGCAGTCGGCTCTGATCACTGGACAATATTGAAGGGTTACTTGATGACTTGCCGGGCTAGAATTTCACCCCCCCATCTCTACCCATGGGTGTCGTCAGAGGCAACTAAGGGTAATACACCAGAAGGTGGGCAGCAGCGCTTTCTGAGGAACTGATATCTTATATTGCGATCCCCAAGACGCCCGCTAAGCGTGAGGATTATGTCAAACCACACTATAATCCGGAGGAGGCTGTGTTCAGCAGTGGATGATCCGGCTGATACAGTACTTAATGACAGTAGCAGTCTTTTAATAAAGAATAACACCATAAAAAACCCTTAAAGATTACAAAAAATACATATTTACGAGAGAAAAAATTATAATCATGTGCGGGATTCGAACCCGCGTCGAGCTAACATGACAATTAATCATAACTCCATTTTTTCCTCTCGTTCTTTATTTTAACCATCGTATTAAGATGGAGCGACACCTATAGTTCAACTTACGTTGTACCTACTACAAACAAGACCAATTTTGCACTTGATTTTAACTTGTAAACGATGACGCAATCACATAATTTTAATAGTTGTTTGCAATAACGCCTGTTCGGCGGTTTACATTACAAAATTACGAAAGAGAAAAATATAGTCATGTGCGGGATTCGAATCTGCGTCCATCCACCCCTATAGCCGGGGTATGCTCTGACCGCTTGAGCTAACATGACAACGATTCATAATTCCGATGCATTCGCAAAATGCCCTTCCACCATGCGGTGAAGCTCAATCCCACGGCGGGATTCAAACCATGGACATGCTGCGCGGCAGTCCATAGCCAATGCCACTGAGCCATCACTGCTTCAGAACTACACTACTTATATCACATTTTGGTAAGTGATGCGATCGAATGTGATCTAGCAATCGCCATCGATGTCGACTTGATGGCATGATGATAGGTGATATATGGCATATACAGTTCAATTAGTAGTTCAATTACTAGAATTTTTTTTAGTAACAATTTAATATCTGATAATCGATACCAGAAACTCGAATTAAAACAGGAAATTAAAAACAGAACATAACATGAAAAACATTTTTTTCTAAAAAACAAAATGTGCTTGGTGTTGGCGCTCCTTACTCTCAGCTCTGGACATAGTATGAGCTGCCTGATCTGGTCCCTCCAGTTCAGGGTCTGCAGTGCCTGAAGCCGCTTCTGCCCCTGGCTGCGGCAGCAGCTTCTCTTTCAGGAGCTGTTTCCGTGCCTCTGACTCCTTGGCCGCTTGCTGGATGGCTGCCTCTTGTGCGTGCATAGCTTCGATCTGCTCTTCTTGGGAGACGATCTGGGACAAGTTAATTGATTACCTACCAACGCCTCGTCATCTTAGTAACATCATCGATCTCATTTAGGGTCGGAAGAAGTAACAACATGAAGAACAAACAGAATATAATAAAAACCGCTGACAACCCATGAATATCTTATTATTGTAAAAAAAAACTTTGATGTTATTTCCCGCGCCCTCCATTCTATTCAGTACAATTCAGTGAAATTGCCTTATACAATCTTCATAGCAATCTACAGAAACCCATCAAGCGCTTACCTTTGCCTGATTTTTCAAGCGCTCGAACTCTTCCTTGGGCATGATGGCGGGATAGAAATTGGGCTTTCTCTTAGGGATCAGCAGTTTGCGGTACCCCCCATTCTGTGGGACCTTGGTGAACTCCTTGGGCGGGATCTCGCATTTGTGTATGGGGCGCTGCGTGATGGGGAACTTTAGCCTGCATTCTGATGGCCTGGGGAAAGAAGAAGAGCTGAGAGCTGCTGAAGAAGTGAAACCTTTGTGGTGTGGGTGTGGGCCAGTCAGGTGGTGTTGTAATATTTAATGTCTGTAATCTATGGTTTTACGATACTCTTTGTAAATTTATATATAAGTGATCTATGAAAAAGAAACGATTGCAAGCTACGAGGATCCTAAATAAGTCATGTATCATGAATAGAACATGTTTTTTTTTACAAAAAGCACCATATTATAAGGCTTAGAACAGGTGGTCGATTGTTTCATACCCTACCTTGCCGCAACTTGATATTCTGATAGCGGTATATATAATATAATCTGTCGCCAAGCACTAAGCCACTTCCCAGTATAGATAGCGCTATCTGTGGTCAAATCGTCACTGAATAAAAGGAGAGACTGAGAACCTGTGATCTTACCACGTAGTTGATGAATTGGAGTGTACCTATATCTAATGATAATGATGGTGCGCTTCTTTGAATCAAAGTGAGAGCGTATTTTTTACCTGTGAAGTTGGTAGCATCCAGGTTCACTTCCTCTCTTCACACTATGATATGGGATATCATCATGAGGAGTTTTCCACACTTTAGGCATTGTTAAGAAATAAAATACAAATAAAAATAAGACCAGCTTTATAATAATTTATACCCTTTATACGACGTTTGTTGTTGCTTGGCAACGATGCCAACAATTTTTACCAAGTGTTCATGATAGGCAATGACAATGAAGGGTGCGTTTCATTTGAGTGAGATTCGCTAAAAACGATCACACTCCCAAAAAGTTTTCCACATGGGTCTTGGCGTTATTTTCGCCTTAAACGCTACATCTAATGTCAAAAGTGACAGAAGTTGCAAGTTTTAGTGGCATTCTTAGCGTTCTTATCCAAAAATGGAACGGGGATGACAGTTACAAACGATCACGTGATCAGAACCACAGACGCAGAATGTGATCAAAATTATCGAAATTTACGTTCTTAGCGACTAATGGAACAGGCCCCAAGAACTAAATGTCATTGGTGATAGTATTTTATTGATCAAACAGCATCAAACTATGGACCCATAGAGATTAGTAATACACATAGGCACCATCGCACTAATCAGCGAGACTAGCTTATGTCAATAAATGATTTTCAGTGTCAGTGTTAGCATGCCCGTCTGCATCAATGAGTTTTCATTAGAAGAAGTGCCCACTCTGTATGGTACCCTCTATATCAGCCCTGATCTAAAGGGGGAGGGCTAACCCGGGTTTAAAAAGTCGTAGAACAGGGGATATACTGTATCAGTTGGATCATCTACTGCCTCCCCATTAAGAGGGACTTGCCACCCCACGCTTGGCAAGCGTTTTGGGCGTCGCATTGTAAGATGGCGCTCTTACAGCTCACATAGGTAGATATGGAGGGGTGCGCGGGGAACAGTACCTATACCTACTGGGTTACAATTCTTTGTAAACGTCTCAGAATAGGAGTCTATTCTGAAGTATCATCACGTTGCTTTTAATCTCCACCCCACGGTTAGGAATCGCAGTTACAGTACTTAATTTTCCCGTCGGGCATAGGCAGAGGTATAGAACATACAACGAGTTGAGTTACTTGCTCGATGAGAACATAGGAGGGTACCTACCCTAAAAACCGGCCTAGAGCGACTCCATTAATCTCGTCTAATCAAGTTTTAAGGTTGAATTAAAAAAGTAGGTGGGTATTTAAAGTGCATGCATTGCAAAACTTTATACCAGTTGAACTTTGAATATAGAATATTCATGTGGTTTATACTGTCGTGATGATGCAGGTTTTCGCGTCCCGAACCGTATCATAACTGCAAATAACATTTCCATGGTAGAAGATGCCATGAATCGATTGAATTTATAAAGAATATTATATCAAATATTTTATTTAGGTATATTACTTTGTTCAAGTAACATTTGAGAATTTGGACTAATCTCGACGCTACCCCAATCGTAAGCACGTACTTAATGAACTATAGATTAGGCATTTTGTGGAAAACTAAAGGAAAGCTTTGCTACTACGAGTACCTCTACAATAATGTCCGTTGAATTCATGCGCCACTGTAAAATCGTAGCATGTAGACATAGTAAAAAAACCAGGAAAATCGAAAAAAAAACAGGATCCCCCGACTTTTTACTTTAATTTTCTGGTCTGGCAACACTGCTTAGTGTTGTCATGCGTGCGCATTATAAAAATATTATAGTATAGGGATTCTCATCCATAAATCGATTCAAATCGATTTAATAATCGACCTCCAACGATTCGGCCTAATTTCTTTCATGTTTATAATTTTTAATACTAAAATTCATTGAAATAATATTTTTTAGAATAACGATGCGAAAACTAATACTTGCCATACAAGAAAACATTATTAATTATATTTAAATGCAAATTATACATCATAGACTCTAGAGCAGGTTACAGTATTAAATATATTTTTTGCTACTACGGCACGCTTTGATTTAGACCAACATCGCATAATTATTTCACTTTTATTTGATTCCGTTCGATTAACTTAAAAACACTTAAAAATATACATGCCCATAAATTGGAGTCAGTGGAGTAGTTGAAAATTTTTGTATTAGATGACCGATGTTGCAAAAACATAGATGATGAAATAGATGTTATCAGCGACAGTTCGACATCTATGGTCGATATTTTTCGAGCTGAAAACTAAGTTTTTCTAAACACCTACATTAAATGACATAACTTATTTTAATTATGTATTGCATGAGTTAAATATTCGATATCCTGTCAACATCACGGGGAGCTTCATATGCGGCTAGGTGACAGACAAGAGTTTTGTTTCTACCTAATGTTTATTAGCATATAGTACATTTTAAATTATTATGTTTGTAAATAAAGCAAGTGATATCGAGATAATTCTGAAAAAATCACTCAATATGATAGACCACCCGATTCGAAGGGGTGCGTGAACAAAACTTTGAATAATCCTTTAGAACAAAGTGAAAATTTGTGAATTGCAATACAATATGGTTTTGCATGTAAATTGGGAAAATAATTACCTTTAGATCTTGAATGATTTCATAGATTTTTTCTAAGATATAAGTTATTTTGCAATAGTAGAAAATGTTACAACACCTTTTAAAATACTGATGGTTCAGTGGCATAGGCTAAGGACTGCCACGCAGCAAGTCCAAGTTTGAATCTCGCCGCGGGCTTGAGCTGCACCGCATGGTGGAAGGGCATTTTGCGAGTGCCCGCCTGGCTAGCAACCACCTTTAAGTAGAAAATCTGTCGGCAAACACCTAACAGTGTGTTCTGGCAGCTGTCCTTGAGAGCCCGTAATTCTAGGTTAAGCCTGCTAACACCTTCGACCACATAATCAATTACCATCAGATGAGATTGTGGTCAATGGTTTACATGTCATGAATATAAAAAAATTGTAGAATTATGTCCACAAAATCCTTCATAATAGCAGTATGTTGATTCTCTTTTCATTGGGGCAAAATTTTGCATCTTGAGCAACAGTACCATATCTGGTCCAGAACGTTCCTGTGCCCATGACCTTTTATATTTAGGGCACACAAGCCCACTATCCGACAACTTGAATATTGAGTGGCACACTTTACTGAAAATCTACCACACCTATAGATTTGTACTTTAACGTAGATAGATAGATCACACTTATTGACACAATACAAATTTACAAACTTAAAACCATAATTAGTAAAAGTAGATGTGACAATGGGCGTAAAACGTAGTAATTTAAGAACAAATTTAGATGTGTTATCTGTCAAAACAATATAAAAAGTAAAAAAAAAAAATTACCAATTTTGTAGTCATTGGATATAATCTACTAACGCCATCTGTTGGAAAACCAAAGAGTTAACATCATCGCTGCAAGAGGACTAAACTTAATACTCAAACACGTAATTAATCTCCTTAATACTAGATGACAGCGCTAGAATCAGGTTGTAAAATACACGCGAGCCGTCACGAAGCTCAGCTTTTTGCTGGTTTATTTAGGTTACACGAAATGATTATTCTATGTATAAATAATGTAACACGCATTTCGGTTTTATAGGAGAATTAATAATATAGGTATTAAAATAAACGAACAATAAATCTTCTACTTAACAAGACAACAGGATGAATAAACAAGTGTTGATAGGTAATGTTGTCGATAACGATATCAAAAGGATAAATCCTTTTATACTAAAAAGTCTACACTACAACAATAGGTATGTTGCAATATCGATGCTTTGCCTCATAGCTTAGCATCGATAATCATTGAAAATCGATTATCATTGAGAGCATCCTCCCTGACCTCCCTCCTCCCTATCTTTAATATTCTTCTTGGTTATGATTTTTGTGGTTATGTTCGCTAGTATTGTCGAACTTTACGAAGATTTTCTGAATTAACTTCACGAATAAATTTCAATATTTCCCCTATTTTTGTTATTATTAATGAAGTGAAGATGCAACTAAATACTGATAGCAACATACAATATTACCTAACCCGTGCATTTTTGTGAACCTGTCGCATAAAATTTAGTTATCAGCCTTCAAATTGTAAAATTTGAATGAATAACTTATCTCATGATGGCACATACAGCAGAAAAACCGAAGTCTATGAAGTACATGTATGTGCCTCCACTAGCAGTGAGTTAAATATTTGAACTATTTTTCTATAATATTTTCTTTCCTTTTATCTTTTTATTTTGTTACTAAAACGATTTCTATAAATTTTGTTGTATCAAGACTGCTCGATAGCTATTGCAGCATTCAATTCTGTCTTAGACTTAAAAAGTTCCATATAGTTATATTACATTGGGGCAATAAATGTAGAAAGGGTACGACTTTCCATTGACGTCCGTCGAATCCAGGGGGGAGAGGGGGGGGAGGGGTACCACTCCCCGGAAAAGTCCCGCCCCCCCCCCTTTTTTACTTATTTTAAATTTTCCTCATTTTCTGGATTAAAATTAAAATAATAATTTTAAAATCAATTGCCATTAAGGAGGGCAGTGGAAGGGGAGGGTCATCCCTTCCCTTTCCCACCACTTTTATTACAAGGTAATGCATAGTTTTCGAATTATGCATATATTTGTAAAATCATCACCTCACTTTTTGTAACACTTCACTGATCAAATTTATTGTTTTGTTGGATGTGTAACAGATTTTTTAGCGCTTCGCCGGCCGCTGCCGCGGCACGCTCGCTACGTTCGCTCGGCTCGCGCGTTGTGTTGTCGCAGTTTCAACCTAACCTAACCTGTTTTTTTAATATAAAACGTTACCGAACGTATTCCACTTGACGCCAATTATTATCGCCGTTATTTTCGATTATTTTTACCACATGTTGTATCTATGGTTCATATTAAATGTGAAACCATAGACGCAAAATTATCGACAATATCGAAATTAGCGTCAAGTGGAATACGCCTTTAACCATTCGTAAAACGAAACGTTCATTGGCGAGAATTCTATATAATCTATGCTACCACAGATTTGTCAATCCCTATGGATTAGCATTAATATTGCAAAATAATGAATTTTCAATAATTTTTTTCTCAAAAACTATGCATTTTCTGATTTTGAAACTTTGCGTGTGTGCTTATAATAATGTAACCTTTCTGTGAAAAAAATATCAACCCTCAACCCGACGTCAGGCAATGGAAAACTGAGCCCAATAGTTACTATAGCAGCAATGTTAGTATTGAAAGTATTTTATATTTTAGGCAGGTGCACTAGCAGGGATTTCAGTTGATGTGGCATTATACCCTTTAGACACATTAAAGACTCGTCTGCAGAGCTCACAGGGCTTCCAAAAGGCCGGGGGCTTCAAGGGAGTGTACCGAGGTAATTTAACATAATCTATTGTGTATTTTAGGCTGGAGCCCTGGCTGGGGTGCTTGATACAATCATACTTTATCCTCTTGATACATTAAAGACGAGGATTCAGAGCGAGAAAGGGTTGTGGAAGGCAGGGGGATTCAAAAGTGTTTATCGAGGTATTTATAGGGTAATAGGTTTCATCTGTATTTCTCTATTAACAACTAAGCACCACCATCCTTAACATTTGCAGCACAAATAATTGGCTGATTAATCTTGCTAGAGGTTAATATAAGAAAATGGTATATGAGGCATTCACCACTCATATGTAGGATCCAATAAATTGCAGGAGATGGAGCTCTTTTGGGATAACTTAACCATAGGTTTCAACAGCGTAACAATATTAATGTCTTCAGGGTATTCTATCCCATTTGTTTATGATAGATACATCATTGATTTCTAAATTCTTGAGCAACATAAGCACCTTCATTATTCTTTTCTTTCTTTCACTCTCTTTGAATACTGGCTACTTGCACACATTATCATCAGTCTAATCTTCTCCTCTCATATATATTCTATAAGAATAGCGTAATTAATGGACAATGGCTTAGATACTTCCATGAGTTGCTGTGGCAAGAAAAGTCTCAAGAACTTAATGCCAGAAGTTTGAGAAAATTTAAAAGGATTTTTGTTTGATCTGGTAGAACTCCAAATCTATGTTCTGTGCTGACATATACATTTTTCTGCCAGCTTCTACCCAACCCATCTCAGTATTCCAACAAGTAGTTCTGTGTCGCTGGCAGCTGCTCCAGGTGTGTATGTGGTGGGGTGAAAATGTTGATGTGAATGATTGTTTTCGCATCATTGTGAGTGTTTCATATTTGTTCTGTGACTTCGGAGCTCAATACAAAATGTCCCACATTTTCAAGTTACTTATACAAGGCATGAATGACACCTATAACAAGGCACAGATCCTCATGTTGTAGTTTCAGCAGACCGTTTGGTTGCTGCTTGTTGAGAATTGGAAACTTGGTCTTGGTTATTTACATCATCAATCATATTCTACAGGTTTTGTTGTTCTCTCACGTTGTGAACATATGAGTATGTTGGTTCCCATACTACTAATGTTCATGGTTTGCAAAGTTTCTTTATGTCATCACCTACCTGTTCTTTAGCACCTTGTGAAATTTATTTATGTGTCATACATAATTTTGCAGGCTTACTGACAGTGGCGACTAGCTCGATGCCAACCACAGCTCTGTTCTTCGTGTCATATGAGACCACCAAGAAACTAGTCCAGCCTCATGTAGCAACACAGTATGCTCCAATTGTGCATATGTTTGCAGCCAGCATTGGGGAAGTGGTGAGTTTCTTAACTGCCAATTACTTCTATATATACTAGGAAATAGGATGTTTTACTACACCTATACTGTCCCATCTTTTGAACGGTATTAGTTGAAATATTCACAAAAAATCTGTTTTACAGTGACAGAATGTCTAAAAAACAATGAAAGCAAAAGTAAACTGAATAAGAAGGGTCTCCATACGAGAAGTCTTAGTGATATTTATATATAATATATAACACTCCACACACATGTAGGGCTATAACTTGCATCCTTTCATCTCTCCCCATGGAAGTCGTAAACAACAAAGTGAAAGATAATTAGTGTGCCATCACGTAAGTCAATGTGGGTAGAATGTTGCTTGTGCATTGGGCGCATATACAACGCTAATACTTTAATTCCCAGACTGAAACGTTAGGGGGTATACTACAAACGAGAATATTTAAAAGGGGGCAGCCAGGGGGCTTGTCAGGCAGCCAGTGTACATCGTAGACCAGGTGGTGGCAACAAACAGCAATTAATATCTGGTGGTACCACCGCAGTGTCGGATATTACTCCGCGTTGCAGTAGTGTGCAAACATTCCTGTGTTGAAGGGTGACAGCACTTTAACAAAGTAGTTTTCTGTTATTGGACTGTAATCTTCATGATATTGTCAGTGAATGACAATCGATATATATCATATAGTATGTAGTCATAAAAAATTTAACCGACTTCAACACTCAAATGTGTGAAACAACTTGTCTAAGTCGGTACCATGCGCACAATATTCTGATATAAGGTACTTTTGAACCATCATGGTATCGACTTCAACAAGTTCTTTCACACATTTGAGTTATTATTTTTTTTTTACATTAAATCTCGGCCTGTTATAGGCATTCCCTGTAAATTCCAATCGGAGGGCGCTGATGGCTGTAACACAGTTCAAAACTCCAACTTTATTATCAACAATCCAACTAATAGTTCATCCAAGTTGTATATTCAGTGCATATAACTACAAACCCTATCCAAAATGTATGTAAACTCCAAAAAAATGGTCAATTAACTTTATTTATGCCCTTTTTTTAACCGACTTAAAAAAAGGAGGAGGTTCTCAATTCGTCTGTTTTTTTACATCGACTAATTATCACCAATGTAAATAAGACCCTGAAAATCTGTAAAAATGCTCAGAAATGATCAGAGAGCCACCAGGCAAATATGGAAAGTGTTTAACATAAAATCAAACAATGGGAGCATACATATTTTTTTTGTTCTTAGGTAAACCCGTGACCGCAATCTCACCTGATGGTAAGTGATGTTGTGGTCAAACATGTTAACAGACTTAACCTAGAATTACTGGCTCTCAAGGACAGCTGCCGGAACTTACCGTTAGGTGCTTGGCGACAAATTTTCTACTTGATGGTGGTAGCTAGCCAGGCGAGCTTTCGCAAAATGCTCATGCGGTGAAGCTCAAGCCCGCGACGGGATTCCAACGATGGACCTGCTGCTCGGCAGTCCATAGCCAATGCCATTGAGCCATCACTGCTTATAACTAACTACTCTTTCATAAGATTTTAATGCCCAAAAATAATTGAATCGTCTCAGTTCTGCAGGAGAAAACAGGAGAATAGGAAATGTTGATCCTTAAAGAGATTTTGTTTGAGTTTGTTCATCAAATGCGTAGCTGGGCTCGGTCCCTCTTACAGAGCGTTGGTACCTTGGACCTAGTTAGCTTCTGGAATATTTGTTAATGAGGCTAATTCGGGATTAGTTTGATTATAACTAGAACTAGACTTTAATTAAAAATTGTTTAAAACCGTATTCCAACGCTGAAAAGTATCAAGTTACTAGTACGTAATGAAAATGTGAGCCAATTTCAGTGAGAAAATGTCAGAGTGTGTTGAATCAACGGTATACCGACTTCAACAAGTTACCTATTTCATATATTTTACTACAGAAAGTTTTCTTAAATACAAAAGTTCCTTTGTGTTAAAATATAACAACTGACTTTCGACCATTGTTCCAGCTAGCCTGCGTCATTAGAGTACCAACTGAGATCGCCAAGCAGCGGAAACAGACGTACGTCGGTAGCAACATGAGGAGCAGCATCGCCATACTTGCAGAGGTAATTATTTAGATCTTCTTCTTATTCTTGGTGGTATACTTCATTACTGAAGGCCGTGTCCCTGAAAGACCTTCATCGTTCTATGCACAATACTTCTCCATTTCGTTCGAATTTTGGCTTCTCTCACTCACTTGGTCAGACCATTTTGGGGGGCGATATGTCCTGCACTGACGTTCGGCTTGGGGTGTATTGTGCATTTGGTCCGACCAACGGCTAGGTGATCGGGCGCGAGATCTTTTACCTTCTACTTTGCCGACCACAACCAGCTTGTCTAGATTAACTGGTTGCCTACTGGCAACGTGACCAAAATACTCTAAAATCCTTTCGTAGCAGATTGTGGACAGTCTAGTTCTTATGCGTAGTTGCTCGAGGATAGATTTATTTGTTCTTATGGCAATCCATGGTATCCGGAGCATCCTACGCTAACACCACATCTCAAAGGCTTCTATCTTTTTCCGATCTTTTGCTCGAATTGTCCACGACTCTGAACCATAAAGAAATATCGAGAATAATAACATCCGGAGTAGTCTCATTTTCACATTCAAAGGTCACATTGGAGACCTTTTGGACTGCCAGATACGTGTCAGGTTGCTCATTGCAGTTTTAGCCATTTGTGTCCTCCTAATTTCCTGTTCAGTTCCTCCATGGTCAAATCATAAAGATCCAAGATTGTCTTGAGCACGATTATATATATCGGGAACTAAAGACGCTGGTAGAGTGTTCCACACTTCAGCCGTACGGCATTATGAAGCTGGATTTAAAGCCTTCCGTGCGTATTTTTTGGAATAGTTTTAAGGCATACGGTTGACATGCGATAGTGTCATATCATATTCTTAAAAAATCAGATAAGTTCAAATTTAAATAAAACTTGTTGCATCGCCAGGCATACAAGACTGAGGGTTTCCGAAAAGGCCTGTATCGTGGGTTCTTGTCGACGGTGGCTCGCGATCTCCCGTTCAGCTTCATAGAGCTGCCAGTTTGGGAACTGCTCAAGACAACCGTCAGGGACCATAACGACGGGAACATCACCAGCTTTCAGGTAAGGCGTTCACGTAAAGCAGACTGGCGGACGGCCGTAAAAACTAAGTCATTACTTGCAACAATTATGTGCTTATATTTCTGTTTGTTGCTAGGAAATAGTATATTTTGAATATGGTTTTGTGTTGTTAGAACCAGTACGGTACTCTAAATTGCGTATTGTACTGACCCTTATATGTGGGTCGAGGGTAGGAGAAGGAATTAGGACACTGTAACAGGTTTATTTTAATCATTTGTATCAGTCATACTTGCTATAAAACACAAGTGTAATACAAATGTAATATAAGGTTCAATGGCCGATTTTCCTCCTGCACTACAATCATAGTTGCATCTTATCTTACATCTTATATATCATTAAAGTTAATACATGCTTAGAGCCGCAATTTGTAGTTAAATACCACCACGTTTCTATTGATTACCTATCTTTCATATATTAAGCATGTACTTCCTCAGATTAGTACTGATTATTGTAGTGTACTGTACTGTATCAGCCGAATCGTCCACTGCTGAACACAGCCTCAATAACACTTGCACCGAGCGGTGACATGCTGCTCATTAGTCGCCTTTTACGACATGTAACGGGAAGATATGGTACAATCCTTGTATCTCTAAGCCGAAAACTGATTACCGTTTTGATTTGGTCGACAGAGTGCACTATGTGGGTCTGTAGCGGGCGGGTTCGCTGCCGGTGCGACGACGCCGCTGGACCTCGCCAAGACGAGGATAATGCTGGCGGAGGAGTACACCCTCACCAGGAAAATGAGGATACGGCCCATACTCGCTGATATATACCTCGAATCAGGTGACTCATCTTTCTATGATCTCATGTTTTGAACTTACAAATTATGTATGTAAACATTTTTAGTGCACAAAATGGTGTTCATGGGCGGGAATCGAACCCGCGTATCCTTGACCTCTTGGCCACCGAGACGGTGGAATGAGATTAACAATTTGTGTTCTAAAAATTTATTATAAACCGCCATAGGATGATGGATGCGATACAGTTTGAAATTATTGTTTATTTTAATTCCTCATATCGCTATATTTAATTCTTCGCCTTTCACCAACATCTCAACTGATGATAAGTGATGATGTGGTCGAAGATGTTGTTTAGACCAATCTAGAGTTATTGGTTCTCAAGGAAAACTGCCGGAAAACAATGTAACGATAGATTTTCTACATGGTAGTGGGCGCTACACGCTTCATCATCCTGCATAGGTGTATCAAATATTTTGTTACACCTATGTACATGTTTAAAAAAAAGTGTCTAGGAAAAAAGGAGTTCTCTCTCCTTTTGAGGGCTCGCCTGGTCAGCTACCAGCAAGTAGAAAACTGTCGCTAAGCTCCTTTCAGTATGTTCCGTCAGCTGTCCTAATATGCCATTTCTGATTCTAGGCCTGCCTAGGTCTTAGATCATAGCAGTAAGTATTCAACTGGCAAAAGTTTTTTCACGCTGACCAAACTTTTATAGGTTCTTCTTTCATAAACTTTACATGCCTTCAACATTACTAGAGCACAAAATGTTGTTCTTGGGCGGGAAACTAATCCGCTAAACTAAATTGTTGCAGGTATAAGAGGGCTGTTCGCGGGTGTAACCCCCCGCATGTCGGCGTTCATGCTTGGCGGCTTTGTGTTCTTTGGAGTCTACGACGACGCCAAGAAAGTTATAGAACAATATCTAGAGGGTAGGTAGCACCTACCCCTATCTAAGTAAATGGATAAATTATAAATACAGAAGTGTTTCTTCGTGTTCTGAAGATAGAAAAAGGATTATTGATAAAATAATGTATATATATACTGACTAGTCGCAAAGCCCTTGCTGGAGGAGTGAAAAAAAACTTAAAAATAGTGCGTGTAAGTTATACAATAAATAGGTAAAAACAGTTATATCAGAGGACCTCCTCCACTTTTAGAAAGTCGGTAAAAAAAAACATTTTCAATATTTCACTACAAAGGTCATTCGTACCTTTAACTCCGAAGGTAAGAGACTCCATGGTTTGTTCTTTGACAACACTCTCCTTGGTGCCAATATTGGCAGTTTATTAATGATGAACTGAAAGAATCATAAAAATACGGGTATCGTCTTTACGAGCAAATGTAGGTTTACCAAATAGAGGTAATTTTAAGTAATTTATAGTCGCGCGCGCATAAAGAATTTCGGTCATTGACCCCTATCGTTCGCCTCTGTCTTGCGTACAAATGCGGTTAGTGTTTCACACAAAACTTTTTAGTGAATTCTATGTTAGCGCAAAAGTAGTAACTATCTTGAATGCTAAAGATGAAAGCTTAAAAACGAATTTGGAACTCTGCGCTTGAGTCAATAAAGCCTGAAGGCCTCAACTGACTTGCTAGTCAGTTGCATTCCTTTGTCTGGCAGAGTGGTATGTCAGCCAAATTCTATATGACCTACTTTCTATTAACAATTTTAACAGACGCGTCTGTTTAGACATTAATGCTCGCCTGGCCATTTTCCACCCTCAAGCAAGTCTCGGGGTGTCGAGTGCAGTGCATTGTCACACACAATGCTGACACTGTAACTGTAATGGACATAATTGATGCTTGCAGGCACTGGCTTGTGTGCCTCGGCACTTAATTAATATTAAAAAAAACTACGCTACTAGCGCTTCAAGAACAATGATTTAGAATTGACGCGTGATACTGGGTGTAGTGCTGTTTATTGAATGAAGCGATGATGGCCGAGCGGTAATAGCTATGGACTGCAGTGCCGCAGGTCCATGGTTCGATTTCCGCCGCCGACTTGAGCTTCACTGCATGGTGGATGGTAATTTTGTGAATGCTCGCCTGGCTAGCTACCTCAAGAAGAAAACCTGTCGCCAAGCACCTAACAGTGTGTTCACGGCAGCAGCCAGTAAAATTGCAGGCACATGCGACTTAACAACTCTGTCTATGACCAACGCAGTGCAATTCATCTCTGTGACGAAATGGATCTGTTATAGACAGAGGTTATTCCGCTTAACATCAGGTGGGCATCAAGTTTGTTTCGGCACAGTAATATAAAAAAAGCTTATAGGTAAATATGTCCAGCCGGGCGGACTGTAAGTAAGTGGAGGAGTTTATTATGTACCACTTTATATTGTTACCAAAAACGAAGTTCGTCTTCATCGAATTTAATACATAATAACTGTATGTATGTAATTACATCTTTGATAATGTAATTATCAGAATAAACTAGTTTTGTAATGTTAATTAGTGACATAAAATGTCACCAATCACAAATTTTTGTGATGTGATAATTAAATATGAAAGAATTTATTCAACTTTTTATTAGTAAATTTAAGTGTGTAAGCTATTTTTATGCGTTAATGTTATTAGTATTAGTAGATGTTAATGTTAATAAAATATTGTTCTTGTTTAAGTGTATTTTTATTTTAAATCAGACTCCTTTTTTTTTGGCTCTCATTCTTCATTCAAAACCAACGCCACAACTCGCACTTCCGGATTTGTCGCATAGCAACCTGAGCTCTCATGCGGGCAGTACACATTACCTACATATTTTACATTATTTTATAATATATTAACCTACATCTGCATCTAAAAGAAATTGAAACTTTTACTTATAATAGTTTATGATAATAAATAATATATTAAAGCCTACATCTCCGTGTTCCTGTTTTACTGTTATTGTTCCTGTTCAATCCTCCATCTGCGCAATCTAAATCGTCTCCATGGACAGTACCCATGAGTTAGGGTACTTAATTGGTGGATTCTAGTCGATTAATTGAATAATAACAGTTTTAATATTGTTATGTTTGCAATAACGCCTGCTAATGCGGATTACATTACAAAATTACCATAGGAAAAAATTCCCGCAATGACTTAAATTTTTCCTATCGTATATTTGTAATTTTGTAAAATAACAATTTTGTTATATTTTTATTACCGAACGTACAACCTAAAGTATCCTTTTCAAGAATATTGCTGAAAACGTCAAAGCTCTTTGCAAAAAGGGCAAATGGACTTGTAGTTGGCTTATATCTTAATTATTACTATAATCATGACCTGTCCCCATGGCATCGTTTTAGAGGTAAATAAAAAAAACTTTAACTTCCTCTATATGATTTTATTTATTTAATGCTCTCAACTTAAATAACCAATAACAAATTTATACATCTCAAATGTTAATCAGCTTATCTTACATACCATTAATTTATTTATACATTAATATATTAACTTTGCATATAATATGAAAGAATTTAAGAAATTTTAGGTATCTACAAAAATATTTCTTTGTGTAAGTAGCAGTATTCATAATCTTTATACACTACTTTGAATAATATTATATTCATACCGATATATTTTTGGGTGCGATCAATATTAACGATAATATCGATATATTACTACAATCGATCACAACCAAAATTTTAACATCTTTGCTTATATGTACTTACATAATAAATTCTTATACACCATCTTTACTTATTGTACAAATATACAAATGTATTATTTCCAAGACTTGATTACATTCACCTAGTTTCTGTTAAAAATACCCTCAATGTTTTAACTTTTAAATTCAAACATTGTTTTTCTTATATGCTTTTAATACCAAATTTAACATATAGTGACAACACCATACATCACTTATTTAAAAAAAAACCTACAGTAGGGTATGATTTTTTTTATTAATCTGGCAACGCTTTTTATTTGACAGATAGTGTGGTACGCAATATATCGATAACTCTAGCTGACAGACATAAAAAATAATTCAAGAAGTTTGTTCTATCAGTAATTAGGTTGGGTGCATCGGTAACCGAAGTGCTAATGCGACTACTAGGTTTTATTTTAATTGAATTGATTAGTTGCAAACGTTATTACAGTGATGTTGTCTATGAATTAAAAATACATTATTACAACACAATTTTACGTATATCAATAGAAAGCAAAATCCGGCAACTGTACACGTCTTTGGAAATAAAGACGTGTCAGTAGAAGTTAACATATGAAAATATAATTAAATATTACAATACCTGCGTTTTCACAGAAAATATCTATGAAAATCACCAAAAAAAAGGATGCACGTAATTATTAAGAATGAACATTTTTATAACATTATAAAAAACACAGTATGTATAGAAGTAAGTTTGTTAAACCAAGTTTATTATTAATATAAAATAAATAAAAAAGAAAACAAATATAAATTAAAAGTAAAAGAAATATGCACAAAATGTTAAAATAAGAACTAAAAAGTTATATTAATACGCTTTGGAACGTCATAGCCAAAATAAGGATCCAGTAATCTAACTATATATTTAGGAAATCTAAATATATAATAGGTAGTTAATGTATATAGGTATGTCGCGCTTTTCTTATATCTTTTACATAACAAATAATTGCTAACAATTATTTGACTTTACTTGACACATTATACCCTTAAAAATATATTTATTATCTATACCACATTTTCCTTTAAATAATATTCCCAAAACAATATATCTACAAGAACTATTTAAATAAGACATTTACTTAAAAATATTTCAAGTTTTGCATAATATGCATATATTAAGTTATTTTATACATTGACAAAGAAACATGAAATCGATAATATTTTCAAGTAAATACTTCTTACGTAGCTAGCGAATAAGGCGGTATATGAACAAGAATTTATAATATTTGAATTTATTTACAACTAAAAACCTACACACATTTTTTACACCTTTTACACTAAAATACAGCCCAAAGTTGTGACTAAAATGTTTACGAGCATTAACCAAAAGATGGCGCTGATTTAGTTACAACTAATATTACAACAACATTTATATTCAATTAGACGACTGAATATTATTATTGATATAAGTTACCATCACATATATAAAATTATAACATAATATTATTTTTTAATTTATTTAAAACACTTTTTAAATTAAAAACAAAAAAGGTTCATAAAACCGGCTTTCGCGTTTTTTTTTGATGGTTTACAATTATGTTAAGTTTATACGATTTATATGATGTACAATTAATATGAATATAATCATAATGGAAAAGTCTTCAGTATGTCTGAATATTCAGTACATGATTTCAGTCAAAAGATGGCGCTTTCATCGATATACTAAAGGCTTTCTTCGAAGAGATTGTACAACCGTGTATATATTGCGTTGTATAACCTGTGACCAGGCTTTCTATATGATAATATTTACTCATAAATCCTTATATCTATTATCGACTCCGTTATGACAACTTATTACGGACACTCCAACAGATGGCGTTTTAACAAGTTTATCTAAAAATAACGTTGCTCGTATGAGACCCGCGATGCGTGCTGTTCTCCCTGGCGGTATGCCTCCTGAAAGGGTTCCACGAGGGAGCTCTCCTGGCGGAAGACCTGGCGGTGACGGCCGTCGAGCCGCTCGACGCGGTGGAGGCCGCTGACACTGAACCCTGGTTAGAGTTTGACTGCCGGGGCGTGTCGGGGGATGACTGAAAGATATAAAATGGGATGAGATGGGGGTAGGTTCTTTATTGTGAAACTGTAATGAAATGAGGAGGCCTTTCATGTCAACTTGTAAAATGTTGAAAATGGATATATGTTGGCGCTGTCCCTTGTACATTATTATATGTATGTAATATCGATACTACAATATACTCTAGAACACCTTAGCAGCATCGCCTCCACTTGGGACAAGGTCGTGGGTAGTGTTGACGGTATTCTACGACCCGCACAATGAATATATTAGATACTCACCAGTAGAACACCACTAGTTTAAATGAATGGCACTAACTATTATCTAATCTGTGTCGCAGGTGTTCTGTAGTTTAATGCTTGATTGTTTGCCTGTAGAACACCTAGACGATCGAGTTCCACCACCGATAAATTTAAAAATCTGAACTATGGATTGTAGAACAACCGAAAACCGTAGGTGTTCCACGGGAGATTTTTTTCACCGGTGGAATACCCAGGTGTTCTACCGAAAACACTAACTTTTTATACAGTCAACTCTCGTGATCATTACCTCGCTTTATTGACTATCCTTTTGTACTTCTAAATATTATTGAGAACGCTTTCGCATCTCATATGTTGTTTCAAATCAATAATGATGGTTATGTTACCTTATGGCTGTGTTTGTCCATGGGAGTAGCGATCCTGAGCGTGAGCGTGTCTCCAGCTAGCTGGATGAGCCTCACCACCTCCTCGTGGGAGCTCCACTTCACGTCCTTCTCGCCTATTGAGATTATGAAGTCGCCTTCCCGCATGCCACCGATCTGGGAAATATTAAAACACTTTTTAATTCACGCATAACACCTTTCTGGGAAATATTAAATCTCTTTTTTAGTCACACATAGCCCTAATCTGAGAAGTATTAAAACACTTTTTAATTAACGCATACCACCAATATGGATTACACCGATACTTTTTTGTTCCAAATACTTTTGATAAGGGACGTACCCCTGTCGAGCAAAGGAAAACGCTTCCAAATCGGTTCACTACATTCAAATATATCAATAATATAAGTAATTAAATACACTTCGAAAATAGGAAAAAACTGTCCAAGACCGTAAAATAATTAAACCAAATATTACTTCAGATAGAATATAATAGAGGGTATGGTAGGTATACAATGTACCGAAATTTCAGATTTTATTTAGACCAGTTTATACCGTAACACAATTGGCAACTATGTGGGTCTTCATTTGTGAATTATTTTGATATAAATATATATATTTTTTACTCAGTGACCTTTAAACTATGTCACCCTACTTGCCTGTTGCCAGAGTGCAAAATGTTTATTTTTCGGCTACCTTCTCTTGTATTAAAGCCCCCTGAAAAACGATTAGTTGAATTTCAAGTCCAACGTTAATTTTTGTATCAAAGTTCAACACAAAATTTTAAAATTCCAAGATTTATAATTCCTTTTACGAGGTAGCTTCCCATTACACACAAACAGACAGACAGACGGGCACGCGGAGTTTTATTAATATAACATTTTTCAAAGAAACAATATGAACACATAAAATAATATCATAGTAAAAAACAACAGAGACTCACGTCAGCCAAAGAACTAGGTTCCACTCCAGCGATCACCACAGGAGCATCCCCTCTCACCGAAAACCCGAAACCCTCTTCCTCTTTCCCGTTCGCCACATTATATTCACTCGCGACTCTTCTCAAAGGCTCTTTCCTTCTCTCCCTGCCATTCTTCAGCCTCCCATTTATATACTCCCCTCCATTCTCTGTAGAAGACTTACTCCTGTACTCATAGTCTAGGACTTTAGGGTGGTAATCATAGTTGTTGTTATAGCTGTTGATGTAAACCCCGTTGGTCTTCGTCACCCTATGGAGCTTCTTCTTCTCATAGTCTTCTGAATACTTCTCATCGCTTCTTATTATCTGACTATAGTAGGTTGTGTTGTCTTCGGATCTGTCCCTTTTCTCGCTGTGTCTATGCTTCAGGCTCCGTTCTTCTTCTTCGTGTTTCCCGTTACGTTGTCTTCTGGAACCTTCTCTGTGCTTCTGGAGTTGGACTAGTCTGGGGGCGCTCCAGTGGCGCTTGGCTGAGAAGACCGCGATGGGGCCGAGGGATTTGAAGAGGTCGTCTACTCGGTGCTGGGCGAAGTCTGGTGGTGTTAACGCGAGTTGAAATTTTGAGGATGCTGTAAGGGAGAAAGAAGTTTGATATACACTGAGATATAATTTTTCCTCTGTAAGTTTTTGCAGTAAATAGTTATTTTGAAAAGACTAGCTTTGGTTTAAGGAGGCTCAAGAAGAATGCTCAGCAGTTTATGAGACAAAAAGTGGTAGGTTTATAGGGTCTCAGCGTTGTGTTAGTAATAGTCTGGTAGGAGTAATAGAATCTGGTAGGAGTAATAGAGTCTGGTAGGAGCAATAGAGTCTGGTAGGAGCAATAGAGTCTGGTAGGAGCAATAGAGTCTGGTAGGAGCAATAGAGTCTGGTAGGAGCAATAGAGTCTGGTAGGAGTAATAGAGTCTGCTAGGAGTAATAGAGTCTGGTTTGAGTAATAGAGTCTGGTAGGAGCAATAGAGTCTAGTAGGAGTAATAGAATCTGCTAGGAGTAATAGAGTCTAGTAGGAGTAATAGAGTCTGGTAGGAGTAATAGAGTCTAGTAGGAGTAATAGAGTCTGCTAGGAGTAATAGAGTCTAGTAGGAGTAATAGAGTCTGGTAGGAGTAATAGAGTCTAGTAGGAGTAATAGAGTCTGGTAGGAGTAATAGAGTCTAGTAGGAGTAATAGAGTCTGCTAGGAGTAATAGAGTCTAGTAGGAGTAATAGAGTTTGGTAGGAGTAATAGAGTCTAGTAGGAGTAATAGAATCTGCTAGGAGTAATAGAGTCTAGTAGGAGTAATAGAGTCTGGTAGGAGTAATAGAGTCTAGTAGGAGTAATAGAGTCTGCTAGGAGTAATAGAGTCTAGTAGGAGTAATAGAGTCTGGTAGGAGTAATAGAGTCTGGTAGGAGTAATAGAGTCTAGTAGGAGTAATAGAGTCTGGTAGGAGTAATAGAGTCTAGTAGGAGTAATAGAGTCTGGTAGGAGTAATAGAGTCTAGTAGGAGTAATAGAGTCTGCTAGGAGTAATAGAGTCTAGTAGGAGTAATAGAGTTTGGTAGGAGTAATAGAGTCTAGTAGGAGTAATAGAATCTGCTAGGAGTAATAGAGTCTAGTAGGAGTAATAGAGTTTGGTAGGAGTAATAGAGTCTAGTAGGAGTAATAGAATCTGCTAGGAGTAATAGAGTCTAGTAGGAGTAATAGAGTCTGGTAGGAGTAATAGAGTCTAGTAGGAGTAATAGAGTCTGCTAGGAGTAATAGAGTCTAGTAGGAGTAATAGAGTCTGGTAGGAGTAATAGAGTCTAGTAGGAGTAATAGAGTCTGGTAGGAGTAATAGAGTCTGTTAGGAGTAATAGAGTCTAGTAGGAGTAATAGAGTCTGCTAGGAGTAATAGAGTCTAGTAGGAGTAATAGAGTCTAGTAGGAGTAATAGAGTCTGCTAGGAGTAATAGAGTCTAGTAGGAGTAATAGAGTCTGGTAGGAGTAATAGAGTCTAGTAGGAGTAATAGAGTCTGCTAGGAGTAATAGAGTCTAGTAGGAGTAATAGAGTCTGCTAGGAGTAATAGAGTCTAGTAGGAGTAATAGAGTCTGGTAGGAGTAATAGAGTCTAGTAGGAGTAATAGAGTCTAGTAGGAGTAATAGAGTCTGGTAGGAGTAATAGAGTCTGGTAGGAATAATATAGTCTGGCAGGAAAAGGTGAAAGATAGAGAAAGCAGTAGGTAGTTACGCAGTATGATGGGCGCGTCGAGCGGGTCGGTGAAGTCGTCGGGCGGGGGCGGGCCGCGCTCGCGGGCAGCGCGCTCCAGTGCCGCGCGGACCACTAGCGCGAGGGGCTCCTTGCTGCGGAGCTCACTGTCACATAATAACAAACGTTTAACACAACTATAACGACTACATAATTATTCTGTTGACTATTTCAAAACGTAGGTACTTAGGTATGGGCATTTATATAATGTTATATAACGTATTAGGTTGCGTCATCATTAACAAATTTAAAGCGTATTGCAAAATTAGTCTTTTTTGTAGTACAACGTAAGTTGAACTATAGATGTCGCTCCATCACAATACGAAGGTTAAAGAACGATAGGAAAAAATTGAGTTAGGACTCATTGTCATGTTAACTCAATTGGTTAAAGCATATACCTGCTAAAGTGGTGGATGGACGCGGATTCGAATCCCGCAGATGACCTAAATTTTTTCTCTCGTAAATTTGTCATTTTGTAATGTAATCCGCAGAGCATGCGTTATTGTAAATATATGTCAACACGGTTATAAATATAAATGTAGAATTAATAATATCACCCGTTGGGTGCCGGTCTAGAATAGTACCCCTATATCTTAATGTTGAAATGATAAGAATCGATGAAGGGAAAAATACCGAAAGCTGGGCAGCAGCGCCTTTTGAAGCTTTGCCTATTACAATGCGATCCCGAGACGCCTGCCAAGTATGGGGATTATGCCCCCTTCCCCTAAAGAGTGTTTTACGAGGAACGTTATGACTAAGGATGTAATGAAGAATAACTTTGACAACATTTTGCGTCTATGGATCCACATTATGAACCATGTGTCTACTGTTCATAATGTGATCAAAATTATCGAAAATAACGAAGTTTGCGTCAAGTGGTAAACGCCCTTAAATATCGCACTCATACCATATTATTATATGTTCTATGCTCATACTAAAACCCTAGCAAATCTACACTAAAATTACTACTTGACGCAGTGAATTAACAAAAGATGGCGCTAATACAAACCGGCACATGCGCTGCAACCTCAGCGCTTCTTCGTACAGCGCGATGGCTTCATTGATGTGGGCTCTCCCTAACGCGACGATATCCGCATCTTCCTCTTTTATTGTACCTACGAAATAACTTATTATTATTATTTATAAAAGATAAATTTAACCTACGGGATAAAATCTGAAATTGTTGTTTTGTTAAAAAAGTTGTTTTAGAGAGAAAAGTTTTGTTTTTTACAAAGATGGAGAGTAGACAGATATGTCTGCTCTTATTAGTTGTTCATCTAATCACTTTCCCCAGTTTTCCTGCGATCATAGCGCTTGTAACAGCGTCGAAATGTCGGGAGCTCTTTAAACAAGAAAAATCACGGACTTCATCCCGTAGGTGAAATTACTAATCGCGTTGAAAATATTTACTTAATATAGATAAAGTTCATAATTCCATAATAGATTTTTCTTTAATTGTGGTGTAAAAATATGTTTCCTTTCGTTGCAATTAGCAAGCTGAATCGATAGCAGGCGTTAATGCACAATATACAAAATTAGCATTATTAATGTCATGTTTACTTTACAACAAGCTAATTGCAAACTAACCCAACAGTTAAAATCACGCGAATATGCGTTATTTGCATTGTATTTACGCAAACAGTCGGTACATAATGTGCCAAACAGGCAACGCGATGGCAGTATGATGTCAAATATGACGTCACCTCCGGCTGCATAATAACGCTCAAAGAAAATAGATAGAGCAGCGTTAGCACAAACGTCAAACTCAAATTTTGACAGATAGTTAAGGAGATTCTTTTGTTATGGTTAGAATTTAATACGTAAATAAATCTTGTTCACAAAAGAATGCATTGAAATGTAATACTAATAATGTCTTTAAAAATGTCTTTAAAAACTGAAGGTTATTTTGAGTTAATTGTGAAGAAGAAAATCGACAGTTGACAGATGTAATAAGCGCGGCTGCTAATCGTATCAAGTTGTTTGCGTGCAAACAGTGAATATTTCACTGATCTATGGCGCATAACGCATTCAAACGCTCGGTTCATCATTGAAATACAGGAATGTATTTCAATGATGAACCGAGCGTTTGAAACTTATTCAACGACAGCAGTGTTTCCATGATTTAAACCATAGTGTAAGTCTTGTTTATATTTTAATTGATAGAAAAGAAGGATAGACTATCAGTGTCGGTCCATCCCCGTAAGACATAAAAAAAAAGAATCAAAGCATAAATTCGAACTGTGAATCATTCGCCAAGGTTGCTTCGATTGGCAGAGCATATCAGGCCCAGGAACGAATGGTCGAGTTTCGCGTTAAGAGACTGAATTTTGTGGCTAACACGACGACGATGCAAGTGCAAGTGACAAGATGTTCATTTGATTTCACTCATCTGGGATTCTAGTGAATAGGTCCCGTTTTCCAAGCAAACCTTTCCATTAGGCTATTTATTACTGCTGCTGTTGAGCTCTTTTTGGCTGTCGTAAGAGCCGACTAAGGGTAACACGCCAGAAGGTGGGTAGCAGCGCTTTCTGAGGAACTGATAGCTCACTCTGCGATCCCCATGACGCCTGCCATGCATGGGGATCATGGCAAAACCCCCCGAATGGGCAGGGTTCTGTGTTCAACAGTGGATGATCAGGTATACAGTACAGAGCTCTTTGTGTTCACGACTTCTTTTGTTTATTTTTGATTGCTGATAGGTAAGCCTCTGCCGGAAAATACCTTTAAGGTGCTTGGCGACAGATTTTCTACTTGTTCGTCTGGGAAAGTACTGCCACAATACAGCAAGTACAGCCAATAATAATAATGTTTCCAATATTATCTTACGGTAAAATCTACTCTAGAATTGAAAAAGTTACAATTCCTAGATTTGTTTGTATTTTAGAAACTATAGCTCCCATCGCGCTCAAACAAGCGGGAAACGATCGGGGATCGCGGCCCGCGTATATTGATGCGTAGAACTATAGCCTTTTAAAAAAATTAAATGCGTGTAACCATTATACATGAAATTTTAAATAAAAACAGTAATTTAATTTGAATAAGTTTATGAATATTGAACCTATTTACCTAAAACCAACATAGAACAGACCGCTGTCAGTGGCCGCAATTAATAAAACACAAAAAGTACAAACATATAGAAAATAAACAAAGACAACACTAAAATAATATTGATAAGTTGGAGAATGAACTCAATGTTTAAAATTATTATATGTAACAAAAAAAAAAACAAAAGTTAAAATGAAATAAGAGTACGGACCGCGAGTCTTTAGTGCGTAGTATTTAAAAAAAAACACAAAAAATCTAAAGTTCTATTGTAAAATTATAGAAAATATGGATTTTAGCTGTCGGGTGTATAAATTTAGTACTAAACGGTTCTTTTATTATGATTTAGTAGGCCGGTGAAATTACAGGAACATGAGACTTCACAGCTGTATGTCTCAGGGCGCAAGTGACGAAGCCTCTATTGTAGTCAGAGTTTACCGCTTAACACCAGGTGGCTATCACGCTCGTTCCATTACAACCCCATAAAAAGGTGAGATTGCAGTCCGAAGTACAATTTCGTTATCCAAAAAACGATGCAGTATATACCGACCGTTGTGTTCAGTGGAGTCCCTCGTGGAGTAGAGCGTGGCGAGCCTGTCCCGGACGTGAATGGAGTCTGTCGCGTGCAGCAGCCCTAGCGCGCAGTACTGGTGGGCTAGCGCTGTATTATACAATACCTTTGTTAATAGTAGATTATGATACAAGTGAGCTAAGTTGCTCATTATACACGAGGCTGCGTGTTGCAGCCCGAGCCGTAGGCGAGGGCGTAATCAGCCGAGTATATAATGAGCAAGTTGCTCACGAGTTTCATACGCACTTTTTCAACACCCTTGCGAGGAAAAAAATATATATAGCACAAATGCGAAACAAACAACATCTTACCAAATATATGGAAAATAGCGCGCAAGTTTTTTTTTTTGCGCGCGTCAATGTATGTTGTTTGATTACATATAAACCTCTTTGATATTACAAATCTGTATCACCCGGTGAAATTGAAAATGCTCTGTTTACTCGCATATAATTTGCAGTTAGGTACTAACATAACTTTGTAGGGATAATTCTATTACGCACTAGTGTATAATATTAATATGCACGAGGGTGTTATAGTTCGGTTTATGGCCCTAAGAACGATATAATGAAGCTCACTTTACGAGCAAGGGTGTTGAAAATTACAATAAACATTGATCGAGATAAGCAAAATCATATGATCATTACTGTTTGGGGTCGAATATGGATCTCACATTAATCTTTCAACTTAATTGAACAGTTGTTTTGTTTAGTTACCCATAGGCACTGACCATAATTTCATGTTAAGTGATGGTGTGGTCAATTAGTAAGTAGGGTCTAGAATAGGCACTAGATATATGAGGAAGAATGACTACCGCTCCGGCTCGTTCCTGGTGCAAGGATGGCCATTGCTATCCAGCGCGGCAATGCAGCGAGTATTATGGGCACTTTTGTACCTGGGATGCTGAAGGGGTTTGATTGACTCTACATTATCTGTAGTGATTATATCTATTTATTTAATTAATTATTTAAGGATATATTAGTTATGATTCAAGGATCAATATTGTAGATACTGTAGTTAAGTTTAAATAAATAACAAATCTGAATGACAACTCAAATGGTTTAATTCTCAAAGGGTCGATGTCACTTTACGCCAAAAAAAAATATCTCTTAAACATATCTCCTTGTTACTGGACAACTCCTAGATTGTTATCTTTCGGGTGAAAGTAACCCTGATAGGTTGTTCTATAAATCAGTCATTATCTAACACGACAAATTTAAAGCATGGACTTTAAAGACAATTTTTATATATATTTATTTCCTATTTTTTTATGTAAGAATCTATTTTGAAGCATTACACGTTATTGCAGGCTATATACACAACATAGAGGTACAACAAAACAGTATATAGTACAACAGTAAGTAATAGTTGGTACAGAAGGAACACAAAACATTGCGACTCTAGCTATATACGACTCTATTAAGGAGGCGGTTTGCGTGCCCAATTATTAACAAGTTTCCAGCTATTGAGGATTTTGTAACAAAAAAATCCAATAACTATCCGATCTATAATCGAACCCAGGACTTTTGATTGTAATAAAAGTAAGGAGGAAATATAATATGGCTGCGTACTGTGACGTCACGTCATGTTGGCAGCCAATAGCAAGGACTAGGGTTTCTGGATCTCGGGCTATTCAAATAGCTCGAGATCCAGAAACCCTGTTGAAACTTTACCTTTATAATATTCAGTCTTGACGTGGACCAGCGAGACCCACGAGTATGGCACGTAGTTGAACACTCCCTCTGTCTGCATCTGGGAAGTTATATCAACAAGTGAGATGTTGCTTAGACTATGTAGGTGATGTTTAAAGATAAACATAATATTGGTAGCTCAGTATATAATTGTGCTCGTTCAAACGTAAGTGTTTTTAGCCATGATTTGTTGCAGTCCACTGCCTCAAACAGATTCAGGTCAAACTAGCTCGTACTGTTGCAGTTCACACTAGCTCGGATAGTTTTAGGCCACACTAGTGTGCGTAATTGCAGTTTACACTACCTCGCGCAGTTGAAGTTCACACTATCTGGCACAGTTTCAGGTTACACTAGCTCGCACAGTTGCAGTTCACACTAACTTACATAGTAAGTTCACACTAGATCACACAGTTTCCTTTAACACTAGCTCACACTGTTGCAGTTCACAGTAGCTCACATAGTATCAGGTCACAATAGCTTGCACAGTTACAGTTCACACTAGGTCACACAGTTCCAGTTGACACTCGGTTGCACAGATGCAGTTGAGAGTAGATCGCACAGTTACAGTAGAGAGTAGTTGTCAGCGTGAGTAGTTAGTTACCTTATCGTAGAGAGTAGTTGTCAGCGTGAGTAGTTAGTTACCTTATCGTAGAGCTGGGTGTAAGTGTTGGCGAGGTGCGCGCTCTCCTGCGCGAGGTCGAGGCACATGCCGGTGTCGTGCCGCAGCGTGGTGACGTCACACGCCTCGCGCGCCTGCAGCTGCAGCTTCTCGAACAAACACTCGCGGGCTTGCGCCTGCAATGTGTACAGATGGAGGATTTATATTAGTTTATAGGCAAAAGAACATATTATATAAAAGATATATATATATACAAAAGAATAATAAAAAAGTTATCAAAAAACAGCCATCAATTAACAAGTAATACATATTTTAATAATAAGAGCGTCGTTATTAGTTATTTTGATTACGATTCAATTGAGTACGTAAAATGAAGAAGTAATACTTTTCAATTGAGTACCTACGTAAAATGAAGTATAAAATGCCCTGTAAAAGATTAGACATGTTTGGTCGTTACCAAATGTTGTTGTATGTGTTATTCAAATTGTTTGAATTTGACTTTGTTTGATTTCTTTTTCAAACAATATACGCGTTTGAAGAGTTTGACCATTTTTAGTGCAAACTACGTGTTTAACAAACATGTTTGAAGGCGTGTTTGGAGCGTGCAGTCAAACACGCTGGATGCGATCTGAAACGGCATGCTTGTCAAACATGTTTGAAGATGTGCGGCGCTGTTGGTCAAGCAAGTTTGATCGTTAAAAGGGCACATAAGGATCAATAAGGGCGTATTCCACTTGACGCCAATTTCGTTATTTTCGATAATTTTGACCACATTTTGTGTCTATGGTTCATATTAATATCAAAATTATCGAAAATATCGAAATGTCCGTGAAGTGCAATAGGAGGTAAGTGTATAGTTACCGTCATGAGCGCGGGCAGCACGAGCAGCGTGTCGGCGGCGAGGTCGACGGAGGGCGCGTTGGTGAAGTTCTCGTGTATGTACCGCAGCGTGCCCGCCGCGCGCAGCAGCGCGTCCACGGCGCCGTCCAGCCCCGAGCACGTCGTGCGCTCCTGCACCACGCAATTACAGGATCGTCATCGCGTCTAAAGTAACCGTCCACAGAGGAACGAGGTCTTCCCCATTTGCATAATCCCCACGCTTAGCAGGCGTTTTGGAGATCTCAGTAAAAGTTGTTAGTTCTTCAGAAGGCGCGGCTTTCCACCTTCTGGTATGTTTCCCTTAGTAGTAGTAGACACCCATGGGAAGAAATGGAGGTGACATTCTAACCCTGCACCCCACGGGGTAACAGTTTGTTCCATGCAACAAATTATTAGCAGACTGAAATATCCAGCTTTTCTTCTGTCCTTGAGAGCCAATAGTTATAGGTCAGCCTGAACAACATCTTCGACCACATCATCACTTATCATCGGGTGAGATAGTGGCAAAAAGTAGGAATAAAAAAAAAAAGAACTGCCAAGCGTGGGGTTGTGTGCAATTCTATCCCGGCACTCTACGGCGAGGTTGGTTACCTGTTTAGCTCCAATCTGCGTGTAGATGCCAGCCATGTTGAACAAGACGCAAGCTTTCTCAAAAGCCACTGTTCGCTGGCACGATGGGACACCTGGTCAAATGTATACAATATCACTACATATCATAAAATAAAGTCGCTTCCCGCTGTTCATCCCTATGTATGCTTAGATCTTTAAAACTACGCAAAGGATTTTGATGCGGTTTTTTTAATAGAGTGATTCAAGAGGAACGTTTATATGTATAATACATGCATAATATAGTAGAGGAACACTGTGAATTTTAGAGGTTTCTAATGTGATGTCAAGAGTTACCTCTAACCTTTCAAGAGTAACCTCTAAAGGTAACATGTTTGTCACAAGCTGTGAACGTTGGATATAAAGACAATCTTAGTATATTTAGTATCAGCATATCACCAGTGTAAAGTCGGGCGGGTCGGCAGTTTATATTATAAAATGCTAATTAGGTATACCATTTTATAGTCTTACTTTGAAGGTTCAGATGGTGACTTGACAAAACCGTAAACCTCTCTTTGCGCATTTGGATAAGAACTATGACATGTCCTTCCCCGTGTCTCAAACTATTTCTATACCAAATTTCATCCAAATCGGTCCAGTAGTTTCAGAGCCTATTCAAAACAAACAAACAATCAAATCTGTCCTCTGTATTATATTAGCTTAGAAAAAACAAAGGCGTCTTAAAAATACGCTGACACGTCAATGATGGAAAATTCAACACGGATTTGTTAAGGATATATTGTAATATCATCAGCCGGAAGACGACCACTATTCTCTCCATACAACGCCACAAAGAACGGCTATTAGTCACTTGTAACCAGGCGACGATATCGTCGGTCCAGATAGTGGAGAGCCTATTATAGTATACGTCATATTTAAGCGTGAGGTAGATGTGAAAATTGACTGTAGTTTAGGAGTGCAAAAGTAATTTAAAAACAGCTACATTTCATATCTTTTTTACCTATTATCCAAGCAGTTAAGAAAAAACCTTCAGTACGGATTTCTTGACAAAATGTTTCTACATATATTTTTTCCGAATGCATACAATGATCATCTGAGGAAGATTTCACCTTCAAAGAGATTGACGTCAGGGAATCATCCCCTTAATCTTGCTAAAGACCTCAGTCGGGATTCGGTCGTAGTCCACCTGCTTAGTTCACCTAGGAGAAAAACTGCCCGTGGTCCATCTAGGTGGACTGAGGTGCACTACCGGCTAGAAAAAATGCCCTTGGTCCACCCAGGTGAACTAAGCAGGTGGACCACGACCGAATCCCGACCACAGTGTCACTTGTTTAGAGGTGGGATAGTGGTAACCTATCAGAAATTACGTATTAAACGATCTACCAAAGGTTATACGTACCAGTTAGAGAGTCGAACCACTCGAAGTAGACGGCCAGGGAGCGCTCCGGGGGGAAGAAGCGCCTCTCTATGAAGTACAGCTGGTTGTAATACTTGAAGAGGAGAGCCACGCCGGCTGTCGACCGAACTGGGGTGCGTATAGCCTGAGGAATTGTGTGAGGTCAATCATTTATTATTATACATGGTATTTTGCGAATACCCGCCTAGGAGCCACTGTTGTCAAAAGAAGAACTGACAGATAATAAAAAAATTGCGTTATTTTGTGGAAATCCATATTTTATAATAACAAATATTTTTAAAATATTGTAAGAAAACATGAAATTATTATTTTAATAAAACACTTAAAAATATACCTAGTGACTATACCTGAGCTGAGTACTAAACCTATTTTTCCTGTTGCGACGTGACGTTACAAACGCCACGCAGCACAACCGGAAGAATTTTTGACGCGTTTCGTTTCTACACGAAGCATCATCAGGAGGTCTTGACTGTACTCTACTTCTTGATCGTGCGCTCGTAGAGTCAAAACCTGCTGAGGATGCTTCGTGTAGAAGCGAAACGCGTCGAATACTCTTCCGGTTTGGCTGCGTGGCGTTTGTGACGTCACGTCGGTTTAACAGGAAAATTAGGTGGAATTGTCAGTAGATATATTTTTTAAGTATTTTATTAGAATATGAATTAATTATTTCTTAAAATATATTAAAAATATTTGTTATTATTAAAAGAACTGTCTCCAAACACCTAACTTTGTGGGTATAGGACGCTGCCATTCCAATCCAACTGACCTGTCTCATGTCCATAAAATCGGAGATGGCATCTTCGTAAGAGGCGGGATCTTCGCTGTAGTGCTCCATGATGAAGTCCTTGAACGGCTCCCGGAAGTCCATCTCCTTGGTCTCCTTCAGCCCCAGCGGGATCATCGGCATTACGCAGTCCTTACTGGAAAAAGGAAAATATACCGATATTAGGTCATAGCATAAATATATCAGAGCGCTTCGTCGATGCGACGCGTGATCAAAATGCTGGCACCTATTTGGCTCAAAGAATAAGCATTGCAATTCAACGGTGCAATGCTGCCAGCATGCTGGGCACGCTGCCAACTGATAGTGGGCTAGAGCATTTGGACTCCCTATGAGTCCAAATGCTTTTACTGTAGTAGCTGTAGTATTGTAGTAGCTGTAGTGTTGTATATAGTTTGTAGTATTTGTTTAATAAAGGCATACCGCCAGAAAAAAAAAGGTCATAGCTAGAGCAATCGCAAGATTTTGAAACTTTGAAATATAAAACATGTGTGCGAACAAAGATCATCAGATAGATCAAACGCCGTCGGAGTTCCACAGGGGTCTATCCTCTCGAACACTCTTTTCTTCACAGTTATTCTGAATTTCTGCCTCCGGCTATACTCTGCGCCAACATTTAAGCCGACGAAGCAATGATAACCGAGCGATAATAGCCTTCAATAATATGATAGACTTCCACACCACAAGTTCAGGTTTTGGTTGGTTGGTCAATGCCGGCTTCAGCTTCACCGCATGGTTGAAAGACATTTTCCGAATGCTCGCCTGGCTTGCTACCTCCTCAAGTAGAAAATCTGTCACCAAGCACCTAACAGTGTGTTCCGGTAGCAGTTCTTGAAAGCCAGTAAAATTACAGGCATTGTAATAATCCCACAGGTGTGATTTTATTTGGCGAGCCGAGCGTGAGTAATGACAACGCGGGTCCCGATTCTCCTTGGGGTTATATGAGACCACTGACCCGGGGCAAATTGGGGCTTGCCTTAAGTGGCCGCCCGGGGGTGGAGATTCAGAGCCACAACTAAGGTGAGGACCTACGTTATATATCTTGTATATCATCCAAATAATATTCCGCTCAAGAGAAATTCAATTTCAAAGAAAATTTTAAGGCCAGGACAGCAAGGCACAATAACTAGGTACACTTTATCTAATAATACATATTTATTTTAAACGTCATGTCAATTACTACCTGTTACGTTTCTTTTTCGTAAGTTGGATTGTGACTATATGTATAATTATTGATAAATTTACAAAACTCGATACGTCATGGACCAGTGGACTTGAAACTACATCCACAATTATTGGTGTAGGGATTAGTGTATGAAATCCATAGTTATTGGATTTTATTATTCAATATCTCAGATATTAATGCATGCTCCACATTTCATACAGCTATCATTATCTGTGGTTACAATTGGCAATATGGCCGCGCTGGCGGCCGAGCGCGGGAAACTGCCACAATGGCGGAAATGTTTTTGTTATCATCTTTCTTAATTTTAATTACACATGGGAACAGGTTTAATGAATTAGAGTAGTTATATTTTTCAAGAGCTTTTTAACTGTATTAGTGTGTATGAAATTTGATATATTGATATATGCTAGCTGTCGGTTAAATATACCTATAATCATATAGGCTTAGGATGTACGTTGCGAAAAAATCCTAAGTATATGTATATAGCAATAGCTATAGCAATAGCTTTCTCTATTCCACAATCATTTCATTCCATTCTTGCCCTCTCTTTCTACCTGCCAATCTCACTAAAGAAAACAAATATTGAATGATTTTTATGCCAAGAGGTAGTGTCGTGAACACTGAGCAAGTAGCATCTTAGTCGTGAACGGTCAATCGTTATATGTACTAAGTATTTTATTTAATATATGCATCGTAGATAATGATAACAATAGAATTTCATTCATAAATGGTCGATGTCGTCCGCGCGGATGCTAAGAAAGAAAAAGTCCTACTACCGAACAGTAAATATTTGTTCTAAAAGTAAACTATGGCTGCCACGTAAAAATATATCTTACATACGCCTAGTACATACTCGTATCCAGGTACCTAAGCGCGAATTAACTTTTAAGTAAAACTAATTTGCTTAAAGCTTGACAAGACAATTTCTTGTAAAGCGCTAGACATATTTAGAACTGATTTCTGTGAAGATTTTTTTGTCATACATTGGCACAGCACTGACGACTATTTGAAAAGGCCAAGAGAACAAGAACTCAACAACAAACACAGGCAACTCTGAAAATAGTCGATTATGCACCAAGGGTAGTAACGTAGTGGCTTATTTCAGCGGGCGACATTTTGAATCCCAAGCGTAAGGAAGGATACTAGAATCTAAAACGAAACCTTAGCCGACAATCGCGACCAATACGCATAATCCTAGAATTAAAAGAATCCTAGCTGAGTACAGTGAGGGATTCAAGCACGACCAAGACAGAAGCAGCTTAAAAACTTCTAAAATAATATATTCTATCACCATAGCAGCCTTGCATAATCAAATATCATTTTTTTTTGTGTTCTATGATCTTGAAAGAAAGGGTTAGGTTAGGTTCTACGATTTTTTATGATGAAATCTTCTTGGTTATGTTTGTGGAGGCCATGGAAAACTTGACTTTTGATATAACTATAAATGTCTTTGGTGGTCTCAATTGTTTAATTTTTTATACAAATCTTAAAGTTCCCACTAATCTCATTATTGACCGGCTGATATGTAAATCCTGTAGAACATTATTGCCCGAATCAGACAATAGTCGTACCGAATTTCATCAAAATCCGTTTGGCGCAGTATTCAAACAAAAAGCCGTTCCACCCCTTTCTAATAATCCATGACCACACCTCAGTCCATTACTTTTTATTATGACCCAGTGCACAGCGTTCTTCATTGACATCTATTAAATGGACGGCTGATTTTTAAATTGACAACGATGGTGAAAGCAGTTTTAGCTTCGCAGACCACTTAACGGTCTTTAAATACTGCTGGATTATGCCATATGCCGAGTTATGGGTTGGGGCAGTAACAAACATCGCTCTTAAGCTTTTGTAAACAAAACCATAAAACGTTATGATATAAATTATCTTATTACACATATAGGTTAGCTTTTGATATCGGTCTGGGTACTAGAGGCCGCAGTGTCAAATATTCTGCTTCGAGGCAAGTGGACTTATTGAGTCAACGAGACATAACTATCGTCTCGGAGTGACGAGCGCAGTGCAGTGTCAAGCAGGAAGAATATAGGGACATTATGACCTCTACATTTGCAATAATAGACGAGCGCGCTAGGCGTGAAGCTTTCTTTATTTATTTATTTTTATTTTGACGAAACAAGCAAGCGGCCCACCTGATGTTAAGCGGACTAACCTCTGCCTATAAAAGATGCATTCCGTCACAAGTCACGAATTGCACTGAGCCCGTCACTCTGTTACATAGCTGTTAAATCTCATATGCCTGTAATTTTACTGGCTCTCAAGGACTGCTGCCGGAACACATTGTTAGGTGCATGGCGAGATAATTTCTACTTGATGGTGGTAGCTAGCCAGGCGAGCAATCGCAAAATGTGAGCTATACGGTGAAGCTTAAGCCGGCGGTGAGGATCGAACCATGGACCTACCACACGGCAGTCTATAGCTATTACCGCTTGGCCATCATTGCTCTTACCATCAGGCTAATACACCTAGTCCAAATCGTCACTACATTAAAAAAACTAAGTATAATACCCAGTTGCCAATTGCAAAAACCAATCGATGATACTTAAAAAAAGCTATATAATCGAATATATTTTCTAAAACTGTCCAGAAAAATCTCACTGTTTCTCACTATTAATAGTGAATACCGGATAATAGGTATCTCCAGATATTAAAATATACAGATCAGTGGTTTAAAAGCTTACATTATAAGCGTTCTTATTAACTCCCATTAATAGTTTTTGTGCCATAGGTCCGCTTGAAATGTCCGCTCAATGCCTGTCGGGCCTTTTTTGTCGTTTCAGAGATCCGTGGAAGCACGTAGGAACCATTATACGAGATGCGTTATGGTGGTGATATAATAATGTTGTCTTGTGGTTTGTATTAAGTTATTATGGTACAAAACGCTGTTTGTGTATTATTTTTATGTGGCGAAAGTTGTGTGAGACGTGTTGATTATTTATTGCTAAACTAACGTATTTTTAACTGACTTCAAAGAAGGAAGAAGTTCTCAATTCCACTGTATTTTTTTTGTGTTTGTTACTTCATAATTTTTTGCAGAGCATACCGATTTTGATATTTTTGTATATTTGAAAGCTGATGCTTGGCATGTTCCCATTTAAATTTGAGTGAGATCTGACGATTTCTTATTAATTTAAAAAGTAGCATTTAAGATTATTTCTCATGAAGAGTATTGCTTCTTTGCTTCTAAGATTGCAATACAGTGCATGTTACGGGTTCAAATTCCACTGGTAGTATTTTATTTTTCTTTCGTTGTAATTTTGTAAGTTTATCCTGTTTTTGTGTCAAAAGAGGCGACTAAAGGTTAAAAAGGTGAGCAGCAGCGCCTTTTGGGGAACTGATATCTTAAACTGCGATCCGAAGACACTTGCCAACGTGACGTGGGGATCATGGCAATACGAAACGAGACTGTTCAACAGTGGACGATTCGGTCGATGCAATACAGTATGTAAAATTAATATATGCAGGGTTAATGGAAAAATACTAACAACCTATTAAATTTGACTTCTATTGTGACAAAAAAAAACATTTTTCTCAAAATGTTTGTTAGGACTAGCAGAAGTCAACCTTAAGAGTTTGTTAGCATTGTGCCAATAACCCTGTATATATGTAAAATAATGATAAATTACGAGACATTTACTTTAAAAGTTAAAGAGAAATTCCAATGGATCAGATCAAGGCTAAACAACCAATTTAGTATTTGTAAAGTCAGAGTATATATTTTAATTTACGAGGCGATGGCATTAATGACTTTATCGTTAGCAGCCTTGTTTCTATCTAATATTTGGAAAAAATAATCATTTAATTCAAAATTAGGTAGCACATGTCAAATACAACTAAACTGACAGACTCTAACGACACTGACAGACGCGGGACCCCAATCACATATGTAGAATCACACTTGACCACAAGACAAGTTCTGAGTAATGACAACGATTAGTTATGTAAATTTATTATAAACTAAACGACTGAATCGGTAACGTATTTGTCACAAGACAAGACTTAATAGCATAATGATACCATATACCATTTTAAGACGGTATAGGTACCTATTCTTACATCGAATTTGCAAGTAGAAAAAGCATATTGCGATAGCTCGCTATTGCCATCCTCAAGTACAAAAGCGCTGCCTGCCTATACCTGCCATCCTCAAGTAGAAAAGCGTTGCCTGCCTATACCTGCCATCCTCAAGTATAAAAGCGCTGCCTGCCTATACCTGCCATCCTCAAGTAGAAAAGCGCTGCCTGCCTATACCTGCCATCCTCAAGTAGAAAAGCGCTGCCTGACTATACCTGCCATCCTCAAGTAGAAAAGCGCTGCCTGCCTATACCTGCCAACCTCAAGTAGAAAAGGGCTGCCTGGCTATACCTGCCATCCTCAAGTAGAAAAGCGCTGCCTGCCTATACCTGCCATCCTCAAGTAGAAAAGCGCTGCCTGCCTATACCTGCCATCCTCATGTAGAAAAGCGCTGCCTGCCTATACCTGCCATCCTCAAGTAGAAAAGCGCTGCCTGGCTATACCTGCCATCCTCAAGTAGAAAAGCGCTGCCTGCGGCTATCCCTGCCACCCTGAAGTAGAAAAGCGCTGCCTGCCTATACCTGCCATCCTCAAGTAGAAAAGCGCTGCCTGCCGATACCTGCCATCCTCAAGTAGAAAAGCGCTGCCTGGCTATAGCCACATGAATAAATAGCTGTTTCCTCAAGTAAACAATTATAAATTAATTAAAAAGTAAAAAAACTCGACTGTATATTATTTATTTTCGTTAAACGGTTTATCGTACCTGCATTAAAATTAAAACTGCTAGGTATATACTTATATGTATGGAATTGTTTTTTAGTCCTTCATTTTGATAAAATAAATATCACGCGATATGGAATTTCTCAGAATTTTTATGTACTAATTGTCACTTGCGCTTACAAGACAAATATAACAAGCAGTTTAGAACTTACAGTGGAATAAAGAAACTCACAAACATACATACATGAACCCTGAAAACATAACAATCCTTTTTCTTGGAAGTCGTGTATATAGCGATGCCTGGCTATGGTTGCCCTTCAAGTAGAAAAACGCTCGTAGCGGAGTTTGCCTCACAGTCATCGACCTATGTTTCATCGGCTCAACTAGGTTCATCAATGCTCGCTGCATTCCCTACTTAGATGAGTGACCGCAAGTGGCATTTACTTACTAATGCTTTCGGGCACGTTAGGCCGTTGATCGCTTTCGGTGGTTATCACGTTTGGTACGCAGTCGTTCTGTGGCAATAGCGGTGGAATGGAAGGCGCAAGGGATCTCTCACAGACACAGATCGCTGGGTTTTTATTGGGTATAACAGGCAACCCGCCCAGAGAGTCCCACATAACCGCGCAGTCTCTCCCTGTGAAGCTGCATGCGTGGTACGCGTAATGGGTTTTCCCAGCATTAAAACAATAAAACAAGAATGGCAGTCATTCAGCTATATCGGTGCCTTAAGTGGAAAGGCTGAAAACTCCAACACTGCAGGGTGACAGGGCATTTCATTGCTTAAAATCAGAATAACCTAACTATAACAATCATTTGCATATTCTGTTTTGCCCTAATAGTTAGTTCTATACATAATTTTGAAGCAGTGATGGCTCAGTGACAGTGAGCTCGAATCCCGCCGCGGGCTTGAGCTTCACCGCATGGTGGAAGGGCTTTTTGTGAATGCCCGCCTGGCTAGCGACCACCCTAAAGTATAAAATCTGTCGCCGAGCACCTAACGGTATGTTCCGGCAGCTGTCCTTGAGAGGCAGTACTTCTAGGTTAAGCCTGTTCAACACCTTCGACCACATCATCACTTACCATCAGGTGAGATTGTAGTCAAAGGCTATAAAAAAAAAGATATAGCGTGGTTGTGTATTAACTTTACTCTGCATTTCCTACTTTATCGCTAAAATTCATTTCAAATCCGGACAGACCAGACTTTACAATTATATGGGCGAACACGACCGTAAAAGCCGGGCTTTTCCGGTTTCATCCGGTCACCACAGTACCTACAACGAAACGAAGAATTACAACTGGAGTTGGATTCAATATCCATGAAGTATGGTGAGGAGAACAAAAATCAACTGTAAATAAAATAAAACCTTTTTTTTCCGTCGTGTGTAAAAAAATGTACTAAGCTATACTCAGTGCCAAATAGCATGGCAATAGATTTCATATATTTTAGAGTTGTTTATTTGTACCGTTGCGTCCTTGTAGGCCCTGTACCACGAAATAGTAGCGATACGAGTTTAGCAATAGACCATAAGTAGGTTTCGTGGTACAGGGCCTACAAGGACGCAACGGTACAAATAAACAACTCTAAAATATACGAAATCTATTGCCATGCTATTTGGCACTGATTATATTGTAATTTTATTGTCTAGTAGTTGTGCGCTACCGGAGACGTAACTTTTGGTATATTATGGGTACCTCGCATCGTGGATTTAACTTTGTTATTTGCTGAATGTATAAAATTTGTATTTAGCAAATATTTTAAAAACTATGACACTGTTCGCACTCAAAACAGACTCAAACGGGAATAGATCGGGGATCGCGGCCCTCGTGTGTTGAAATGAGAAAATACCAAACAAAAAGTAAATTTAATTATTAATATACTTTATGATTTTTTCGAAGCGCTCGTAGCGGAGTTAACTGTTCACAACCGATCAGCAAAGTTAAGCAACGTCGCCCGCGGTCATGAGTTGGATGGGTGACCGCTAGTGACATTACTACTGACCGTTTCCATGCTTCGGAGGGCACGTTAAGCCGTCGGTCCCGGTTGTTGTCTTAGGATGGCAGTCGTTATAGAATGGTGGTAGGGCATTTTGCGAATGCCCGCCTGGTTAGCTACCACCCCCCTCAAGTAGAAAATATGTCGCCAAGCACCTAACGGTGTGTTCCGGCTGCTGTCCTTGAGAGCCAGTACTTCTAGGTTAGCCTGAACAACATCTTCGACCACATCATCACTTACCATCAGGTGAGATAGTGGTCAAAGGCTAACTTATCAGGTATAAAAAAAAACATGGATTCAATATTCCCCCTCCATACTTCATGATTGATTCCTTTCGTATAAACATTTCGTAAGCGTATCTATTACTACTAGAATTAATTGACATTAAAGTTTTCAAGGTGAATCAGATCGATTATAATTCAATGAATTGAATTCTATACTTCATAAAATATTCAATTTGTGTAAATATCAAATTAATTAATTATACTTACTAGCAAAATCCCTGTGGGGTGCCGGGTTAGAATTGCACCTCCCCATATCATTCCGTGGGCGTCGTAAGAGGCGACTAAGGGAAAAATTCTAAGGTGGGCAGCAGCACCTTCTAATGAACTGCCATCTTACACTGCGATCCCTAAGCCGCCTGCCAAGCGTAGGGATTATGGCAAATACCCCCTTAATAGGGGAGGCTGTGTTCAGCAGTGGACGATCCGGCTGATACTGTACTAAGTAGCAAAAAGCTGAGCTTTATGAGATCTCGCGTTTATTTTACAACCTGATTCTAGTGGTGCCATCTAGTATTAAGTAGATTAACTACGATGTATTTGTGTATTGAGTTTACTTCTGTGGCCGTGATGTTAACTCTTTGTTTTTCTAACAGATGGCGTTAGTATAATATAAAATTGTTAATGTTATTTTTTTATTGTTATAAAATAATATTTTTTTGACAGATAACACATCTAAATATTAAGTTAAATCACTATGTTAAAGCACAAATCTATAGGCGAGATAGTTTTTGAGAAAAGTGTGCCACAAAATGCTCAGGTGAGTGGGATAGTGATAGGGCTCGTTTCGCTCGTTCGTCGGGTTGACTTCTGCTAGTCCTAAGAAACATTCAAATTTCAAAACAAAAAAAAACATCTTATAATGTTTGTTAGGACTAGCAGAAGTCAACCCTAAGAGGTTGTTAGCATTTTACCAATAACCCTGTATATGTTTCATTAGCCTATTAATTTCACTGTAAAAGTCTCCTTGCCATAGTGTTGTTTCCATTCTACCGCTTCAAGGTATCTCTGGTACTGCTGTTGTACCCACCAAGACGGAATCTTGCTAAAGACTTACTTTTGCCAAAATTCCTCAAAATCACAAATATACGATAGGAAAAAATTCAGTCATGTGCGGGATTCGAACCCGCGTCCATCCACCCTTTGAGCCGGGGTATGCTCTAACCAATTGAGCTAACATGACATGACGTCATAACTGAAATCTTTCGTATCGTTCTTTAACCATCGTATTGGGATGGAGCTCAAAATCCGTTAGGCTATTTCAATGTTGACTGCCGGAAGTAATTTCAGCAAACACTGTACATGTTTTTTAATTCTAAGTGCATTAGATACTTTATAGGCCTTTTGAATTGTACTTCAAGAATTGTTTATTTGCCGTGATGCAACGAAAATAAACGCGAGCGTAGTCGCGGGCGGAAGCTTCTGTGAATTTAAATTCAAAATACTAAGTTGTAAAATTTAACAACGCTCATTTAGAGACGCAAATTTAAAACTAGATTTATTGGGTGTAAAATTAAATTCGCTATATGTAATTGAGAATTTATTGGTAATGAATTATTTCTGTTTTGTTATATGTATATTTACATTTATATTTATTTTACATTTACGTGCTGTAGCCTACCTAAACTCACAGATGACATAAAACTTAAAATGATTTTATTTCTAGAAACAAGTTTATTGATATTATTGATATCAACAAGTGGCGCGCCGTAAATGTAGTCTAGCCTTATTTACTACATACAAGGCTACTACGTGTTTGATAACTATAGGTTTTATGTACTAATGTCATGTTAGCTCAGTCAGAGCATACCTCGGCTATAAGGGGGGAAGATGCGGGTTCGAATCCCGCAATCGGCTATAATATTTTCTTTTATATATTTGTAATTTTGTATACGTGCCTCATCTGTTGGTAAGTCGTCGTCGTCGTTTGAAGCGCTCGTAGCGAAGTTAACTTAGCTGTTCTCAACCGATCAGCAAAGTTAAGCAACGTCGCGCGCGGTCATGAGTTGGATGGGTGACCGCTAGTGACATTACTACTGAGCGCTTCCGTGCTTCGGAGGGCACGTTAAGCCGTCGGTCCCGGTTGTCGTCTTAGGATGGCAGTCGTTATAGCATAGTGGTAGGGCATTTTGCGAATGCCCGCCTGGCTAGCTACCACCCTCAAGTAGAAAATCTGTCGCCAAGCACCTAACGGTGTGTTCCGGCAGCTGTCCTTGAGAGCCAGTACTTCTAGGTTAGCCTGAACACCATCTTCGACCACATCATCACTTACCATCAGGTGAGATAGTGGTCAAAGGCTAACCTATCAGGCATAAAAAAAAAAAAAAAAATGTGATGTGGATAATGAATTTAAACAGCAGACTGTACTTAAAATGGGTTCAGCATTCACGCTAATGAAAAGTTTAGAGTACTCCTTGTTAGGAGATGACCTTCTTACCACCGGTGTGTTCAAATAGAGTAACATCACCAGGGTTGGATTCAGACCCTCAAACAATTATACTACATGGAAAATTAAATTATACTTTTTGTCCAAAATTATACCACGTTTGGCGTTACATGTATTTTTTTTATATCGCATTTATACGTTTTGTTTTTCTGCGTTTCTTGTTTTGATTCAAAATAAAAATGCATTCTTAAATCGTAAATAATATTTTGTTTAATTAATTTGCAACAAAAATATATATGAAATCCAGGCAAGTAGACTTCGATATCGGTTAATTCGTTAAGAGCCATTTCACAAAATCACGCTACTGAAGTTTAGGTAAATGCCAGCGCATCGCTTACACAAGCGAAAGAAGTGACGACGGAATAGCGTGACTGTGAGTAACATATTTTGATACTAGCAATCATTAATAAAGAAATGTAAGTTGCGAATTTAAAAATTGTGTGATAGGCATGAGTAAATAATCAATTTCTTGCCGATTACTTGCTAATGTTATAGAAAAGAAGTAGGCATGTACATTAAATAGTCAACCTACATCGTGAATCGTATATTTACATTTCATCCTTGATGAATAAAAAATAGATATGTTTGAATCATTTATTGTAACAATAAACTTAAATAATTATACAGCTTAAAAATATATAAATATTTGACGTAACGGCATTGATTAAAAGCTGCGGACTAAAAGCTCTTTCTTTTAAATTTTCCATAAATTGCTATTTTCCTCGTTCACACTCCACACAGTATCTATATCCAGTCGTTAACACTGTCTGCCATAATGACCACGCATAGGATTGAGGTTTATTTTTCTGTGCATCCGGAAAACAACTTAGTACCAACCACAACCGTCCCATGACGTTTTTGGTTTTCCATTACTTTAACATGTCACCCTCATATCCCCATACCATAATATATCACCTACACCATTAAAAAAATAACATTTTCATCCATTTAGTTTGAGTAGACCAAACAGCGAAATGTAAATATATATTTACAGATTTTGAGGTTTTTTTTTGTTTTTAAATCGAATATCTTTGTTGCAATCTATAATCAACATATATATACTTCTTGGTACCAATGCAATCCACACTATATACTCTTATGCTCACTATTTCCTCTATGGAAAATAAATGATAATACACCTTTTTATACAAAAAAATACTGGAAATGGGGTTTGAACACACGACAAAAATGGTGGGAAATAGTAATTTAATTGCTATTTTTATTTTTTCGTAACTAACTCACCTAGAACTTCGATCTTCTTTTAATATGATAATTTACTATTGTTCTTTAGCCATGAATTGTTACAGATTTTTACGCCAAATATAATATTTTAAAGTATTGTAAAGTAAAATTCTATCTTAACGCCTTTCAGATGACCCTCCCAGACCAAAGTAATTTAGTAAGATGGGGGAAAGCCTCCGAAAAGTCTTGCGGTATTTGTCGGGAGGCCATAGGTACAGCACGGCACTTATTGGTAGGTTGCAAGGTGCTCCTTGATAGGGGTCATTATTCCCGTCGCCACGATAGAGTCCTCGAAATCATACGTGAAGCGGCGAGTCTCTCGGTAGCTAGAGCAAAAAAAGGTTTAACCACGAACAAACGACACGTTGCATTTGTAAAAGAAGGGTCATCTACAAAAACTAAATCCAAGCCTTACTCCATCTTAGGCGCAGCTCCCGATTGGACTCTTTTGATGGACACGTATGAAAAACATTACAAAATCCCTGAGGATGTTGGTGTTTCGTCATCCAGACCAGATATATTTCTATACTCAAAGAATCTAAAACGCGTAGTACTTATAGAACTTACTGTGCCGTGGGAAACAAACATACCTAAAGACCACACAATAAAAACTAACAAATATTATGACCTAACAAATGAATTAATCAAAAACGGTTATGTGGTTAATTTATATGCTGTAGAAGTCGGAGCAAGGGGTATACCAGTAAAATCCCTATACAACCTACTAAAAGACCTTGGCCTGTCAAGAACAACCGTAACTTCCATCCTAGAACGTGTATCCAAGGCGGCATAGTAGGATCTTACCAAATTTGGTTAGGCAGGGGAGGAGGCTCGAGCGGTGAAAGGGAGCATTGATGCATCATAAAGGGGCCCCTTAACCTTACTCACTGGGTTGCAAGTCCCAGGCACCTTGACTGGAGCCTCTTCCTCTGCAACGCTATGGACCCGGCACCCGCACGGTGAATCCATGGAATGCTAAGTAAATTCGTCTCATTAAATCAACCCAATTGTTTTAAGAACTTTGGCGGGAAAACTGTATTGGAGAGCAATTATTTTTTCTGAAAAACTATACCACCTACGGCTTTGGTCCTTCTTTAATATTATTAATTACATGTTATTTATACACCTGTATTATTTCAGATTTTTTGGTTTATAAGTTTAAAATTAGTTACGAGATTATTTAATACGCAAATTTGCATCGGTAAGTGTTTGCGTTGCAAAATATATCGAGTGAAAAATGACTTATACATATGCAAAATTGCGGTTTTCTAGGTTTATAACTGTTGAAGTAGTTACGATATTAATATGAAATGACGTAATATTTTGGGGCCAAAATGTAATTTGTGCTGGTTTCAGATTTCATCAAAATATTCAAAATACTTCCGTTATCTCAGAAAAATATGGATTTTTTCTTGTATGGGCAAGGATGCATCCTTTTGAAAACCATTTGGATTATGAAAGTCGGACTTACGCAGATTTATGGTAAATTTGTAAATACGACTATCGACCGCTAACTGGTATCCCGGTTTGTACAAATGATGGAAAAGCCGGGAGGCCGGTTTGTACAAATTTTCAATAGAAGGTAAATTTCCAGCTGAAGTTATCGCTGTGTTCACTTATAGACATTAACTGAATCCAAAAATATTGGAAATCAATTATTCGCCTGTCATCTAATCCTCCTAAAACAAAAGTTATAGTGAGTTACTAATTTAAACTAGAATAATATAAAAACTAGCAGACCAAAAAGAAGAAGTCAACCCTGTGAGGTTGTTAGCATTTTTCCAATAACGCTGTATAAGGCTGCATAATTGTGACGTTTCCTTTTTTTTAACACAATGGATGAACAGAAACTAAAGATGTAGTTACTTAACAAGACAACAATACTTATATTATGGACAACAAAAATAAAGTATAGTTTGTTACTTGAAAAAAATATCGACATGACCAAAACTCTGTGGTCGCTCTATAAACTTGCATCTAAGCGTTCCGCGTACGAGACGTCAGAGCAAGGAAAACGAACACAGGTCCTACCTCGATGGGCGCTCGCGCGGTACTGATCGCCTCACGCTTGTACATTTCAATTTATGAGCATTTCGAGTTATGTTAAATATTTTTTCTTGTCTAACAAAACAAAGTTAATATCACAATTTATTAAAGATCAGATTAATTAAAGAACGAACTTTCTTTTTATATAATATCTGTTTGGAATTACACTTTATTAAACGCAATATATGGTGGTAAACTGCTGATATAATTCGTGGAAATTGGCGCAAGATCTTTATTTTTTTTCTACAATGACGATTAATTATCGATATTCTAGTACACTATGTGTCAACAGGATTATATGCCTGATGCACAGTTTTTTTTTGCACAGTTTTTTTTTTAGTTAATTTGATGAATCTTTATACAAGAGATATAACTCTGAAGTTGGCTATGTGTACTTTAATTCGTAAAACAAGGTGCGGGAGATTGGTCACTACAAAATAATTAATGTTATGTTTGTAAATCTGGTACATTAACTGAAAAGAGAACAGATTATTCTATTTTTATCAATTATTAAACAACTTGTAGATATTTCTTATGATAGTAATTTAAGCGCTTAAAATCTTCGTATACCGCATTAAAATGTGAAATGCCTCTTAATAGGAACATTGGTTTTGTTTCTAGGTCGTCGAACTTTTTTAATATGCAAGATTCGGAGAATCATTGGGAGAATCACATAAATACATCACATCAACAGCTTTAGCCTCACGGGGAACGTATACATGTTTTTTTATATATATTAGATGGTTCTATAGGGGTAATTTACGGAATCATTTGCATTTGCGTTCAATAACTATGAAGCAATGATGGCCGATCGGTAATAGCTATGAACTGCCGAGCCGCAGATCCAAGGTTCGATCTCTATTAAGACGCTGTCAAATGCTGAAACGTTTGTCACTATCGGACTGCGTAGGAATGAAAGAGAGGCAGCGATGGCGAAATCACGATCAGTTTAGGTAAAATCCGAAAGTAAGCTTAATAACACAAAACTAGAAACGTAAATCGACAATGTAACTTTTCTTGTCCCTCTTGATAACGTTTTGCTATTTTATTAATATATTTTGATTCACATTCATACGTAAATAATTAAGATATTTACGTTACAAGCGTAATTTAGAGTCAACTTTGCAATTTTATTCTATCAATAAAATTTTAAGGAAACGTGTTTCGGCCTTTTCTTGGTCTTAGAGAATCTGTTCAAGATTAACATATAATTTTCTTACTGCTACAAACTAAATACATTTTACTAAAAATCTGTTCAAGTAAAGCTATTTAGCACTTGTCAGCGCCTTAACAGCTTGAGATGGTGGAAGGGCATTTTGAGAATGCTCGCCTGGCTAGCTCTCAAGTAGAAAATCTGTCGCCAAGCACTTAAACTGTTCCAGCAGCAGTTCTCGAGAGCCAAAAAATATATGTATGAGTACAGTGTGACAGGCGGAGTGCAAAACGTTCTGAGGAAATGCATCTGTTATAGGCAGAGGTTAGTCCGCTTAACATCAGGTGAGCAAGGTGCTTGTTTCGTCTCAACCACAAAAAAAAAGTTGCTGTTACGACTGTTGAAGAGGACTGGTATAAAACACTGTTAGTCACGTAAGCCCTAACATTTTTGAAAATCGTATAAAATATATTAATGCTTACCTATCGTTCTGGTACAGTTCCACTGAGGAGTTGAGCTCTGCCAGCTGCTCCTTGAGGAGTTGCAGGTTGGAGTTGACGAAGCTCAACTCCAGCGCCACTGTCTCGCGCAGCTTCCGGTTTGTCGTCGCCTGAAATAAACCAATTGGGTTGACTTAATTCAACAACAGAATAATATATATTTCTTACAACCAAAATATATGTAAATAATAATAATAAAAATAATAATTTTCACTAAAGTCAAAAAATTATGAATATCGTCATACATGGAACTAATGACATATTGCACAACCAAGGAAACTGTTGCGAAGTTCCCAATCCCATTATAAAATTAGAAAAGCAATACATTTAATACTAAATTTTACTTTTAAATTACCAATAAATTTATATACACGTTTTTGAAAATCTGTCGTCAAGCACCTAACGGTGTGATCCGGCAGCTGTCCTTGAGGGATAGTAATTCTAGGTTAATCCCAATACGATGGTTAAAGAACGATAGGAAAAAATTGAGTTACGACGTCACGTCATGTTAGCTCAATTGGTTAGAGCATACCCCGGCTCAAGGGGTGGATGGACGCGGGATCGAATCTCGCACATGACTTAAATTTTTTCTATCGTATATTTGTAATTCTAGGTTAAGTCTATTAACACCTTCGACCACATCATCACTTACCATCAGGTGAGATTGTAGTCAAAGGCTAACCTATCAAGAAAAAAGGTAATGATTGGTAGATGAATGACTTCTAGTGAGTCACAGGCTCAGGAAGCCGAACGTTGAACAATAAGGAATGTTCCTTTCTTTTAGTACAACGACCGCGCACCCAACTGTGAACTCGACGACATAAACACTTGAAAATATCGCTTTAATAGGGTTCCGTACCCGAAGGGGAATACAGAGCCCTATATATTTTACTGCTGTATGTCTGGCAGTATGTAATAGAAAGTTTTACACTATTTATGGTATTTTTTTTTATGATAGGTTAGCCTTTGACCACTATCTCACGTGATGGTAAGTGATGATGTGGTCGAAGATGTTGTTCAGGCTAACCTAGAAGTACTGGCTCTCAAGGCTCTATTGTTTGCTACTTGCTTATCACTATGTGATCAAATTAAATATTTTGATGTAAAATAAAATACATGCTAGGTCCACTTCTTGAAGTAAGTATGTATTCAAACGTTTATTTTATATTATAATGAATAGATTCAGGCGTTACTTTGCGGAAATCCATATTTAATAATAACAAATATTTTAAAAGTATTAAGTCTTGGTTTAGAAGCGAAACGCGTCAAATATTCTTCCGGTTTTGCTGCGTGGCGTTTGTTTCGTCATGTCGGCTTAAAAGGCTTACGTACGAAACATGTGTATTATCAACTGTGTATTTTAAAAAAAACAATTTTCGAACGTAAAGCGCGTGTAATCTCTACGAGTGCCCAGCTGCGTGTGGGGGAGAGTATGCTGGTCGGCATACCTGCACTAGTCGACTATCCTCGTTTGAGATGTCGCGTCTAGTATACGAGTATATAGGTAAATGATTTATATTTATATTTTAAATTATGTTGGCTAAGATGTATTTACAGTTTTGTGGTCTTCCAATGAAAAAATAAAATGTAAGTACCTAGGGTCTTTAGGTTACACGCCCGGGGCACAAAACGCCCAAGGAATAAGTATTTTCTTGTTATTTTAAACAGCACTTGGAATATCATCTACTTCAATAGCTGTCCTTATATACTGGTGTATTTGTCAGTTACCCAGATACAGTCCCATGGGGTGCCCGGCTAGAATGTCACCCGTCCATCTCTACCCGTGGGTGTCGTAAGAGGCGACTAAGGTTAACACACTAGAAGGTGAGCAGCAGCACTTTCTGTATGTAACTTGAAAAGTACTTGACCGGTGTTGATGAAATTTAAATGGGAACACTGACATAATATGCACTACAAAAATAAGAATCATCAAAATCAATCCATAATTTGCGGGGTAATTGCGTAGGTAACAATACAAAAGAAACATGCAGTCGGATTGAGAACCTTTTTGAAGTGGAATTCTCGCACTTGTGCACACACAATGTTTGAAGCAGTGATGGCTCAGTGGCATTGGCTGTGGACTGCTGTGCAGCAGGTCCAAAGTTCGAATTCCGCCGCGGGCTTGAGCTTCACCGCATGTTGGAAGGGCATTTCAGGAATGCCCGCATGGCTAGCGACCACCCTCTAGTAGAAAATCTGTCGCCAAGCACCTAACAGTGTGTTCCGGCAGCAGTCCTTGAGAGCCAGTAAAATTACAGAGACACATGAGACCTAACAATTGTACGAGTGTGACGGGCACAGTGCAATTCGTGTTACAGAAATGCATCTGTTATAGGCAGAGGTCCACTTAACATCAGGTGGGCCTCGGCTTGTTCCAGCACAATAACGTAAAAAAAAAAACTTGTTCATTAATCTGACTGTACTCATCAAAGATTAATTAGTAGTTACTACCATTCAATGGCAGTGCGTGCCCAACCGTGACTCCCTCACTTACCTCTTACGGTCCGTGAACCCTGACCTTGTGGGAATCAAGTCAACCGAGCGAGCCAACAGGTTACCAAGATGTTTTGGCACTTCGTAACGTGAGAATGTTTAATCCACCATTGTTTTGCACTTTTAAAGTACAGAGAACCGTAGTTCAATGAGCTTGGAAGGTTTTTAGCCTTTGACCACTATCTCACCTGATGGTAAGTGATGTTGTACAGGCTAACCTAGATGTACTGGCTCTCAAGGACAGCTGCTGGAACACACCGTTAGGTGCTTGTCGAGAGACTTTCTACATGAGGCCAGCCAGGCGGGCATTCGCAAAATATTATATACCACCATATATATATATGGTACGATATAACGACTGCCATCCTATGACAATAGCCGAGACCGACGGCTTAACGTGCCCTCCGAAACACTTGCTCGCTCAGTAGTAATGTCCCTAGCGGTCACCCATCCAACTCATGGCCGCGCGCGACGTTGCTTAACTTTGCTTATCGGTTGAGAACAGCTAAGTAAACTGCGCTACGAGCGCTTCAGAAAGTACAGAGAACCGTAGTTCAATGAGCTTGGAAGGTTTTTTTATGGGATTTTGATGGAACATGCATGAGGACCACCAGATGATAAATGGAAGCCTCTGCCTATGCCAACCACACAGCGTCATCACCCTGACACATTAGTTTTTAAGTATAATTTTACTAGCTCGCAAGAACTGCTGCCGCAACTTCATGTAATGTGCTTGGCGATACATTTTCTACTTGAGGGTGGTAGGGTAGCTAGAGCCAGGCGAGTATTAGCAAAATGCCCATCCACCATGCGGTGTAGCTCAGGAGATCAGGATTCTCTTATTTGGCTGCGTGGCGTTTGTGACGTCACGTCGGCTTAGCAGGAAAATAAGGCGGAATTGTCACTAGATATAATTTTTATATTTTTTAAGTGTTTTATTAAAATATTAATTTGATGTTTTCTTAAAATAATTAAAAAAAATATTTGTTATCATTAAATATGGATTTCCGCAAAGTAACGCCTGAATCTATTCATTATATTTAGTAATCTTTACAAAAACTTTGTTTTGATCCACGCTGCTTACGAGATCATGGACTCGTCTAAAATGTTCACCTTCGACAAGTTGCAATTACCATTACATCATCCAGATACGCAAATATTTTTTTCAGTTAATTGACTGTTACTTAAAAACTACTCGACCGATGTTGATGAAATTTAAATGGGACCAACTTGGAGATGTGCTCTATCTATCCAAAAAAGAATCATCAAAATAGAAAACTTTAAATTAAAGTTTTCTTAAAATATTTTAAAAATAATTGTTAATATTAACTTTTTAATTCATACGCCGTATATGTAAGATAAGGCTAGGAATATATTGATATACCATATTCAGAGTTCCATCCCCGAAGGACTAAACGGAACCCTATTAATGAGACTCCGCTGTCTGTCGGTCTGTCCGTCCGTCCTTCACGGGTCTCGAGCTTGCTAACGGAATCTAAACTTATTAATATAATAAAGAGGAAAGATTTGTTTGTTTGTTTGTTTCTTTGCATTGAATAGGCTCCGAAACTACTGGATCGATTAGGATGAAATTTGCTATGGAATTTTTTTACTGGCAATGCGGACGCACTTGGCCTGTTTTTATGATAGCCCTTGTGTCTATCATGGTTCATAATTGCAGCATATGTTATCTAGTAAGTTTTTTTAAATATTCGGTTACCCATACATAGGTACTACGTGCTTTCTGGGCCATAAAGCTGTCGTATAATAATATTGACTTGACCCAAATGAGACACCGAACATGCACAGTCAACCTATACGTAATGTGGCACGCAGGATTATTTCAATGAATTACCTATTTATAAGTCAAGTTGATCGGGATCTCATCGTATTTTCCAAAACTTATCAGAGCGCCTTGTTCGATGCGACCCGTGATCAAAATGCTGTCAGCTATTTCGCTCAACGAATAAGCATTGGAATTCAACGAGGCAATGCTGCCAGCATTTCGGGAATGAAATATACCATAAAAATTCCACCTCGGCCAGGACACGATGCAGTTTCTCTCTGTAACACACAACGGGCGCCTAAATCCTTTAGTAACCGAGAGAGCGGAGGAGCTGCGAGTATTGTGCAGTAACTATTTTAACCGTCATAGCATAGGGGACGGATCGAGTGATGAATACACACGTACACTTAATATGACTTAGAGTTTTGGACACAATTGAGTTATTGACACGGCTTCAATTCACTGGGAATCGACTGTCGCTGGTTTGTGCAAATTAAACATTTCAATTAATTAAACCACCCTTGATCACCAATACCAACAAGTGAGATATTGGTCAAACATTTCTGTGATAAAAAAACTTTTGCGACCCAGTAATGGAAACGCTTGAGAGCAATGTTGCGCCATCGTTTAGTTAAGATCTTGAGTATATCGACAGAAGTATTTACTCACGTTCCTTGTAATATGAGTTACTTCCTAGATTACCAACACGATCGTTTTGCAATGACCACTGCACTGGGAGTATCTTGTGAGTGTCATAATTATGCGGAAATTGGCGATCTGTGACCTGAATCCAACGAACTAATCATTGCACTTTTACATTCTAGGAAGTGGAGATATCATGGACAGTTTTGTTTAGACACAGCATGAAGCAGTGATGGCTCAGTGGCATTGGATATGGACTGCCACGCAGCAGGTCCATGGTTCGAATCCCGCCGCGGGCTCGAGCTTCACCGCATGATGGAAGGTTATTTTGCGAATGCCTGCCTGGCTCACGACCACCTTCAGGTAGAAAATCTGTCGCCAAGCAACTAACGGTGCGTTCCGGCAGCTGTCCTTGAGAGCCAGTTATTCTAGGTTAAGCCTGTTAACACATTCGACCACATCATCACTTACCATCAAGTGAGATTGTGGTCAAAGGATTATCTATAAAAAACACTACAGGAACAAGGAACCAATGTAACAGGAACAGTTTATTCGTATATGGGTTATAGATTAGCCTTTGACCACAATCTCACCTGATCGTAAGTGATGATGTGGTCGAAGGTGTTAACAGACTTTATCTAGAATACCTGGCTCTCATTTCTCAATATCAGCTGTTGATACGCAATGTTAGGTGCTTGGGAACAGATTTTCTACTATCTCTGAATATGTAGGCCAGCGGGCATTCGCAAGATGCCCTACCAACGCTATGAAACTCAAGTCCGTGGCAGAATTCAAGCCATGGACCTTCTGCTTGGCAGTCCATCACTGCTTCTACAGTGACATATAGGGATATATGAAACTGCAAAACTGCTAGGCATTGTATTTTTATGTGTTTCTTAAAGCATCGATAGCTAATAGGAACAAAGTGGCCACGGGGGAACTTTCGGGCTTCAGGTTTTTTTTATGCCTGATAGATTAGCCTTTGTCCACTATCTCACCTGATGGTAAGTGATTATGTGGTCGAAGATGTTGTTCAGGCTAACCTAGAAGTTTAGGTTTACATATAGTGGTGGTGAGGTATTTGAGAATCCTCGTCTGGCCAGCTACCACCCTCAAGAATTTATCGCTATGCACCTTGACTATTTGACCAACTAGCGTAACTATTATCGGGAACCATTCCTGATTGTTTTTTTAATTGGGTACTTAAGAGTATACCAAGTAGGTCGCATTTAAATTTCATTAACAAGTAGTTTTTGTGTAAGACTCAATGAACTCAAAAAAGTATTTGTAATACCTGGATGACTTAATGAAAATAATAATTGTGAAGCAAAAAACGTACATTATTCTTAGCGACATCTTTTGTCCATTCGCTTGTAGGAGTACAGAAAATTGAGATATTGGTCAACAGCTAGCCTATTTGTAATAAAAACATGCGTCCACTATATGCAGTATGCTGCATATTTTTTTTACGTTTGATAGGTTAGCCTTTGTCCACTATCTCACTTGATGGTAAGTGATGATGTGGTCGAAAATGTTGTTGAGATATTATGTTTATGTTGTACATATTGGTAGGCTATTTGCAACGGTGGTGTTCTGTCTATTGGCTAGTAACCGCAGTAATCTCGGGAAGGAGAAAGTGTCAATCGTTTGGCGAGTGAGTACAAGCGCGGTCAAAAGGATTAAAAAAATAGACTTACTATCATATTACGATAAAGTAGAAGAAAAGCAACGAATAAAAGTACTGTTTTTTAAGCTGTAATGGAACCGACTTCAACACTCAAAAGTGAAATAATTTGTTAAGTCGGTATCATGATAGTTCAAAAGTACCTATTATCGCAATATTGTGCGCATAGCACCGACTTCGACAATTTATTTCACGCTGTTGAGTGTTGAAGTCAGTACCATTATAAATTTAAAAAAAAATGTTTTGTTAGCGACCCCTGCTACTTACGGTATCGAATATCATTCACTGTCAACGACTATATCATCAAGATAAGAAAACACTTTTCAGTTATTGGAATGTAACTCAAAAACGGCTTAACCGATTTTGATGACATTTATTTGGGACCACACGGAAAACATCAGCTTTCAAATAACAAAAGAATCATCAAAATCAAAAGTCCCCCTTTTTTTAAGTCGGGCAAAAAGGGGTTAAGGCTGGAAGCCTTAATCCGTATGTTTTTGTTATTATGACTGTAGAAGCACGAGGCCCACCTGATGGTATTGAGTGATCTCTGCCTATAACAGCTGCATTTCTTCACAAGCGCCCATCACCCTGAGACACAATTGTAAAGTCTCATGACGTGTGCAGCGACATCATCGGTATGCATCAATTTATCGAGGGTGTACATCGCTACAAGGGAGCGTACCATTTGGAGTTAAATTCGCCAAAAACGATAAAAACGATCACACTCCCAAAAAGTTGTTCCACTTGGGTCTTGATATTATTTTCGCCATAAACGCTATGAAGCTACAGGAGCAGTTTGAATTACCTACATCTAATGTCAAAAGTGACAGAAGTGGCAAATTTTAGTGGCATTCTTAGCGTTCTTATCCTACAGGAACAGGGGAGAACAGTTACAAACGGTCACAGTGATCACAACCATAGACGCAGAAAGTGATCAAAATTATCGAAAGTAACGAAATTACCGTCAAATGGAATACGCCCCAAGTTTTGTCGTCACCACTACCGGCACATGCAATATATTACGCGGAGGCATGTGCCGCGATCGCCGGTGACAGCGATTAGGCAGCGATGCGATAATTCGACAAACGGCGGAATTCCAGCGAATGAAGGTGCTTTATGGTACCTCGGAAGGAATGTTTAACACTTTCCTTTGATCTTATGTAGAAAGGAACTCGCTCGAAAGTAGAAATGAATGTTAGCTGGGGTCTTACTGATTTAGAAATAAACACAGTGAACTTGACAAATCTGAAACTAGCGAAGAGCGTGTCGCCATCGCGTACCGCGGGTTCCTTACTGTATCAGTCGGAGTGTCCACTGCTGAACACAGCCTCAGCCAGGTTTGCTATAAGCCCCACGATTGGCGTCGTGGGGATCGCAGTATAAGATAGCAGTTCCTCAGAAGGCGCTGCTGCCCACCTTGCATGTTACCTTAGTCACCTCTTACAAAACCCATAGCTTCCTTACCAACGCACAATATTATTCGAACGATTACTTTCGTTCGTTCGGGATTCTTAGTCAAAATTCTAGTCTCACTTGATAGGTTTTTATTAACTTATTAGGAACCGGCTATGATGAGTTACGCGCTGAGGCCCGTGCTCGTCGCTTCGCGCAATCGTGACTCCCAGACGAAGGACTTCAAAACAGTCCGAAACTGGTCGGTATATCTTTCCGGTAAATATAACGCGGGTCCTAACCGGTTCCTAATAAGTTAATATGGATAAAACTCGCGATAGTTTCCAAAGTGAAGTAGGTTTTTATTATAATCTGATTTTCAGTTGAATTTGTACTAATAAAAAATTATAGTTCGTCACTTTGTACGTATTGCTGCTTATTACGTTAGAAACCATGACCAAATCTACTTCCAACACTAAAAAGTAATGAAATAACTTATTAAAGTTGGACCATGTGATTACAATACATGCTGAGCTCAATCTCACTTGTGGTCGAAGGTGTTTCGGCTGTATCTAGAATGAATGGCTTCAAGGACCTTACGGAAGACTCTGTTAGGAATATGATGACAGATTCCACTTGGAAATCTACCAGGGTGCCAGGTGGTCATTCAAAAAATTCCCAACCACCATGCGATGAAGCTCAAGCACGCGGCGGGATTCGAATCATGGTCCTTTTATAACCATTGCCACTTGGCCGTTACTGCTTAATCAGTACAATATGGCATGGTGGACATATATAGGTCTTCTTGTTTTTGTATAAAATCAGAAAAATATATTGTTTTTGCTTAAATTTTAAGATAGCATAGTTTGTTTAACCTCATTTTATATTAGTTTGTTACACCCCCGTCATATTATTCCTGTATTTCCTCTCCATTCCAAGGTTGCCTGGAAGAGATCGCTGTTAGTGATAAGGCCGCCCATTGTAAAACTTGATTGTAAGCCTTTGTATTTTATTATATTGTAATTTAGTGGTGTGTACAATAAATAATTATCTATCTATCTATAGTAAGAGTAAAAGGCTTAGTTTCATTATATAAATACTGTTGCCTAAACTATGTCTCGTCTTGTAAATGAATAGGATTGAAGGAATGTACTTACAATAAATTTATGGAATGAAAGGAAAGTCGTAAAAGTGAAAACTGGAAAAAATGGACTCTAGCCAAGGGTCTAGACTAGAAACCGACGAAGACGTTTAAATTTAAATCTCTTTTTATGAGTATATGTTTGTTTACTTTCCGCTCATAAACTAAGCAATAAAATTAATATTGAAATTATAATTAGAAGTGCTGTTGCTTTGTTTTTTTGCTTTATTACTACACAGTTTGTGATTATTTAAACGACAAAAATGCTTGGACAATTCCGCCTCAGCCAAGCTATCGCCTGTCACCTAAGTAATTTAAACAAATCTATACTTATAATAAAACTGTAACAGGTCCAATTATGTACATTGCAGATATTTTGGAAACAATTTTTGAGAGTAATCTGTAGCTGATACTGATGGAAAAACAGTTTTTTTTTTAATTTTTTGTCAGTCTGTCTGTATCATGGCTGTGCATCACGCCAAAACTACAGAATGAATTTCAATGAAACTGCGAGCACGATTTAAGTTTGTACAACGAAGAAGGACATTGTATACTTTTTATCCCGAAATTCAGCACGATAAATAATAAGACGAGCAATAAATTACAACTAAGTGTACATTTTGACTTTCATTCCCTTTCCCGAGGGAACGGAAAGGGAATAAGTTGTAATTTATTAACAAAAAAAAAATAAGTTGTAATTTATTAACGGTCCGATTTCAATAATTCTTTTTTTGTTATAATAGTGACGAGCGACCCCACGGACAGCCCGGCAACCAACGGGCAGCCCGGCACCCTTATTTAGTTTTGCAAGCTTGCTAAGATAAAACTCTAAAATCTGGAACATTCGCCACAATAACTTTTTTAACCATCTATCTTTTGCCGGATACGTACATTTTGGAGACTGCGCAATGGAAGTGCAGAATCGAATACTTATATCTTCATTCTACCGCCAAACAAGGAGAGCAGCAACAAAAAGACGCCGTTTTAAAATCAAAATTCCAAAGAAACGCACACAGTACTTTGCTTCAACATTTATTGTGCGAACCGCGAATTCTCTGAGTTACCTACTGTCTTCTAGAAAATACAACCTGGGAGTTGTGAAATCCAAAGTAAAAAGCTCTTTTCTGAGCTACGCTTTACTAAGAGTGCTTCACCGCAGACCACAGCGTAAACTGTGCTCAAATGTGAATAATTAGTCTGCAGGTACGGCAATCGCGAACGAAATCGCAGGTACAGCCAGTATTGTAATAATTACATTATATAAAAGAATGGCCTCGAGTGTCTTGCCCGTTCTTCTCGCAGTGGCTCTATTTATTTAATTTGCTAAACGTGGCAGTCACCAAATTACGGCTACAAAATGGTAACAAACAAAGCCTGAATACGTACGAAATTGTAACTATGTACGATAGTTACGAAATGTATAATTTCAATCTGATTACAGTTTTCAGTTACGAATGAGTCACAGGAGTGAGACACACACAGTGAGACCTCTCCCATGGGTGTTTGCTATAGACGCAGATACTGAGGGTAGTATACTGAGAAAAACGACTTTGGAGCTTAAATCAAATTTGACCTTTTACCGTTGAATTGTAACTACGCAAGATGAATACACAATTCTTAAGATGGTTTTCACCACGCAAAGCGATATCAATAAAAATGTACCATGTTTTATAATAAACACAACCGTCAAAAAACGCCTTCCGTAAAGTATTTTCAGAATTGAACTTGTTATACGATAATAATTGCAGTATTGACCATAAAATATACCTTTTTTTTTACGGCGGTTTATATACGGTGATTATCACTATAACGTACGACTTATTCAGCCTCATCGAAAAGTCAATATTTAAGAAAGACCACAAAATACACCTTAAATGAAGACGAAAAGAAACATTCGCCTTCACTGACCCAGTTGGAAGGCGTTTTAATACGTATTTACATTTGGTCGGTTTTTTGCCTTCATACCATATAAATTGGCCGTCATTAGGGCGCTTTTGACTTTAGATTTTTCTCAGTGTAGAGCTCACCTTGAACAGGTTTTCAGCACCAGCCCTCAGCCTCAGCTCCTTGTTGATCTCCTGGTTCAGCTGACAGCGCCGCGTCTGCAGCCGGCCCCGGCATGTCGCCACACGGGGGTCTGACCCCTGAAACAAAACAGGTAGAGTTCAGATTTGAGAAGAACATTTAAGTGCGTCTAAAACTGTCGATAAGGTATATTGGTGAGCAAGCGGCTGGCCATTAAGCCAAAGTAATTCAGTATTTGCATTTATTATGTTGGTACAGCAATCATCAGGTTCCAAAACGTCCACTGTTGAACACTGGTATTTTCCCTTTAGTCCACTCTTAGGACGTAGGGTTGCCAGTTTACATAAATGAGAGTTGTCAAATAAGGCCCGTTGCCAGCAACTAGTAAAATCAATGTAATGGCTAGTATGAAAAAAAATGCCTGGCAATAACAAAATGTTTAACATTACACAAAATGTACGAATTCCGCCCAGAGCTTGAGCTTCACCGCATGGCGGAAGGGCATTTTGCGAATGCCGGCCTGGCTAGCGAACACCCTCAAGTAGAAAATCTGTCGCCAAGCACCTAACGGTGTGTTCCAGTCCTTGAGAGCCAGTGAAATAACAGGCAAAATGAGACTTAACAGGTATGTCTCAAGGTGATGGGCGCAGTGCATTTCGTCACTTGTGATGAAATGCATCTGTTATAGGCAGATGATACCGCTTAACATCAGGTGAGCCTCGCGCTTGTTCCATCACAATAACATAAAAAAAAAACAAAAAAAAACACACAAAACAACCGACTTCAAACAGAAAATACGCATTATTAGGGATAACTCGAATACCGTCAGATTTCACTCAAATTTAAATAGGTCGAAGATGGTGACAGATTTGACCTCAAAAATAGATGTTGTGTAGCTCAAGTCCGCGGCAGGATTCGAATCTACAACGCACGATCGGCAATCGTCTTCCACTGCTACTGGGCTATTTAGCATCTTTACTTTTAATCTTCAATAGTTAGCTTGGCTATTTGTTAAATCTAAAAACAAATGTATATCCGATATGCAAATACTGTTCTGCTCTAAAAATATTGGCGTTCATATGTTAATGTCACATTTTGTAATTCACACACTTAGGCCAACTGCTCACGAGAGCACAGAGCAATGATTTATTTAAATAACAAAGATTTTGAAATGAGAGGATTCTTTCCGCTCATAGTGAGCTCAAAAGATTTTGAAATGATTTGTGAATAATTCATAATAAATAATAATCTTGCATAAAAAATCATGTTAGAACAAAAAATAAACTAAAACCTGAAGTTAGAACAATTTTCAAAAATTAGAAATGTTGGAGTTATAGCAAACATGTCTATGTTAGAACTAAAATCTGAAGTTAGAACTATTATCAAAATCTACTATAAAATGGGCACAGGTTTATATAGTTTAGATTTGTGTATGAATTGGATAGAGCGCATTATAGAAAAAAATAAATGTTAGAACAAAAATTTAACTGAAATCTGATATTAGAACAATTATCAGAATTAGGACATTTGTCAAAGATGTTCTATAAAATAGAAAAAGGTTTATAAATGGATCTTTTATATTATAATGAGTATCTTTGCAAACAACTTTTCGAATCGTATTTTCCAAAACTTATCAGAGCGCTTGGTCGATGCGACGCGTGATCAAAATGCTGGCACCTATTTGGCTCAAAGATTTGCATTACATCATTGCATTACAAAATCACAAGTATAGGATAGGAAAAATTTAAGTAATGTGCGGGATTCGATCCCGCGTCCATTCACACCTTGAGCCGGTAGGAAAGATTTGAGTTATGACGTCATGTCACGTTAGCTCAATTGGTTAGAGCATACCCCGGCTCAAGGGGTGGATGGACGCGGGTTCGAATCCCGCACATGACTTAAATTTTTCCTATCGTATATTTGTGATTTTGTAATGTAATCCGCATAGCAGGCGTTATTGCAAACCTAACAATATTAAAATAAGCATTGCAATTCAACAGAGCAATGCTGCCAGCATGCTGGGCACGCTGCCAACTGGTAGTGGGCTAGAGCTCACTGCCTGTGAGTCTGCAATGACTTATAGGGATCTAAATACTTTTATTGTAGTAGCTGTAGTGTATATATTCGTAGTATTTGGCTAATAAAGGCATATACCGCCGGTTAAACAAAAAAAGAAAAGAAAAACTTTTCGAATAAATTATTATTATTGTAGCTTCATCAAAATCGATATAGCCGTTTCTGCGTGAAGCAGTCACAAACATACACACTAACAAACTTTCGCATGAATAATATTAGTGAGATGTGTTTATTCTCACATCTTCGTAGTGTGAACCTCCCTTTATAACGGTAGAGCACTCCACGATAAGTGGTGCAATAGACAAAATCAGCCAACCGATATATTTCCATATTGAACTGATTGCATAGCGGTATAGCGGCATCCAATTGGCATTTCACTACTTATTGTTGTGTCTATTCTTCAGGCATGCAATATATTGCACTGGCTGTCTATCTGACGGCAACTTTCCTTGAGAATCCTCGTTGAACCTGCTGAATAGACACAAACTCAGAAGGAAGGAGAGGATGATTCCATTTTTGTATTAGCACACAGACGGTAATAAGCCTTGTGGCGTGATTAATCTGCGTCCACAATATCTGACACTTCATGTCGTGCTCTTTTGAAATTGGGTGAAACTAGACTAATAAAAATCTTAATAGACCTTAACATTTATTTGCAACTGTGCATCATTTATAAAGAATACGTAACTTTTAAACTAAATGAACCATCACGTCAAAACAACAACAGTGATGATTGGAAATAACAGGCAATGGCGATGAAATACTATGTACCCTAAAAAAAATTCCATCAATTAAAAATTAAAAATAATCCGGAAAATCTTTGTTTTTAACCTACAATAATTGTGAATATTTTCAAAACATGAACACATTCGGAATATGTTTTCACTAACAACAAAAACTGTTGACAGTTTTGGCTTCGGTTTTTTGGAAGGAAGGTCGCTTCCTGATTCCCCTTATTGTGAATTCTCTCGTGTGGAGTATATTATTAATTAGAATTTAAGTGGAATTGTATTAATAAAAATGTACTGTTGACATAAAAAAAATAGTTTATTTTTAAATCTTAGTTAGTTACTAATATTATTGTATATTCAATATTATGTACTGCTTCTATACTGTGACTATATGTCACAGTAAGTATATAGAAGCAGTGATGGCTCAGTGGCATTGGCTATGGACTGCCGTGCCATGGGTCTAATCCCGCCGCGGGCTTGAGCTTCACCGCTTGGTCGGTGGTGATGAGCTTCAAGCGACCACCTCAAGTAGAAAATCTGTCGCCAAGCACCTAACGGTGTGTTCCGACAGCAGTCCTTGAGAGCCAGTGAAGTTACAGGCACATGAGACTTAACAACTACGTCTCAAGGTGACGGGCGCAGTGCAATTCGTGAATTGTGACGAAATGCATCTGTTACAGGCGGAGGTTAATCCGCTAACAACAGAAGGGCATCGGTGCTTGATCCGTCACAATAACATAAAAAAAATTAATAATATCAACGAACATATAATAATACATAATAAGTAAGATCTTTAAGACGAAATATGCTCCAAATTTGACGATTCGTCCTCACGAATATTCAAAACTAGACTGTTGAAAACGGTTAATTATTGATTATTTTTTTTGTATAATCACAGATCATAAAGTCTGACTGTGGGCCCCGAAACACGATTATATAAATTTGGTTCGTTAAAAAAAATCGTAAACTTTCCTAAAAAACACCCATTTTGACGTTCCCGGCTATGGAATGAATCAACTTCATTCACTAACACAGTTAATTTTACAATCAATTTATCGGAATTTGAATTATATTTTTAAGCCGGGAACTGTATTGCATTTTGTCATAGTACTACTACTTCCATAAAAAACAGTTGAGTGCCCTTCACATTGATGCAACAGTGAGATATTGCTTCATTGTGATGCGGTGCAAGCACCTTCGTGTGAAGTATTCCCAAGGGTTCTTTATGTGCTATATATAGAGGCTTCTAGGCCATTATCTTGCTTCATCGTTGAAACACGGACGAACTGGGAATACATCAATTTGTAATATAGTTTTAAAGCAGGAATAGTCCTATTGAAATGACTGCTGGGGGGTAACTCCCATCTTTTACGAAACCATCATAAAAAAGGAGCGTTTTGTTTCATGCTTAAAATAATCATTCGAAGACACGAACTATCACCGACCCACAATCGCGTCAAGAGAACGAAAGAAATATGTATCACGGATGTGGAAGCGAGATACAAGATGTTTATAATATAGCGTTATCCCGCTCGCCCTGTTCCGAACTACGATGTTATGGAACGGATTTACCAAGTTTTACGACATTTTATTGTATGTCAAAAGCAAAGTCAAAGTCAAAATCATTCATTCAATTTAGGCGTCTACGACGTTCTTATGAAGGTCAAATACAAATTTTAGTATTGAAATATTCCACATTGTACTGCCACGTTCAGCAAAAAATTGTATATGCTGCTCAACAGCTGTCTGTATTTTTTTTAGTCACACCATCAAAGAATTTTGCTGTATTTATTTTAAAGAATAATAGAAATAAAAACATTGCACGTAATTTACACATCAAATTACCCATTGATATCGGCGATAATGATAACAATAGAATTTCATTCATAAATTTGCCATAGTGGGTCAGCCGATGCCAAAGGATTAATTAAACCCACTTTTATCGTAAAATACCCAAAATTAAGTTTAAATCCGCTGCTAGAAAGTAACTTTATTAAAAGATGGATAAACAAGACGGATTTTTCGCTGGAACAGTAATGGTTCGTACGTCATAGTTCGCGAAAAGGGTGATCAATTTGTTGTGACGTCATCAAAACGACGAGCGATTCTATTACTGTTTGTAAGATTGCTTAATTGACGTGGAGGTGTAAAATTTAGCAGTAAGACTAAATTATTATTACTATTAGAGGTGAGAGTTGGCCCCCTGGCCGCACCTCGAGTAGGAACTTTTTCGAAGAGGCGGCGGAGTCTTTCTTCCGTTCCTTGCCTTCCTTCCCATATGCAACAGCGTGACGCGTGACTGTTGTAGATGGGAAGGAAGGATATGAACGGAAGATCGAGTTAGGTTTATGTCAGAGATTAATAAACCTTTCGTGTTTATATAAATGTTGAAGTGATTGGCTTCAAGTCTTCATAGCGCCTTTCATACTAACGTAATTTCGTAATTTTAAATAAATGTTCAAACCAGTTGAAATTATGCATGCAAGGAATTGAATCATTTTTGAATCATTGAACACAGTATTTATCTAAATCTTTCGCGAGTATCATCGTTTTCATCTGCTTTTGTTCATATGTTGATGTTCCGAATAAAGATTTTTAATTAAAAAAAAAAAAAAAAAAAAACTATGCGTCTCGTTTGTCAGTTTTCCGTTAATATGAGTTTTAATCAAAATTATTTTGAAAAATCGTTTTATACGGTAATTTTTATTATTTATAGTTAGAATAAAAATTTTAAATAAACTGGCATATCAGAAACAAAGATTTTAGGAGTTTGAACACTTGGTATTCCAAATATGTCGAAACTACGTTTGCATACAGAGACTCTAGCCTTAAGATTAGGTACCGACCTATTCATTCACAAAGGCGCGCCCTTTTACAGTAAATTATTGATGGGTACTTGTATGGGTATGCCTCGTGTAGACTACGTCTTAGTGTGGGTGAAAACGCGAATGGTATTTTTTTTTATGCCTGATAGGTTAGCCTTTGACCACTATCTCACCTGATGGTAAGTGATGATGTGGTCGAAGATGTTGTTCAGACTAACCTAGAAGTACTGGCTCTCAAGGACAGCTGCCGGAACACACCGTTAGGTGCTTGGCGACAGATTTTCTACTTGAGGGTGGTAGCTAGCCAGGCGGGCATTCGCAAAATGCCCTACCACCATGCAAACAAAAAAGTACATAAAGTAAAACAATCAAAAATTACCGGTTGGGTAGACAGTAGTAAATATAACTACACTCAAAAGATTAGGAAGGGCGCTCCTTCGTGCGTTGTAAGATCTGTATCGAATTTAAGACCTATTTTCTGGTACGGAAATAGAAATACCTACGTTCCTTTCCTACGCTCATCAAACATTGCATTATGATCATTGTGTAACCAACTTCGATGAACAAGGCTATGAAATATTAAAACTAAACAATTTTCATTGATGGGCGTCCTCACGCACTGCATACTAATGCATTGGTACAGTAGGCAGGGAGTTGCATCAAGGAGACCGAAGGGCATCGCACTAAACTATCGTCCATACGTGACTTGTTTCTGGTATTGTTGTACGATGTTATTTACGACATACCTATAAGGTACGATAGAGGTATACTGCTGATGTAAGTTTTTTAGGGAGGACATAGATGCTGACTACCGCTAAGCGGACGTCCAGCTCCACCGGGTTTTGGGCGAGGGGAGACCCTCTTATAGCCCGAGAGGGAGAAGTGCCGAAGGCACTTCTCCTGAGACGGGCGCATAAGGCGAAAAGCGCCTTATACCTCCGTCTCCTGCGAGCGCCGAAAACGCTACGCTATTATCGGGAGGCGTGACAGCGAGCTCAAGGGTACGGTTGAGAATGGGCCCTATTGAATATTACTCTGTGACTATTTGGAGAGACACTAATCGGGACTGTATTTTTGCCTAGAGCTCGCCGGCGAGCTCGGTGTTTGATAGTGTAACCTCTAATTACCGCACACCTGGGGATGTTACCGGGAGGTGATGTAAGTATCACGTAAAACACCTTAAATATATCTTTTTTCATATTTTTGCAATGACGCATACTACACGGATAATATTTAAAAAATAACGACCAAAAAAAATATGAGCTATGTATTATATGTATGCGAAAAACTAAGAGGGATTCGAAAACGCGCCATCCCAAAAAATGTTTTACTTAAAAATGTTATAATAAAAAATATTGTTATAATATTAAATGTAATAATAATAATAACTTATGGTGAGATTGTGGTCCAAAACCTACGAATAAATTTTATTCGTAGTCTAAAACTAACGAATCAGCAATAAAAAAGTATAACATTAACGACGGTACCATAAAGCTTAAGAACTAAAGAAGTTATGACAATCACGCCATCTTACGATGTGTTTTGACAACTATCCTTATTGGCTATTTAGGGTATATTCCATTTGTCGCTAAGAACGTTATTTTCGATAATTTTGATCACATTCTGATCTGCATCTATGGTTGTGATCACTGTGATCGTTTGTAACTGTCATCCCCTGTTCCATTTAGGATAAGAACGCTAAGAATGCCACTAAAATTTGCCACTTCTGTCACCTTTGACATTAGATGTAGCGTTTATGGCGAAAATAACGCCAAGACCCATGTGGAACAACTTTTTGGGAGTGTGATCGTTTTAGCGTTTTAAGCGAATCTCACTTCAAATGGTAAGCACCCTAAGAGCCAATTCATATTCTAGGTTATACCTTTTTACTACCTTCGCCATCTGAGATTGGTGGTAAAAGTCTAGCTCATACATCATTTCTTAGAACTAAAAAAAATATTTTTACCTGTGTTTTAGTTTAAACAAAAAGCAAGTCAAGGTAATTTAGATAAACGATGCGACGATTTTTTTTGCATTGATTATATTTTATAAGTCCATGACATTTCAGTAGCACATATTTAAATAGCATTGGTATTCCTTTCTACTGCTCATTGGTCAAATGGCGAACGCTCCGCGTCACTGAGGAATTTTAAAATCTAGGATTTATACTTGGACATAATCCTATTGGGTTTGGAACAAAGTAATAATAATAATAATCTTTATTTCCACAAAATAAAATTAACATATTGACAATGTATAAACGTAATGAATACAAACATTTAATAGGCCAAATGTTGTATGATGAACCTCAGATGCCTAAGCTAGACTTGAGAAAGCCTGTAATATAGGCATCTGCGCTTCCCCTTGTAATGTATATCATATTATTTGTACCAGTTCCAGATTGCAATGGATCAAAGTTAATCAAAGTTAAGTAAAGTATTTTTTAGTCTAGAAATTCATCCTAGGACAGCTATAAGGTTTTAAGACAAAGTTTTTTTTTAAGTCTAGATTTTTAGCCTAGTACAGTAATAAGTTTTTTTTTTATTGTGATGGAACCAGTTTGAGGCCCACCTGATGTTAAGTGGACTAACCTCTGCCTATAACAGATGCATTTCGTCAACGATGATTTGCACTGCGCCCGTCACTTTTATTATGAATAATATAGTTGTGTGCCTGTAATTTTAATGGCTCTCAAGGACAGCTGCCGGAACACACCGTTAGGTGCTTGGTGACAGATTTTCTACTTGAGGGTGGTCGCTAGCCAGGCGGGCATTCGCAAAATGCCCTTCCACCATGCATGTGGTAAGACAAAGCTTTTTTTAGTCTAAGATTTTATCCTTGGACAGCTATTGGATTTTACGACAGTGTTTTCCGAATGGGTTTAAATATTCGAAACGAGAGGGTCACGCGAGCATCATGAACAACTAAAGGGTTTTTCAACAAGAACTTTGTTTTCTAAAACAAAATAAAACAAAGAATTTTGGCAATTATGAATGAAAAATGATATCTGGCAAATGTCCACCACGAGCACGCTGACAGATGTCGATTCTTTCATCAAAGTTTTTAATCACTTTTTAGCAAAATGGCGGGTCTATTTCGTTAATCACATGACGGATTTTGAGTTTTATGGCTGCAATCGATTCGATTGGCTCCGTATAGACTGTCCTTAACATAGCCCCGCAAAAATAATCCAGTGGTGTTAAATCACGCGATCTGGCTGGCCACTTCACCGCTGAATTTAGTGAATCAATGGGGAGCGGGGGGTTGACATTCTAACCCGGCACCGCACGGGGATTTTGTAACGATTTTTTTATGTTGTTAACCAACTACGTACCTAAGTGCAGTTCGAACTGTATTTATATAATTTAGATGTTATGGTACATACATTCTGTTTTGACACGGAGCCCGGCGTGTGTGAGTCGAACTCGCACTCGACGGATGTTTTTTATTCAATTTCTGTCAATTTCCTGGTACTTACTAATAAAAATGAGAAAATGAGGTAACTTAAAACAACTATTATTATGACCGTGACATTTCAGTCGCTCAAATTATAAAGTATTCAAATTACAATAGTTAATTCCTTTCTAACTGATGCAAATGGGCGTGCGCTTTTATATTGAAATTTTTGGTATTCGACCGCGGATTGTTCTGCTCCGGTATATTTGGTCAAAACTTTATAAAAGTAGCTAATTTATGGTTCTGTACACAAATGGCAAAGTACAAAACCTTTTACCCCTTTATATATTTTTTTTCCATATTGGTAGGGCATTTTGCAAATGCCCGCCTGGCTTGCTACCACCCTCAAGTGGAAAGTCTGTCCAAGGATCTAACGGTGTGTACCGGCAGCTGTCCATGAGAGCCAGTAATTCTAGGTTAGCCTGAACAACATCTCAACAAAACAAACAATATCTTCGACTTCATCATTTACCATCAGATGTCAATTTTTGTTTGGTGGTGATTTTTGGAACTTTTGTTATGTGGAGATACCTACAGCTTTAACAATGGCCGTATATATCGGACTTATATAAAATAGTAAACTGAATTGATAAATTTATATAGAAAAAATTAAACACATCAGCAATAAACTTATTTTGAAGCAGTTCCATGGTTCGATCCCCACCGCGCCGTCTTGAGCTTCACCGTAAGGTGGAAGGGTATTTTCTTTTGCTCGCCTGGCTAGCTACAAGAAGAAAATCTGTCGCCAAGCCGCTAACAGTGTGTTCCGGCAGCATTCCTTAAGAGCCAGAAAAATTACAGGCAATTATACAGACTTAACAACTATGTCCCAGGATAACGGGCGCAGTGCAATTCCTAACTTGTGACGAAATGCATCAGTTATACGCAGAGGTTAGTTCGCTTAACATCGTGCCTCGTGCTTGTTCCATCCCAATAATAAAAAAAAAGGTACTGCTCTCTTTACTCCAATTTCCATTGCAACGATATAACTATTCAATTGTTCAATGCGAAATTGTAGAAGTAACGGAATGTTGATATATAGTTAGTATCACTTTCCTGTTCGTGTGAACAATGCTGTATTAATGGTAAGTAGATATACACTTGCATTCCATGACAGCATCATGGTATCCATTTCACAATAAAGCCACCATCAGAGTACCTCCATAGGGAGTTCAGAGAAATACCTTCAGACTCTGATGATGCCTTATTAAAGCTCGCATTATACATCGCACATACACATTATTTCGAAGCGCTCGTAGCGAAGTTTACTTAGCTGTTTCTAACCGATCAGCAAAGTTAAGCAACGTCGCACGCGGTCATGAGTTGGATGGGTGACCGCTAGTGACATTACTACTGAGCGCTTCCGTGCTTCGGAGGGCACGTTAAGCCGTCGGTCCCGGTTGTCGTCTAAGGATGGCAGTCGTTATAGCATGGTGGTAGGTTGCGAATGCCCGCCTGGCTAGCTACCACCCTCAAGTAGAAAATCTGTCGCCAAGCACCTAACGGTGTGTTCCGGCAGCTGTCCTTGAGAGCCAGTAATTCTAGGCTAGCCTGAACAACATCTTAGACCACATCATCACTTACCATCAGGTGAGATAGTGGTCAAAGGCTAACCTATCAAGCATAAAAAATAAAAAATAAATGATTTTTTTATTTTTGTGAAAAAAAATATTTATGTTGAGTAAATCTTTTCTGTTTTTTTTTGTTTTTTTTTTAAATATTTTTTTGAATGTATAAGCACGAGGACCACCTGATGTCAAAAGTCTCTTGTGCCTGTAATGTATTATTTCTTATTTTTATTACTTTGCTCGTTGTAAATATTCAGTTCGAAAACTCTATTCAAAGGGACCACGGCGCAGTCCATTGCTGCCGCTGCGGGCGCTCTAGGCTCGGAGTAGGCATTAAAATATTTTTTTTTAAATTTCTTTTGATTTATTTTTTTCAAAACATAAAAAAAATTATCTCAAAATGTTTCATAGGACTAGCAGAAGTCAACCCTAAGAGTTTGTTATCATTTATTATATCATTATCATTTTACCAATAACCCTGTATGTATAGTTTACTGGCATATACGTTGGGTCCGTGGGGACCGGGAGCTCATCGTATTTTCCAAAACTTATCAGAGCGCTTGGTCGATACAACGCGTGATCCAAATGCTTCAACGAATAAGCATTGCAATTCAACGGGCAAAGTTTCCAAGATTCCAAAGTGATGTATAGTAAGATCTTTTCACGTGCAACTTGATTTTTTCTGTGATCTTTAGGGAATTAGGTCATTGCACACAATTCCCAAAGACTTGGCAATGGCAATCTTCCTAACACTAACTCCACTTAGGATTGTAAAACGCAGTGATTATATACTCATTGGCTTTCGTTGGTAGTACAGGTGCCCAGACTTGTTCACTCACTAAGGCGCGCCCTTCCACAGTAAGTTGTTGATGGCTAATGCCCATTTGTACCGTTAGGCCTCGTTTGTACACGATGTCTTAGTAATAAAACAACAGAATAATGATAGTCTTTTTTTTATGTTATTGTGACGGAACAAGCTCGAGGCCCACCTGATGATAAGCGGACTAACCTCTGCCTATAACAGATGCATTTCGTCCCAAATCACGAATTGCACTGAGCCCGTCACCTTGAGACATAGTTCTTAAGTCTCATGTGCCTGTAATTTCACTGGCTCTCAAGGACTGCTGCCGGAACACACAGTTAGGTGCTTGGCGACAGATTTTCTACTTGAGGGTGGTCGCTAGCCAGGCGTGCATTCGCAAAATGCCCTTGCATGCAAAGCAAAGGCTAAAGAAGGCATTAGTTGTTTTTTCTGTTTTATTGATTGATTGCAAGTTGTGATCAAACAAAAAGATTTGCCGTTACTTTTACCCGGTACCTTCAGGGTAATCCGGCCTTTGAGAGGGGTCCTGGTGTACGTTCAATGTGTAGATACATCCCACTTAATGTGAATATATAGTGGCATCTGCTCATGTGGCCATCTTTTATCCAAACTCAACAAGAAAGAAAAGATTTCTAGCTTGGCATACACGCCCCGTGGGGTGCCGGGCTAGAATCGAACTATTAATTTGACTATTATAATCTGTATATTAATGCATTTATTTGTATTTGACGGAACTTAATAGGAGGATATAAATTAGTTTTTATTATATTTAGTATAATAATAACAAATATTTTAAAAGTATTGTAAGAAAACATTTAATTAATTATTTAATAAATCACTTAAAAAATCTTTATAAAAATGATATATATCTAGTGACAATTCCGTCTAATTTCTTGTTAAGCCGACGTGACCAAACCAGCCAAAACGGAAGAGTATTCGACGCGTTTTTCTTAAAATACTTTTAAAATATTTGTTATTATTAAAAATTTCCGCAAAGTAACGCCTGAATCTATTAATTATCTTAATATTTAGTATATATATATATATATAAGTAAGTTTATTTATTTAATGATTAGTTATCTAACCTTACTATTCATTTTAGTTTGGGTGATTGGGTTCCGATCGGAAGTATTTAGCCTTAACCCTAATTACTAATTTTTTTCGTACATTTTAGTAGTTTTCTGTTTCCTCCGCTGGATGACTTGTAAAAAGTGCTTTAGTATTAAGTCCTCCTATTATACTCTTTGACTTTAGTGTCAAAATGTATTAAATAACAGTAATATTGAGATTTCTATCTCAATCGTGTCGTGTAAGAGACATGGATGAATGGATGCAGCTTACATCATTGTTGCATATGTAATTATGTAACCGAGGTCCTCCACCCCTGCTAGATACAAATAAAGAATCCCGACAAGCCAGTTTATTTATTTTTATCCTGGCAATTAATGCCGGCGTTGCGTAACACCAGTCGCTATAAAATATTAAAATTCACAACCAACGCCATCTTTGATTAAAGTCCATTATTATAATGACTTCATACACAGGGATACGAGTGTTTTCTTTTTTTCAAAGCTTATATGTATTTCCGGTTCTATTTGTAATTGAATTATTATTTTACTGCTTATAGGGCCTTTGACCATTAGTTATCTCACCTGATGTTAAGTGTTAATGCCGTCAAAAGTGGTCAACAAGTTTCCTACTTAAATTGGTTGAAGTTGATTTTATTCGTCGAATAAGATTTCACGCGATATCGCATTGTTTGTCGAGAGCAACACAAAATGTTTCACCTCTATAGGTATAGCGAGTAAAATACTACGTGCAATAAAAACATTTGTGTTTATTTATACCTATAAATATTTAAAAGTAAAATTTGCTACTACCTATTAAAGGTTAACTTTTTTATGAACTGTGTAAGTATAGTCAAAAGCACTTTTGCACGCATATTTCGTACAACAAAAAACCTTTCCATGTTTGTGAGGGGACAACAACATTTAATTAAAAGTATAGCACCAAGTTTCACTACAATAATTATATTAAATATGTTATTAATCTTAATAATTAATAACCTTTTTGTACGTCTAAGAAGCTCTAATAAATAAACCTAAGCAGAGATAGTGTATTTGATAATGCTATTAATTACGCTTATGTTTTTCATTCAAAAAATCTAGTTTGTTTATATTGGTATCTTCCATGATCCATCAGACCAATCAAAAATATTTTTTTATATGACTGCCCAAAAAAGGAGTGTTATGTTTCAGGGTTCATGTATATTTGTGAGTTTCTTTTTTCCACCATAACTTCTAAACGGCTTAACCGATGTATATGATATCGTTAGATTCGTCTTCATAGCGGAGGAGACACTAAGTAAGTACATATATAAAAAAAACTATCTGGATTTTCGACGCCATATCGTGAGTAAAAAAAAATCTCCCAACCCATCTCCGTGGTCGTGGTGGTGAGTATGTGTTATCGTTAAATTCTTCTTGATAACGAATGTTACACTAGGTAGGTACATAACAAAAACAAACTGGCGGATTTTAGACGCCATATTATGAGAATATTTTATATTCAAACCTATCGAGTGGGATATCAAAACGAAGAGCTTTAAAAATAAATATATAACCCGCAGTTTTAATTTTAATTGAACGTTAAATTAAAATAAATCTTTTGCAGTCTGAGTTTTTACTTTTCTAATTAATTTAATCTCGCTACTATCTATCTCTAAGTCTGTTTTTGACAGATGTTCCATACATCAAACGTCAAAACTGCATCTTAAGATCGATCAACTTGATAATACGAGCCTAAGAACACTGAACATGATCGCATTTCTAACATTTACAAAATGCGTTTGGTTTGTAACATATTTTTTTTATTTTTTTTTTATGTTGACGGAACAAGCCCGAGGCCCACCTGATGTTAAGTGGACTTAACCTCTGCCTATAACACACGCATTTCGTCAGCGACGAATTGCACTGTGCCCGTCACACTGAGACGTCCAGTTGTTAGGTCTCATTAGCCTGTAATTTTTCTGGCTCTCAAGGACTGCTGCCGGAACACACCGTTAGGTGCTTGGCGACAGATTTTCTACTTGAGGGTGGTCGCTAGCCAGGCGGGCATTCGCAAAATGCCCTTCCACCATGCGGTGAAGCTCAAGCTCTGGGCGGGATTCGAACCATGGACCTGCTGCGCGGCAGTCCATAGCCAATGCCACTGAGCCATCACTGCTTCAAAAAAAAATATAAACTATCGATAACTAGAAAATCACAAATATACGATAGGAAAAATTTAAGTCATGTTCGGGATTCGAACCCTCGTCCATCCACCCTTTGAGCCGGGGTATGCTCTAACCAATTGAGCTAACATGACATGACGTCCTAACAATATTAAAATTATAAGGTTGCGTTATCATTTATAAGTATAAAACCAATTGCAAAATTGGTCTTGTTTGTAGTACAACGCAAGTGGAGTACAACGATAGATGTCGCTCCATCTCAATACGATGGTTAAAGAATTATAGGAAAGATTTGAGTTATGACGTCATGTCATGTTAGATCAATTGGTTAGAGCATACCCCGGCTCAAGGGGTATGGACTATGGACGGTGGATGGACGCGGGTTCGAATTCCGGACATGACTTAAATTTTTCCTATCGTATATTTGTGATTTTGTAATATATAACAGTTCCAAAAATCATCAAAATTGGTAATTATTTAGTGGGGTAGAAACGTTTTCTCTTTTTGTATTAAAATTCGAGACTTCCCTCCAGTCTTAAGATCGATCAACTTTGAGATCGATTGCGAGCCCTAAAAGCACTGAACATGATCGCATTTCTAACGTTTACAAAATGCGTTTGGTTTGTGACATATAAACTACCGATAACTACTTGAGAAGAGACCTTTTAACGAAATTGCAGACATCACAGAACACGTTGGAAAGTCAGAGGCGTGTCAAACAGCTGTCAAGAATAAGGTCAGTTGCACACGAGACTGCGTTGTGTTGTGATTATAGTAATTTGCCGGCTGATGTGGAGTATTTTGTGGTCTTGTTATAAACATCGGAATTATGCCCAGAGGCGCAAAAAGGAGTTAGAGACGCGTTTAAATTAAAGTTTGAGAAATATCTGCTGATGTAAAGACCAGTTTAATTATATTTGTATAATTTATATACTTAACTATATACAGGGTTATTGGTAAAATGCTAACAGCCTCTTAGGGTTGACTTCTGCTAGTCCTTTTTGAGATGAATTTTGTTTTGTTTTGAGAAACAATATTTTTTTTTCTTAATTTTCATTTATGTTTTTTTATATGTTTTTGACTGAATAAGCACGAGTACCAACTGATGTCAAAGTCTCTTGTGCCTGCAATGTATTATTTCATATTTTTTTTACTTTGCTTGATGTAAATATTCAAAACTCTATTCAAAGGGATCATGGCGCGGTCCAGGGTTGCCGTGGCGGGCGCTCTTGGCACGGAATAGACAATAAAACACAAAATATAAATAATAAAAATTAAAAAAAATATTATTTTTTTTCTTAACAAAAAAAAACATATCAATATGTTTCTTAGGACTATCATAAGTCAACCCTAAGATGTTGTTAGCATTTTACCAATAACCCTGTATAGCGCCGCTCCACGGCTGTGCTATATGTTCACAGCCTGTACCTGATGACTTATCAATGTATATTATGTATTCTGATGGATAATTTATGTTTTACGGTTCCGTACACAATGGGCAAAATGGAACACTATTAACGAGACTCCACTATCTGTTTGTCACTTTGTCCGTCCGTCCTCTCGTATATCAAGGGCCTCTCGCTTGTCTTACACGCCTGAAATTTTCATATTTGGAGTTTAACTTTGACGCAACGATTAATTTTGTACTAGAAATTAAATGAAATCATTATTCAGAGGGGCTTTAATACATAAGAAGCCGAAAACAAACTTTTTTGTGCCTTAGTATGTGGAATGTCATTTTAAAAACCTAATTTTTTTTTCATATTAATGGGCGGTTGTCAAAGTTGTAAATTATTGACCATTTTGTATGGGGTCGATCTGAAAAACTAAATAGTAAAGTATTTGAAATTTTGGTTCCTGTATAATATATCATGTCTTCTATTAAACCAACTAATAATAAAAACACCGATTTAAAATGAAGTTTTGAAGCTGTAATATAAACCAAAAAAATATATAATTTTACGGGCTGTTGCAATATGGGTCTCTGAAAGAATGAGGTCGGACTCGCACTTGAGTTTTTTTTTTTAATGTCCACGATAAGCAAAATTAGGAAAAAGCTATAACTATACCAAAAACATGAAAATTCATCCTCATACATGCGCTCGAGGAGTCACGACCTCATGATGCTTCATGTAGAAACGAAATACGTCGAAAATTCTATACACTGGAGCCGGTCCCACTGTTCTACAAAGTTCACCAATTTTTTTTATTTTTTTTTTTATTTTGTTATGATTGCAATAACGCCTGCTATGCGGATTATCCCGCACATGACTTAAATTTTTCCTATGGTATATTTGTAATTTTGTAATTCACCAATTATATGTTATAATCGACAGCAAGTCTATAGAAAAAATAGTCAGGTATCATTACCTAACTGTTTAAGTCTCGCATACTAATTCATATCCTCATTATTAATAACAGCGACGCCTCGGGCACTGCACATGTCTAAAATACAACTATAAACTACACATTAGCATATAAATGTCATATGATTGTTACATGACGGAGTCTCCTTCCACTGCGGACGGTCTGAGTATACGTGTATTTATTTCTGTAATCTTATTATAGGAAAATTTATTATATTATCTGTTGTCTTGTTCTAAACAGATATACATGGGACAAGTGAACGGAAGTTTTGGACGGGGAAGACCTAGGCGAACGTTCCGAAATCAGATTGAAGACGTTCTGAAAAAAGGCCAGGTCAAGAGTACCCTAAACCGACGCTTATGTATGAAAGGATTGATGAGTGTAGATGAAGCGGAAGATATATGTAAGGATCGTAGTAAGTGGAAATCCGTGGTCTCTGCCTACCCCTACGGGAAAGAGGCGTGATTTTATGTATGTATGTATGTTATCTGTTGCTGTATTGCTTTCTCCACGTTTTATTTTATTTTTTAGTTAATTGTCATCAGTGCAATGACACATGACTGAAGTCTGAAGTTGAAGCAGAGATGGCTCACTGGCATTGGCTATGGACTGCTGCGCAGCAGGTCCATGGTTCGAATCCCGCCGCGGGCTTGAGCTTCACCGCATGGTGGAAGGGCATTTTGCGAATGGCCGGCTAGTGACCACCCTCAAGTAGAGAATCTGTCGCCAAGCACCTAACGGTGTGTTCCGGTAGTAGTCTTTGAGAGCCAGTGAAATTACAGGCACATAAGACTTAATAACTATGTCTCAAGGATGACGCAGTGCAATTCGTGACTTGTGACGAAATGTATCTGTTATAGGCAGAGGTTAGTCCGCTTAACATCAGGTGGGCCTCGAGCTTGTTCCGTCAAAATAATATAAAAAAAATATATAAGTGCCTAACCTTTCCTTCAAGGGTATAAACGGTAATGTGGGCTTTTCTATTTAGCATTTTGAATGGCTCGTAACGAGGTTTGCTTAGCGGTTATTAACGTCCGCTGCGGTCATAAGCTTGATAGGTGACCGCTATAGTGACATTACTACTGAGCGTGCGTGTTAAGCCGTCGTCGGTCTCGGTTGTTGTCTTGGGATGGCAGTCGTTATAGCATGGTCATTGGTCATAGTGCATTTTGCGAATGCCCGCCTGGCTAGCTACAGTAGCTTAAGTAGAAAATCGGTCGCCGCTATCCTTGAGAGCCAGTAATTCTAGGTTAGCCTAAACAACATCTTCGACCACATCTTCATCTATCATCAGGTGAGATCGTGGTCAAAGACTATCTTAAAGCTTAGCTATAAATAAAAGAAAAAGTATTGATGATAGTGTTGTCTTAGTTTTTCGCGATTATGACACATAGGAATTAAACAACTTTAAACGGTTTAAATCGCATATATTTATCATTGTTTTTGTAAAGTGTTTAATTACTATATTGATAATGAATAGATTCAGGCGTTACTTTGCGGAAATCCATTTTTAATAATAACAAATACTTTTAAAATATTTTAAGAAAACATCAAATTAATATTTTAATAAAACACTTAAAAAATATAAAAATATTAAAATATTTTAAGAAAACATCAAATTAATATTTTAATAAAACACTTAAAAAATATAAAAATATATCTTATAAAGAAAATATAATCTTATAAAGAAAACATGTGGTTGGGTACCAACACTATCATCAATATAGTAATAACAAATACTTATATTTTAAGAAAACATCAAATTAATATTTTAATAAAACACTTAAAAATTAATTTATTAATTTTTTAAATTAATCTAGAAATTATTAATCAATTTCTCGATCGTGCGCTCGAAGAGTCAAGACCTCCTGAGGATGCTTCGTGTAGAAGCGAAACGCGTCGAAAATTCTTCCGGTTTGGCTGCGTGGCGTTTGTGACGTCACGTCGGCTTAGCAGGAAAATTAAGCGGAGTTGTCACTAGATAGTGACCCAACCACATGTTTTCTTTATAAGAAGTTTTATCTCAAGATCACAGGAATATTGAAAAGCCTGAGCTACGAGTACTACTTATACGTACTTTTAAGATTGTTATTTTCAAGGCAACATAATGAGATGCTATGTGAGCTAAACATGCCTGAACTGACAGTAGAACAAGAAGGATTGAAGAATAAATTGATACGGTGACGTATCTGAAATCGATGAAATCAAATGATGCCATAAAGCTGAAGGCAAAACCTTTAAATGAAGTTTGATTATCGAAAGAAATTTTTTTCTTTTTATTCCTTATAAGTTAGCCTTTGACCACTATCTCACCTGATTGTAAGTGATGATGTGGTCGAAGATGTTGTTCAGGCTAACCTAAAATTACTGGCTCTCAAGGACAGCTGCCGGAACAAGTTGGGTGCTTGGCGACAGATTTTCTACTTGAGGTTAGTAGCTAGCCAGGCGGGCATTCGCAAAATGCCCTACTGCCAACCTTAAACAACAACCGGGACCGACGGCTTAACGTGCCCTCCAAAGCATGGAAGCGCTCAGTAGTAATGTCACTAGCGGTCACCTATCCAAATCATGACCGCACGCGACGATGCTTAACTTTGCTGATCGGTTGAGAACAGCTAAGTAAACTTCGCTACAAGCCGTTCAAAGTTATAACGTACCGACCCCGTCTCAGAGAAGGGATAAGGGTATATAATGTAAGTAACATGATCATGTAAGATTTGCTACACCACATGGAACAGTTTACAAATGTATTCTCTAACAATACTTACGACATAATCAATTAAAATGTAAATAAACTACTAATCATTGATATCGACTAATAATCGACTCTTTTTTAAATCGATATAGCTATGATCGATTTACACATATCGGATCTGGTACCTGATAACGGAACTAGCCGACACGCGCCACTGGACTTTAAAAAGAAAAAATCAGCAGTCAGCACAGCATAACAAGAAAAGAAATGCTCAGTCATTGTTTGACTCCCGCACGGTTCGGTGCTCCGGCATACTTTTTTATATTTAATTATCGCTCTCACAGCTTAATTGCTTTTCTTATGAGGTTGATCTTTGTTACAATTCCAGATTTATTGTTTTATGGCGTGTAAAGTAGAACTGTTAAATGGATAAATTACTAGTACCTAGTTGTTGAAATAAAACAAGGTATAGTACCTCCAACTTAACTGTGCAGTTTTTGAGGGCGCTACTGGTCATGGAAATCAACTACAAACTGTCACAATTTGAAGGAATGTTGTAGTTCTTTTTTCTGCCACCTGAACAGATAAGTTGGTGGGTCTGTATATATATATCGCAATTATGAGATTTATGATTTTACTAAACAAATTGTGTTACTTGTAAGGAATATGAATGGAAGGAATCAATGGAGCAGTTTGGGTTTTTTCATTTCTAGCACATCGTGACTAACTCCTATGGCGATTATATATCGATTCCAATTTTTTTTTTTTTTTTTTATGCCTGATAGGTTAGCCTTTGACCACTATCTCACCTGATGGTAAGTGATGATGTGGTCGAAGATGTTGTTCAGGCTAACCTAGAAGTACTGGCTCTCAAGGACAGCTGCCGGAACACACCGTTAGGTGCTTGGCGACAGATTTTCTACTTGAGGGTGGTAGCTAGCCAGGCGGGCATTCGCAAAATGCCCTACCACCATGCTATAACGAATGCCATCCTAAGACGACAACCGGGACCGACGGCTTAACGTGCCCTCCGAAGCACGGAAAAAATATGAATATTTTAATTCACTGGGATTTCACCGAGACGCACAGTAGATCGAAACTCGTCTTTCATAGACATAGAATCTTGAATTATTAAAGGTCAATTTTTTTGCTTGGGACGAGTTCTGTTAATCATTGTTATACTATAAAATGGGATGTGCGACAATTGTGAGCACAAATAGGCAAGATATAATTTTTTTTTGAAAAATTTGTATGGGACTAACATATAAAATGTCAATATCTCCGTAATCACAAGTTTGGCCGTTATATCCTTGCACACGTATATAGTACTAATTATTTATGATTTTTTGATATACTTTGTTTTGCGGCACCACTTGCGATTTTTTTTTTAAAAATCGTCAAAGTTATTAATTTTTTTTTATATTGATGACTGTTTGTAATGCTAAAATATGCGATTATTAGTTCTAGTTTAGGGTATTTTATAAATCTTAACAGAAAACTTTCTAAGAAATCACAAGACTGTTAACCAAAACATTTTCACGTCTCAATACAACTTGCACGGTAATAATAAATTATATATTTTTGAATCTAATCTAGTCACCAGTAATGGTGACTAATAACTAACTTAATGACCTCCGTTACTTCTAATGGTTAAGTAGTCATTTGTTAATGACCTCCGTTACTTCTAATGGTTAAGTAGTCATTTGTTTATGACCTCCGTTACTTCTTATGGTTAAGTACTCATTTGTTAATGACCTCCGTTACTTCCGTTAATACTAATTAATATTGTACCTAATTAAGTAAATGAATATAATCGCATATTTTAAGCATTACAAACAGTTTTCAATATAAAAAAAATTGATAACTTTGACGATTTTTAAAAAAAAAATCGCAAGTGGTGCCGCAAAACAAAGTATGTCAAAAAATCATAAATAATTAGTACTTATTACGTGTGCAAGAATATAACGGCCAAACTTGTGATTACGGAGATATTGACATTTTATACGTTAGTCCCATACAAATTTTTCAAAAAAAAATTATATCTTGCCTATTTGTACTCACAATTGTCGCACATCCCATTTTATAGTATAACAATGATTAACAGAACTCGTCCCAAGCAAAAAAATTTAGCTTTAATAATTCCAGATTCTATGTCTATGAAAGACGATTTTCGATCTACTGTGAGACGTCCCAGAGATGGGTGTAGTCATAGAGAAATATATTTCTTTCTCTTTTATGTGTAGTCATGCAATGTTTTATGAAAACCGGACTTAAACTTGATGTTTTCAGAAGCTGTTCCAACTTCCAATGTAAAATACGCCACACTTCTCTCAGTTTTTGCATCTGATTTCGAATAGGTATTATCTCGGACAGTAAGTAGTAATATTGAAAAGATCTGCATCGCATTGAACAGACATGCTTCATCGATCCATTGAATTTGACATTATGTATCAAGGTAAATCGGTTGACTGGAATCAATTGGATTTCAAAAATACTGACCTATATTAATGCGGTAAAAATATATGCACGAAAAAGGGCAGGGGTGAGAAGGAGGGGAGAATCTCCCTTCTCTTCCACACTTTCATTACAAGGTAATGCGTAGTTTTTGAGTCATGCCTTTTTTGTAAATTCATATACTTACATAATATGAGTCCTCGAAGCATCTCTCTTATATTTAAAATTATCTTTTAGCCACAAGTACTCAAACATTAAATCGGCAAAATTTTGTCATTAATTAATACAATTGTCTTTTGAAAAAAACCCTTTAACAACACGCCAATGCGACTCAATTCTTTGAGTGTGCGTGCCATCTACCTCTTGTAATTATTATTTGGATTTTGTTATTATGGTTTAGTATATTTTAAGACTTGCAGTTGCAAGATTATTGTATATCCTGAATTCTTAATTGTATAAAGAACTGTCCATGCATCTATCAGTACGTAGGCCAAGGTGAGGAGATTTGTCAAAATTATCAGATGGTCAGTCGAAAAATTTACCACCGTTTTCAAGCTTTCATCATGGTCCAGTATTGTATGGAGGTGAATGTTTCCATTGCAGTGGGGCTCGGTTGATAACTAGCGTTGTCTGAATCACGATTACAGAAATTGTTACATTATCACCATATAAATTGGCATCGCATCATTTGGAAACTGTTTCTAGGGCTGATTTTATTCTATAGACTGTATCATGGATTTGACTTATGTGATCTTGGACTTATATTTTGTCTCTTCATTTTAATAGGATGTCAATATTTTGTATATAATTTAGATGACACATGTTTCACTGTTCTCAATTTAAATTATATTAAGTGCGCACTATCTAATTTATTTTAAATATTTATTCAATATCAGTTGTGGAGTATATAGATATCTATGCTCTATGATTTCTAAAGCGTTTTGGTGACTTGGCATCATTACTTTAGTGTCAGTTTCGTTTTCTGATATCGTATTAATAATTTGCAATCGTCAGAGGTCCAAGACAACAGATTCTGAATCTAAAGTGTGAGCTGCAAGACACTTTGATTTTGTTTTCACAGCAATAAAAACTCGCACTATGAAGATATATAATAGTACACACTCACCATTACATAAATAACCAAACTCACACATCCTTGGATTGCATAATTCATTAACACATCGATATATTCATAGAAACTCGGTAAATATTCATTGTTATAGTACCACCAACTTAACTGTGCAGTTCTCGAGGGCGCTATTGGTCAAGGAAATCAACTACAAACTGTCACAATTTGAGGGAATTTTGTAGTTCTTTTTTCTGCCGCCTGAACAGTTAAGTTGGTGGGTCTGTAGTGTCCAAGTAGTGATTGTATATGCCAAGGAGGTTTCCAAGTGAAATGGGTGAAAATGCGTTGATATGCGTGAACGCGTGTTGTATGTGATTATATCCTTAAGTGTAGAGTCATTTGTAAAACATGTGCCTTTGTAAATACTATTAACGTTGGGCTTTCTTTTGAGGTGTCTAGACTTGTTATGTAAACACGCAGGTCAGCGTTTATTTTAATTTTAAATCTAGTAAATTTCTAGAGCTTCGATAAGGTGCGAGGATAAACGTGTTTTGTTTCTAAAATTATTGTTAATATAATATTAATGTTAAATATATTCACATTGATTAGCAATACCTATATATATATAATAGAATCATATTTTTAATATTATTAGGTTTGCAATAACGCCTGCTATGCGGATTACAATACAAAATCACAAATATACGATAGGACATTTTTTTTTAAATATAATGACTTAAATTTTTCCTATCGTATATTTGTGATTTTGTAATAGAATAATATTGTTTGCCGTGGGTCATTTATGCAGTAATTTTATCTTAATTTTTTAAGGCATATTTTTACCTTACTACTAATAACAGAAACACATTTGAAGCAGTGATAACTCAGTAGCATTGGCTATGGACTGCCGAGCAGCAGATCCATGATTCGAATCCCACCGCGGACTTGAGCTTCACCGCATGGTGGAAATCTGTCGCCAAGCACCTAAGTGTTCCGGCAGCTGTCCTTGAGAGCCAGTACTTCTAAGTTAGCCTGAACAACATCTACGACAACGTCATCACTTACCATCATGTGAGATAGTGGTCAAAGGCTAACCTATCAGGCATACAAAAAAAAAGATGTCGGAGCGGTAAATGCTATGGACTGCCGTGCCGCAGGTCCATGGTTCTACCCCCACCGCCGGCTTGAGCTTCACCGCATGGCGGAAGAGCATTTTTCGAATGCGCTGCTACTATCCTCAAATAGAAAATCTGTTGCCAAGGACCTAACATTGTGCTCCGGCAGCAGTCCTTGAGAGCCAGACTCAACAACTGTATGTCTACTGTGACTGGCGCAGTCAAATTCGTTCGGGCGAAATGCATCTGTTAGGCAGAGGTTAATCCTCTTAATATCAGGCGGACCTCGTGCTTGTTCAGTCACAATCACATTTATAAAAAACATGCTTTAAACGCCAAAAATGCAGTTTAACATCGATCTTAACTACAAAATGCATTTATTAATACGCGCCTATGTACAAGTTTTTTTTTTTTTTTTTTTTTTTTTTATATTGCTTGCCTTTATATGTTTTTGCAGAAGCACTTGGTGTGCTCAATAGTAATGCCACTAGCGGTCACCCATCTGCAGCGGACTTGAAGGCAAGCTACATTACAGGCGCTTCAGAGAAAAGTATTTCCAGAATAGATGATTCAAGATGAATCAAAGATAAAACGTTTTTGCTTCTATAGTGAAGCAAAAACCAATTTTGTTATAATCAAATAAAAACATCAAAAACTTTTCATTTTAGGCACGTAGGCTCATACAATGTTAGTAAGTAAGTTTTGACACTGTTCGTCGCTTTTTTCGCTGTTGTTTATGTCCCTAGTTTGGCGTAACTTGGACGCAGCACGTTATATCGCATAATATCATATAAAAAAACCGGCCACGTGCGAGTGGGACACGCGCACGAAGGGTTCCGTAATTAAATATTCTGTGAATAGTTAAAGCGTTTACCTGTCACCGTCATTAGTATCAAACAAGAAACGGTAAAAAAATCTAGTTTTTTGTATGGAACCCCCCCTTAAATATTTACTTTATTATATTTTTAGTATTTGTTGTTATAGCGGCAATAGAAATACATCATCTGTGAAAACTGTCTTCTCTTCTTTCAACTGTCTAGCTATCACCGTTCTTGAGATACAGCCTGGTGACAGACGGACGAACGGACGGACGACGGACGGACGGACTGACGGACGGACGGACAGACGGACAGCGAAGTCTCAGTAATCGGGTTTTTACCCTTTGGGTACGGAATCCTAAAAATCATCTTTGCGCGCATCCCACACGCACTACAAAACCAAAGTAGATCCAAAAGCAACCTGAAGTCATTGTTATACTGGATACGTAGAGCATTATAGGCTTTCGTAAAATTGATCCACAGGCTGCACATAAACGATTAGCAAAAGAGAAATAATGAGGTTATGTAAATGCAGTACAAAGTATACAAAAGTGATGACTCTGAACTATGTCGGCAACAACATTAACTCTTGACCTGTCATTTTTGATTCGCCTCGTTTCTCAATAATAGTCTTATATCACAGCTACCTTCTTGATTCGGTGATGCCATACTACCTTAATGGGAATAACTTAAATAAGTTTATTTCACAATAAAGAAAACTTGTTCTTGGAAATTTATCATATTTTCTTACAGCTAATAGGTTCGTATTTGACCAATGTCTTTCCTGTCAGTTATGATATGGGCTAAAACTAGAATAGGAATTGGCTCGAAGAGAGCTGTCGGGATATACTGTATATTTATTTATTTAGTGTAATAAGCACGGTATAACCAATTACGCTTATTATTAATTTGTACATTAAGACCTTGGCCTACCAAAAACAACCGTAACTTCCATCCTAGAACGTGTATCTAAGGCGGCATTAGTAGGATCTTATCAAATTTTGTTAGGTGACATGTGCTTGACAACAGATTTTCGATACGACGGTGGTAGCTCAGACATGCAATCGCAAAATGCCCTACCAACATGCACCATTATTCACCTCAGCTGTTTTGAGATAGTAGTGGATATGATGGATACTGTTTCGGTAGGATTGAATACAGCCCCCTCATTGAGGAGGTGTTGCAATAATCCCCACGCATAGCAGGCGTCTTGTAGATCACAGTGTAATAAAACAGTTCCTCAGAAGGCGCTGCTGCCCAACTTACGGTTTTTTTTTATAAATAATTGCAATAACGCTTGCTCTGCGAATGACCAATACTTGGCCTAATAGGCTCCATCCCAATACAATGGCTAAACAAAGAACGAGAGGAAAAAATTGAGTTATGAGTCCTTGACATGTTAGCTCAAGCGGTTAGAACATACCCCGGCTCTAGGGCTGGATGGACGTGGCTTCGAATCCCGCTCATTACTATATTATTTTCTTTCGTAAATTTGTGATTCCGGATTTTACCTTTAGTATCGTTCCCCACGGGTAATAAAGGCATACCACCGGTGAAAAAGGAATCAAATTAATACTCTTTATAACAAGTGTCATAGTATTGAGACATAAAAATTACATAAACTTAAGCTTGGTCAGTAGAGTCGAAGTGCGGATATATCCGTTACTATTGTGTAATATTATTGTAAGTAATAGTGGTGCCTTCACCAGTAGTTGTACTACCGGGAAGCGGCGCAGGCACCGTTATGTTGCCCTAGCGGGCCGGTTCGATAGCCGATGCGCCCGCGCACCGTACATTCGCACTTGCCGTTCACGACTTGTTATAATATTTGTTATTGGTTTGTGATTTGTTATTGTCTGCATGGTGGAAGGGTATTTTGTGAATGCCCGCCTGGCTAGCTACCACCCTCAAGTAGAAAATCTGTCACCTAGCACCTAACAGTGTGTTCCGGCAGCAGTCCTTGAGAGCCAGAAAAATTACAGGCTAATGAGACCTAAGAACTGGACGTCTCAGTGTGACGGGCACTGTGCAATTCGTCGCTGACGAAATGCGTCTGTTATAGGCAGAGGTTAGTCCACTTAACATCAGGTGGGCCTCGGAATTGTTCCGTCACAATAACATAAAAAAATAATTTTGTTTAAAATAATATGAGCTAAACTATTATTTCGACAAGTATAAATATACATTAAATGATACGGCTTAGATTGTGTCGTTGTTCTATTATATTTTTTTTATATTATTTCAGGCTTAGGTCATTGTTTTGTTTTAGTTTTCTGTTGTTAGGTTTGTTATTATTGTATGTTGGGGACAACATATAGTACGTAAGGCACAAATTAAATGTTATCTTATGACGTACACACAAGATACATTATTGTTAAATCGACGGTAAACGAGGTAAGCAATGTTATATCTATAATATACTTACTGTATCAGGCGGATTGTCCACTGCTGAATACAGCTTACCCTATCAAGTAGGTAGTTTGCCATAATACGCACGCTTGGCATTTCTTCAGAAAGCGCTGCTGCCAACCATCCGGTATTTTAACTTTAGTCACCTCTTGCGACACCCACAGCCAGCAATGGGGGGTTATAAGACGGTATAGGTAACATTCTAGCCCGGCACCCCACGGGCGTATGCTTATAATAGACATAAAATATGCTGTACCATTTAAGCAATAAGCATTTTAACATAACAATATATTTTATTGCAATTTAGTTACTATTATTTCAAATTTAAATCGACTAAATAAATAATCGACTAATAGTAACCTACAATTTGTTAGAAACTGGGCATCCCTATTCCGCTGTGGTCATTGCACCAATTACCTATACCAAGCACAATAAATATTAAGCTTGTAGGAAGGTAGTGCTATGAGTTATTGCCGATTTATAATCGAGTAACGGTATATCGATACACCTAGCTCGGCCACAATTATAAGAAAGATGCGGAAACATGCCAATTAAGTGCACGAGAGGTTTAGCTGCATTCAAAACGCAAAGGGGTAATCAGAGATGACGGATTACTACGGGTATTAGCTGGGATCCTGGCATACATCTCTACCCTCACCCACATTCATGGGTTGGTTAAGGCTAGGTGCTGCTAACCTGACCTTCCTTCAAAATATCTCTAGTGTGCTTGGTATATAGTTTGTAGTGAACTGCATTTACTTATTAGATTTTCTTGTTTCTCTTCCGACTTAAAAAAAAGGAGGAGGTACTCAATTCATCTGTATGTTTTTTTAATATTCATATCAGACAACAACCGGGACCGACGGCTTAACATGCCCTCTGAAGCACGGAAGCGCTCAGTAGTAATGTCACTAGCGGTCACCCATCCAACTCATGACCTCGGCGGACGTTGCTTAACTTTGCTGATCGGTTAAGAACAGCTAAGCAAACTTCGCTACGAGCGCTTCATTCACAGGTCGGATACACTGCTACCTAAATAGAGGTAGCAGTGTAGATAGTACGCGTCTATCTAGTCTACCAAGGTAGGTAAAACAGTGTATAGTAGTACTGTACATTTAGGTAGGTATAGTAATATTTGTTTAGTAAAAATATTCGTGCATGGTTCGTATGCATTATCGATAATAAACAAAACGAAATACACTAAGGTCATCGATCATTTGAATCGAATCGGAAATGGTCACGGTTCACCGCGGCTTGCATTGGAATCGATTCAGGTTCGATTGCGCAATCGATATTACTGATTTATGTAATCGCTAGCGGACATCGGCATTTTAGCTGTTATGAAGTTTCGATTTGATGTTTCCGTAGGGAAAATTGAAGTAGGATTTTGTTAGTGAGGGTCTTCTTTTTTAATGTAATTGTGACGGAACTAGCATAAGGCCCACCTGATGTTAAGCTGTAATCTCTGCGTGGAAGAGATCACTATTAGTGATAAGGCCGCCCATGTAAACACTTTATTGTAAGCTTTCTTTTACTTTCATGTTGTTTTTGTATATTAAGTGGTGTAACAATAAAGAATTATCTATCTATCTATAACGGAATTTGATTTGAGTGCCGTCACCCTGAAACATACAGTTATTGAGTATCTTGTGCCTGTAATTTTACTGGCTCTCAAGGACTGCTGGCAGAACACACTGTTAGGTGCTGGGCGACAGATTTTTGGAATTCTAGCCGTTTAATTATATAAAATAATACTATTATAATAAAATTAAATATTGTATTTAATATAATTATTATATTATATGAATAAATAATATTTATACTGCGAGTATACTTAATATTTATAATGTCTAATTAGTAATCAGTGTTCTAGTATAAGAAAAACAGTAATAACCGACAAAATAATATGCTGCGTACAATGGAACCCAATTATAATTAAGTTTGTCTACTCTAGCAGCTTCGAAATATTTGCGGGTTGGTAGATAGAGTATGACATTAAAAATACGATACTTAATTAAATATCAGTGATATAAAGTCACCGATGAATTCGATAACATCGATGGCAATCAAAAATGGCACCCCTGGCTGTTAATATCAATTGCCAGAACATTTTCTTAGATACTTAGCAGGTTCAAAAGTAAGTACTTAACTATTTTATTATAAAATCTAACGTGGTTTTCACTCATTTAAGTAAATACGGGATAACTCACGTGAATAAGTCAGATAGCTCCGACTATAGTTTCAACCACATTCGGTGGTATTTTTCAAGGAGAGCTCGGGACGCCCGCTTTGTCATCTCGCTTAGCTCGCTCATTTTAGTAAACAATTGATTTTAAATATAGAAGCAATGATGGCCGAGCGGTAATAGCTATGGACTGCCGTGGCGCAGTACCCTGGTTCAATCCCCACCGCCGGCTTGAGCTTCACCGCATGTTGGAAGGGCATTTTGCGATTGCCCGCCTGGCTAGCCACCACCCTCAAGTAGAAAGTCTGTCGCCAAGCACCGAAAGGTGTGTTCCGGCAGTAGTCCTTGAGAGCCAGTGAAATTACAGGCACAATAAGACTTAACAACTACGTCTCAATGTGACGGGCGCAGTGCAATTCGTGACTTGCGATGAATTGCAACTGTTATAGGCAGAGGTTAGTCCACTTAACATCAGGAGGGCCTCGAGCTCGTTCCATCACAATAACATAAAAAAAAAAAAATACGGGATAACTCACGTGAATAAGTCAGATAGCTCCGACTATAGTTTCAACCACATTCGGTGGTCTTTTTCAAGGAGAGTTCGGGACGCCCGCGTTGACGTCTCGCTTAGCACTTAAACAAAAACTATAGTCGGAGCTATCTGACTTATTCACGTGAGTTATCCTTTATTATTTACTTAAATAACAATTTCGTTTTCACTACAATGGAACAGGATTCTGCGTAAACCGGATAAGAGATAACACAATGATGTCCAAGAAAGTCGCATTTCGCGTTAAATTCTCGAAATTCAAGTTTGGAACGGTGTTTTTATGAATGAATCATCTTTAGGTTTGTAGGTTAGTAGTTAACGCGTTAGTTCTAGCATTCTTATTCAAATTCATAGGCAGCCTAATGACGATAATTTGTATTATGTCGTAAAATTTTTTTAACCGTTATGATATGCATTATATTATTTATTTCCTAAATCTCTTTGTATCTTAGGTATTAAGTAGGTACTACCTAGAAGTAATAGTACTATGGGTGAAGGTAATAAGGCAAGAAGTATAAGTAAAAATGAGTATATATACATAATAGATTTATAACCTGATACGAATTATTGTTAGTTTAATTTTAAATACTATCTGATCTGATAGTAAGTTATGATTTTGTTCAAGCTTTTTGAAGCGCTCGTAGCAAAGTTTGCTTAGCTGTCCTTAACCGATCGGCAACGTCCGCCGCGGTCATGAGTTGGATGGGTGACCGATAGTGACATTACTACTGAGCGTGCACGTGCTTCCCCGGTTGTCGTCTAAGGATGACAGCGGTTATAGCATAGTGGTAGCATTTTTCGAATGCCCGCCTGGTTAGCTACCACCCTCAAGTAGAAAATCTGTAACCAGTACCTAACGGTGTGTTCCGGCAGCTGTCCTTGAGAGCCAGTAATTCTTGGTTAGCTAGAACAACATCTTCGACCACATCATCAGTTACCATCAGGTGAGATACTGGCCAAAGAAAGGCTATCAGCTATTAAAAAAAAGCCAACCTAGAATTACTGGCTTTCAGGGACAGATATGTTTACACATCGTTATGTGATGGCGACAGATGTTTGTAGTTGTGTTTTTTTTTGATAGCTTCTTATCTATGCCTATTTTTTTGTGGGATACACCTCTATAGTGGTAAAATAATATAATTTAATTTTTATTATTATAGTCTATAATGATAGTCTAATAGATAGAAAAAACATGTATGTTTTTCCTATCACGCGGGCAGCACGCGCGCGGAACGCGGATTGCCGACACGCATAACACTGCAGCGGCAAACGATATGTTTTTTTATTGTGACGGAACAAGCCCGAGGCCCACCTGGTGAGTGGACTAACCTCTGCCTATAACAGATGCATTTCGTCAACGACGAGTTGCACTGCGCCCGTCTTACTTAGACGTACAGTTGTTAGGTCTCATGTGCCTGGAATTTTACTGGCTCTCAAGGACTGCCGGAACACACTGTTAGGTGCTTAACGACAGATTTTCTCCTTGAGGGTGGTCGTTAGCCAGGCGGACATTCGCAAAATGCTCCTCCACCATGCGGTGAAGCTCAAGCCGGCGGTGGGATTCGAACCATGGACCTGCTGCACAGTAGTCCATAGCCAATGTCACTGAGCCATCACTGCTTCAATTATTGTCCTGCGTGTGTTTTGGGGCCAAGTCTGCTAATTACATGTTCATATTAAGCATAGATTAATTCAATAATCATAGAAGACAGAATCGGTAGTCTGCTGATCCCTTATGAATATATGAATTGTGAATCTATGATGAATCTAGACTGGTCTGACGATATTGCCAACAAAAAATAAAAATAGAAGAGTAAGGTAATTCAGAAAACAATTTCATTATTATTATATTATTTCGTTTCGTTTTCATATGAAACAGAGATTGAATCAATATTGACTCAATATGAAGGATATGAAGTTAGTAGACTACCAAACTGTCAAAATTGACCGAGTCCATTATAGATTCATATTGATTAGCAGACTTGACACCCAGGAGCGTGCTATCACCCGTATGCGGACCGGATCCGCGCAAGAGCGAAAATACGCATCACAGGAAAACAGCCCTTACACGTGTTGAAAACACAAACGTTGCCAACTTTTGTTGTTTGAAAACCCAGCTTTAGAGAATAGATGTTGAAAAATAGCAATAATTTGAAACGTATTTCAACTGACGTTACCTAATTATTTTCAAATGATCCTCGCATGGTGAGCCACAATAGAATTGCGTTGCGAAATGCGAAGACCGTTCGAGGCTGAGCAAGTAACGGATTGAGCAGGATGTTGGCAATAGGTAAGCCCTTTGGATTGTCGGCACGGCAGGTGTGTTTGGTGGTGCGCCTGCTGACGCTGGTCAAGGTTGGAATGATATGTCTAGGTCAAATACTATTGCAAATTTAATTGCTGCCTTGGATACGACATTATATAGCTGACATTAAATCCAATGGAAGACAATAATGACGAAGCAAAAATAATGAACCAGATCCCTGTGGGGTGCCGTACTAAAATTGAACTACCCCATACCTTCCTCTACGAAGAGAAAACAACCGAAAGTGGACAGCAGCGCCTTATGATGATGGCGGCAATCTTACACTGCGAAAATTCCAAAAAAAACTTGGGGAACAAGCTTGGGGATGACAAAACCACTACTGTTACTTCAATCAAATATATACCCTATATCACAGGCTGTCGATGCTAAATTGAGCCACTACCTGCGTCTACGGGTTTGTTGCCATGTTTTGCATTTGAAGGAGTGTTGGCAAGACCTTGCGATTTTCGCGGCATTTCCGACCTCGCACTGCCAAAATTTGGAACCAGCTGCCTGGTGAAGTATTTCCGAATAGATACTACTAAGGGGCCTTCAAGAAAAGAGCATATTCGCTCCTCAAAGGCCGGCAACGCATCCACGAGACTTCTGGTGTTGCGAATGTTCGTGGGCGACGGTGATCACTTACCACCAGGTATGCCTCCTATCCCATAAAAAAAAAGACTTCGCCATGAAAGGCAATTACAATAAGTGCTTCTTTAGTTGATAGAGAAAAACAGCTTGAACCGACCCCATCCAATTACTTATTTGTACATTTGGGTTATGTTCTAAAAGATTGAGAAACGAATAACGATTGAGAAAATTATGTACTTTTTATATGTCTTAATAAGACATAAGAAAAATTATGCTGATCTCCTGATGATGCTTCGTGTAGAATCGATTCGTGTCGAAAACTCCTTCGGCGTTTTTGTTATATTTAAATGGTTTTTATTTTAATTTTGATAATTATTTAATATCAATTATAAATATTCGTAAGGTCTGAATCAAAGACACTTCAATTTGAAGCGAAAATTATAAACCAAAGCTTGTTTGAATTATTTTTTTATGGGATTGTGACGAAACACGCAAGCGGTAACCTTTGACTATAACATATCTTTTCATGACGAAGTCCCTTGCGAAATATCTCCCTTGCAAGTGTTGAAAATTGAATTGATTTGCGGCATAACGGCTGTATCTTTTGATTGCGTTTGCTTAGAAGTTTGATTTTTTCACAGCTCTAAGGGACAGTAGATCTGAGTATTTGATATTAATTTCAGCTTGATACCTCCATGCGTTCCTGAGAAAAAGGGTCAGACAGACAGACGGACAACAAAGTGATCATGTTTGTCAGGACTAGCAGAAGTCAACCCTAAGAGGTTGTTAGTATTTTACCAATAACCCTGTATAAGGTTTCCGTTTTTTCCTTTTGCGGTACGGAACCTTAAAAAGGTGAAAATTATTAAATGGAGATCTGTAATTCTGGATTAAAGTTAATTCTTTCAAAATTATCTACCATCACAAGTGAACGCGTAAATTTCACAGAAACGTAAGTCAAGGCCGTGAAAATTGAAAGAAAGGAATAGGTACCTATTGCTGATTGCTCTCAGTTGAATCTAGTTCGTCCCAGTTCTACAAAAAGCGTGCAATTATATAGAAACAATGGCTTGCAATCGATTACGACACGGAACAATGTGGAGGCGGTGTTACCGTGCTCTCTTTGACTATGGCACCTTGACTATACCTAGCTTGGTGTATTGGTCTATTATTAAGCCCTGAGGGTCCGAGCCAGAATGACGTAAAATAAGGTTGGCAGCAGTGTCTCCTGAGGAACTGCTGCCGACGAATCTTGCAGATTCCCAAGACGCCTGTCGATTAGGGCAAAACCCCGTCTTAGAAAATATACTTCTTTTTGGAGGCTGTGTTCAGCAGCGGGCAATCCGGCTGATACAGTAACCTATAAAATATTTACAAATAAACACGACTTCAAACATAAAATACTTACCCATTGTTAGGGATGACTAAAATATTACTCGTCAGACCTCACTCAAATTTAAATGGCTCTTTTTTTTATGACTGTTAGGTTGTCCTTTGACCACTATCTCACCTGATGGTAACTGATGATGTGGTCGAAGATGTTGTGCAGGCTAACCTAGAAGTACTGGCTCTCAATGAGAGCTGCCGGAACACACCGTTGGCGACAGATTTTCTACTTGATGGTGGTAGCTAGCCAGGCGGGCATTCGCAAAATACCCTACCACCATGCTATAACGACTGCCATCCTAATACAACAACCGAGACCGACGGCTTAACGTGCCCTCCGAAGCACGGAAACGCTCAGTAGTAATGTCACTAGCGGTCACCCATCCAACTCATGACCGCGAGCGACGTTGCTTAACTTTGCTGATCGGTTGAGAACAGCTAAGTAAACTTCGCTACGAGCGCTTCAATAGAGCTTATGTTTAACTTACCACCAGTTATAGTAACATATAACAGACAAAAATAGTAAATGATCATAAAAATTAAACCCGCATTTTAATGTACATTTATAAACAAAGTTAGCAAAATGACTCCGAATAAATCATTGTTAACTCAAAAGTAGTAAATTATCACCAAACGTAACCTCCTCGCTTCGCTCGTCGTCGCACCTAAATATGACTTTGAGATTTAGTGATCATTTACTACATTTTTGGTGTTCGATTACAATTTTTGGTAAAACAACAAAGGTATCAAAGCATTTTTTTTTAATGTTATTGTGATGGAACGCTCAAGCTCTGGGCGGGATTCGAACCATGGACCTGCTGCGCGGCAGTCCATAGCCAATGCCACTGAGCCATCACTGCTTCGACTTTGAGAATTAGTGATCATTTACTACATTTTTGGTGTTCGATTACAATTTTTGGTAAAACAACAAAGATATCAAAGCATTTTATGGCGGTCATTATATTTAATCCCAATTTAAATGGGACCACACGACTCACCAGATTTCGAATATAAAAACAATCATCAAAATCGTGACACCCAGTAAAGCTATGAGGTATCACACCTAAAAAAACGTCGAATTGAGATTATCTTCCTTATTTGAAGCCGGTTAAAATCTACCAAAGAACTCATTAGATTTCTAATCGGGAGACTTATTGTCAACAGAGATGAACTGTATGCCTTTATTAACAAAATACTACGAACTATATACAACACTACAGCTACTACAATAAATGCATTTAGATCCCTATAAGTCATTGCAGACTAATAGGCAGTCCAAATGCTCCAGCCTACTATCAGTTGGCAGCGTGCCCAGCATGCTGGCAGCATTGCCCCGTTGAATTGCAATGCTTATTTAATTTTGACATATTAGACATTTTCTTTTGAAAACGGTGCCCATTATGGTATTCAAAATTTCTGAATGACGATCATTTTGTTATTATATTTTTAAATATAAGTATATATAGATTAAATAAATTAAATACTAATTGATATTATATTTTAACGAACATTAAAAAATTGAGAAAGGATGGCAAGTTGACGCGTATATATTTGTTTATTTATCGAATCTCTGCGATTCTAGATAGTAAATATTTATTCATAGTCCTATCCTGATGTTTTTTTTTTGTTGGGTAGTGTGTTATTAAAGACCAGCTAAACCTCCAACATAATTTTACAACTGAAATTCTTTGAACAATAAAAAAAAAAGGTTGTAAACCCCTGTCCTTAAAAGGCATATATTTGTATGCACTAGCGCACAAAATCCATTTTAGTCCGCTTACACCTGGCGTAATACAAGTAATTTACGAGCATGAAAAGTGAAAACTATACCTAAGTATAGTGTTCGGATAAAATTTTAAGATGTTTGAAAGTTAACGACAGACAAACAAACATTATGCACATTATCGAGCCCTTATACCACACGCGCTCGTTTCAGCGCTTCTAAGCTAGTCCTATTTTCATTAAAATAATTACTATACAAGACAGGTCCTTCCAGACGCATCCTATATCATCGTCGGAAGAAATAACATATCTTGAACACCGCAGGTACTATTTAGCTGTTTTTGTAATAACTGGAATGATGGCAAGGCACAGAAGCCACAAACAGAAACACCGTGACTTTGTTGCAGGGTGTTGCCATTAATAATAACTTCAGAGTAAATACAATTTAGAAAAAATAAAGATTTAAAACGGGACTTCAAACTCTCTGAAGTCCGAAATAACTTGTTGGAGTTGGAACCATGCTGATTTATATCACTCGATCTCCCATTCGAATGGTCCGTATTTGAAAATCGGCGATGGTTAAGAGGCCTTTTACATTTTGCAGCCGTCTCACTCGCACTTTTAAAGATTATTTCAAATAGCAACAATATGGTTTATATTTTTTTAAATGTAGTCAATCATTATTTCGCTGCATGCAACTATAGATGTTCTCAACATATTTTTACTTTGTTACATGTTGAGACCAATTAGAATTAGAGGCCCAAAATTTAAAATAACTAAATTACGCGTTTTGGATCCCCCATAACAGATATCAAAATGAAAATTAGTAGAGAACATCTATAGTTGCATGCAGCAAAATAATGATTGACCACATTTAAAAAAATATAAACCATATTGTTGCTATTTGAAATTATCTTTCAAAGTGCGAGTGAGAAGGCTGCAAAATGTAAAAGGGCTCTTAAGCTGATCTGTAGGGACAAGAGTATTATAATATTTTTTTATTGTGACCTTTAATTATATTGTATTTTATTATTTTTGATTATTCTGAGGACATTTTATCTATAAATCTTATCAGTTTATTAATTATTTTTATTGGTTCATATTATTTAAATTATCATATTATTACTTTGACATTATTTTTTAACTGACCACTTCATAATTTTACTATTTAAGTACTTGTTTATTTTGATGCATGTTATATATATTTATGGGATAATTGTCATATAAATGAATTTGAATTTAAATAGTTTCATCGTATTTGGTAGTATAAACTAAACTTAAAAACAATTGTTTTTAAGAATTGACGAGATAAAAATTGATGAGCGATCGAAAAGTAAAGAAGTACAGAATAATGCAAATCAACCTCACCGCTCCCTGTGGTTTGTTGGTAATATAGGTAGAAAACTCATTGTTACTGCACACAGACTACGATTCGGACACATTTCACTTAGGAAATTCGCTTATATGATGGGTAAAGTATCGTCACCTAATTGTGAGATGTGATAAACCTGAGGTTGTTTACCTCATATTGTTGGTGTGTGTCCGGATTCCGGAACCAGACCGATAGGCGTACAATATTTATAGACATTAATGTGAGTGAGACAAACATCGGTGTGGTATTTGACGAATTGTCCAGGCCAACTTCACATGACGCTGGTATGATTTAAGAAGTAGTGGCTCCTTGCCTTACACTTTTACATCACACCCGCCGCGGTATGGTTTGCGTTCTGCTGTTTCTGAGCGTGATTATCATATCTTTAAATTTTTCGTAGATTATAGATACTACAGAATTCATTGAATGAAACGATTCAATCAAAATGGAGGTCAAATCATATAACAGCGGTGATAATTGCAGTTTGAAGGCTTTAATGGATTTAAAGCCTTCGCAGCTACTGTTATGATATGCATGAAGAGATTTAGTTTCACATCAACGATATACCCTTTACAGGGTTATTGGTAAAATGCTAACAACTTCTTAGGGTTGACTTCTGCTAGTCCTAACATACATTTTGAGATGTTATTTTTTTTACAAAATTACAAATATACGATAGGAAAAATTTATTCATGTGCGGGATTCTAACTCGCGTCCATCCACTCCTTTAGCCGCGGCATGCTCTAACCAATTGAGCTAACATGACATGACGTCATGTTAGCTCAATTGGTTAAACATAAATATTTACATCGAATAAAGTAATAAAAAATATGAAACAATACATTATAGACATAAGAGACTTTTGACATCAGGTGGTCCTCGTGCTTATTCAGTCAAAACATATAAATAACACAAAAGTTATTTTTTAAACAATAAAGTCATCTCATTAATGTTTGTTACATTAGTCATTATATATATATATATATAGAGATAGTTGTAAACATTTTTGAAACCACGCCCGTCGCGGTAAGCTTTGCGTTCTGCTGTTTTTGAGTTTGATTTACATTTGAATTTAATGAAGCAGTGATAGCTCAGTGGCATTGGCTATGGACTGCCGTGCAGCAGGTCCATGGTTCGAATCCCACCGCAGGCTTGAGCTTCACCGCATGGTGGAAGGGCATTTTACGAATGCCCGCCTGGCTAGCGACAACCCTCAAGTAGAAAATCTGTCGCCAAACGGCAGTAGACCTTGAGAGCCAGTAAAATTACAGGCACGAGACGTATAACAACTGTAACCTATAACACACTGACCTATAACAACAGTGTGACGGCACAGTAGACAGCAATTCGCCGTTGATAAAATGCATCGGCTATAGGCAGAGGTCAGTCCACTTAACATCAGGTGGGCCTCGGGCTTGTTCCATCACTAACATAAAAAAAACATTTCTTTAAACGCTTCATAATTGGTGGTATAGGTAGTTAGGTGGTACGTACCTATACCTAGGTTTCTATTACGGATTTGGTACTATAAATCATAAGTCCTATACCTAAGCAGGTACACGGAAAAAAAGGATCTCTTTGGCCAAGAATTTCAATATTCTTAGAATAATTGTTTAAAATCAAGTAAATATTTGCTTTACATAAGTAAATTATCTTAATCTAAAAAACACAGTATTCTTAAATGAAAAATAATATATTCTTGCATTTAATTCTTGATTGAAGAAAGATTTATTGGTTCAAGAATATTTATTTACCAAACAAAGTAAATATCTGATTTTAACTGAACAATTTCAAAACTTTATAAATCAAGATAATATTATCTTCTTCCAAGATGATATTTTACTTAATTTGAGACAAATCGATTTTTCTTGGCTGAAGAAATAAAATAACTTTGTTGAAGAAATGTTTACTCATTCTAAGAAATTGACAATTTCGTTTCGAAATCTAGTTATATTTTGTAACTCAAGAACGTTATCATATTTTTAATGAAGACTTGTTGTCTTATTTCAAGAATTTGGTTTACTTAAACCAAATAAATAAGTGTATTTTGGCACAAGATTCAAAATATTCTTCGTCCAAGATTGTGTGTGCTCGATTTGAGAATATGCCAATCTAATTTCAAGAAACAGTTTATTTCAGCTGAAAACTATATAATTACTCAAATTGTTAACAGTTTTTCTCATTCCGAGATGTAAATTTACTTGATCCAAATAATTTCGTGTATTTTGACACGAGATTCAATACATTCTTCGTTCAAGATTGTGTGTGATTGATTTGAGAATATCCCAATAATATTTCAAGAAAAAATTCATTTCAGCTGAAAACTATATATTTACTCAAATTCTTATCAGTTTTTCTCATTCCAAGATGTTGATTTACTTGATTCAAATAATTTCGTGTATTTTGACACGAGATCAATACATTCTTCGTTCGAGATTGGGTTTGCTTGATTTGAGAAGATACCAATCTTATTTCAAGAAAATGTTCAATTCAGCTGAAAATTATAATATTTACTCAAGATCTTAACAGTTTTTCTCATTCCAAGATGTTGATTTACTTAATTCAAATAATTTCGTGTATTTTGACACGAGATTCAATACATTCTTCGTTCGAGATAGTGTTGCATGATTTGACAATATGCCAACCTTATTTCAAGAAAGAGTTACTTTCAGCTGAAAACTATATATAATATTTACTCAAATTCTGATTCAAGACATTCTTAATTCGTTCAAGATTGTGTGTGCTTGATTCGAGAATATGACAATCTTATTTCAAAGAAGAATTTATTACAAATGAAAACTATATAATTTCTTAAGTTTAAAAAAAAACTCTTTCCAAGATGTTGATTTACTTGATCCAAATAATTTCGTGTATTTTGACACCATACCAATCATATTTTAAAAAAATTGTTTATTTTAATAATATTAAGTTTGCAATAACGCCTGCTCGGTACATTACATTACAAAATCACAAATTTACGAGAGAAGAATATGGCCTTTTATTTAGAGGACGGCAGATATTACCTACTACTTACCTAATTAAGTAATATCTAGTTATACAGACTATAGATAAAGATGATCAGGTGCATTTTTTTTGGAAGCTGGTAAAATAGGACTATTTAATAGTTGGTAGGTTAGTACGTATTGTACCGACTGTGGTGATCGAGGTTAAAAGATAATTGAGATCTGTGAGTGAGTGTGGCAGAGGAAGACAGGGCCGCAAAACTGCTTTTCTTGACCCAAGAATGCTAGTCTTCCTCAACCTCAAGACTTGAGCTGCACAACAGTTTGTAGTAATAATTTATCTCCGAAGACTGCTTTTCTTGACCCGAAAATGCTTGTCTCAACCTCAAGTCTTGAGGTTGCCAGCAGTGTTGCCAGTGTGGGTTTACAAAAGTACGTATACAGACAAGGAGAATGGGTTTAAAAAAATCCTGGCCAATTGCGAGTTGCGCTGTGACGGTATGCCAACTCTCTTTAAATTTGATTTTGGGACCAAAAATTCGTGTTTTATTTTATTCATTTAGGATTCATATAGCTTTAATACACGTAACGTAGGAAAAAGGCAAAACAAATCGGTACTTCAGTACCTACTAAGCTGATAAAGTGGGTTGGGCGAGTAGAACTATGATTCACGATCAGATTTTCATGGTCCGACTTTATCAAGTTGTGTTGGTCAATTTCATGCATAATTATAAATTATTATTTTATAATTTTGAGTGTTTCTTTTAGAAGTCTTTTTTACCCGACTGAAACTAAAAGTGTAAAATAAAAAAAAACTACAGTAGTTTTTTTTTTAATGAATAATTTTATTTTACATCACCGTTTTATTTTCAAGTCTTAATTTTAAAGGAAAAACTGGAATATATCGTTGTTATTAATAGTTAATAGTTTGTTGTAAATATTTTAAGATTTCATTGTAAGAATGAAAGTTTTTAAGTTTTATGTAAATACGGATTTCTCCCTTGAGGTCAGTTTGGTTTTAGACATTTTAATTATTCTAACAAACGCTAGAATTTCTCTAAGGTTTTGAGATGAGGCCGTCAAACTTACACATATAAGTATCGTATCTTGAATACTACTGAACTAATTTGTTGAAACTTGCAATATTCCCGAAATTGAATTAAACGAAAGCCGATAAAAAAATGGTACAATCCTACTGACATACACCTTTTAATATTGTATATTTGTTTGTAAGCCTTTATTTATTATTAAAATGTGAATATATTGCAGTTCCAATAATATTACATACGTACACGTGTCGCATTGCTAACCTTCTTTTTTAAGTCGATACTTAATAAGTTTGTTATTATGTTTAATTATTGAAAGGAAATATTTAACCAAACTAAGTGATTCTGAGGCACAACAGAACCCTAAAAACTGCGAATAAAAATTTCAGATTTGAAAGGGTCTTATTAATTGACCTAGCAGTGTGATTGTGGCGTTTGGCGTTAATCATCGCTCTGAGATCTAATTTGCACAGTTTAAAAGTTTCTTTCATTTGAATATGATCTTCCTATTAGTTCCTATGGGCATAATGTGCAAAATACAAAAATAATAAAATACAAATCAAAAGGACTGATTTTACGTTTATTTTACTTTCAAAGCGCGCTATGTTTGATAGTCGCATGAATTTATTTAGAAAAAATCTTCGTAAGAAAAAAGGCATAAGTTATGCTTCAATTAGGTGGTGAAAGTAATTCTATGGAAGCTAAGGAAATAACACGAAGAGTAACGTTTTTCAACTCCATAGCTTACAATGCACTTGTGCACTTTAGAAACAGTTTATAAAAGTTTAATGCTTATAAATATAAAATAATAACAAATATTTTTCAAATATTTTATGAAAACATCAAATTAATATTTTAATAAAACACTTAAAAAATACAAAATATATCTAGTGACAATTCCGCCTTATTTTCCTGTTAAGCCGACGTGCCGTCACAAACGCCACGCAGCCAAACCGGAGGGAGCGCACGAGAAAGTTTTCTCGATCGTGCGCTCGTAGAGTCAAGACCTCCTGAAGATGCTTCGTGTAGAAGCGAAACGGGTCGAAAATTCTTCCAGTTTGGCTGCGTAGCGTTTGTAACGTCACGTCGGCTTAACAGGAAAATAAGGCGGAATTGTCACTAGATATATTTTTGTATTTATTAAGTGTTTTATTAAAATATTAATTTGATATTTTCATAAAATATTTTAAAAATATTTGTTATTATTGAATATCTATTTATTATCTTATAAATATAGATTTGACTAGGTGTATTTGCATACCTATACATTTATTTAACATATAAAAGAAGTTTATAAACCTACAAACTGTAAAGCTACGTAAACATTATACGTTTGTTTCAAAATTGTAGCTTTCTAAGGAAATTAACGTAACTTTTGAGTAAGAAGTCCTGGCAGCATTGGAATGCGACTCTTTCAGACATTTAAATTTTTGCGTTATTTTTCGATTGGACGACGCGAAGTGCGCACTATTTGTCTTCGTGTATAAAATAACTGTTGTTGGAGTTTACAAAAATGTGAACTGAAGAACTTCTGATATCCTGGACTGCGGAGAAGATGTTGTAGATAGCTTGGCAGGTAAGTTTTACCATGATCCAAGAAAACATTGTGAACTTACCTACAGTTATTTGTAAAACTCATATTGTGACAAGATCTTGCATTTTATGATACTTAACTAGGTATAAGTACAAAATGTGAGATAGTGTTCAAATGCTTATCGGCAATAAAAAGCAGTCAAGTGCAAGTCCGGTATCTGTGTATTATGGTTGGTTCTGCATTGTATTAACCCGAGAGAAAAACGGTGGGTTTGTTTTATTTAGTCCGTTAATTCCTGTAACAAATATGAAGATTATGTGACTACGACTGGTTATTATAATGTAATATTTTACATAAATAATATACTTATATTATATTTGCAATCATACATACACATTATTTTTTCTGAATAAATAGGTTGTTGTGATATTTGCTTTCCGAATAGTTGTTAGATTAGTTTTTGGTTTGAATGAATGGGACATATTAATATCACGACTCCCTCCGTGGGGTGCCGGGTTAGAATTGCATCTCCCCATATCACCCCGTGGGTGTCGTAAGAGGGAACTAAGGGAAAAATACTGGAAGGTGGGCAGCAGCGCCTTCGCAAGAACTACCAACTTACACTGCGATCCCCAAGCCGCCTGCCAAGCTTGGGGATTATGGCAAATACCCCCTTAATAGGGGAGTGAGGCTGTGTTCAGCAGTGGACGATCCGGCTGATACAGTACAGTAATATCACGACTGACTTATGTGGCTCTTTGTAGGTGTAGTTCAGACAAATTAATTAAAAAAACTCAAATACTCGTGATAATTTCTATTTAAAACATTTTGTACTGCTGAATGTAGGTATTCCGCAGTACAAAAAAAAATTAAATAGAATTTGCTACGGGTACTTGAGTTCTTTTAATACAGTGGCATCTTTGAAACAGTAGAGCATAAAGCAAAGTAAACCGATCCCTAAAGTATGTCACAATCTATCTACTTTGACATGGTTTGTCTCCAATTTATTTGATAACATTAAAAATATCCAGATCTCGAAGAGATAGTTTCCTTTAGGTAAAATGTGTGTGAAATGCTCACATGGAGTTGCTTGCAGTATAGTAGCTACCTTCATAGGCAGATTGTGGTTTATTTACTAAATTTACTGTTTTTCTTATTTTAGAATTGCATAAAGATGATATAATTTCGCTTAAAATCACTGATGAACCATGGGAAGATTTTATCAACAAATCGAAAAATACCTGCGAACTCCGACTGTTATTAGAATACAAAACTGCTCGGCCAATATTGAGTGATACTAGAAGTGGTGTTTTGGTAAGTAATCAAAAAACTGTATGTATGACGTCAGAGACTGCCATCCATTCCAACACGTATCAAACCCCATGATTGTAACAAACACATTTTGCATGGTGGTAGGGCATCTTGCGAATGCCCGCCAGGATAGCTACCACTTTCAAGTAGGAAATCTGTCAGCGCCAAGCACCTAACTGTGTGTTCCAGCAGCTGTCTTTGAGAGCCAGTAATTCTAGGTTAGCATGGACAACATCTTCGACTACATCATCACTTACCATCAGGTGAGATAGTGGTCAAAGGCTAATCTATAAGGCATAATAAATAGCTTAACACTAATTCTTGAATTAATAGTAGCTTATTCTCTAATTGTTAGTGAACTATTTCAACATGTTATAATGTAATATCATAAATTATTATTATTCTATTTGAGATTAACTACTGACATCTATAACAATAGTCCCCTATATTGTTTCGTATTGGATTACCTGAAACTTAATAACACCACCTAAACCTCTTATGTTTAAATTATTATTTTAATTTTTTTGAATGTAATTCATTCATTCATTATGTTATTTTAATTTTGGGATACCTGTCCTAAATCAATGACTCACTCACTGACACTCCTCACCTATTTTCAGATTCATCTAGACTTTGATGCAATACATCCGGGAAAGTCAAATATGTTCCACCTTCTAAGGAATGTATTCATAGAAAAGATCACAGAATTAAAAATAAACGTATATTCAAAAGAAGAGACTGCGGCTTTATTCGAATATGTAAACATTGTGTAGCAAAATTGAAAACAAAAGTAATAAAATAATTTTATAATAGCATGTTTTAAGTTCCTCTATTTTAGGATGATGTTTTGTACAAATAATTGTATATGTTGCATGGATATTGTAAAACCCGGTATGACAAAATGCTACCGTGTTTTTTTGTGTTTTGTTTAATCTTCCGAGTGATATGTAATATTTGAATAGCAATTTACTGGACAATCATTTACTGGACACAATCAAGGATATTATAAATAAACTTTTGAGATCAGAACCGACACGGCCCTCGTTAAGTTGTTATTCATAGGTAATTATTATGTTTTTATTGTAATTGTGTAATTACAGTGGACCATATCGATTCTGAGTGAACTTCGAACGTCTATATTGAGTTAACCAATTAATCAAACGGTAAAATGTTTGCTTTCGTGTACACATAGAGCTATAATACATATATTTACTGATTGTGTCCTATGAAATTATAATTTAAGTACTAGAAATTGACGTGAGATATTTTATGAAAATTTTCATTGACATGCCAGTATGTAAATAATAATACGTGCAATGACACTTCAACCTATACTTATAGTCAAGTTTTATATATCTAAGAGATTTAATTTCAATAAATATATGATCCACCTTCTTTTCCAGAAACATTGCATTTAATTTATAGTCCAGTACCTACCTGTACGATTTATGTTTCATACTAAAACATTATAGTCATATATGTAGGCATGTACTATTCTTAGCTAAAAAGGTACACGTTAAGGGCATATGTTAATAGTAAAACAATATGTTAAGACATAATAAACACAAAGTATTGTTCGCAGAAGAAGTGATTTTGTATACTTATCTATATTTTATGATACAATATGTGTGTATTTCAGACTATATAATTAATCTTAAGTGATAGTTTTAATATTCTTTTCTAAAAATTTATTTGTTTAACTCGAACACCAATATTTCCAGTATTAAATATTAGAAAAAATACATTGTATTAGTATAAAACAATACAGTTTTGCCGTAATACAAGCACCTTCTATATTTAATTCTAGTATGAAATATATCTTCATCTAAGAATGTATTGTGTTAGTATTAAACACACAAGTCTTTTCTAGAAACAATTATCTGTTGTCTAAGAAAATAAGAGGCTTCATCTAAGATTACATTGTCTTTGAATGACGCATACGAGTCTTGTTTGAGAACAAATATCACTTCAGCTAAGAAAAGTAGAGGCTTCACTTAAGTATATATTGTGTTAGTATGAAACAAACGAGTCTTATCTAGAAACAATTATCTCTTCCTCTAAGAATATTAGAGGCTACACCTAAGATTACGTTGTTTTAGAATGAAAAAAACGAGTCTTGTCTGAAAACAAATATCACTTCAGCTAAGAAAAGTAGAGGCTTCACCTAAGATTACATTGTTTTAGAATGAAACATACGAGTCTTGGCTGAAAACAAATATCTCTTCAGCTAAAAGTAGTAGAGGCTTCTTCTAAGAACGCATTGTGTTAGAATGAGATATAAGAGTCTTGCCTTGAAACAGACAAACCTTCGTCTAAGAATAGTAGAGGTTTCCCCTAAGTATACGTTGTTTCAGTATGAAACAAAAGAGTCTTGTGTGAAAATAAATATTATTTCAGCTAAGAAAAGAAGAGGCTTCACCTAAGATTACATTGTGTTAGAATGAAACATGTGAGTCTTAGCTGGAAACAGATGTCTCTTCAGTGAAGAATACATTTTGTTAGTATAAGACATACAAGTCTTGTCTAGAAACAGATATATCTTAGTCTCAGAATAGAAGAGGCTTCACCTAAGATAACTCTCTTTAAGAATGAAACACACAAGTCTTCTCTGAAAACAAATATCTCTTTAGCTAGGAGCAGTCGAGGCTTCTCCTGAGAATGCATTGTGTTGCTATGAAACATACGAGTCTTGTCTAGAAAATTACATCTCTTCGTCCAAGAATAGTAGAAGCTTCACCTAAGAATACGTTGTTTTAGTATAAAACATACGAGTCATGAGTGAAAATAAATATCACTTCAACTAAGAAAAATAGAGGCTTCACTTAAGATTACATTGTGTTAGTATGAGACAAACGTGTCTTGTCTGAAATTAATTATCTTTTCAGCTATGAATAGTAGAAGCTTCACATAACAATACATTGTTTTCATAAGAGACGTACTAGTCTTGTCTGGAAACATATATCTCTTCAGCTAAGAATAGTATGGTTTCAACTAAGAAAATATTTTCTCAGTATGAAACACGTGAGTCTTGTTTTTAAGATAAAGAATGTTTAAAAGAAAATAGAATAATTATTGTCTTGGCTGTTTATTCTCTAAATAAGACAAAATACATTCTTAATACAAATTTTCAAAATTCTTGTTTCAAGAACGAATGTCTTGTAAGAAAACAATAAAACTGAAACAATATTTTACTTATTTCGAGAATATATTGTTTCCGCCCATATATGAAACTACATTTGTCTTGACCAAGTCGATATTGTCTTCATTTAAGATATCTTTTTTTTCCGTGTATGTATAACCAGTTAAGTATCCCTTAAGAAGCACATAAGGCCGGTCAGCGAAGTCAAGTTTCTACGCAGCGGACCTCGACAGCGATGTCCATTTAATTTTCCACCACTTTCACTGAGAAACTGTGTAATTACGAAACGCTGTTTGACGATTTTATTAGTACGATTTGGTACTTGACTGTTACTTTATTAGTTTCTAGGGATCTGTAGAAGAAAACGGAGCCTATACTAAGTTTAAACCTTTACAGACCTAACCTTTAAAGTGCTGTATCTTTGAACCAAAATATTTTTTATTTTATTTTATTATGCTAGGAAAACTAACAGCTAGTTACAATAATATTTATGAAATATAAAAACAGAAAGCCAATTATAAGTTTTCACAGATACATAAAATTACGTTAGGCGCGGAATACACTATCATACCAATATAAAAATATATACATATGACAATGTAATACCGGCCTTAAATAATATATGTAGTCAGTAGACACAAACGAGAATATAGTGTTGCGAATAATAACTATAGTTAAATACATCACATTAAGAGAAGTATATAACTTTTACGCTGTGATGATTTTGTGTTTTTAATCAAAATATATACTTTGAAGTTAGAATGTATGTTACAGCGTGTGGTAACAAATAGTAAATTCAAAAAATAAATAATTTAAAAATTAAAAAGCCTAGCAGAAGTCAACCCTAAGAGGTTGTTAGCATTTTACCAATAACCCTGTATAATAATGATATAAAATTTTAATGTTACATAATTATGCGTAAGACTAAAATGTATGGAACGTCTCGAGCATTACTTCTCACTATAAATCTAGAAGTTCTCAAGAAGTTAGTAGTTAATTTAGTAGTAGTTAAGTACAGGTTTTTCCATTTACGAAGGCAGCCCCTAAATATTATTTCAGTGTATTTAGAACTACGAGATAATACGCTAGGAGACTACTAGTATGATAGAGATATATATATATATATATTTATAGATAGTTGTAAACATTTTTGTAAACACGCCGGTCGCGGTAAGCTTTGTGTTCTGCTGTTTTTGAGTATGATTTACATTTGAATTTAATGAAGCAGTGATGGCTCAGTGGCATTGGCTATGGACTGCCGGTGGTTCGAATCCCACCGCAGGCTTGAGCTTCACCGCATGGTGGAAGGGCATTTTACGAATGCCCGCCTGGCTAGCGACAACCCTCAAGTAGAAAATCTGTCGCCAAACGGCAGTAGACCTTGAGAGCCAGTAAAATTACAGGCACGAGACCTATAGCAACTGTAACCTATAACACACTGACCTATAACAACAGTGTGACGGCACAGTAGACAGCAATTCGCCGTTGATATAATGCATCGGTTATAGGCAGAGGTCAGTCCAATTAACATCAGGTGGGCCTCGGGCTTGTTCCGTCACTAACATAAAAAAACATTTCTTTAAACGCTTCATAATAGGTGGTATATAGGTAGTTAGGTGGTATTTACCTATACCTAGGTTTCTATTACGGATTTGGTACTATAAATCATAAGTCCTATACCTAAGCAGGTATGTATAACCAGTTAAATATCCCTTATGAAGCACATAAGGCCGGTCAGCGAAGTCAAGTTTCTACGCAGCGGACCTCGACAGCGATGTCCATTTAATTTTCCACCACTTTCACTGAGAAACTGTGTAATTACGAAACGCTGTTTGACGATTTTATTAGTACGATTTGGTACTTGTCTGTTACTTTGTTAGTTTCTAGGGATCTGTAGAAGAAAACGGAGCCTATACTAAGTTTAAACCTTTACAGACCTAATCTTAAAAGTGCTGTATCTTTGAACCAAAATATTTTTTTATTTTATTTTATTATGCTAGGAAAACTAACAGCTAGTTACAATAATATTTATGAAATATAAAAACAGAAAGCCAATTATAAGTTTTCACAGATACATAAAATTACGTTAGGCGCGGAATACACTATCATACCAATATAAAAATATATACATATGACAATGTGGCCTTAAATAACATAATTATGTAGTCAGTAGACACAAACGAGAATATAGTGTTGCGAATAATAACTAAAGTTAAATACATCACATTAAGAGAAGTATATAACTTTTACGCTGTGATGATTTTGTGTTTTTAATCAAAATATATATTTTGAAGTTAGAGTGTATGTTACAGCGTGTGGTAACAAATAGTAAATTCAAAAAATAAATAAATTAAAAATTTAAAGCCAAATTTGTGGCAAGACAATTCTTGGATTTTGTATCATTATCATGCTGCGATGAAATTTGATTGAAGCTATCATGCGCCTTCGCACAAGGCCGTCACTAGGGTTGCCAGACATCCAGGAAATCCGGGATAGTCCCGGAATTGGGTGTCTTGTCCCGTGTCCAGTAATTTCACTCTACTGTCCCGGAATTTACTATTGTCAGGATTTTTCAGAAACATACGGATACCGATACCTACTATGCTAACCACGGCGCATGCCGGCCGTGTGTGTGATTACAAAGTTTAGTTAAAAGGCCAACCAAAAATAAAAGGTAACAGAGATTTTTCCTCTTAATGTTAGTCTAAAGTTTCATGATTAGTCTAGCATCAAAGGCAAATAATTTTTTCATTGTTTGTTTTCATATGTTTAATTTTATGTTATATTGATTTAATACATAAATTGTCAGTTCAACCGTAGATTTATTTAAATTTTAACTTGAGGTCGAAGTAGAAACCCATACCCATTTCAAACCCCAGAAATGTCCAGGAATTGATATACCTTAATCTGGCAACCCTATCCGTCATTGTCCACGAATGTTTGACCATAAACTCAAAATGTATCAACAACCACCTTATTCAACAGATATTTGAAGCGCTCTTACCGATCAGCAAAGTTAAGCAACGTCCTCCGCGATTATGAGTCGGTGACCGCTTCTGACATTACTACTGAGCGCATCGTGCTTTGGAGGGCACGTTAAGCCGTCGCGTCGGTTTCAGTTGTTATCTAAGGATGGCAGTCGTTATAGCGTGGTGGTAGGGCGGAACACACCGTTAGGTGCTTGGCGACAGATTTTAACCTTGAGCGTGGTAGATAGATAGGCAGGCATTCGCATAATGCCCTAACAGCATGCTATAACGAATGCCATCCTTATAGACAAAAACTGCGACCGACGGCTTAACGTGCCCTCCGAAGCACGCACTGAGAAAAACAACTTTGGAGCTTAAATCAAATTTGACCTTTTAGCGTTGAATTGTAACTACGCAAGGTGAATTCACAACTCTTAAGATGATTTTCACCACGCAAAGCGAAATCAATAAAAATGTACCATGTTTTATAATAAACACAACCGTCAAAAAACGCCTTCCGTAAAGTATTTTCAGAATTGAACTTGTTATACGATAATAATTGCAGTATTGACCATAAAATATACCTTACTTTTACGGCGGTTTATATACGGTGATTATCACTATATCATCGAAAAGTCAATATTTAAGAAAGACCACAAAATACACCTTAAATGAAGACGAAAAGAAACATTCGCCTTCACTGACATCGTTTAACGCCTTCTAGTTGAAAAGGCGTTTTTGTACGTATTTAGGTTTGGTCGGTTTTTTGCCTTCATACCATATAAATTGGCTGTCATTAGGGCGCTTTTGACTTTAGATTTTTCTCAGTGCGTGCACGCTCAGTAGTAATGACAGTAGCGGATACCCATCCAACTCATAACCGCGGCGGACGTTGCTTAACTTTGCCGATCGGCTAAGCAAACTTCGCTACGAACGCTTCGCCTAAATAGCTTTAATCAATAAGCAGTGTTTGCTGCTCGTTTTAGTTTTCAGCTGTCAGCAACGGGATGCACCAAATCGTTGATTAGCTCATATAATTGATACATATCGCGTGTGTAGATAACAGTTTTCTATTTGTTGCAAAATTAACCGCTTGTTCATACCTGCAAACATCGGTGTGGAAACACATTGGTAACTAATTTAATAACGCGTTAATTGAACGTGTAGTACTTCCTAGTAATTGTGATGTATGTATTCCTCTATGGTTTATAAAATTACCCTTGAACAATGAACGAGACTTATCGATGAAATAAAATAGAAACAAATAAAACAAAAAGGTTAGCAGTTAATAAAAAATGTTAGCAGATGGGCTTGTTTCAGAATGTTCGAGTAAGTTCTGGTTATACCTACTACTCAGAACTTAAAATAACTGAATGATAAAAATGACAGTTAACATGCAGCGCGTTTCAAGCTTTAACCGATGGATAGGCTATATCGATGACTCAAACGCAAAGATAGTGTTTTATTTATTAAACATGTTCTGGATAGTATAACGGGAACTTTCTCGAACATTCTGAAACAGGCCCTTAATATCGCGATTATTGAACGTGTAATAATTACATGTGGCTTAGTAACTGCTAAGTACTTACAAAATTACAAATTTATGAGGGAACAAATCACTCTACCCATCACCCTGAGACATAGTTGTAAGTCTCATGTGCCTGTAGTTTCAACGGCACGCATACCCTTCAAACCGGAACAAAGTTATGCGAGCATTAGTGCTTGGCGGTAGAAATACGTTAGCAGTACTTCCATATAAAATGTAATGTAAATTACATAAATAAAATAATGTAAATTTTTTTTGCAAAAAATGGAACTGACTTTTTAACAATTTGAAGCGCTCGTAGCGAAGTTTACTTAGCTGTTCATAACCGATCAGCAAAGTTAAGCAACGTCGCGCGCGGTCATGAGTTGGATGGGTGACCGCTAGTGACATACTACTGAGCGTGCACGTGCTTCGGAGGGCATGTTAAGCCGTCGGTCCCGGTTGTTGCCTTAGGATGACAGTCGTTACAGCATGGTGGTAGGGCAATTTGCGAATGCCCGCCTGGCTAGCTACCACCCTCAAGTAGAAAATCTGTCGCCAAACACCTAAGGGTGTGTTCCGGCAGCTGTCCTTGAGAGCCAGTAATTCTAGGTTAGTCTGAACAACATCTTCGACCACATCATCACTTACCATCAGGTGAGATAGTGGTCAAAGGCTAACCTATTAGGCATTAAAAAAAAAAAAAAAACTGAGTTCTACACTCAAATGTGTGAAATAACAAGTTAAAGTACCGACCATGATGATTCAAAATTACCTATTATTACAAGTGCGCATGGTACCGACTTCGACAAGTTATTTCATCATACTTGAAAGTAGAGGTCGGTAAAAAAATTTTTTTTAGTTAACTTTGGTACTTACGGGACTGATTGTCATTCGCTGTCAATTTCTATAACATCAACATATGAAAACACTCAGTTTTGTGAGTGTAACTCACTGCTGGACTTATTTTGGTGAAATTTAAATGGGCCCACACGGGAAGCATCAGCTTTCAAATAAAAATGCATCATCAAAATCGGTTCACCCAATCAAAGGTACCTACTGAGGTGACAAACAAAAAAATACAACTGAATTCAGTACCTCCTCCTTTTTTAAGTCTGTTGAAAATCAGAGTAAGCTATAGGCCACCGGTTATGAATAATCGATTATAAATCGTATGAAGCAATAATCGATTGGAATACATACTCGTGTATATTTGGCAATCGAACTACGTTAACCCGACTGTCGCGCTCTGGTTGCGATTATGATATTACTACCAGAGAAAGAAATAAAACCTTTCTCTTTCTAACCCAAAATTTTTCTTTTTACAGTTTTTTAGTAAGGATAATATATAATTACATACCGTCGAATTGAGAACATTCGATTATAGAAAAGAACATCTAAAATTTTAAACAAAATTGAACATTACTCCATTTTATTCAGTAAAGGAATTATTGCAAACTCTCATCCTCGTGACCTCTGGTGTTGCGGATGTTCTTGGACAACGGTGATCACTAACCAGCAGGTGAGCCGCCTGCTCGTTTGCCCTCCTATCCCATAAAAAGCTGTGATGTTGCAGTAGCAATAACTGTGGACTGTCGGTTTACGTAGAAGTTCCCACAGTGGGCTTCATTTACGTCGCATGTGTTCATAGATTAAGATATAGAGGTTTAAAAATACTTAGGACATAAAGTGAAGAGACGGATCAGTCACCCGCCTTATGGTAAGTGTCCCGCCTGTCTATTACAGTTGCTGTGTCACCGCTCTCGTCCTGCTTGACACTGCACTGCGCTTGTCAGTCCGTGACCTTAGTTCTCATGTCTCGATATCCAGTAAATTCACTTGCTACTGTGTCCTTCACGCCTAAACACCGTAGTGGTTGGAACGCTACTGTCTGGAGGCAGAATACCTACCAAATAGGAAATCTATCCAAGCACCTGATGGTTTGTTCCGGCTGCTGCTCAGCTGTCCTACCTATAGTTCCTATTCTAGGTTAATCTATTTACCATTTTAGAGCAGGATCATGGTTATAGGGCATTTTTAGAAAGCTCGCCTGGCTAGCTACCACCCTCAAGTATAAACTATGTCACCTAGCACCTAACAATGTGTGTCGCAGCAGTCCTTGAGAGCCAGTAAAATGACAGGCTTATGAGATTTAACAACTGTATGGGGGCAGTGGAATTCGTCACTTGTGACGAAATTTTACCTGTTATAATCCGCTAAACATCAGGAGGGCCTCGTGCTTTTTCTGTCACAATAGCATAAAAAAAACAAATACCTTAAAATGACATTGTAATCTTAGAAAAATAACGATATTTAGGTAAGACATTTATATTTATTACCCTCAAGTAGAAAATCTGTCGACAAGCACCTACCGGTGTGTTGCGGCAACTGTCCTTAAGAGCTATGTAATTATAGGTTAGCCTGAACATCTTCAACTTCATCATCACTTATCATGATAATATATTAGTCATAGGCTAGCCTATCAGCTATGAAAAAGTAGTTCCGTATCTGTGCTAACGTAGAGACAGTTCCGGCCATCGACTCATGTGCATAATGATTACGTAATATCCACTACATAAGTCTAGTGACAAACATACATAACCTCCTTTAATATAACTAGTTTAGAGTATGTGCCCCAAACAAGTTCCCAAATTAATCAAGAAACATTTAAAAAATCAGATCATTAAGTTTATTGTAATTTATGATGTTGGAGAAGCCATTTTTGGGTATCGTAATACTTCACGGAAATGGTATCGTGTTTATGGTACTCGTTAGGGTCCCGTTCTTCTAGATGTAAAATCTATAAGCCATTTTTTATGTGGTATTATGGCTAGATAGACCAGTCCCCCGCCTTTGATGGTAAAAGCTACATCTCTCCATTGCAGTTGTAGTTTCACTTTTATCGTTCTGCTTGACACTGCACTGCGCTGGTCACTCCGAGACGTTCTCGATAGCCCAGTCGTTTCGCTTACAGTACCCGTCATTCCTAAACTTAGTAGTATTTGCATACTACTGCTTCAAGAGAGCATATCTCACACTGCGGTGGTAGAAGAAGAAGAAAGAGGATGAAAGACCACCTACCACCTTGATAAAGTGAAACAATATCAAGTGACGCGTTGGGTCCTTTTTAGCGTCAAGCTTGGCCATGACAGGTGCGATCATCTTCTTGCCCATATCTTACACTAGTAGGTTGGTATAACATATACATCTCCCTCCTTTGTTCTGTTGCTCGTCATCTCACTATCTTTCGCTCACATATTCTTCTCACACTGTCCATCCATATCTTCTTTGGACTTCCTCTAGGTACATCAGTCCTGTATCAGCCTGATTGTCCACTGCTGAACAGAGCATAGCACAGCAGAGATTACGGCAAACCCCCCTAAGGGAGGAGCCCCTTAGGGGGTTTGCCATAATCCCTTCCTGGCAGGCCTCTTGGGGATCGCAGTTTAAGGTGTAAATTCCTCAGAAGGCGCTGCTGCCCATGCGATATTTTATCTTTAGTCGCCTCTTACGACACCTACAGCTAGAAACGGGGGGGTGACATTCTAGCCCGGCACCCCATGGGGTTCCATCGTTTTATCTTGGTATCAGTCCATATTTCTTGCTTTTTTTATGTCCTTTCTCATGACATGACATAAATTTGGCACATAGCCTGCTGCCGCGGCACGCTCGCTTCGCTCGCTCGGCTCGCGCGTTGTTGTAGTCAACCTTAACCTAATACACCCCTTCTAATCGCATCTATAGGTAGGTGAGTGGTGACTTTGCCCTAGACTAATAATTTTATTAATGGCCAATCAGCAACCAGTTCATTAAACATTGTATGAGACGTTAAGGTTGAACAGGCCGGTGCCTTCCCCATACAAACGTCGTAGGGTGATCACTCCCTTATTTGAGATTTTTTTTTTTGGGCTTACCCAGACTTAATCATAATACCGATTGATATTGTCATTATCTAGGCTTGTATGAGGCCAACATTTTATAAAGATAATGAAGTTGTTAGTTATGAGCCTCGAAAACTTTATATGGAAATGTTTCGAGGCTCGTAATTCTCAAGTTAATTATTTTATTACAATTTCGGCTTCATACAAGTCTAGATAATGACGAGATCAATCGGTATTATGCTTTATTTTGGACCTAAATCCTCAAATAATGGAGTGATCATCCGACGACGTTTGTATGGAGAACGGGCCGGCCAGTTCACCCTAGCGGCTCAATTTCTATCTGACTGACCGCTTGCTAAACAGCGCCGTTAAGTAAAATGGCTAGGCTGTTTATGAAACGGCTGATTATTGTACTTGCCTGCGACATACGAGTATAAGCAGCGTAATGATGCCTATATAAAATGAATGCCCCAATTTTTTGCTCCAATCAACTTTTATGGAGCTCAATCAATTTTTATTTCAATTCTGTCATCGTGATTTAAGGAAATGGTATTTAAATGGCAATAGTCTTAAAATACGATGGAATTGAGTTAATAAACAGCTCCACTGCCTCACTGCCTACTGCCTCCTCGGTTGAATTGCGTACAGCGCTGCTTAAGTAGGTCCTGGATTCGATTGTTTTGTTGACTAATAATGATGTAGTCGTACATAATAAACAGTCTTAGCGTAGAGCGGGACTGTCTCTAAAGGACATCTACTGGAACATAAATTTAGGTGCTTGGCGACAGGTTTTATACTCTTTTTTTATCTTTTTATATAGACCACTATCTCACTTGATGGTAAGTGACGATAGTCAAAGGTGTTAAGGCGATCACCGTAGTGAAACGCGCACTTTTGGAATCTTTTTTTACTAAAACTATGAGCTCAAAATATGCGAAATAAATATATTGTAATCTTTAGTTCTTTATTTAGTGAGTTTGTTAATTCGTTTTTATTTGAACTTATTAGTTCTTCTGTAATAAATTGTAATCGGCCACCCGTTTTGGACTGTTTTTTATTTATTTAAGAGGATTAGTTAACGTTAGGATAACAATTCTTTTTTTATAAAATAGCTTATACTATACTCTAATGAAATATGTACTTACTTGTGTTAAAAAACATTTTTAAGAATTTTTGGCACAAAATTCCCTGGTGGCAAGAATAAATCGCAACGAAAATCAGTCTGCCCGCAGCGCTCGGGCCGTTTGGACGTGGGATCTGTGCCGTTCGTTACGCCATCATTTTAGTGAATTTATTTTACGAATTAATGCAATATTTTTTACCATAGGTTAGTTTGCAAGTTATACATTATTGACCCCCAATCAAAAAGAATATTGAGTGAGTACTTTTAATTAAATTGATTTATAAAATCTTTATAATAAGTTTTTTGAGCGAGATGATAAAAGTTTAGACACGGCATTGTTAATTCCTATTTTAGTAGGTACCTAGGTTTTTAACCCGTAGTACAATATTTCATATTGTTATTTTTAGGGTACTGTACGTGTGATACGGTGATTTTATAGTTATATGATATTGATTATAATTATATTACTAACTAGAAAATCTGCCGCCAAGCACTAAACGGCGTAAGCCGCTATGTGTCCTTGGGAACCAGTCATTTAGCATGATGATAGGCCATTTTGCGAATACCCGCGTGACTAGCTACCACCCTCAAGTAGAATAACTGTCGCCAAGCACTTAACGGCGTAAGCCACTATGTGTCCTTGAGAACCAGTAATTTGGCATGTTGGTAGGGCATTTTGTGAATATCCACCTGGCTAGCTACCTCCCTCAAGTAAAAAATCTGTCGCCAAGCACTTAACGGTAAATGCCGCTATGAGTCCTCCAGAACCAGTAATTTGGCATGTTGGTAGGGCATTTTGCGAATATCCACCTGGCTAGCTACCTCCCTCAAGTAAAAAATCTGTCGCCAAGCACTTAACGGTAAATGCCGCTATGAGTCCTCCAGAACCAGTAATTTTGCATGGTGGTAGGGGATTTTGCGATTACCCGCCTGGCTAGCTACCACCCTCAAGTACAAAATCTGTCACCAAGCACCTTCGCAAAATGCCCTACCACCATGCCAAATTACTGGTTCTAGAGGACTCATAGCGGCACATACCGTTAAGTGCTTGGCGACAGATTTTGTACTTGAGGGTGGTAGCTAGCCAGGCGGGTAATTGCAAAATCCCCTACCACCATGCAAAATTACTGGTTCTGGAGGACTCAGCGGCATTTACCGTTAAGTGCTTGGCGACAGATTTTTTACTTGAGGGAGGTAGCTAGCCAGGTGGATATTCGCAAAATGCCCTACCAACATGCCAAATTACTGGTTCTCAAGGACACGTAGTGGCTTACGCCGTTAAGTGCTTGACGACAGTTATTCTACTTGAGGGTGGTAGCTAGCCAGGCAGGCATTCGAAAAAGCCCTACAACCATGCAAAATACTGATTCTTACGGATACATAGCGGCACATACCGTTAAGTGCTTGGCGACAGATTTTCTACTTGAGTGTGGTAGCTAGCCAGGCTGGTATTCGCAAAATGCCCTCCAACATGCCTAACTAAATAATGGTCTAACTAACATAATTCAAGCTATATTTGCGATTATTACTTTAAATATCTGAAATTTTAATACATACAAGTGATAGGTGACAACTTGGTTCTTGTAGTTTACATGTTGGCTTAGATTTTTGCAGACAATCACTGAACAATACGGCATTTTAATAAAAATAGTCTACTCGCACACTCACCTCGAACAGGTTTTTAGTAATATTTGCGGTGAATGCCGTGGACGCTGCATATAGGTGTCTCGCGTGCCGCGTAAGAGGACCTCTCTATAGATCTCTGTGGAACCGACTCATACATCTGAAAAGAGTGAAAGAACTTGTCGAAGTCTGTACCGTGAGCACAGTATTGAGATCATATTTTTGAATTGACACGGTACCAACTTTGAAAAGTAATTTCACCCTTTTCAGGAATAGAAGTCGGTTACATTTTAGTTTTAAAAATATAATTTTCACTTTTAAATTTAATCTCGTTTTAAGGACCCCATAATCTCAGCAATCCATCAACCAATTAAGCTCATACAGGTTCTTACTTGCAATTTATGTTACTATGAAAGAGGTATCTTTCTAGCAAATTTCAAGAAGGTCTATCAGGTAATCAATATTTATTGACGGGGAAATATACAGTGCTCAGAGCTCCACCTCGCTTCGCTTAGTCTATTAAATATTTCTATACCTACAAGTAATGATATTTTATTACCCTACAGCGGTTCGCAGTAACTGCAGATAAAAATGTTGTTATATCTACACTTCTGTTCTGCCGCTTCTAATAGTTCACGAAACTCTACAATTTTAGCGATACTACGCGTGGTACGGCGACTAGTGCCGCCGTGCGAATGAATATTTTTAGGAGTTAAAAGTTAACGCCCATTTCTTTTAGCTCCGCCCGAATAAGAAATTATTTTGATTACGGTCTTGGCCTTAACAGGCTTAACCTAGAATTACTGGCTCTCAAGGACAGCTGCCGGTTAGGTTAGACCGTTAGGTGCTTGGCGACAGATTTTCTACTTGAGGGTGGTAGCTAGCCAGGCGTGCATTTGTCAAATGGCCAACCACCATGTGGTGAAGATCAAGCCCGCGGCGGGATTCGAACCGTGGACCTGCTGCGCGGCAATCCATAGCCAATGCCACGAAACCATTAGTACTTCAAAATTATGTACTGTATTTTAATATTGTTATGTTTGCAATAACGCATGCTATGCGGATTACATTGCGATGGTTAAAGAACGATAGGAATTTGAGTTAAGACGTCATTGTCATGTTAGCTCAATTGGTTAAAGCATACCCCGGCTAAAGGGGTGGATGGACGCGGGTTCGAATCCCGCACAGGACTTAAATTTTTCCTATCGTATATATGTAATTTTGTTATGTACTGAATTGTCTGAATATCCATCTATGTGTATACCTACCGTGTGTGAAATACTCTTTCATGAAAATAAACGATTATCTTGTTTTTGGTTCTGAGAGAAACTGTATAAAAAAAGTCGAGATCGGAGCATTAATATTGAAAGTGATTGCACGAAAACAGGTAGAATGTAGGCCCCGTCGGATTCTCCCATCGGATCGCGGCCGCGGAAGTTACGGTATATTTTGTGGGTCAATACGATACGACGGATGTCTGATGTGCCGCCTTACCATCCAAGTGTTACTTCACTTTTGTACAAATTTAATATAATTTATAACACTAACAACAGTATTCCGAAGGAGGGTTAACAGGTGGCCATAAAACCGAATTCAAAAAATTTAACATTGTGTTCATTCAACAACAGCAATCTTTAATGGCTATCACTAGATGTTACACTTGAAGTGCTCGTAGCGATGTTTGCTTACCTGTTCTTAACCGATGAGCAAAGTTAAGCAACGTCCGTCGCGGTCATGAGTTGGATGGGTGACCGCTAGTGACATTACTACTGAGCGTGCACGTGCTTCGGAAGGCATGATAAGCCGTCGGTCCCGGTTGTTCTCTTAGGATGACAGTCGTTATAGCATGGTGGTAGTGCATTTTGCGAATGCCTGGCTAACCACCACTCTCAAGTAGAAAATTTGTTGCCAAGCACGTAACAGTGTGTTCCAGCGGCTGTCCTAGAGAGCCAGTAATTCTAGGTTAGCCTGAACAACATCTTAGACCAAATCATAACTTGCCATCAGGTGAGGTAGTGCTCAAAGGCTTGCTTATCAGCTACAAATTAAATTAATCAATTACATCTACCGGATATCCATACGAAATCATTTTCGCCAAGCTGAAACGGATCGCTTTTCTCGAGCTTCGCTCTCGCTCAACGTAGTACCATAGAATAAATGCAGTAGGAAGATTCATAAGGTATTTGTTTAGGAGAACGATGACTTCTTCTAAACCATCGCATAAATTCTGTGAATTTCGTATTCTAAACAGGTTTGTTGACATCCTGTCATTGTTGAGGTAGATTCGACAAAACATTCATGCATCGTGCATGCTTACTTCCACATTCTCCTTACATTTTTTTTTGTTACGTTATGAAGTGACGAGACGAGCGAAACGGTGCCTGATGGTAAGCATCAGGTCTGCTCATAAACATTTGCAGTGTCATGGATCTGCACACTGCACTGCGCTCTTCATTCCGAGACATCCGTTCTAAAGTATCGTTTGCCCTGTAATTTCACTCGCTACAGTGCCCTTCATACCTAAACACAGTGCAATACTGCTTTGAGGCAGAATACATGACACTGTAGTGGTACCCGCCGAGACGGCCTCTTGCTGAAGAGACCTACCACCTAGTTGCTGCCTGTTTAGCTCCACCCAGGGACCACGTGTAGGGAATCAAGTTTAAGGGTACTCTCCTACGGACGCGGGCAGCTCAGCCCCCCCCCAAGTTCATAGAGGAACTTGCTTAGTAGTCCATTATAGATCAACTATATATTTTTAAATACATACTTTATCAGTTATGTATATATTTTTAAAGTAATGACAACTGAGCGGATCCCCGCCGCCGGCTTGAGCTTCACCGCATGGTGGAAGATCATTTAGCGAATGCTCGCCTGGCTAGCTACCACCCTCAAGTACAGAAATGTCGCCAAGTACCTAACAGTATGTACCGACATCAGTCCTTGAGAGCAAGTAAACTTTATTTTATGTTTTATTCCTCATAGATTAGCCTTTGACCACTATCTCATAGTAGAAAGAGTTGACTATCTCACCTGATGGTAAGTGATGATGTGGTCGAAGATGTTGTTCAGGCTAACCTAGAATTACAAGCTCTCAAGGACATTACAGGCACATGAGACTTAACAACTGTATGTCTCAGTGTGACGGGCGCAGTGCGATTCGTGTTGACGAAATGCATCTGTTTTAGGCAGAGGTTATTCCACTTAACATCAGGTGGGCCTCGAGCTTGGTCCATCACAATCACATAAAGAGAAAACTAGGTTTATTCTCGTGGTTAAATTTTGAGTTGAAATGGTCCTAAGCCAGCAATATTCGCTGCAGTCATTATCTGGATGGGTGACCGCTAGTGGCATTCAAAACCGCGCTTCCGTATTGTTCCGGATGTTGTCTTGAATGGCAGTCGTTATAACATGGTGGTAGGGCATTTTGCGAATGCTCGCTTGGGTAGCTACCACCCACAAGAAGAAAATCTGTCGCCAAGCAGGTAGCTGGTTTTTGTTCGTGGCCTTACAGGACAAGAACTCTTAAAGTATTTAACGAGACTTAATCGCGATAAAAAGTGTATTTATTTACCTCGACGTTTCGACCAAGCTAAATACTTATAAATATGTGTTCAAGTCGCGAAAGTCTTAAAGTTAATAAGAACTATTAAATCTTGAAACTTTCTGGTAAATCAAGTAGATATTAATATATATTTATCATTATTATTAATTTATTATTACAAACTAACGTTTGCAATCGAATGGCAGATTAGTATTGAATAGACATAATATTAGGTCCTTACATATGAAATTGGCGTTTTGTATGGGAGGAACAAAAAGTCGAATATTTTTTAATATAATATATTTAATTAATCAAAGTATGAACCATTATTTTCTATGCACTTTTGCCATCTCATAGGTAGTTCATTGATCCCTTTACTAAAAAAACCAGTCGGACGGGAATCAATAAAATCTTTGAAGGCGATTTGGACTGCCCCATCGGAGTTGAATTTTTTCCCTTGCAAGAAGTTATCCAAATTTCGAAAAAAATGGTAATCTGTTGGAGCAAGGTCCGGGGAGTACGGAGGATGTCTTAGACTTTCCAATTGAAGCTCTTCTAATTTAGTAGCCGTCTGTAGCGCAGTGTGTGGTCTAGCGTTGTCGTGAAGCAGCAGTGGCGTGGAGCGATTGACCAGCCTAGGTTGTTTAGCCGCTAGCTTTTCCATCATGGTTTGCAATTCCTGACAATAGACATCAGCCGTAATAGTCTGGCCAGATTTGAAAAAACTGTAATGAACAATACCGGCACTAGTCCACCAAACGCTTACAAGTAACTTTTTTGGGGTTAATTTTCGCTTGGGGCAGGATTTGGCTGGCTGGCCAGGATCTAACCATTGCGCTGAGCGCTTCCGATTATCGTAAAGAACCCATTTTTCATCACAGGTAATGATTCGGTTTAAAATACCTTCATTATTGTGCCGGTTTAGTAATGTAACGCAGCAGTCGACGCGCGTTTGCCGGTTTGTTTCAGTCAATTCGTGAGGTACCTACCTTTCAAGCTTTTTAATCTTCCCAATTTGCTTCAAGTGAACTAAAACAGTTTTATCACTAACATTGCAGCCTGCAGCTAACTCGGACGTGGTTTGCGATGGATCCGCTTCCACAATAGCCTTCAACTCTTCATTATCAACTTGAGTCTCAGGCCGTCCACGGGGCTTGTTCTGCAGGTCGAAATTTCCAGAACGAAAACGTTGGAACCAAAAACGAACTGTGTTTTCTTTTGCAACACGACCGCCATACACATCATTCACCCTTCGAGTTGTTTCCGCAGCACTAGTGCCACGGCGGAACTCGTACTCGTAAATAATGCGATATTTAAGGTTTTCCATTTTGTAAAAAAACAGAAGAAAAAAAACAAATGAATGACGATCATCGAAGCACAAATACATGAGTCTATAGCTGTACAAATTTGAATTTGGAATTCCTTACCGAAGAGGAGAAATTCGTGATTAAAGTGGCCAGTACGAAAAACGCCAATTTCATATGTAAGGACCTAATTATAAACCAACAGATAAAAAAGCGTGTCAATTAAATATGAATTTTCCATACCGTCATCATCACCGTAGACATTTTTCCAGGCAGCTTGAGTCCTTTCAGGCACTTTCAGTAATTACTACACTTTCACAGCACTAGTGCGTAGTCTTTCTGAAAATATTTTCCATTTGAAACCGGGATTCTAGTGAGGTGCTTATCGATTTTAATTGCCTTTATTTACAAATCACTACAAGCCATAATCAACACTAAGTCTACTTCTCAGATCAGGACACAACTCTGATCTGTGATCTACTTCAACGAGTGCATGTAGGGAACGTATAGGCCATTGCAGGCCTATAGGCAGTCTAAATGCTCCAGCCCACTATCAGTTAGGAGCGTGCCACTATCTGAGAGATTACGTGTCGTTATAAAACATATAAGCAAAGGTATTTTATCCAACTTTATTGTTAAATATTATAAAAATGATTTTTATATAATAAATAAATATTTCTTTTCGAAGTCAATATCTTTTAAATATTTATTTTTTACAATATTACAATGAAAATCATTGAAGTACAAGCGGGATTCGAACCCGCGTCCATCCGTCCGTAAAGTCGGGACATTCTACAGCTCTTCCAACTGAGCTATCGTATTGAGTTAGTCGTAGTTCAAAAGTATCCCTTCGCTCCTATCGTTTAACCGTCTTAACGGGACAAAGCCCTCATTAATATCTGCTAAGCTTACTGTATCAGCCGGATTGTCCACTGCTGAACATAGCCTTTCCCACTAAGGGGGGGAATTTCTATAATCCCTACGCTTGGCAAGCGTCTTGGAGATCGCAGTGTAAGATAGGTATTTCACAGAATGCGCTGCTGCCCACCTTCCTGTATTTTACCCTTAGTCGCCTCTTACGACACCCACAGGTAGAAATGGGAGGGTGACATTTTAGCCCGGCATCTTACGGGCACGCATGGGTGGATATGTGGTTTTAACCTGCTAAGCTTTGCAGGCATTAATGCAAAAAATACAATATTGAATTAAATTATTTATCTAATTTATGTAGTACGAGTTATTTGGAAAAAGATTATATTAAAATAAAAAAGGATGGGTAATAATTATACCAAATACCTCAGCCTACGACCTAGAAATCTAGAACTTTTCAATAATGTAAATTCTTACTCTTGACCCAGTTTTGATTATGGTTATTTTATGTTAAAATAATACCGTAGTAATCTTTTATGCGAAATATATATATCAATGGATTAATACATTTACAAGTATGTTTAGTGAATATATTTGACGACAGCATAAAAAAATATCGCTGTTTGAAGCACGTAGTACGTTTTATCCGTTCACAGTAATTTTGTAAAAAAAATAATATTGTGGTAAATGGGTATTAAGGACTTTTATTATAAAATAATTATATGTAACAGGCATCAGGCACAAAACTAAATTAACAGACATATTATCATACATGGACCAACTTAAATGGCGGTGGACTGGTCATATGCTCCGCTGCAAGAAGGAAAAGTGGAGTAAACTTGTGACAGTATGGTACCCAAGGGGCAACAAAAGAAGCCGAGGTCGTAAAGCAATTAGATGGGAGGATGATTTAAAAATGACCCTAGGACCACTTTGGATGAGAGTAGCAGCAGATAGAAAACAGTGGAGACAGTTGGAGGAGGCCTTTGCCGTGAGGCAAACCGAATTAAGAGATATAATATAAGTGTAGCTTTTTTCAATTACTAATATGTTAAATTTCTCTTCTTTAAAAATAACTTTGTACGGTTATATTTGTATCTAAAAATTTTAATTAAGACACAAAGTGTAAAAATGTAAATACTTCGGAAATAAAGGCTTTATTATTATTATTATATATGTAACAAAGTTATTTCTTAATATAAGTCCGGGGTATAGAACTACGTTCAGTGGATGATAATCGGTCTAGAACGTCACCTCCTCATGACTTGCTATTGGTGTCGTAAGAGGCGACTAAGGGTAAAGACACCGGAAGGTGGGCCTTTTGAGGAACTGCTATCCCCAAGACGCCTGCCAAGCGTGGGGATTATGGCAAACCCCTTAATGAGGGAAGCTGTGTTCGGCAGTGGACGATCCGGCTGGTACAGACAGAGTATATTTTTTATTATTAGAGAAGAAGATAAATTAATTTGTAAAAGAGATTTTCGCTTAGCATGCGATAGTGCTTGTAATCATACTTAGGAAAAAACAGTTTAATTGCGAGTCGGACTCGCGCTCCTATATAGGGTTCCGTACAAATCTGTAGGTATATAAGTGAAAGTCATGGTATTTTTATTGCTAAATGAAATCCATGACATATTAAATTTATTAAAAATATGTGATGTAACTAAAAATGTATGCTTTTCACAACTTTTCCTTTATCTGTGTTATAAGACGTTCCTTCGTACCAAATTTCAAGATTTTGACTTCGCGGGAACTACCCTGTAAGTTTTGATTCCCTTGCGAGTGTCGAAAATTTACGGCATAACGGCTGTATCAGTTGATTGCGTTGACTTAGAAGTTTGATTTTTTCACAGCTCCAAGGGACAGTAGACATGAGTATTTGATATGAATTTCAGCTTGATACCTCTACGCGTTCCTGAGAAAAAGGGTCTTGACAGACAGACAGAGAAGAAGTGATCCATAAGGATTCCGTTTTTTTTCCTTTTGAGGTACGGATTTACAGAACCCTAAAAGAAGATATATATACAGCCATATTGCGACCAATTTTATAAATAAAAGAAAAATATAAGTATCTAAATCTGGGGCAACGAAATAAGCGGATGCAAGAAGAGTGCATGAGGCAGATATGCTAATGTGTGATGTAACTAAAATAAAGATTAGGAGAATATATCAGATGAAAGTAACACCAGTGACAGGAAAGAGTGGCAGATTGGTGAGCGCGATGTCAACATTCCATTGGAGATATAATATACGAACGAGTATTTAATTTATATAGAGATAGAACCTGAAGATGGTTTAAATGGACCACGTGAAGAAGGATAAGTTGGTATGTAGAAGCGCTCGTATCGTAGTTTGCTTAGCCGTTTATAATAGATTAAGCTAAGTTAATAAATAAAGCTTAGCAACGTCCGCCGCGAGTTATGAGTTGGATGGGTGACCGCTAGTGACAATACTACTGATCGCGCACGTGCTTCGGAAGGCACGGCCATCGGTGTCAGTTGTTGTCTTAGAATGGCAGTCGTTATAGCATGCATGCTAGTTTTAGCATAAAACTTTTGGACAATGTTTCAATAAATTTTAATATAATTTTTTTTTAATTTAAACTTTGTGGAAATGCATAGTTATTAATAAGAAATTAAAAATAATAACGATCTTCTCAGTACTCCGTGAAAAAGTGAATTGCGTCAAAAATTCTTTTCGTAAGGCTACGTTGGCGTCACTTCTACTTACTAGCAAAATTCGGCGGAATTTACACTAGATATGTTTAATATTTTTTTTATTGATTTCTCAAAATATTTTTACATAATGGTTCGATATTATTATATTAAGGGCCCGTTTCAGAATGCCCTAATAAAGTTTATACTACCTAGAATATAAAATTTATGAATGATAAAAATGACAGTTAAAATGCAGCGCGTTTCAAGCTTTAACCGATGGATAGGCTAAATCGATGACTGTGAAACGCAAAGATAGTGTGTAAATATGTTCTGGGCAGTATGACCGGAACTTCTCGAACATTCTGAAACAGGCCCTAAATCTCAAAAACATCTTCGACAATTTATCTTAAGGGTGAACTGGCATATTTTGGACCTAAATCCTCAAATAAGGGACTGATCACCCTACGACGTTTGTATGGAGAAGTGACCGGCCAGTTCAACCTTAAGTATCCAACGCCTTACGGCTTGCAAGTGACCCTCAAGCCACTAAAAAGGCAGACACGGTGTAATTATTATGTATATCTCAGTACCTACTAAGTAAAGTATATCGTCAGCTGCAAGTGGAAAGTCCGAAATTAGCCTCGCGCACTAATAAAAACAGATTGAGTTGAGAGAAATGAAAGTGCCTACTTACTTGTGGCGGTGGAAAATATAACACCTTATTTTTATTTTGGCAGTCTTCACACCTCATGGTCATATAGATTGTAAAACTGGTGGATTTGAATTATTACATTATTTATGGCTTTTATTAACCGAAGCAGTGATGGCTCAGTGGCATTGACTATGGACTGCCGCGCAGCATGACTTCCATGGGCGTCCATGGTTCAAATCCCGCTGCGGGCTTGAACCACCGCATGATGGAAGGACATTTTGCGAATGCCTGCGTGGCTAGCGAACAAGTAGAAAATCTGTCGCCAAGCACTTAACGGTGTGTTCCGGCAGCAGTCCTTGAGAGGCAGTAATTCTAGGTTAATCCTGTTAATACCTTCAACCACATTATCATTTACCATCCTGTGAGATAGTAATAATATATATATATATCAAGATGAAGTGCCGCGGTGGACGATTTTTTTTGGTTGATCTTTCGCGTTTTACGCACACCTCTAAGGTTTGTCTATGAAATATACAAAATTAATTAGGAGAAATTATAGCCATGTTCGGGATTCAAACCCGCGCAATCCACCCTATAGCCTGGGTATGCTCTAACTGCGAAGCTAATAATATGACGTATGACTCATAACTCTAATTTTGTCCTATGGGGATGGAGCGACATCTATAGTTCAACTAACGTTGTACTACAAACAAGACTAATTTTTTAAAATTAGCTTTAAACTTGTTAACTATGACCCGACTTTGTTATTATTAGGGTTCCGTAGCCAAAGGGTAAAAACGGGACCCTATTACTGAGACTTCGCTGTCCGTCCGTACTTCTGTCACCAGGCTGTATCTCAAGAACGGTGATTGTTAGACAGTTGAAATTTTCACAGATGATTTATTTCTATTGCCGCTATAACAACAAATACTAAAAATAAATAAATTATTTAAGCTGGGCTCCCATACAACAAACTTGATTTTTTTTACCGTTTTTGCTTGATACTAATAACGGTGACGCTTTAACTATTCACAGAATATTAAGTTTTATGTTCTATTCAAATATAATAAATTAAAATAAAATAAACAATTAAGGGGGCTCCCATACAATGAAAGAGGTATTCGCAGTTTATTTGCTAAAATAATAATGACATGTCTGTAATAATTAGACATATGGTATTACGAACTTTTTATATTGATGTCTTCCATAAAATTGTAGTACATTACTATGCTCTATTTTCAACAATTTCCGCAGCGTACGCGATATAACCATTTTCTGGTATTTTTTTCACACGTTGGGTTACATTATCGCAGTTTTCATACGGATCCCTAAGTTTTTGAAAATATTCTATAGCCTATGGTTATCAAGGATAGTATAGGACTCTAATGCTGAAAGAATTTTTTAAATCGGTTAGTAGTTTTAAGTTTATTCGTTACATACGAAAATACAAAGATACAAATCTTTCCTCTCTATAATATTAAGTATAGATAAGTAATTTGAAAATAACAGATATACAGTCCCACCAACTTATCTGTTCAGGCGGCAGAAAAAAGAACTACAACATTCCTTCAAATTGTGACAGTTTGTAGTTGATTTCCTTGACCAGCAGCGCCCTCGCGAACTGCACAGTTAAGTTGGTGGTACTACTATACTCAAAAACTTTCAACGCAGTCAATAACATATTTTAACGCCAATACACGGTTATTATTATAACTAACCGTTATATTTCGGCGAGGAGAACCGTTCTAAGTATTGTTTATAGATAGCTAAGTCGTTGTGAATAAAAACCTCACTAGTAGGCCAGTACGTGACTTAGTTATGAAATAACAGAAGATATAATATTCTCAATTACTTTATGTAGCAACAAAAACACGAAATGAAGTGTAACGTCTTCGTTTTACCAATAAAATAACGAGGTCAAGTTTTTGTAATTGTTTATTTTACGCAATTTACTTAGAACTTATCTGCAGCAGGAAAATTATAATAAAACGATTGTAACGTTTGACAAATGTATTTTTTTTATGCCTGATAGTTTAGCCTTTGACATTATCTCTCCTGATGGTGGTTGAAGATGTTGTTCAGGCTAACCTGGAATTACTGGCTCTCAAAGACAGCTGCCGGAACACACCGTTAGGTACTTGGCGACAGATTTTCTACTTGAGGGTGGTAGCTAGCCAGGCGAGCATTCACAAAATGTCTTTCCACCATGCAAGAATGTCATAAAAATATTACAAAATTACGAGAGAAAACATTATAGTCATGTGCGTGATACGAGCTCGCGTCGTCCATCGTTCTGACCGACTGAGCTAACATGACAATAGCTCCAAATTTTCCTCTCGTTCTTTAACCATCGTAAGGGGATGAAGCTGACTATAATTTTTCCTCTCGTATTTTAAACCGCAAAGCATGCGTTATGGCAAAAATTAAAATATTAAAAATTTCAAAAAAATATACTATATTTCTTTTTTTAAATACATTTATCTGCAGAATTAATTTACTTTAATAAACGTTTTACGTTGCCTGTAGGTAAAAGTAATAACTGTTAAATACTTAAAAAAACTATTAATTTTTATTATGAAGTGAGTAATATAATAATGATCGAACTTCATTAATTATGACTGCCCAAAAAAAGGAGTTATGTTTTCAGGGTTGTATGTATGTATGCGAGTTTCTTTATTCCACCATAACTTCTAAACGGCTTAACCGATTTTGATGTATGAGATATTCATACATCAAAATCGGTTGAGATATACGACTTGATAACGCAAGAGACACAAAAAAAAAACGTGCGGATTTTAGACGCCATATTGTTTTGTAAAAAAATATTCTTCTTTGAAACCCATCGTGGGTTATCAAAATGAAGAGCTTTAAAAAACGATTCCATATACTTGTGTGGGATATATACAAAATTGTCTTTCTCTGAAAACAAATTACACATGTTTAAGCTAAAAGTTTTGGATGCAGTTTTATGAGCCGTCTGTGATGTCAGTATCCGCACTGGCATAAGAGATATACGTAAACTGAATTATTATTTATTAATACAAAATAATCTTGAAGTAAGATTCGACTATGTCCACCATATGTTTATGCAATGCGAAATGTCAAAACGTTTAAAAATGACTTAATCACGTGTGCCACATACGTAGGCGCGCCGCCGGTCGCGTGATATAGTGCTGCACTTTCAAAATAGCATTTTAATTACTGTTTTTATTAGTCGCAAGTGTTTTGTTGAGAATAAAACACCGCCTATAAACGAATTACCATAAAAGTTATTCATACTCTTACATAAAAAAACATCTATATTTGTCAGAATTCGCAGTTTAAATTAAAATACATGATAGTCTAATTATTGATGACGAGTTTCATTGTGACTACTTAGTAAAAATAACTCTTTTTTGGCACGATAAACAATATAATATAATTGTATATGTAGATAACTAATATGTAGATAACTAAAACGAAGAATCCTAGATAACAATTAGGTAAACAAACACTCTCTCTGACCGATTTTTTTCTACCCGCATCGTACCCACATTCCTTAAATTTTAATTAAAATTTGAACCTGCCAACAAAACAAATATATTTAGTGAACAATACAATCTCTCAGCAGCAATACAAAGTGTAAATAAGCCGCTGCGAGGTAGAAATTCGAGAAAGTCCAGTATTGTTTGGTTCAAGCCGTATCTAAACATTGATCATTCGTTCACAATCTGTTCTTAGATATAAAATTATATAAATAAGGTACTTGCGCCCGTTATTTCCTCATTTAAAAAATTATACACACATATTTCTAAATATGATTACTATGGCGTGCTATGCGAAAATCACTTTTACAAATTATTGCATCACATATTTCCGCTCGGGACAAATACTTTGCAGGTAACCCATGTTCAAATATATATATGTACTTAATATTATAAACTATATTTCAATTTAATTTTCATGTCTAAAATATTTTATGATTCTAAACGAGGCCAAGGAGTCCAGAATTTAAATTAACGCTATGAATATTTTCCTATTAGGTATGTGATGCTTATACTCTAACCCCCCGTGGGGTTCCGGGTTAGAATTGCACCTCCCCATACTATCCCGTGGGTGTCGTAAGAGGCGACTAAGGGAAAAATACTGGAAGGTGGGCAGCAGCATCTTTTAAAGAACTACCATCTTCCACTGCGATCCTCAAGCCGCCTGCCAAGCGTGGGGATTATGGCAAATACACCCTTATTCGGGGAGGCTGTGTTCAGTAGTGGACGAGTCGGCTGTTACAGTACAGTAGGTATACTCAAACAAAAACAAAGGAAGGAAAAAAAAAAATTGGGCCCCCAATGGTACACTCAAACCTAAATAATTTTTATGTAGGTAGTATGTATGTAATAAAATATAATATAAGTAAGCGCCTGTGCGCGTTTTACTTATATTATATTTAATTACTGCACTAGGCCAAGAGATACACAATTCATAATAATTATAGTGGTCTAGATAAACGTTTACGTGCTACATTTAACTACAAATTATAATATTTAGCTTGACACGCTAAATAATTAAATTAATTGATACGGTAGTGCGTAGGTAGGTAGGTACACGAATTAATTTGTATGGGAATATTTACTAAAAACTAATATTTAATGAGAATCAAAATAATATTATAGCCTATTTGTGGTAAACTTTTTTTTTGTTTTATCGAAGCAAAATCGTCACCTCAATAAAATCCTTGCTCCGCATGAATAGCACTATAAATCTCACTTTTCTCAAAAAACAAAACACAATTCACTTTTCACAAATACTACATTCACTGGAAAATTCGAAATGATTCGATCACAAATAAGTCCAAAAAGTCTCAACACATCAAAGAAAATAAAGAAGTTTCAAAACAGTTTTTGCTCTAAATCGTTCGATAGTTAAAAAAGTTCGTTGCGAAATAGTTGACAAAGTTATTGAAACCGTTCGAATGAGTCGCGTTCGGAAGCGGGCTCGCGGCGCGCGGTCTGCGAGGGAATGCGCCCGAGCGCCTGAGCAACGCAGAGTGCCGCTGATTTCTTAAGGCCTAGATGGATTTTCGTAACAATTAATTTATCGGGAAATTGGTTTAAATAATTATTGGTGGTCAGTTTAATATTTTGTAAGTAGAATGGTCGCAAAACGTGATTTGTTTCGACGACTGCTCACTTTAAAATCATCTCTTTTAGAGGATAATATATGATCAATGTGGGTACGGTAACTATATTAATGCTTTTTAAAATTTCCTATAAGTACTTACATTTTTTATTCGGAATAATCCCAATAATTCTGCTTCAACAGTCGTTAAAAGTTTTTATAGTGTGAAACATTATCATTTTACCAGTTTACGGCCACAGTCTTTATTGTCTTAGGATAGTTTTCTGGCTTACCTACGTTATAAATCTATTAAGTAAGCAGTGTATGACGGCAATAAAAACACATTGCAAACACCAGAACAAGCTAGCCGCTAACTTGATGATAAAATTTAGTTTGCAGCTACCTAAAATTCGCTAGTTACGTCATGTAATTTTCCACAATGGCAACAATTATGTGACAGGATTCGCGACGCAAGGAACTCGCTTTAGTGAAAGGTATCGTATAACCATTGGCATCGGCGATAATGATAACAATAGAATTTCATTCATACTTAACTAGGACTTAGTGGTCCTAACAATGCTTACTTATTAATGCATTTTGTTTATCATCGCGTTGCTAGCTTTTATGAAGCAGTGATGGCTCAGTGGCATTGGCTATGGACTGCCGCGCAGCAGGTGCTTCACCGCATGGTGGAAGGGCATTTTGCAAATGCCCGCCTGGCTAGCGACCACCCTCAAGTAGAAAATCTGTCGCGAAGCACCTAACGGTGTGTTCCGGCAGCATTCCTTGAGAGCCAGAAAAATTACAGGCTAATGAGACCTAACAACTGGACGTCTCAGTGTGACGGGCACAGTGCAATTCGTCGTTGACGAAATGCGTCTGTTATAGGCAGAGGTTAGTTCACTTAACATCAGGTGGGCCTCGGGATTGTTCCGTCACAATAACATAAAAAAAAAAAAAAAGCTACCGCCCTTAAGTAGAAAATATGTCGTCAAGCACGTATCGGTGCATTCTGGCAGTTACCCTTTATCCTTGAGAGCAATCCTATATTCTAGTAGCCAGGATCTGGGTCAAGTCGAAGATCGATTCGAAGACTCATTCCCTGCGCCAACAAAGGTGACGGATTATTAAATAATTTAAAAATTGTAGCTAATGTGAAAGATTTTGTAACGTAACAAGTTTATTTTATTTAGTTGTACACAAAATTTTAGTCGTCAAGAGATATACTAGTATACCATACCCCACATATGAGTTGGGTTAAAAAAGAAGTATATTTAAACAAAATAATAGTGTAAAGTTTGTATGACAGCAGAGCGCTAATAGCCAAGGACTGCTGTGCTGCACGTCCATGGTTGGATCCCAACCCGTGACTTGAGCTTCGCCACACACAGCACCTAACAGTGTTCCGGCAGCAGTCCTTGAGAGCCGATAAATAATTATGATATTACAGGTAGGTACACGAGACTTAAAAACTGTATATCTCAGAGTATCAGGCGCAGTGCAATTCGTAACTTCTGACTAACCCATCTATTATACGCAGAGGTTACCGCTTTTTTTAAATTTATAAATCTACACTCCACAGACTCCAGGATCCGTGACTGTTTTTATTATGTTTTTTTTTTAATTTAAAACTTACATGAAATAGGAAACATGCAACATTCTAAACGGGAACAGTGTAAGAGAAAAGTTTTTTTAGTAATTTTTCTCTTAATAATGTGGACCATGTGAAAGTTCCGTCACAAACCAATAAAAAAATGATATTATTGATATAAATTATAATATTAATAATGTTTATCATGAAAAAAGAACTTAGGCTATGAACTTACACAATAAAAAGAAAATATTACATCAGAATATAGTATTTATACGAAAAATTATGATGATCACTGAATCTCACACTAGGATGACCTGTGTCGCGAGATTCAGTCCCTTCCTTTTTTTAATTACTCTATAATAGTTAGAAATGTTGTTAGATATATATATGAAATAAATATTCACTAAATAATAATTGCACCTCCCCATATCATCCCGTGGGTGTCGTAAGAGGCGACTAAGGGAAAAATATTGGAAGGTGCGCAGCAGCGCCTTCTAAAGAACTAACATCTTACACTACGATCCCCAAGCCGCCTGCCTAACGTGGGGATTATGGTATTGGCAAATACCCCCTTAATAGGGGAGGCTGTGTTCAGCAATGGACGATCCGACTGATACAGTACAGTAAATAATAATTAAATATAAAATTAAACAAAATAAGTTCGGACATACTCGTAAGTTTATCCGCGCAGTCTTCGCCTTAAGAGGATACGCCTCGCCTCAATGCGGAAACGCGGCTGACCGGTGCGCGGTGCGGTGCTGCCTGCGCCCGCGCACTACTACCTACTATATCGAGTGTAACGGTGAATAACACCCACGGACTGCTGTCGGCGATGTTCTAAGAGATAGGATACGTATTACACACGGTATTGTTGTTATGATTGACGTTTGTTTCATAATTTTTGTACAAAAGCATTGTAAAATACTATAAAATATATTTTCATTAATTCTCAACGTCATTTTCATGTCAAACGTATGATTCTAAACGAAGACAAGAATTAATTTTTTTTATCGATACTTATATATTTTTCGATACAGTAACACAGGTGTCTCTGTATGTGTTTGTTGTCACTTATCTCTAAAAGAGATGAATAAATCGTGGTATCTATACTTAATACAGGTTTTATGGAGTTGCCGTTTAGCGCAAAGGCCATTTAATTGAAAAACAAACCTAAACGTTTTAAGAATATAAAAAAAAACCCTAAAAATTACATTCTAAATTCAAAAGTTTTATGACGCGCTAAACGTTTATTAGCGTTGAATTATTTTGAAAAAGGCATGCAATATTTATTTACAACTATTACAAAATATAAAATACCTTGACGATTTACCACTAATATACGTATCTACGAAGGTATATGTATTAAAATTTGAAATACATTATAAAATTTACAAACCATTTTAAGAAAAAAATTCACAGTCTGTGCCTTTGTGAACTTTGCACGATTATTGTACGAAATTGTATTATTATACGAAACCCGCATTATTGGAGACAATATTTATTATTTGATATGGTTTGGCAGATGCATAGTTATGCATGCGGAATAATATAATTATATATATGTTTACAATAAATAAATATATAATTGTATTATTCCGTTTCACATAATAAATATTTTTTTATGTGATATGGAACCCATTTATCTAACGAAGCGCGATATCACCGATTTCGACGCGGTTGAAGCCGCAGACGGGATTAAGTATATAATAAATATATGTAACTTTATTTATATTACATACAAATTTTTATTTTTATCGATCCCAGGACGCCTGCCGACTGTGTGAATTATGGCAAACCACTCTTTAATGGACGAATAGCGGCCGTTGATGATACGAATTTATACATATATAGATATATGAAGGGAAATTTAGCAATTAAAATAGTTGTTTATTTACAGTTCTGATAAAAATCTCACTTAAGAAATCTATGCTGGGTAGGCGCTCTCAATGCCCTTTCCCTACAAGTCAAGTCACCATACGATGAACCAAATATTTTTAATTTGCAAATAAAAATATATCAAATATTAAAAAAATACAAATAAACAAGTATATAGCGGTAAGCGTTCGTGGATGGACGCGGGTTCGAATCCCGCACAAGAACTTAAATTTTTCCTATAGTATATTTGTAATTTTGTAATTATTTGTTATGTTTTTATTATAGGAAAAATTTAAATCATGTGCGGGATTCGAACCCGCGTTCATCCACGCATTGCAAACATAACAATATTAAAAATATATCAAATATGGTTGAATTTACACTTGTTTAATAAGTTCATATGTTATGTAATGAATGATATTCATTTAATATTTCTTTGTTATTTAAAAGTAGACTTCTTTGTCATATAGCGCCTACTAACTCTATTAGCAATCCATAGCAAAGTATAAGTATATAATGACAGGCAAATGTTACATACGTGTTTGCTATCATTATAATGTCAGGTGGTATAATAATAATATTTATTAAGGTAAGGTAACAAGAGCAAGACCCAGGTGTTAGTTTACTACTTAATAAAACAACAATGAAACTTAAAATTTAGTTAAAATTATAAAAATCAACTCATTTTAGTAATACTACTCTGTCAAGAAAGTACCGGGAAAAGTTAACTTTGAAAACTATCGCGAGTTTTATCCATATTAACTTATTAGAAACCGGCTAGGACATGCAATATTTTTTTTATGTCTGATATGTTAGCCTTTGACCACTATCTCACCTGAGGGTAAGTGATGATGTGGTCGAAGATGTTGTTCAGGCTAACTTATAAGTACTGGCCCACAAAGACAGCTGCCGGAACACACCGTTAAGTGCTTGGCGACAGATTTTCTACTTGAGGGTAGCTAGCCAGGCGGGCATTCGCATAATGCCCTACCACCATGCTATAACGACTGCCATCCTAAGACAACAACCGGGACCGACGGCTTAACATGCCCTCCAAAGCACGGAAACGTTCGGTAGAATGACGTTTATCGCGCTTCAAAATTTACCGGAAAGATTCCTCATGGATGGCATGGATGGGTCAGTAACGCGCTCAAGCCCGTGCTCGTCGCTTCGCCCAATCGTGACTCCCAGACGAAGGACTTCAAAACAGTCCGAAACTGGTCCTAATAAGTTAATACCGGGGAAAGATCAATAAGACACAAAATGTTAGTTATTCATCAATTAATTTACTTCACCTTCAAAGTAGGCTCCTATAGAACGATACACCAATCGTCAAATCGTTTTTTAAACGCTTTTGCCGGTCTTGAGTTCAGTTCACGCCGCGAAATCTCCTTTGTGTCTTTTACTATCGAATGAGAACGGGTGCCACAAATGGTAAAGAAGTCGGCTGGAGACATATCTGGTATAAAAGATTGTTCTTCGATGATATTGGTTGAGTTTTAGGTCAAAAATTGAAGAGTTGCAATTACAATTAAATCATCAAGATATGCAAATACATGTTTAGTTAATTGAAAATAACTTTAGAACTACTCAACCGATTTTGATGAAATTTAAAAGGAACCATCTTGGATGTATACTCTACACTAGTCTGCACAACAAAAAAATAATCACCAATATCAATTTTTACCGGAATATAAGCGTTCCAAAAATACAAAACAATAAACATACCGTGAAATTGAGAACCTATTACTCCGTTTTTGGAAGTCTGTTAAAACTTAATATATTTAAAAATGCATATACGACCTCTTTGCCATTTAAGTCAGTTATTTTTAAACTCATCACAAACAAGAGAGCGCGCAAAAAGTTAAGTTTATTTATTACCCATCTCAAAAGGTAAAAAAATATTGACAAGACATCAAGAAACATTATAAGCATCAAATAAAAATACCAGCTAAATTCGTAAAAGTTCAATCGAAAATAAACCTTATAACTTTACTAATTAGGTCTCATATACTTCAATACAAACCCTAAGGTGTATGTTCTGTATACAGGACCGTTTAAAAGAAAACGTGCAAAATTGTATCGTATGCTTATGAAAATAATGTTCATTTCACTGAAACGTTTTTGAAGTTTGGGTAATGTCCATCAGGTCCAAAAGACACGTGAGTTTTTTAGTGCAAGTCTAGTACTTACATTGATTGATGATGCGATGCGATGTAGGCAGAGAGACAACCGGTTAATTGTTTTTTTTTTAATATTGTTAGGTTTGCAATAACGCCTGCTATGCGGATTACATTACAAAATCACAAATATACGATAGGATTTTTTTTTTCCCGCACATGACTTAAATTTTTCCTATCGTATATTTGTGATTTTGTAACGGTTAATTGTTATTAAGTAATTAAGTATATTTTATAAACTAATGATTTTCAAGTGGGTTCATTTATTAGTCATAGGTAAGTACTTATGATAATGTCAGTTGTATGTCCTTACGGCACTGTCAGCTTTTGCATTTTTCTAAACAAAATTTCACATCAAATGTTAAAATTCATGGTCTTCCTTTTGTTTCTGACAATATGTTATTTAGCAAAAAATAATCCTTGCAATGAAATCGTTCGATTGGCATTATAAAACTACAGGCTGTTTTTTTTTCTCGTGTAACGGGTTCGATTCCCGGTTCAACAATGTAACTATTTAAAAGTCTATGATTGCTGTTTAAGTTGTTTTTAAATTTAAATAATGTCTTCTTTCAGTAAAATCTTCCATCTACAATATTCAAGGTACTTTCCCTCCATCTGCCATCGCCGTGGGACGACCTGTATATTACTGTATCAACCGGATCTTCCACTGTTCAGTAGTGCCTTTCATATCAAGGGGGGTATTTTCCATAATCCCCACGCTTGGCAGGCGGCTTGGGGATCGCAGTGTAAGATGGCAGTTCTTTAGAAGGCGCTACTGCCCACCTTCCAGTATTTTTCCCTTAGTCGCCTCTTACGACACCCACGGGATGATATGGGGAGGTGCAAATCTAACCCGGCACCCCACGGGGAAGCTAGCTAGCTATATATTGTACGTTCTAAATCGTTGACGTCGCGTAGCTACTAATTGCGGGTTCTTAATCACTGACAGTAAGGTCTCTTAAGCATATAGGTTGACTCTACACGGTACAATACTTTTAGAAGTATGAAATTCCAGCATTTTATTAATAGCTACGTAAATATAACACCATTCGCACTCAAACAAACGGGAAACGATTTTGAATCGCCTCCCGCGTATTATTAATAAAGAAAGTACCGAAATAATTTAGACGTTAATTTATTTTAACCAAAATGTCGAAATTTCGAATAAAATTGCCATACTTATGATAAAAACTTATCGATTTTACTACCGAAAGTGAAACCAACTACTGCAATTTTAAAGCAAAAACTAGTTTTTTGCTGTCTGATATAAAATCAACAAAGTCCACTATTTAGATAGTCGTGTGCAAAAACTACTGTATTTAGAGTTGAAGAGCACTGTAGCAAGTGAAATTACTTTGCGAACGAGATAAGATAACTAACGTATTGGAGTGAGCGCGCAGTGCAACGAAGGCAGTGATACTGTAACGGTAATGGACTAGCCCATCTCATCTCTTCATAAAAATTAAATTAAACAAGAGAGATAATAGTATATCAATTATACCCTCGAACTAAGCGATGTACGGATACATTGAAGCAGTGATGGCTCAGTGGCATTGGCTATGGACTGCCGTGCCGCAGGTCCATGGTTCGAATCCCGCCGCGGGCTTGAGCTTCACAGCACAGTGGAAGGGCATTTTGCGAATGCCCGCCTGGATAACCACCGCCCTTAAGTAGAAAATCTGTCGCCAAGCACCAAATGGTATGTTCCGGCAACAGTCCTTGAGAGCCAGTGAAATAACAGGCACATGAGACTTAACAACTATGTCTCATGGTGACAGGCGCAGTGCGATTCGTGACTTATGACGAAACGTTTCTGTTATAGGCAGAGGTTAGTCCGGAAACTAAGTTTAACATTAATATATTTCTTTACTTTCAAACTGATGGTCCATAGATGGTAATACTGCATAAAAAAGGTTCTTCTTCAAGCTCAACAACCCCTGCAGGAAGATTTGAGGCGGTTCAATTAAAGCCCTGCCTCGTAGCCTGCACAATTATGAAGCGCTCGTAGCGAAGTTTACTTAGCTGTTCTCAACCGATCAGCAAAGTTAAGCAACGTCGCGCGCGGTCATGAGTTGGATGGGTGACCGCTAGTGACATTACTACTGAGCGTTTCCGTGCTTCGGAGGGCACGTTAAGCCGTCGGTCCCGGTTGTTGGCTTAGGATGGCAGTCGTTACAGCATGGTGGTAGGGCATTTTGCGAATGCCCGCCTGGCTAGCTACCACCCTCAAGTGGAAAATCTGTCGCCAAGCACCTAACGGTGTGTTCCGGCAGCTGTCCTTGAGAGCCAGTACTTCTAGGTTAGCCTGAACAACATCTTCGACCACATCATCACTTACCATCAGGTGAGATAGTGGTCAAAGACTAACCTATCAGGCAAAAAAAAAAAAAAATAAGTTTAACATTAATATATACCTTTACTTTCAAACTGATGGTCCATAGATGGTAATACTGCATAAAAAAGGTTCTTCTTCAAGCTCAACAACCCCTGCAGGAAGATTTGAGGCGGTTCAATTAAAGCCCTGCCTCGTAATCGTAAGCGTAATCGTAGCCTGCACCTTTTAGCCTGCACCTCGTAGCCTGCACCTCGTAGCCTGCTCAACTCATAGGTGTAGCGAAGCAAAAATATTTTGTTAGGTCATCTCCTTGCCTACATGAACGTTGTGTGAAGCTCGCAAGTCAGTCAAGGCCCACCGGTGGGTTCCGCCGCTCGACTAGACATGCCAGGCGTGCCTACATCATCATTATTAATTCAGGCTCATTCAATTAAATACACTAATTATTATTTGAACAATTAACAACCGAAGAATGTTGAATACTATTAATAATGTATTAAGCAGTTGCACTGCGAATGCATGTGCTTTTATTGAATTAAAAGTTGGTTTGAACAAACAGGACTCGCATACCGAGAGTTTTGTCTGTACACAAAATGTATGTATTCATTTCTATTTAAGATATTGTTTTTTTTTGTAATGAATAGATTCAGGCGTTACGTTGCGGAAACCCATCCAAATTACAGTAGATTTACAAAATTACAAATATACGATAGGAAAAATTTAAGTCATGTGCGGGATTCGCACCCACGTCCATCCACCCCTTTAGCCGGGGTATGCTCTAACCAATTGTCATGTTAGCTCAATATGTTAGAGCATACCCCGGCTCAAGAGGTGGATGGACGTGGGTTCGAATCCCGCACATGACTTAAATTTTTCCTATCGTATATTTGTAATTTTGTAATGTAATCCGCATAGCAGGCGTTATTGTAAACATAGCAATATAAAAAAAATACAGTAGATTTGTTATTTTTTTATGTTAAATTATAGATTTTTTTATCACGGAGACTATAACAAAAACTAATCTATTTAGGAGTCCGAAATTTCGGTATGGTACATAACAAAACGCCAATTCATATTATATTTTATAGAAAATGTAATCAACACCAAGAAACATATTTTTTCTTTTACGTGTTCTTGCAATGCGAAACCCTAAGAAAACGAAGCTCGAAATGTTTTTATGTGATGAACGGCTAACAAGCATACGCCCCGTCTGATGGTAAGCGGCCACCGTTGCCTGTAGACATCTGCAATACCATTAGTACTGTGAATGCGTTGCCGACCCTAAAGGACTCTGTTAATCCCTATTTTAAAAGACCCCATGTCCGAATAAGGAAGGTCGTTCCACATTTTTACGGTATTGTTACTTGACATGACTAGGTTTTAGGGTTCCGTACCCAAAGGGTAAATACATGACCCTATTACTGAGACTTCGCTGTCCGTCCGTCCGTCTGTCACCAGGCTGTATCTCAAGAACAGTGATAGCTAGACAGTTGAAATTTTCACAGATGATGTATTTCTATTGCCGTTATAACAATAAACTAAATACTAAAAATAAAATATATATTTAAGGGGGGCTCCCATACAACAAGCTTGATGTTTTTACCGTTTCTTGCTCGATACTAATAACGGTGACAGGTAGACGCTTTAACTATGCACAGAATATTTAGTTTTAGTTTTATGTTCTCTTTAAATATAATTTATTGTAATGAATAGATTCAGGCGTTACTTTGCGGAAATCCATATTTAATAATAACAAATATTTTCAAAATATTTTACGAAATAATCAAATTAATATTTTAAAAAAACACTTAAAAAATATAAAAATATATCTAGTGACAATTCCGCAAATTCAATATGAATTTATTGTAGTACCTAACTACCCAGCTCAATCGAACAATCCGAAAAGTGTTTGTAACATGCAAGATTAGGTTACAGATAATGGTACGGAACCCTTCTTGCGCGAGTCCCACTCGCACTTGGCCGGTTTTTTAAGTGGCTTAAATTAAGTCTAAAATGATGTTCCCTATTAACATATACAGTTACATCGTATCATAGATTAACTATAGTTTTTTTTTCAATAGATGAACTCTGGTTTATCTATGACCGTATGGAATTCGTGTGGCATCATTTAAACTCGGCGACGGCATGGGATGGGCTCGACTTGCGCCTGCGCAGCGTAAAATGTCGTGTTCCCATATCCGCGAGGTCGCGCCGAGGTCGTTCTACTGTTATTGGATGTTTATTGCTAGTGGTAAGTGCTGGTGGTTCTTTCAAGTTGGCTTTAGAAGGAATTTTAATGGTTAACTTATAAATCGGACAACTGGGACTCCTCACTCATTAGTCATTAGAGGTATTGCATGGTGGTAGGGCATTTGCGAATGCCCGCCTGGCTAGCTACCACCCTCAAGTAGAAAATCTGTCGCCAAGCACCTAACGGTGTGTTCCGGCCGTTGTCCTTGAGAGCCAGTAATTCTAGGCTAACCTGAACAACATTTTCGACCACATCATCACTTACCATCAGGTGATATAGTGGTCAAAGGCTAACATATCAGTAATAAAAACAATAAAAATAATAAATGTCCACGCGGCAACAATAATTAAAAATAATGTTTCTAAAACTTTTGATAAATGGTTAAAAAGTAAATTTTAGTAAATTGGTTAAATAGAAGTTAAGGTAACATACTAATATATCTATCTAGATGCTTTTTTAATTTTTAGAAAGACCCCGTAATTAAAATGTGGACTAAAATTTGAAGGTTTTGTCATTGACGTATTAATAATATCTCGATGGGTTTTGTTCGGTTTCTATATTTTTTATATAAAAGGTTATTTTTACTGTGTACTTAATTATGTCGATACGATGAAACCACACAAGCTAAACAGCAAAAAAGTGTTTAATCCCGCTAAAAAAAATATTTTATTGAACTTCTTCAAATAATTGTTTTTGAGTCAAGTTTGTACAGAAAATATGTTTTAATTAAATTAAATAACTTCATTTCAGGTTTGTAACTCATTCCGTTACGCGATGCACGGACAGACAGAGAGACAGACAGCGGCACAGTCATTGATAAGACTAGGATTTACTCTTTGGGTACGGAACCTCGAAAAAAAAACCCCTCTCTTTTAAATGAGTATCTTAATTTTTCAAAAAAAAAAACGTCTCGTCTGTATTCCCCGAATTTCCGGTGTCCTCTAGGGACCCAAGTTGCGCCTTCTGATCTTTACTGATGAAGTAGGTAAAATAAAAAAATCCTTTACAATCATACATACTACTTAAAATATGAGTTGTCCCTCGCCCACAACACTTATTTTCATTTTATTTGTAAAAAATAATAAAAATTTAATTTAAATTCAAAATTATTTATTTGCTTATGTGTATTGATATTACAGGAAATATAGGCACCGCTCCACATTCCACCACAATGACATGCAAAATTATATGTAAACTTATAAAGGATGTACAATTAAGAGATATATGTAATATTTTCCATTTGAGAATATCTGAATTAGAAGTACAAGATCTTATAATAATACTCAATTACATTCGAATCTTCAAACATACATGGCAAAATTCAATCTTATGTCAGTTACATTACATTATTAATAGTTACACATTTTATTATTACGTTTAGAAAAATCACCAACCCCAAGTAAGTGGAATGAGGGTCGGAAGGCGATGATGAGAAGTTAAACCCATGACCCGCACCAGTGATTGTGGGCCGAAGTTGGTCGAAATAATGGTTTCGGCTATTGTATGCAAAACGACCACCCACTCTCAAGGCGTGACTCCTTACCTTAGCACGAGATGTCGTGGCATTCGTCAGCTATCGATTAATCAGTCGCTTATTACATTCGAGGTGACATATAAGAGGCACACTATTGAGGGATAAAGGTAGGAATAAGATCTACACTACGAAGAGATCAGGATGGCCTTGTACGGGGTCCTTGTGTGGGCTGATGCTGACAATCGCGACAAGAAGACCCTTTGCATGGTGGAAAGCCATTTTGCAATTGCCCGCCTGGCTAGCTACCACTCTCAAGTAGAAAATCTGTCGCCAAGCACCTAACGGTGTGTTCCGACAGCAGTTCTTGAGAGCCAGTGAATAACAGGCACATGACTTAACAACTATGTCTCAAAGTAACGAGCGCAGTGAAATTCGTGACTTGTGGTGAAATGCATCTGTTATAGGCAGAGTTAGTTAGTCCGCTTAACGTCAGATGGGCATCGAGCTTGTTTTGTTACAATTACATAAAAAAAAACCTTTATTCACCGGGTAAAACTGGTTGGCGAATTTCATTGCGCCTGTCACCTTGAGACATAGTTGTTAAGTCATGTGCCTGTAATTTCACTGGTTCTCAAGGACTGCTGCCGGAACACACCGTTAGGTGCTTGGCGACAGATTTTCTATTTGAGGGTGGTCGCTAGCCAGGCGGGCATTCGCAAAATGCCCTTCCACCATGCGGTGAAGCTCAAGCCCGCGGCGGGATTCGAACCATGGACCTGCTGCGCGGCAGTCCATAGTCAATGCCTCTGAGCCATCACTGCTTCAAAATGTAAACAAATATTGTAATAATTTTATTATATAGTATGTAACACATTGTTAAAAGGCGTTTAAAAGAATGGCTCCTAGTTTCTTCTAGTCCGTTCTAGTCGCAGTGGCACAACATTTTTTTTGTTCTTTGTGGCATTTTAATGTAGAATATTTCAATAAGAAATTTGTAATTGACTTTCATAAGAGCGTAGCAGATGCCCAAACTGAAAAAAAAAGAATGAAAGTGTCAGTTTGCAGAAAAGTATTGCATTATTTACCCCGAACTGTCAACTCTTAACCTAGCCTAGCCGTGCCAACATAAAAAACCGTGCCAAAATAAATTGCCATATATAAAATGGGTCCTAGGGAATCTGTGAGGGATCTTTTTAAAGAAATTGATATTTTAACTTTACCAAGTCTGTATATATTTGAAAATATTATGTATGTTCGTAAAAATTTGAGTAAATTTAAATTAAACAGTGACAATCACGATTACAACACTAGGAATAAAGATAAAATAGTGGTGCCAGGTTTTAGATTAGCAAAGACAAATAAAAGGTCCTTCTTAGGTAATTGTGTGCGGTTTTATAATAAAGTTCCTAAACATATTACAACGCTCACAGAAGGGAAATTCAAGTTGCATGTGAAAAACATATTGATTAAAAAATCCTACTACACAGTTTCTGATTACATAAACGACAAAAATGCCTGGACAATTCCGCCTCCGCCAAGCTATTGCCTGTCACCTACATAATTTAAACAAATATTGTAATAACTCTATTATATAGTAAGTATGTAACACATTGTTAAAAGATGTTTAAAAGAATGGCCCCGAGTTTCTTGCCCGTTCTTCTCGCAGTGGCTCTATACAATTTATTTGCTGAACGTGGCAGTACAATGTAGAATATATACTAAAATTTGTAATTGACCTTCATAAGAGCGTCGTAGACGCCTAAATTGAATAAATGATTTTGACTTTGACTTTGACTTTGAACATTGTAAATCAGTATTTGCAAATGGACCATAAAATGGGTCCATGCAGCTAAAATGTCCCCACACAGCAAGCGCACCAGTGTACAAGCGCCTTAATCAGATAACAATATAGGTTAACGTTAACCGCAGTTCAAGATCGTCTCCAGAACCGGTTTGTGTTTCCGACCAGTGTATACTGCTGTGTGAACTGCGTCTACTTTCGTTGGTTAGGTCATGGGCGACATTATTACTTTCATAAAGATCTGTTATAGTCCGGCCGCTGAGAGAATGCGTTTGACAGTTCGTTTTGTGAATATTTTTTCCCCAGTTCAAAGTAACAGTTTTGCATGGTGGTAGGGCATTTTGCGAATGCCCGTCTGGCTAGCTACCACCCTCAAGTAGAAAATCTGTCGCCAAGCACCTAACGGTGTGTTCCGGCAGCTGTCCTTGAGAGCCAGTACTTCTAGGTTAGCCTGAACAACATCTTCGACCACATCATCACTTACCATCAGGTGAGATAGTGGTCAAAGGCTAACCGATCAGGCATAAAAAAAAAAAAAAAAAAAAAATTATAGTCTGACTGCATAATATTGTATTAGTCAAACATTTAAGTATCTGAAAATAGGGTATATTTCACATTTTACTGCATTTAAAAGCCACAACGACAACAAAAACGTGTACTGTCAAACGCATTCTCTCGGCGGCCGGACTTTAGGATGGCGCGCTGTGGTTCCTTTAAAAAAAACACCTTTAGTTGGCTAAAACTATTTAAAACAAATATAAATTCTTTAAAAAAAATAAAAAAAAAAACGTCTTTACTTTATTTATTTTCAGCTTTTTATCGTTTCATTGAAATTAAAACTGAAAGTTATATATATTTTCAACACCCTTGCTCGTAAAGTGAGCTTTATTATATCGTTCTTAGGGCCATAAACCGAACTATGACACCCTCGTGCATAATAATATTATACACTAGTGCGTAATACAATTATCCCTACAAAGTTAAGTTAGTACCTAACTACAAATTATATGCGTACAGATCATTTTCAATTTAACCGGGTAATACAGATTTGTAACATCAAAGAGGTTTATATGTAATCAACCAACATACATTTGCCGCGCTTAAAAAAACAAACGAGCGCGCTATTTTCCATAATTTTCGTATGTTGTTTGTATCGCATTTGTGCAATATATATATATTTTCCTCGCAAGGGTGTTGTAAAAGTGCGTATGAAACTGTATCATAAGTTCTGATCTGTATCATAATCTACTATTATGGAATCGTTTTTATAGTCATTCATTTTGGTACCCCACTTGATGAGCTTGGAAGAAGAATAAACACTTTTTTTCTCACAATATGGCGTCTAACATCCGCCAGTATGTTTATATATTATGTTTTTTTTTGTATGTACCTACCTAGTGTCTTTTGCGCTATCAAGTTGCATCTAATGATATCACATTCAGTAAAATCGGTTAAGCCGTTTAGAAGTTATGGTAGAATTTTTCCACCATAACTTTTAAACTTCAGAAACTCGCAAACATACATGAACCCTAAAAACATAACACCCGAAAGTTGAAGTTGAAGCAGTGATGGCTCAGTGGCATTGGCTACGGACTGCCGTGCAGCAGGTCCTAGTTCGAATCCCGCCGTGGGCTTGGGCTTCACCGCATAATGGAAGGGCATTTTGCGAATGGGCCTGGCTAGCGACCACCCTCAAGTAGAAAAATCTGTCGCCAAGCACCTAACAGTGTGTTCCGGCAGCAGTCCTTGAGAGCCAGTAAAATTGCAGGCACATGAGACCTAACATCTGTACGTCTCAGTGTGACGGGCACAGTGCAATTCGTCGTTGAGAAAATGCATGTGTTATAGGCAGAGGCTAGTCCACTTAACATCAGGTGGGCCTCGGGCTTGTTCAGTCACAATAACATTAAAAAAACTTTTTTTGGGTAGCCATAATTAAGTTATATTAGGACCTATATCACCCCATCTCTACCCGTGGGCATCGTAAGAGGTGACTAAGGGTAACTCACCAGTGGGCAGTAGCGCTTTCTGAGGCACTGAAATCTCACACTGCGATCCCCAAGCCACCTGCCAAGCGTGGGGATTATGGCAAACCCCTCCATATTGAGGGAGGCTGTGTTCAACAGTGGACTAGGCGATCTATAGGTGTTGACCGGACAAAAGTTACAGTACTGCCTTAATTTTTTTTATACGTGATATTTTATGCTTAAGCTACTATCTCACCAGATGGTAAGTGATGATGTGGTCGAAGATGTTGTTCAGGCTAACCTAGAAGTACTGGCTCTCAAGGACAGATGCCGGAACACACCGTTAGGTGCTTAACAACAGATTTTCAACTTGAGGGTGGTAGCTAGCCAGGCGGGCATTCGCAAAATGCTATCACCATCCTAAGATAACAATCGGGACTGACGTCTTAACATGTCTTCCAAAGCACGTGCACGCTCAGTAGTAATGTGTGCGATAAGGACAATGGCAGCTTCTTCAAGTTTGACTTAGAATTTGCGCATAATTTGCGTTCTGGAAGAAAACTTTTCTCCTATCGTAAAAATTAATGAAATCTAAAAATGTTGGTCTTATTTTATAACTGACAGAATAAACTAGGCTCATAGGTTTTCCTTTTTCTTCATTTATCATTATTTTTCCTATAAATAATTCACCAACTAGAGATACTAGTTTTGAGAAAATATAATTTAAATACCCATGAATTCAAATTCCTTTAATATACTGATAAAAATCAAAACCTAGAAACCTGGATATTGATAACATCTACAACATTTCCAAAAATCATCAAAATCGATGATTGTTTAGGGGGGTAGAAACGTTTTCTCTTTTTGTATGAAAATTCGAGACTTCCCTCCAGTCTTAACTTAGACGAGTAAGAATGGCTAAGCAAACTACGCTACCGTCTTAGAGCAGAACCAGATAAAGCTGATAGAGGTCATTGTACACAATTTAATGCCATATAATAATTATATCTGTATGACTAAAGTAACGGCACCGCAAGGCATTGTCACAAATCAATCATCCGAGGGGTCCAGGGAGTGGTCGATGTGACAATTCGACAATGGCGAGATAAAACGAGTTTTGTCCTAAGAGTAACTTGGTAAGAGTGCGTACTGCTATGTTATTGTGAACACCAAAGCCAGTGAGCGTAGTTATGAAGCAATAAACGTAAAACTGACCTTTAACACTACTACATTTAGTAGGGTTACAGGTCAAGTTTTCGTAAATTTTACGCTTCGTTATACGCACATATAATGTTACCGGAATAGATTATGATACAAGTGAGCTAAGTTGCTCATTATACACGAGTTTGTGTGTTGCTGCCCGAGCCGTAGGCGAGGGCGTAAATCAGCTGAGTGTATAATGAGCAAGTTGCTCACGAGTTTAATACGCACTTTTTCAACACCCTTGCGAGGAAAAAAAATATATTGCACAAATGCGATACAAACAACATACGAAAATTATTGAAAATAGAGCGCATTATGTTTTTGCGCGCGGCAAATGTGTGATGGTTGATTACAAACTTCTTTGATGTTACAAATCTGTATTACCCGGTTAAATTGAAAATGCTCTGTTTACTCGCATATATAATTTGCAGTTAGGTACTAACTTAACTTTGTAGGGATAATTCTATTACGCACTAGTGTATAGTATTACTATGCAAGAGGGTGTTATAGTTCGATTTATGACCCTAAGAACGATATAATAAAGCTCACTTTACGAGCAAGGGTGTTGAAAAATATTTTAATATTTACTATTAGTTAGCGTGTACTTTGATAATTAAATAATAATAGATTAATATAGTTAATTATGTGTCATCATAGCGCTTTCCATAAGTAAAAAAGTAAAAAATATGTATTTTTAAAATATTTGAAAGAATAGTTTTGTATGCGGATCCTTATCATATCAGCGATACCTTCTCATTAAAATAAATAGGTATAGGATTATTTTGTGTTTTCTTTGTTTGTTTTCGAATTGTATGCGTCTTGTTTGTTTTTCTAGCTGCGGACACCGATAGCGGACCGTCCCACGCTTGTTTCAAGTTAATGGCATCAATAGCCCAAAAGATACTAACATTAATTTGTTAATATTATTCAAAATTTCGTGTATTTTCCTAATAATAAATTCACTTTCAACATTTTTTGCAGTTCGATCGCATTAATAGGAGCGGGCCGCGGTCCTCGATCGTTTCTCGTTTACTTTTTTTTTAAATTGAAATAAGTTTGATCGCGTTCGGATTAGTAGTTTTCATTTAATAGGCAAATTTTGGAATTTTAATACTACATAGTTCACCTTAGGTACCATACATTGCGTGAACAGCAAAGTCAAATCTACAGCGTACTATGGAGTAGGTATTATCCACCAAAATGTGCGTCCCCGCTAGCGCTGCACGACTAAACAAAAATAATTGACTCAATCTATAATATTTTTTACACCCGACAGCAAAATACTGAATTTTCTTTAAAATTACTGGTATAACTGGACTTTTGGCATCTTATGGTACTATAAGATTTATAGTAAGTTAACGAGTTTGAATATGACGAAACTACGTTTGTATGGAAGAGAAAGCGCCCGCGGTCATGAGTTGGATGGGTGACCGCTAGTAACATTACTACTGAGCGTTTCCGTGCTTCGGAGGGCACGTTAAGCCGTCGGCCCCAGTTGTTGTTTTAGGATGACAGTCGTTATAGCATGGTGGTAGGGCATTTTTCGAATGCCCGTCTGGCTAGCTACCACCCTCAAGTAGAAAATCTGCCGCCAAGCACCTAACGGTGTGTTCCGGCGGCTGTCCTTGAGAGCCAGTACTTCTAGGCTAGCCTGAACAACATCTTCGATCACATCATCACTTACCATCAGGTGCGATAGTGGTCAAAGGTTAACCTATCATGCATATCAAAAAAAAAAGGTACGAGGCGTTACCAGAGTATTTCCAATTTCCATGCGGTATTTATTGTTAATATAGATTTTAAGGTTGAACGGTCCTTTATATCGCGCAAGTGGTCAAGATAATTAGATAGTATTTAATGATAAATTCAGGCAACGAATTAAATAAATATATGTAAAATCAAAGAATATTTACATCTCTTTAAGAAACCTAACTTAATCCTATTAGTCACAATTTGGCTAAGTTTAAAACTATGGCATGGCGCTTTATAAGGTTTTCTGTCTAGCACTGCACACCGCGCCGCGCTGGTTTTACATTATCTTTCTTACAGCCCTATTTGCTTTATTTAGTAGGTTATTTACTTTAAAAAAAATTAATAAAATTTTCATCCCCGGAAGGTCGTGAAAGGGATTTTTGTTCCGTCTTTAGTATCGTTCGATAGCTATAATTAAGTTTAAAACGAATAAAATAAATTTCTAAAATTGGTTTTTCTCAGTACTCTGTATCAGATCATCATATTCCCAATGCTTGGAAACTGGCTTACATTTCTAGAGAGAGAGAGAGAGAGAGCGATCCACCAGGCAAACTCAGTGGGGTTTGGCCGATAGTGCCACCCTTGGAGCTTTTGGACCGCCCGATAGGCTCCCACGATGTAGCTTAACGTCTGCCATTCGTGATACAATAACAACGACTGACAGTATGCTCTTTGAAGCACGGAAGCGTTTAGTAATAAATACCTCTAGAGGTCACCCATCCAAGCTGGGCGAATACGAGAGCCAAACTCAAATGAGACCTTATTTTAAAAGCTATATTCATTCAATGTGTATAAAAAACCTAGAGAAATATATACTAAGAATTATCAGATCCTTGACTATAGTTGCAACTTTTTTATATTGCTGATAGATTGACCACTATGTCACCTGATTGTTAGTGATGATGTGGTCGAAGATCTTGTTTAGGCTAAGCTAGAATTACTGGCTTTTAAGTTGCCGGAACATATCGTTAGGTGCTTGGCGATAGATTCTCTTGTTGAGGATGGTAGCTTGCCAGGGGGGAATGCGCAAAATGCCTTACAACCATGCTATAATGACTACAACACCAACACCTTAAGACAACAAACAGGACCGACTGCCTAACGTGCCCTCTGAAGCACGGAAGCGCTCAGTAGTAATGTCACTAGCGGTCACCCATCCAGAGCATTGCTGATGGGTTAAAAATGGCTAAGCAAACTTCGCTACGAGCGCTTCAAATATTCTTGTATACCTACTTAGTTTTATAGCTCCAAAACTCCAAGAATTAACATTTTCGTTAAGTAACGGAACAAAATGCGTATCTCCTATTAAACGACATTGTCAGTTTTCTTCAAAAGCGTGTCAATCGATAGATAAACTTATAATATATTTAATCTATACTTACATACAATTTTGAAATCGAAGAATGACGTCCATGTGAAAAGTATGCTTCGAAGCGCTCGTAGCGAAGTTTACTTAGCTGTTCTCAACTGATCAGCAAAGTTAAGCAACGTCCGCTGCGGTCATGAGTTGGATGGGTGGCCGCTAGTGACATTACTACTGAGCGTGCACGTGCTTCGGAGGGCACGTTAAGCCGTCGTTCCCGGTTGTTGTCTTAGGATGGCAGTCGTTATAGCATGGTGGTAGGGCATTTTGCGAATGCCCGTCTGGCTAGCTACCACCCTCAAGCAGAAAATCTGTCGCCAAGCACGTAACGGTGTGTTCCGGCAGCTGTCCTTGAGAGCCAGTACTTCTAGGTTAGCCTGAACAACATCTTCGACCACATCATCACTTACCATCAGGTGAGATAGTGGTCAAAGGTTAACCTATCAGGAATAAAAAAATAAAGTATTATCAAATTTTCTTTAATTTTCGACGGACCTATTACCGTTACTGTCACGTTGATTTCCTGGCAAGTAATGCACTGCTGATTTTAGTCTTATAAGGGCCTTAACCTATTTTTTCTGTTCAGTATGGGCAAGTATGACAAGACACGCTGCGCTATGAGCGCTTCCACACATTCTTGCTCTTCTTTTCTTACCTGGTTCGATTCCCACCGCGGCTTGAGCTTCACCGCATGGTGGAACGGTATTTTGCGATTGCCCGCCTGGCTAGCTACCACCCTCAAGCAGAAAATCTGTCGCCAAGCACCTAACGGTGTGTCCCGGCAGCAGTCCTTGAGAGCCAGAGAAATTAAATTACAAGCACATGAGAATTTACAACTATGCCTCAAGGTGACGAGCGCAGTGCCAATTCGTGATTTGTGATGAAATGCATCTGTTATAGAGGTTAGTCCTCTTAACATCAGTTGGGCCTGAAGCTTGTTCCGTCACAATAACATAATATTGCATATATTTCTCTTCAACACGCATGTTTATCGACACACGAGTCATTCACCGTTTTTTTTATCCCATTAATGGTGTCCCAGGTCTAATTGTTACACCATTTCTTGCTCAATAGAAAGTGACAAATACCACCGTTTTCGTTTTTCCCATGAAGTGGAATCGACCAACAATGGACAGAGGTGTAAAACTGGCCTAGTGATATCCGTCCACAGATCAGTGTTAAATCACTTCTATGGTGCTAAACAATAATTTAATTGTGAGTATCATGCAGTAAATAATATATTCATCGTTCATAAATTGTACGTAAATAAGTACTGGAGAGATTATACCACATGTGCTTTAACTAATGGATCATGATGATGAAGGTGCAACCCTTCACGGAATCATACGTTCATGCACAAAATGATTGGTATGTCTGTGTTTTGTTATTAACTCCGACCCTTACGAGACTTAAATGTGAATTCAGTGTTCTCTTAAAATGTTTGTTATTAGTTTTATTACATTGAAATAAAATGAGATAAACTTCACCCACTTCACTTATACTACTTAAATCTGTTCACTCATGAATAGGTACAGTGAATTATTGCTGCACATTTGTACTGGTAGACCTCGTTTCTATACGACGACGTCTTAGTGTGAGTGTAAACGTTAATGATGTATGCAGTAAAACAATAATATGATCGCTTGAGTAGGGTATATTAGTTCCGAGGCTGGGCCCGTACAAACGTGCAGCGACGTCGATGGGGGCTGCGGATGAGAGCGCGAGTGACCCCGCGGCATCTTTCACTAGTCAAAGATGACGCAACACCATGAGGTTTTTAGTCGGTAGTGGGGTCCCTATTGGCCCTGAGCCCGACATAACCACCTGCTCCCCGGCGGGTGTGTATGCGTAAATGTATTTTCCTCATGAAAAAAAAGGGTGCTATGCTTCGTGAGTCCAAAAGTCAGTATTCTCTGTTAGTTTAGTGATAGAACCAGAAGGTTGGAGCAATTAACCAAAAAAATATCCTATAGGTTTTAGGACCTGTTGTAATAATTATCTTGACACGTAGGTCATCTGGACCCTAATGGACAGGCGTGACGTTTACTTGTCCGTCTAATCACATAAAAGTAAGTGATCTCAAACACACCCAAGGCTGTAGTCTACATTGCTCCTCCATTGCAATATCACTCGATGTCTACAACCAAGAAACAATGGTCTGGTTACCAAATAAACTATTAGGCAGCCAAATATCTCATGCACAGTGATTCTGTGAGACTTTCACTTAATTGACTGTATTGAGATAATTTAAGAGTTAAATTTCTCGAAGGTTTCCGAGATTTGCATCTTTATTTCACATTTTATAAGGTCGCCGGAGCGAATCTAATGTACTCCGCTTTTGCTTATTAAAAATTCAAGGTAAGTATAATTTAGACAGTGATTATGCTGTGCTTACATCCTGTTATGAATATCGTAAAAGGCAACTAACTGATAGGATTCTTCGAATGATCAGCATTCTGCTATTCAAGTAGTTAGCAACTTTTTAACGTTTTTGCTGCACACCGGGCTCTGAACTGCTTAAAAATTATTGCATGGTGGAAGGGCATTTTGCGATTGCCCGCCTGGCGAGCTACCACCCTCAAGTAGAAAATCTGTCGCCAAACAACTAACGGTGTGTTCCGGCAGCAGTCCTTGAGAGCCAGTAATTCTAGGTTAGTCTGAACAACAACTTCGACCACATCATCACTTACCATCAGGTGAGATAGTGGTCAAAGGCTAACCTATAAGGTTTAACAAAAAAAGCTGACAAATTATTGGTTGTTTCAGACAAATTTTCTGTAACAGTGCGGAGTCTTCAATTGGGCTTGTCAGGGGGTAATAGGCTCGATATCTATTCCACGGGATGTCTAGCAAAACGTAGGTCCTTAACCACCTCTACATAAATTATTTTATATATTATTATATTAAATAAATTATATATTATTAAACACCTCCTGGGAACTGACATGAAACGATAATGTTCATGTATTAAAAAAAAAACGATACCGCTTAGGTGTTTTCAAGAGAATTTTCCCTCCTCAAAGGTCGGCAACGCAGCCTCGAGAGCTCTGGTGTTACTTTACCCATTTTTTTAGTATGGAACCCTAAAATACACTTGCTAAGATAGCTAAGTTAGATAATCAAGTACCTTGTAAGCTGATGGACTTACTTCCCCTACTTTTAAGGTAAGAACGACCATCAAAAACGGGTATTTCCACCCATACAGTGAGAGTTGTCTGTGCAAATTTGTACGTCCGCCTGTATGTTGTAAAAGTTGAGATAAGGCGACGACAAGACGACTTACTTGCTGCTTTCTTTTGACGAAGCGCTTCGCTTCCACTTTTCTCGTGCGTACTGCGAAAGAGTGGAACTTCTTACCGTGGTCAGTCTTTCCCGATGAATACAATATGGGTGTCTTCAAATCGAGAGTAAATAGGTTTCTTCTAGGTAAGCGTGCTCCATCCTAGACCACAACAATGCTTAACATCAGGCAGGGTGTGGTCAAACGCAAACCTATAACGAATAAAAAAATAAAAAAAGACTTTGTATATATTAGCTAGAACGCTAGAGGTAAGCCTGTGTAACTTAAGGGAAGTGTCTTCGTAGAGCTTAAGCAAACGTAATTTCGTTATATTTTAAATGCCAAGATTTTTTAAATTCCTGAAGGGTTAGCCTTTGACCACTATCTCACCTGATGGTAAGTGATGATGTGGTTGAAGGTGCTGTTCAGACCAACCTAGAATTATTGGCTCTCAAGGACCGCTGCCGGAACACACCGTTAGGTGCCTGGCGACAGATTTTCTACTTGAGGGAGCTAGTGAGGCGGGCATTCGCAAAATGCCCTACCACCACGCTATAACGAAACCATGCTATATAAAAACAACAACCGCGACCGACGGCTTAACGTGCCCTCCGAATCACGAAAGCGCTCAGTAGTTATGTCACTAGCAGTCACCCATCCAACTACGTACGCCATTTTGAACCGATCAGTAAAGTTAAGCGTAAAGTTTTGAAGCGCTCGTAGCGAAGTTTACTTAGCTGTTCTTAACCGATCAGCAAAGTTAAGCAACGTCGCCCGCGGTCATGACTTGGATGGGTGACCGCTAGTGACATTACTACTGAGCGCTTCCGTGCTTAGAAGGGCACGTTAAGCCGTCGGTCCCGGTTGTTATCTTAGGATGGCAGTCGTTATAGCATGGTGGTAGGGCAATTTGCGAATGCCCGCCTGGCTAGCTACCACCCTCAGGTAGAAAATCTGTCGCCAAACACCTAACGGTGTGTTCCGGCAGCTGTCTCTGAGAGCCAGTAATTCTAGGTTAGTCTGAACAACATCTTCGACCACATCATCACTTACCATCAGGTGAGATAGAGGTCAAAGGCTAACCTATCAGGCATAAAAAAAAAATAAAAAAGCAATTTTTGCTCTTCGGTTCAGAATGGCGAAGCAAACTTCGCTACGAGCGCTTCAAAGTGTTCAAAGTCAGTGAAATTTTGCATGTTCTTGAGACTAAGTTTATTCTGGTTTGTCAGTTTTTCGAAAAACGTGTATTTTCAAAATCATTTGGAAAAATCCTATTGCATGGGAATTCTTATTTTCACATTTAGAGAACAAATAAATTTTGACTCAAGGACCTATAACATTTCAAGTAGTTTCCATACTTGGTACCTATTTAAAATATGACAAAACTAAGTTTATATGAAAAGCGCAACGAAAAAACTAGCTTTAAGTCTCATGTGCCTGTAACACTGTTAGGTGCTTGGGGACAAATTTTCTACTCCAGGGACCACCCTGGATAGCTAGGCTAGGCAGGCGAGCATTCGCAAAATGCCCTTCCAACATGTGGTGAAGCTCAAGCCCGCGGCGGGATTCGAACCATGGACCTGCTTCGCGGCAGTCCATAGCCAATGCCACTGAGCCATCATTGCTTCAAAATTGGGCACGGCGACTATTGCGGCACGGCAGTCCATAGCTATTACCGCTCGGCCATCATTGCTTCAGATTGTTCTAATAATTAAACTCTATCTTGATACTCGTATTTGTGTTTTGCACATCAAGAATTTGAATTAATATAATGTAACATATTTTAATACTGTTTCCATATTTTTTCAGCAAATAAATAATTAATACATATTCAAATGAAGCTATATAGCTCTAGTCAGCATCATAAAAGGCTAAGTCCTAAGTTTTATCTCGATTTAACACTCGGTATGTATACAGTTGCGCTATGTCAACAAAAACTGCGATGTGGAGCGACGACCTCCTTGCGGTGTTGCAAAACGTACGCGCTGGCATGGCGACTGCTAGCTTCAATATTTGATTTGAGTCTGCGATTTTATCAATCAACTCGATTACTTACATTCATTTACTCAAATATTATGACAGAAATTACTTACTATTTTGAGTAAATATTTTGTTATTGATATGTGTGACCGAGCGAAAGAGGTCTCTGTTGCAAGTTGTGGGCGTATTTGTTTCGTCGTGGATAGCTTTTAAAAGACCAAATTTTCATAATAAGATAGTAATATTTTATTTACATATTTATTATAATAAGAACGCTTACAATGCTATTACACTTACTATCAAAACAAAGGCAACACTCATGATACATTTAAATAATTCATAGATAACTATAATTAATAAACTAAATTCAAAATGTCAAGGAGGAACAATATAAATATTACATGTATACATTATAATATCACAATTATGGGCATTTTCATTTTAAATATAAATTATAGTTTATAAAATAATAATTAAAATGGAGTTACGAATCTAGGAAATAGGAAGCTAATATACCTACTCCTAGAAAATATCTTGCACAAACCATTTTGTCGTAAGATACTTTTTAATGACTCGTAATTCCATGATCACTGCTCTGACCAGTTTTCCATACCTTAATTAATCACTGGGCACTGCAAAAATGTGGAAAGTGAACGCTAAGTATTTCCTTAGCTAAGCTAAGCAGTGGTATTTCCCAGTGTTGGGAAACAGGTAGCTTAGAGCATAAGCCGACATGAACATGCATACATAAGGATGTAGCTGTTCCGAAATGAAAAATGTACCGCTGGTACTGACGATCAATAGGTAAGGTTTAACCCGTTAGCATCGGCGATAATGATAACAATAGAATTTCATTCATAACTAGGACATAGTGGTCCTGACGATGCCAACTTATAGCTGTGGACTGCCGTGGCGTAGGTCTAGGTGCATGGTTCGATCCCCACCACCGGCTTGAGCTTCACCACATGTTGGAAGGGCATTTTGCGAATGCCCGCCTGGCTAGCTACCACCCTCAAGTAGAAAATCTGTCGCCAAGCACCTAACGGTGTGTTCCGGCAGCAGTCCTTGAGAGCCAGTGAAATTACAGGCAAATGAGACTTAACAAGTATGTCTCACGACACAGTTTTTAAGTCTCATGTCACGACGGGCGCAGTGCAGTCGTCACTTGTGATGAAATGCATCTGTTATAGGAAGAGGATTCCGCTTAACATCAGGTGGGCCCCGTGCTTGTTCCGTCACAATAAAATAAAAAAATAAAAAAACCCTGGTTCGATTCCCACCGCCGGGTTGCGCTTCACCGCATGGTGGAAGGGCATTTTGCGATTGCCCGTCTGGCTAGCTACTATCAAGTAGAAAATCTGTCACCAAGCACCTAACAGTGTGTCCCGGCAGCAGTCCTTGAGGGCCAGTGAAATTACAGGGACATGAGACTTAACAACTATGTCTCACGACACAGTTTTTAAGTCTCATGTCACGACGGGCGCAGTGCAATTCGTAACTTGTTATGAAATGAAACTGTTCTATGCAGAAGTCCGCTTAACATCATATGAGCCTCGAGCTTGTTCCGTCACAATAATATACAAAAAAATATAAAAACAACATATGTAATAGTCTATTAAAAGAGCAACTTACCCTTACAAAAGGGTTCTTCTTCGGTAGCTCATGGTCCACCTCATCTCTCGCCTCGTCATCTTCCCCGGAGCTGACTCTCACGCACGTCTTGTGTATTGGCTCACCCATACTCGCACATCATACACACACATACACTTTACACTTGGAAAACTTCAATACAAGTGTACTTTACACTTCTTTGAACACTTTACACTTGTAATTTTGGCTGATAATTAAACAGTTAGAACTTCATAATAACTTTAATTACACTTTGCACTTGGTAACACTGGTGAGGAGTATATTTTTAATACTATAGTAAAAAAAAATATGTATAGCTTAATAGATTGCACAGACTTTACAATTTGCACTTGGAAAACTGTTGTAAATCACTTTGGAAAACTTTAATCTTCACTTTGGTATTGTTTTTGTCTTATAAAACTTTAACTTTGGAATTATTACACTTCAGAAAAATATTTGAAACACTGCAAAGGTGATCTGAAACAAAAGAAAAACTAGTTTATATATCGGATAGCGTTTTCGAACAGGAAGAATTTTCGACGCGTTTCTATTCTACACAATGTTTATGACGTCACGTCAGCGTAATAGGAAAATAAGGCGGAATTGTTACTAGATATATTATGATATTGTTTTTCTCAAATATTAATTTAATGTTTTATTAAAATGTTTGTTATTATTAATATGGATTTCCGCAAAATAACACCTGAATCTATTCACTTTCGGATAATTTATTATAAATTCTTGATTTAGTTTCGATTTAATATTACGAGTATTTATAAAAACCAAAACCATAAAGAACTGGATATGTGACATCATAACAACTGGACTTTGGATGAATGACAAAAATTCACATCTAGATATATAATTTACAAACATTAAATAAAATGTTGTCTTAGGTTTTCGCGATTATTACACATAGTAATTAAACAACTTTAAACGGTTTAAATCGCGTATATTTATCATTATTTTTGTCCCGACGTTTCAAACACTTTGCAGTGATACCCCGTGACCACGATCACTGCAAAGTGTTTGAAACGTCGGGACAAAAATAATGATAAATATACGCGATTTAAACCGTTTATAGTTATTTAATTACTACATTAAATAAAACTTAACTCTCTAAAGCATTGAATGCGCACTGTTTGATTGATTCCTTCTACTAGGTACTCATTTGTGTTTTAATATAAATACGTATTTGAAATTAAAGTACCTATGAAATACATATAAATAATCTTTATATAGTTTTTATATTAAATTAGGGCCACAACCACAATGAAAAGCTAGCAAAACATCAGTCGCTGAAGACCTAAAGGCAGCTTAAATACTTCTGTCCACAAGCAATTGTTTAAAAAACATTATATTTCGACGCAATCATTTTTACTTCACTTTTGATAGGCTGCAATATGAATAGAATCATATTTTTTTATACTTACAGACCCACCAACTTATCTGTTCAGGTGGCAGAGAAAAAGAACTACAACACTCCTTAAAATTGTGACAATTTGCAGTTGATTTCCTTGACCAGTAGCGCCGTCGAAAACTGCACAGTTAAGTTGGTGGTACTATACGTATTGATATTTTGTATTGAAACCACCACCACTCAGCTATACCAAGTACAACAACTACACCATTATCATTTAATACCTGTTATAATATGTTAAAGAGTAAACACACGTTTGACTCGAGCGAAATCTGATAACGTTATCAGTAAACAAACTAAAATATGACTTGAATGACATCAGGTGCACAACTCTAGGTTATGCGATATAATATCTATAGTAGACATTATCTCTATGGGGGTATATTTTATTGCTGCGTTTTTTTTTTTTTTATGTTATTGTTATGGAACAAGCTCAATCTCCATTTGGTGTTAAGCGGACTAACCTCTGCCTATAACAGATGCATTTCGTCACAAGTCACGAATTGCGCTGCGCCCGTCATCTTGAGACATAGTTATTAAAGTCTCATGTGCCTGTAATTTCACTGGCTCTCAAGGACTGCTGCCGGAACACACCGTTAGGTGCTTGGCGACAGATTTTCTACTTGAGGGTGGTCGCTGGCCAGGCGGGCATTCGCAAAATGCCCTTCCACCATGCGGTGAAGCTCAAGCCCGCGGCGGGATTCGAACCATGGACCTGATGCGCGGCAGTCCATGGCCAATGTGACTGAGCCATCACTGCTTCAAAATTTTGCGTGCTAGAAGTTTGCCTCTAACTGAGGTGTATAAATCATTGCAGTAGGCTATTCCGCTTAAATTATTTATTTAGGTCGCAAAAGAAGTTACCCAATATCTGCGACGACACAGTACGAATTCTAAAACGCCCAAATAGCGATAGAAATTTAATCCAACTATTTGTATAACTTCTGCACTGTTTGTGTTCTAATAAGTTTAGCGCTTTGCTATTCGATGTCGGTTAGAATTGTGAATTTATTGAATGCTTCGATAAAATATAATATAATAAATTCTGCTAGTATACATATGTATTGATGATAAATTGATAAGTTAAATAAAATTAGGATGCCTTTCATTTCTTTAGTCCACTCACGACCAAAGGCAATGCCATAGTCACGACCGCAGCTACTTCGATAGTCACGGCCGGGCTAAGACAATGTCATCGATGTAAAGAATAGGAGTTGCTGCTTCAGTACAATTATCCTATTACCTAAGGGTTCATATAGTCATCAACTCTGGACGTGGCCTAGATTCACCAAAACAGAAATTAGATTCGAACAAGGCTGTGGTGTTCATGTCTCCGTCTCTCCCTTTACTGTCAATCTGAATATAATATATTTAAAAGCGAAGCGAGTGATTGATAATCAGTCAAGACTTGATACTTATGAAATAAAATTGATCGTTGCAGCTTAGTTTAGATTACATGAGGTGACACGCAGTTCATGGCTGAATGAAATTGAAACAAGATTGACGGAAATAAAGACAAAATGAAAAAACAACCTCCAAGCAAAAATAACGATATGGAATTCTTATTATTTAAGACCCCTAATTGTACCCACGAGTAGTGAGGCTGGAAACATTACCTAACCTCACAAAAGTGGTTCAATAATATTCAAGACAAAGACCTTATCTAAATGATATTTTAAAAATGACCTAATGCCTCTTAGCCAATTCAGACATTCTATGTCCATTGCAGTGTCATATTCTGGTGTAAATCGGGAAGCGTAAAGGTTATTATCGCCTTCAATTGCCCTGCAACCATTCAATGTTAAAATTATTAACTTTAATTCCCTATTGGTCAGATTATCCACCAATAGATTAAATAATAATTGTTTGCTTCGGATCAGTTCATTAGGCGCCAAATGAAACATTCTATGGATGCGTTCCTAATAATTATGTCGACCTTCGATATATTCTAGATGATAATAGACATAATTACGTCTATCTAAGGGCCGAGAAATGGTATATCGGTAAAGATGGAATAGCCCCTCATTCGATGACATGTTACTCATAAGTAATTAGACGGTACTTGTGAATGAGTTTCGTAATCAGGTTTTGGGTAATTGCGTCAATTTTTAAACTGTATTGCGCAAAATTAGGTGGAAGAATTATTTTTTCTTTAGGGTTCCGTACCCAATGGACAAAACGGGCCCTATTACTGTTAGTATTAGGGTGCCACGGGTCTCTAGCTTGTAACTGGACTGCCATTGGTAACAATATAAGACCGTTTTAGTTATTTCAAAAACTAGTTACTTACTAGTTACCTACATTCTATTGGTATCTTTAAATCTTCCTAAAAAAATAAGTTGGGCCAAAATGTACAAAAATATTTTTTTTCAGGTCCTGAATAACCTGAATATAACTCAAATCCGTATGATTGAAATCAAATCTATGATATAACTACCATTATCCCAGTTCTCTCTAGTAAGAAATCGTCTTGGTGGTACCACCGTAGTATCAGATATTGTTCGTCTAAGCAGTGGGGTGCCAAACACTATACTGTATTAAGGCCAGAGTCGAAAAAGACTAACTCTTAAAGCGATCTATTTTCATAGAATTTATTAAATAATGTAATAAAACTTAGGCTTATCCTTACTAATATTAGAAACGCGAAAGTTTGTAAGTATGGATATATGTATGGATGTTTGTTACCCGTTTACGCAAAAACTACTAAATGCATTTGAATCAAAGTTTATAATAATATATCTTACACATCAGAATAACACATAGGCTATAATTTATTAAAATACTGTGTGAATTGTCCAAAATATAACGATTAGTAAATAGGTGAAAATTGTGTCATATGCAACCTACTCTGGTGTGCGCTTCAAAAACCTTTATACTCGGATTTTTAATCAGACGGAGTAAAGTGACATTGTTGTTGCTACTCTTTGACGATACAAAAATAGTGCTGTGGTAAAATGATTTAGTTCTTTCACTTCGTCACTTCAGTGAGCTGTATAATTTTACATAATTCACAATATAACCTATAAACAAAAATTTGCAGTCGGGATTTTAACTTTTTTTCATAATTTATACTTGCTAAACAATTGAATGCTTTAACTTTTTGATATAATAGTTACAAAGTTCAAACAATTATTTTATTAAATCTCCAACACACTCTAGTTCCGCTCATAAAAACTACTACTGGCAACTTTATTTTGAAATGTGACATTTCGATCTGTCCGTTTACTCCGTCTAATTAAAAATTCGACAATAGTATCACGCGTACATAAAGTATAACTTACAAAAAATCCCGCGACAGCATATATCTTTTATATATGTAAGCCATTATCGCCAAAATAGTAAACAATAAATCCTATAATAATATAATTTATTTATTTTAATGCATTATATATAACAAATAAGTTATCGTTATCAAATTAATATTATAAAGGCGAACGTTTGTGAGTGTGTTTGTTATTTCTTCACGCTCAAACGGCTGGACTAATTTTGATGAAGTTTGGTATGGAGGTAGATGAGGCGCTGCATTAACTAAAATAATACTTTTAATCATCATCCATTACCAACTGGGTGTAACCGCAGGGCGCAGCTAGTATTAAATACGAGTATGTATATCATCAGATCCTTAACTATATTTCCAGCATATACGAGTACCAAAGTTTTGAGTTTAAAAATTGTTTAAGAAACGAAGTTACTAAACGAAATTCATATCTACGTATGTACATAGGTACCTAAACGACATTGACGATTTTCTTGAAATGTGTCAAGCCATAAATAAACTTATCAAGTTACCAGTGTACCTGTACGATTTGGAAATCAGAAACGGCGTCCATTTTAAAAAGTATTTTTTAATATTTTCTTGAATTTCGGGTGGAGCTGATTGTTTAAGAAACGAAGTTACTAAACGAAATTCATATCTACGTATGTACATAGGTACCTAAACGACATTGACGATTTTCTTGAAATGTGTCAAGCCATAAATAAACTTATCAAGTTACCAGTGTACCTGTACGATTTGGAAATCAGAAACGGCGTCCATTTTAAAAAGTATTTTTTAATATTTTCTTGAATTTTGGGTGGAGCTGATTGTTTAAGAAACGAAGTTACTAAACGAAATTCATATCTACGTATGTACATAGGTACCTAAACGACATTGACGATTTTCTTGAAATGTGTCAAGCCATAAATAAACTTATCAAGTTACCAGTGTACCTGTACGATTTGGAAATCAGAAAAGGCGTCCATTTTAAAAAGTATTTTTTAATATTTTCTTGAATTTCGGGTGGAGCTGACAATACCTTGATAAAACTTATTTGAGCATTGGCCTGTCTGGTAGAGTGACGTGCGCAGTGCAGTGCAACAAGAAAGAGATAGGTGACACTGCAACTGTAATGGAAAGGCGTGATGATTACCATCAGGCATGTCTATCTCAGCACCAAATAATATAAAAAAGAAAGAATAAAAAGAGCACAGACATAGGTAGTCTATATACAGTATGGTAATGTGATCATCCCTATGGTAGGTAGTACAAAAATTTCTAACTTCAGAAAAAATATACACATTTTTTTTTATTTTTTTTTTATGTTATTGTGACCGAATTAGCCCGAGGCCCACCTGATGTTAAGTGGACTAACCTCTGCCTATAACAGACGCACTTCGTCAGCGAATTGAACTGTGCCCGTCACACTGAGACGTCCAGTTGTTAGGTCTCATTAGCCTGTAATTTTTCTGGCTCTCAAGGGCTGCTGCCGGAACACACTGTTAGGTGCTTGGCGACAGATTTTCTACTTGACAGATTTATCTATAATATATATATATATCCGTATCACATGCATTTGCATGTGATATGGATATCTATCATAATATACAAACATCATAGTCACGTCATGTTATATTTCATCTTATTGAACTAAGTTTATAGCATATTGGGCTATATTTATTGCTATATTTAGCTGGTGTAGGAACACTGTCTCACAATATACAGTTTGCTAAAAACTAGTTTGTAAGGTAAGCTATATAACCTTACAAACATCTTTTACCTTACAAACTAATTTTTAAATTATATAGCTTACCTTACAAACTAATTGTGAAATTATATAGCTTACCTTACAAACTAGTGTTTAGCCAAATCCAATGTTTGTTAACTACTTCTTTGTGTACTTTCATTTATATGTCATGTATTAGTGTTGGAAATAAATAAACAATATTATTATTATGCAAACATAATGCTAATAATAATTATTATAAATTTATTTATTCGGGTCTACAAGTATCGTTTTAGCAAATAAATGATTTGATTTGGTTGGCAGTGTTTTTTGAGGTTGTAAGGATGATCAAAGGTAAATTTTCAAGTCAATCTCGCCAATAAATGAATCTACAATAATTTCTTCCATCGTATGTATATCGTACCGCTTTTATCGTTGCGACTACTTTTTATATGTACTCAGTTTAATTGTTATAATTTATTTGCCTTTTAAATTATTGTATATAAAAATAGCTTTTTCCACTTTTCTGTTTACTGAAACGTTAAACTAAAACCTTTATCTCAGTTAAATGGAGATTAAGAACTTTTAACTTTTTCTATTACTAAAGAACCAGCACAATACATCCATTTCTACACTCACGCAAGACACATCCTTCCGAAACCATGTATATCTGTGTGCTGCATTTATGTAGTTTTGATTCATGCACCCTCGTGCGTGCAAAGTGTCAGGCATAAGTCAGATCGTGACTCATTAATGATTTCCGAGTAGTAAGGATAGGGATTCACGCACTCATTAGCTAAGAATGTTGATACATGATGCAATTGCCCAGGTGATTAGAATTACACGCGATTATTTTGTAAACGTGGTTAGTTATGGAATGGAAACATTAAAAGGTTCTTCACCTTAAGCGTGACGATACCTTTTTTACCGACTTCAGAAAAGGAGGAGGTACTCTGTTCGAATGTTTTTTTTTGTTTGTTACCTCAGTCCTGCTGACTGGGTGAACCGATTTTGATGATTATATTCTATATATTATTTGAAAGCTGATAATTGCCGTGTAGTCCCAAGTTTAAATTTCATTAAAATCGGTTAAGCCGTCTTCGAGTTACACTCCAATAACTGAAAAGTATTTTCCTATCTTGATGATAGGTATAGTCATTGACAGTGAATGACAATCGATCCCACAAGTAGCAAGGGCCACTAAAAATGGTGAAAAGATAATGGACTTCAACACTCAAATGTGTGAAATAACTTGTCTAAGTCGGTACCATGCGCAATGTATTGTGATAATAGGTACTTTTAAACCATCATGGTACCAACTTCAACAAGTCATTTCACACATTTGAGTGTTGAAGTCGGTTCCATTTTTTGGTAAAAAATATTTTTGGGTTTCGTACTCGGAATGATGCCAACAATGAGATTCTGCTGTCTGTGTGTTTGTCCTTTTGATTGTATGTAACGGGTCTCCAGCTGCTAAACTGTATTAGTTACGAACCTAAAAATTTCACATACTTAAATTTTATGAAAAAGGTTGACCCAAAGAGGACTTCTGGACTTGATTTAAATAAATTCTTTTTCTGGTAGGCTTTGGATACATGGATGATGAAGGCGAAATGGTGAGGTGTCATCGACAAGAGCTCATTAGGGTGATTACATATAATATGTGATTGACAAATAAAATTGGAGAAATATTGGGCCTTCCAAGGGGTCACTTTTGGACCATATCTTCTACAGATTATGTCTCAGGAAAGAAACTAGTAGGAATCTCAAATTTTCTGTATGTTATGAACCATCGTTTATTAGATTTATTATTTATTTTATAGGCATTTAATTTCATATAAGCATTTGGAAACTGGATGGATATTCGCCAAAGAACCAAAGTCACCGACATAGCTCTCAGAATTAGCAAGTTGAAGTGGCGATGGGCGGGCCACATTGCTCGACGAACTGATAACCGATGTGGAAGAAAGGTTCTCGAGTGGTTACCACACTACACCGGAAGACGTAGAGTTGGTAGGCCCCCCACCAGGTGGACTGACGACATCGTGAAAGTCGCGGGTAGCCCGTGGTTACAAGTGGCTAATAGCCGTTCTTTGAGGCGTTATATGGGGGAGGCCTTTGTTCAACAGTGGACGTCTTCCGGCTGATGATGATTTGGAAACTAGTATAAGAACAGGTTTACAAGTACAGCTGTCTGAGCACACAGTTAAATGCTTGACGAATGCAGGCTTGAGGGAAGTAGCTAGCCAGGCGGGAATTCACAAATCACCCAGCATACTCGACCTGGCAGAACTAGGATTTTAACAGTTACTGAACTGGATATGACGCCATACATTACCCCCTAGAACCGTCATCAATCTAAAAGATTTCCCAATTCGAGCCCTCCATTTAAATCCTTTTGCTCGGCAAAACCGCGCTGACCGATTCCAAATTGGGCTCTGGGTACATGGTCTGTTTATGGATATATGAGGCTACAAATCTTCCATGGCCATTCCATGGGATACGTCCTTGCTTGATTTCTACGTCTGTCTCGGGTTAGTTGACCGACCATATGCATCTTCCCGATGTTAGAGGTCTCTAAGCGTAAGCACAAAATAAAAAGGACCAAAACCAAATTAGAGACGATTTTTATCCTCTCTCCGGGAGATATGTTTCCGGTCCGTGCCAAGACCGCTGGGATATATAGACAGCCAGGCAGACAATAAATTTACATTAATAGGGCCCCGTTTTGCCCTTTGTTTACGGACTTCTAAAACTCTCCAATTAAAACTAAAGAGGTTTTTTGCGACCTTCTTTAATATCACCACCATAAATACCGAAGGTACTCTTCAAGGATGTGATGTCATTGCATAGATAAGGAGGAAAATTTAAAGCAAGGATAACGCGTGTGCTGCTCCAAATTCAACCTTATCACAACTGGTTAAAGGCTATATAACAGGTGCTATGTAAGGCGTAAAGGCTAAGGTGATTTCCCATTTAATTTTTTTAATGTTTTCCTTGTGTTTTTCCTCCGGACATTACTGCCCGTATGTGTTGACATATATAATTATTCTTTTTTATATAAGTGATACGTTCGGTTTTGACTGATATCTTATTTGTTGGTAAATGATGATGTTGTTAGGGTCAATAATTTGGTTAGGAGGCAGGCAAGGGAAAGCTTTAACAGCATGGTGCACACACTAAGATGACAAAGTAAACAAAAAAAAATTTCAAATAAGTATTCACACATGTTTTTGGACGTATTATTTTTGATAGATTTTCCGAGAAAAAGAAAGTATTATTTTTATGGTTCCTAATATATTAATCAGTTATTCGTTATTCGAAGCGCTCGTAGCGAAGTTTACTTAGCTGTTCTCAACCGATCAGCAAAGTTAAGCAACGTCCGCCGCGGTCATGAGTTGGATGGGTGACCGCTCGTGACATTACTACTGAGCGTTTCCGTGCTTCTGAGGGCACGTTAAGCCGTCGGTCCCGGTTGATGTCTTAGGGTGGCAGTCGTTATAACATGGTGGTAGGGCATTTTGCAAATGCCCGCCTGGCTAGCTACCACCCTCAAGAAGAAAATCTATCGCCAAGCACCTAACGGTGTGTTCCGGCAGCTGTCCTTGAGAGCCAGTAATTATAGGTTAGCCTGAACAACATCTTCGACCACATCACCACTTACCATCAGATGAGATAGTGGTCAAAGGCAAACCTATCAGGCACGATAAAAATATGAAAAAAAGTTATTAACCGAACAGATGAACCGAGTCGAAAAAAAAACAATGGTTATTTCTTTGTTCGATACGATAGGGCATAATAAACAATGTATGTAAAATGTTATACGAAAAAAAGAAACTTTATAGCCTCAACCTTAAGTCTTAATGACAATAAACAAAAAAGTTGAAATAGTAACTTAATAGGAAATTTGTTAATCAAAAATCTGTCGCAAAACACCTAACACTGTATTCCGGTAGCTGTCATCGATCTCCAGAAGTCCAGATCCAATTCCCATGTCCTCCACACATCTTCGGTCACATCATCACTCATTCAGGCATTATGGTTAAACACAAGCTTATCTACAATTGCTATCGGCATTAAAATATGGATACAGCAGCAAGCAGGGCTTCAGCTGCGGTAAGTGGGAGTTAAAACTATGTTTATTCGATCACTCAGAGATATTTTTATATGATTGTAAAAAAAACCATGAAAAAATACAAAAAAAAAATTATGTTTTTAAAAATCCATAGAAACTTTAATAATAATAATAAACAAAATAATTATTTTCAAAATACTTCATCATCATCATCAGCCGGAAGACGTCCACTGTTGAACAATGGCCTCCCCCATAGAACGCCACAAAGAACGGCTGTTAGACGCTTGTAACCATTTGCTACCCGCGATTTTAACGATGACGTCTTTTAAAATACTTACATTTTCATTATTTCGAAAGTATATGCGGTTTACAATGGGTGCCAAGTTATAGAGCGAGTAGGTATAGATCTCCTCAACCTGTGAGCGGACGTGAGCAAAAAAAATGTTTTTGAAGGGGTCAATTCTGAAGACAAATATCGTGATATTTTAGGGAAGTTACAAAACGTAATTATATCGAAATGATAACAATAGTGACCATCAGACACCGTTCATTGATACAATAACAGAATAATGGCAGCCTTGAACCAGTGCGGCACGACCTCGCGTAGAAATGCGCGCCAAACAGAGCGTGCCTGTGTAGCTGTATTGTGCGATTACTGACACTTAATATGATTACTTACTATTCACTAGGTAACTCCTTAAAAGCCTGCGCAGTTGACTGTAGGAGAGGTTTTATGTAATATACGTGTAATAAAAAAAAAACTGTTACTACACATCGACCGTTTTTTCGACAATTCTTTAAAAAGTTGGCAACGCTATGCAAAGATGATGTGAGTAACATTCAATTTTTTTATCTTTCGATTGTTTTTTTTGTGTTTGTTTATGTGTATTTGACGGAATAAGCCCGAGGACCACCTGATCTTAAAAGTCTCTTGTGCCTGTATATTCATATTTTTATTACTTTTGACTCTATTCAAAGGGAGCGCGGCGCGGTCCATTGTTGCCGCGGCGGGCGATCTTTTTTTTAGTTTTGAATATTTACATCGGGCTATATATAAAATATTAAATGTGACGGGCTCAGTACAATTCGTCGTTGACGAAATGCGTCTGTTATAGACAGAGTTTAGTCTCGGGCTTGCTCCGTCAAAATAATATAAAAAAAATAAAAAATAATAAAGATTCTTCAAAAAAACCTCTCAAAATGTTTGTTAGGAATAGCAGAAGTCAACTCTAAGAGATTGCATTGATTAGCATTTTACCAATAACCCTGTATATCGTCAAAAAGTACGATAAGAAATTATTCGCAAATGCTTGCAGATAAGGTGTTAAGATCGATATTATGGCGCGCATGTTCAGAGTTTTTTGACAAGTGGTGCAGGTAGCACTGTTACGGTTTTTTTTTCAAGGTCTTGAACGTTACCCGCTTTCAATCCTGGCATCCCTAGGCGCAGATTAATAAGGCATATTTTTATCTGAAAGTTTATCGGTAAGTGGCATGATCTGTGGTTTTTGCCCCTTCCTCGACGAAGGTTCGAGAAACTGTCGCCGCCCCGTAAATACGGCGGAAGAGCAGTTCTGGACTCTTTTTCGCCCAGCAACCCATGTAAGACGCTGCCTGCTGCGAGGGCGGGACCACGATCAGGACAGCGTTCCTCTGAGATTCTGGACGATACATACCAGCTGAAATAAAGCCCTAGGAGGCGATTTCCAAGTGTGAGACGTGAAGTCACCAGAACGCTACAAGCGCCTTTCAACCTCCCAAAAGGTTAGTAAAGTGATTGAATATTTTCGGTGCAGTGTTTTCGTGCGAAGTTATAGGTTATAACGCCGGGCTAAATTCCAGTGTTTCGTCTCGTGAATTTATCTAGTGAGGCTCTCCGAGTTGTGGACCGCGTGGTCCCTAGGCCCGCGCCGTCGCTGAACCCGAATGTGCGAGCCGCCGAGTGTATGGATATTGGCCCTGTCGTTGCGAGCGAAATTCCGTGTTTTCCTGTGGATTGAGGCTGGCTGCGCCCGCATGCATCTTCACCACGTGGGCTAGCCACCCACGCCAAATCGACCGGTGCCTCTTTTGCGATAGTGATGTCAACGCTTTATATATGCCCTTCACAGGCAGGTACGATTTTCACATGCGCACCCTTGCGTTTTCCAGGAGGTTCCTGGTTAGGAGGGGAAAACTTCACCGTTAGGGGTTGAAGAATAACCACCTACCATAGCCCCCCAGCTCCGGCAGTCAGCCCGAGTGAACAGTTTGAGCTGTCAGCGCTCTGCTTTGCGTCCCTTATGCAGTAGGGCTGCTGACCAATGCAGTGATTTCACCCCAAGGCTGTATACCGTCGCACCGATCCGGTATTTATATATTTTCCCGGTTTTATATAGCCGGGTGGCGCCCTTTTCTTTATTTACAATAACGGTATTCATCTTTCACCTTATGCGACTCACGATTTTTCCCCTGAGATAACTAATTTTCTTGAGCAAGCTGGTTTATTACTATAATTCACTTTAAATATTAAATCCTTTTAATCCAGGACACTAATTGTATGTGGATCTACGTTGCTGGCACACAGAAATTATAATTGAGGCAATTTTATGTAAAATTAGTTCGGTGCTGCTCGCTCGCTCTGGGCATATTTTTGAAATGTTTTAAATTTTAATATGCCTCCTATTCCTGGCGCTAGCGAGCAACCCCTATTGATATGAAATGTGCTCTGGACTGATATAGCCTATTTTTTCAATAACAATTGTGTGTATGTTTGTAAAATAAATTATTACTTGAAGTTATTGAACGCTCCATACCTACTGTTTTTATTTGTGTATTAAAGCCTCTTCCTTTAGATAGGTAGTGTTAGGTTAGGTGTGTGGAAGCTTCTCTTCCCCACCTGGAGAGTTGCCACTTTGGTGTTTCTTTAATTTAAATATCTATTACCAAATTTCCTCAACAAACTATTAATGTAACAGCACAAATTGAAGTATGCACGTACGAGTTCTTTGCCGCGTCATGTTAGCACTCGTAGACATAAATAGATATCTCTAGTTTTACGAGATAAAGAGTTGACAAAATTTACTAGCGGAGGACATCATACCCCTTATTTCAAACCAGCTTAATTTCTGATATTTTTTAAAATATTACACTAATATAAAAATCTTCTACACGGGTCTATTAATAAAATATCCACATACAATAGTATGATTTTATAACGATCAAAATAATTATTTGCTAAGGAGTTCCTACCAAATGAATCACAAATCAGGGGAGCTAGGTCTCAGCATGTTTTGAGTGGTCTATTTCTTATGTGATGTAAAAGTCTCCAGCATGCTGGTATGAGTGACGCCTGTCCATCACAGTTACAGTGTCATCGTTCTCATCCTGATTGACACTGCAACTGCGCTCTAAGTCTTGGAGTAACCTTTAAGACGTTAGTTCTTATGTCTTATTCACCCGGTAATTTTACTTGCATCAGTGCCCATCACGCCTAACAACAACAGTGCAGTTTAGTACCATTTGCTGCCAACGCAACGCAATCCGGAGTTGCAGTTTGGTTACAACTAGGGCAACGCAAATGGTTCGGCCCCATATTCATATTCATTTATTCGTTCATAAGTTTCAGGTACAATTTAGAAATTAATAATAATAAAAATGTAGTTCCGCTAAAACTTTTCTTTACAGACGTACAATTTCAAATTAATTAATGTCAAGTTAAAATGTCAATAAAATTTAAAATGATATATAAACACATGTCATTTGAAAGCTACTTATTTTAATCTCTATAATTGAGAATCAAAAAATTATTTAAACTAGAATGCATGCTGTTAAAAACTACCTGGTTTCTTCTTACTCGTGCAAATTCTCATATATGTATATTTTCTCTCGATCCCACTGAACGTAGCTTTATTTTCATGTCTGGCAACCTTACGTATTATTCACACTTGACATAAAATAATAAAAAATAAATTTCTTCATTCATTCTGTCTTTTCCTCGGATACAAGCTGTTAACAATAATCATATTTTGTGATGATATTGGACTTTTTATGAGTATTGTGCTGTTTGTCATTAGATTTATGTTCTATTTCGACGTTACTGCTATGATTTTGTGTAGGACAGTGTTAAACAAAAAAATCGCACTAAACTTAACGTAATATTCTATGGGTGCCGTAGTGTAAGATTTTTTTATTTTATTTTAAAATATTGGTCAATACAATGTCAATACTAAAAATATATGTATTTAGTAATAAACACGCCATCATATGCAACTAATATTTGAATTGTAAATGTTTGATTAGTGTTTGCACACTACTGTTTCGCGGCAATATATCTGATACTGCTGTGGTACCAATCAAGACGGACTTTTGCTAGAGATCTACCATCTGCTCTGAACCCACATGCTAGATATAAGATCCAAGCAAGGTTCATACTATCACAATTCTAGTCGTATCTAGACGATTTGTAGACTTTTCCGTTTCCAACTTTCCTGCTACATACCATCCATCTTTCTCCGCATTACAACTGTACGAGTATTCTACCAACTGTGACCAAACGCCACTCCTGCGCATGTATTAGACTCGGCTGCATTAGTTACATTAGCAACTACTCATGAATTAAAAAGTATAACTAGCAGTAGTGTAATGAGTAGTACCCGTGGGGTGCCGGGCTGGAATGTTACCCCCATCTCTTCCCGTGGGTGTCGTAAGAGGCGATTAAGGGAAAATACCTGAGGTAGGCAGTAGCACCTTCTGAGGAATCGCTATCTTATACTGCGTTCCCTAAGACGCCTGCCAAATTTGGGTATTATGACAAAACATCTGTTTATGGGGGAGGCTGTGTTCAGTAGTGGGCAATCCGGCTGATAGAGTACAGTAATGAGTAGTCTATTAAAATAAGGTTCAAATCACTTTGTATCATTGTGGTTATGACATTTGCTATGATAGTTTATTTATTTCTGAAAAGTTAATTTTTGCCCAAATCTTATGGTAAGTGATGATGTGGTCGAAGATGTTGTTTAGGCTAACTTAGAATTATTGTTGAAGATTGTAGAACTATTTGGCATTAATAGCTTTTTTTTTTAAGCCTGATAGGTAATCCTTTGACCACTATCTCACCTGATGGTGTTTTTTTTATGCTTTATAGGTTATCCTTTCACCATTATCTCACCTGATGGTAAGTGATGATGTGGTCGAAGATTTTGTTCAGGCTAACCTAGAATTACTAGCTCACAAGGACAGCTGCCGGAACACACCGTTAGGTGTCGTATAAAAAAACCATGTCGTCAGTTCACATAGTGGTGAACTGACGACATGGTTTGGCCAGGTTGCTTTTGCAACGACCACCTTGGGGACGGAGTCTGTTGAGCGACTTTCAACTTGGCCACTGGAACCCTCGGAGTATGAGTTCAACTCACGCTTGTCTATTTATTTGTATCTAATACTCTTTTGACTTGCTTTAGCATACATCTTCAGACACGGTGATAGACATTACTGGCATTAAACCTACTTTCGTTAATCTCAAACCTACTTTCATTACAAATAAAACAATTTCAGCAAAGTCATATAATTATAACTTTACTGTCCATAAAGTGTTATTGTATCATGAACGTAATTATTGCAATGGATGGTTCTAGAAATCGCTCCATTATTTTAGTATAAGTGTAATTTCTGTTCATAAGTTATTCAAAGAGAATATTGGATCTATTCCCGTTTGAAGCAGTGATGGCGCAGTGGCTATTGCTGTGGACTGCCACGCATGGTTTCATGATTTGACTCCGCCCGCTGGCTTGAGTGTCAATGCAAAGTAATCGAGTATTTTGCGAATGCTGGCCTGATCTACTACCCAGAAGTAGTCGCTAAATCTGTCGCCAAGCACCTAACGGTATGTTCCTGCAGCTGTCCTTGAGAGTCAGTAATTGAAAGTAAGCCTGAACAACGTTTCTGACCACACTGCAAATTACCATCAAGTAAAATATTGGTCAAAGCCTACCCTTAAGATACAAAAAAAATATAATTTGTTTGATATACAATACAATACAATACAAAAATTCTTTATTGTTTACCAAGTAAAAGTAAATTACAATGATTAAGACTAATTATCCTATGGCAGTACAATGGGCGGTCTTATCGCTATGTAGCGATTTCTACCAGACAACCTTTGGATGGACAGAAATAAGGGAAAAGGTAGACGGTGGTGAACAATAAGTTAATGTTAGATAATTAAATTCAGATACATAAATCTAATACGTGATAAATGATGATAAATAAATAAATACCCACATATATACATAATAAATATATACTCTATATATATATATATATATATATATATATATAAATACTCTATAATCTATATACATATACACTAAAGTTGTACATACATAAATAACATACCTTTAAATAACACATATATAACAAATAACTTAAATATGCATCTACGTATATTACACATAATATAAACAAATAAATACAATGTTATATACTGGATAATTAGTGATTTTTTACCATTATTTTAAAAATTGTAATAGATTTTGCACGTCTAATTTCTAGTGGTAAAGCATTCCATAGTCGTGCAGCCTGTACTGTGAAGGACTTGCTGTAGTACTGAGAGCTATGAGGGGGGATCTTAAGTTGGAGAGTGTTGGAAGAGCGTAAGGACAGATTATGGGTGACATGGAGAAACACAAAACACTTATTTAGATATGTAGGAGTACTGAAAACAAAGAGAATACTGTATAGAAGATGTAGAATATGTGCATTCCGGCGAAGTCGAATAGGCAACCAATTCAATTTTTTACGAAACTCGGATATATGGTCGTACTTGCGGAGGCCATATATGAAACGAATACAAAAATTTTGCAGGCGTTCTAGTTTATCAAGCTGTTCTTGAGTTAGATCGAGGTATGATATGTCAGCGTAGTCGAGAATTGGGAGTAAAAGTGATTGTGCGAGCGCAATTTTAGTTGTGATTGGTAAAAAAATTTGGAGTCTTCTTAGAGAAGATATAGGTCGTTCGTTGGCACTTTTTCCCTAATAAAGACTTCAACGCGTGTTCCAAATTACGTGTTGTTGCCCAGGAATTGGTTTGATTGCAATCCATATTTTTATAAATGTATATTTCTTTTTTATCTTATTGTGATGGATCAAGCACGAGCCCCACCTGATATTAAGCGGACTAACCTCTGCCTATAACAGATGAATTCCGTCACAAGTCACAAATTACACTGCACCCGTCACCTTGAGACATAGTTGTTTAGTCTCATGTGCCTGTAATTTCACTGGCTCTCAAGGACTGCTGCCGGAACACACCGTTAGGTGCTTGGCGACAGATTTGCTACTTGAGGGTGGTCGCTAGCCAGGCGGGCATTCGCAAAATGCCCTTTCACAATGCGGTGAAGGTCGCGGCGGGATTCGAACCATGGACCTGAGGCACGGCAGTCCATAGTCAATGCCACTGAGCCATCACTGCTTCGAAACCATAAGGTGCCAGGGTACCATAACCATATGGTAAACAGGTTTGTGCCGTGCCCGTGCGGTGCCGGGTAGAATGTCACCCCCCAAGTCTTCCCAGGGGGGTTGTAAAAGGTGACTAAGGGAAAAATATCGGAAGGTGGGCAGCAGCGTCTTCTGAGGAACTGATATCTTACACTGCGATCCAAAGCACTTGCCAAGCGTGGGGATTATGGTAATTCCCCCCTGAAAGGGGGATGCTGTGTTCAGTAGAACACAATATGGCTGATGCAGTACATAAGGTTTAGTACAGTAGCCGGAGCAATGATAGCCGAGCAGTAATAGCTATGGACTGCAGTGCCGCAAGGCCATGGTTCGATCCCCACCGCTAGCTTGAGCTTCACCGCGTGGTGGAAGGTCATTTTGTGAATGATCCCTGGCTCGCCACCACCTTTAAGTAGACAATCTGTAGCAAAGTTGTGTATGTTTTAGGGTGCTGGGTGCAGTTCAGTTTGTCACTTGTTACGAAATGCACCTTCCATAGGCAGAGGTTACCGCTTAACTTCCGATGAGCTTGTTTCACCACAATCACATGAAAAAAAACTTTGCCAATGTGTCACCATTTTGTATGTTGTTTTTGTGTTTAATATTTAGCAGCCGCTGGCAGCGGTTCGTTCCACGTTAGTTTCAGTTAAATAGGTTCAATAGTGTAAAAGTTATTAACATATTATTGGCATTTTTATTAAAATTTTTGTGATTTTCCTTTATATAATTCCCCTATTCCAAATTTTTCTATAGTTCCACGCTACAATACACGCGGGCCGCGATCCCCGATCGTTTCCCGTTGTCCCTATCTCAATTTCAGTTTTATAATCATACTGCTAACGAGCTACAAACAAACAGACTGTCGATCGACATTTATATAGGCACTCTTTGCCCATTGTGTCTGAAAAAGTCTTAGTCAGTCTTAACAACTGACTTGAGTATTCCTTTGGGAGCTCCAACCACATAGGTAGACCCGACACAATAACAAAACCTTTAAACCCAAAACAACCTATGCGTCAGGGATTAAAAAATAACATACTTATGTATTGTATAACAAACTCATATCAAAATTACCAATATCCATTGTCTACTAAGCCTCTAGTTAGTATAGTCACGACCGACTAACTGTAGCAAGGTAGACCCACAGTTAGTGCGAGGGAGATGGCTAGAACGGCGACAAGTGGACGAAGCGAGAGAGGAGATGCGATCAATTTGTGCACGAGTTAGTGGAGTGTGACGAATCAACTAGGGTTGTCAGGTGGTACAATCATTGAGCCATCCAAAAGATGCTACAAAAAAAACAAGAAAGTACAGTCATATGGTGTAGTTAAAAGTTATTATATATATTTTTTTTATGTTATTGTGACGGAACAAGCTCGAGGACCACCTGATGTTAAGCGGACTAACTTCTGTCTATAACAGATGCATTTCATCACAAGTCACGAATTGCACTGCGCCCATCACTTTGAGACATAGTTGTTAAGTCTCATGTGCCTGTAATTTCACTGGCTCCCAAGGATTGCTCCCGGAACACACCGTTTGGTGCTTGGCGACAGATTTTCTACTTGAGGGTGGTAGCTAGCCAGGCGGGCAATCGCAAAATGCCCTTCCACCATGCGGTGAAGCTCAAGCTGGCGGTGGTGATCAAACCAGGATACTGCGGCGCGGCAGTCCATAGCTAATTAATAATAAATTTAGTGTGGTGTATGAAGTGAAAGATGCCGTGCAAGGCATATAGAACAGGGCGGATGTTATTATCGGTGTGAATTTTTGAAAGCGGGATAAATTGGCTAATGTTATTTTTTATTAAGTTGTGGCGTGGTCCCAAATGAAAAACGCAGCAGTTCACTGTCTTTAAAAACGGCATCTACCACTCGTTAGAGAAAATAGGGCTATATCATATATGTATGAAGAAACGAATGATAAAAGAGAGTGAGGTGTCCCATGGTTCATGACCTACAGGGGACACCTCACTCTCTTTTTTCATGAATACGACATGAATACGCCATACATTGCCCCAAGCCAGGGCTTAGGACTTGGGGCTTGGCAATGTATGTCGGACTTCGGCAACAATGCGTATAACACAAGCATGCGTATATAAACCTGATGGTTTACCATGCCTTGGAGACGGTGTTCCTCCTGATTATGGATGAAGTAAATTCAGTTACCCCGTGGGGTGCCGGGTTAGAATTGCACCTCCCCACATCATCCCGTGGGTGTCGTAAGAGGCGACTAAGGGAAAATACTGGAAGGTGGGCAGCAGCGCCTTCTAAAGAACTACCATCTTACACTGCGATCCCCTAGCCGCCTGGCAAGCGTGGGGATTATGGCATTTCCCCCTTAATCGGGGAGGTTGTGTTCAGCAGTGGACAAGTCGGCTGTTACAGTATAGTACAGTAAATTCAGATATATAAGAGGATGCCACCTGTTGTGTATTGTTTTCCACTGTCTTTGTTCTTGTCTGTTATAATACAACCAGAATAACAAATAAGTGGCTTAAATTTTTTTAAAGTATCGTATTGAAGATCAGCTATGGACCAAAAAAGCTGGTTACCTGTTCTATGACATGAATGGTATGGTGTATCTCTATCAGTCAATTTTGGGTACCATGGTGCACTGATTTAAAACGACATTGTCACACCACTGAAAATTAAAACATAAAAATCTTGTACCAACCCTACACTGCCCAATCGTGCATGACTCATCTGCACACACGTGCACGCTCTCACACACACGCATCGCATTATGCACGTAGACATGTAGATACGCTACTTCCTGCACTTTTACGGTGTCCGGGGAAGCATGGTCAAGTGTATGGCTTTATAAACACAGATTACGTAACAGTTGCAACGTGTATTGTATACTAATGATTGTTATACGTATATACGTACCTAATAGGGGTTTAAATATTGGTTTAGTAACGTGATTACTGTATGTATACTGTTGAACACAGACTCCCCCAATGAGGGGAGGTTTGCCATTACCAAAGTCAAAGTGTTAATGATTTATTCAATTTAGGCGTCTACGACGCGCTATGAAGGTGAATTACAAATTTTAGTATTGAAATATTCTACATTAAATGGGACCACATGATAAGCACCAGCTTTCGAAATTATATTAAAAAACTGTTGAATTGTGGACCTCCTTTTCAGAGTAACAAAATAACAAATTTACGAGAGAAAAAAATATAGTCATGTGCGCGATTCGAACTCTCCATCCTCCCCTTTAACCGGGGTATGCTCTTGATCAATTGGTATTGATCGAACATGACACAATGACTCATAACTAAAATTTTTGCTCTCGTTCTTCAACTATCGTATCGGGATGGAGCGACACCTACAGTTCAACTTGTGTTGTACTACAAATAAGACTAATTTTGCAATTGGTCTTATTCGCCAAGCAGACGTTATTGCAAACATAACAATATTAAAACTTATTTTTAGGAATAATAGGTTTCAGTTTTAGTCGTAATTATGATGTCGTCACATTAAGAGCTACGATAAAAAAACGGAAACAGCAGCGATTAGTGTTACAAAAACCTGCGCAGGCGCAGAGGAAAGCGACCGCGCCGGAAATCGATCGAATCGTCCCGAAGGTCGTCACGAGGTTACTGCTGGCCGTGACCAAACTGTATTTTATAATTAAGATTTTTATACTGTCTGTCGGTGTGATGCTTTGGCTGATAAGGAAAATTGGTCGACTAATGTACCTATAACACTCATTTATTTCATAATAAATGTACCAGCTTTCACTCGGGGTTTTACCTGCCTGTTTTTTTTATTGCTAGACTAGTCTTTGAACGTGCGGTAAAATATATTGTTCAGACTAACCTTATTAATGACTTATGTTGGAATGGTTGCTAGCCAGGCCCTAACACCATACTAACGACTGCCATTAGTCAAAAACAAATGCATTCAAACGGATGGAGAAAATTCGACTGTCCAGCACCCGCTTCCATAGCATAATTGGTAATGCACCAGGACGGTATTCTGGGGTTGCGGGTTCAAGTCCTGCTGGAAGTTATCTTTATCCATCCGAAATAATTTCTTTGCTTATATAAGATAATCGCAATATAAGTTCATCAGTAGGTAATGCCCTTCTGGTATACCCTTTGTCACGTCTTACAGCTACTACAGGAAGATATTGGGAACTTCAAGTCTAACCCTGGTCTGGATGCGTGGAAGTTAGGACGACCCTTAGTGTGGGACGCTACATGCGTAGACACTTTAGCGCCATCACATCTTTCTGAAACCAACGCGAGGGCGCCGCGGCTACTTCGGCGACAAGCGTCGCAAGTATTGGTTACATATTTGAGCCGTTTGGCGTAGAGACTTTTGCTCCGTTGGAAGCTCATCGAATTTTCCAGAACTTATCAGAGCGCTTGGTCGATAATCCAACGGGGCAATGCTGCCATCATAAAATACACTTGAAAAGGAGATGAAAATGATATCAAACATCTTTTATCCCTGAGGCCTCTCAACGCACAATTTGTAAAGTACTTGTTGGTATATGACATCACCTATTTGCTAATTCCTGTTATCAACAGATAACAATGTTTAACATCACTAAACTGGCTTTGTTACAAAGAGTTTTGTTTAAACTGCTTTAAATTTATAGGACTCAAAATAAGTCCCATATCGAAACACTTGTCAGCATATTTAAAGCTGTGATGGCTCAGTGGCAAAGGCTATGAACTGCTGCGCAGCGGGTTCATGGTTCGAATCCCACCGCGGGCTTGAGCTTCTCCGCATGGTGGAAGTGCATTTTGCGAATGCCCGCCTGGATAGCTACCACCCTCAAGTAGAAAATCTGCCGCTAAGCACCTAACGGTGTGTTCCGGCAGCAGTCCTTGAGAGCCAGTGAAATTACAGGCACATGAGACTTAACAACTATGTCTAAAAGTGACGGGCGCAGTGCAATTCTTGACTTGTGATGAAATGCAACTGTTATGGGCAGAGGTTAGTCCGCTTAACATCAGATGGGCCTCGAGCTTGTTCCGTCACGATAACATAAAAATAAAAAAATATCCTTACTAAGTGTCAAGTGCTGAAGCAAAACAACAATACACGCGGAAGTGTGTAATTTTAAAAACTGTCGGCTCAAGGTTATGTCTTTAAGTTGATAGAGGTCACATGTGTATAAAAAAAAGGGAATAACGACTTGGCGTCATGGATAAACTGTGACTATCAGGCCGTCCTTGATTCTTAACCTATACAGGCTGGAACCTTTCAGCGGGGCAGAAAGGGGAAGTACCTTATCCGTTGCAGCTACTCGGAAATGGTCTTAAGAGACTATTCATTTTTTTTTATGGAATTTTGATCCCAAAGACAGATATTAAAAAAAATACAGTTAATTTTAAGCAAGAAAATAGGCATTTTACACAAATCATTTTTTGATGCCAATCGATCCTGTTTCTAATACTGATCAAAAACTTCTATGGGATCAACCGTCATTGGAGTACTCAAAAAGTCACAAATTGCAAAACTTTTCCCATATATTCTGTAAAAAAATTGTGTAAGTAACTGAAATACAAAAAATAAAACATGTGTAAAAGACAAATGATCACGTAAAATTTTACACATATCAAATAGAAGGCGTATTAATTTTCTTTTTTTGTATAGTTTTCTGTATGCCGCGATCTTCTTTACGAGTTTCTTAGCATGATGATGAGAGATTTTATTAATTATATAGTGGATCCTTTGTTCCCAGAATACCAGATTCCCACCATACTTATATAGATTCTAAAATACCAGAAATAGTCAGGATAACGCTACCATTCTTTTTTTATGTGATCGTTATGGAACAAGCACTAGGCTCACCTGGTGTTAAGCAGTAATCTAATGTATCAGCCGGATTGTCCACTGCTGGACACAGCCTTCCCCATTATGGGAGGGTTTGCCATAATCCCCACGCTTGGTAGGCGTCTTGGGGATCGCAGTCTAAGATATCAGTTCCTCAGAAAGCGCTGCTGCCCACCTTCTGGTGTGTTACCCTTAGTCGCCTCTTACGATACCCACGGGTAGAGATGGGAGGATGACATTCTAGCCCGGCACCCCACAGGTGTTAAGCAGTAACCTCTGCATATAACAAAAGCAGTCCGTCACAAGTGGCGAACTGCACTGTGTCCATCACCCTGAGACATAAAGTTGATAAGTACCTGTAATATCACCGGACCCATCCCCTTCATCCCATCAGAGATACACTAAAATTGAAATTTATGTAATGACTTTCAGAAGGTTTTCTGTCTCCTCATACTACAAACTTTTTAACCACATCTTGAATAATGGTTTCATCTGTGATTTAATGCATGGATATACCTATATTAAAATTTTAGTTCATCGAATTAAATTCAAATTCAAATTCAAATTCAAAATCATTTAATGCATGAACATAGGTACATAAAATGGTTAAGATGTAAATAAACCTTAATTGCTCACTACATTCAACCCTATTAGGGTGTGCAAAATAAATTGTATCACATATGTATGAATATGTATCACATAATTTTTGTGTTAGTTGTTTAAAATAAAAACAAAATTTACATTGCAAACACAAACATTAAAGGTCAGTTAAACATTTACATGCACCAAAGAACCTAATAAATAAATAAATTTATGTCAATAGAATAAATTATGTAAAATTAACTAATGTTGGAGAAAAAGATTAGTAGTCATAATATCATTTTTTTATCATTAAATAAATACAGTCCTAAAAATACAAAGAATCTCTTAATAAAAGTGGTATTAAATATATGCTGTGTAATACACCTACCTTCTCAATATAGAAAGGAGAGTGAACGCTGGAAACATGGTAAACGGAGCATTGCACGTGTTTATGAACAGTCAGAAGGTGTCTAAGAAGGCTCGTCTGGCTGTTCATGGGGGAGTGTTGGTTCCGACACTTAGGTATGTATGGTAGAGAAAGTTGGGTATAGTAAAAAAGCATGAATGTAGAATAAATGCTGTGCATATGAGAGCATTGAAAAGCATGAGGAGTGAAACGGAGTGACAGGATAAGGAATAGTGTGATAAGGAATCGATGTGGTGTGAATGAGGATGTAGTACAAAAATCGAGAAAGGTATGTTAAGATGGTTTGGACTGGCAGAGGGAATGAATGAAATGAGAATGACTAAACAGGTATACATGGGACAAGTGAACGGAAGTGTTGGAAGGAGAAGACCTAGGCGGACGTCCCGAAATAGATTAAAGACTATTATTTTGAAGCAATGATGGCCGAGCGGTAATAGCCATGGACTGCCATGCTGGAGTACCCTGGTTCGATCCCCACCGCCGGCTTGAGCTTCACCGCATGGTGCACTGAGAGAAATTTTAACCAGATTTCATGTTAAAGGAACAAATTTTCTGGTTAAAATAGCGCCTATATGCTGTAAGATTGTAGCTACAAGGTAAATCTTGTTAAGTCTGTCAAGTTGAAGCAATAACCTTCTCATCATTTTATTTCAACATTCCGCTATGTAACGTGTTGAGCATATCACTTTAACAAGCTTAACACCATTATTTTGACAAGCTCAGTTTGTTCATTTAAAGGTTTGCTTGTTGTGATGTCTTATTAAATGTATATGAAATACTTGTAGTGTCTACAGTCAGCTTGTTATGTTATACCGTTGTTTTTTTTTTATTTATAATGCAATTCTTTCAATCGATGTAACTTTGTTTAAATACGATATTATTAAAATATAAACACAATATTGTCTCAACCCAATATACGATTGTGAAAATTACACCATTTGGTTAGCTGTACTTACTGTATCAGGCCGGATCGTCCACTGCTGAACCTATCCTCCCCTATTTAGGGGGTATTTGCCATAATCCCCACGCTTGGCAAGCGACCTGGGGATCGCAGTGTAAGATGACAGTTCTTTAGAAGGAGCTGCTGCCCACTTTCCAGTATTTTTCCCTTAGTCGCCTCACGACACCCACGGGATGATATGTGGAGGTAAAATTCTAACCCGACACCTCACGGGGAAGCTGTACTTAACCCGGCGAGGATGTGGTAGGGTCAATTTGACCCTGCTCATTTTGTTTGATGTACAGTTTTTTTACCTGCAGTTGGATGCTGTCGAGTTTATCAGTAGCTGTAGTCAATAAAATACCCTCCCTTTTTCCCACCTCCACTTAGTCGGGTGCAACACGTGCAAGCAGGTAAACGTGCGCAAACTCAAATAGGGCAATTATGACCCATATATAGAGATGATTAGTAGCCTAAAAGACTGCATAATTACTTATTTGGTGATAAAACATGATATATCATATAAATTCCTACCAAAAATTACCAATTACTTATAATAATATTTGTATGTGTTGTTTTTTTTTTAATGTATGGCAGAGTCCTGCTAAAGTTGATTAAAATAAGGCTTTTTGTAAAATTGAAATAATGAAACATTTTATACGCATAATAGTGTTTCGTTTCATGAAAATCCTTATATAAATAACTAATGCGTAAGTTAACTTCCTATCCTATGTAAAAAAATTGCAATGAATACTTTTAAAATATGAATTAAATACAGGGTCATCAAGACCCTCCACATCCTCGATGTACCGTTTTTGTACCACATCCTCGCCGGGTTAATACTGACTAATTACTGTGACAACTTTATCGTTGTAACTTTATTTTAACAAGATATAATTTTAATTAAAACAGAATTTTGTCTCAACCCGAAATACGATTGTGGCAATTACACCATTTAGTTGACTGTACAAGATACTGTCAAAACTTTAACGTTGTAATATTGTTTTAACAAGATATGATTTCTATAGTAACTTAATGTTGTTTCATCCCGATATACTATTGTGATTATCACACCGTTTAGTTCGTTTTACAAGATAATAACTTATTCCTGCTACAAGTTTATCTTTTGATTGTTATTACTTGTCGATCATGTTGAATTAATGTTAAGCTTGTTGTTTTGAACATATGTTTGATTGTCTCAATCATATACCTGTGAACAATTTGTTCCTTGTTCCATCTACAAAATCTAATTGTGAAAACAATATTTTATTGGTTTCTTATTACAAATATAATTTTATTTCAAACAGATAATCACTTAACATGTCGAACTTGTTAGAAATACAAAGCGGATTTCTCTCAGTGTGGAAGTGCATTTTGCGATTGCCCGCCTGGCTAGCTACCACGGTGTGTTCCGGCAACAGCCCTTGAGAGCCAGTGAAGTTACTGGCTCATGAGACTTAACAACTACGTCTCAAAGAGACGGGCGTAGTGCAATGCAATTCGTGACTTGTGATGAAATGCATCTGTTATAGGTAGAGTTTAGTCCGCTTAACGTCAGGTGGGCATCGAGCTTGTTCCGTCACAATAACATAAAAAAAGTCGTTCTGAAAAAGGCCAGGTCAGGAGTATCCTAAACCCACGCTCATGTTTTAAAGGATTTACGAGTGTAGATGAAGCGAAAGAGATATGTAAGGATCGTAGCAAGTAGAAATCTGTGGCCTTTGCCTACCCCTATGGGAAAGAGGCGTGATTTTGTATGTATGTGCATACCTTCTGTGCAAGTAGATCGCTTTTGATGTGTGGTCTGATTTTAATTTGCGGACCTTTAGGGTAGATTTATATTAGACCGGGCCGTGCCCGTGGCGTGCCGTGTACGTGGCCCGGACGGGGCACGGATTTGAAACGTTACATACATTTTGTATGAAGCAATTTATATTAAACAGTGCCTGATCCGTGTCCCGTCCGGGCCCGCCTACTAACGTACGGACGGGCTCCGCCCCGGGCCCGCCCCGTCCACGGCCCGGCCCGGACACGGCCCGGTCTAATATAAATCATCCCTAAGGCTTAACCAGATAACATCTGCCGAAAAGTTTGCATGTAATACATGACCATTTCATAGAAACTAAAAAAAACATTTAGGTATAACACTTAGATTACTACGTTACGTTACCTACTTAGTTACTTACTCATGGTAACACCAACGTATATCACAGTGACAAATTGTCCATTGTTTTAGACAAACAGCTGTAATGGCAACACCGGCTAATGGAGGCGTGTTATGGGAAGACGATCGGTGTTGCTAGCTCGTAGGAAACCTATTGTTTTCACCGGAGTCTTGTTGATTGAGAATGGGTGTATAACAGGAAGCAAAAATGCTTTTTGTACTCAAACATAGTGTTTACAGGTTTTCGCGATTATTACACATAGTAATTAAACAACTTTAAACGGTTTAAATCGCGTATATTTATCATTATTTTTGTCCCGACGCACTGTGTTTCGCCTAGAACAAGCTAGCTGGACAAAAATATTTTATAATGGGTTTCGATTGCTTTTGCCTTAGACAATGATAATTTGTTAATTTCATAATTTTCAGGTAGGTACAGATTAAATTATAAGTCTAAAAATGAAAAACCAAATACTTTATAAAAAAATGTATTGTATTTCTTACAAAGGCACAAAAAAAAACAAAAATACAGCAGAAATAAGTACATTAAAATAGAAAGAAACAATCAATAATATATTACAACATAATTATACAATAAAAAGTAAAAAAATACATTATTATTTATAACTTAAATATTATAAAAAAAGGTAAACTCAAGATTTTACAAAAATGCTACATCATACTCGTAATTATCCTAAATATCCTCATCTGATGATTCGTCACTCTCACATTCAGTCGAGTCTGGTAACAAGTAATCACCTTCATCAGTCGGACTCGGAAGAACGTTACTTGTAACCCGATGTGATTGTATTGAAGGCGGAACAATCAAATTTAAAACTTCTTCAGGTAATTTGTCAATTTTCTTTTTGGGTACCTCTCTGAGAGAGTTGATTAGAGGATCAGACGTTATTAAAAGCATATTCAACAAATCTGTATTTGTGGCAATACGTGACAGTTTCCTGGTGTGGTGTTCACGGAATCTCCGGCAGTCTTTATTTCGAGCCTCTTGAGCTTCTTCTGAGAGCTGTCCGATTGGAAGAATGCAAGTTTTTATCACTTCTGTGCTATGTACAAGTATTTTGTGTACAGTAGCTGGCATGTAGTACCACGAATACAGATTTAGATAAAGTGTTCTGGTTTCAGAACACACTTTCTCAAATTCATTGTAATTAATATCGTACCCAGAAGATAAAGTTCTTAACAAAATGCAGAATTTTTTAATGAGGTTAACGTCTAAGCCTGTAATCTCTCCACTCAGTTCCGGGTTTGTAAAGAATCTGCGAGCTGTGTTCCCATCATTTGTGTTACCATAACCAGGTTTTGGTTTGTCTACAATAAGTCCCATTTGGGTTTTAAACTTTTGCTTTATGTCGTCTGAACGCTGTTTCACACTAGCTTTATCGTCATCACCTCTAACCTGCCACTTCTTAATATCCAAACGATAGCTAATGTGCAACAGACATTCAAAACAGCGAATCCAAGCATGTAATGTAGACAAACCAAACCCATAATGTTCTAAATTACTTTCCAATCCACTTAAATCACCATTCATCATCTTAGGAGTCGCACCACAGATATAACACTTTTGTGCAGATCGTGTGTCAGTCATAGCATTGCATACTTTGCCGTCTGTCATTGTTAGCAAAAGAGTGTGCTTCACAGAAATTTGTGATTCACCAACACTACATGTTGTTGGAAGAAGTTGAGATACTTCTTCCAACACTCTGTTAGTTTCTGTAGTCGTAAATTCATTTGTTTCCTTTGAAAAAATAAATTTAATTGGCCTGCAATATAACGTGGAGGAAGGTCGTGGGTTTTGCCAAATAATATTTTGACCATCACACAATCTCAAAGGCACAAATGAAAATACAAACAGAAATTCATCAGTAGCCTCAGTGTTTTCAAACTTCTGCTTGTAGGTACTGTGACCAGAACTACCATCACATCCCCATTTGCTAACTAATGTGAATGACGAACTGGGCAGCACACTTTTAATGACTTCACTTTGTGCTTCAACTAGTCGTTCAGTTGTTTTATCCAAAATAGCTTGGAGTTTTATTTCCGCGCGCGATTCCGTTATAGATATATGGTCATCAGAAGGATAACAAAGTTTTTTTGACTTACATAGGCTATGGTATGATGGAAACACTTGATGTCCAGCCTTCATTGCCCACTTTCTCGTCTGTTTGTAAGAGTGAGAAGTTCACTTAGAATCTACGTAATAAGCTAGCGCTTCGTCACTATTTAACTGCCTAGCACTACAAAGAGATTCTTCAGATGCCTTTCCTTCTGTGCTGGAATGATCGCCACTTTTTCGGATTCGAGAGGCAACCGCTCTATGACCCGATAAACGATTTGCCACTTCCGCAGCTGTGGTCAATTCACTAGCACTCCGCAATTTCACCAAGTCTTCAACCCTGCGTTTTTTTGTTTTGAAACTGGCGTCTTCGAAGTCTTTTCGGGGTCTACCTTTAGGTCGATTATCTTCTGATGAGGAGGAAGCAGAAGGCCGATGCATACGAACGCTAAATTGTATGTCTGCTCCGTCCAGCCAACTTCTATTTTTGTTTAAAAAAACATCCATTGTTTTCGAAGCAGCCCACTTTTCAGCAAATTTTGACGACATGCTGGCAATTTTTGTTTGCATATCTCTTCTTGAATCGGAGGCCACATCTCTCAGATTGTATTTGTTAAAAATAAACTCCATCAGGTGAGCATTTCTTGCTTCTTTGTCATATTTACGCCATTCTTCAAATAACTCCATTTTCGAAAAAGTGTACACATGATCTGAAAAAAAAATAAAAAAAAATGTTTAGCATTCGTTGCGGTCTCCATATTATATATCATTTAAAAGGTTAATGTTGTGGCTGTAACATACATAAAAATCAACTTGGATACACGTGGATACAAAAAGTTGCGATCCTTGAAAGTTTAGATATGAAGAAAAACTTGACATTCTTTTAACAGATTTTTCAATTGGATATTTAAAGCACATGTTGGCAAATAATATATTAAGTCGATATTAAGTAAGAAAGTACTTACCCTCAAAGGTAAAATCCATCACAGAAAATACTAAAATAATCACTACAAATTTTAAGAGATGTTATCATAAGTGCCGCAAAATTGCAACTAATTTAATTTCACAAATGCAATTAACTTATCACTTACCTTCAACCCCTTATAACTCACCACTATGGAATGTTTGCCCTAATTATTACCTGTTATCGAGACCTTGGGGGTTTTGTTAATGGCATGTGACCCTTAATTACCTGATTAGGTAAATGACTTTTGTCCACCTACGTTGTTCTAGGCAAAACACTGTGCGACGTTTCAAACACTTTGCAGTGATCGTGGTCACGGGTTGACTAATTGGTTTTATTTGTCACGTGAGTTATTAGGTAGGACAAATAATTTCTTAATAACTCATGCGTGCTCATAAATATATGCGATTTAACCGTTTAAAGTTGTTTAATTACTATAGTGTTTACAGTTTTAAGCATATATCCAATAATTATCATCATGTTAGATAGGGTATGTGTTTATCTGAAAAACAATAACAAATCCAGTTGGGATTGAACCCAGAAACTCAAGATTCTAATGCGCTTTGCACCAGTTGCAAACAAAGCAGATAGTCATTCGCGATATATTTTAATGATCGTTCTAATATTTTGCTCGCCTTTTCAGTATCAAAGTCAAAGTCAAAAGTCAAAATCATTTATTCAATTTAGGCGTCTACGACGTTCTTATGAAGGGCAATTACAAATTTTAATATTGAAATATTCTACATTGTACTGCTACGTTCAGCAAAAAAATGTATAGAGTCACTGCGAGAACAACGGGCAAGAAACTCGGGGCCATTCTTTTAAACGTGTTTTAACAATAATATGTTATATATAATAAAAATATTACAATATAGTTTGTTTAAATTACATATGTGACAGGCGATAGCTTGGCAGAGGCGGAATTGTCCAGGCATTTTTGTCGTTTATGTACATAATCACAAATTGTGATTTTATAATCAAAATGGTTTTCACGTGCAACTTAAATTTTCCTTCTGTGAACGTTGTAATATGTTTGGGAACTTTATTATAAAACCGCCCACAATTACCTAAAAAGGTCCTTTTATCGGTCTTTGCTAATACAAAACCTGGCACCGCTATTTTATATTTATTCCTAGTGTTGTAATCGTGAGTATGTTTTCATTTTCAAGCAGGCTTAGTTCAGTTTTATAGCCTGGAGCCCTAAAAATTACTCTTCGTTGTTTGATTCTCGCACTCGTGGAACGACTCGCGCGGACGTGTTGTCGATGGAACCTATGCTGTATCTTTTGGATGAAGCAGTGATGGTTCAGTAGCATTGACTATGGACTGCCGGGCAGCAGGTCCATGGTTCGAATCCCCCCGCGGGCTTGAGCTTCACCGTATGTTGGCCTTTTGCGAATGCCCGCCTGGCTAGCTATCACCCTCAAGTAGAAAATCTGTCGCCAAGCACTTAACGGTGTGTTCCGGCAGCTGTCTTTGAGAGCCATAGGTTACACATTCTAGGTTACGCCTGTTGACACCTTCGACCTCATCATCACTTATCATCAGGTTATATTGTGGTCAAAGGCTTATCTATAAAAAAAAGGCTTTGGTTCAGCAGTAAACGTGCCGACTGATACAGATAGAATAAAATTCAAACTATAGGTAGGTAATACATTTTCCTCGTGATGCCGACCGGCCAGGGTCACTGATGATGTAGAAGCAACCGACCGTGACAACCGCGTAGCGCCATGCTAGCGGCATCATTGTCATTAATATTTTCTTAGCGTTTTCCCACACCATTTTGGTAGGTATAAGGCCAAGGCTCTCGAAGTACAGACAAATCAAACCGTCATAATCATTGTTGTCATGATATTTTGCATGGTGGAAGGGCATTTTGCGATTGCCCGCCTGGCTAGCTACCCCCCTCAAGTAGAAAGTCTGTCGCCAAGCACCGAAAGGTATGTTCCGGCAGTAGTCCTTGAGAGCCAGTGAAATTACAGGCACAATGAGACTTAACAACTAAGTATGTCTCAATGTGACGAGCGCAGTGCAATTCGTGAGTTGTCATGAATTGCAACTGTCAGAGGCAGAGGTTAGTCCACTTAACATCAGGTGGGCCTCGAGCTTGTTCCGTCACAATAACATAAAAAAAATAAAAAAAAAATGTGAAGAATTATGAATAATTAATTCGCTATGGAATTTATCATCAGCAGTATCTCGGAAAGACTACGACTTTCTGCAATGTTAGTTTTTAGGTTATAACTCCTATATTGGACCCCTTCAGGGGACGAATTTCTATAATTGCCGGATATAACTGTTTTCTTTTTCTAAATACAAATTTAAATATATATAACTTCTAAAATGACGCACTTTCATATATTATTTCGCAATCATTTCTCAGACGACAACAAACAAAAATACAAAATAATACCTAACAACACAACAAAAAGGACATAATTTGTTATACCGACACCGCATGAGTGGGTTTTTTTAATACTTGGTAAGTTAGCCTTTGACTACTATCTCACCTGATGGTTAGTTATGATGTGGTCGAAGATGTTGTTCAGGCTAACCTAGAATTACGGGCTCTCAAGGACAGCTGCCGGAACACACCGTTCAGTGCTTGGCGACAGATTTTCTACTTGAGGGTGGTAGCTAGCCAGGCGGGCATTCGCAAAATACCTTACCAACACGCTATAACGACTGCCATCGATAACAACCGGGACCGACGCCTTAACGTGTCCTTCGAAGCACGTGCACGCTCAGTAGTAATGTCACTAGCGGTCACCCACCCAACTCATGACCGCGGCGGACGTTGCTTAACTTTGCTGATCGGTTAAGAACAGCTAAGCAAACATCGCTACGAGCACTTCTTGTAATTTCGGGTAATGGCAGAAAGGTTGCTTACCTGCCTATTATACTCTCTAAAAATATATTATTAAGTTCCACGCTCTGGCTGACCTTAGTCTTTTCTCTTAGTGATTTATTAAACAATAGTCTTAAAGCTGTGATCGAATATTCTCCGCGTGATGCTAATCCTCGTGGTGCCAGACGGCCAGGGTCACTGATGATGCAGACGCAACCAACCGTGACGGAATCATCTTTTTACTGCGCCAGAATAATAACACTGGCTTTTATTGTTGTGTCGAGTGGAGCTGCTGATCAAGCGGTCGTATATTTTAGTGGACATGGCACCCTCCCTATTGAGTAATGAATACTGTCAGTCTTTTTCGCCACTCAGCAAAACCATATAAAAGACTGGCCAAGTGTGAGTCGATCACGCCCTATGTGGGTTCCATGAGTAACTATATTACAAATCACAAATATACGATAGGAAAAATTTAAGTCATGTGCGGTATTCGAACGATCCACCCCTTTAGCCGGGGTAACCAATTGAGCTAACATGACATGACGTCATAACTCAAATCTTTCCTATCGTTCTTTAACCATCATATTGGGGTGGAGCGACATCTATAGTACCACTTACGTTGTGCTACAAACAAGACAATAGGAAAGATTTGAGTTGTGACGTCATGTCATAGCTCAATTGGTTAGCGCATACCCCGGCTCAAGGGGTGGATGGACGCGGGTTCGAATCCCGCACTTAAATTTTTCCTATCGTATATTTGTAATATATAGTCTAACTCACAATTGGCCAATTTTTAATATTTGTTGTTATAGCGGCAACAGAAATACATCTGTGAAAATTTCAACTGTCTAGCTATCAGCATTCTTGAGATTCAGCCTGGTGACAGACAGACAGATAATGAATCCTTGGAACAATTGGAAGCAATGATGGCCGAGCGATAATAGCTAATGGACTGCCGCGCCGCAGTACCCTGGTTCGATCCCCACCGCCGGCTTGAGTTTCACCGCATGGTGGAAGGGTTTTTTGCGATTGCCCGCCTGGCTAGCTACCACCCTCAAGTAGAAAATATGTCGCCAAGCACCTAACGGTGTGTTCCGGCAATAGTCCTTGAGAGCCAGTAAAATTACAGGCACATGAGACTTAACAACTATGTCTCAAGGTGACGGGCGCAGTGCAATTCGTGACTTGTGACGAAATGCATCTGTTATAGGCAGAGTTTAGGCCGCGGCGGGCCTCGAGCTTGTTCCGTCAAAATAAAATAAAAAAGTTTACATTTATCAGAATAAAATGCTTTATAAACTGAATGAGATTTAGAAAATACACTACACCATATGCATAAAACAATGTACAACATGCGCCGTACCCACAAGCCTCGGTGAGCAAAGAGGCCGTCACTCCGTCTGACATGTGTCTTTAGTTCATAAATGGTATGAATTACATACTTGAAATATAAATAATTATTATTGTAAAATTGTGAAATAATTGTAAAATCCACTATAATATTTTTTGGGACAGTTCCATCTAAATATATATAACTCAAAGGTGACTGACTGACTGACATAGTGATCTATCAACGCACAGCCCAAACCACTGGACGGATCGGGCTGAAATTTGGCATGCAGGTAGGTACAGAGACGTGGCCATCCGCTAAGAAAGGATTTTGATTAATTCTACCCCCAAGGGGATAAAATAGGGGATGAAAGTTTGTATGAAACTTTGTCAATTTTAAACCGATCGGACTGAGACTTTGCATGCATAAAGCTACTATGACGTAGGCATCCCCTAATAAGGATTTTGAGATGCAGGCTATATAAGATTAGTTACTTTTCAGTTTCAAATATACGAATTTCTGTATGCTAGCACCATCTACAATGCGTTATTTTGGAGAGAACTTTGAACTAACCATTTTTGTGCATAGTGCATAGATATATCTAGCGGATTATATTTATTAAATATAATACTTCTTAACACCAGCGAAGCCGCGGGCAAAAGCTAGTATAAGATAAGACAGAAAAGGGGCTCCATTTTGTCCCTCACATTAGTATAGAATCCTAAATATTAAGTATAGGAGATAGGTCACTGCCCTTATTGTATGCCTTATCGCCTTTCTCACGTTCTTGGCTGGATAAATAAAGTTTATCAATTGCTTTAGTATCAAGTGCACCTAGATTACCCACCACGGAACTAAACAAAATGTAGAATGGCTTATACAAAGTTATAAGCGAATTTCTTCACATGAACTTCCGTCACATTTATATTAATTAAATTATGTACAATATATCTACAATTAGTTTATGGATGTGTAATAAAGTGAAAACTTAAATTTTCAAAAATATCTAGAATATCAATCAACATCGTGTAAAATTTTCATTACAACATCAATACTGAAAGAATACCTAGTACACTTTTGCTACAATTTACTTTACAAAAATGCTCATAAAGTGGCCAAGTTCAATGGGTTCAAGTTAAATGGGGCTAAGTACGCTAAAATTAAAATATCATTTGAAATAATGTTAATTAATTACTCTTCTAATTATAATCTCTTGAAATAGAACGTGTCATAAAATAAAACACATGTATTTCACCGCACAGTTCCAGGAACAGCAACCTAAAAGAAAGCGCAAATTTTTGTAGTTGTGTAGCTTTGCCCAATCTCGCCTATTGCCTCTGTGCTCACAGAAAAGAATAAATTATAGTGCACTTCACTCTCTTTTATTAAATCTGTTATTAATAACGCTTACTAGTTGCTGTTACCTTACGAATATCATAATATAACAGCACCTACTTATTTCACAGCCTCTATCTATTTATTTATTCAATTAGAACGCCAATTAAACTAATGAAAATATACTCGATAATTAAATTAATATTAACGGAACATGTAAAATCAATTAACCTAACTTCTGCTCTAATATAGCTGTGGCTATAGTTTCTTGTTGTTCAACGCCCTTCTATATATCTACAAAACCTTGTTCTGTGGTATGCACCAAGCTGAATGTGCTATAAAACGACTTCTATGATGAGAAAGTGTTACTCCATTTGTAGGTGTTTATTTACGTCATTTATCTGTACATACAGCTTGTTTGTACAGACAGCTTGTTTGTACATTGTCTTGTTGCAATTTCTGTATTTTTGAGTTGTATCATAAACGGTGTAAATAGCTATAACATGTTAAAGAAATCCAGCAGTTGATTTGATAGTTTACATAACTATGTATTAACCACCAATAAGGAGTTTCAGCTCAATTTTCGCGTACTTTTTTTTTATTAATAGCTATTACTAATACTACCTTTGAATGTGTACCAAATTGGATGATATATTGTTTTTGTTCATTAGGGTCCAGTGCCGTTTAATTTATATTTTTTTGGAAATCAACCCTTGTAGTATATGAAATTTAAAAAAATATGAAATCATAATACAAAAAATGCATTGGCGAATAATGATAATAGTGATAGAAAGGAGAAGTGTTTTTTTTATTCCAATTACGGATGTTCCAACCTCATCAGTCCGTTCATGGCCACGATCAAAGTAAGGAGCCGTAAAAAAATAATATCACAGATTCTCCGATTGAAATGAATTAGGCGGAATTGTCCATAGATATATTTTATGGGCGGTATGCCTTTATTAAAAAATATTACGAACTATAAACAATAAAACAGCTACTTATAGTATAATACTAATAAATATTTCAAGTGTTTTTCTAATATATTAATATATTCTCCTAAAATATTTGCTGTAGTAAATATGAATATCTGCAAAGTAACGCCTGTATCTATTCACAATATCTCCGAGTTTTTATCGCGTATATTTAACTATGGCAAATATTATTTAAATTTATTAATATTCAAAATATTCTGTGACGTCATTGAACAAGTTATGTAACGAATAGTTAGTTCGCGACTTGAAGTCCTTGTCTTAGGAACAATAGTTATAAAGACAAATAGCATAACCTATTGTTCTGAGTTCTTAGACGCAACCTTGAACTAAGCTGAAAATACTTAGGCAAAGAAACACAATTTTATAACTCTGACGCAGATGATTATAAAGTAGGTACCTACCCAGATGCGATTTAATTATTTTAATTTTGCCGAGATTAGAATTTGAACAATGGACACAATTTTTTAAAACACTCTTTTTTGTGCTTGCTATTTTGCATATTTTATGCTCGACTGACTACCAGTTACTACTCAAAAGCAGATCCAGTGTTGGTACCTACTTTTTGTTATCACTTATCACTTTAAAGGCGTGTCTCCTGCAAATGTCTTTTCCCGAAAGAGTACACAAAAACACGAATATTTTGTCTATGGTTGAATCAAAAACTTAGTTTTTCTATTATTTTTAGTTAATGAAAACCTCACATCTACACGTTTACCCTTGCGCGGAAGAGGGGGACGGGGTACTGACATTAGAACCAATCACTGAGTACGTGATTCTACGTGAACCAATAAAGTGCGTGTTTCTGAAACAAAGTTTTGTGTATAGGCCGGTCTCTTGCGCGGACAACTCCCTACTTGTAAATACACGAAGCAAAGTTTATATAGGTACGAGATTTTGTTGAATATCTCTAAACCTCATCGCAGGAGACGCACCTTAACCCGTTAACACACTGATTGACCGAGTGAGCGCGAAGTGTGAGCGAAGCGTCTCCGTTTCAGCTTGGGCAAAAAACGCTGTCTGTCAAAATGTCTGTTCAGACTTCGGATGTCCGGACTGTCAGTTAATCTTCTCGGTCGCATTTCTCAACTGCTCCTGATATTTTGTAAGGAGTAACCTTGTTGTCTCATACTAATGGTAATCAAAATGATTTTTCATTTTGATATTCGCACTCTTTAATGGCCATCGCTTTCAAAGGAAATGTCAAAGTTATGTCAAATCATTCTAGAAACACAATAAAGCCGATACATAAATAGAACTTATTGTCGATTCTGATTTTGGAAGTTTAAAGGGTCGAAAAGTGGAGATTGAAGATGTAAAAGAAAACACTCGCAGAGCCACTAGTACTAACGCTTTGCTGTCTGTGTATTTTGTCTATTCAATTCAAATATTGCAATCAATTTTAAGCTTTATTATAAATAATGTAATTGTTTAATTTGTGAGATATTGAAATATTTCTTACTTTTTTATTGTATGATTTTCGAAATTCATGATATTTTTATTTAATAAAAATATAATTTATAGTTTTTTTTATTTTTTTTGTATAAGGTGAAATATGGCAATGATGTATTTCTCCTAATTGTCACAATTGTTAACGTATGTTTTATGAAATTAATGCATATGAATAAATAAGAACTTACTACTAAGGCATGTTTTTACTCAACATTTTCAGGATTCCGTAGCCTAATGGCAAAACAGAAACTTACAAACGAGACTGCTGTCTTCTATCTAGCTTTTGCCCATCCGTAAGTCACGGGCTTATAAACGGACGAGTAACAAGAAACTTTGACATTTGGTGTAAAACGTTGAACAACAAAGATGAACTAGAAAATGGTCGATGCGACGCGTGATCAAAATGCTGGCACCTATTTGGCTCAAAGAATAAGCATTGCAATTCAACGGGGCAATGCTGCCAGCATGCTGGGCACGCTGCCAACTGGTAGTGGGCTAGAGCATTTGGACTGCCAATGACTCCAAATGCTTTTATTGTAGTAGCTGTGGTGTTGTATTTTTTTTTATTTTTTTATTTTATTGTGACGTAACAAACTCTAGGCCCACCTGATGTTAAGTGGACTAACCTCTGCCTATAACAGTTGCAATTCATGACAACTCACGAATTGCACTGCGCCCGTCACATTGAGACATAGTTGTTAAGTCTCATTGTGCCTGTAATTTCACTGGCTCTCAAGGACTACTGCCGGAACACACCTTTCGGTGCTTGGCGACAGACTTTCTACTTGAGGGTGGTCGCTAGCCAGGCGGGCATTCGCAAAATGCCCTTCCACCATGCGGTGAAGCTCAAGCTCTGGGCGGGATTCGAACCATGGACCTGCTGCGCGGCAGTCCATAGCCAATGCCACTGAGCCATCACTGCTTCAAAAGCCTGCGCCTGCTGCTGTATATACCTAGTTCGTGGTATTTTGTTAATAAAGGTACAAAAAAACTAGAAAATCAATGAAAAGATGTTTCGGGGGCTCCAATACATGAAAAGGTCGAGGAAGAAAGCCCTATCATAGAGAGCGAGTAAAAAATATGAAACAATGTTATAATAATTAATTTTACTGTACCTAATTAAAATTGAATCTGTTATTTGAACTATGGTACCTACCCATTTCGACAATATGTGTATCTAGTCTTTTATAATATCTATGGGTACTATGAAAGACCCAGGTAATTTTTCAAAATGAAATATAACACACATAAATTCTTTGAATAGTTAATAAATTCATTTTGTGCACTACGAAAAAAGAAGTTTTATGCACTGGAGCTTGAAAAGCCGTTTTATTCCGCTAACACCGGGCATATACAAGAACTTTACGAGCCTGAAGCAAAATATATGTCATTTAGATTTTTATCTCATATTTTAATACCTTAGACTAAGAACTTTGGAGCGCTCCCTCGCAGTATACTTTCTTTTCAATATTATAAATAAGTAAAGATATATTTTTTTAATATTGTTATGTTTGCAATAACGCCTGCTATGCGGATTTCATTACAAAATTACAAATATACGAGAGGAAAAATTTAAGTCATGTGCGGGATTCGATACCGCGTCCATCCACCCCTTTAGCCGGGGTATGCTCTAACCAATTGAGCTTACAAGACATGACGATCAAACCTTTCGTATCGTTCTCTAACCATCGTATTGGGATGACTATTTATTCCTATCGTATATTTGTAACGTAATCCGCATAGCAGGCGTTTTTGCAAACATAACAATATTAAAATTATGAGGTTGTGTCATCATTTACAAGTATAAAACCAATTGCAAAATTGGTCATGTTTGTAGTACAACGCAAGTGGTACTATAGATGTCGCTCCATCCCTATACGATGGTTAAGAACGATAGGAAAGATTTGAGTTATGACGTCATGTCATGTTAGCTCAATTGGTTAGAGCATGCCCCGGCTAAAGGGGCGGATGGACGCGGGTTCGAATCCCGCACATGACTTAAATTTTTCCTATCGTTTATTTGTAATTTTGTAAGTAAAGATATCTTATATAAAATTTTGTATAATTATCATCACTTAATACCGATGCTCGTGCGGTGCCGGGCTAGAATGTTACCCCCTCATTGCTAACGATGGATGTCGTAAGAGGCGACTTAAACTGCGATCCCCAAGACGCCTGCCAAGCATGGGGATTATGGCAAACCCCTCTTTAATAAGAAGAGGCTATGTTCAACAGTGGACAATCCGGATACAATAAAAAATATACCAATATAAAAAAAAAACTTCCATAGACTTCCTGTAGTCCCACCAACTTATCTGTTCAGGCGGCAAAAAAAAGAACTACAACATTCCTTCAAATTGTGACAGTTTGTAGTTGATTTCCTTGACCAGTAGCACCCTCGAGAACTGCACAGTTAAGTTGGTGGTACTATACATAAGAATCTGTTTACACGACACGTGTTACCTTGAAATTGTACGTGTTTATTATTTACACGTAAATGCTAATAAATACATACATCAATAGTCATATAAATAAATCATTATTTGCAAATATAATATTGTTTTCTATATATTTTATCTTTAATAATGACGAGTTTTTGCTTCGTGTTCAATCTATGCTTAAAAAAAAAATACTTCGTCACGGCTTTATTCTCCCTTCGTATCTTAACTCTTAACACAGGCTTAGCACATACTCTTTGAGACGAATTTACTTAGCATTGGATGGATTGACCGTGCGGGTGCCGGGTCCATAGCGTTGCAGAGGAAGAGGCTCCAGTCAAGGTGCCTGGGACTTGCAACCCAGTGAGTAAGGTTAAGGGGCCCCTTTATGATGCATCAATGCTCCCTTTCACCGCTAGAGCCTCCTTCCAATCAATTCTTCTGCCCAACCAATAGTTGGTAAGATCCTAGTAATGCCGCCTTGGATACGCGTTCTAGGATGGAAGTTATAGTTACGTTGGCCAAGGTCTTTTAGTAGGTTGTATAGGGATTTTGCTGGTATACCCCTTGCTCCGACTTCTACAGCATATAAATTAACCACATAACCGTTTTTGATTAATTCATTCGTTAGGTCATAATATTTGCTAGTTTTTATTGTGTGGTCTTTAGGTATGTTTGTTTCCCTCGGCACAGTAAGTTCTATAAGTACTATGCGATTTAGATTCTTTGAGTATAGAAATATATCTGGTCTGGATGACGAAACGCCAACATCCTCAGGAGTTTAGTACTGTTTTTTATACGTGTCCATCAAAAGAGTCCAATCGAGAGCTGCGCCTAAGATGGAATAAGGCTTGGATTTAGATATTTTAGATGACCCTTTTTTTACAAAAGCAATGTGTCATTTGTTCGTGGTTAAACCTTTTTTTTGCTCTAGCTACCGAGAGACTCGCCGCTTCACGTATGATTTCGAGGACTCTATCGTGGCAACGGGAAAAATGACCCCTATCAAGGAGCACCTTGCATCCTACTATATTTACCAACTTAATTATTGAAAAATCCAATTTAAATTGTTTTAAGATGTGATCATATGAGCAAAGACCGAAAAAGCGCGGGAGGCCCCAAGTTAAGAATGTTATGAAAGAAAATAATATCGACCCAGTTTGACCAGGAAGACCCAGGAAAGACAAAACTGGAGACGGATGATTAGGAGAGCCAACCCCCGTATAAAATTGAGACAAGGCTTGGAGAAAAAGAATAAGATGTGATCATAACCAAAGATGATTATTACGACCTGTTGCGCTGCGTTATCCTAAAAGAGCGATGCCCAAATCAAACGTGGCCAGTCATTCGTTTAAAAAAAAAACTCCTTTTCTATTATTCTAAATTACCTTACTCATTGCAATAATAAACAAGTCGCAGAGCGTTTAACACGAATGACATGTACGAGGCAAGGTCGACGGGGCACATGCCTCGTTAATTACTATGTGTATTATGTAGGTAGATAATAAGTTAGGTTAATTGTCTTAGATGTTCATACAGTCCCACCAACTTATCTGTTCAGGTGGCAGAAAAAAGAACTAAAACATTCCCTCAAATTGTGACAGTTTGTAGTTGATTTCCATGACCAGTAGCGCCCTCGAAAACTGCACAGTTAAGTTGGTGGTACTATAAGTGCGCACTCCATAAAGCTGTTTACGTCAGAGATAATAGTGTTGGTTTTTATATAAAACAAATTAAACGGTCTCACATTTCTAGGATTTAGCATTGCAAAAGTTCGTGTTTTTTTTTTGTAATTATATTTGGTCATTCAATAAAAGCTTTACAAATAGGTGTTTTCAATATTTGTTGGTTAAATATAGGATATGTTATATAACATGCTAAAATTTCAGATTCAAATTAATTAACAAGTTGTATGTATTTTTGTAATCTCCTTTTAATTTCCTTCATCTTGACACCCTTTTTTTTTATCAACTTATTACTATTTCACGTCAGAAATCGGCCATATTTTATCTAACACCTATCTAAGAACACTTGGGTGTTAAAACGTTGGGTGTATATATATACACATATATTAGTCTAGTATTAGTCCAGAACCTCGGCCGTCGGTTAATAGAGGGAGGGCGGGACCCCCGATCTGGTTGGTACTTGGCCCAACAGATCTCCTTGGCCATACAGCGGGGTAATGCGGCGAGTTTGAAATTTACAATACACACACACACATATATATATATATTTATATATGTGTATTGTTATTCGTAGGTTTAAAACGAATATAACGATACCTTACGGCGCTGACAATCTTTACTTGAACAGATTTGTATCAAAATGTATTTAGTTTGTAGAAGAAAATAAAATATTAATCTTGATCACATTATCTAAGGCTAAAAAAAGTCCGTAACACGTATCCTTAATATTTTCTCGATAGAATAATATTGCAAAGTTGACTCTAAATTACGCTTCTAACGTAAATATTTTAATTATTCGCGTACGAATGTGCATGAAAATATGATAATAAAATAAAACAACCTTACTAAGAGGGACAAGAAAAGTTACATTTTCGATTTACGTTAAAAGTGTTGTGTTATTAAGCTTACTTTCGGATTTTACCTAAACCGTAGTATTATTATATGTTCTATGCCTAAACTAATCGCGATTTTACCATGGCTACCTCTCTTTCTCTCCGTCTGAAATTTTATTCCAATCAAAATTTCAGCATTTGACAGCGTCTTGACTGCCGAAATCCATCCAGCCGTTTGGAAGTTACGAGGTAATTATAAATTTACAAATACACAATATACGCGCGATATATAGCCTTTAACCCTTCCTTAAATGCACAAGACGTGCGAGACCATATCCCGACATAGGGAGCAAATAAAAAAAAACCTTCCTTGGCAGTTGTTTTTTTTTTCTGTTATTGTGACGGAACAAGCTCGAGGCCCACCTGATGGTAAGTGGACTAACCTCTGCCTATAACAGTTGCAATTGATCACAAGTCACGAAATGCACTGCGCCCGTCACATTGAGACATAGTTGTTAAGTCTCATTGTGCCTGTTATTTCACTGGCTCTCAAGGACTAAAAAAAAACGTAAATCACGAATGTTAAAGTTTTGGATTTCCCGCCATAAACAATAGTGATCATCTTAAGGCAAATATGTATCTAGGGTAGAGGTAAGGAGAATCATCTGTGTGCATGAAAAAGTGTACGTCCAAATGCATTAAATTAGGGTGACGCCACATTTGCATCCAGGTAAATTTTAAAGGAAGCGCCAAAATCAAGAATCGTATTATTCACAGTTAACAAAATAAAATCACTCCAGCTACACGTTATCTCATAATAATTATTTAGGGTTATATTTACTAAATTACTGTGTACCTACTATTTTAGTCGACAATAATATTAAAATATAATATTTCCAAAACATATCAGAGCGCTTGGTCGATGCGACGCGTGATCGAAATGCTGGTACCTATTTGGCTCAAAGAATAAGCATTGCAATGCAACGGAGCAATGCTGCCAGCATGCTCGGCACACTGCCAACTGGTAGTGGGCTAGAACATTTGGCCTGCCTGCCTATGAGTCTGCAATGACTTTTAGGGATCTAAATGTTTTTATTGTAGTAGCTGTAGTGTTGTATATAGTTCGTAGTATTTTGTGAATAAAGGCATAACGCCAGAAAAAAAACAAAAAGCGTTTAATGTTCCCTACATTAAACGGCAAAGCTGCACCTTATGGTTGAACTGGCCGGTCACTTCTCCATACAAACGTCGTAGGGTGATCACTCCCTTATTTGAGATTTTAAGTCCAAAATAAAGCATAACACCGATTGATATCGTCATTATCTAGGCTTGTATGATGCCAACATTATAAAAATAGTATTAAGTTGTGAGTTATGAGCCTCGAAAAGTTTATCTGAAAATGTTTCAAGGCTCATAATTCACAAGTTAATTATTTTATTAAAATTTTGGCAGCCTAGATAATGACGAGATCAATCGGTATTATGCTTTATTTTGGACCTAAATCCTCAAATAAAGGAGTGATCACCCTACAACGTTTGTATGGAAAACGGGCCGGCCAGTTCACCCTTAAGATCGATTTGAAGCGCTCGTAGCGTAGCTTGGTCAGCCGTTCATAACCGATCAGCTAAGTAAAGCGCTGCGGACGACTTGGATGGGTGACCAATAGTGGCATTATAACTGACCGTGCACGTGCTTCGGAGGGCACGTTAAGCCGTCACCGCGTCAGTTCCGGTTGTTGTCTTAGGATGGCAGTCGTTATTCCATGGTGGTAGGGCATTTTGCGAAGGCCAGCCTTACTAGCTAGGTACCACACCCAAGAAGAAAACTTTGAGAAAAATTTAATTAACACGAGCCTAAGATCGAAGATGCAGTTTTTGACAGACGTTCCATACATTAGACGTCAAAACTGCATTTTTAGATCGATATATCTCGAAGCGCTCGTAGCGAAGTTTATGTAGCTGTTCTTAACCGATCAGCAAAGTTAAGCAACGTCGCCCGCAGTCAGGAGTTGGATGGGAGACCGCTAGTGACATTACTACTGAGCGTTTCCGTGCTTCGAGGGGCACGTTAAGTCGTCGGTCCCGGTTGTTGCTTTAGGATAACAGTCGTTATAGCATGGTGGTAGGGCATTCTGCGAATGCCCGTCTGGCTAACTACCACCCTCAAGTAGAAAATCTGTAGCCAAGCACCTCACGGTGTGTTCCGGCAGCTGCATGTCCTTGAGAGCCAGTACTTCTAGGCTAGCCTGAACAACATCTACGACCACATCATCACTTACCATCAGGTGCGATAGTGGTCAAAGGTTAACCTATCATGAATAAAAAAAAAATATCAATTTTGAGATGCGATAAAACGAGCCTTAATCCAATGGTAGACCCCACACATACAACCTGAGTAGGTACCTACTTAGTAACCTCTGTTTTTCTTACCCATTTGAAGATAAGCAACTTGGCGCTAATTGTTATGAATTTGCGCAGTTCGTGCAAAACAACTTTTTGTTGTTTGCCTGTAAATAAATCGAGATGAGCTTACGTCATATTTTTATGTTATAAGTAGGTACCTATGTTATTATTTTTTGCCTTTTAAAAACAATCTCACTCGATGGTAAGTATTGATGTGATAATAGATTGAAACCAAGGAAGGGAACTGAGTCTAAACGACAGCTGCCGGCTGCCTTGGGTGCACCTTGAAGGTGGTTAGGTGCTTGGCAACAGATTGAGGGTGGTAATAAGGTGGGCGGTCTGCCACCATGCAAATGCCCTAAATATATTTTTTGTGTCCTACGTCACATTTAACAGAGTCTCCATTACCATGCTGTTTCAATCTTTGATTCATTTTGAGTTTGTAATCGTGGATAGGTTTAACCTTATACATTTAATAATAAACTATACTTACTTTTATTTAAAAAAAATATAGTGTTTATACCATGTTTATACATTAACTATTTCGTCAATACAAAGTCAAATATTAAAATATAATGATAATACTTAAAAATTAAATATAGTTATTATATATATTATTATATTAGTATGTATAACTCAGTCAAATAAACCCCCGTGCCTTTGGCCAAAGGTACCCAATATGCTCGCCGCATTGCCTCGATACTTGTTTCGTTTTTGAACGAGTTACAAATATTCATTATGTTATAGGTACAGTTAGAATTAAATAATTTAGGTGTATTAAATATTAATGTATTATATCATTATGATTTGTTCATGAAACTTACACTAACATTTATTTGTATTTCCATTTTATTTGTATTCATTATAAATCTTTATAATGTGTACTAGAATATACCTATGCATTTATGTATTTACCAATTCTACACATCACATGTGTAGCTGTAGAATAAGAATAATAACATATATAGCAATATGCTGCCGAGTGCACGTATACCTACTAGCTAGGGCGGAGAAAAGTCAATAGACAAAATAATAGTTGCATCGCAAACATAGTAACGAAAATAATTTGTAAAATAAAAAATATTAAATATTAAGGTTAACTCAAATACTAGGTACTTACTCGTCAGATCTTACTCAAATTTAAATGGGACCACACGATAAGCACAGCCTTCGAATTTATAAAAAAAAAACATCAAAATTGTTACTCCCTGTAAAAAGTTATGAGATAACAAACACAACCAAAAAAAACAATCGAATTCAGAACCTCCTCCTTTTTTCAAGTCGGTTAAACAGTCGGAATTATAGGAAACATTACTGCATACGAAGAAAACTATGATGAAATTATTTATTGATTAGGTAAAATTTTAGCAATGTAATTATTGCAAAGCGAGTAAGCTTACAAAGAACGAAAGGTATAATTTGGGGTTCGAACCCACTTAACAAAGACGAAAGGATAAATCCAAGCTATGGCTCACCTTCACCATGGTAAAACAGACTCAGCAGCATCAGATCAGCTTATACAGAAAATGTCACGGTTCGATCGTGGTTAAAATTTTTGCTTTCATTGTAATTTTAAACAGAATTTTATTTAGTATTAGATAAAAATAAAACTCATGATACATAATGAATCATGCCACGCTCTTGTCCAATCGATTTTAACGCATTCGAACTATAAAACCAATTGTTTCGTATCACGACATCAATACCCACCTACTTTTCTTTCAAAAGTTTCTAAATAGTTACATAAGGGAAGCGTAGTCTAAACTTGGTGTTTAAAATATGAAGACTTTTCATGGTTGTACAGCATTTTGTGAATGCCCGCTTGGCTACTACTCTCAAGTAGAAAATCTCTCGCCATGCACCTAATGATGTGTTCCGGCAGCTGTCCTTGAGACCCAGTAATTATAGGTTAACCTGATCAACATCTTCGACAATAACATCATTTACCATCAGGTGAGATAGTGGTCAAAGACTTACCTATCAGCTATAATAAAATAATAATTAAGAAACTACGTTTGTATGGAAATCGATATGAATACACTTTAAGGTTGTACTGGCCGATGGCTGGTCACTTCTTAATAGTCCTTCCACCTGCTAAATGAATCTTAATACCTATTTCCAAATTTCACACAGAAGAACAGATAAATCGAACAGAGGAGTCTGATGGTTGGTGTATGGTTTAGTGGGCTTGGTTGATGCCACGAGCTCAAGATGCTGGTACTTAACTTCTTAAATCAATAAGCATTGCAATCCAACGGGGCAAATTGCCAGCGTGCTGGGCACATTGCTAACTGGTAGTGGGCTGGATTGGCTGCAGCATTTGGACTGTAGCTTTGCCTTTTGGTTGCCTAAATGCTTTCGTTGTAGTGGGTTGTTAATAAACACATATTTTTAATACCAGTTCCAAAAAAACAATTAGAATTTCGATATTATGTAATAAAATTGTCTTTTATTTTTAACGGTAAAAAAGGCCGATTAAATATATCATTTACATATAAGAACTTACTACTTCAGAAAACACAAGTACTTAGCATCCGGACAAGGAACCCTCACATGAAGTCTTAGGACTCTAAGACCTAATTTCATACGCAGAGAAATTTACAATTAAGTCAATCCTAGACGGAGAATTAGAATAGTTGAATTCTTGTCGTAGAAAAAGAAAACTCCTTGGTATAAACTTTTTACTTGTGTCAGCAGCGTGGACATAGAGTATGTATCAGCTGTAGCAAAATCGCCATATTTGTTTTTAGTTTATGGAACTATACCGCCAAATTCGACGGTATAATTTTTTAATCTTGTATATTATTTTTTCTCGTGCTACAGCTGTCTGTCTGATGTCAAATTTTATAAAGTCAATACTATGAAAAATTTAAAATACTGCAACATCATTGGGCGTCTATGGTGACAAAGGTCTATCCTATTTTGTTGGTTATAAAGGAGATCAGTTATTCGTATAGTCTTATCCTAGTTTGGTGAAATTGGCCATTAGATACTTCCCGGAAACTTTTGGATCGAACTGCATTTTACTGTCAACCTCAAATTCCTAAGTTCTATAAGCCGAGTATATTTTTTGTATATACCCGCATTTTTTAATTAATTAACCGCAGTAATTTTCTACAGTAGTTAAATAATAATAAACACATTGGGCAAGTGGCGCAAAGCGTCGCTGTAGATTCTCGAGGTATAGGATACGTGGGTACGATCCCCGCTACGGACATTTACTGGGATTTATGACAAAAATAAAACTGTATATGGCATTAGGCTGGCTATTTCTATTATAATATAGGATTTTTAGACAAGTGTACACTTTTGGTGATATGTCCACAGTTGAACTAGCACCTAAATAGGCAGTTAGTACCAAACCAAGTTAGTAGCACTACTAGGCTAGAAAGTTATTGAAAGGATGCTTTTTATAATTAAAATATTAAGTAAGTAGATATGTATGTTCATATGTAGTTCTCATAAAATATCTCAAATCTATAAATATAGTGAGAAAGAAACAACCTTCCTACTTACTTGCTTTTAGATATTTAAAGTTCATAATGCACAACAATAAAACAATACCGAAGTACCTACCAAAGCTTCATTTCGTAACTTATATGTAATAAACGGTAGTTACTTAAAGACTACGTACCAAAACATTTTATTCGTATAAGGACAGCAACGTTCCGTTTCAAAACACATTATTTTTGTGCAATTTCCCTACAATCTCATTGAAAATGCTGTCAATTAGTTCTAGCAATAAACGCCTACTAAAAATAGATTTATCATAATTCTAGTTTTCCTAATGTAAACAATAATAACACGTACGTGCATAGTTTTCTACGCTTTTCCACAACAATAATGTTAATGACTATCGTGGAATGCGGTCGTATCTTTCATAAGTATTTAATGACTAACCAATATGTCAAAATCACTTAAACCATTACCGCATTATCAACCTACCTTTGGTTGCTTATCGCCTCTCAACTTGAGGTGTGGATCAACATAAAAACACCATGAAAAAATATCACATAAAAACTTCACGTTTCAATAAAACCTTTTTGCATTGTTAACCTTTTTAATGGCTCAGATTATAAAAGAAAAAAAGAGTACGGTAAAACACTGGCTGTTTATGAAATTCGGAGTTTTTTGACAGTTCGGAAAGGAGCACGCGTTTTGGCGGGAAAACGCGAGTCTTGCGTCGGTTCTGCGCCGCGGCATGCGCTCAACTAAGGTTTAACTTTTTAGTTTTCAATCGGCTCTTTCACAATCTCAGGTGGAGTTATCGCTTAGTTTAATAACCATTGCGTGTTTATATTCGCTTTATACGGAGACTTTATTTAATAATGTTTAGGTAAACGCAATAAATGAACTTTAAATAAAATACTATTAAACTACTTAACATTTGACAACATCTATTTAATACTTAAAAATATTGCAAACTTTAAACTATTATAATACTTAATAACTAAATTAGATATAAAGTAATTTATATTAGCCACTCTGCTGCAATCGTTTCGGGAACTTTTGAAGAAAAATAGAAAACAATGTTAACGCAGATAATGGACCCAGGTATCTTGAAATATACTGAAATATGTAATGTTTGAAGCAGACTTTTTTAAGCTATTTGAATTAAAGGTGAATTTCAAATGCTTCAAATTATTCTATCAATTAGATGTATTCTGTTGAATAACTTACATTGATCCTTAATTTTGAGAAACTTAGAGATTTTTAAATAGGGTTGAAATTTTCAAAGCGACAGGAAAAGGCCATGTGGGTATTTTCTTTCGTATAAAAAAGCTCTATATGTACATTCAATACAAGTCTGTTCAATTTGTGTTGTAAGCTGAAATATATCAAATATAGTAAAGGTGATTTGCGAGGTGTCAGTTCTCCGCGAATAATCGTTTTTGAGTAGTTCTTCCTGCATAAGGTACATAATGGTAGTATAATATAATAGTAGTATAGTAGTATATAATAGTAGAATACGAAGGTAAGTGATACAATTGGCATTACCACAGATCATAGCAAAAATAAACATTGCTCCTTGGTGGCTTGGCTTGGTGGTAATTGAATTAAAAATCCGATGGTTTTTACTTAACCAATTCTTAAATAATAGTATCGTAAATAGCGGCACATATTTGTGACAGACTTTCATGTTTACGACACGAGTGGTTATGATCTCTTTTCTATTATAATATATTTCTATTATATGCCAATAAAAATTAACGTATTATATAAAACAATCACTAATATTTCATACAAGTAATGCAGCAATGTAAACGTACCGGAATAAAATTACCGCGTAAACTATCGCTTGCTACATACCCATTGCTTGTTTGTTACCATTTCTATATATTTCGATTAAAGAAAGACTACAGTGTATGTCGTGATGCGATAAGCCTGTATACGGTTCTGTTGTACCTGTCAATCAAAAGTTAGTTTAGTTTGTGTACTAAATTACGTCATTTGTTAGGCTTGATTTTTGTCGGAAAACTTTATGACTATATGATTTATAATATATATACTAAATGATTACTACTCGGCTAGACGCCCAATCCAACACTGGTCTGGCGTAGAAACGTGTAGAATTAAGTAATGGATGTATTATTTAGTTTAGTTTTCGTTTACTAACTTAGTTTTATACACATTTACTAACACTGCTATGGATTTTGTGTCCAAAATAAATTATTTTATATTATTTTATTTAGGTCTATTGATTACTGATTATTGGATTACAAAACCACAAATATACGATAGGAAAAATTTAATGGTGGTTAAAGAACGATAGGAAAGATTTGAGTTATGACGTCATGTCATGTTAGCTCAATTGGTTAGAGGAAACCCCGGGCTCATGGGGTGGATGGACGCGGGTTCGAATCCCGCACATGACTTAAATTTTTCCTGTCGTATATTTGTGATTTTGTAATGTAATCCACATAGCCGGCGTTATTGCAAGTCTAACAATATTGAAACTGATTATTGGAAATAAGAAGTGTTCAGTTCTTCGCATTTTTATATGGGTAGGTGAGTAGAGAGCAGCGGGCCTAGCACGGACCGGAGACATATCTCCCCGGGAAGGGGATAAAAAACTTCTCGCCTTTGAATTTTTTTGTACTCTCCGAGCTTGTGCGCGTTCCAGTATATTACTTTTGTCTATGTGCGCGCCGGTGAATATTTATCCACGGTAGATAAATCCTTTCTCTCTATTAGTAGTAGCAGTAGCATACATAACAATATAAAATAAACCTAACCAGCATTTATCAATACTGTAAAATTGTTTTGGCACATTGAGCTAGAACTTGCCCGCTATATCACTAATTGGTAAGTGTCGTAGGTGTTACACAAGATTTACTAATAGTGCGAATTACAATACGCACCCGACATACGCCTATATTATTCAATTAGCAATTATATACCCACTTCTAGCCACAGGGATAACTTCTTCCTTTCATATGTCAGACGGAGATTGTTTTATCCACCTTCTGTGTCAGTTCTTTAAAACGGAGATATATTTTTACGGAAAAAGTATGTTTTACTGGTAGATAATTACTTATGTCTCTCAAATGTGGATAAAATCAGGAGAAAAAATGGAACCGACTTCAACACTCAAAAGTGTGAAATAACTTGTTGAAGTCAGTACCATCATACGAGGGAGCGTTTTTATATTAGCGGAATGGGGGATAAGGGGTGGAAATAAAAAAAACAAATTGTTTTTCCTTTTCAATATATTCACCTGTAAGACGGATACATTTTTCAGATCTTTCAGTTAATTTTTTATACCCCCATTAAAACTGTTTTTTTTTTATCTTCAAAATATGCCGAAATGGCCTCCTTGATTTCATTGTCGGTCGTAATGTTTTTACCCCCTACCTCTTTTTCATTTTTGAAAAGAGGTAATAATCACTCTGGCCAGGTCTGGAGGCCTAGGTAGTACCTATATGCCTCATAGAAACTACTGTACAAATTATTGGATGGAGCCCAAAACTTATGTGATTTTCGCTCAGTACGCGATAGTGCTTGTAATCGTAATGAGAAATATATAAGGGTAAAAAAAAAATTATAAGGGTCGCGACATCATTCCGAGAGTTAAGTGTTTGAAAAATCACTTCTCTCTATTAGATGATGTCTAGTAGTCTGGTTGATGGCCGCGCACGCTCCCCTATGACGATTAAAGTTATACAATTGGAGCACAAAGTTTCAGTCCGAAAGAGGTTTCCGGTGGCTGAATAGAATAGGCATCCGGCGCAAAATCGGAGGGCATGGTTTCGATTGCCGTCCGGAGCAAAAAAATCTGCTTCATTAATTAGTAAACTTGATTTTTAGCTTGTACGCGATAATGTAATCGTATTTAGAAATACTTAGCGCACGTCATAATATCAAGCTGTCAGATTAGGTAATTTAGGGAAATAAATCTAAAAATACTATCTCTTATTTTTCTTATCTCCCATATATTTATATCTTTAATTCGTTCTTTTAAAACTTGAAACGTAACACGATAGGAAATTAAAAATGCCGTTTTACAATTTTAAATTTCTTTATTTTAATTTTTACATAATTATACTGGGGACAAGTTTTGGAGTTTAAAACCATTAAAAGTTTTAGTACAGTTACTTACGTTATGATATGATAATCGTTTTGATATGCATAATTTTTGATAGTAGGTATGCTCAGGTATTTCACTGATTATGTACTAATGTACAATAAAATTGAGGATAAATTGAATTAATTTTTAAAATTAAGTCATGCATATAATACTTGAGCAAACCCACAATATTTTCTAATTAGAATGATCAAAAATTTTCAAAATGCTTTTGTGCGTGGTATCAAGAATCTAGCGTAAGTAATTTTATATTCATTTTTTATATAATTATAATTTAACTTAAACCTATTAAACTACAATATAATTATATCTACATGAAAACTAACATACCTATGAGTATTCTAAATCCCTTTGGCAAATTTTAAAATTTTATTTACAATTTCAAACGTAAATATTAAAAACATATCTAATATAAACAATTTCAAATATAAATAAGTAAACAAAAAAAAATACTTATAATTAAACAGTCTTTAAAGGAATTAGCAAATTATATTTCCATAAATTTTTATTTAAACATCTATGTAATGGTTTTGGCTAAAATGTTTAGCTCTTCGTCATCCTACCCTCAAAATACGAATGCAGGAAAATATTAACTAGCAAAAATAATTTAAATAAGTACTTAAATAATGTTATTATGTAAATATAGTTATTAATTTAGACATTTTTACAAAGTACCTAGCAGTAGCTTTCTCTCAAATCCTTATATCAATTACATTTGACAAGTTCAATAGAATTGGAAACATTAACGTTTAATAATAAAATAGTATCTATTTAAAAGAAGGTAAAAGTATATAAGTAGAGATATTATTCAATTAAAATAAGGTAGTAACTTAGTATTTATGTACTTTTGTACGTAAAAACCAAAAAAAATATTGACAACAACAATCGCACATGGCAATAAAAAAATAACTAAGCCATCGAGTAAAAGGCACTCAAACCATTCGACTCCAAACAATTAATCTGATAAAAAAACACAAAGAGAGACGAAACAAAAATTATCTCTCGCCGTCTCTTTTTAATAGCCTGTTGTATCTAAAGATTCTATTTCTATAGCTTTCAATGGGCCCCCGTCGGAGCATTCTAGAAACAGCAGCTCTAGTGACAGCCGCCTTGTAGCTCTCTGGTGACAAAATGGCGGGAGTTTCGCGCGTTTTCAAGATGTCCGGCATGGAGGCGCTGGGCAAGATGGCGGTGTCAGATAGCATCGCATCAATGTCACCAGTTAACATTGCAATCGAATCGGAAGACGAGTAGTTTGTCAATGGTGTGCAGAGTGGGATGGCGTTAGACCATTTTCTATTCCTAAGACAAAAAGGGTTAATTCTTATAGTGAGAATTATGATAGGTACCTATACACTACAATAGACTCGAAGCGCTCGTAGCGAAGTTTACTTAGCTTTTTTTTTTTTTTTTTTTAATGTTGTTGTGATGGAACAAGCGCGAGGCCCACCTGATGTTAAGCGGTATCCTCTGCCTATAACAGATGCATTTCATCACAAGTGACGAACTGCACTGCGCCCATCACCTTGAGACATACCTGTTAAGTCTCATTTTGCCTGTTATTTCACTGGCTCTCAAGGACCGCTGCCGAAACACATCTTTAACCCAACAAACGCCAAACTCATAGCGAAGTTTACTTAGCTGTTCTCAACCGATCAGCAAAGTTAAGCAACGTCGCGCGCGGTCAGGAGTTGGATGCGTGACCGCTAGTGACATTACTACTGAGCGTTTCCGTGCTTCGGAGGGCACGTTAAGCCGTCCAAGGTTGTCGTCTTAGGATGGCAGTCGTTATAGCTACCACCCTCAGAAAATCTGTCGCCGAGCACCTAACGGTGTGTTCCGGCAGCTTTCCTTGAGAGCCAGTGTTTCTAGGTTAGCCTGAACAACATATTCGACCACATCATCACTTACCATCAGATGAGATAGTGATGAAGAACTAACCTTACACGCACTGAATCGAATGACATTTCTTTACCTGCCACGCCATCTATACGACTGCAGTAGGTACTTACTTCAGACACCTCAACATGGGAGCTCCTTTAAGCCGGTAGCCCGGCTCGCAGGTGAAGGTGACCGTTTCGCCGATCTTGTAGTAGAACTTAACGCTGGACATCCGACCCGATATCGTAGTGCCGGGGTAAGTGCAGGCTTGGGCACCTGGACACAGATATTTACATGATTAATGCACAGCTGCTTTTACACAAAGTGGAACGAAAGATTACCTAAGATAAGTCTATGGAAACGGAAAAGTTTTTGTATTGGGGAAGACTTCCAATGTGTCTTATTTAGTAACTATTAAGGTCAGTGAATAGCAGCAGTTTTTTTATGCCATTGTGGCGGAATACGAATAGGAATTGAAGCAGTGATGGCTCAGTGGCATTGGCTATGGACTGCCGCGCAGCAGGTCCATGGTTCGAATCCCGCTGCGGGCTTGAGCTTCACCGCCGCCACCGCAATGACCGCCTGGCTAGCGACCACCCTCAAGTAGAAAATCTGTCGCCAAGCACCTAACGGTGTGTTCCGGCAGCAGTCCTTGAGAGCCAGTGAAATTCTAGGCACATGAGACTTAATAACTATGTCTCAAGGTGACAGGCGCAGTGCAAGTCACGACTTGAGACGAAATGCATCTGTTATAGGCAGAGGTTAGTCCGCTTAACATCAGGTGACGAACAGCATTGCGCCTACACCCTGAGACCTACAGTGGTTCGTGCCTCATGTCACATATGACGAAATGCACTGCTATAGACAGAAGTTACGGCTTAACATCAGGTAGGACTCGTGCTCGTTCCGTCACTATCCCATAAAAAAGTAGCGCCTTCTGAAGGACTCTCATCTTTCAATGCGATGACCAGGATGCCTGCCGAGTGTGGACATTTTGCGAAACGCCCCGTAATGGGCGAAATACGCTTTTGTTCAACGGTCGACGTTAGGTATGGCTGGTGATGATGAGGTTATATGTCCTAACCCATAGTTTTTAGGGTTCTGTACCCAAAGGGTAAAAACGGGACCCTATATTGCTGAGACTTCGCTGTCCGTCCGTCAGTCTGTCACCAGGCTGTATCTCAAGAACGGTGATTGCTAGACAGTTGACATTTTCACAGATGATGTATTTCTATTGCCGCTATAACAACAAATACTAAAAATAAATATTTAAGGGGGGGCTACCATACTAATAACGGTGACAGGTAGACGCTTTAACTATTCAGAGAATATTTAGTTTCGGAACTGTTTAATGCGCGAGTCCCACTCGCACTTGGCCGGTTTTTTTTAATTATTGTCCATGTACTGACTTTTTGGCTTCAACTCCTTTTTTAATGTTGTTAGGTTTGCAATAACGCCTGCTATGCGGTTTACATTACAAAATCAAAAATATCAAAAATAAAAAATTTAAGTCATGTGCGGGATCATCCATCCCAATACGATGATTAAAGAACGGTAGGAAAGATTCGAGTTATGACGTCATGTCATGTTAGCTCAATTGGTTAGAGCATACCCTGGCTCAAGGGGTGGATGGACGCGATTTCGTAGCCCGCACATGACTAAAAAAATTTTTTCCTATCGTATATTTGTGATTTTGTAATTTAACTCCTTTATTATAATTATATATAAGTATATAATAAATCTTTACCACAAGATGTCGCGACACATCAAGAAAGACTTTCAATGCAGCTTCATATATTGAATAACTCACAAGTTGGCGGTTTGTCGCTCCACCGGCCCGAGTCTTGGCAGACCAGGATAGGACGTCCATGCAGGGTGTGCTCTGGGTTGCAATGGAACTGGAGAACGTCACCAGCTCTGTACGGTGCTCGGCCCAGGACGTAGCCTGAGGTGGGTGGTGGCAAGGCTGGACAGGATACCTCTGCAATCAAAAAGTAGTTTTAAATTAACCACAATAAAAGTGAAAATCTCGGAAACGGGTGGTTTTATTCTGTCCAAAATACGTATTCCGTCAAACCAAACCAACAGCTATATAATCTAAACTAATATAATAAAGAGGAAAGATTTGTTTTTTGTTTGTTTGCATTGAATAGGCTCTGAAACTACTGGACCGATTAGGATGAAATTTGGTATGGAAATAGTTTGAGACACGGGGAAGGACATAGGATAGTTTTTATCCAACTTAAAGAGGTTAATGGTTTTGCGTGATAACCAATCTACTGAACCGATTAGGATGAAATTTGGTATAGAAATAGTTTGACATACGGGGAAGGACATGCGATAGTTTTTATCCAACTGCGTAAAAAGAGGATAATGATTTTGCGCGATAACCGATCTACTGGACTGATTAGGATTAAATTTGGTATGGAAATAGTTTGAGACACGGGGAAGGACATAGGATAGTTTTTATTCAACTGCGCAAAAAGAGGTTAATTGTTTTGCGTGATAACCGATCTATTATGACTAAAACGCTATAGAACTAAACCGCTTTCGGACTATTTTACTATTACTATTTTAAGTAGATTTGCATGAGAAAAACTGCATAGTTTTATAAATTTCTAAAATCTTTGCGGGTATTATCTCTTCGTGGGAATATAATTCAATTTAAATTATTTTAAAATAAAGTTCTGAGACAGCTGAAAGACAATTCAGCTGGACAGCATAATATCAGAATACCAACTCATCAAGACATCATAAAAATCTAGAGATAGGTACTATTCCCGTGTATTCTAGCAAAGAGCCCTTTCTTTGCGAAGATACAAAGAAAGGGCTGATCACCCTTACTTTGTCTACCCTTCATTTCAGAACTTATTCCAACGTTACCTCCTCGATACAAAGAAAAAGCTTCGCTCGGCTGACCTATTATTTATTTTTATTTTTGTTATTGTGACGGATCAAGTACGAGGCCCACCTGATGTTAGCGGACTAACTTCTGCCTATAACAGATGCATTTCGTCACATGTCACGAATTGCACTGCGACCGTCACCTTGAGACATGGTTGTTAAGTCTCATGTGCCTGAATTTCACTGGCTCTCAAGGACTGCTGCCGGAACACACCGTTAGGTGCTTGGCCACAGATTTTCTACTTGAGGGTGCTAGCTAGCCAGGCGGGCATTCGCAGAACGCCCTTCCACCATGCGGTGAAGCTCAAGTCCGCGGCGGGATTCAAACAATGGACCTGCTGCGCGGCAGTACATAGCCAACGCCATGAAAATGAGTCAAACCTGAGTCAAAGACACTGGCACTGGAGTTCCTCGTAGAATGTAGCCACAACACACGGGGGACCAAAGTGCCTCCAGGTGTCCCCCTTCTCCTGCAGACCACAGCCTCGCTCACCTAAAGGCGTGCTTAGCGCATTGCAAACACTTACCTCGACAAACAGGAAAAGGCTTGGCCCAGCTGGCGTGAGGCAAGCACACTGTCTCCGGAGCCCCTCTTAGCGCGAAACCAGGGGGACAGCTAAAGGCAGCCCTGCCCCCCACTCCTCTAGAGACTATCGCTACTCGAGGGGCTCGCTCGCCCTCAGCCAAAGCCGTGTCCAGGACTACGTCTCCGCATTCAACACCTGACGTAAATGGAAATATTATTATATTTTCAGGGCAACCAAAGAAACTGAACAGTTTCAAATTTTTGGTAAGGAGTACGATTGTGCCTTCGAGCGCTCATAACATTTTTATAAGTAAAAGAGCACAGTCACTTCATCAACTGAGACAAATGTGTGGCCTTATAGTACGCTGGCACATTTTGTATTTGGCAAAAAATCACCAGTCCCTGTAATAAATCACAATGGTTCAAACACGGGTTACAGGATGATTAAACAATTTCAAAAGTATCCTTTTAAGATGCGATTGATGGAGAACGAAGGAACTTATAAAGAACAAAATAATGACCTGGGTAAATTTTTTATCACGCGCTTTTGTGTTTATTTGTAAAACATTACTTGAAAAGGGAAAGACTTACTCTCGCAAACTGGTAGCGGTGAACTCCAGTTTCCTGAGGCCCTGCAGACCAGGGTTGGGGCTCCCAGCAGAGCGTTTCCATTGGCGCAGTGGAACCTGATCTCAGTACCGAGGCGGGTGCCCAACGCGCTGGCTACAAGACCTCGACGGATGGGCAGTGGAGGGCAGTGGACATCTGTAACCCAAAATGAATCAATGAATGAGATAATGAATGAATGAATGAATAGTTATTTGCTTTAGTCTTGGGTACATAATTGCAAAGTTAAAATAGCATAAAAATTCAGTTCCAACAAAACTCTGCCTAATTGGCGTGCAAATATTTTCAACATGCTTGATTTAATTATATAATTTTACAATATCAACTTATTTATAAAATTTTAAATAATATAAAATAAATATTCATGTCAATAATTGTTAAAGTTCCATGTCATTACTAGATTTTGATTTATAAAATTATATTATAACAAGATTTTTTTCTAGTAGTTTTTAGTAGTATTTAGTTCTTGTAATGTTCTTTATAATTCACACATTCAGGCGTTAGTTGTTGGTTTGAGGAAAGTATATACTAACAAATATTACTGCTACTAATACGAAGTATATAACTTTATTACAAATACTTTTGTAATAGAAACTGCAGAGCAGGCGTTATTGCAAACGTAACAATATTAAAATTTTAAGGTTGCGTCATCATTTACAAGTATAAAACCAATTGTAAAATTGGTTTTGTTCGTAGAACAACGCAAGTGGTACTATAGATGTCGCTACATCCCAATACGATGGTTAAATAAAGAACGAGAGGACAAATTCTTAAGTTATAAGTCATTGTCATGATAGCTCAGTCGGTAAGAGCATACCCCTGCTATAGGGGTGGGTGGACGCGGGTTCGAATCCCGCAAATGACTATAGTTTTTTTCTCTTGTAATTTTGTAAAATACTACTAGGCTTGGCAGTGGGCTTGTGAGCTGAAGAAAATGGAATATGTTTTTACCCTCACATCATCCCTGTTTTGTAAAAAATCCATATAATTATCGAGCTTGTTCACAAAATTTCATGATAATCTTTTGAGAAATGCGACCTGTAGAAGAGAACAGCCGGATATCCGCTGGACAGACATACGAAAGCATTATTGCCCGAACTGAAACGGAGACGTTTAGAACGGGCTCACTAAGCAGAAAAATATTATCAATAAAAATATTATTATTTTGAATTAGCCACTCGGTTCAAAGACCACTTGGTGTTAAGCCAAGGGTATACCTTCAACGATGATCTCCACCTGATGACTCTGGCGAGCTGGTGTCTCACAGCGGTATATTCCAGAGTCTTCCTTGACAGCGCTGATGATGCTGAGCCGGTACTCCAGTTGGCTGTCTCGCCCAGGGTCCGTGGTCCAGCCTTCAACGTATTTCTTGTCTAATCTGGAAGCAGGATGTAAGAACTAAGTATACAAAGCACAAGTTGTCTTATGATGGCATTTCGAAGCAGTGATAGTCGAGCGGTTAAAGCTATGGACTGCGGTGGTGCAGGTTCATGGTTCGATCCCCGCAGCTGGCTTGAGTTGCGCAGCATAGTGGAAGGGCGTTTTGCGAATGCTAGCCTGGTTAGCTACCACCCTCAAGTAAAAAATCTGTCGCCAAGAACCTAACAGCCTGTTCCGGCAGCAGTCCTTGAGAGCCAATAAATTATCCTGGCCTTGGACCACTATCTTACCTGCTGGTAAGTGATGATGCGCTCGAAAGGTGTTGATCAGTACTTACTCGGGATCAAAAAGCGTGACGTTCCACTTGGGGTTTCCGAACCTCCTCATCCACAGGCACTCCATGTGGAGGCTGGTCCCAGGGTACACCAGCAGCTTGCCGTCGTTGGTCTGCGCGATGGGGCCGTTGGAGTACCGGAACAGGATGGTGGGGGGCTTATCCACTGAAAGGACAGGGTCGGGCTATGAGTTCCTTAGGGGGGTTTACATGCCATTGTAAGAGAGAAAGTGAAGAAGGAAATGAGAAGTAGACAGAATAAGATATTATGCGTATTCGCACTTGGCCGGTTTTTTTTATTTAGATATAAGAAGACAATTTACAACTTAACGATTTTTTTATTTTTTTTTTATGCTTGATAGGTTAGCCTTTGACCACTATCTCACCTGATGGTAAGTGATGATGTGGTCGAAGATGTTGTTCAGGCTAACCTAGAAGAACTGGCTCTCAAGGACAGCTGCCGGAACACACCGTTAGGTGCTTGGCGACAGATTTTCTACTTGAGGGTGGTAGCTAGCCAGGCGGGCATTCGCAAAATGCCCTACCACCATGCTATAACGACTGCCATCCTAAGACGACAACCGGGACCGACGGATTAACGTGCCCTCCGAAGCACGGAAACGCTCAGTAGTAGTGTCACTAGCGGTCACCCATCCAACTCATGACCGCGCGCGACGTTGCTTAACTTTGCCGATCGGTTGAGAACAGCTAAGTAAACTTCGCTACGAGCGCTTCGAAATATTTTATATTTTTGAAGAACCTACGAAAAGTTTCACGTCTACTATAATATCATTGGTCTACTACTATAGGAGCTCTGGGCCTCGGCGTGGCAGTCTGCGATAGATACGCTGCATCACGAATAAATCAAATTGCGTGAAAAAGGCAGATGCTTTGATATAACGCTTACTATCAACAATAGACGTCAATATGACGTCATTAAAAGACGTATAAAGTACCAACCTTCATATGGATTTTAACGTATTCCTAAATGCAAGCCATTTTATAAAAAAAATGAAAATGGTTCTAGTATTTTTGACGGCTACAGTAACTCTATGCAGAGTTGTTAAAATTATTTCATAATACCAATTTTAAACTTTATTAACTTTGATTTTATCTGTAGTGCCATGGTTCTACTAGGTTTTCTCCGGTTTTATGGCCAATCGTCCTTATAAGATGGTCTTAGTAACACTCCTAATATCTTACCACGCCCTACCTCGACTTGAGAAGTAGTTCTTGTAGGAGCTCTCAAAGAGATGGACCATGTCCCTGCAGGAAGAACACGTTGCGCTGACATGGTACCTAATACGTAAATACCAATTCGTAACTCATGTGATTGCATATTATTTCTCTGTATTGTATCATTTCAATTATTATCAATATGGACTGCTAGCCAGAGTAAAGTTGATTCTCCTCTTTACGTAGAAGCGCCTATTTCCCCGACAGAGCAAGGCCCCTATAACACTATCATATACATATATATAGGATCACATGAGCAGTTAACGCTATTTCCTACAAAAGTAACGATGATGTCTGTAAAGTTTAAAACTGTAGGAGGTGTTGGAGACACTAAAACTGTCAATTGATTATGTGATAAAATATGGCATCTTTTGTTTGGTGGAGAAACAGCTTAACTATGATCATTACATGATAGTGAAATAGGGGCGTAATTAGTAGCTAAACCTGGTGCTATTATTCATATAGTTTTTTTTATATTAAACTATGACATAATGATGTGCTTGAAATGCATGAATGCATAGGTAACCCAGACCATAGAGCAATAGTTCTATTCATTTATCTATGCCCAGACCCACCTATAGTCCCATTATGCAGCGCCTCTATATTATCGAATAGCAAATATCGCTGAAAGCTGATTCTTAATAATTTTAATAACGTTTCTGCAAAGGGCGTTGTTTTTCGTTTCCTTAAGGCCCCAAGTAATATTTGTTCCTCGAGATCATTATTTTGGATTCTGAGCCAAGTGAAGTATTCTAAAGTATATTCCTGAGCTTAGCGAGGAATTACATATAAGCACGCCGCCGCCGCCCGAGATCAAAATATTTTGGCTCTTAGTTACTTACAAGAAAACACTCTAAACACGTATGTATCTCAGTACTTTTTAATTCTATGCTAATAGATAATATCTTTAATCAATAATAATAATGTTACATCATATTATTCAGTGATATATTTTATTTAACTTTAACTAACCGAAGCACAAATGTAGTCTAATCAGAACAGAGAAAACTCAAACTGTTAAAGACACCATATATTTATTTTATTATTGCCGTCCGCGATTTTCTAACACGAGTGATGGAAAGATAGTTTCTATTCTGTGCTTATACTGAGTGCAAAAACGGTGTGGTAGGTACATATCAGTCCTTTTAGGGTGGAAGTTAACTAAGATTATTCATAAATTACGATTAAGTAAGGCCGTTCCATTTGAGTTATTTTCGATAATTTTGACCACATTTGCGTCTATGGATCCACATTTAATATGAACCATAGACACAATATGTGATCAAAATTATCGAAAATAACGAATTTAGTGTCAAATGGTAAACGCCCTAAGTACCAATCAGTACACAATAGTAAGTCTATTGTGTGGATTTCCGCCATTTTGATTTCTGGATGATCAAAGAGAAAGGCATGCCTGAAGTCCACCTAACATTTCTAGGTTAGCTTATAATAAAGTATTTAAAAAATATATGAGAAGAATCTTATAAGAAGTTATGTTCATATATAATAGTTAAATTAATAGATATATATTATTTATTATAGTATAATAGAATATATGCAATTTTCGAAATAAATGTAAGTAAACGACCAATAGTTTATACACCAGAAAACAGTAGGTGCCTAATCGCACCATAATCGCAGGTATATAATATACTTTTTCAAGGTGGAACATTTATTGGTGAAGAATTATTCCTGCTTCCGGATCCGTCCGATGCCTAAAGGGCCTTTATTACAAGTCGGACCAACCTACTCCCTTCTACTTGACCATGAATTTACAATAAGTACTCCATATTACAAAATTACAAATATACGATAGGAAAAATTTAAGCCGTGTGCGGGATTCGAACCCGCGTCCATCCACCCCTTTAGCCAGGGTAGGCTCTAACCAATTGAGCTAACATGATATGACGTCAAAACTCAAATCTTTCCTATCGTTATTTAACCACCGTATTGGTCATGGGTATGCTCTATTGGTTAGAGCATACCTGGTGGATGGACGCAGGTTCGAATCCCGCACATGACTTAAATTTTTCCTGTTGTATATTTGTAATTTTGTAATGTAACCCGCATAGCAGGCGTTATTGCAAACATAACAAAATTAAAGTACTCCATATACCCAACATTTCAAATAATATTGTAGGTCTGGTATCTTGTCATAACTCTATAATAGAACTAAATATATATTAATAATAAATGTTCCACCTCTAGGATTAATCATAGATACTTACTGGCATAATCGTTTTGTTGGTTGAGGCCAATACACGAAGGTTTGACTCCATCCCAGACGCCTCCGATGCACTTGCGAGTCTGTGAGCCCAGCATGTAGTACTTCCCTATGTCACTGCATCTGCAATTTCAAAATAATAGATCTAGTAGGTATAACCTAGATTGAGTTCTTCAAGATTTATCTTTGACTACATCTTACCTCTTTCTTAATATACACGGTTATTGGATAAATGCTAATAACCTCTTAGGGTTGACTTCTGCTAGTCCTAATAAACATATTGAGTTTTTATTTAATTTTCAATTTTTTAACAATAATTTTTTCTAGTACTATCTGACACTTAAATTCTGTGTCTCGTAGTAAAAGACAATGCCTACTCCGAGCTAAGCAAGACTGGACCGAGCCGCGCTCCCTTTGAATAGTGTTTTGAATATTTAGGTACATCGAGCTAAGTAATAGAAAATATGAAATACTACATTACAGGCACAAGAGACTCTTAACATCAGGTGGTCTTCGTGTTTATTCGAAATGCACATAAACTTACTTTTTTTCCTGCCAATATCATTATAAAATGTTAGTATTTTTTTGTTCTCAAAATGTTTGTCAGGACTAGCAGAAGTCAACCCTAAGAGTTTGTTAGCATTTTACCAATAACCCTGTATACAGTGCTAGTGCTTTTTGCCAGGTGGTAGGCTTCGCAAGAGCCCCTCCTATTGAGGGTGCCACTGCAATGTCAGATATTTTGTCTCCAGCAGTAGTTTTCATACTGTGTTTAAGTTTGTAAGTCACTGCACTAAGTGAAATTACTATAGGCATAAGACATAAGATATTATAATCTAGTGTGATCGAGCAGCTGTCCTTGAAAGCCATTAACTCTAGGTTAAGCCTGTAACACCTGTGACCACAATATCTCTTACCGTCAGGTAAGACTGAATAAAAAATGCAAGCGAAATTTCACTGTTGTCTTAAAAATACAACGGATCCATTCCGTATCACCGCAGTGTTTTATACCTGGAGACGATAACAGCTCCCGGTGAAAACTCGACGTTCTCGGTCACCTGCAGGTCGTTGTAGAAGGCGACCACGTTTGGCTCGTCGTTGGTGAACGTGCAGGTGTTGTTGCTCATCAACTCCTCGCTCTGGGCTTCCAGCTCATCTACAATATTACATCGGATCTGATCAGTATTCAAGCGCTCGTAACGAAGCTTGCCTAGCCGTTCTTAACCGATCAACTAGTTTAAACAAAGTCCGCTGTTATCATGACCTGAACCTGCTAGTGGCATTACTACTGAGCGCGTCTTCGGAGGTCACGTTAAGCCGTCGGTACCGGTTGTTGTCTTTGGATGGCAGTCGTTATAGTATAGTAGAAGGGCATTTTGCGAAAGCCCCCCTGCCTAGCTACCACCCTCGAGTAGAAAATCTTCCTCCAAGCACCTAACAGTGTGTTCCGAAAGCTAGTACTGTAGCAGCCAGATCGTCCACTACTGAACCCATCAAGGGGGGATTTGCCATAATCCCCACGCTTGGCAGGCGCCTTGGTGATCGCTCTGAGAGATATCAGTTCCTCAGAAAACGTTGCTGCCCACCTTCCGGTGTGTTACCCGTAGTCGCCTCTTACGACACCCACGGGTAGACATGCGGGGCGTGACATTCTAGTCTGGTACCCCACGGGTTAGTAGAAAGCTAGTAATTGTAGGTTATTCTGAACAACATTGAAGTATTCTGAACAACATCACTTACGATCAGATGAGATTGTGGATAAACTCTAGGCCTTTCAGCAATAAAAAAAACTCGTATATTATTATATTCTGCTTCTTCGGAAGACGTACCCTTGATGGCCCCTACCTGATGGATCGACGACTTTAAGAGAGTTGAAGGGAGCTGATGGATGCAATAAATAGCAGTTTATATAAGAATGTTCAATGGGAATCTCAAAAATGGTTGACGCCAGTCTTTCCTGATGAATACAATATGGGTGTCTTCAAATCGAGAGTAAATAGGTTTATTCTAGGTAAGCATGCTCCATCTTAGACCACATCAATGCTTAACATCAGCAAGGTGTGGTCAAACGCGAACCTACTTCTAATAAAAAAAAAAAATCAGTTTAGCGGCCTGTCATAAAACTCCAACCGAAATTTTCTACAACCTTTTTACGTTATTACTTTTTTAATAATACAGCCACGTATTTTAGAACGAAAAATATAGACGTCTAATTTTGTTTACAACCATGGTTGCCATGGTTACAAGTAATTCCAGACCAAGAGAGGGAAGCATTTATTTTTCTTACCCTTAGGTGGGAATCAGCGTCTTCCACCCGCTACTCAGATCAAATAAACACTACTTTCCGAGTATAAAAAATTAAAATTAATATTTGGTATCTTTTATCTGAGCTTGTTTTTGATTGACACAATGTTTTATTAAAATTCTATATATCGAGATCAGAGACTTAAATCTATTTTTTTTTGACAACGATTCCCATTATGGTATCGAACTAAGATCATTTTTATTTCCATTTCAATTAGAAAATGAGGCTACATTTTAACCAAAGATGTGCGAGGAATATGAGCGGTGTGCCATGGAAAAAATCTACCAATAGAATCACCTCATTTCCCTAGTCTCGCCGAGCACAGCGATCCTATTGGTGGATATTTTTCTCTTACACCGTTTATCTTACTCGAACAAGTGTGGTTAAAATGCAGCCTCTTTGTCTAATTGGAATGGGAATAAAAAAGAAGTCAATTTTTTAATTCGTTTCCATAATGGCCATCGTTGTCAAAGGAAAATTACAACATTATTTGAAAATGTTATAATTAGAGAATAATGCCACAGTTAAATGGAGGATAATAATAATCCATGCGTGAATAGGACAGTAGAAACAGCAAACGTGGTCAATCCTTTTTCTAATGTTTAGATTGTGTCAATGCGTTTTTAACTCGAAATACTTTCGTTATTTTACTGGTCCCCTAAAACTACACGAAAATTTTAAAGTAGTTTTGTTTACTTACCACAACTGAAACTCTTTCCCACCCAGTTTCCCTGCTCGCAGATCAGCTTCCACGTAGTTTTCTCTCCCATGATAGAGGCTATGCACCTGAACGTGATCTCTGTGCCGTGAGGGTAGCCTTCCACCCCTAAGGTTCCATTGACTTCCGCGCCATCACGATAGACCAGCGTGCCTTGGACCCTTCAAGAAGTTTACATTAGCAATTATTCTGGGACATACTTGAGTGGATTAACATTATAAGGTTCCTACGCACCTTTACTTGAACTTTTATAAATTTAGAAGAGACGTTAATTGAAAAGTTTCTTATACCATTTCAAATATGGATTCATTAGATTACAAATTTTGTATTATTTTTAAATTAAAAACAACTGAGTTGTGATATTTTTAAGACAAAAAGTATCATAAAATTTTTATTTATTTCAATATTCATGCTATTTGATATGGAATTTCAAAATGGAATATTTATAGTAAACTTTTCAACTTCATACGTTAAGATAAAGTAAATTCAAGAGATGTAAAATATCCTCAAAGTTTAAATTATTTACAGATTTCTTTCACCAAACCAACATGCACTAATATAGATATTTCCAAATAATTTGCAACAAAAACGAAGCTGGGCCAAGACAGAAAAAGCCAAAACCACGGCCATACTATTAGCGTTCTTATCAACGTATTAAATTACGTATATAAAGCACATTTTCCTAAAGAACCTAGAAATACTAAGCCCTGTTTTTGGAGGATTTGGAATATGAAAAATCCCGTGGAAATCAAAAATTGAAGTATTTAAAAATTGTATATATTGAATTTATCAAAATTCGATGAAGATGGTGTTGTGACTGATGTTTTAAATGAAGTTATTGATGATTATGAAAAGATTTAAGGTGAAGAAGTCAAAAAAGAAAAAGTCCGAACCTATGCGGCTCTCACCAGGGCTTGGCATCCCTGAACGCCTGGGTTCCTTTCAGTCTTTCCAGCCAGCAAATAAGAAAGGCAGACTCTTTGCAAAAACATATTTTTTCTGATAGATGCAATCTCATCCTCTAATGGATGACCATGAAAATATTTGACCATTAAAAACTGTATTCAATATATTGTATTATATATAATATGGAAGAGAGAAGACATGGCAACAATCATGCCTTAAATATAGTTCGCATATTGTGTTCAAAGGTAAAAGTATTTTATATCTTGAATACAACTTCGCTGATCATTTACATACGAGTACATACACATCAGATACTAGCAAATAATAATGTAAAATCAAATCATAAATTAAGCATGAAATCAAATGACTCGGCTCATGAGTCGAAAATATTTTTTGTGATTTTTGAAAGCTACACCAATGTTTTTGATAAAATAATAATTAAAAAACAAAAAACATCAAAGCTACAACGAAAGCGTTTGATTACATAATATTACTTACAAACTTTAAGTCACTGCTTTAAGTTTGTAAGTTTATAACTTCAGTAGGTTTGTTAAATTAGCAGTAGGGGTGTTGGGAACGAAAACGCACTCAGCACTTTGAAGTTTCAAAAAGTCAATAAGGGGGTCAATTAGGCCTAGATTTCGACGAAACAGTTTTAACAGTTTTAAAGTTTCGCTCTACATTCTGTGTTCTTTTAGTAAACATTTCAATATTCTTTAGTACAATAACGTATATATTACAAAAAATTATCTACCTCGCCGGCGGACCACAATCTGTGATAGTAGTTCCATCCATATCAGGTTCTAGTTCAGAAATATCTTCTCTGACGATGTCTGATCCACTTTGAAACTCTGACGTAGGCCGAGGTCTACTCAAGTTTGCTATAAAATTAACAAATATATAAATAATTTATTACATCTTCTCCAGACGTAGTATCTTAGTAGGTATTGTTGGTTCTATAAAGTTGTATCATCGTCATAATGATTATTTGCTGGAAGATGTACATAGTGTCCCTATTTAGATTCCACAACAAAACAGTTACTAGATATCTACATTTTCCATTGCTTTCGCTTCACTAGTTTAAATTTTGGAGGTCAGCAGACATAACACTTAGTTTACTAATTAATTTACAATAGCAATTATTGGGCGAATTCATACTTGTCTGTGAAAATGACAATAAAATAACAAATTGCAATTGAAATTACCTAAGGGTCTGCAGAAATCGTGAACAGTAGGCTGCAGTCTTCCCAAGTGACAGTTCAATGTAGCAGGGGGAGACCTTCCAGCATCACATGCTATATTAACTGATGATGCGTGGGCAACGGTGAGGCCTGCTCTGTAACCAGCCTCATAGGTCGCTCCATGCAGTAGAGGCAACTCACAAGGTGCTGTAAATATCGGGGAAAATAAATAAAATTAAACTGATATAAACAAATATAAACCTTATAGGAATGTTTTTTCTTCTAGAATAATATACCATCGATTGCCTTTAAACGGTTCGTCTCAACTTTCAAACAAACTGTCGAAACAGGTTATTAAGAATTTGTAATAAACTAATTAATATCTTTTCGAAAAAACTCGCCTTACGAGGCCAGTGTTTTACAATAAATAATTTGGACAGACCAGTATGTACAAATCTCCTTGCCAATCTTTGCCAATAATAATTGATAACTCTGAGGTATGTTTTGTCTATTATTTTCGGAAAGTAAATTTAAATGATTCTAAAGTATCCTTACCCGCTACACATTCTGGCGTACTGGTCACAGCCCATTCTCCCAGCCAACACCTTAAATTCGTCGGACCCTGTACATTATAACTGCAACAAATGATAAGTATTAGGCAACATTTAATTTAGAAAATAGCACAGATGAGAACAATATAACACCAGTTAAATTAAATAATTGCTGAAAGCATAAAAACACAAAGTACGTACTGAAATTCGACATCAAAATTCAATTAAGGTATTGAGAACACAAACATATGTAAAGGAACATACCCGTATTCACAAGAAAAATGGACCACCTGTCCATTTGGAACAGGGTCGGTTTCATTCAGCTCCTTTTCTTCATGTGAACCACTCAACACTTGACTGGCGGTATGCATGTTACCTTCAGTCATTGTGTAGATTCCATACTCCGTCGCAGGCACATGGCATGGCACTGAAAAAATTATGAAAAATTATTCAACTGGAAGTAGTAACATGGTAATACTTAAATCCAAATGCGATACCGAAAGCACATGAGCAAATGTTACATAAATAAATCTAAAACAGCAACAATGATCAGGCAACATAAGTCAAAGAAACTAGAATAAGATGATGTGTTTATGCATCGCATGCCCATGACAAAACGTGAAATCAAATCAACAATTGAAACTCACATGGAAAACTAATAGCCTCCTGAATTAACTCTTGAAGAAAAGAAAGACAGTTTTGAAATTACATGAATGACAACAAATTATGGAATATATAGTAATTTTACGAATTGTTTCATTTTGAAACTTACAAATTTCACAATTGGGCTTCTCAGGTTTCCATCTCCCTCTTACACATTTGGCTGTAGCATTCTGATCTAAGTTAAGTCCATATCCTTTGCCGCAAGCAACTCTGACTATGGTACCTGAAAAGTTTATAAATCAAAGACACGTTCCTATATAGTATTTTAGCTTGCGCTTAGTAAATATAAAATAGAATCAGTTATTAATACAATAAGACGAATAATTTTGGACGCTAACGTCCATGGGTAGGAAATTCAAGATTCTGTTTTTGTTTCTAGGTCATCGAACTTCTAAGTAGTTAACTTGATCAAGGAAAATATTTTCTACGTCTTTTTTATTCTCTGTCATCTTACAACCTGATTTTAAGCTAAAATCACCATCTTTAGATGACTGCAACATCAGTGGTGTTGCTGGTGTTTTGTCTGGCGGGATTTGTAGATACCCTTTTTAAAACGCATCTTGCTGTAACATTGTGGCTATTTAATACTTACATTTTAATAATACATATTGAATTGGTTACATTTATTTCGGGTAAGCATAAATTTTAATACTGTTGACGGATTTAGGAGAGACTGGTTACCAAACCTAGCTACAAGCGAGAGAAAACTATTTAAATTTTGAATTTTCCGTCGCAGACGTGAGTTTTAGCATCAAGCCTATAAATTCTGAACAATTAAGGTAAAATCTTCACCTGAGCTAAATGTGTTGTTGGGATCCCTCCCATATTTCACTATCTCAATATTAACATAAGGTTCGCTTTCTATCGGCTCACAAGGGCTCTTTGGTCTTCCTTTCTTACCACCACCACCGCCTCCACTGTTTTCTGCCTTACTCCCTTCGCTTCCATCCTTAAAATCTACACCCTGTCCCTTTTCTTCACTAGAAGTTTCTGTTTGTTGACGATTCCTACCGCCTTTACTTTCTCTGCCCCTGTAAAAAATATGTTTATTTCACTAACATTGTACATATTGCAATGCAGTCTGATAAAATAGTTTTAACTAATTCGATCTTACGTTTTCGGTACTGTAGCTGTAGTTTGATTTAATCTATCAGTTTTTCTACTAGTTCTTTTTTCTCTCTTATCCAAAACATTATCAACTTCAGTAGAATTCGTTTTATTATATTGCAAAGGGATAACAACCATTTCAATATTTACTTCTTTGTCTGTGGCATTTACAGGTTTGGACAAAGGTATGACTTTCAGTAAATCAACGCTGATTTCATTATTAATATTTAGATCGTCTATAGTCGGCTTCAACGTCCAATTCTCTTTTGCAAATTCTTCAAAATATACATTTCGTTTCCTCCTTACTTTAGATAGAGTGCTAGTCGATTTGGTCGTCTCTATTGCAACTGTTTCTTCACCTTCTAATTCAGTATCTAATTCCTTTTTAACATCTTCGATATTTTTGTTTAAAAACCTCTTACTTCTTTTATCTAAATACTTTTCAAAATATTCGTGTTTCAATTTGTTAATATTTTCTTCGTTATCAGACCTACCATGAAACATGCCTCCTTTTAAAACTGTGACATGTTGTAAGTTGTCCGGCTCAGAGGATTCATCTTCATATTCAGAGACATCCTCATGTGATAAGCTTAGCTCTGGTTCATAGACAGGTTGGTACGAATACAACCTATGTCCTATAGGTTCTCCATGTACATTATATACAGTGTACACAGCTGTAGGCATATTTTCTGTATTTTCATCATCATCCTTTGTGATATCGTCATCAAAATCTGTGTCGAATTTCTTCATTATTTTAAAATTAGCATGTCTTAAAGTTGATTTATGCTCCTTGTGATTGTATTTGTCGTATAATTGATCTAGGTGCTGATGTTCAGGGTCAGTTTGACGGCGTAAATTGTCGTAGTATTGTCGAAGGTAAGCAGATCTACGGTGCCTGATTTCCGGTTCTGTAATGGATCTTCGTCTTCGACTCCATCTGATGCGTGGGTGTTGGTAGAGTGTACATCTAAAAGCAGTGTCCCAATTTGGGATTTATTAATTCACACCCGGAAACAATGACGTGTTATGTATGTAGAATATTCTAATAATTGCATTCACAAATAGTTTAGCCATTTGCACATATAAACAGAAAATGGTTTTATTATTTTGATCAGTACTGCACCATTGGAACAACACAAATTGAGACTATTAGGAGCCAATACTGCCGTCGTAAGAAAATAGGGCACAACTAACATTTTTTGACAAAATGAGTTATATACATATTTAGAATCAGAAAAAAAAGGCACATCTGCTCAATTTTTTTTAGAATTTTATCTTCAAGGAATTCGGAGATACTGTAGGCTTAAAAGGCACAAATAAGACTAATATTCATGTTTTATAGAATGAAAAGGCACATTTATTTACCATTATATTGAAAAGGCACAAATACGTAGATGTGACTATTACTTCATACAGATTTTTACTAAAAACTACTAAGAAAAGGCACACTTACAACATAATATAAAGAAAAGGCCTAAATTCCAGATGTGCCATGTCTACTTAATTAATGATCCATGCATCTCTCAATTAAATTACGTATAAAAGACACAAATAACCAGTTGTGCCTTTTCTTTTAATTATTTACGATTAGGGGTGAGGAAAAGAGGACAGGGTTCGATTAAAACGCGCCAGTTGTGCCTGCGACGTCAAAGTGACTCCACACTTGTCAGCTGCAGCCCGCGTTAGGTAAGTTTATTTACGTTTTATCCATATTTACATGTTGTTTCTAATTTAAGTATGAAGGTACATAACTTTGTAGGTTAGGTCGTACATTATATTATGCCTTAGCTTAACACCTAACGTGACATGTCTTAATAATTAATTAATTAAGTAGGGATATGATAAACATGAAAGCAGCGGTGGCGCAGTGGTATCAGCCTCGCCTTAGAAATATAAGGTCGCGGGTTTGATTCGAATTGTTTCATTTGATATGAATTGTTTCATCAGCGCTGCTCATTATCGGTGAAGGAAAACATCATGAGGAAACCGGCATGTCTAAGATCTAATCATTAGTGGACTTGTGACATCCACCCACCCTCACTTGGCCAGTGTGCGTGGATTAAGGCCTATTCTCTCTCAACTACCTTAAGAGTTGAGAGAGTTTAGGCCTTAATCCCCACACACACTGGCCAAGTAAAGACCCGTGCCCAGCAGTGGGACACTAAAAAGGGTTCAAGTGTGATAATAAACATATAGTATCATTCATTTCACTTGTTTTCCCTTATTTCAGATAATTTTAAAAATGCAGTCACGTGGTAAAGTATCAGCAAGCGCCGCTTTACAAAATCTAAAGCCTAGATCTGATATTGACGAACAGATTCCGTGGTCTTAAAAACGCCACAAATTATGACGATTCAGTAGTCGATAAAGATTATGTGCCACCAAACATCATCGGTTCAAAACTTAAATATTTGGGGTCATAATGAAAACTATGAAAAAAGCGCTTTTGAAGCGCTCGTAGCGAAGTTTACTTAGCTGTTCTCAACCGATCAGCAAAGTTAAGCAACGTCGCCCACGGTCATGAGTTGGATGGGTGATCGCTAGTGACATTACTACTGAGCGTTTCCGTGCTTCGGAGGGCACGTTAAGCCGTCGGTCCCGGTTGTTGTCTTAGGATGGCAGACGTTATAGCGTGGTGGTAGGGCATTTTGCGAATGCCCGCCTGGCTAGCTACCACCCTCAAGTAGAAAATCTGTCGCCAAGCACCTAACGGTGTGTTCCGGCAGCTGTCCTTGAGAGCCAGTACTACTAGTTTAGTCTGAACAACATCATCGACCACATCATCACTTACCATCAGGTGAGATAGTGGTCAAAGGATAACCTACAAGTAATAAAAAAAAAAAACATGATTCCAATATTTTATTGGATGATTCTGGCTCCGAGAGAGTCAAGAGAACATTTGTAAAAAAAAAATGTTCAGCAAAATTCTCAGAGGATTATCGCAAAATAATCGCATGGAATAATTTAAAATGGTAATATTTTGTCCAATGCTTATTGTTTTCAATCAGAGTTTTGTACCTGTAGGTGACAAAAGATTAGGAAACCCTACCTCTTAACGACTGTTCAGCTGATCTCACACAAATTTATGAATACTGAAATTAAAGACTATTTATTAAAATAATATTTTAAGTAAAACTGATTAATTAATTTTCTTTAAACTTTTTTATAGCTTTTACCAATATATTGCATTGTGATAATTCAACCAAGTGCCATGTTATGTTTGTTATAGTTACATTTAATTTTTATAATATTAATAATAGTATTTTTTTTAATATTAAACTACGTGTGCCTTTAATAATTACGGATGTAAGCTATTTCCTGTAAATGAACAATAAATAATTAGAATTAGGTCTAATAGAGTAAATTAATAAAGCTTCAAAACCAAAATGTATGCTCTCCTAATAAGAATAAAAAATATTTTGATTTATTTTTCATATTGTGATTAGTAGAGTAAATATTTATTATAGATTTTTAAGTTAGGGGTCCCACCTATTAGTAAAAATATTTAATTCTTACTTTCCTGAGGTGTCTAACTAACCAAAAAGTGTAACTGAGTTTAAGTATTATCACTTTTTGTTTTTAATTCATAAGTTCTATTTGTTAACCAAAATCGTAGGTATATGCTTATCCCTAATACTTTATAAATAACTATTGAATATAAAGAACGTTTTTTTTTGTTTAAATGTTGGTGTCCTAGAAGTAGATTGGTTTTGTTTTAGTTATTTGGATAAGCTAACCAAAAATGGCATGATAATAAATATGCTTTATAGTTTATTAAACTTTCCTCACATGTCTTTTTTTTATAGAAAACATTAAGTCAATTTACATTATAAAGAAAACATGAAATTATTAAGTCAATTTACATTATAAAGAAAACATGAAAACATTAAGTCAATATACAATGTGCCCTTTCTTCTAGACTCAATGACCAATTTGCTTGAAATATTAAAAAGAAAGATCACATTTGGTTAACTATGCCTTTTCTTTGTAGTTAGTGGTATTTTTTAAATATTTTATTTTTAAGTTGAAAGGAAAAAATTGAATTTATTTAATAATTAATTATATATAAAAACTAAAAAGTATTAAATATAATAGTACTAACTTTCACGCATATATCATCAGTATTGTATTTTCTTTAAAGTAATTGGTTTTCACACTATGAAACAGAATATGGTTAAAACTTTAACCCTAATTATCTCAGTTTGACCAAAATGATAGATGTGCCCTTCTCTCGTACGACGGCAGAATAAGTGTGTTATATTACAACTATGTATCATTTTAACTGATTTGAACACTGGCCACATATATTGGTATAGGTGGTATGCCATTGCGGAAATATCTTTTTCCAATAAGACATTGATCAAGGAAATTAGTTCTACATTTTAATTAAATGTATTATTGAATTCACTATTATTAATTACCGATATGACAATATGATTCGAACAAACACAAAAAGAAAACAATTTGATTCAAAATTTCGTGGAAGAATCAAATAATGTAGACGTATTAGTATATGATCTTATGAACAGTTTCTAGATCAATATCTTATAACTTTTTAGAGCACTAATACAATACGTATTGCTCTATAAAAAATTCACTTGAATCTTAGACAAATACATTAGATAGTGACCACTCCAACAGAGTATTTAAAAGTTCCAATTATAAAATTTGTGTGGCAAAACTATTTGTTGATAGATTCCGTCCTTACTTTGGCAGTTCCCTGGGGCTCCAGTGGCCCCCAACACAAGTAGCACCTGGAGGTCCCTCGGACAAAACGTAGCCTTTCTCACACTCGTACATTATTTGTTTGTTATTCACCACCTGGAAATCGTAACAGAAGTTTTTTAAAATATAACAATCATTAAAAAGTAATTACGAACAGCATAACTCATCATAAGCTTTATCTATGGTATATTTTAATTACTAATGTGCAATCAATGATTTTTGATATGATTATTTGAAACTGGTAATTTACTGTTAATATTATCTTCATTTACTGTTTATACCTCTATATATCAGGGATGTACGAGTAAAATGTGTATGTTTTTACTATGATTTTGGACTGACAATATTTTGGAACTGTTGCAAGCATCATTGAGCAATTGAATCACTCCGTTTGCAAGCACCAGAAGAAACGGTAGATTGAAAATTAAGTTTGTCACACTTCTGTGTCATCATCATCAGTCTCCAACGATGGTGACGACACTGTGATGGCAGGTGACGTTGCTAATGTAATAAATATTTGAGTTCTCTTTGCCAAATTACCAACACACTCTTATTACCAACTCTCTTTTTATATAATCCCGATGGAACAAGTGTAAATCTGTGTGTCCGTCTGTGGTATCGTAGCTTATAAACGAATTAAGCAATTTTGATGAAGTTGTTCTTCTTTGTAAGGTGACTTGGTCGAGACTGTACTAAACTGTGATTCAAGAAAATCTGTTCATGCGTTTGAAGACCTTTCGCTTTGAAGCTCTTTTATAGTCAAAGAAGAGATGAGAGCAACTTCTACATGTCTGATCGTTTTGATATTTAGTATCCAGACCTGATGCTGCATCATCAGCTGGAACCTGTAAGATGCTTAGCTCTTCACCAATTTTTTTCAGAGTTATCGTGTTTAGTTCAATATATAGATGCAAAGGAATTAAAATTGTTTTTTATTTGATTTTATATGAAACTTTTTGTTTTTTTTACTATTAATATAAGTTTGTTTGTTGTTTGTTTATTATTCTTCAAAACAGTGTTAACAAATACATACATAATTACAATATAACTAGTTAGTACTCTTAGTGCACATGATATTTGCGTGCGCTTACAACATTGCTACATTATCAAAATATAAAACAAGGTAAATATCCACCATGCAATATAAGTTTAATATAAGTTCAAATGAAATAGAAAATTTAATTGAATAATAAAATATTTATCATAACCAAATTTTTTCAATAAATAAATTAAATACTAAGAAACAAAATAATGTTCTTTTTAGCTCTTACCTTTTTCACGTAGGGTCTGTAGTCGTATAATCCCATGTTGCCCACTAGGAGGACTTTTCCATTTTCTATGTATCCAGGGAATGGGCAAAAAACTGAAAAGAAGGAACATGTGAATATTATACATGTATCCTCTATATCCTTTTGGTTGGAGAAATATTATAAAAAATAATCAGTATTAGTGAAACGGTGCGGAAATCAGTATAATCCTCAGCGACCTCAGTAGGTTTTCCCAGCAGCTGGGTCTTAAAATTAACATGGACAAGACGAAACTTATCTCTAATGTCCATGTTGCACGCGTACCAGTAGTTGTTGGAAACGGTACGCTCGAAGTTGTTGACCATTACATTTACCTGGGACAGACTGTCCAGTTGTGTAGGTCCAACATCGACAAAGATGTCACCCGAAAAATTCAACTCCGATGGGCGGCGTTCGGGAAGTTACGCGAAATCTTCTCGTCAAACATCCCGTAGAGCCTGAAGACCAAAGTCTTCATCCAGTGTGTATTGCCAGAGATGACATATGGCACTGAAACGTGTTCCTTAACCCTTATGGACAAGCTCAGCGTCGCTCAACGAGCTATGGAGAGAGCTATGCTCGGAGTTTCTTTGCGCGATAAAATCCGGAACGTGGATATTTGCCAAATAACCAAAGTCTTGCAAGTTGAAGTGGCTATGGGCGGGCCACATTGCTCGACAAACTGATAACCGATGGGGAAGAAAGGTTCTCAAGTGGTTACCACATTAAACCGGAAGAGGTACAGTTGGTAGGCTCCCCACTAGGTGGACTGACTACATCGTGAAATTCGCGGGTAGCCATTCTTTGTGGGGTTCTATATATATCTACCAATTCAAGAAAAATAAATAGATAGATAGATAACTCTTTATTGTTACACCACTCTTAAATATTAAAGTTTACATATGAATAAATAATAGCATAGTGTTACAATGGGCGGCCTTATCACTAAAAGTGATCTATACCAGGCAACCTTAGAAATTAATTAAAAACTTTTAAGGATGAAAAAAATCTCTCTGTCTTAATACTTGAATGTCTTATTTGTCCAGTGGCATAAGGTATCACTATAGAACTTCGTTTAGTTCCGGGTTCGATTGTTGTAGGGTTTTCTGACAAAAAAATCTAATAGCACTCCGGATGCTGGTACAGTGGTGTACCGTGCAGCTGGCAACCATTTATTGACATAATATCGCGTACAGTGTTCATTTTGAAGCCTCTGGTCCTGGATGTAGCTTAACACTGTGTTTCTTAACTAAACTCTAATAGTCTCGCCTCCTATTACATTGCACCAAAACATTTCTGACTAAATATGGGTGTACTGTATATCTCTGCTTGATATAGCCCTAATAATTTGTAAATAAATAATATGACATTTTCAGTTTCAATTTATTCTCAAAATTTCTCGTACCTTCCTCACATTTCGGGGTCTCCCCGCTCCAGTTCCCAAAAGAACACACAACAATGGGATTCCCCTTCAGCTCGAAGCCATCCTTGCAACGAAACCTGGCCTTCATCCCGTGTTCAGTCTTAGGAGCGATCACCATCCCGCTCCGAGGAAACTTCGGCATCTTTTTACATCTGCAATTTACAATAATTAAATATAACCTCCGAGTTCATAGTAAAAATATATTTTCAAGGTTGAACTGGGTGGTCACTTCTTCATACAAACGTGGAAGGGTGATCACTTCCTTATCTGAAGAGTCAAGTCTAGAACTAAGCATGATATCGATTTATTTCGTTGTTATCTAGGCTTGTTTCGATAATCAGATAATTAAAAGGAGAAACCTCAAGAAATTTAATGAAATTTTTTCGAAACCGATATCTTGCTTAATTGAAGCAGTGATGGCTCAGAGGCATTGGCTATGGACTGCTGCGCAGCAGGTCCATGGTTCGAATCCTGCCGCGGGCTTGAGCTTCACCGCATGGTAGAAGGGCATTTTGCGAATGCACACCTGGATAGCGACCACCCTCAAGTGGAAAATCCACCAAGCACCTAACGGTGTGTTCCAGTAGCTGTGCTTGAGAGCCAGTAATTTTAGGTTAGCCTGAACAACATCTTCGACCACTTCATCACTTATACCATCAGTTAAGATAGTGGTCAAGGGCTAAACTATCAGATATAAAGAAAACACACTAATGCTACAGTAGGAAGCAAAATATCTGATACTGCAGTGGTACAAACCAAGACTTATCCTTGCAAAAGTGACCTACCATCTAATTTATATACAATTAATCTGCCTTTGACTTTATATACAATTAATCTCACCTGTTGTGTCAATGATGTTGAGGTCGAGGATTTTAGAAATAAGTATATATTATATATTTGCACTGTAATTATTGAGCTCTGTATACAGGACTCACCTGGCAGGTTGACATCGCGGTATTTGGGTCCAAGTGCCGTTATTGCAAGTCACCGCTGCGTTATTTGACGGAAACTCGTAGTTCTTCTCACAATCCACCAGTATTATTTCTCCTGAAAATGTTCAGTTAAGTACCGATTAACGATTTAGTTAAGTAATAAGAATTTTCAGAAATCATGATGGTTATTGTGATTGAAAATGTTTCAGTAATCAAGTTTGAAATTCTGATAGTAATTCTGTTTCAAAATTGTGATAGCGTTTCGGTTTGATTCTGAGAGTAATTATGTTTGAAATTTTGAAAGTTATAATTTTGTTAGATATGTCGTTTGAAATTCTGACAGTGGATCTATTTAGAATTCGGATAGTAATTTATGTATACAATTTTGATAGAAATAATTTTATATGATTTTTAGAATTCTGCCAGTGATTCTGTTACAAATGTTGATATAAAGTAAGTTAGAAATTTTGAAAATAAAAATAAGTAAAAGGGAAACAATTTGGTTTGACATGCTGTTTGAAATTCTGACAGAAACACTTCTGTTTCAAATTCTGATAGTAATTATGTTTGAAAATATAAAATTCTACTATTAATTATAATAGAAATTAAGTATACCATGCTGCACCATAGATGAACTGCCTACAATCTGTGTGTTCGCTTCATATGTGCTGTTTTCGCCTGTTTTATTTTCCACAAGTACTACTCTGCCTTGAGAGACGTGGGGTACTACGCACGGAGCTGAAACAAATAAATAACTTCGTGTAGGTAAGTGCACGGCACGAATTTGAATGTCATAACGATATCGTTTTACAAACACGCTACGTTTTCCAGAGCCAAATGTTTTTTTTTTATATCTTCATCTACATTTATATTATAAAGAGAAAAGATTTGTATATTTGTATTATTGTATGCAACGAATAAACTTAAAAACTACTAGACTAATTTGGGTGAAATTGTCCTACATAATATGAATAAAAACCTACGAATAATTTTACAAAATTACAAATTTACGAGAGGCAAATTTTAGTCATGTGCGGGATGCGCGTCATCCACCCCTATAGCTGGGGTATGCTCTGGCCGACTGAGCTAACATGACAATGACACATAACTCAAATTTTTCCTCTCGTTCTTTAACCATCGTATAGGGATGGATCTTGTCACTTGCAGTGATCCCGCACAAGTATAAAAAAAAACCCCTTGTAAATTTGTAATTTTGTAATGTAATCCGCAAAGCATGCGTAATTGCAAAAATAAAAACATTCAAATTACGAATAATTTGCTGGCCAACTAGCCAACTCAGTTCAACTCACCCAAACACATGGGCAGCGGATGACTCCAGGTGCCATCGCTCTGGCATATAGCTGAGCCATTGCCTTCCATCTTCATGCCATCTTGGCATCGGAATATGATAGATGCTCCTAATCCAGTGCCTGAGGATATATTCTCCAGCCAGCCGTTCCAAAGCTGACCAGGGTGGCCACAGTTGATTTCTGAAAGAAAATGTCGTATGGTTATATAAGGTTTAACTGTAAGGTTAATAAAATAGAGACCACCTCAAGAACAATTATGTTTTTAGTCGATAAATATTTAAATTTTTTATCCAGAGACTCTTGTTTTTATAAAAAGATAAACAGCTAAAGCTATACGGCAGTAAGTAACCATGTTACGGTGAACTCGTAGCTCTAATCTCTTGGATAAATATACACACAACAATTTAAAAAAATATCAAGAAATGGACCCCACTTCAACACTCATATACAGCAATAACTTGTTGTCGGTACCATGATGGTTCAAAAGTACTTATTATCACAATATTGTGCGCATGGCACCAACTTCGACAAGTTATTTCACACATTTGAGTGTTGAAATCGGTTCCAGTTTTTGGTAAGCATTTTTTTTGCACCCTTTTTAGTGAACCTTGCTACATATGGGATCGATTGTCATTCTACATATGGGATCGACTGTCAATGACTATATCATCAAGATAGGAAGATAATTTTCAGTTATTGGAGTGTAACTAAAAAACGGCTGGACCGATTATGTTGAAAATTAAATGGGACCACACGGCAAGCACCAGATTTCAAATAAAAAATAATCTTTAAAATCATTGTAAAAAAGTTCTGAGAAAACAAACATATTTTTTTATGTTTGTTTCCAAGTTTTAACAGATATTGGATCCCGGCACCCCACGGGGAGACCCCTTATCAGTTACATAATCAAAATATACATTAGATTATTCAATGTATATAATATTCAAAATAGACATTGGATAATTGTAAAACATATTCCCTGAACTCCACAAACTGAAGGGACACGATGGCAATGTTTCTTACTTTTTTGTTTGTTTCTTATATTACAGGTATAATGTTTTGCTGTTGTGCTCCTAAACTTATTCTCACTTCACAAAAACAATTAGCTTAAACTCCTTGAAATTGCTAGTTCTTGTAGGATTAGCAATTTTATTCTAATAGACCTATATTTTTTTCTTCCTAATAGATCGGTGCATTCTTACTAAGTAGGACCTTAATAAATTTCGTGAAACTTATTAAAATCGACTTTTTCTTAGAAATAAAATGTAACGCAGTTAAAAAGGAAAACATAAAAAAAACTTCTGCTGATAAAATATATAATATTAAAATTACCTTTACACATCGGCTGAGTCCCTGACCACTTCTTATCAGCTCCACATCTTCTCGTTGCGTCTCCCACAAGGCGGTATCCATACTTGCACTCGTACGAAACCACCGAGTTGTAGGCGCATGATGTGTACACAGCTTTACCGTGTCTTGGCGCCTCGGGCGGCGGACACTGCACCTGTGTGACCACTAGATGGCGACACGTGTCGCTTTAACGTAACTCATTCAACAGGGCAACAGATGGCGCTGTTATAAAACTTGTCAACACGTAAGCGAAACAAATATAGTAGGTTTGTTTGTAACTTTAATACAAGTGTACTAATAATAAGCAGTTTCATAGCTCTTTATATGTTCTATAATTGCAAGTAAAACAAAAGAGGTAGCGTATTTTTTACGTTTCATAATTAACAGTCATGCGATTAAAAAAGAACCATGCAAACAATAAAACAACCATTTTGTTTTTTACATTTATTTGACTACAGCATAGTATAGAATAGAGATAAGAAATTCTTTATAATAAATTCTTGTAATTTCAACATTAATATTTAAAGCTTCTACTACATTTATATCGACTACATTAGCTAATAGAGCTATAGGCAGTAAATTATTGTTTTAATCATTTTTTTTATCATGGCCATAAAGTTTTTAGAAGAAAGGCTATAATTATCATAGAATTTGAATGTTATAACAACTCTATACGTTAAATGCTTGAAATCTACGTAATGTGGTTTATGCCCCCTTATCTCCTTCTAGCAGCAGGAAAGGAGAAAAAAGAATTTAATTTTAGTTAATTTAACTACAATTAGTGGTAACCCCACTTGAGATGCTGGTACTCCGACATTTGCTACATATTTCTGAATTTAAACAAAATATTCGATTTCTAAAATAGCCATATTTGTCAAAATATATGTCAGGAAGTGTAATAATTAAGTAATAATATAAATAAAAACGGAACTTTGCCATACGAGTAATAGTCTAAAACAAAACACCGAAAACACAAATATAAAAGATGAGCTAATAAGTTATTTTAATAAAATTCACAAACAGATCCAATTTTCGAAGTAATCGCAATTTTGTTACTACAATAAATTACATCATGGATACCATGATCAACTTGTAGGCAACAAAACACATGAAAAATACTTGCAAGTAAATTTTTTTGCAAGTATTAAAACCAATTTTGCTGACAAAAGAACCAATAAACAATTAACAACCATTTATAAAAATAATAGGACCAATTTTATTGGTACTATAACCAATGTTCCAAATAACAGAACCAATTTCGCAAGTAACAACACCAATTTTGCAAGTAATAAAACCAATTTCGCAAGTAACAAAATCGACGTGGAGGTAACAAACATCATAAAGTGGGGTTACCATTAAACTAATTGCGTCATGACAATGAAATTGCTCGTAGCCATGATAACTCGGATATTGAAGCGCCATGCTGACTATTCCTTGATGAGAGAACACTCGGAAACACGATGACAAACCATGCAACATTCCTTATATGAAGACACTGAAAAACGGCAACTACATTGTCACGAAGCAATGCAAGGAGTTTTTGAAAAATTAAATATTGTCAGACGGGTTTGGTGATGAATCTGGTATTTTTATCAATTGCTTCCATAAGACGTTTTGCTGTACCAAATTCTTATGAAAAACTTAATAAGAGTAGAGTGCATGGAGCGCTTTCCATACAATCGTAGTTTTGTCATATTTTAAATACCAAGTGTTCAAACTCATTGAAATTTTGTACGCATAATGCTGATTCTAATAACTGTGCTTCTGGTTTGCCAGTTTTTCAATTTATTATATATATCACGAATTCTTTTTGAAAATACTTAATGTTAGAGAAATTTGGCTAACCAGAAGCATAGATAATATATTAGGCTTAAGGACATAGATGCAAAGTTTCACCGAATTTGAAGACAGAGTATTTAAAATACGACAAAATTACGTTTGTACGGAAATCACAATAAGCACTGTAGTCTTAAAACACAGGTTGGAAGAACTTAATAAATAAATCATGGTCATATAAACGTAGTAGGTCAACTGCCATAATTTTCCCACATTTTTACCCATTTCAACCACCAAATTGTGCATATTATGACATAGCTATTACTAAATTCATCATTCAACAACATTTGAATGCAAATCTGTCTACAAATTAACCACAATAGATCATGGACTGCGTAATTGAATTATATTGGACGGTTGTGTGTTGAATGTTGTATATTTGGATAATTGCATGGGACGAGATAGATTTATTGCAAAATGTGCTATGCATACAAAACGAAGTAATTATTCAAACGAAGTATTTCGCGATAATATTTCAAAAAGGAAAAACTATGTAAACCCCGAAAATTTAGGCTTCTTGACTTTGATATTTCCAGTAGCTAAATAGCTCTTAGAAGTTGGACTTCTGGAAGGAGGGATCTTAATAACGTAACAAATGTCGGAGCCTGTTTGGGAAAACAATATTTATAATGTGAACACACTATTGCCTTGATGAGATCCTAATAGGCAATTAATTCAATACGGTCGACAATCAATTACGTGTAATTATATACATATATGTGTGTGTGTGTGTGTGTGTGTGCGTGTGGTTAGAGGAATATAATTTCGTTTATTGGCTATTGATCGTCAATTTTAGTTAAGGTAACAGGGTGTAGGATGTTAAAATTGACTTCTACGCTTGATTTTCTAACTGTTTTATCCTCCAAAAAACGTATGAGACGTTATAGCAGACTTAAGAGAAAAGTTTGCATTAGATACATTTTAACTGCCATGCGTTCATGGCCATCGTTGGGAAGCAGACAGTTAAATCGTTTACCAGACTCATCACCATCCCCTAAAACGTCCAAAATGTGGTCTACTTACGGACACAGGTAGGCAGTTCCTTGGGAGCCCAGGCTCCATCGGCCTGGCAGTAGCGCTCGGCTTTGCCTACCAGCTCGAACCCTTGCCCACACTGGACCACTGCTCGGCAGCCGAAGGTGTGGCAGTCGGCGGTCACCCATCCGTGAGGCACGTCGCCTGGCTCGCCGCAGGATCGAGCTGAGTGCAGAAACAAATGTATATTGTTATGATAATTAAGAAGCAAATATGTACTATATTTGGCGATATCTCCACAGAATTTTGAACAGAAATTAGGAATTCTACGTATCTATTAATATTGGGATCGACTCATTAGTTTCGCCCAGTACATTTATTTAACATGATGAAGCAGGGACTGACAGCAGGCCAAGACTATTAGACGAAAGCGAAAAAGGCTTTGGGAAGGACATTACAACCAATATGTGTATACGAAGCAGCTGATATCAAGTACTCGTAAGTATGTGAATTTTTCTGTGGCACGCCTACCCATTACCCATGTGGGCCTTACAGACATCAAAGGTGAAACATATGTTCCACAGATCCAACGCTTCTTTAATTAAACAGAACCTGCTCTAGCGTGCCTGGTGTGTTTCACTATGGATAATCAGAATAGAAATATCCAAGATGGATGCACAGGAGCAATTCCATATGATTACACTGTTTCGAAAATATCCACGTGGATATTTTCGAAACAGTGTAATCATATGGAATATATGAAGATGCTAATAAAATGGCCATTCCCCGATCCTTTTTCGTTCTATTCCCAGAAATTAGGTCGTAGAAGCCATTGCTACCGGGGCATCCAGTGTAAAGAAATTGGTACTGGACTGGTCGCTCACAGGCAATCTGAAAACTGGTTTTTCTACAAAGCTACCAGACAGAAATACTTTTACTGTTCCACCAGTTTCGTTCTGCAAGTGACGAAGTCTTCAAAGATGAAGATTTATATCATTATATTAATAAGGATAGGTCCTTTTTAGGTTTAGACTATATACATTTTTAATTTTTAGTTTAAGTCACTAGCTACCTAGCTACAGTATGTTAAGTACTTACGTTCACAGCTAATATCAGGTCCGTACCACGAAGCCTGTCCATCGATAGCCAGGCACTTGGCCCGTGGAAAGCCGTTGGTGACGTAGCCGGTGTGACAGTTGTATTGCACGGTCGCGTCCAGGTCAAATGTGGCTTGTTCTGGTAGGGCGGAGTGCCTGGCGTGCTCGATGGTTGGTGGTTGGAGGCAGTAGACTATGGAAGATATTTTATTATAAGTTTAGGATAGGAAAATATTGTGTAGTCTTTATTCTATGACTCTAGTCGAAGTAAAAGTGTACGATTTGAACTTTATTTTATGGTTTTGTAGTCAGTGGTCATAATGATATTTTTTTTAATTCCTAGAGTCCAAGATGAAGCATCAGCTGGTGAGGGGACTGAGTACTCGTTTTTCATTTCCCTGCCTATGTGTGGGAAACAGAAATTTAAATGCTATAACTTGTCAAAGACGAGTATTTTTCTCTTATTATTATTTTTTGCAGCCAAATAGTGTTTGTATAGTCATATGAGAAGAAGCAACCATCCGACCAAGCCCGTCAGAATACTAAGCATTGTATGCAATAACAGAATGCTGAGGGCAATCCTCAGCATTCTGTTAAATTTACGCAGAAATGTAAGTGATTCGGATCCATAACTATGTTATCTCAGTGTTTTGAATCATATAGAAATGAAGATCGTATTTGAAGTAAAACTTAATATTTCAGTTGATTTATCAATGTTCTTGTTGAGAAACACAGCTCGACGCAGCTGCAGTCTGCAAGTATACCTCTTTGGTAGACCATACACTATCCCAATACATGGCTTCCAGTAGCTACCCTCAAGTAAGTGGTAGTTTGAGAGTATTAGTTCCCCTTCTAGAATCGGGGCCTTATAGCTTAACAAATGATAATGGAGATGAACTTGATTTTGACATTTTCCTTTGAAAACGACATTATGGAGTTCGAATTTCAAAATGATGATCATTTTCATTACCATTGGAATTAGAGATTAAGGTCCCCGGTATTGAAAAAATCATAGCATTATAGAACAGGGAAGCGGGTAAAGACTACGTCGTAAATTTAAAAAAGAACGTCTGTGGTTTAGCAAAAATCATAAACATATCTATAAAGAACCCTTACTGTTCTCCTTGCAAGCTGGCGGCTGTCCAGCCCACTTGCCATCCGCCTGGCAGCTCCTGCTCTGCAGACCCACCACGTGGTACCCGTGTGGGCAGGAGTACACTGCTCTGTAACGTTATAGATGGAAAAACGTATTAATATTACATATGTAAGTGTATGTCAGGGAAGGAAAATTAACAATCGAATTCACAGACGGTATCCGAAGCGTTATGTCGTCCATACCTAGACGTTTCTCAAAATCAATATACTATTAAAATAGCTGTTTTGTCGAGCTTAGCCATCTGAAAAATTACTAGATTGACCAACTATACGGGATGGCAGGCCTCCCACCAGGTGGAATGACGACGTTGTTAAAGTCGCGGGTAGCCAATGGTTACAAGCGGCTAATAGCCGTTCTTTGTGGCGTTCTATGGGGGAGGCTTTTGTTCATCAGTGAACGTCTTCCGGCTGTTGTTGATGATGATGATGACCAACTATTATTGATAAGAGCATATACAAAGTTACTCTTGATTGATTTAAATATTATCACGAACAACAAGCAACGGATCATATGTTGCTGTTCTATTTACTTTTTGTGAATTTTTGAATTGTCTTCAAACTGTTGGCTAAAAATAAACTAAATCCATTATGGCGCACTTCAGGTTTATAAAAATCATCTAGGGCAAACAGGAGCTGGAGGAAAGAGGCGTAATCTAAGTCTGATTATACAAGTTGTATAATTAGTGACTAACTAAATAATTATACAGCTCAATTTTATTACGAATGTTCATAAAGATAATTAATTAATAAAATAATAAAGGCCTCGAAAAATTAATATGAAAATGATTTGAGACAATATAAATATAAAAATCTACATCTGTCTATCTGTTTCGTTACAAGCCCAGATAATAAAGAGATCAATCGATGTCATGCTTAGTTCTGGACTAAAGATCTCAAATAAGGGAGTGATCACGAATAATAAAAAGGACAATGATAGCCGAGCGGTAATAGCTATGGACTGCCGCGCCACAGGTCCATGGTTCGATCCCCACTGCCGTCTTGAGCTTCACCTAACGGTGGAAGGGCATTATGACACATTTTGTAAAATCTGTCACATTTGACAGCTAGCCAAGATTTGGCCGATTCAGTGTGCCGATAGTAAAATGTTGGCTAGGCAGAGCATAATTAGCTCTGACATATCGCCCGGAATTGGTATGATCAAAACTTGTCTGGATCAAATTAAGCTCGATTGGAGTGCTGGCGGCGCGTGTATACCTACGCGGTTAGAGCAAAATTTGCCTAGGCCGAAGGAATGCTGGAACGTACCCGTAGATTACCAGCAATAATATAATAAGTTTTGGAGCAGTGATGGCTCAGTGGTATTGGCTATGGACTACCGCGCAGCAGGTCCATAGTTCGAATCCCTGGGGCTTGAACTTCACCGCAAGGTGGTAGGGTATTTTTGCGAATGCCTAGCTAGCGACCACTCTCAGGTAGAAAATCTGTCACCAAGCACCTAACTGTGCAGGACGACGCCTTCAAGAATAGTTCATAAGTTATAGATAGTTGTAATATAGTTAAAATTGTATCGTACCATATTTGTAAGTGTAAATAAATAATAATAGAATAGGTGCTCTCCATAGGGTAAGGCTCCAACCAACGGAGTAGCGATAGGTGCGAGTGAAAGGGAGCATGCGCCTGAGCGAGAGGCAACATACGCCTCTCCCATTGGCCGAGCGCGCCTCGCGCACTCTCGCTGCGCACGACTAGACTGTAGAGAATAGGCGGCTTATAAACAGGCCCATTTTGCTGTGAAATTCATTCAGTGCTCACCTCTCCTCAAGAAAACAACTCCGAAGAATAAATAACAAGAAGCTCTCAATACTTGTTTCTCTCAAGCAACACCCTCCTCGGCACACCAGCATAGTAAGGTGTATCCAGTACATCTTTTGGTCACATCGAGTCGGATAGTCGAGGAACGCCGTTCGAAACAAGAAGAAACTGGTCGGTCGATATGCCGGTCACACGCTCTACAGGAAAGGGGCGCCTCGCCGCCGAAGACCCCCTTTCGTCCTCGTCCGGTACTACCGCGACGAATCAAAGCGCGTGGACGGAGACCACGGCTCATACCGTCATGAGCCTCGAGACGTCACACACCACGACAACAGAAGCTTCATCGGAGTCGCAGGCGGACGCATCCGCTGCGGCACAAGCCTCCGTTGCGCACCCTTCTAGCGCGACGGAGGTCACCGTCACCACAGTGAGGCCAGACAAGAGGTCGAAAACCGAATCAGTCGCCCCGCCAGCCGCCGGGCAGGGCGACCCTCCGACAGAAGAATGGCAAGCTCGTCTCAGAGCCGTAGACAAGCTGCCGCCCGTTCGCCCAACAATGAAGACTACTGGGTCCGTCAAATCGAAGTCACGGGCCAAAGCACAGAAGCTCGCTCAAGCGAAGGCAGAACTCGCGCGCTACCAAGTAATGCTTATGGAAGCGCGCGTAGCCGCAATAGAAATTGAAGATTCGGATGACGACGAGGATGTCTCCGTATACTCCAAGGAAGACGTCGAATCACGTGTGGACACGTGGTTAACACAGCAAGAACCTGCAACGCCCGCAGCACAGCAACAACCTGCGGATCGACAGATGCCCGCAGCACAGCGAGAACCTGCGCATCAACAGATACCCACAGTACAGCAAGTTCCTGCAACAGCACAGCAAGTACCTGCGCCGCGTCATCAAGAACCGCGTCAAGTACCATCGACATCGGCGGGAGCGTTTCATAGTCAAGAGCTCGCCCAACTGTCTTCAGCGATCACCATGGCAGTCAAGGCCGCCAGTCATCCAAGATACATCGAACTACCTGTCTTCAGTGGGAATCATCAAGAATGGCTGATGTTCCGCTCCGCCTACAATGAGACGGCAACATTATTTACGAAGTTCGAGAACATCAACAGATTACGAAGAAACCTGAAAGGAAAAGCCAGCGAAGCCGTTGAAGGGCTACTCATCAGCAACAGCGATCCTGCAGACGTCATGCGCACACTCGAATCCAGATTCGGAAAGCCGGAAGCCATCGCCATAGCGGAACTTAATACGCTGAAGGCGCTGCCACGACTCACAGAAAACCCGCAAGACACATGCACAGTTTCAAGCAAGATCACCAACGCTGTGTGCATACTTCAAGCTCTGGGCTGCGCACATTTCCTGTTTAATCCAGAGACAAGCAAAATACTGCTGGATAAGCTCACGCCTACCCTTCGTCACAAGTTCTACGAATTCGCCGCCAAACAACCAAGAGAAAATCCAGACCTACTGAAGATGGAGAAGTTTATGAAGACAGAAGCCGACCTGTGCGCACCTTACGCACAACCCGAACCAGTGGGCACTCAAGCACAGCCCACCTCACAGAACAAGCGCACATACAAAGTGCACACAGTCACAGAAGAACAACAAACCACAGCGAAGTGCGCGGTATGTGACAATACCGGACACACTACAACAGACTGCGAAAAGTTCAAAAACGTAGACAGCAACACAAGATGGGACATCGCCAAGAACAAGCATCTTTGTTTTCGATGCCTACGCTACAGAGCAAGAAACCACAGCTGCAAGCGACGTACCTGCGACACCAACGGCTGCAAGTACTATCACCACAAATTGCTACACTTCGTTAAGAAGACAGAACCTGCTAAAGAAAAGGAAACAACAGAGGCCGTCACCACTACTTGGACCGCCACACAGAAGCAATCTTACCTCAAGATTATACCAATCCAAGTGAAAGGGCCTACAGCAACAATCGACACTTACGCGCTGCTTGACGACGGATCCACAGTCACGCTCATCGACAGCAACATCAGCGACAAGATCGGGGCAACTGGGCCCATAGACCCGCTACGCATTGAAGCAATCAACAAGATGAAGACAGCAGAGACTCAATCTAGAAGAGTGAGCTTCGTGATTAAGGGTCTCAATAACCATGAGGAACCAATTCAAGCGAGAACAGTTATGAATCTACAAGTCTCAACGCAGGAAATTCCGAAAGAACAAATAGAGAAATGCGAACACCTGCGAGACCTCAGCCGCTTCCTCACTTATGGAAATGCGAAGCCACGCGTCCTGATAGGCCAAGATAACTGGCACCTGCTCCTGACATCGAAGATAAGAAGAGGCGACAAAAACCAACCAGTGGCATCACTCACGCCACTGGGTTGGGTACTGCACGGGAACCACACACGTTCTCTCGGCCGCAGCATAGACTTCGTCTCACACATCACAGAAGCCCGAGAAGAAGATAACTTGGAGGAAATGATGAAGCAATACTTCGCTACAGACGCACTCTGCCTCAACGCGAAGAAACCTTCGACAGATCCAGAAGAGACAGCCCGGCGTATCCTTATACAGAATACAGTCCACACAGAAGAAGGAAGATACGAAACTTCTCTGCTCTGGAAGAAAGAAGACTTCACATTTCCCGACAATTACGAGAACACGCTGAAACGACTCTATGGCATAGAGAAGAAGCTCGACCGTGACCCGAAACTTAAAGAGAAATACACAGAACAGATGGAAGCGCTCATCACCAAGAAGTACGCAGAACCTGCACCGAAAGAGAAGACTCCAGGCAAAACCTGGTACCTCCCACACTTTGCGGTAATAAACCCAATGAAGCCTGACAAGCTACGAGTTGTGCACGACGCCGCGCCGCAGCCAAGACAAAGGGAGTGGCCCTCAACGATGCATTACTAAAAGGCCCTGATCTCCTACAGTCACTGCCAGGCGTCATGATGCGATTCAGACAGCACAAGATTGCAGTGACAGCCGATATTGGGGAAATGTTCATGCAGGTGAAACTTCGGAAAGAAGACAGAGACGCGCTCAGATATCTATGGCGTCGGGATCGACGGGACGACAGACCACCAGAAGAGTACAGGATGACGTCGCTCATTTTCGGAGCCTCCAGTTCTCCATCGACGGCCATCTTCGTGAAGAATTTAAACGCCGAAGCAAACCAACAGACGCATCCCGAAGCAGCAATCGCCATAAAAGAAAAGCACTATGTTGACGATTACCTCGACAGCTTCAGAACCATAGAAGATGCGATTCGAATATCTAAGGGAGTACGAGACGTACACCAGAAGGCCCACTTCATCCTCAAGCAGTGGAAGTCTAACTCAACAAGACTTCTTGAAGCCCTCGGTGAACAGAACGCTTCAGAAGATGCAGAACTCTACGAAACCGAACAGAAGACAGAAAGAGTTCTGGGGCTAGTATGGAAACCGGAAGAAGATAAACTCACGTTCAATCTCAACCTGAACAGAGTACCACCACAGATCATAGAAGGGAAAAGGCCCACTAAGAGAGAGGCTTTAAAGGTTGTGATGTCTCTCTTCGACCCGCTTGGATACGCTTCTCCAGTAACAGCCAGAGCGAAACAGATCCTGCAAGAGATATGGCGCAGAGGCACAGCCTGGGATGACGAAATAGATGAAGATCTGTCTTTCGATTGGCAGACATGGATCATCCACCTGAAGAACCTCCGCGACGTGGCCATCCCGAGGTGCTACCTCGGTTACAGCGACGCCACCAACCTTCAACTTCATATCTTCACAGACGCCAGTGAGGTGGCCTACTCCACAGCCCTCTTCTGGCGAACAGAAGCTCCAAACGGCGAAGTCAACGTGTCACTCGTCATAGCGAAGGCAAGAGTCGCGCCTCTCAAGCTCACATCGATACCGAGACTAGAACTGCAAGCCGCAGTAATGGGCGCGCGCATCGCCGAAGCCGTCATGAAGGAGCATGAGAGAAAACCAGACTCTAAGGTTTTCTGGACTGACAGCAAGACAGTTTTAGCCTGGATCAAGACGGGCTCGCGATCCTACAAACCGTATGTGGCTCACCGTCTCGCAGCTATAGAGGAAAGCTCCACAGTCAATGAATGGCGTTGGGTACCAACAAAACTCAACGTAGCAGACGACGCCACCAGAGATGCTCCACCATCCTTCGACGCAAACCACAGATGGTTCAGAGGACCGGAATTCTTGTACGAGATCGAGGAAAACTGGCCCAAGGACACGTCACCTCCGACCCCAACATCAACGGAAGATGAAAGAGTCAACCACATAGCCAACAGCAAGACACAGAGGCTCGCAGAAGGGCTACCCGATGTCTCTCGCTTCTCTAACTGGGAGAGACTTCGCTACAGCACCGCGAGAGTCCTGCAGTTCATACAACTCTGCAGGACGAAGATAGAAAAGGTCAACTACAGGCGAACGAAAAGAAACCAAGAGAAAGATCCCGCGTGGAACAAAGTCAACAAGAAAACCACAGATCAGAAGAATAAACAGCCACTACAGAAAATAAGGACAGAAAAAATAAACTTCCATCCCGTCACTGCAGAACAGCTGATAAGGGCAGAAGAACTCCTCATGCGCTCTTCGCAACAAGAGTCCTTCACGGAAGACATAGAGAACATTGCAAAAGAGAAGCCCATCGACAAAGAAAGCCGTCTACGTCAATTAAGTGTCGTATACAACGATGGAAGATTGACGCTTAGAAGCCGCATAGACGCCACCACGCAAATCACAGAAAGCGTCAAAAGCCCGATGATCATAGACGGAGATCATCCTACAGTCAAGCTATGGATCAAGAGTGTACACGTCCAGCTGCATCACGCTGGCGTCGAAGCGACAGTGAACGAATGTCGCCAACAATATTGGGTTCTGCGCCTTCGACCTACAGCTCGAACCATAGTAAGAAGATGCCTTCACTGCAGAATGAAAACTCAAACACCGCCGTACCCGAGAACAGGAAACTTGCCGTCATGTCGCCTAGCACACCACAGAAGACCCTTCACCTTCACAGGACTCGACTACTTCGGCCCGCTGACAGTTACCGTGGGGCGCACGCATCAAAAGCGATACGTAGCCATCTTCACTTGCCTAACGAGCCGCGCTATTCACCTAGAACTGGCGAACTCACTCGGTACATCTTCAGCAGTCATGGCACTTAGAAGAATGGTCGCCCGACGAGGTTGCCCAACAGAGATCTGGTCAGACAATGGGACGAACCTGACGGGAGCCAACAAAGAACTACGGCAAGCCATCGATACCGCGACAGCAGAAGAGGCAGCAAAACGCACGATCTCCTGGCGTTTCATACCTCCCGGAGCTCCGTTCATGGGAGGGGCATGGGAACGCATGGTGCGATCTGTGAAGACAGCACTCACAGCAACACTCCACGAGAGAAGACCAACAGAAGAAGTCCTCTCCACCCTTCTGGCAGAAGCCGAATACACGGTGAACAGTCGCCCGCTGACCCACGTATCCGTCAGCGCGGACGACCCGGAAGCCTTAACACCGAACCACCTGTTGCTGGGAGGACCCGGACGAGTACCGACACCTGGAACCTTCGACGAACGAGATACCCTGACGAAGGACAGCTGGCGCGCAGCACAGAGACTGGCCGACATGTTCTGGGGCAGATGGCTACGAGAGTATCTCCCAGAACTTCAAAACCGGCGGGAGCCACACGGAAGAGGACCCACAGTACAGATCGGGGATCTAGTCCAGATCATCGACCCCAATCTGCCACGCAACGTATGGGTGCGTGGAAAAGTTATCGCCACGTATCCAGGGCCTGACACAGTCGTGCGCACCGTCGACGTGAAGACTAAAGGAGGCATCCTGCGGCGTCCAGTAAGGAAGATGGTGATCCTGCCTATTGAAGACGTGTCTCCAGCACCGGCAGCAGATGCGACGAGGTCACACGGCGGGAGAGATGTGCAGGACGACGCCTTCAAGAATAGTTCATAAGTTATAGATAGTTGTAATATAGTTAAAATTGTATCGTACCATATTTGTAAGTGTAAATAAATAATAATAGAATAGGTGCTCTCCATAGGGTAAGGCTCCAACCAACGGAGTAGCGATAGGTGCGAGTGAAAGGGAGCATGCGCCTGAGCGAGAGGCAACATACGCCTCTCCCATTGGCCGAGCGCGCCTCGCGCACTCTCGCTGCGCACGACTAGACTGTAGAGAATAGGCGGCTTATAAACAGGCCCATTTTGCTGTGAAATTCATTCAGTGCTCACCTCTCCTCAAGAAAACAACTCCGAAGAATAAATAACAAGAAGCTCTCAATACTTGTTTCTCTCAAGCAACACCCTCCTCGGCACACCAGCATAGTAAGGTGTATCCAGTACACTAACGGTGTTCCGGCAGCTGTCCTTAAAAGGCAGTAATTCTATGCTAAGCCTGTTAAAAACCCCTTCGACCAACTCATCACATACCATCAAGTGCGATTGTTGTCAAAGATTTACATTATTAGCAACAATAAAAAAAAAAGTTAAGTACAACGACGGCCACTTTGTGTCATTTTATCCTTTAAAGTATAGGAGATATTTGTAGTGTAGACTGCTCTATAATCCCCACGCTTGGCAGGCAGCTTGGGGATCGCAGTGTGAGAAATAAGTTCCTCAGAAAGTGCTGCTGCCCACCTTCGGGTGTGTTACCCTTAGTCGTCTCTTATGACACCCACGGGTTGAGATGGGGAGGTGGAATTCTAGCCCGGCACTTCACGGGCCTGTAGGTACTTACTTGTCACCAAACAATCTTCCGGTCAATGTAACTTTCCCGATCTCTGGCTGCTCGAGTTCAGGGCATTCACGGTCTAAAACAAAGAGATAAGACGTTTTAAAACCGATTTCAAGTGGATTATACCTACATTTAGTGTTTTTTTTAGTGTTATTGTGATAGAACAAGCGAGGCCCACCTGATGTTAAGCGGACTAACCTCTGCCTATAACAGATGCATTTAATCACAAATCACGAATTACACTGCACCCGTCACTTTGAGACATAGTTGTTAAGTCTCGTGTGCCTTTTCACTGGCTCTCAAGGACTGCTGCCGGAACACACCGTTAGGTGCTTGGCGACAGAGTTTCTACTTGAGGGTGGTAGCTAGCCAGGCGTGCAATCGCAAAATGCCATTCCACCATGCGGTGAAGCTCAAGCCGGCGGTGGGGATCGAACCAGGGAACTGCAGCACGGCAGTCCATAGCTATTACCGCTCGGCCATCACTGCTTCAATACACTCAAACACGGATTACTCAGAAGTGCTCCAACGAAATGAACAGCTACAGAACATTGTACTGTCATTTAAAGAATGTAGTGAGACGCATGAACAGGCCTTGAGCCGTATATCAGAACTTGAATTTGAATTAAGTAAGGCTCAACATGAAATCATGTTGTTAAATTCGACAAAGTTCAATGAACAGGCCGCTGACACCTTAAATTTATATAATGAGCTGGTCGGTAGTGGCATGGAATCAGCAAGCTCCCTGCAGCCTATTGTAACTATTGACTTGACTGATGAGAACACTACATGCAGTCAATTTCCAGTCTTTCAGAGCCATAAGAAAATTAAAAAGTATTTTAAGCTTAAAAAAGTGATGTGGAAGTGCAAAAAACAACTTAAAAACAGGAACTATTTCAAGAGAAATGTGAATTTGGTGAAAGATAAGTTACTATTACAGGAAAATCTTCAAAATTGTTTAGATGAATTAGAAATTACTAAGCAACTGTATGATGATGATACTCTGAGTCTTCGCTCCGAGCTGCTAGAAAAAGAGAAATTATTGCAAAATATTTTCTCTAGCTACTTATCAGCTCAAAACCATCTTAGTGATCACTACAAGGAAGCTATAAGTTTAATGGATCTTGTGACCACCAATGTGGAGAGTGTGAGAAATATTGAGTGTGCATGCTCAAGGTCTCATAGTCAGCCGCAAGCAACCAGAGAGCCCCATTCAATACCAACAATAGCTCAGCCATTAAACAAAACATGCACTGAAGCAGTCCGGGGGGAGAGTCAGGGTATCACCACTAACCAGGATATGGTAACTAAAGTTTTGGTTTTTTCAGACGCAATAGGCAAAAATTTTGGCTCATTACTTGGTAATTCATTAAACTGCTCTGTTAGAAATTACTGCATGCCTGGTGCTTCTTATGCACAGATTGAGGAGAAAATTATGGCTTCTGAAATTGATAAAAATACCATAGTTATTGTGTACTTAGGCCAAAGTTTGGGTATTGACAGGAAACAGTTAATAGCAAGTATAACTTCATTGTTAAATCTTGATGCGTATCAAATCATGTTATGTGCATTTCCCTATTCAGATGCACTGACTCAAAGCCAGAATGAGCATATTCACTCATTAAATACAATTTTATATAATATGACATGTCGTCATGGAGACAAACTTTTATTTTTTGACTGTAATAAATTTATTACTCACTTTATGTTGACTCAGGATAGGATGTACCTACCTAAGAAATATAAAAATTTAATTGCTACTTTGGTAGCTTATAATATTGAGTCGGTTATAGGAAATATAACTAAGTCTAGTTTTGACGCTACAGATTTTAGTACATGTACTAATGTTCAGTCAAACAGTTTAAACTTTTAAGAGAGACAACAGGGAAGTGTTCTGACATAGCACTATACTACCAAAATATAAATCGCTTCCCTGGCAAAATACTTGAAATTGAAATATTCTTAGATAAATATCCATTTGACATATTATGTTTCACTGAAACTTGGCTTAGAGCAGATAAAATGTTATTTAATGTTAAGAATTTTAGTGTGGGTAGTGCGTTTAACAGATCATCTGCAGAAGGAGGAGGGTGTATTATACTTGTAAAAAATAATTTAAAATTTAAAGAACGCCGTGACTTGGTCAGATGTTCTGTCGAACGTGTCTGTGAGGTTGCTTGTGTGGAGGTGGACAGGCATCTCGTGTTGTGCGTATATCGACCACCAACAGATGAAGGTCGTGCTCAAAATTTTACAGAATTTTTATCCACTTTGGAAAATATACTACAGAAAATTTCAAAATGCAAAAAACCCATATTTGTATGTGGTGATTTTAATATAGATATTTTATTGAATACTAAAAATAAGACTGATCTTATTTCATTGTTTAAGTCATTTAATTTGAAATTTCTATTCTGTGAGCCCACTAGGATATCAGACACTTCAGCTACCTGTATAGACAATATATACTCAAACTGTAAGACTAAAGAAAAGTCAATAATGAAGGGTATTAGATCTGATCATGAGGGCCTAGCGATAAAATTTGATGGAATCAGAAAAACAGAGAGGTATGAAATTGAACATAGACCATTAACAACTAGTAGGCTGGAAATACTCAGTACCAACATAGAAGCTAAGCTTGGCATTACAAATTTTTCTCATAGTGACCCAAATGACATTTATAATAGCTTATTTTCTTTAGTAAACACTGAGTTTCAAAAAGTATGTCCAAAAATAAAAAAACAAATAGATGGAAAGTTGAAGTTCGGTGATTGGGCAACAACAGGTATTCGAAAAAGTAGAGATTATTTGTTTGATCTGTATCGTAGGAAAAATTTAACATCTTGCAAACAGTTTCATGATTATGTTAGGAAGTATTCAAAAATGTTCAAATCTGTTTGCTTGTGTGCTAAATCTCTTTTTATTAGAAACAAAATTAGCAAGTCTAAAAATAAAATAAAAACCATTTGGAAGACTATAAATAGTGAAACTGGTAAAAATAAACCTAGAGATTCAACATATGTCTTAACTATTGATAAAAATCAAATCTCTGATTCAATACAAGTGGCGAATATATTTGAAAATTTTTTTTCTACCTTGCCCCTAGAAGCCACTAAGTCATTGGATTCTTGTCCCAATGTAGCAGAAACTATGTTAAAAAATAATTTTCCAAGCAAATCACCGGACTTTTCTTTCAGACACACCACAAGATTTGAAATTATAAAAACATTTCAAAGTTTAAACATAAAGAGTACTGAAGACTTGTGGGGTATGTCAGTAAAAGTGGTAGAGTCTATAATTTACATTATTGCACCATATTTAGAAACAATATTCAATCTTTGTGTCGATAGTGGAAACTTCCCCGATTTAATGAAACAAAGTAAAATCACTCCAATTTTAAAGTCGGGGTCTACATCTGACCCTTGCAATTATAGACCTATTTCCATCTTACCTGTTCTGAGTAAAGTATTCGAAAAAATTATGCTCAAACAACTACTATCCCATTTTAACAAGCATAATTTATTAAATGAGAATCAGTTTGGTTTCACCAAGAGCAAATCCACAACAGATGCAGGTGTTCAATTGATGTCGCATATACTGGAAGCCTGGGAGAGTTCACATGATGCTATTGGCGTATTTTGTGATCTTTCCAAGGCATTCGACTGTGTAGAGCACTGCACTCTGATTCGTAAACTTTCCCACTATGGTATTCGTGGGAAAGCTCTGAATCTTATAGAGTCATATCTGTCAGACAGGCTACAGAGGGTTGGAATAAATGGCAATACTTCTTCCGGGTCATTGGTAAAAATGGGAGTACCACAGGGATCAATTTTGGGACCTTTTCTGTTTCTAACATATATTAATGATCTGCCTTGCATGGTCAAAGATTTCTGCGATATTGTTTTATTCGCAGATGATACCTCTCTGATTTTTAAAGTAGATAGGAAAGACAGTGAACTGACGCATGTAAATAATGTATTATCTAAGATTTGTAAATGGTTTGCCGCTAATAATCTTCTCCTAAATTCAAAAAAGACGAAATGTTTAAAGTTTTCTTTACCAAATGTTCCTTATGTTGAACCAAACATAAAGCTTGGCCCAGATAAACTCCCTATTGACAAAGCGACAGTCTTCCTGGGAATCAAAATGGATTCCACTTTACAATGGGATCCACATATACATGATCTCTCCGGAAGACTTAGTTCTGCTGCATATGCAGTTCTTAGGATAAGACAGTTAACAGACGTAGCTACTGCTCGGCTAGTTTATTTCGCGTACTTCCACAGTATTATGTCGTATGGCGTATTGCTGTGGGGAACTGCTGCTGAGATAGAGACAATCTTTATCATACAAAAGCGTGCAATTCGAGCCATATATAAAATGGGTCCTAGGGAATCTGTGAGGGATCTTTTTAAAGAAATTGATATTTTAACTTTACCAAGTCTGTATATATTTGAAAATATTATGTATGTTCGTAAAAATTTGAGTAAATTTAAATTAAACAGTGACAATCACGATTACAATACTAGGAATAAAGATAAAATAGTGGTGCCAGGTTTTAGATTAGCAAAGACAAATAAAAGGTCCTTCTTAGGTAATTGTGTGCGGTTTTATAATAAAGTTCCCAAACATATTACAACGCTCACAGAAGGGAAATTCAAGTTGCATGTGAAAAACATATTGATTAAAAAATCCTACTACACAGTTTCTGATTACATAAACGACAAAAATGCCTGGACAATTCCGCCTCCGCCAAGCTATTGCCTGTCACCTACATAATTTAAACAAATATTGTAATAACTCTATTATATAGTATGTATGTAACACATTGTTAAAAGATGTTTAAAAGAATGGCCCCGAGTTTCTTGCCCGTTCTTCTCGCAGTGGCTCTATACAATTTATTTGCTGAACGTGGCAGTACAATGTAGAATATTTCAATACTAAAATTTGTAATTGACCTTCATAAGAGCGTCGTAGACGCCTAAATTGAATAAATGATTTTGACTTTGATTTTGACTTTGACTTTGACTTCAATCACTGAATATCAGACAGGTAATAAATCGTGTCGTACCGTGGCTTGCTAAGTCGTTCTTAACCGGTAAGGCAACTTAGGATGTAAGTCATCATGGTGGTAGGGCATTCGCAAAATGCCCTACCACCATGATGTAACGACCCTAAAGAAGAAAATCTGTCCCCAAGCACCTAACGGTGTGTTGCAGCAGCTATCCTCGAGAGTCAGTAATTCTAGGTTAGCCTAAACAATATCTTCGACCACATCATCACCTACCATCAGGTGAGATACTGGTCAAATGCAAAATTATCAGGAATAAAAAAAATTGGCTGTTAGTATTATTTGTTGTTGTACCTTAGATATGGGACTGTAATCCTATCCAGTCTACACTTTTATGTATGACTGTTTGTACAATAGAGCAAAATTAAACATAATAAGGATGTAATATGTTCTAAATTAACTTTATTTTTGTTATTAAACTAAATATTCACGTAGTAATTAAATGGTTTAAATCGCGTATATTTATGATTATTTTTCTCCCGAAGCTTCAAACACTGCAGTGATCGAAAAAAAAGATAAATATACGCGAAAAACCGTTTAAAGTTGTTTAATTACTATGTGTAATAATCGCGAATACCTAAGACAACAATATATATTCACGGTTGTAGATTGTTTCTTTTACATGTGCTGTAAGAAATTACTAATTTCAAAATTTTATTATTCTAGATCAACGGTATACTATAGGCGACATAAAGTCATATCTTTTGTTCGCGTTGACTTAAAAGTTTGACTTTTTCAAAGCTGAAAGAGACCGTAGACCTAAATATTTCATCTAAATTTAAAACAGGTACTTCTAAGCGTTAATCCTAAAAGGTTCCTTTTTCCCTTTTGAGATACGCCCGTAGAAAACAAGTGTAGGAGTGCAAAGCAGCCCCTAATTTTTTAGGACACCTCCATAGGTGTCATCACTTAGTTTTGACATTGTCACAAAGTACCTAGACTTGAGCATATCGCGGAAACTTATTCTCAACTACATGTTAGCAAAATTCTTTTGCCGTTTCATGCCCTTAGTAACTGTTGGCCTTAATGTTCCAGTTATCGACCTAAAAGGGCTTATCTCACAAGATAAAAGTCAAATGTCATACACCTCTAAATCCACCCTTAAATTAAAAATACCCTCGAAAAGGCTTCCAGCTAAAAACGCCGTCAGCATAATACGACAGATTTATACTTGAAATCTCCCTTCAACCCCTAACGAAATAACTGGAATCATTTATTTCAACCCCAATTTGGTGGCACGAAATAAATTTTTGTCATTCATCAACCCTTTTTAGGTATTTAATTAAAATTGCTTTTGGAGAAAACCTTTAAGGCAACGTATATATTGAAAACAGTACATCAAGTTAAAAAATATTCCGGACCCATGAATCCTTTAAAAGAAGCACTACAATTATACATAATTATACGCCTGTATTTCCTCGAACGAGTAAGTGAGGGCGTTACAACACCATCACAACAAGACTGTCACAAAATATTTTGGTCCCATTTAATAAGGGGAGCTTGTGGCCATCTACTAAGCACAGTACCAGACTCCGGACTTCTACACAAAAAGATTTTTCAGAATAACCTCAAATTTCTTAACAGCTTTACGCCACTCAGCCAACGTAGCATTGTACATATTGTAACTTAGATATCTGGCGACATTATTACTACACATTTTTAATTTCATTTTGACTATAGTTTTCCACAGAGAGTAACGTTGACTTATTCAAGTCCACTTATTTGAATTGTATTATACTAGCTGCGCTTCGCGGATTGATGACATAAAGTTGTTTGTCTCATATACCTGTAATATAAACGGCACACCTTCGCGGTTCGAACACAGTAATGCGAACATAAGTGATTGAAGAAACAGGTATAGAGGCAGTACTTCCCCGAACGATCACGCACAAAGAATTCTACTGCAAATGGACGCGCTGACATACGGTAAATAGATTTACCTGGACAGTTTTATTTTGCAAAATTTAATTTATATGTTTAGTTTGTAGCATTATGAAAAGATATGTTAATCCTTATCATATCGTCGCCGTGGAGGTCAAGGGTGCTAGTCCACAAAATGGTTTACCTGAGATATTGGCGCGCAAAGATTTATTGCAATAAATTAGGTTATGTTTTGCTTGTGTTTTTTTTGTTTTCTATGATAAATGGTTGAAACTTTGTGTATAGTCACGTTGTGTCCTCGTTTATATATTTGTGTTAACCGATAAATGAAAAAGTGAGTGTTTCAGAAGTAATGTGTGTTATATCTCTTGACCACTGACTATTGAAATATAATTGGTAAGCAAATTTTTAGTAGTCAAAAGACATAGGTGGCCTGTTCCTTTTGACTACCACATTGATGTACCTAGCATGGTTAGTATTCGTTGCTCAAAAGGCATAATACACATAACGAGATTATTTACATTTTGGGAATGCCAAGATAATTGAATCTCTGTTCAACAATTTCTGAATGATAGGTAATCAAGTACTTATGCAGACACATGCTTATTTTTACTATTTTCATATTCTATTATGTACCAGTACTTATTCCATGGAGTCTTACCCACTTAAATAAAAAACAAACATAGCATTTGGAAATTAAATATACTTATTAAAACTAAAATTATTTAAAAAAACACGCAAAAATAAAATTATTACTTATTTATGTGTCCAGAATCAAAGCACATTTTATTCATCACCATCACTTTCGGAGCTGCTGTTATGCTCAAGAGGACTATCTGTAGGATCTAACTGTTCATAGAAGGCGTGATAGGTGGACGGAATGCTACCTTTTTTGCATAATTGTATCAGATCTTTTATTTTGCCACTATCGATTTTTGGTTTAGAAATGAAGAGTCTTGATATATCTAAGTTACACGCTTTTCGTAGCCGTCTTCGCTGGATCTTCAGAGATTCGAAGTCACTATCGCTCAATTGATATTTATAGAATATAGTCGTGGGATCTCCTTTGCGATATTGAAACCACTTTACTTTTAGCCACTTCATTTTGCTTCCATTTTCCGACTGCGTTTTATTAGTCATAACTTGATTGCTGTATTTTTTGTAATCCAAGAAGTCGGAATATGCCATTTCTACCACTTTGTGATAAGGTTTGGTTGTTTTTGCAGTACGAGCGACCATGTACCATCCTTCTGGAGTGAACACGTCTACTTGTTTTCCCCGCGCCTCTATTGTGGAATGCACAGAATCACACTCCATCTCAGAGTGCCCCGATTCCATAAATTTTTGGTTTATTGTGTCGATGGGGAGTAATTCTACAGCGCGTAGGAACATAGTTGATGCAACTGAGTTACGATTTTGACCTGACGCTGTGTCTGAATAAAAAGTTACTTCTTTTTTGGTGCCAAGTGCAACCAAGAGATTCCAGAGACACGTGGCTATCTCTGAAGCACCTTTGGTGCCTGCGCCTTCATGCCACATGTAGTTTGTTGCTTGTCCACTGGCCAAATCATACACTGTGAAGTTGTATGTTTTCAGTTTCTTTGTATAATACAACTGCCCTATTTGTAAACTTGGCGTCAACAGTATTTTTTCAAGATCCATGGTAAAGCAACTAATGGTGGAATCAGTCTTAGCTTGGGCCTTGTCGATTTTTTTGTGTTCTCTTGCTTCTTCTTTCCTAATCAAATGATGCTTGTATTCCTCTTTGTTTCTGGCCTTCTCTTCCTCTGACTTGTTTTTGTGTTGAGTGCAAAAGTCACACTGATCCTTTTTAGGAGAGTGAAACCCATAGTTGAACTCAGATACAAATATTGATTTGTATAAGCTTAGCTTTTCAGGTTCGACGTTACGCTCCTTGCAGTATTCCACGTAGTCCAGGTAGATACGAGTCTCACTTAAACCAGATGGCAAATACTTTCTCTTACTACTGCTACGACAATAATGAGAAGCTACAACAGGCAATGATTTGATATGTTCCCTAATAATGTTCTTTACTTGTTCAGATTTTTTGTTGGGCGGCTCTTTTTTACCTCTGTGATCAATATCAGTAATACCTGAGGGAGAAAACTTTTTCAAAGCAGTTTCCACTTTTTTGGCTGAGATATCATAACTTGCTAAAAAGAACTGTTTGCATACTTGGAATCTCCGATTATCGCACATAACAGTGTATTGTAAGGTATGCTCTCTTTTGTTACTGTCTCCCTGATATCTTCTTTTTACTTGAATACGTTTTACACTGTTGCCAATAAAAGCCCATCTTTCTCTTTCTGAATCCAGACTCAGATAGTCAGCCAACATTCGCTCCTGTTGTGCTTTTTGTATTTTAAATATGCATTTGTAATGACACTTACAGTTTACTTCCCTTACACCCTTTGCGCGATTTTTTTTTCCATTTCTCGTTTCATATTCTTTGCCTGCCATTCTCAGTATCTTTTGTGAATTCCTCTTCCACTTATTTGGGTTCCGTTTGCGTTTCCTACTTAAAACACATGTCGTCTGATCAGAAGCAGTGGCAGTGTCAATTATACAACTGTTCCTATCGTCACTCTCCGATATTTCAGAAGAAGTTTCCGCAATGTAAACGTGCGTTTTATGGCACTTCCTACCTAAAACGCTTTCGTTATCACTGTCTGATATTATTGTAGGATCTTCTTTTTCGTCTGAAGAGTCCCGCTTGTCCAACTCAAACGAATCTAGGGGCCTTGGCGCCAAGATGTTATTACAGTCTGAAAATTATTAATAGTAGGGATAGTTATATGTTATTAATTTCTCATAGTGGTAAGTAATTTTGCAAATGCCCGCTTGGATAGCTACAACTCTCAAGCAAAAATTCTGTTATGTAGCACCTAAAGGTGTTATCCGGCAGCTGTCCTTGTGAGCCACTAGACCTAGGTTAGCCTGAACAAAGTCTTCCATCGCATCGACACTTTCCATCAGGTGAGATGGTGGTCAAAAGCTAGTCCGTAGTTAGTACTAGTGAGTAGTAGTAGTAAGAGAAAGTGGTTATAAATAATCAAATAAATCACTATCTACGTTACTACTATTGTAGCTATAAACAAAAGTGCTGACCTTCATCATACGGTACTGGAGTGACATTTTTAAGCTCTGCGTATTTAGCTTCTGCGTTATCGTTATAGCTATCTTGGATATTGCGCTGGAGCTCTGCACATCCAATTTCCATGTCAATCTCCACAGATACTTAAAAAAAATAGAACTAGGTAATACAGGCCATGATCCTGATTAAAGATAGAAAAAATATTACACTGGTTTTATGTATACACCACTTTAGCTCTATACAACATAATTTCTAATCCCAATTTATAGATCATTGGATCAACGTTCAATACAAAATATAAAATAATTAGGTCTCATATTCTGCTTACGAGCAGAAATCCGTGACATGTGCACGGATGGATAGACATAAACAGAGTGTGGAGTCCCATACATTAATATAGGGTCCGTTTAGCCCTACAGGTACGGAACCCATAAAAATAGAAAATTTACTTTTGTGCCTATAAAAACCGTGAAATGATGAAATAGACTTGATTTTGTTACACTTAGAAATGATTTTACTTTAAAATACTTAACGTTAAAATAAAAATAAATTCAGTGCCTAATCTTCTTTTTTGCCACAACAGATTTGTATCACTGACCTTTGTTTTGACACCCTACATCAAGTAGGTAATTAAATAAGTACCTACATAAAGTAGGTACCCATCCTTGTTAATAATATTTATTTATAACTTGATTATAGCTATAATTAGGTATAATATTTAGAAGTGGGCTTTAAAGCCTGTTTGAATGACACTCACCTATTACCTAAAGCACTGAGCAACAATGCAAAATCAGGACTGTTCGTTCATACTATAAAGTTATTTATATATTTTTTTTTTTACACTACCTCACATACTTCCACCCTCACATAAAACAACCAGAAATGTAATTATGTAAAAATAAGATTCTTTCATGGCATAAGTAATTTCGGTTTTCTATAATCACACATTGGAGAAGGATCTGGTCTTCGAAACACAGTGTTGAGCTACGTTGAGGACCAGAGGAAATTTAAAGTGTACACCATATTGTCATGAATGATTTATATGTGTAGCTTACCTTGTCGGTTATAATTACGTTGATCCGCTTGGTTTAAAACTGCATCGACAAATTGCTTTCCACGTGAAGGCTTCATATTCATATACCTATTATGTTATTTCCACTGAATTAATAATAAAATAAACGCCAAATTGAGTTGTGAAAAATTGAAAGACTCTCTCATTGACAGTTCATGACGGACGCAAGGCGGGAGAGTTGCTTACTTTCTCTAAATTAATAATTTAGAACGGGACAGTAGATAAAATCGCGCGCGCTATGCCAAAATAGCGCGGGAAGCTTTAGTGGCCAATAGCGTATAATCCACATACCTATATCTGTTTTCTAGTAAGAACTAATAAGTCAAAAGTGTTAAGCGGCTTGTCGTCATTGACTGCTTTGTTGTGTGTGTTTTAGATCTATTGGCAAATATCATAGTATAGAAAATAGGCATTTTTGTGGCTTAAATTCATTGACCACGGCATCTTCATAGTTTTAAAAGTGCATTTGAGTATATAACTCATATCCTACAAATTTGTGGCTTGACTCCCTTGACCTCCACGGCGACGATATTCTCTAGTGCTAAGATAATTCCGAAACACATTTCATTCAAATTTTCTCTGTAGAAGAAAATTGCAAAATTGACTCTAATTAACGTTTGTATCTTAATTATCTTAATTATTTACTTTATGTGCATAAACATTACTACTAGGTAATATGTGTATAAAAATAGAATAATAAAATTGCGAAACTTTATCGTGAGGGATAAATTAAGTTACAATTTCGATTTAGGTTACTAGTTTTGTGTTTATAAGGTTTCTTTCGTTTTGCACCCAAACTGATCGTGATTTTCTATTGCTACAGCTCTTTTACTCCTATGCAGTTCGATAGTGACAGACGTTCATAATTTGTCAGTGTCTTATGTAGAAGGTGGAAAATCTGCCGACAGCCAGTTTCAGTTCAACGCCTTGCCTACAAACATCTTCGATCGAATAACCGCATAATGAACACGTGAGGCAAAAACCTATAATGGTCCTTACTGCCACAACTTGTGTACTGTACCAACAGGAACGTAACCAAAATTAGTTATTTATCCTTTTTGAACGAAACTTCTCTTATTGACGTTCCAAGAAAGATGTTTAATTATTAATATTATGTTTTTGGTTATTAATATCGGGCAAGAAGAGTTTCGCCGGGAAAATCTGCAATGTGTCTTTGTTATTGTGTTATTTTTCAGTGTATTTTTTTTTTTTTTTTTGCCTGATAGGTTAGCCTTTGACCACTATCTCACCTGATGGTAAGTGATGATGTGGTCGAAGATGTTGTTCAGGCTAACCTAGAAGTACTGGCGAGAGCCAGTACTTCTTGAGAAAGGACAGCTGCCGGAACACACCGTTAGGTGCTTGGCGACAGACTTTCTACTTGAGGGTGGTAGCTAGCCAGGCGGGCATTCGCAAAATGCCCTACCACCATGCTATAACGACTGCCATCCTAAGACGACAACCGGGACCGACGGCTTAACGTGCCCTCCGAAGCACGGAAACGCTCAGTAGTAATTTCACTAGCGGTCAACCATCCAACTCCTGACCGCGTATAATTGAATTCAGTGAAAATGTAAACAATAAAGCGTATTATTTACCGTTATAATATGTGCCCGTGGGTTGTCGGGCTTGATTTGCCTAGTCCCGGTCTCATTCTAAGAATATTACACAAAATTTAAATTATAAGTCAATACAGGATGTCTGTTAAAAAAAAACTGGTTTGCAACTCATTCTGCTGTGACATGCAGACAGAAGTAGAGTGACCCTTTTACAAACTTCCAAAAAGAAGGAGGTTCTTATTTCGACTGTTATTTTTTATGAATTTTTTTCGCGATTGCTCCACTTATTGGTGATTATAATAATTAAGAATAATTCTTTTATTGAGTAGAATGTACTTCCAATATAGCCAAATTTTAATGTCATCAAACTCGGTTGAGCAGTTTTTAAGTCAATAAACTGATAAAAAACGTACCAATAAATACCTGGATGATTTATTGGTAAGTTGCGACTCTTGTCAATGGTGAACAATATCAGTATGCAATACAAATAGTGAAAAAAAAATGTACTAAAAAACGGAAATGACTTCAAACACTAAAAAGTATGATATAACTTGTGTAAGTCGCATCATGATAATGTGAGGTCAGTGTTTTGAATCAGCATGGTAATGACTTCAACAAAAGAACATTAAACATATTTTTGTACGCATTTTGCCACTCCCTTAGGCATGGAACTCTAAAATGCATCAACCTTGTGCTCTTTGAAGCTTCACTCTGAACATAATATACAGTGGCTTCACTCAAGCTCAGTGAAGTGGCGCTGAGGAGCTTTTCAAGTGAATCTTGCTTTGAAGCCAGTCTTTTTGTTTTCTAGTTCAAGGTTATGTTGGGGTTGTTCGGTTTAGGTTGATAACTTGACACAGAGCTTGTAGTTTTTTAAAGAGTGATGGCACAGTGCCATATGCATTACTGTGCAATAGGTTCATAGTTCGAATGCCGCCTTGCTTGCCGAAATGCTTTGTATCAGTGATGGCTCAGTGGCATTGGCTATGGACTGCCGCGCAGCAGGTCCATGTTTTTTTTTTTTTATGCCTGATAGGTTTGCCTTTGACCACTATCTCACCTGATGGTAAGTGATGATGTGGTCGAAGATGTTGTTCAGGATAACCTAGAGTTAACCTAGAATTGGTTCGTATCCCGCCGCGGGCTTGAGCTTCAGCGTATGGTGGAAGGGCATTTTGCGAATGCCCGTCTGGCTAGCGACCACCCTCATGTAGAAAATCTGTCACCAAGTACCTAACGGTGCGTTCCGGCAGCAGTCCTTGTGAGCCAGTGAAATTACAGGCACATAAGACACAAATATGTCTCAAGGTGACGGGCGCAGTTACAATTCGTAACTTGTGAATGAAATGCATCTGTTATAGGCAGAGGTTAGTCCGCTTAACATGAGGTGGGCCTCGAACTTGTTCCGTCACAATAACAGAAAAAAAACTTGATAAATTGAAAACTTGAACGAGATCAGACGAGTAGTGTTTAAGTTACCCGTATTAATGCGTAGTTTATGTTTGAAATCTGTTGTTTTCTGTTGAATAATTTTATGTTAATAACAAATTACATAATCGCACCGGATAACAAGAAATGCAATAAATAATTTTTCATAGTATTGACACCAATATCAAACTTTACGTCTCAGCCAACATAAAATAGCAAAAAAACACATTCTTAAACGAAAACTAGGCCAAAGTATTACCATACCTGCGTGACATTTTTCCACCGAACTTTCCCAAACAATTCTTATTTGTCTTAAAACTTGTACGCAAACTTCTAGAGATCCATGGATTATTTACAGGAATGGCAGCGCCAGTGACACTTGGAATTGGTTTGCCAACGAAATCCCTGTATTACAAACTTTTTAATTCAATAAAAACCGACAGAATCCCGCGAGAGACAAAAACAAACAGTAGTAAATACTTTACCTATAGAGGGGAGGGTTCAGTATAACGTTTTAAGTACAACCCTCAAGTAGAAAATCTGTTATCAAGCACCTAACAGTGACCAGTGTTTTCCGGTAGCAGTCCTTCAGATCAGAGCCCTAAAATTAATCGTTGCAATGTGTTAAAACAACACAAGGAGGACATTTATGCCTGATAAGTTAGCCTTTTGACCACTATCTCACCCGATAGTACCTAAGTGATGATGTGATCGAAGATGTTGTTCAGGCTAACCTAGAATTACTGGCTTTCAAGGACAGCTGCCACAATACACCGTTAGGTGCTTGGCGACATTTCTACTTGAAGATTCACTAGCCAGGCGGGCATTCGCAAAATGCCCTATTACCACGCTATAACGACTGCCATCCTAAGACATCAACCGGGACCAGCGGCTCAACGTGTCCTCCGAAGCACGTGCACGCTCAGTAGTAATGTTACTAGCGGTCACCTATCCAATTCATGACCGCAGGTGACGTTGCTTAACTTTGCTGATCGGTTAAGAACATCTAAGTAAACTTCGCTACGAGCGCTTCAAATAACATAATAGTATAACGTTTAACGTACAACCCTCAAGTAGAAAAATCGTTGTAAAGTAATTTGAAACAGTGATGGCTCAGTGGCATTGTCTATGGACTGCCGCGCAGCAGGTCCATGGTTCGAATCCCACTGCGGGCTTGAGCTTCACCGCATGGTGGAAGAGCATTTTGCGAATGCCCGCCTGGCTAGCGACCCCCTTCAAGTAGAAAATCTGTCGCCAAGCACCTAACGGTGTGTTCCGGCAGCAGTCCTTGAGAGCCAGTGAAATTACAGGTACATCAGACTTTAACAACTGTATATTACCTCAAGTAGGCCTCGTGTGCAATACGATAATACATTACAAGAAGGAATTGAACTTGTTTTCTTGGCCATGGACACGATTAACCATTTCAGCTACCGTGCTAGTGCCGCCATAATCCAAAATTCTGTTTTTTTTCTTACTGTGCTTTAATTCTTATGAGACGGAACATAATCATCATCCTCTTAACCTACTGCCGGAAGAAGTCCAGCGTTGAACAAATGCCTTGACCATTAAGGAGGATTTGTAATAAGTAATATCCATGCTTGATAATCGTATTGGGATCGCAGCTTAAGATGTGAGTCCCACAGAAGACTCCGCCCTAGTAAACTATTAAATTTATCTAGCCTTTATGCCTCACAGGAATTATAACATTAGTCTCACAAAAATCGACTAAACAGACGGGGGCCGCACGAATTAACGCGGACTATGACGTCGTCCTTGACGCATTCATTGTTTCTTATGAAAGTAACATATCTAGAAAATCATTGAACCGAGCTTTTGTATTATGTATTATGTTATTCCACAATTCTTCTTTAAATATCCTCTCCAAATTATAAACACTTATATATCTGTTGTAATAATTTGATATATCAGCATCCAAACGTCTGATAAGAAACTGCAATGTATACTATTTGCAATTGCGTACAAAAAATGCGCTTGCCCAGCACCCCACGGGAAGGCAGGAAGATATGACAGAGCTAAATTCAGGCCCAGTACCCCACGGAAAACATAACATTCATAAATAGTCAAGGTAAATTGTTCAACGAATTATTCATACGAGAAATAAAATGCAGCATTTCATATTTATTCGCTATTCTCAAAGCGGTATTATGGGGCATACAATTCAAATCAGGCGAAATTGAATAAAATTTAATAAAAACTTTCAAATTTTCATAAGCACACACTGGCTTCCGTTTCCTGTGTCGGTATTCAAGCTAAGCAGCCTCTTTGTATTCAGGACGCGTTGTATGCAAATATCGGTGTAAGGAACCCGCGCTCAGTTGGTTGGCTCGACCTTAGCGAGATGGCATGATGGATTGGTGCGCATCGATAAAAGATTGCCGTGTCATTTTCAAATTTGCGATAAAGCTGGGAACTCATACATAAGGATGTGGCTATATGAAATTAAAGTTGACAGTATTGTTACAAAATCACATATTTACGAGCGAAAAAATTCTAGGCATGAGCGGGATTCGAACCCGCGTCCATCCACCCCTATAGTCAGAGTATGGTCTGACCGCTTGAGCTAACACGACAATGACTCATAACTCCAATTTTTCCTATCGTGTTTTAACCATCGTAACGGTGGGATGGAGCGGCACCTATAGTTCAACTTGCGGTGTACTACAAACAAGACCAATTTTGCAATTGGTTTTAAACTTGTAAATGATGACGCAACCTTATATTTTTATTAGACAATGAGAGTATAGTGTATCGGCAAATTCGAACGTGAAATTAATCGATTCTCGTTTGTTTTTCGGAATGAAATCGTAGGAACCAATTACTATATATATCGTATTTATTTACAGTAACCCTCTTTGAGCTGTATCTGCAGAGCAGGTGCCACGGTGGATCTTCTATTAGTATACAACACGATACAGTAAGTTTGACATAATTGTAAACAGTACGATGGTAAATAATAATCAGACGGCACGAGAAAAAAAGAATCATATCAAAACACAAATACATAGGCCTAAATTAGACCTTAGAAATAAATTGTGGTAGGTAATTTTACTTTTAATTTTTAATCTAAATATAAACACTGAAAAATTGTAAGCTTCGTTCGGACCTAAGCTTTGTAAGCACCTAAATTTTGAGTTGGTATTCATAATTGCACAAAATATGCTCTAAATATTGGCATATTTAGAATTAAGAAATTTCGATTGAGTAAGCTGGAGACATTCACACAGATTATTCGCTTTGCAAGCGTAAGCAGGTTTTTATGTAAGCGTATAAACCTCTTTGATGCTACATATCTGTATTACTCGGTTAAATTGAAAATGCTCTGTTTACTCGTATATAATTTGCAGTTAGGTACTAACTTTACTTTGTAGGGATACTTCTTTTACGCACTAGTGTATAATATTATTATGCACGAGGGTATTATAGTTCGGTTTATGGCCCTAAGAACGATATAATAAAGCTTACTTTACGAGCAAGGGTGTTGAAAAATGTTTTAATAAAACTACAGCGAGGAAAATGCTAATAGAAAAACAACCTAAATAATGTAGAAATCCGTATAACAATAGGTGGAATATGAGGTTATTAATATTTGTAACCACTTTATGAAACACTTTCAATTGAATTGAATGATTAATATAAAAAAAAAATAATCATAAATTGATAAAAAGCAGTTTTTGTTTTGAATAGCAAAGAAGCCCTCATTGAGTTAGAGAGATATAAAATATGTTGAAGTTATGTATTGTGTATTTTATAGAGTGTAACAATAATTTATCTTCTACCCAATGAGGACTCACCCTTAGGTAGATGACACGTTGGATTTGAGCTTATCGATAAAAGATTATCATGTCAGGTTTTGTGACGGATTTATGATAATGAGATGGCTGAAGCGGCGTTTATGCAAACAAGGAGTTCGTGAGTTGACATCTTATGCTTTGCTGTCATCATAAAATGAAAAAAATTTAATAAAACGAAGCGTGAAAGTGATTCGTCATCATATTCAGTCCTTATTTTGTTTTGGGATTGTGATGGAATCTGCAATCTAGCCCCAGATGGTGTTATTGGTTACCTTTGCCTATAACAGCTGCATTTCGTCACAAATGGCGAACTGCACTGCCCATTATCTTGAGGCATACATTTGTTAGGATGAAGTGGTCTTTGAAAAATGACAGACTGTACTGTAGGACGGTATGCGAGTGAGTGAAACAGATCTACGCAATATTAAAATAGAGAAAACGATTTTTTAAAATAAATTCACATGAAATTATAACAAATATTTTTAAAATATTTTATGAAAACATCAAATTAATATTTTAATAAAGAGAGAAATTCTCGAAAGAATTCTCGATCGTGCGCTCGTAGAGTCAAGACCTCCTGAGGATGCTTCGTGTAGAAGCGAAACGCGTCGAAAATTCTTCCGGTTTGGCTGCGTGGCGTTTGTAACGTCACGTCGGCTTAATAGGAAAATTAGGCGGAATTGTCACTAGATATATTTTGTATTTTTTAAGTGTTTTATTAAAATATTAATTTGATGTTTTCATAAAATATTTGTTATTATTAAATATGGATTTCCGCAAAGTAACGTCTGAATCTATTTATTATTTCACATGAAATCTTTAGGGTACTGTATCACATATGTTTTCGGGTAAAGCATAGTATCCTCTTAAATAATATATGTATAAGTATATAATTCGTAACTGTAATACGTACACTCTTTCTAAAAAACTTGTTCTGCCATTTTGAGTCTCACTTCACTTTAAGTCTTATATGCTTGTCATTTTATCCATACCCTTCAAACTGGATCGCGAATAAAATAAAGCGATCATTACTAAGTTGGCAACACTGCTTTCAATATCTGTATAACCTTTTTGACGTGTATGTTAGAACAAATAAATGACTATTAACTATTGATATATTCTGGGTGACCCTTTTGTGTTCCTAATAGCTCACACTTCGCCACATCACATCACATCAAGAGTTATGACTTTCACGGTTGAACAAAGGCCTCCCAAACCGAATGTTCAGGGTCATCGTTTAAGTGCAAAGAAGTAAGCTTTGTTTTTAAATTTTAATCCTATTTCTGATGCAAGCTGGGTACGGGCTTGATAGTGTTTTTTGCCTCCAATAATGGTCGCCATTGGCAGAAATAGGCATGTTTTTTCAGTTCATTGCTAGTTACTATTAAAGCTCACAAATATAGGATAGGCAAAATTTTAGTCATGTGCGGGATTCGAACCCGCGTCCATCCACTCCTTGAGCCGGAGTATGCTCTAACCAATTGATCTATGTCATGTTAGCTCCTATCGTATATTTGTGACTTTGTAATGTAATCCGCATAGCAGGCGTTATTGCAAATCTAACAATATTAATACTATAAAGCTGTTTAAAATTTAAATGGGAGGTAAAATTACTATCGAAGAACACAATGACCGCTGTAGAACAAATTCCTTCCTCATAAGCGGGGTAGAGCTATAAGCCCACGCTTGGCAAACGTCTTGGTTATCATGATATGGGACATACTGTACTGTATCAGCTGGATTGTCCACTGCTGATCAAAGCCTCCTCTATAAAGGAGGGGTTAGCCATAATACCCACGCTTGCCAGGCGTCTTGGCGATTGCAGAGTTCAGTTCCTCAGAAGGCGCTGTTGCCCACCTTCCGGTATTTTTACCTTCAGCTGCCTTTTACGGCACCCACAGGTAGCAATAGGGGAGTGTAATATATGTGAATATTCTAATAAGGCAACCCACGGGGAACCCGGCATCCCACGGGCATATGGGACGTATTCTCCAACAAATTGTCATCAAGAATGGATCATCAACTAGACTAGGATGACAAAGAACCATCTTCTTTTTATTTAAGTCAGTTAACCTTTCAAATAACCGCAAATTAACTCAAAACCTCAATCTAAAATCAAAACTAATCTAACACAGTCAAAGTATCTTTGAACTTGCCTTGACATTTCGTTGACAACTCCTCAGGACAATGATCTCCGAGATATCTAATACATAAGGCTTAGCTATTCATTCAGACCCTATATTAAGTTATAACGTCTGGGTACCCTCACGTGCTACGTTGAGAGACAAAGGTCCCAAAACGGTAATAGACAGTCTGATGGAGGTACCATTTCACGTATTCTATGAAATATATGGGTGTAAGTTACGACCGTGGACGTGGTTGGTCGAATGACAAAGTTTTTGCCTTTTAGGTTACGCACTCAAAGAGCAAAAAGGATCGTCCTATCTTATATTTAACTGATAGGCTATAAAACCATTCACCACTATCTCATCTGATGGTATTAAGTGATGATGTGGGCGATGTTGTTCAGGCTATCTAGAATTACTGGACCTCAAGGACAGCTGCCGGAACACACCGTTAGGTGTTTGGCAGCAGATTTTCTACTTGGTATTTAGCTGGTAGGGCGCAAAATGCCCTACCATCATGCAGTCAGTCCGTTTGTATGTCATGGATATCTAGCTCATAAACGCGTGTACGGCAATATTGATATTTTGTGAATAATGTTTATTAACCTGTAAATTAAATTTGAAATTAAATGAAATTATTTGCCATGTATGGAACCCAATACGTAGAAAATGTATGTTCGTACTCTTCTAGCTAGCCGATGGGAGGTGGAGGGGGGTCTTCTTTGACAGCTCATATCAATGAAGACCACTTTTTTTGAGGTGGGGAAATTCCTTCGCACTTCCCTTCCAATGTGTGGGACTTGAACCCACTAAAACCCCCGAGCAGTCCTCCGGCGAAGTGGGGCAAGATGGAGTCACGTTAGCAGTCACCATCTCACCCCAACGGTAGACCCGAACCCAACCGGGCCTCCTCCCTGTGAAGGGGCAACTTTGCTAACCAAGGTATCCCTATATAAAAGGCCTCCTAGACGTGTGGGGCCGTGCAAGCTAGTGGAAAATCCAATGAAGACTGACAACTACGTCAAGTAAAATAATTATACGTTAAAAAGGTTAAACTGGTTCGTTACAGACCACTTATACGGAGTTATTATCATAAAAACTAAAGTAGTAAGGAATTTGAAAGTTCTGTTCTGTACACATTACATACTGTATTTCAACTACAAGCTAAACCAAGTGTGAGTCGGACTCAAATGAGTGAAGCAAACTGTATAAAAAGCTTCTAACAGGTTTTGACCTTAGAACTTCTACAAAGATTTGCCCATTCATTATAATTCATCATTAAATTATAACACATGTGCTACATAAATTATTATTTATAAATAATAATAATAAATTTGTTTATTGATCAAAAAAGATACATTGCTTAAACACTAATTATAATACTAGATCATCAAGGTAACAAAAATGAAAATTGATTACAAAAAATTAGAAGTTATCTATGGAGACCTTATTTGTGAACAAGCAAAGACTACCTTTAGCTAATTGAAGAATTTAAAAATATTAATTTAATTAAATTTAATTTGAAATTAAAAAAGCGACAAAACATTGAGAGACGAAGGTCCCTAAACCGTAATATCCGGTCTAAGGTACAATTTAAGTACTCTTTGTAAACACACGGTTGAATTTACAGCCATAACCGTAGTTGATCCTAAATGAAATTCATACATGAAGAACATTTCATTTTCTACATTATATCATGAAGAATGAAAAAACTGTTAAAATAAAAATATCCCAGATTTTTTAACTTTTCAAGTAAGATGGTTACTCTATAAGCCAAATCTTTTCTTTTATTGCTAATAATTATTCCTAATCTTTGACCAACATCTAACGTAATCTAACGATGTTAAGTGATGGTATGGTCGGAAAAGGTAAAAAGGCTTATTTTAGACTGGCTCTCAGGTACACTCACCGAAACGTACCGTTACGTGCTTGGTAACAGAATTTCTGCTTAGGTAGTCGCCAGGAGAAAATTAAAAAAATACCCCCACCATGCAAAATCGTAAACCCTTCGATTCTAAAGTGAAGTAACGTATACATATGACTTTTCAAAACAAACCCATCCTTATCAATTAAGTGCGTTGACCTCAGAGGCACATGCTAAGGTTCATCGCGTGTTCAGCCATTAGTCTCTGACTAAACTCATTAAGGTCTAACCTAAATTAAACTATTAATCCGTCTGGGTCACATACATTTGAGGCCAAACGTTTGAATACAGCCACAAATTAAAGACTCCTATATAATATTATTACCCTTCTACCAGTCCCCCACTCAGATGGGGTTGGTATAACTTTTCTACTAAAAATAATTACAAACAAAATTGATTGTTCTGAGCTGCTAAACAAAATTTCCATTGGCGCCCCCTGTAAAACCACTCAATGTAACCCTACTATTTGTATTCCCACTGTAGGAACTAACTACAGACAAAATTCATTCCTACGGCGATCTAGCAACCAATTCAATAAAATCTGCAGGCATAATATAGATCTATTTTGTACGAGCGTAAACTTAGCCAGACAACGGTTGAGTACTAATTTCTTCAGAGGTGATATTTAAACTCAATTGTAAGTGAATTGTGATATTAGTAGTTAACAATTTTATAATTTTTTGTTTTCAAGGTTTTCGCAAGGTATTTAGGATATTTTACTTTTTCACGTGTGTTTCATAAGCGATATTGTTATTGCTCACACTTTGTAATTATGTTGTCACTATACATGAAAACCTATAATTAATTAGCTTTCTGTTACTATAACTAGGTTAGGTTGTTGTCTTAGGATGGCAGTCGTTATAGCATGGTGGTAGGGTATTTTGCGAATGCCCGCCTGGCTAGCTACCCCCCTCAAGTAGAAAATCTGTCGCCAAGCACCTAACGGTGTATTCCGGCAGCTGTCCTTGAGAGCCAGTACTTCTAGGTAGGCCTGAACAACATCTTCGACCACATCATCACTTACCATCAGGTGAGATAGTGGTCAAATGCTAACCTATCAGGGATAAAAAAAAAAAAAAAACATATATATATCATCCCTTCTGTTAGTCCTATGAAACATTGTGAGATGTTTTTTTTTCTTGTTTTTTTTCTTTTCATTCTATTTTTAATAAACATTTTGTGTTATAATGCCTACTCCGAGCCAAGAGCGCCCGCCGCGGCAACATTGGACCGCGCCGTGGTCCCTTTGAATAGTTTTGAATATTTGTAATTAGTATTTTACCAATGACCCTGTATAAGTTACTTCAGCTGTTGGTTTTCTCTTAAAAATAAATAAATAAGAAAATAAATAAATGTGTTCTCTAACAACAAAAGGCTTGAACATATTACATATACGTTTTCTCTAACAACACATCACTTGGACATGATTTTTGTAAAAGGTATGGAGCCGCACGCTTGCCTGATGTAAATTACGACATTATTATACCGTATATACTCGTAAGTACTCCTCTTGCCACATAAAACAGTAATAGAAATCCCTCGGCTCGACAATACATTACAGAAAGTAACATGAATTATATACGAAATGGCGAGTGGAGACCATGAAAATGTAGGTTATGCCAATGTTAGCAATACTTACGTTCGCTAAATTTATTCTTATGGAGTTTACTGTTTGCGTATCATATCATAATCATTCATAATCTCGGGAAAGGAAGAAACATTTTTTGTGCTTTTATAGGTCCCATAGTTATGGTAATGACTACTAACATATCCCAACAAAAGTAGTTTGTCTGGAGGCCATGTCTAGAGGAGATACGCTATGAAACGGACATTTTACTTTGGAGTATTATTGCATAATGCAGTTGAATCTTAGAAACTCACTAACTGTCCTTAGGCAATTCAGATATACTATTAGTAATAAGCCATATTTTAAGACAATTATATTTATTTTAAGAAATATTACGATATATTTGTCAACTCACTAATGTCCGTTTCATGACACATGAAGCATTGAATAGGACAGTGGATATCTTGAAACGGACTAGGAACCAACGCACTACTTTATGTCACATAAATAGGCAAGGTTTCACAAATTATTTAGTTTCATACAAAAACTCCTATTTTAACAAGCCAAACACTTTGGTACAAAACAAACTGAGATCAAAAACTAAACATAAAAAAAAACAAATCAAAATAATCAGACATTGAACTTCCTTATCTTGAAATAAACACGAGAGCTTGGCTTGAATTTGGTTACATTATAAGAAAGTATAACAAATAATCCATAATTATATTAGGATGAATAAAAAATCACAAACTGTTTCCTTATATCCTATAATTTTACCTACAAATTCAAAATAATGAGCCTACCGGTTGCCTGTTTGAGTATTAATTAGAATTATTACAAAAATAATTAGTCATCCACTTCAAGCCACATGTCTCGTGTGCCCATTTCTTACAAATAGCACACAGTAGCCAGTGAACACTGCTGCACAAATAAGCACCTTTACAGACACTGACTTATTGAACGGACGTCCGTTTCAACGCGACGGCACCTGTCCAATTCATTGCAAATCTAACCTCAAAACATTTCTAACCAAATTTCAAACAATATTTATTGATAAGATTATGACTCACCGCTCCGTGTATTTTTAAGAATATGTCACAACAAATACGACAACCAAAACTGTAGCCCAAGTTACTATCGAATTTTATACCAGTTTGCAAATATACAATATTTTTTACAAAAAACAAGTGCTTTAAGAACGTGCTTAAAGGTAAACAAAAATATGGCTCCCGGAAGTTGTCATCATTGTGGGCTTGTTTATGGTCATTATATGGTGCTGCCAACTACCAAAAGATACGAAAATTGTCTTTCAAAAATTTTAAGATCTCTATAGTGTCCGTTTCACAACGCGTCCGTTTCATTGCGTATTCCCCGTACTCTGGATACGCGAGTTGTCCATATCTCTAACTTTTATATGTATCATTGTGGCATTGGCTATGGGCTGCCGCGCAGCAGGACCATGGATCGAATCCCACCGCAGGCTTGAGCTACACCGCATGGTGGTAGGGCATTTTGCGAATATCCACCTAGCTAGAGACCACAATAACACAAAAATATATATGTACATATTTTTATAATATTTACCTGAGATTCGTTCCAACATACGACAAAGTTTTCTTCTAAAAACAAAACATTTCTTAGCAGTTTAAAAGTTAGCAGTTTCAGTAGACAAAGTTGTTCGTTTTGTGTCCCCTATACCGTCAACTGGCATCAGTTGCTCGCGACATAACTTTGTCAGGGGCGCTTTAAAGGTGAAAACTCGTATATAGCGTAAAATATAAAATTTAAATAGCTTCATCGCATTTGTGACTTAGTTTCGCAAATATTTTACATAATCGTAGAATTTCCGAATTTAATAGTACATTATGCAACAAGTGCGCAAAGTTGTTTATTACAATCGAGACGGGTTTTGGAGAGATCGAAGATCGAAGGCCTAAAAAGGAGTAGAAATTGTAATAAACAACCCGCACGAGTTTTTTCAACATCCTTGCGAGGAAAAAGAATATATATTGCACAAATACGATACAAACAACATACAAAAATTATGGAAAATAGCGCGCAAGTTTTTTTTTGCGAGCGGCAAATGTATTATGGTTGATTACATATACTCGTAAACCTCTTTGATGTTACAAATCTGTATTACCCGGTTAAATTGAAAATGCTCTGTTTACTCGCATATAATTTGCAGTTAGGTACTAACTTAACTTTGTAGAGATAATTCTATTACGCACTAGTGTATACTATAACTAGTGTAACTATATATAATATTAATATGCATGAGGGTGTTACAGTTCGGTTTAATGCCCTAAGAACGATATAACTCTAATTGGTCCTATAGTTCTTAACCATCGTATGGGGATGGAGTGGCACCTAATAGTTCAACTTACTTTGTACGACTGACAAGAAACAAGACTGATTATTGCAATTAGCTCTAAAATTGTTAATGATGACGCAACCCTATAATTATAATATTTTTATTTAAAAGTATTGAAGCTAGAAGAAAACGTTAGCGTGTAACTACCCTATGATGTATTAAAATCCAATGTATCTACCCTATAATGTACTAAAATCCAATGTAACTACCCTATGATGTACTAAAATCCAATGTAAATACTAGAATATCACTTCCCCATGTCGTTCTGTTAGAGTCGTCGGAGGCGATAAAGAGAAAAATAAGAGAAGGTGGGCAGCACTGCATTATTAAAATCTGCCATCTTACTCTGTGATCCTCAAGACGACTGCCATGCGTTGGTATGATGGAAAATCCCTTTTTGTACAAAGGTGGATGTCATTACTGTTGATAATGATGATGATGAGGATAGGCAGTTATGATAAATAATGTATTATGAACATTAGTCGATAAATTTCCAATTGATCGTGACAGGCATTGAAATTAGCCAATCCCAGCCCCGATCACGTAGCTGTCAAATAATTCCAACCTTCAAAAACCTACCCTCATTTCGTATAACTTTACAATCATTAAAATCTTAAATCCACGACCGACAAGATAAAGCTTTCGCAATGCCTCTTCAATTTCCTCAAGTGCCGATTCAGACAAACTTTGTACAAACTTTGCCTTAAGTTAAATCTCCTCGGCAGGTTTATTTTTAATGCTAAGCTTACACGAGCATATTACTTGTCATTAGTACTTATCGCTTAGAACTTGCTAAGTGACAAGTGAGAAGTAAACTTTTACACGTTGGTATTAGCAGAAAGGTCGTCATCATCTGGAAGACGACTATCTTACGATGTTGTCAATCCACCTGGTGGGGAGCCTACCGACTCTTAATCCTCCAGTGTTTTCAAGGGATTATTCGCACCCTCTGCTTCTGTATTTCCAGGGCAAGCAATGGAGCTGCCGGGGACTGGGGTCTCTGCGCAATTTTGAGTTATTCATTCGGCTTTTATATCAAAATCTCTAAATTTGGCAGGCGACTTGGGAATATCTTTGTTAAGTATAGGCAGAGCTTACCGTTTAACACCAGGCTTCGTGCATGTCCCATTGAAATAATATTTAGCGTTTTACATGATTAGCAAGCGATAAGTGTTTATTTATTTATTTAACAATCTTAGGGAAATTAACAGCTATCTAGGAATAACAAACATAACAAATAATTTTCTGAAGGCTAATTAAAAATTTCCACTTATAGCAACTAGTTTTACAAAAGATCAAAGTTAATGAACGACTACTAAAAACATAGCAAAATATTAAGGAACATTACAAGTTTAAAACATCTGCACACCCGAATTAAAAATGTGTTCTGTCTGTAATTGCCCAAAATAGCAAATAATTTTGTCATTTTTAGATATGGCAATTAAACTATTATCGAAACAGAGGAAGCGATACCAAATCGTATAACAGGTAGCTGCTGCAGCGATAAGAGAACAATACGGGCGGGCGCACGGTGACTGCATAAAACTTGAAGTGCAAACCGGTATGCGAGTAAGGGGTGGACAACATTTGGTGGCAGAAATTTTTGAGCACAATAAACACATCATGAAGAGACAACACTAGAAACATACCTGTAAGTGAATGTTCACAGTTTTTTTTTCCTTATTGTAATAAAAATATATAATACGAGTATATATAATAGGTAAAAAAAACAAACAAAATTAATCATCACAGAAAAAAAAAACAAATAATAAAGACAAAACACTACAGACTATGTATAACACTATAGGTACTATAAAGCAAGCGTTTAAGCAAACTAAAGGCCATTGCAAGTCCACATGATCCAGCTCCCTGACAATTAGGAGCATGCCCAGTGTGCTGGTCATTACAGACTTATGTAATTGTTAATGCTATTACATTATAATAGAGATCAGACGCTAAGTTAACCTACAAAAAACTTATTACATAGGGTACTTTTTAGTTTAGAAGCGGAAGTGAAGAATATATCTATGTCAAGTTTGCTATCAAGGTTGTTAAAACATCTGCACGCCCGAATCAAAAATGTGTTCTGCCTGTAATAAGTTTTAGAAAGCGGTGTTTCAAGAAGTTTTGGATTCCTTTTTCTAATATTAGTGCGCAGTCCAAGTTGATGCAGCAGCTCCGAGCAGTCCACTGAGCCATTTGCTATGCCAAAAAGATATGAAAGGTCAGCTATATCTCTCCGTTCCTGGAGAGGCAGGAAATGAAATTTGCGGCATCTCGAGTTATAGTCAGGTAAATAGATCTTTGCACGAAATTGTAAATAACGTAGAAATCTAGACTGAATTTTTTCCAAGCGCGATATATAAATATCATAACATGGGTTCCATACTTGAGAACAATACTCAAGGTGACTTCTGACATAGGCACAGTATAAGATTTTTATTGTTTTTATATTGGAAAACTCAGAAGACATCCTAAGAACAAAACCTAATGCTTTTGAAGCTTTATTTACTATAGTATAAATCTGTTCATCAAACAAAAGCTTACTGTCAAAGGTCACGCCTAAGTCTTTTATCCTATTCACTCTAGACAAAGGTATGTTTTGTATTGAGTAATCAAACTTTAAAGTGTCAGGTTTACGGGTAAATGAGCAGACATAACATTTAGTGACATTAAGATGTAGTTTGTTGAGTATACAATAGTTTTGGAAACGGACAAGATCAGTCTGAAGGTTAATTGCATCGTCAATACTTTTTATGGGGTGAAGGATTTTCATGTCATCTGCATAAAGTAAAATTTTAGAGTGAGTAAAACACGAGGAAATGTCATTTACAAATATTGTAAAGAGTAAAGGACCAAGTAGGGCTTCGAGCATTACTGTACTCCGAGTGGAACACAGCTGTAAAAACATCACATAGATAACCTTAAGTTAGATTTAACTAGATTTTATTACATTTTCTTATTTAACTAGTACAATGTCACAAACCAATGTCCCCGCAGCGCCCACTTACCCCGAGGCAGCACCATCCACCAGTAAATCACAAACAGAGTCTCTGCACAAAAAAATATTAAAAAAATTAACGACAGCAAAATCCACACAGCCACCGAAAATCGAGCGACCGACCAAAATCAAGAAATCGGAAAGCGACAAGGCCGCGAAAGTTCTCAATAAAATATCTGAGAGGAGCAAACGCACTGCCTCCGAGTCCACCTCAAAAACCACGCCGAACATCGCAGCCAGTGAAGGTTCTGGTATGGAATCAACTTCTGTACCTGAGCTTAATACAGCAACATAAAGAACAAAATAAAGAACTGGGAGCAGTGTGGGATCTCCCCGCCAAAAGAGATCGCGTCGGATGCAGAGTCCGATACAGCATCGTCCGTGACGGATATCCCTACCCCAGGCGCACGGAAAAGCAGACTCAGCATGCTGGCAGGCAGATCCGGACAGCGCACAGGGGTGGAGATGGACATGGCGACTAAGGTGGCAAATGAAGCGATGCTCCAAGGAAAGGAAGCGTTAGAAACTGCAGGCAAAATGAAGCGTGAATGTAAGCAAATCGCGCTGGAAAGCCTGCAAACTCTATACGAAACAGTACTTTCCTTGTCGGACTCGAGATCCAGGCACATATGCACCCTAGAAAGGGAAAGAACGAGGCATGCCAACGAGCTCGTAGCTGTGGAAAGAGCACACAATAAAGTAACTTCTGAGCTGACCCAAAAACTACTCAAAGAGATGGAGTCAGCTAGAAGTGACATCGCCTCTACCCTAACAGAAACGAAAGCTATCAGAGACTGGCAGGGCTACGAAACCAGGGAACCGCACAAACTTATAAGAGAGGTGACGGCAGAAGTCAAATTCCTAAAGACCCTACTCGAGTCCGCAAAACAAAGTGAAAGGTCGGTGGATCTTGAGCCGCTGAGGAGCGACAACTCCAGCCTAAAAGCTGGAGTTGAAGCTCTACAGCTGCAACTTGATGAGCTCAGACGAGAAACACACAGGCTTTCACTGAGCGTTGCGGATCACCGGAGCGTTAGTGCGGAAACCCTGGCACTGGTAACAACACCCCACCCCACTTCCGACAGTAACATCTCCCAGGAAATAAAAGCATTAATAGAGAAAGTCAATGACCTCAAAATATCCCAATCAGAACCAATAAAGCCCCCCCCCTCCAATAACAATAAATCTGGACGACCAGATACAACCCATTACAGAAAAACTAGAAGCCGTATCGTCAGAATTACGGACGATGCGAGAGGAAAAACTCAACGCTCCCCCCCCAACCCTCAGCATTGACGCAGAGATGACCAAGGCAGAGGTCAAGCCGACCTATGCCAAGGTCACTTCCAAACCCCCACCAGAAAGAAAACCAAATCACACTCTGATAGTGTCAACAAACAATCCTGACAGCACAGCAGAAAATCTGGTGGATAGGATTCGTGAAGCGCTGGACACGAATACAACCGGAGCTAGGGTCGACAGAGTACGGAAAGCTAAGAACCGGAAGGTGGTTCTGAGCTGCGGTACTATGGAAGACCTCAGCCTGGTGCAAAGTCGGGTCCAGCGGGACAAAACCCTTAAGGTGGAGATCGCAAAAGCGGGAAATCCACTTGTCATCATTAGGGACGTCCTATCCTACCACAAAGACGTTGACATTGTAGAGAACTTGCTCTCGCAAAACAAAAACTTGATGCAAGATGTCAACCTACAGGACACAACTGTCAGAGTGAGATATAGGAAAAAGGCCCGGAACCCACTGGAATGCCACGCAGTCCTGGAGGTCTCCCCGAAACTCCACAAAAACCTGACAGAGGCAGGGAAGGTATACATAGGTCTCCAGAGGAGATCCGTGACAGACCAATCGCCCCTAGTGCAGTGCACTAAATGTCTGGGTTTTGGCCATACAAAAATAGTCTGCCACGAGAGAGACGAACACTGCAGTCACTGCGGGAAATCTCACACGTGGGAGAATTGCAAGGCCAGAAAGGAGGGATCTCCGCCCAAATGCAAGAACTGCTCGGCCGCACACGGCACAGCTGTCCTAGATGCAGACCTGTTACACAACGCTTTCAGCGCTGTGTGCCCGGAAAGGCAGAAATGGGACAGCATAGCACGGTCGAAAATATCATATTGCTGAAGGCACCCCAATGACTCAAACTTCCATCCCTCCAGGTAGAGCCGGAGCGGGTTTGCACTTCATCCAAGCAAACCTGCATCACTCCAAGAATGCTACCATCGAACTCCTCAAGGCTGCAGTGGACAGGGGCGTTTCAATTGCCTTGGTTCAAGAACCCTACGTGGGGAACCAAGGAATAATGAAACAATACCCAGGTACACAGATTATCCAATGCACTTTGAATAGGCAAAAACCAGTCAAGGCAGCAGTAATTGTTTTCGGTGACAAGCTGGAAGTTGTTCATGATCCTCAGCTTGTGACCGAGACCGAAGCTGCAGTATTACTGGTAAACAGAGGCCTAAAGCTTGGGGTGATATCCGTATACTACGAAGGGGACAAAGATATTCAGCCGTATATAGAGAGGACCAAAGCATTCAGTGAAAAACTTGCGACGAAAAACATCATAGTCGCAGGTGATATAAATGCCTGGAGCCACTGGTGGGGAAGCGAAACGGAGAATAAAAGAGGAGAGGCCTACACTGCGTTCCTTGACGAAATGGGCTACCAGATTCTTAACATAGGAGACGAACCGACCTTCGAGACTTACAGGAGAGGCAAAGCGTACACAAGTAGAGTAGACGTAACTGCTTGCAGCATGCCACTTCTGGGAGAGATCAAAGATTGGCGAGTAGAAGACAACATCACTACATCGGATCACAATAGCATCACCTTCACCTTAAATTTGCGCAACGGAAAGGACTTGGAACCCCTAAGACCCATAACGACGCGCAAATATAACACCAAGAAGGCAAAGTGGTCCGATTTCATAGCCAAAGTGAAGGGATGTTTAGAAGGCAAAAACATCACGCCAGATACCGTAAGACAATCTGATGGCGCAGAGAATTTCGAAAAGATGATCACAAGCTATACAAACTGCATCCATGAAGCCTGCGAAAACACCATCCCAACGCAAGGTCAACGTAAAGGGGACCCGGTTCCTCCATGGTACACAAAAAAACTTGATGATCTGAAACGAGAAGTTCTCAGAAAAAAAAGACGCATAAGGAACGCAGCCCCCTGTCGGGTTGAAAAGGTCCTTCACGAGTACCAGACAGCCCGACAGGATTACAACGAGATAGCCGACAGAGCAGCAACGGAAAACTGGAAAGAGTTCTGCACCACCCAAGACAGGGAAAGTATGTGGGACAAGATATACCGAATCATTCGGAAAACCTCAAGCAGGCGCGAAGACATGCTATTGAGGAACGCCGACGGTAACACCTTGTCACCGCAACAATCAGCGGAACTGCTAGCCAGTACCTTCTATCCAGACGACAACGAAAACACAGACCACCCGTGTCACTCGCTGATTCGAGAACAATCAAGAGTAATACCACAAAACCTAACAGATGATGACCCACCTTTTACGTCAGCGGAATTGGAGTCAGTGCTACAAGCACTTAACCCAAAAAAAGCCCCAGGGTCAGATGGGCTCACCGCAGACATATGCGCTGCAGCCATCCGATGTGAAAGGGAGGTATTCATGGCGATAGCAAACAAATGCTTGTCGCTAAAATACTTTCCTAAGCAATGGAAATCGGCGCACGTCATCATCTTAAGGAAGCCCGGAAAATCCGACTACACACATCCAAAGTCGTACCGGCCAATAGGTCTCTTGTCAGTTCTCGGAAAAATCGTCGAAAAGCTCCTAGTTGGCAGACTCCAATGGCATCTCCTCCCGACTCTCAGCCCGAAACAGTACGGCTTCATGCCGCAACGCGGAACCGAAGACGCTCTCTATGACCTAACAGAGCACGTTAAAACAGGATTAAATGGTAAAAACATAGTAATCCTGATCTCTCTGGACATAGAAGGTGCCTTCTACAACGCATGGTGGCCCGCCCTGAAACATCAGCTAGCGAAAAAGAGGTGTCCATCAAACCTCTACCAGATGGTATGCTCATACCTCAGCGACCGCAAAGTCAAAGTCAATTACTCCAGAGCAGTAAGTGAAAAGGATACCACGAAGGGATGTGTCCAAGGTTCCATCGGTGGACCAACCTTCTGGAACATTATCCTAGATCCATTGCTGCGGAAATTGGAGCATGAGGAAGTGTACTGTCAAGCTTTTGCTGACGATGTCGTTCTGGTGTTCACAGGCCAATCGGGACAAATCCTTGAGCAGAAGGTCAATACGACAATGGACATGGTAGTGGAATGGGGATTCCTCAATAAACTCAACTTTGCAGCGCACAAGACCAACGCGATGCTGCTGACAAAAAAGTTGAAGTATGACCCCCCAAACCTCTCCATGGCTGGAGTCAGACTTGACTACGTCGACCAAGTCAAACTGCTAGGCCTAGTGATAGACCGCAGACTCACCTATAAAGCACATGTGTCCGCCCAATGTAAAAAGATAGCGGATATATACAAACAGCTAGCACGTGCAGCAAAGGTGACCTGGGGACTGAACAGCGAAATCACGAGAACGATATATGTTGCAGTGGTGGAACCCATCATACTCTACGCGGCAAACGTGTGGGCACATGCAGTGGATCTAGAAATGAACAGATCACAGATATGTGCCCTCCAAAGAGGCTTTGCTCAAAAAATATGTAAGTCCTACCGTACTGTTTCCCTCACCTCCGCACTTATCCTATCGGGTCTACTCCCCCTGGACCTGAGAATCCGAGAGGCAGCGAGCCTGTACAGAGCTAAGAAACATATCTCTCTAGACTACCTCCCCCCGGAAATGGAGCTCGAACAAAATGTAAGTGTTATGGACCAATCACATCCGTCCACGAAAACATACGTAGAGTACGAGCTCCTGGAAACCGACATAAGTCACATCACCGGACCCCAAATATACACAGACGGCAGCAAAATTGAGGGTCAAGTAGGTGCTGCCTTAACCTGGTGGGAGGAAGATAGAGAGATCGCATCATCCACCTTCAAGCTCCATCCCGACTGCACAGTCTTCCAATCGGAACTTTATGCCCTTTACAAGGCGACTCAACTAGTGACACACAGCACCAAGCCACTAGTGAACATCTTGAGCGACTCCAGATCGTCACTCGATCTGCTCAGGTGTTCCAAAACGAGTCACCCCCTTGCAAAGGGCATAAAGGAAAATATTGGGAGGATCAGGGCAGAAGGTAGAGATATTCGGATGTTCTGGTTGAGAGCACATGTGGGAACCGCCGGAAACGAGAGAGCCGATGAGCTCGCGAAATTGGCGGCACTCACAAGTGCTACTCAAGACTACAATAAGATCCCCATGTCCTATGTCAGAAGGAAAATCCGCGAGGAAACTGTACAAAACTGGCAAGACCGATATGAAACCGCGAGCACAGGTGCAATCACGAGACGGCTTCTACCGGATGTCAAAGAGGCATTCCGGCTTACGCGAACCGTGAAATTGTCACCTCTTCATGTGCAAATGATGACGGGACACGGGGGCATATCCGAATACCTCCACAGGTTCAAGCTGAAAGATAGCCCAGGGTGCGAGTGTGACCCTAACATCCCCGAAAGTGTCTGGCACATTATTTTAGAATGTCCCCGTTTCCTGGCCGCCAGGCAGGACCTCGAAACTGCGATGAACGTAAAGCTGCTGGAAGTGGATCTGCCTAACATCTTAGCAAATCCAAATACCAGAGAACACTTCCTGCCCTTCGTAGAGAGGTCTTTCCGAATAGCGGTCAAACAAAACGCCAACCTCCCGCCTCCCACTCGAAATACAACACCATCTGTCACTATACCCACTAACCAAACGCTAGCTAATAATCTCCCACCCTCCATTAGCAACATTATGCCCTCTCACACTACCCCCCCCAACTCAATAATAATTTCACAAATCCCACTAAGTCAACTTAAAAACGTACAAATTTCCGAACTGCTATCACATGGAGAGCAAGGGGAACCAGGAATACGTATCCGTGGTGTTGCTCTTTTTATGGATGGCAGTAAGGAAAGACTCGGAATAAGCTTCTGTCTAGCTAGAGCCAAGAATCGGATACGCTTGTCACCTGGTCTATCTAGCTTGCTAAATGGGAGCAGCTTCAAAACTACAATGAAGCGCAAAACTTTTAATGCAATGCCAGCGATGGCGGTTGTTGGCCACCCATGCCGATTAGTGCGACTGAAAAACAAGACAGTCATCCTGATCGAATGGGCGGAGCACACACCGTTTGCTCAAGCATGCTCGCTGCTCTCAAATATTGCCGAAATCACTGATAGCCCACGAGTGATAAGCGTAGACGCTATGTTAATCGAGTACTGCAAGGGAGAAGTCGAAGACCAACTAGGTTGCATCAAAGCCTCGGAACACCATGAGGTTGTGGTGTACGAAGACAGAGGGGAAAACTTGAGTTTCCTCAAAAGCCCCGAACACAACCGTGCAACTGATAGTTGGGGACATCCGACCCCGAGCTCAAAAAGTGGCTCAGAAAGACTACAGGAGAAATTAGTATCATCACCAACATCAATCAGAAACCGGCTAAGCAGCCCAACAACGAGCAGCGGCCGCGTCTCAGAGCTCCTGACAGCTTTCAGCGCCGCTACACGAAGCCTATTCCGACTACCATCCTCCCTATCCCCTACCCAATCAAAAACGAAAAAGCCAGCAGAACAGCCAGCCCTACCAAAGAAAACCAGAACGAGAGCTGACAAGGGACAAGTCTGTCCGCCCCAATACATCCCAGCACAGGAACCATCGAGCCACGCAGCAAACGCCTTCATAGAGTTCTTAGCCATAACGAAAGCGACAAAAGTAGTCAACGCTAAAACCTGCGAAAACATCTTGCAGTCGTTTAGGCTAGGAAACGACAACTTACTAAAGGTGAGACTTGAGGAAGCAGAAGCCGCAGTATACGACAATGACACAACCCAGGTCATCAAGGGAACGATGTCTGGTCAGTATATGGCGGCTTATAATGCGACAAGAGGTTTTGTGGTCCTGGATGAGGCAGAAACAGAACGAACAGGCAAACCAAAGTACGTGACACCCCAAAATGACCCCATTGTAGTCACAGCCCGGTGTACCAAGATAATGCTCGACGATCGGATCCTTGAAATGGCTAAATCTATTTCGGGGGATGCGGAGGTCGAGGCATATTGGAAACGCTGGGAAGTTCCTAAAATACAGTGGGTCAATGGAGTGCCGGGATGCGGCAAGTCAACTTGGGTGATACGCAACTTCGATGTGGACAGAGACGCTATCATCACAACAACAAAGGAGGCAGCCAAAGACCTGAGGGAGAAGCTTGCGCACCGAATCGGTGACTTGGCAAAGACCAAGGTGCGCACCATGGCTTCGGTCCTCGTAAATGGTTTTAAGAAGAATGAGAGCTACAGCCGCCTTTTGGTGGATGAAGCTCTCATAAACCATTTCGGGGCCGTTGTGATGGCTTCAAGGCTGTCCGGAGTTGGCGAACTTGTCCTCATCGGAGATGTAAATCAATTACCTTACATTGACAGAGAAGGTCTCTTCGAGATAAGGTACAATCGCCCTAACTTGGTTACAAACATCAGCCAAGAGTTGTTGTGCACGCACCGGAACCCAATGGATGTCGCGTACGCGTTGAGGGAAATATACTCAGGTATATATTCCTCGGCTCCCCGTATCCAGTCCCTAGAGCAGAAAGGATATACGAATGCGAAAATTCACAAAACTCTCCCAAACACCCTGTTTCTGGTTCACACCCAGGAAGAAAAGGAGACCCTGACCAATGAGGGCTACGGAGCAGGCACAGGATCTCGTATCCTTACAATCCACGAAGCACAGGGACTGACATACGAGTCAGTAATCGCAATAAAAACCAAGGGTAGAATGAAGCTGCACGAGAGCGTCCCACACGCAGTCGTCGCAGTCTCACGGCACACCGGGACTTTCACGTACTACGCTGACGACGCAAATGATGCTATTGGACGGTTCGTTCGGAGAGCGGTGGCTGCAAGGCGCAAAGACATCCGCGATTATAACCTAAAGATGGCAATTAGAGATCGTAACAGCGTGGTGATAGAGGCCCTGGTGAAAATGGACGTCGGTGGGTCAGAATAATAAAAAACTCAAGAGTTCAAATTTTATTGTATGCGTATGAATGTAGTTTTTAATTGTAGTTTTCTCTCCCTTTGGCAAGCGGATTGGCGCAGGCATTCGGAACGGTCATGCTCACGATAAAGTGTAGGCAAGCGGCGGCATCGTGTGTCGGGTCGCCCTCTTCCCTCACAAATGGTTGAGGAGGACGATGGCTGGCACGCGAGTCAACTCGTGAACGAGTGCTGCTTGAAGACACTGGTCCGTTCAGAATGCCTGTGCAAACCAGTTTGTCTCTTTTCTCTCTTGTAATAGTAATAGTATATATAATATTTGTAATAGTATATATAATAGTTATGTAAGATTAGCATCCCTAATAACTGTGTTCCCCGCTAAATATGTAATGCTCCCCATAGTAATGTAATTAATTAATAAATTTCTAAGTTAACCTAAAAAATGGCACGGACCCTGGAGTCTGTGGAAAAACTAATAAACCACATTAAAAAAAAAAAAAAAAAAAAAAAAAAAAAAAAAAAGTAGGGATCCCTGCGGTACGCCGGAAGGTATCCTCATTGGAGAAGAGGAAAACCCACCCAATACAATAGTCTGACATCGGTTACGAACATAGGAAGAGAACCATCTGAATAAGTTGCCTCTTATGCCTATTTTAAGAAGTTTCTCTAAAAGAATTAAATGGTCTATACGATCGAAACATTTACTATAGTCCGTGTAGATTACATCTACTTGAGATGGCTCAGACATATAACGGGACAAGAATTCACTACACAACAGTAGATTGGACGTGGTAGACCTACCCTTTAAGAACCCGTGCTGGTTAGGGTCAATACTATGTTTAAGTGAGGGATAGAGTTGGGCATAAACGAGTTTTTCTAAAACCTTAGCGAATAAACATAATTTAGAAATAGGCCTATAATTCTCAACTTTATTTTTGGGTCCTTTTTTATGTATTGGCGTTATGTAGGCGGTTTTCCAGACTTTAGGTACTATTCCTTCACTCAAAGAACGCCTATACAAAATAGAAATAGGTAAGGCTAAGCTACTGGCACAGTTGACTATAAATATTGCGGGGATGTTGTCAGGTCCTGCTGATTTATTGAGGTCAAGTGATTTTAACAACTTATGCACATAACCATCCGTTACGTCTATATTACCAATATCGGCAGACGATTTGCATAAGCGAGGAGAAATAGTCTCAAATTCGGGTTCAGACTGCATGTCATCGCTGAGAAAGGTTGAATGAAAATATTCACCGAACATATTACATATTTCATCGCCCTGGTCAGACGAGCGGTTACCGTACTGAAGCACCGAGGGATAAGTACTAGATTGGTTTTTACTTTTCACGTATGACCAGAACGCGCGTGGGTTATCTTTTATACAATTTTCAATGTTATTGATATAAGTGTTGAACATTTCACTTTCCATAACGCGAGCACGTTCTTTCAAAAATAAGTACGAGTTATGGTCGGAAGTGTTACCGTAGATTTTAAATTTTGTGTGATATTTATGTTTTTCTTTTAGTAATTTAATTAGAGGTCGCTTATACCAAAGAGGGTATTTACGAGAGGGAGTAACTGTTTTTGATATAATGTATTTATTACGCAAATTGTAAAGAGTAGTATAGAATAAAGAAACAGTTTAGTACAATATAGTGCTGCTGTCAACTAAAGACTTGTCGTCTGTCCACTTGCAGTTTAGTAAATAGCATATTTATTTACTCTCAATTACACAATTGACAGCATGAGGATTTAAACGAAGCATCATAATAATATTATAAGGGTGCGTACCATTTGGAGTTAAATTTGCTAAAAACGATAAAAACGATCACACTCCTAAAAAGTTGTTCCACTTGAGTCTTGGCATTATTTTCGCCATAAGCGCTATGACGCTACTGGAACAGTTTGAATTACCTATATCTAATGTCAAAACTGACAGAAGTGGCAAATTTTAGTGGCATTCTTAGCGTATTTATCCTAAATGGAACAGGGGAGAACAGTTACAAACGATTACAGTGATCACAACCATAGACGCAGAATGTGATTAAAATTATCGAAAATAACGAAATTAGCGTCAAATGGAATACGAGCTAAATGCAAAATTTTGTGAGTAAGTGAAGGTGTGAGTTTTTGTGTGTGTTACTGCTTCATGCTAAAACGACTGAATAATGAAACTTAGTATATTGATAGATTAGTAGTAATGTCACTAGCGGTCACCCATCCAACTCATGACCGTGCGCGACGTTACTTAACTTTACTGATCGGTTGAGAACAGCTAAGTAAACTTCGCTACGAACGCTTCAAACTCTTTTAACTATCAACTCTTCAAGCGCTTTTTACTATAAATAATATACCACCTCAAACTGTAACTGCAACAATTTCATTGAAAACGACATAGGACACATACAGATGGACAGACAGCAGAGTCATAAGACTCAGTTTTAGCCTTTGGGTAATAGGGAAAAATGAAACCCTTAAAAAAATCTTTTAATAATAACAAATATTTTAGGAAAACATTGAATTTTTAATTAAGAAAAACACACGATTCCGCCTAGTTTTCCTGTTGAGCCGACGTGACGTCATAAACGCCACGTAACCAAAACTAAAAGAATTTTCGACGCGTGTCACTTCTACAACATCCTCAGCAGGTTTTGACTCATCAAGCGAACGAACGTGAAATCTAAGAACAAAATTTCTCGATCGTGAGCTCGTAGACTTACTCGTATATAGTTGTTATTATTAAATAAGGATTTACGCAAATAATCTATTCATTCATCTTTAAATATCTAAGATAAATAAAGCTTTAAATGGGTACTTAGGTATTTTTGTAATTTCAATAAGCTAAGTTAATATTCACTTAGGTAAGTTAACTTAGATCAAAGGATCCATTTTTGCACGAACAACCGAACTTGAAAAACAATCTACGTAGAACGTACCGTAGATATTACTTTTCTCTATGGTACCTACCGAATGATTAAGTTTATTTGAACGTAAAAGAGAAAAAATAATACCTTGTTTCTTAACTTCAAAAACGAAGCAGGTTGTTTGTTGAACTGTTTGTATATGTTCATCGATATTTTCATCGAATTGTTTTTTTTAGTTATACCTCCCATATTTCCAGCTTTGTTAAGGAGTTTTTAAGCGCTCGTAGCGAGGTTTGCTTAGCCGTTCTGAACCGATCAGCTAAGTTAAGCAACGTCCACCGCGGTCATGAGTTGGATGGGTGACCACTAGTGACATTACTATGAGCACTTCCGTGCTCCGTCGGTCCCGGTTGTTGTCTTAGGATGGCAGTCGTTACAGCATGATGGTACGGCATTTTGAGAATACCCACCTGGCTAGCTACCACGCTCAAGTAGAAAATCTGTCGTCAAGCACCAACGGTGTGTTCCGGCAGCCGTCCTTGAGAGCCAGTAATTCTAGGTTAAGCATGTTAACACCTTCGACCACATGATCACTTACCATAAGGAGAGATAGTTGTTTAAGGCTAGCTTATAATTTTTTTTTTGTATCATGACCACCTCTTCTTATTTTTGTTTAAAGCTGATAGACTTATAGCCTTTGACCTGATCACCTGAATGGTAAGTGATGATGTGGTCGAAGATATTGTTCAAGTTAACCTAGAATAACTGGCAGTGTCCCTTGCTACTTACGGGGTCGATTTATTATCAAGGTAGGAAAAAAAAACAGTTATCGGAGTGTAACTCAAAAACGCTTTGACTTACTTTGATTATTTTGATGAAATTTAAATGGGACCACACGACAAGACTCAGCTTCCAAATAAAAAAAAACCTCAAAAACGGTTTACCCAGTAAAAACTAATATAGTAAAAAACATTACAAAATAATACAGACGTATCGAGAACCTTCTCCTTTTTTTAAAGTCGGTTAAAAATGGGAGAAACGGTACCGGTGTTTCTACCATGGCAAAATTAAAACTAGCGACGAATCCTGATTGAGTCTCAGTAGTGTGCGCATGTGCGTCTACTGCATGCTTGTCTTCCTGTCTTTGTCAGCCATTAAAAGGTATCATATACAATGGAAATGTAGCTGTGTGCATTATATGCGCGTGTTTAATTATCTCTACATTATATTGTCGTGATATTAGAGCATATTGTTGTCTTAAGTTTTCGCGATTATTACACATAGTAATTAAACAACGTTAAACCGTATAAACTTGTTTAATGACTATATTAGAGCATACCCTATTTTCCTTTTTTAGGGTTCCGTACCCAAAGGGTAAAAACGGGACCCTATTACTGATACTTCGCTGTCCGTCCGTCCGTCCGTCTGTCACCAGGCTGTATCTCAAGAACGGTGATAGCTAGATAGTTGAAATTTTCACAGATGATGTATTTCTATTGCTGGTATAAAAACAAATAGTAAAAATAAAATAAATATTTAAGGAGGGCTCCCATACAACAAACTTGATTTTTTTACCATTTCTCGCTCGATACTAATAACGGTGAAAGTTAGAGCTTTAACTATTCACAGCATATTTAGTTTAATATTCTCTTTAAATATAATTAATTATATTAAAATAAAATAATTAAGGGGGCTCCATACAATAAAAGAGGTTTTCGCCGTTTATTTGCTAAAAATAATAATAATGAAAACGAGATAATGGTACGGAACCCTTCGTGCGCGAGTCCCACTCGCACTTGGCCGGTTTTTTAATTAAATCGATGGCCTGGAGCGTCCAATTCAAAAACATTTAAAATGTTACTGTCATGTCACGTCGAGATGGATATTCGCTCCAATAATGCTTATCCAATATTTGTAACGCCGAAAGGCACTTTTCCAATTTACGACGGGGTTTTTGATGTGAATAAAATGTGATTGTTACAAAATACAGCTTTATCCCGTGCTATCTGAGGGGTGACAACGGAACGGCAAGAAAATAAACTGTTTTTATTGGAGTAAAATAAGGTACTTAAAGGTATTATTGTTAAATATACGTAAAATAATAACAAATATTTTATGAAAACATCAAATTAATATTTCAATAAAACACTTAAAATATATCTAGTGACAATTCCGCCTAATAATCTATTTATTATACGTGAAAAAAATTTTTTACTGAACCGTTTTTTATAGAACTTACTGTGCCGTGGGAAACAAACATACCTAAAGACCACACAATAAAAACTAACAAATATTATGACCTAACAAATGAATTAATCATAAACGGTTATGTGGTTAATTTATATGCTGTAGAAGTCGGAGCAAAATCCCTATACAACCTACTAAAAGACCTTGGCCTGTCAAGAACAACCGTAACTTCCATCCTAGAACGTGTATCCAAGGCGGCATTAGTAGGATCTTACCAAATTTGGTTAGGCAGGGGAGGAGGCTCGAGCGGTGAAAGGGAGCATTGATGCATCATAAAGGGGCCCCTTAACCTTACTCACTGGGTTGCAAGTCCCAGGCACCTTGACTGGAGCCTCTTCCTCTGCAACGCTATGGACCCGGCACCCGCACGGTGAATCCATGGAATGCTAAGTAAATTCGTCTCTATATGTTAGCCTTTGACCAATATCTCACCTGGTAAGTGATGATGTGGTCGTTGTGCGTTAGGTGTTGTTCAGCGTAACCTATAATTACTGGCTCTCAAGGACAGCTGCCGGAACACACCGTTAGGTGCTTGGCGACAGATTTTCTACTTGACGGTGGTAGCTTGCCAGGCGGGCATTCACAAAATGCCCTACCACTATGCAATAACGACTGTTATCCTAAGACAACAACCGGGACCGACGGCTTAACGTGCGCTCCGAAGCACGGAAGCACTCAGTACTAATGTCACTAGCGGTCACCCTTCCAACTCATGACCGCGATGGACGTTGCTTAACTTTGCTGATCGGTTGAGAACAGCTAAGCACACTTCGCTACGAGCGCTTCGAATTTTCGTTTAAATGTTATGTAGCATATTTTTTTCAAAAGGAAATATAGGAGTAATAAGACGGGGGTGCATAAATGAGACCGTGGGGTGCCGGGCTTGAATGTCACAATTGCTACAGTCCGCGAGGCATAAGCTGAGCTTTGCATTAGTGTGAGTGATCACCAATCGGCAGGAGCGCGGCGAGACAGAATGGCGCCGCGCCTCAGGCCGGTTACCCAAAATCAGGTTTTTACCGGGCGAAAATGGCGCCGCGCCTAAGGCCGGTTGTCACACCTACACTATCCATGTACACTCACACAAATGCAAAGCTCAGCTTATACCTCGCGGACTGTACCTGTGGGTCTAGTAAGAGGCGACTAAAGGTAAATTACAGTGGGCAGCAGCGCCTGCTGATGTAGATACTGCTATCTTAAACTACGCCTGCCAAGCGTAGGGATTATGGCAAACCCTGACCAAGCTGATACAGTACAGTACAAAATTCATATGAATTTTCTACTGAACCAGCCGGATCGTCCACTGCTGAACACAGCCTCCCCTATTAAGGAGCTATTTGCCATAATCCCCACGCTTGGCAGGCGTATTGGGGATCGCAGAGTAAGATGGCAGTTCTTTAGAAGGCGCTGCTACCCACCTTCCAGTAATTTGCCCTAAGTCGCCTCTTACGACACTCACGCACTGAGAAAAATGACTTCCGCCCTTCATTACTTATTAACGTACAGAATAATTAATAATGCTGATGCCTGTAATAATATCATGAGTATGATGAAATGGCACGAAGGCTAATTCTAGTGATGGAAACAGATAATTCTGTTTTCATCACTAGAAGTTTCAATTCGGATAACAAACAAAAGTCATGACAGCCTTTCATTCAAAAATAAAGGTACTAAATACTAAATTATAACGATTTACCTGCTTTTTTTCTTTTTATTTCATAACAAATTTTCAAGTTTGTCGTGAGCAAAAAGTATCACGATAGTTAATTGTCGTGATATCAAGAATTAGTGCGGAACCAAAAATAAAACTAGAACATGACTAAAAAACATAATTTTCTACCCCAAAAATTGTAAATGAATCATAAGCAGTATTGGGTTTTTACCAAAAATTTACAATGATGTAACTACGAGTATCTAGATAATTATTCGTTGGCAAAAAAATTAAAGATTATAATGTCATGTTCAACTTTCGTGACCGACACGACGTCCCTTACATACACGTTGCAATGACGCGAATGCTTGCCTGGCTGGCTGCCACCCTCAAGTAGAAAATCTGTTTCAAAGCTAACCTAATGTACTTTTATTTTACGTCACGTTGAAGCCAATATCCATTCTGCCATCAGAAATTCATCTCATTCTTTGTGGTATTGAGTAAATTCTATATCAAATAAACTAATTTTATTAAGAAACTTCTTCATGATGCACACTATTCACTCCTTAAAATTTCATCAAGATCTGTTCAGCCATATTAATGTCAAAGAGTTGAAACTGATAGTTCCTTTTGCAATACCTAGATGGCGCTATCCATATTTACGCTCATTCCTATACAAAATGCGTATGAATGTTTGAAATCCTGCATCGCGCTAACGAAATAATCCGACGGTTCCGAAAGATATTCAGCTAACATTATACTAAATATATTGACATCGGCAACACTCGGCAGTCTACTGCAGCAGAAATACCAGGAAAATACGCATTAAAAGTTATGAGTCCACGATAATATACGAGAAAGCTCTTTAAAACTGCCATGATAATATCGAAAAGATATCAAAGCATTCCCGTTAAGTTGTTAGAAAATTTATTGTTATATCGTGAATTTCACAATAATTTATCATATGATAATTAAAACTATACCATTCATTCTTAAGTTTTGGTGATTCCAATTCAGAGTTTGTCATGATATTTTGCTATGACGCGTACTGAAAAAACATGAGTAGGTACCTATTCAGCACTAACAAATTTGTGATGTTTCCTGGTTTTTTATCGTAACATCCATTCATGGTATATTATTGTGATCTACGTGCAAATTGTAATTAAATACTCTTGGTCCGCATTTATTGGGAATACGGATATTTATTTCAAAATTCCTTTACAATTATCATGAATCATGACAGTCATTTTTCTCTGTGCAGGATGATATGGGGAGGTGCAATTCTAACCCGGCACCCCACGGGGTAACAAGGAATTTTCTACACCCCTGTCTTATTACTCCTATATTTCGTGTCCATCCAAATATTGCTTAGAACAAATAGCTGTAAGGGATATGTTCGCCCACTGTAAAAATTGATTGTATAAGCCTTCGCATTTTCATATATTATAATGCAGTGGTGTGTACCATAAAGAATTGTAAATCTATCTGTCTAAAGGGGTGTAATTCATTTAAAGCCTTTGTCTTTGTGTTGTGTGTACCTATGTATGTGTGTGTATCAATACTGTCTCGTAGCGTCGTAGCTCAAACGTGAGGCCCGATTTCGATTCGGGTTTCGAAAAAGCTTTTGAAGCGTTCGGATAAAACGTAGCTTGCTCGGTCTTTCTTTACTGGTCTGATATTATCTTTCAGAAGGTATACGTAAAGTCGCCGGCCCCGGTTGTTGTTTTAGGATAGTAGTCGTTACGTTTTGCTAATGCCCGCCTGGCTAGCGACTATCCTCAAGTAGTAAATCTGTCGCCAACCACCTAACACTGTGTTCCGGCAGCAGTCCTTGAGAGGCAGTAAAATTACAGGCACATGAGACAAACAACTGTACGTCTCAGTGTGACGGGCACAGTGCAATTCGTCATTCACGAAATGCATCTGGGTTGAGGGGGGCCTCGGGCTTGTTCCGTCACAATAACATAAAAAAAATGTAGCTGTCATTTATAAGAGAGTCGTAGACGCCAAAATTTTATAAATGATTTTGACTTAGACTTTGACTGCAAGTTTTCTTAAAAGATGTGTTGATATATATGGATTTCCGTAAACTAACGCCTGAACGTTAATTATCTTCACTTCTAAAGTATCTGAGTACGTTAAAAATAAAATCATTCTCCAAAAAGGTTATATCCACAAACGTCGTGAACTACACAAAAGAAAGTCGGGAATCCGGAACCATCCGGAACTACGGGCGTAAATTCAGTCCAGTAAATACAGAAGCGAGGTCCTGTTCAAAGACAAAGGAATCTTGTGTTTTTGTTTCGTTGGCTTACCGGAAGGTTCAACTCGGGTATATAAAGGGTTAAAGTTAAACAGTGAAGTTTTTATCGAGACACTTTGAGGGGATGTTATTGTCTGGGAAGTAAAATTTTTGGTAAGTTTATTTTCTTGTATTTCGCGACGCGATCACGCCACGGTGCTAACAGCGCTGGTGCATTTCTTGTTCAAAGTTGCCTTTAGTATTTCAATGAGGAAATTCTGCGAGTTCTCTTGGCACATTGCCGAATCTTTCAAATTATTTGTTTTTACACAGTTTTGTTTTTATTACTTCTTTTCTATATTGTTACATGAAAACAATATGAGAGTGAAAAAATATAGTGTAATTGATCAAAGGCAAAATATTCATATATTCTAGCAGTATATATGAATATTATGGCTATATTGCGTTATCACAAAATTGCCAAAAATTATATAATTTGTAATGAACGTCCTTCACGTCGAAATACTTAAAACTAACAATACTATACGTAAAACTAACAATACCGGTATAGCTAAACGAGCATTTTCATACAAAGGGCCTCGGCTATACGAGCTAATAGATAGCAAACTAAAAATTTTTACGACGCCACGTCATGTTTGCAAAAAGAAAGTAGCAGAGTGGTTAGCTAACACTAACTACAATGCGACAGAAATGTTACTGAAGCCCAACACTTAACGATGCGGGGCCTGCTTCTACATGATGGGTTAATTGGTCATATACTTAGTTATTTAGAATTCCATTATATCTGGACAAGTCATTTACTTATAACCATAATCCTGTCAAAATGTTGAAACAGGTCATGGGACCTGTTCCTGCATTATTTACCATAATTTCTTTTATGTGAATATCAAAATAATCCTACTGTATAAATAAGTATACCCGGTACTAATGTATTTATTGTATTTCTTTATTCTATTTATAAATAATGTAGCTAACAGGTTATTTATTACTTATCTTATATTACACTTATTACATTGCTCATACTTACTTACACGCAGTCACAGTCTTACACATTTAGTAATCAAAGCAATTTCAAGCATACCATAACTTATTTGATGTTTTTGCAATGTATCCTAAGATTAGTTGAGTTTCTAATAAGCAAGTTATACACGCTTTTCTAAATTATATTTAGTAACATTTGTAACTTCCTACTGTAGTTATTTATATATATATATTTTTTTCATAATACTTACTTTGTTTTGATGTTTATATAAAATATTCAGAGGCAAAATAATAGAAGAGACTGAATCTCACAACACAGGCCACCCTAGTGTGAGGTTCAGAGAACCTTACTCCTTCTTTTGCTGCACAAAAACTATGTAATTTACTTATAGCTTAGTCTTAAGTTTTTTGGGATGAATAAATTATTATAATTATTATTATTAAAATCAACATTCCTCTGCCAGTCACAAAAACATCCCTTTAACAATATTGCAAAATACCTTTCGAGGTGGTCCCATTTAAATTTCATTAAAATGTGTTTCGCTGATATATGTATTTATTTATTAGGCACACAAAACAGGACAGCGTCAAATATATACATAATATATATATATATATATATATATATATATATATATATTTTATGTTATTGTGATGTAACAAGCGCGAGGCCCACCTGATGTTAAGCGGTATCCTCTGCCTATAACAGATGCATTTCATCAAGTGACGAACTGCACTGCGCCCATCACCTTGAGACATAACTGTTAAGTCTCATTTTGCCTGTTATTTCGCTGGCTCTCAAGGACTGCTGCCGGAACACACCGTTAGGTGCTTGGCGACAGATTTTCTACTTGAGGGTGGTCGCTAGCCAGGCGGGCATTCGCAAAATGCCCTACCACCATGCGGTGAAGCTCAAGCTCTGGGCGGGATTCGAACCATGGACCTGCTGCGCGGCAGTCCATAGCCAATGCCACTGAGCCATCACTGCTTTAATATGCTTCTAGTTTGTCAGTTTTCCATAAAATTATATCAATCAAAATTATTTAGAAAAATAGTTTTGTACGGGAATTCTTATTTTCACGTTTACACACATTTTAATTATTACAGATAAAAGGTATTAAAACAAAAAACTGGCAAACCAAAAGTCATACATTAGGCTCAAGAATATGCACACTAAATTTTAACAAGAATGAACACTTGGTTTTTTTTTAATATTATGGGTGACAAACAAGCAGACAGCCAGACAGTCTGATGGTAAACGGTAACCGCCGCCTATGGCCATCTGCAACACTAGTTGCGCTGCCGATGCGTTGCCTGCCCAGAGAGGAATTTGTAGATGCCCCTTTTGGAAAGGTCCATGTCGTAGCTTCGCGGAAATACCTCCGGAGGATGGTCGTTCCACATCCCACAAGTACGCGGAAGAAAGGAGCGACCAAAGAGAACACTGTGTGATGTCCATACTTGCTGGATGTGGGGGTGGTCTTTTGACGGTGTCGAGATGTGCGGTGGTGAAATTTCGACGCAGGAATAAGGTCAAAAAGCGCGTCGGAACATCCCCGAAAAACAAGTGGTAAAAAACACACAGGGAACCTGTGTTTAAATTATGACGAACACACTAAGAGACACTAAGCCTTTTAATGGTATTTGAAAATCTTTTCGATGGCAAAAAATAATATTTTAGGCGAATGAATGTTTATGTAAGAAGTTATGCGCTACTAAAATGCACTCATTTTCTTTGGATAATATGAGGTTACTGTTTTGAATCAGCATTGTAGCGACTTTAACAAGTTATTTCATACTTCCCAGTATTAGAAGTCGATTCCGCTTACTATAAAAATATTTTTAATTATCTTTTTATTTTTATAGTTTGATCGTAAACTAATAATATCCATTTTCATATTGTTAGGTTTGCAATAACGCCTGCTATGCGGATTACATTACAAATCACAAATATATGTTATGTTAGCTCAATTGGTTAGAGCATACCCCGGCTCAAGGGGTGGATGGACGCGGGTTCGAATCCCGCACATGACTTAAATTTTTCCTATCGTATATTTGTGATTTTGTAATAATATCCTTGATAGAAAATATATGCTACCGACTACACACAAGAGAAAATGGTGTGAAGATGATGGTGTTACCTATATTTCTCTATGGTATTACCTATTCCCAGATACTTTTATGTCCAGCATAAATAACACAAAGAAGTAACCCATTGTCAAGTATTTAAATTACCCGCCATGTCTCCCAAATTAATTAAAAACATTCATTTAACTGGCAACATTCGCGGTAGAATAAAACAGCGCACACGGCGCGTGTTCACGAGTGTAAAACAAACGGCAGCGCTTATTGCCATATAAATCACTCTGGGAGGTGCACTGTTTTGAATTTATGCTTACTAGGGATGCGAAACGGACTTGGGATTTGCAGTCTTGATCCATATTTCGGGAATACTTATTGTATATGCGTAGTACAAGCATAGACAGTACGGCTAACACCTTTGCTCACTTGGAACCCTCTAGTAAACCCTATTTAGATTCAAATTTATTTCAAAGTCTATAATTTTTTAAGAAAATTCGTTTATTTAATGGTTTTTATTAAGCTTCTCTTGACCAACGAACAGATTTACGACCATTTCAAAGACACATACGAAGTGCCCAAGCATGGGAGTACATATGAGGATCCGACACACCAAAGGCCACATGATCCTCATGTTGAGTTTAAAATCGGCTCACCTACTTTGGAGGAAATAACCAATCAATTGAAAAAGAAAACATCTAAATCAGCTCCAGGTCCTGATGGTATCCCATATGTAGTATATAAAAAGTGTCCATCGGTTCGTAAACATCTCTTGAATATCTTCGTTAAGATCTGGTCAAGCAAGCAAATACCAGTGGCATTTGGAAAAGCCATTTTTGTCCTCATTACAAAAAAAGATGAAGTAACTCATCCAAAAGATACTAGGCCGATCGCTTTAACCAATACAATATCCAAAATATTTTTCTCAATTTTACAAACTAGAATGACACAATATATGATTAACAATAGGTATTTCAGGCCAAATCACCAGGAAGGGTTCTTGCCTGGAATTTCTGGATGCCTGGAACACAATACTCTACTAGCGGAAAGTTTAAAGGACGCCAGAACACATGAAAGGCAATTAACAGTTTGCTGGATAGACTGGGAGAACGCGTTTGGTTCTGTGCAGCACGAACTGCTGTTGTTCGCAATGAAATGGTATAACTTTCCACTTGTAGTCAGCGACATCATCGCATCATATTACTCTCAATTAAAATTTGTTATATCATCCAAAAAGGGACATACTAACACCCTGCAATATAATGTGGGTTTGTTCCAAGGTTGCTGCTTGTCACCAATAGCGTTTAATATAGTAATTAATATTTTAATTGACAAGCTAATTAGTCATGAAAAAAAGTGGGGCTATCGGTTTAAGATAAATAACAGATACACAGAATCCATCTTAGCTTTTGCTGACGACCTTGCAATACTGACACGTAACCCAAAACAGTGTCAAGAACTTTTACGAGAAGTGGATGAGTTCTGTGCATGGACTAACGGATTGAGAACAAAACCTAGTAAATGCCACTGTCTGTGTCTGGGTAGACGGAACACCAAATTTACCTCTTACGATCCGGGACTGTTGATAGGAGGAGAATGTGTTTCCACAATTGCTGAATCTGTGCCATTTAAATTTCTTGGTAGGAAGATAGATTACAAAGGACGAACACCATCTCTAGATACTGTTGTTGATAGCTTTCTTAAAGATCTTAGTATGGTAGACCAACAACCAATAAGCAACATTAAAAAAGCTTGGATATACGACAACTACTTAACATCACGTCTGACTTGGCCTTTTCTAGTATACGACTAAAGCCCTTTTAACAAAACTGGATGCAAACGTCATCAGGACACTGAAGTCATGGTTGGGGCTCGCTATTTCGGCAGATCCATCTACTTTATTTAGGGATCAAAATAATTTTGGGATGAAATTAAAGAAACCATCGGAGCTCTATAAACACCTCAGAGTTACCAAAACGCACGTCTTACTAAAATCTCAAGACGATATAGTCGCATCTCTCCCAAAAGACAAAAGTGCCTCCGATCTTGATTCAAGGCTTCAATTCCATAAACGATTTATGATAGGTGCACAGGCCAGCAAAGCGGGTTTTGGGTCGAGTAAGAAAGTTGAGGATAAAGACGTTGTAAAATCTTTTCTACAACAAGACGAAAATGATAGCTATAAAGTGCATGCAATGAGCTTGGAAATGCAAAGTGAGTGGCTAACCATAGGTGAATTTTGTATCCCTCTGGCATTAAAGTGGCGCACCTTGATATACGATTGGTCACCTGCCTTATTAAAATTCTATCTTAACGCCTTTCAGATGACCCTCCCAGACCAAAGTAATTTAGTAAGATGGGGTAAAGCCACCGAAAAGTCTTGCGGTATTTGTCGGGAGGCCATAGGTACAGCACGGCACTTATTGGTAGGTTGCAAGGTGCTCCTCGATAGGGGTCATTATTCCCGTCGCCACGATAGAGTCCTCGAAATCATACGTGAAGCGGCGAGTCTCGCGGTAGCTAGAGCAAAAAAAGGTTTGACCACGAACAAGCGACACGTTGCTTTTGTAAAAGAAGGGTCATCTACAAAAACTAAATCCAAGCCTTACTCCATCTTAGGCGCAGCTCCCGATTGGACTCTTTTGATGGACACGTATGAAAAACATTACAAAATCCCTGAGGATGTTGGTGTTTCGTCATCCAGACCAGACATATTTCTATACTCAAAGAATCTAAAACGCATAGTACTTATAGAACTTACTGTGCCGTGGGAAACAAACATACCTAAAGACCACACAATAAAAACTAACAAATATTATGACCTAACAAATGAATTAATCAAAAACGGTTATGTGGTTAATTTATATGCTGTAGAAGTCGGAGCAAGGGGTATACCAGCAAAATCCCTATACAACCTACTAAAAGACCTTGGCCTGTCAAGAACAACCGTAACTTCCATCTTAGAACGTGTATCCAAGGCGGCATTAGTAGGATCTTACCAAATTTGGTTAGGCAGGGGAGGAGGCTCGAGCGGTGAAAGGGAGCATTGATGCATCATAAAGGGGCCCCTTAACCTTACTCACTGGGTTGCAAGTCCCAGGCACCTTGACTGGAGCCTCTTCCTCTGCAACGCTATGGACCCGGCACCCGCACGGTGAATCCATGGAAAGCTAAGTAAATTCGTCTCATCATTTTATTTATTACAATCATATGATTTTTTTTGTGAGTTTATTCAACGCCCCCATTGCTACCTGTTAGGTCGTAGGAGCACTTTCCGTCTAACTGACATGTGAAACTGCGATCCCCAAGACGCCTGCCAAGCGTGAGGATTATAACAAATCCCCCTTAATGAGGGAGGCTGTGTTCAGCAGTGGATGATACACTACAGTTATTACCCTGCTCAAATAAGGGAGCCAAAAAATAATTAAATTTAACATAGAAAACGTTCGATTATGAGTCGGATGGTCTTCAATGATATACATCTTTGCTGACCAATTGTCCACAGTAAAACGCCATGGGAGCGTAACGCCCTTATTTGAAAAGGTACTCTCGTTTCGAAAGCATAAAGTTTGCAATGTAAAATGATTGTTTTATCAATGATTAGTGATGACACCACATTATGGTATTAACTTTCACATCCTATCAACAGCGGTTATACGTCCACTGTTGAAAAAATCCTCTAACGTGGCCGTCTTGTGGATTGCAGTGTAAGAGGGCAGAAGTTGTTCACAAAGCGCTGCTGCCAATCTTCTGATAGTTTGTTGACTTCCCCAAGAATATATGGAGAGGGGAGTGGGGGTGCATTACTTGTCAAGTAGTAGTCCCACAACAATTTTTATATATTTATTAGCATTGATTGCTTTAATATGACATTAACTTGGCTGCACCTTATAATGTATTTTTCTTCCTTTAAGATAAGCTTTTGTTAGCTTATAAATAACAAATCATTTAAACAAAAAGAACATTGACAAAGCAAGTATATTAACGTGAGTGTGATTAAATATTAGGCCTGGGGCCCGATTCTCTTAGCTATTGAACGGCGTTAACGCAACTTAATTGCATGAAAATTGTAGTTTTTGACAGTACCCGTAGTCTGCCCGCTATTTAGGTTCGATCGCAAGTCAGTGGCTTGCTATCAATAGTTTTTGACATATTTATAAGTAAGCTATTTTGTTGCGATTGCGTTGCTACAGTGGCATACAATATTTTGGAGGATTTTAGATTGAAAAATAGCTAAATGATTTAAATATATTTATTTAATGTATTGTCTGCTAGAAAACTACTGTATTGATGTTTTGAATGGTGCTTGAGTGATATAAGTTTTCATTATTATTTCAGTGGCAAGATTTGCAAGCCATGTGATAGCGACGACATTGCTATACAACAGCGATTAGGAGCTAGAATTAGCAGACTACTGAATTTGACATTAACAGTAGTTCGATATCAGAAGCATCGCAGTAGTGTGGCGTTTGGTCAATAGCTAAGAGAATTGGGGCCCCGGGCTACCGAATGTATCTCAGCAACTGAAAAATACTAGTTCAAGGGTAGATAATATGCCAAGATTGTGGTAAGTGGAAGTCTAAGATCTCTTTTCTTCATTTCAAGTAACAGTCTTACCTTTAGAGTTTGTATTCTAATCATCAAGTTTGACGCCATCTTTAAATAAGCACATAACTTGTCAGTGTTTTTTGTTTTTACTGTCTTTTGGTAGATATCCTTGTGGATCTTGGTAAGATATCTTAGTAGATAACTACATATTTTGTGACTATGTCAACTGGCGTTCAAGTACTTATGAGTTCAAAGATACAGCCCTTTAGAGGTGGAACGGATATACAGCACAGACTTAGTTATATGGTCCTGTATCCTCTAATTGTTAGAGGATACAGGATAGGATAGGATTCTGTTAAACTCTAACAGTCTGTTAAAGTCTAACAGAATCCTATCAACGAAGTAAACACCAAATTAGTTAATAGTCTTGCCAGTCTTGGTCTTGGTTTTACTAAGAACTATGGTTCTAATGAACCAAGACTGACCTAATTTTTAAGTTCTTGCCCATCACTACGGAAGTGAGCTTGACATTTTTAATAAAATGCCAAAAACATCATCGCCTATGTATAATACACCGCAGAATGATAAAGCGCCGGCCTGCTGATTTCGGAACGATGAAAAATTGCAGCTTTTTGATTTATGTCACCAAGTTTAAAGGAAAATTCGTTGGAGATTTATGAGTTTTTTAATAGCTTTTCTATTGTGTTCATATTCACAAACTACCTACCTACTTTGTAGTCGTATAGTCGATATTGAATCTATGGTCTGTTCTGTGCCCTCCCGCTCTCCTGTGATTGTAATTAACGAATAAGTAAAAAATGCGCCTGTAGTAGAGCTTGCCCAAGCATCCTTAACTAATTACCTTGGATAAGCAACGTCCGCTGCTTCGATCATCACTTGAATGAGTGACCGTGAGTGGCATTTACTAGTGAGTGCTACTGTACTTCGGAGGGCACGTTAAGCCGTCTGACAGTCGCCAAGCACAATGATAAGTTCCGGCAACTCAGAGCCAGCTCCCGTAACAGGATACGCCTGCTTTTCCACCTTCTACCACACCACTTACCTTCAGCGGTCCAACAACGTATTTTTTTTCTAAATCTGATTAATATCATATAAATTTAAAAAAAAGAACAACCGAAGAACAAATAGTTTTTTTATATTTTTATTTTTTTATACCTGTTAGGTTAGCCTTTGACCACTATCTCACCTGACGGTAAGTGATGATGTGGTCGAAGATGTTGTTCAGACTAACCTAGCTAGTACTGGCTCTCAAGGACAGCTGCCGGAACACACCGTTAGGTGCTTGGAGACAGATTTTCTACTTGAGGGTGGTGGCTTGCCAGGCGGGCATTCGTAAAATGCCCTAACACAATGCAAAATATTATAAAACAAAAAATAAATGAACCAAAACATCACGTACAGTATTTTTTGATCATTTTACATCAAGTTAAAATGATAACATCTTCAATGTAGTCGATTCCAATTCAATACGCATTATTATAGAGATAACTCAAATACTACTCGTCAGATCTTATAATCAAATTTAAATGGGACTACATGACTTGCATCAGCTTTCTGTTATAAAAAAGTAATAAAAATCGGTACACCATGTAAAAAGTTATGAGGTAACAATCACAAAAAATTACAGTCGAATAATTGGGAACCGAATTTTTTACCGACTTAAAAAAAGGAAGCTTTTTTGAGCTTGCCGGTTAAAAATGGTGGTTTGTGATTACGTATTACAAGTTCCTTGCCTTCTCTTTTCGCAGTCGCTCTATACATTTATTTTGCTGAACGTGGCAGTACAATGTAAAATAATTTTTTAAGTGACCTTCTTCATAAGAGCGTCGTAGACGCCTAAATTGCATAAAGGATTTTGACTTTAAACGAGGATTGTGACACTGCAAATTTCATGGACAGCCATCATGCGGGGGACATATCCGTTTCGACACTTCAACATAAAGAAAAACCACAAATATACGATAGGAAAAATTTAAGTCATTTGTGGGAACCCATGTCCATCCACCCCGGAACTCCGTAATTCGCATAGCAGGCCGTATTGCAAACATAAAAATATAAAAAAAAGAAAAACCTCCTATATACAGAGTTATTGATAAATGGCTAACAACCTCTTAGGGTTGACTTCTGCTAGTCCTAACAAACATATTGACATGTTATATTTTTATTTTAATACTCTTGTGCCTGTAATGTATTATTTCATATTTTTTATTACTTTGCTCGATGTAAACATTCAAAACTCTATTCAAAGGGAGCACAGCGCGGTCCAGTGCTGCCGCGGCGAACTTGGCTCGGAATAGACATTAAAATACATATACGTACTTATTTTTTTTATTGGAATTATTTTTGTTTTCGAAAAAAAACAAGTCCTAATGTTTGTTGTGACTAGCAGAAGTCAACCCTAAGAGGTTGTTAGCCATTTACCAATAACCCTGTATATTCTATGAGAAAACGGCGTTTTAATGTACGTCTATATATCTACAGCTTAGTTAAGACACCTGAACATCTTGACTGCGAGATTAAGCAAGGATTACAGCCAACGAGAAGATAGATTGTAAGACCTACCCAAGGATCTAAGTCAGTAATCTCCTCATCAACAACTTTAACTTGAACAAGCAGGAAAATGTTGCCATACGAGCAAATAGTTAAAATTTTTCTTGTTTTTTTTATGTTATTGTGACCGAACAAGCCCGAGGCCCACCTGATGTTAAGTGGACTAACCTCTGCCTATAACAGACGCATTTCGTCAACGACGAATTTTCTACTTGAGGGTGGTCGCTAGCCAGGCGGGCATTCGCAAAATGCCCTTCCACCATGGGGTGAAGCTCAAGCCCGCGGCTCATGCCACCTGCTGTATATATGGGCACGTTAAGCCGTCGGTCCCGGTTGTTGTCTTAGGATGGCAGTCATTATAGCATGGTGGTAGGGAATTTTGCGAATGCCCGCCGGGCTAGCTATCACCCTCAAGTAGAAAATCTGTCACCAAGCACCTAACGGTGTGTTCCGGCAGCTGTCCTTGAGAGCCAGTACTTCTAGTTAGCCTGAACAATATCTTCGACCACAACATCATTTACCATCAGGTGAGATAGTGGTGGCTATCAGGCATAAAAAAAAAAGATTATGGTTCAAAACTAAAAAAAATATATAAAAGCGAGAGAAAATAACAACAAAGTATCAAGATTTCAGTTCTCTCTTTCCCTCTCATCAAATCCAAGGTTTATAAAATGTCTCGAATCCAAACAGGGTCTTATACTAAATTATTCATACGGCGATTACCAAGCTTATCCAAGGTTTATGCAAAATACCCCAGCACCCCACCAGGCGGGGCGAATTATTAACATTGAATATTTATATGCATCTTGAATATTACGAATATACTTTGACGGGGATGAAAAGATCCTCTTTTGATTTTAAGGGTTCCGTACGAGAAAAGGGAATCCTTTTACGATGCTTAAATGGAAGTTTTAAATGCGGTCAGTCCCTCTGAAGGTATGTATTGTATCTTTAATTCTTTAGATGCGTTATAGAAATAATTACTTTTTAAAATCCGTCTTCTACAGCTGAAAAGTAATTCATTGAAATTGGGTTTTATATACCTAGGTGACATAAGTAATTTTTCTAGTTTTATTTCAAAAACGAACTACTGTACCGATTTTGATAAAAAAAATATGGTACCACTACTGAAGTATGGCGTACCAAACAAAAACAGGATTCATCAACATCGTTTCGTTATTTGCGAAGTAATCTCGTTACAAAAATTAAAAAAAAATACATATATTTAATCGAATTAAAAACAGAAGTTTTCAAATGAAGCAGATTGGTTGATTGTCGCACCTCTCCTTATATAAAATTCGAGTCCAGCCAGTTTCGATAGGAAAGTGGGTAAAGCACCCAGTGCGAAAACCCGGGGGACGTGCGGGCTCGAATCATGACACGAAAATTTTGTGCTCGTATTTTTTTCTTTCTTTTAATGTGAATAAAACAAATTGTATATTGGTACGGAACCCTCAATTTGCGTGTACCGACTCGTACTTGGCCGGTTTTCATTATTTACCCATGGCATATTCATGAGGTATGAAAGACAAACGTTCTATTTGCATAAAATATCTGTTGCTAATCTGGTACGATTATTTCCGGGAGCTGACCGAAAATACTTTGTAAAATTAGTGAAATAAAATTGAGAATAATTCAAACGATTCTTTCGCGAAGACTTCCCTCGGTTTCGCTCGGGTAGACAATGATGAAATGTGATGATAATGCTGATAAATATTATTCTATGTGTTAATCCAGATCTGAGAATCCTAAACTAAGTATATATATAATATCCCATGTTCCATGCAAATGAGTTCAGCTGTTTTAGGATGAAATACTCACAAACATACATACTTTCTCACATCATTAACTTATTCGTTCGTTTCACAGACGACAGCTATAATATAAAGCTTTATATATTTATAGCTCGATATATTTCAATACATCTCAACACATTTTCCATAGAAATTGACAAGTGCCAACACACGGCAGCTACCTATAATATATAGCTTTACATTTTCGTTTCTTAATACCGACAGTTATGCTATAATATATATTATAGCTGCCGCCTGTGAACTCCTAACTCTGTTGCGGCTGACCGTTTCTCTTCTTACATACATAAAATCTCACTTCTTTCCCGTAGGGGTAGGCAGACACCACAGATTTCCACTTACTATACGATCCTTAAATTGTCCATTCCACCTCTTACATTCATGGAAGCAAAACAGCCCTCCATGGGCCGCTTTCCGCCCCCGCGAGGAACGAGACGTGATGGGTGGCGAACCACATCGCCGCCATTTGGGATTTGTCTATCTGTCTTTCTGTATCCCGGCCGCGCATCACTCCAAATTTGAGTTCATACTACGAAGAAGGTTATTGTATACTTTTTATTCCGAAATTCAGCACGGTTCCCTCGGGAAAGGGGATGAAAGTTAAAATGTACACTTCGTAGTAATTCATTAACGCGTAGTCCGATTTCAATAATTTTTTTGTTAGAATAGGGACGAACCCGTCACCCCACGGGTAACCCGTCACCCCACGGACAGCCAGGCACTCCATGGGCAGCCAGGCACCCCATGGGCAGCCGGCACCCCACGGGCAGCTCGGCACTCCACGGTCAGCACGACACTCTTATTTAGTTTTGCAAGCTTGCTAAAATAAAACTCTAAATCTGGAACATTCGCCACAATCAGTTTTTTATGTATCTATCTTTTGTCGGATACATTTTGGAGACTGCGCAATGGAAGTGCACAATCTAATATATTTTAACTAACATATCTAATATAATATAATAACTAATATATTTTCGTTCTACCGCCAAACAAGGAGAACCTTGCCAAAAAGACGCCGTTCTAAAATCGAAATTCAAAAGAGAGACAGAGTACTTTGCATTCTAACATTTATTGTGCGAACCGCGAAGGAACTCTCTGAGTTACCTAACTACTATCTTCTGGAAAATACAACCTGGAAGTTTTCAAATCCAAAGTTAAAAGCTCCTTTCTGAGCTATGCTTTACTAAGAGTGCTTCAGCGCAGACCACACACTGAGAAAAGTCAAAAGCGCCCTAATGACGGCCAATTTATATGGTATAAGGCAAAAAACCGACCAAACGTAAATACGTACAAAAACGCCTTCCAACTAGAAGGCGTTAAACGAGGTCAGTGAAGGCGAATGTTTCTTTTCGTCTTCATTTAAGGTGTATTTTGTGGTCTTTCTTAAATATTGACTTTTCGATGAGGCTGATTAAGTCGTACGTTATAGTGATAATCATCGTATATAAACCGCCGTAAAAGTAAGGTATATTTTATGGTCAATACTGCAATTATTATTGTATAACAAGTTCAATTCTGAAAATACTTTACGGAAGGCGTTTTTGACGGTTGTGTTTATTATAAAACATGGTACATTTTTATTGATTGGTGAAAATCATCTTAAGACTTGTGAATTCACCTTGCGTAGTTACAATTCAACGGTAAAAGGTCAAATTTGATTTAAGTCTTTAAGTCGTTTTTCTCAGTGCAGTGTTGCTTAATATGAGATAAACAGTGTTCAAATGTGAATAATTAGTCTGCAGGTACGGCAATCGCGAACGAAGTCGCAGGTACAGCTAGTACACAATAAATAAATAAAAAACAAGCGTGTTCCAATCTTTCTTTTACACACTATCCTATTCAAACATACCCAAACTATGCGAAAAAGTCGAGCAAAGAAATCGTAAAATTTATTAAATATTTTTATAGGTTTCGTTTGGCTAAGCTTTTGTCCACTCTTTATAGCCCACATGCAAACATGTAAAGCCGGGAATGTAGGTTATCTTTTGTAATGAACCAGTTGCCGTAAATATCGCTGAAAAGATGTTTTTTCGCGCGGAAAGTGGCACGCGTGGTGTGGCCATGCGTTTCCGCTTCCGATGCTAAATTTAAATGTGTAATGGGGAAGGTAAAAAAGGTTTTTAGAATCAATCTACACCGAAATGTCAGCGACGAGCACTTTCATTGTCAAACCATTTTTTGTATGCTGTATCTATTTCTACAATGCTTAGGCTAAGATTCAGAGCCATCTGTGTAAGACGGTCAAAGACCAGTCTTAGCCAAGCATCGGCTAAGCCAATCTTGAAATTTCATATTCAGAGATATAGTCCTTACTTACCTCGCTCTTAGGTTAGATCACACTCTATTATCTTTTTTTTTTTTATGATATTGTGACGGAACAAGCTCGAGGTCCACCTGATGTTAAGTGGACTAACCTCTGCCTATAACAGTTGCAATTCATGACAACTCACGAATTGCACTGCGCCCGTCACATTGAGACATAGTTGTTAAGTCTCATTGTGCCTGTAATTTCACTGGCTCTCAAGGACTACTGCCGGAATACACCTTTCGGTGCTTGGCGACAGACTTTCTACTTGAGGGTGGTCGCTAGCCAGGCGGGCATTCGCAAAATGCCCTTCCACCATGCGGTGAAGCTCAAGCTCTGGGCGGGATTCGAACCATGGACCTGCTGCGCGGCAGTCCATAGCCAATGCCACTGAGCCATCACTATCTATGGCACATTTCTCACTGATGGAACGTTTACCGGTTCTTGTTTATCTGTGTATCCTGATATAAAAAAAAACGACAAGAACAACAGTACAGTCCCACCAACTTATCTGTTCAGGTGGCAGAAAAAAGAACTAAAACGTTCCCTCAAATTGTGACAGTTTGTAGTTGATTTCTACGACCAATAGCGCCCTCGAAAACTGCACAGTTAAGTTGGTGGTACTATATAAAATGTGATTGGAATGAGTGAAACAATATACCTACCTGATTACAAATTGACAAGGCATCATGTTGTAGATATAAAGCGTGAATATTTATGAACTTAACAAACTGTGAAGTTAAGTTATGAAGAAAAAAAGTGCCTTTCTAAATTTTCCAAAAAGAGTTCCTGAAGAACTTATTGTACCATACGCCGCGCTAAGTTTAAGCGCTGTTCCAGCCGTCTCTGAATACAATTATGATGCTAAGCACTACATTTTGACAGATTAAAGCATTAGTTCACGTTAGACTTGTCTCTGAATCAAACCTTTAGTATAGCGCGTATATCGCGGCTGTCTTGTTTTGAGAAAAACTCTAGCTACGTCTACGTCCTTTTGAAGCGCTCATAGAGAAGTGTTTAGGTGTTCTCAATCGATCAGCAAAGTTTAGCAACGTCGTCCGCGGTCATGAGTTGGATCGTTGGACATTACTACTGAAAATATAACTTACTAGGGGCCCGCTCCGGCTTTGCACGGGTATTCAAAAATTATAAATTGAAACACATAAAAAGTAGTTATTTTGACGTAACTGTAATAGTTACATACATGGTATTGGAGATTTTTTTGTAGATATTGATGTCGTCTATAAGATCGTAGTACATCGCTTTAATGTGGTCATACAAAAATCGTTATAAAAATCGCATACGCTGCGGAAATCGTTGACAATGGAGCAAAGTGATGTACCTACTACAATTTTATAGAGAACATCAATATCTACAAAGTCTCCAATACCATATGTCTAACTATTATAGTAATGTCACAATAACTACATTTTATGTTTTAATATTGTTATGTTTGTTATAAGGTTGCGTCATCATTTACAAGTTTAAAACCAATTGCAAAATTGGTCTTGTTTGTAGTACAACGCAAGTTGAACTATAGATGTCGCTCCATCCCAATATGATGGTTAAAAAACGATAGGAAAGATTTGAGTTATGACGTCATGTGATGTTAGCTCAATTGGTTAGAGCATACCCCGGCTAAAGGGGTGGATGGACGCGGATTCGAATCCCGCACATGAATTAAATTTTTTGTATCGTATATTTGTAATTTTGTAATACTTTTTATGTATTTCAATTTATAATTTTTGTTAGATACCCGTCAAAGCCGGAGCGGGCCGCTACTAAGTTATATTTATGCCGACTTTCTAGAATTTCTTCATCCAAAAAGCCTTTTCTTAGATGAACTTTTGTCAAATATCAAGGTAACGAATTAACACTGAAATCAAGAGAAGCGTAATTTATGACGGTACCTTTTCATCCCTGGCCACCCTTAATTAACCCTTACGTCAGTTTCATAAGATCCCACATCACAGGGTACGCATGGCCGCCCGAGGGGCTAGGGCGGGGATCATGAATTACAATTGTGCGATCCAACGTACATTCCTTAACAGCATAGTAACTGCGTTGCATTTATATATTTTGCATTTATACTTAAGTCAGTAAAATATTAGAGAGAGTGCTCAATCAAACGCCTAACTATACACACGCGCACCGAATGTGAATTGCCTAAACTTTTAATGTAATTTAACTACTTACAAACTAATAGTTAAAAACAACGGTAAACGCAGTATTTGGACTCACTTTACCTGAAATCTTCACGTCCACCACCAGCAGTCCTATTCACATCTATAACTTCACATGTATAGGACTTACAAAGCTGTACAACAATCTTGTAGTTTTTAGCTATTTATATTATGGTATATTACTCCATCCAAGGTTGCCTGGTAGATATCACTTTTAGTGATATCGTCATTATTATTATTTCATCATCCGTGGGCTAGAATGTCATCCCCCCATCTCTTCCCGTGGATGTCGTAAGAGGCGACTAAGGGAAAAATACCTGAAGGTGGGCAGCAGCGCCGTCTAAAGAATCGCTATCTTATACTGCAATCCACAAGACACCTGCCAAGCGTGGGGATTATGGCAAAACCTCTATGATGGCCGAGACTGTGTTCAGCAGTGGACAATCCGGCTAATACAGTTATTATTATTTAATATGTAACATTAATATTTTAAAAGTAATGCAACAATAAAGAGTTTTCTATATATCTATTCGATCGATGTCACCAAGCTCTAAACGGTAAAAGATCGGCGAATTCGATAATACATCTGCTGAAATACATATCTCACTAACGCATTTACCATCAGGTGATGCTATTGGCCTTGGGGTGCCGGGATAGAATGACACTCCCCCATCTCAACCCGTGGGTGTCGTAAAAGGTGACTAAGGGTAACACACCAGGTGGGCAGCAGCCCAAACCGCCTGCCAAGCATAGGGATTATGGCTAATGAGAGGTACCAAACATTAAAAAAAAGATGAATTGAGTACCTACCTCCTCTATTTTTGAAGTCTGTAGAAAAATGTATTTTAGTGGCGAGTTCTTCAGCTCACTTTTTATTTTGAGCTCTTTCCCCGCCCTATCCCCGTGGCCTTATGAAGAATGCAAGAGGTCAAACGTGTACGCGCCCGGGGCGATGCCGTGTGAAAAAATCACTTTTTATTTACACCCCCGCCCTTGTTCCCGGGTAATGTGTGGCCACAGGTAGGGCATTGAAGCGGATAAAGGGGTTTAAAATAAGGGAAAGTATTTAGCTTCACTGAACTCTGTATTGTAGACTGATAAACTGACTCGTTGTATTGGATTGACTCGTCTTTTTGTGTGTTAGTATGTTATCTGTAACATAATTGTATTGTAAAATTGGTGTTCAATAAAGAGTATTTGTATTGTATTGTATAATATTGTAATTATTTTTAAAATAAGACCCGTTGTTGGAGTCTAAATGTAAGAAAGTGTACGTGTTTGGTAATATTCGCAATAATATCCACTTTTTATGAACGCATCCTTTCTAACGCAACTCCTACCTTCAATGTATACTTATATTTTTCCTCGGCTACCTTGGGGGTAGAAAAATCTAGCCGTTGACCTCTGGCGTGCACAAGAACGAGTCGAGCTCCGTTTAACTCCTCGCTAAAATATCGAAAAACCCAACGTTCAACAATCAGCCGCGATCCTCGCGTACGGAAAATCAACCGATAATCATCACCAAAGCACATCATCATTTTGGAGAAGGAAGAAAGGAACATTGCAGACGCGTCGCAATACACCCAGCACGCGGGGCGAGTTTCGAACCAGGTAGCCTTCCTATGTTCTATTTTTCCCAACCAATACGTGAACCCCCCAGAGAGTTTTACGAGGGGTTTTGATAGGGAAGTCGATTTTGCGAATATGGCCCTAAGTAAAAAAAAGTCTGTTTTCAAGCACCTTAAAGTGTGTTTCGGTAGTTGTCCGGATAGATGGACTACATCTCTTCTTCTGGCGTATTAGCAAAAAAATACATTCATTATCACTTACAAACAAGTGAGATTGTAGTTATAACATATCAGCAATAAAAAAAAAAAATCACCGCACACACTTCACACAGGAAATATAAAATAAAGTTCCACTAAAAAGTAGAGAAATCAAACCATCGTTTGCGGTTTTTTTTGGTAATTTTTCATGGATGAGTGAATATGAGAACATCAACTATGTAATCAAAGCCAATTAAATATGTATTATTTAGGATAACTCAAATACTACTCGACAGATCTCACTCAAATTTAAATGGGACCACGTGACAAGCTCCAGCTTTCAAATTTAATAAAAATCTCGCCAAGCACCTAACGGTGTGTTCCGGCAGCAGTCATTGAGAGCCAGTGAAATTACAGGCACATAAGACTTAAGAACTATGTCTCAAGGTGACGGGCGCAGTGCAATTCGTGACTTGTGACGAAATGGATCTGTCATAGGCCGAGGTTAGTCCGCTTAACATCAGGTGGGCCTAGAGTTTGTTCCGTAACAATAACATTAAAAAAAACGTTATATCCTCTCAAGAGATTTGAGGTAACACAAAAAAATACAGTTGAATTGAGAAACTCATATTTTTAAACAAAATATGTAAATAATATTATATGTTTATCTTGATCATCTTCTTTAAGACCAGTTTAATAATAAAACACGTTTATTTAAAATTTCCTCAACAAAATAAAATTGCACAGTTAATAATAATAATTCATTGTATTTCCACAAACATAATAAAATTTATCGTAGACACTCAAATAAATACAAAACATAATAATTTCTTACTAATTATAAAACATTAGTGCCCATACTAATACCCTGTGTTTTGGCATACCAATGCCGTCCACCGGACATATTATGTATTCAAATCTGTCGATTTTCAGTTCAAATTGATGACATATTTGTTTAGTTGATTCTAAAACTAATTACTTAATAACCAAAATATCGTAATTGTTTTTTCTTACCGGCTGTATGCCTTTGTTAACAAAATATATAACTGTATACAACACTACAGCTACTACAATAAAAGCATTTAGACAACCTACACGTCATTACAGACTCACAGGCAGTCCAAATGCTCCAGCCCACTACCAGTTGGCAGCGTGCCCAGCATGCTGGCAGCATTGCCCCGTTGAATTGCAATGCTTATTCGTTGAGCCAAATAGGTGCCAGCATTATTACTATAGTAATCCCTTAAATGAAGTTTGGCTTAAATATTTTAATTTATTTGAGGGATAATTTGTTAATTTGCGTACCCTGCCGGGGTTGAGTATTGTGAACAATAATATTATTATGACCACATTTGTATTACCTGTACTCTGCAAATAAATGATTTGATTTTAACTAAAAAACATTCGCTAAATTTGTCCATAATTATTATTTAGTAACCTCGCGTAATATTTATTATTATTCGAAGCAGTGATGGCTCAGTGGCATTGGCTATGGACTGCCGCGCAGCAGGTCCATGGTTCGAATCCCGCCCAGAGCTTGAGCTTCACCGCATGGTGGAAGGGCATTTTGCGAGTGCCCGCCTGGCTAGCGACCACCCTCAAGTAGAAAATCTGTCGCCAAGCACCTAAAGGTGTGTTCCGGCAGCAGTCCTTGAGAGCCAGTGAAATTACAGGCAAAATGAGACTGAAGAAGTATGTCTCAAGGTGATGGGCGCAGTGCAGTTCGTCACTTGTGATGAAATGCATCTGTTATAGGCAGAGGATCCCGCTTAACATCAGGTGGGCCTCGTGCTTGTTCCGTCACAATTACATAAAAAAAAAAAAAAAAAAAAGTTATTTGCTGAGGCCCGCGCTCGCCGCTGTCGAGCTGCTGCACAATCGTGACTCCCAGACGAAGAACTTCAAATAAGTTCGAAACTGGTCGGAGCAATATCCGGTAAATATTACGCGAGTCCTAGCCGGTTACTAAATAATAATGATTTGATTTTATTTGAAAATAATTTATGTATAAATATAACAATTAAAGAATAAAACGTTATCAAGAGGGACAAGTTGATTAACATTTTCGATTTATACTAGTTTTGTGTTAATAAACTCTTTCGTTTTTCATCAAAATTGATCGCGATTTTCCCATCGCTGCCTGTCTTTCCCACGCAAAATGGTGACAGAATTTCAGCATTTGCCGGGAACTGTACGGCATCCATGACATATAAATAATACTAAGAAGTAAGTAGGTAGGAAGGTAATATGGAAGTAAAATTTCATTCAATTCCGTTTATTTCCCTACATTACGCGTAAATAGCTCGATATTATGAGGAAAACAGGAAAGGAAAGCAAAAACTCCGGTCAAGTGTAAGTCAGGGTTCAGTACCTAAATATGAAATCGTCGCAGAGCATACTGTTTTTCTAATCTTATTCAAATGAATTTTCGTTTACGTTCTTTCTTATTAATCTGTTGGAGGAAAAAGCGTATTAAATACCCAATAGTTGGTGACTTGTTGCGGCAAGTGGACATAGGAATAAACAGGCGATAGACCTCCTAAAGATTTCCGTTGTGTTAGATTGGCTTGCTACTACTTGGTCACTTTGATGTTCCTCAGACGCTTAACGTGGCACACTCCCCACAGAAGACCTCCTATTAATTCAAAATTCTGCATGTTGTGTGCTGTTAGTGGATTTGCACTAAGATTTTAATTTTTATATTATGTTGTTTTACTCGTGTGTTTGTGTTAAGTCTGTTGGAAAACCTAATAAATAAATAAATAAAAATAAAATTCGTCTACCTTTAAAAGGTTGGTAGGGGCTTCGAGTCTGAGCTCATGGCCTCTGCCACGGTGTCTCTAGATTGGCTTGTAAGTATGTTGCATAATGGTAGTGTTCTATGACATGAATTATCTGCCTGAATCTATTGGTGTAGTAGATGTTTTAATAAAACAATTATACGAGTCTGTGAGAGTTTATATGTTACACGTTAGGTATTAATTATTTATTAGTTCACAAAACGTTAATCAGAGTTGTACACGAGTATAATTCGCGGAGGTGTGAAGATGACTGGGTAGGCCTGCGTCGGCTCGAGGGCATAGAACATATAATAATACTACGTATAGAATGGACACTCTTCTCCCCTCACCAAAACGAGTCTTCGTCACCTCGCCACCGATTCTGAGCTGTCGCTGAGCTGACCCGAGTACGGGACGCGCAACTCGTGCGCGATGACGTGACGACGAAGCTGTCGATTTTACGAGAATTTTAAAAGTTGAGAATGGTACTCTTGTGCTGTGTACGGTTGCTTATCAACTAATCGAGAAAAGGATTGTTTGTTGTGAATAATGATTTTTCATTATACGAGAAGAATATAAATTACCTATATTGTAATTAATATCATTACTTGTATAAAATGTGAACTTGGAATGATACTTTTTGTGTAGTGTAGGTATCTATTATTGTATAAGTAACGGAGTGAAATGTGAAGTAATGTTACCTACTCTGTTATGTGTTGCATATTCCTGCGTCGTACATGAAGTTGGATTGTTGTGCTTGAAATGTTTCTGAAGGTAGGTAAGGTACGCATAACCTATGAAATCTAATAAGTTATAATAACCGCATCAAAAGATTGTTAGGTAGATAAGTACAACAATTATTCATACGATGACAACCTTAGACTTCACGCAGACATGTACGCGTGTACAAAAACAACATTGGTGTAGTGTCTGTCTAATAGGTAGTTAGAACGCGGCTTTTGTATAGAGAAAGAGTCGAGTGTCCAGGTTGTGTCGAGGGCATGTTCTGATACGCTTACATAGCAATTCGAGCCATGCCACTTTCCCTACAAGTTTTTTTTTTATGTACGGAACTCAAAAAAGAGATGTGAAACTCCGAATATTTTTAAAACGTAGCTGCGAGGGAAATCGTGTCACGGACATACCGTTAAGGACTTAAGGGTAAACAACGGCTCTGAGTTTATTTTTAATTTCCGCCGAGGACAACTGCCCTCGTTTTCTCGTCAAGCATTTATTTGGAATCTCTAGGATCTGGATTCATTAAACCTGGAAAAGCCACAAAACAGGCTTTTCTACAGACTTCAAAAAAGGAGGAGGTACTCACAATTCATCTGTTTTTTTGTTTGTTGTCTCAGATCTTTTGATTGAGTGGACCGATTTTATTTGGATGCTGTTGTTTGTCGTATGGTCCCATTTAAATTTCATCAAAATCGGTCAAGCCGTGAATGACAATCGACTCCATAAGTAGCAAGGGTAACTAAAAAGGGTGAAAACATTAAGTACTTGCTCTCAAGGACAACTGCCGGAACACACCATTAGGTGCTTGGCGACAGATTTTATACTTGAGGGTGGTAGCTAGCCAGGCGGGTATTCGCAAAATGCCCTACCACCATCCAAAAATCCTCTAGAATATAATATATTTTATTCATATTTTTATTCATCTATAAAGCGTTCCTTATTTCTATAAAACATATTCAGAATTTTCCTTTTTGAGAGTCACTTCACCTTAACATTATAGAGTTAATGTGACTCCACCAGCTAAAGAGCCCGAACGGTTTCACGGCTTTTTTTTAATTTACTAAAAGTTAAGAAGTTGAACATCCCGCCAACAAACTCATCTGTTTCATTAAAAATTCATTAATTCACTAAAAATCTTTTTAAGCTTTACTGTAAGAGATTTTAAAGTTGGGGAATTACCGGTAAAACGTTCTTGCAGCTTTTACAGCTTGCACAGGTTTATGGATTAGATTTGACTATCAGCTCTTTATCAGACGGACTGTCCATTGCTGATCACAGCCTCTCCCATATGGGGGGTTACCATAATCCCCTACGCTTGGCAAGCGTTTTGAGGATCGAAGTTTAAGAAGGCAGTTCTTCAGAAGGCACTGCTGCCCCCCTTCTGGTATATTACCTCGCCTCTTGCAACACCCGCAGGTAGTAATGAGGGGGTGACATTCTAGCCCGGCACTACCACTAGTATCCAAAGTAAGAACGCAGCGGACGTTGCTAAACGCTAGGAGCGCTTCGTATCTTTCAGCCTATTTTAACATATATACGAGTATATTTTTTTATTCTTTTTTATGCCTGATAGGTTAGCCTTTGACCACTAGCACACCTGATGGTAAGTGATGATGTGGTCTAGCTAACCTAGAAGTACTGGCTCTCAAGGACAGCTGCCGGAACACACCGTTAGATGCTTGGCGACAGATTTTCTACTTGAGGGTGGTTGCTAGCCAGGTAGAGTTCTAGAACGCTAATTAAGCACGAGGGAGGGAATGCCAGTACTAATTGAGTTTTCAAATCATGTGCTAGATAACGGCACTTTGTGGATTGTGGATGCTTATAAAGCAACGTTAGAGGACGTTTGTTTTTTTTTATGCCTGATAGGTAAGCCTTTGACGGTAAGTGATGATGTGGTCGAAGATGTTATTCAGGCTAACCTAGAAGTACTGGCCCTCAAGGACAGCTGACCGGACATTTTCTACTTGAGGGTGGTAGCTAGCCAGGCGGGCTTCGCAATATACCCTACCACCATGCTATAACGACTGCCATCCTAAGACAACAACCGGGACCGACGGCTTAACGTGCCCTCCGAAGCACGGAAACGCTCAGTAGTAATGCGCGGTTACCCATCCAACTCATGACCGCGCGCGACGTTGCTTAACTTTGCTGATCGGTTGATAACAGCTAAGTAAACTTCGCTACGAGCGCTTCAAATATATATTTATATAGCTGGAGGTAAAGCACTAAACCAACCTTGGCGACAGATTTTCTACTTCCACCACAAACAATCTTCTTGGCGGATTATTAACTAAGAAATCAAACTAAGCCTTAATTATTAAACTGTAATTACTCCATGTTTTCAAAATAACAGCGTTCGTAGTAAGGTAATGGAAGTACATAATCTTAATTGGAAATCTTCAAAGTTATTAAGTTCAAGTTCCCAACTTCAGTAAATTTTACGAAGAAGTTGCTCTTAGAGACTACATTTAAATTTGCGGGTTTGTAATAAGTGTGGTTAAAGGCGTTAATACAGCTTCAAATATTTATTAACTTTACCTTTTTAGGGTTTTATAGCCAAAGGGGAAAACGGAGCCCAGACAGAGAGCCAAGTAATATACTAGTAGTAATAGTAGTTTGGACTCGTGTGTCACTAGCTCGTAAGTAGAACAAGTTACAAACAAGGAGTATTGATATTTTGATTAGAATGTTGACCTAGAAGTATTAGAATTCAATTAAAATATTTTCCTCCTTACAAGCCCGGAATGGTGTTATCATTAGAAATCTGCGTGGAAAAGTGATTACCTTCCGCTAGCGTGGAAAAAGTTTTTGAAATTTGCACCTCTAAAAAATCAAGAAAAATAATTTACCATAAATGTTACCAATTTCAGTTCTTTTTCTTTAAATTTCTTATATAATTTACTGGCTACTACAATTTGTGAGCTTAAAATAATGTAGAAAATTGTGTGTTGAGCGGCTGCAATGTCATCTCGTACCTTCGAACCAGGATGCTATATTTTAAACCACACGCTTTACGCCTGGTTCAATCCTAAAATCCTTTGATTCCTGAGTTGTCAATAAAAGTACTCGAGCCAAATATAGTACATTGTACCCCCGACGGGAGAAAACGATCTATTTCTGTTTGAAAGTATGTACGGAAAGTCGAGAGCAAAATATAACTTTCTCCCGTGTGATTCATAGTGCTTTATACTACATCTACGAGGAAAATAAATCATTATAAGTTGTCTCGTATTTGTCCCGAGATTTCACACAAGTAAGTTTTTGTGACTTTTTGAACTGTATTTTTTATTTCTGGTGGTGATCATTATTATAAAATCGTCACTTTCACTATCTGATGACATTTTGGAAAATTATTTAGAATAATTAAAAGTGTAGTGTAAAATTATCACGTTAGATTACAAAAATCCCACCTCTTTTCTCTAATTATTTAATATAACACACCTTTTTGATATTTGACGATTGTATTTTTTTATGTTCGCTGCTAAAAAAACAAAAGAACGCCAACATTTCTTCACTGCTACGGAGGGCCAGAATGAAATTCCATATAACTTTGCCCGCCAGACATTTATAAGGGAGAAATGCCCTTCATTATTACACGTTTTTAAATGAGCAATGAGACACTATCTGAGTGGGTTAATGTAAAAAACTTTACAGTCTTGCATAACAAAAAACTATATCAATGAGTCTGCAATACATGAGGTGGTTGCCGGAAAATCAACCTATTTGCACCCTTGCATGTGAGCTGTTATTGTTTAGAAACTCTAGAATTCATGGAGTAGAAAATAAAAAGAATTAATTTAATTTTTTATGCTCGTAAAGTTTTATAGACATTTTATGCTCTAGTGCATAAAATCCAGGGTTTTTGCACCAGTGCATAAATAATTTATTAAAAATTATTCCATGAGATGCAGTTTGTGATATATTTTATGTAACGTTGCCTGGGTCTTTAATATTAATTCATAGATCGGGGTAGATATTTAATTCATCTCGCAGTTGAAGTGAAATGCGTATCTCGTGCATTAAAACCATTTAAGCCGCAAATTAAATAGCTTTTGGCTTCGACGTCTCGGCTAAAGTCACTCACTCCAGAGGTCTTGCAGATTTGTGTCGGCGTTGGGATTTATATTATTTGATAACAGGATCCCAAGCAGGTGGTACTTGCCAACCATCATCTCTATTGAAATTTGGGTACTTTTTGATTTCAATAGCCTCGCGTAACATTCTTGGCATAAACCGGGTCTCTCTGGCGAGGACAGTTGAGCGACAACCTGCCATCTTACCTTACATCAAGGGTGTCACAGACAAAATTGGTAATATCTTAAAACGAGCTTCAATAAAAACTTACTCCAAGCCGCACAAGAAGATTAACCAATTTTTAAGACCTGTTAAGTGCAATATTCCCCTACAAGATGCAGGTGTTTACAAACTTGATTGTGAATGTGGGCTGTCATACATTGGGCAAACAAAGAGGAGCATTGGTATCCGGGTAAAAGAACACATTGCTGACATGAAGAACAGACGCTCGACCAAGTCTGCGGTTTGTGAACATGCCCAGGACAAACCCAACCACTACATTCGGTTCGACAACCCACAAATCCTCGCCAGAGAGACCCGGTTTATGCCAAGAATGTTACGCGAGGCTATTGAAAGCAAAAAATACCCAAATTTCAATAGAGATGATGGTTGGCAAGTACCACCTGCTTGGGATCCTGTTATCAAATTAATTAAATCTCAAGGCCGACACAAATCTGCAAGACCTCTGGACAATGTGAGCGAATACTGCGTGAATAGGGAACGTTATGATTAATATAAAAATTTTCAGACGGTAGACCAAATAATTTTCTTAATAACTCATGTGACAAATAATACCAATTAGTCACCCCGTGACCACGATCACTGCAAAGTGTTTGAAACGTCGGGACAAAAATAATGATAAATATACGCGATTTAAACCGTTTAAAGTTGTTTAATTACTATGTGTAATAATCGCGAAAACCTAATACAACATTAAGTCAAAATCAATTACAAATATGAAAAGTAAATCCACGTCTGTGTTCGTTGCCATTTCAAATGAGTAGAGTTCTAGAACGCTAATTAAGCACGAGGGAGGGAATGCCAGTACTAATTGAGTTTTCAAATCATGTGCTAGATAACGGCACTTTGTGGATTGTAGACGCTTATAAAGCAACGTTAGAGGACGTTTGTTTTTTTTTATGCCTGATAGGTAAGCCTTTGACGGTAAGTGATGATGTGGTCGAAGATGTTATTCAGGCTAAAATATAAGTACTGGCTCTCAAGGACAGTTGCCGGACATTTTCTACTTGAGGGTGGTAGCTAGCCAGGCGGGCTTCGCAATATACCCTACCACCATGCTATAACGACTGCCATCCTAAGACAACAACCAGGACCGATGGCTTAACGTGCCCTCCGAAGCACGTGCACGCTCAGTAGTAATGTCACTAGCAGTCACCCACCAACTCGGGGCCGCGCGCGACGTTGCTTAACTTTGCTGATCGGTTGATAACAGCTAAGTAAACTTAGCTACGAGCGCTTCACTTCGCTACGAGCGCTCCGTAACGTTGCTTATGCTTGTATGTTTGGTTTTAGCTGTGGGTTTAGATAGACAAGTAAATCATAGTAGGTAGCATGTTGGCTTAACCCAGGATGGAAACAGCCTCAACCCTGTAGGTCCGGGTTACATAGAATACGGCTACGGTCACCCCTGCCGCGCCGACTAAAAGGGGACTTGGAGTTCGGGGATTGTGGGGGATGGGGCTCTTATGGTCCCACCAACGAGCTCAAAGAAGATAGCGTCACTGTATGGCAAGTGATGTTATGCCATTTTACATGACTGCAGAAGACAAAATGACACCTAAGAGATGAGCCTATGGGCAATGTGACAGGAGGGTTCCGGTGCGTTCCTCAGGAGAACTCGGGGCCCTCCGTCAGCTAGTCACAGAGGAAGACCACCGAGGGGGTTTTAGTGGGTGAAAGCCCCACATAACCCGGCATGCTCCCCATAGTACCCAGGTATCTGTTAAGATTTCCCCACCGTCACAAAAAATAGGGTAGAAACAGCCTACCAAGATCCTCTTTACAAAATTACAAATATACGAGCGGAAAAATTTAAGTTGTGTGCGGGATTCGAACCCACGTCCATATTTGTAATTTTGTAATGTAATCCGAATAGCAGGCGTTATAGCAAACATAATAATATAGATAAGGTTGTGTCATCATTTACAATTATAAAACCAATTGCAAAATTGGCCTTGTTTGTAGTACAACGTAAGTTGAACTATAGATGTCGCTACATCCCAATATGATGGAGAACGATAGGAAAAACTTGAGTTATGACTAATTGTCATGTTAGCTCAATTGGTTAGAGTCTACCCAGGCTAAAGGGGTGGATGGACGCGGGTTCGAATCCCGCACATGAGCAAAATTTTTCCTATCCTATATTTGTAATGTAATCCGCATAGCAGACGTTATTGCAAACATAACATTATTAAAACATTCTTTACTTGAGGGCGGTAATTCGCAAATGTTTTACCATAGTACAAATAAAAAAATATATAAAAAACAAGTATAAAAACAAATATATAAACGGGGCAATGCTGCCAGCATGCTGGGCACGCTGCCAACTGATAGTGGGCTAGAGCATTTGGACTCCCTATGAGTCCAAATGCTTTTATCGTAGTGTTGTATATAGTTTGTAGTATATAGCAATAGCTGTAGTGTTGTATATAGTTTGTAGTATTTGGTTAAAAAACCCAATAACAAAGTGCAAATTAAGAAAATAAAACTGACAGAATCGTTGTACCCATTTCAAAAGTACAAATAGTAAGAAACTTGAGGGCTTTGTGAAGTATATAACTTCATAGCTTCATTATCAATTAGAGGCTTTTACTAAGCTCTCTCATAAAAGGACTAAAAGCTACTCAGCTTTTTGTTCAAATTTATCTGCAGCAATTCGACTCGTCTAAGGCCGCCCTAAAAACGGCACGCCCCGCTAAGTGCGCAATCTTCCGACTAATTACATGAAAGGATTTTTTTATCGTCACAGTTTCCGGTGTTGCCAGATGGTGTAAGCAGTTGAGTGCCGGAAATGTGGTGATTTGGTTTTAACTAAATTTTAGGCTGGTACTTCTTATGTCGTCCTTATCACCAGAGATCAGGGCCCCAATTCTCTTAGCTATTGATCTAACGCCACACTACTGCGATGCATCTGCGATCAAACTGCTGTTAATGTCAAATTCGGTAGTCTGCTAATTCTAGCTCCTAATCGCAGTTGTATAGCAATCGCGTCGCTATCGTATGGCTTGCAAATGTTGCCACTGAAATAATAATTAAAACTTTTATCAATCAAGCATCAGTCAAAACATCAATACAGTTGTTTTCTAGCAAACAATACATTAGATAAATATATTTAAATCATTTAGCTAATTTTCTATAAAAAATCCTCCAAAATATTTTATGCCACTGTAGCAACACAATCGCAACACAATAGCTTACAGAATACCAAATATGTCAAAAACTATTGATAGCAAGCCACTGACTTGCGATCGAACCTAAATAGTGGGCAGACTACGGATTCTGTCAAAAACGACAATTTTCATGCGATTAACGCTGTTCAATAGCTAAGAGAATCGGGCCCCAGAAAGAATATACGAGCTAAACATTCGGTACCGACGCCTAGTGTCTAATTGTAATATCAAAAGAAACTCAGCGTCTATCGGACAACCGCTAAAAATATGGTGAAGCAGTGATGGCTCAGTGGCATAGGCTATGGACTGCCGCGCGCGTACATGGTTCGAATCCCGCCGCGGGCTTGAGCTTCACCGCATGGTGGAAGGGCATTTTGCGAATGCCCCCCAGGCTAGCGACCACCATCAAGTAGAAAATTTGTCGCCAAGCACGTAACGGTGTCTTCCGGCAGTAGTCCTTGAGAGCCAGTGAAATTACAGGCACATGATACTTAGCAACTATGTCTCAAGGTGACGGGCGCAGTGCGATACGTGACTTGTGACGAAATGCATCTGTTATAGGCAGAAGTTAGCCCGCTTAACATCAGGTGGGCCTCGAGCTTGTTCCGTCACAATAACATAAAAAAAATCATTTTTTGTATCAACACTTTGGGGCTTACACTTCAATGTAATAAAGACAAACATATATTCATTTGCAAGAAGGACGTCATATCTCCAAAAACACTGATTTTGAGATATATAATTTGCGGAAAAGCAATTCCACTCTTTTAGTAAATATGTAGGTAAGTAACTGAGGCTGGTTGAAACAAAATAAAAGGAGAACTACCTTTTAAGTTGAGTATTTCAAGTTTCACGTTTCTAGCGCATCGGAAAGTCAATTGAAAATCGATTGCAAAATTTATAAACGACAAGAACGAAGTATATAGTTTCTTTGACTCTCTCTGTTGTCTATAGAGAGAGTTAGTTAATAGAAACTTCTCAAAACACTCCAACTAAATAACAGGATCCTTTTCAAAAGGCTTTTCTGCTCTTATATTTTATCGTAAGAACTAATTCCACTAACTAATTAGGTTTCTTGTTCAAGAAACTTAGTTTCTTGTGTAAAAACTAACTGGGCTGAGTGTTTTTACTAAAGTTTCGCCAATAAAATGAGAAAATTTCGTATAATGTTACAGGATAGCTTTTGACCATTATCTCACTTGTTGGTAAGTGATGATGTGGTCGAACATGTTTAACGGGCATAACATAGAATGGGCTAATATCTAAGTTCAAGAGAAGTTAGGGCGGCCCTTAGTGTGGGACGCTACATGCGTTGACACCCCACATCTTTCAGAAACCAACGTGAGGGCGCCGCGGCTACTTCGGCGGAGCAACTCAAGCGGCGCAAGTATGCTAACCTCGGTATGGGTTACATATTTGAGCCGTTTGGTGTAGAGACGTTGGGTCCGTGGGGACCGGGAGCTCATCGTATGTTCCAAAAAGTATCAGAGCGCTTGATCGATGCGAAGCTTGATCAAAATACTGGCACCTATTTGGCTCAACGAATAAGCATTGTAATTCAACGGGGCAATGCTGCTGCATGCTGGGCGCGCTGCCACGTGATAGTGGGGTCATTTGGATCGACTGTGGGCTTACGATGATAGTTCTGTCTATAGCTCGTAGTATTTTGTAAATTTTTTTAAGCGGTATCCTCTGCCTATATCAGGTGCATTTCATGACAAGTGGCGAACTCCACTGCGCCCATCACCTTGAGACATACCTGTTAAGTCTCATTTTTGTCTGTTATTTCACTGGCTCTCAAGGACTGCTGCCGGAACACACCGTTGGGTGCTTGGCGACAGATTTTCTACTTGAGGGTGGTCGCTAGCCAGGTGGGCATTCGCAAAATGCCCTTCCACCATGCGGTGAAGCTCAAGCTCTGGGCGGGATTCGAACCATGGACCTGCTGCGCGGCAGTCCATAGCCAATGCCACTGAGCCATCACTGCTTCAAAAATATAGGCATATTGCCGGTAAAAAAAATCTAGAATTCAAGAGTAGTGAAGTAGTGATTTTCCTTTCTACAATGTCCTTCTCTTTCTTCACAGTCGTTTCACAGCTATGTTACAACCATTCAAAATGTATCAGTCTCAGGAAAATGTACTTTACTTTCTCATCCTTTGTTCGGAAAGGTAACAAACTGCGTTCCAGTCATTCTTGCTCGTAGGATAAATTCGCTCGACGACAGTACCAAATAGCTGCGATGCTTTCTGCAATGCCGTGACAGCCATACCTAGCCTTTCAAGAAATGCAATATTTACTTGATGGATTCTACTTTATTCCACACCCAAAAGGAGTGGATTGTTTTAGGGTCCATGTGTGTGCGTAGGTATATGAGTTTCTATATTCCACTGTAAAGTTTGTATGCCCGAACAGATTTGGATGTACGGAATATCGTTAAAATCCCTACGTAATCCCGTGTAAAATAAATTTTTGGCTCTCCTTGTGGCTAGAATTTTTTAGGCAGGGCACTAGTGTTTTAAAGAAGAAAAATACAAAACAAGTGTATAAGATGAGCCTAAAAGGAGCAGTTGAAAGTTTTTAATTTTAGCGAACGAATCATTACAGTAAACATATTGATTAAATCTACTGTGGTAGAAGTACCATGTTCAGATTGGAGAAGTTCTGAAAAAGACCAGGATGAGAACCTGATGAATTTGACGAGAGTGAAGAAAGCGCGAGAAATATTTCTAAGATCGCAAGTGGAACTCCGCGGTCTTGGCCTGCCTCTCCAGGAACAGACGTGACGTTATATACGTATGTATAAATGTATACAGGGTTATTCGTGATATGCAAACAACCTCTTAGGGTTACTTCTGCTAGACCTAAGAATGTCGATATGTTTTTTTTTAATTTTTTGTGTTTTAATGCCTACTCTGAGCCAAGAGCGCCCGCCGCGGCAACACTGGACCGTGCCGTGGTCTTTTTGAACAGAGTTTTGAATATTTACATCGAGCAAAGTAATAATAAATATGAAATAATACATTACATGCACAAGAGACTTTTGACATCAGGTGTTCCTCGTGCTTATTCAGTCACAAACATGTAAAAAAACACAAAAGAAAATTTAAAAAAAGTTAAAATCAATACAAAATCTCAAAATGTTTGTTAAGACTAGCAGAAGTCAACCCTAAGAGGTCGTTAGCATTTTACCAATAACCCTGTATAAATAAGTATTTGGATGGGGTATCTCAGAATTGGTAAAAGATATTGTTAGTGTTGTTTCAACAAAATGTAATTTGGAATCGGGAGAGGGTAAAAATCCAAAATGGCGGATTCAAGATGGTCACCATACGCAATTCATTGATTCCTCTGATGATATGTGTTAAAATCGATAAGCATCATCCAAATTAATACCATAAAATACTTAAGAAACATACATTTTATACATATCCAGAGGCATATATGCATATACCTACTCATTATTTTTGTGCACGATATAAATATATATAAATACGATAGCAATGTAAAACTTACCTTACTTCAATAAACTTGTGAGCAAAGACGAGGGCCGAGCGGGGTCGCGGGGCGGATATATAGCTAAAAGGAATCGAAAAACAAAACCGGCTGTCATCGAACGCACGCTCGCCCACCGACCTACCCGTACTGCCGCCGCCTGCGCTGACTTGATAAATATATTCTTGCATTTTATTTTGAACCGAAGAACAACTCTTAAATCTAGGATATCTGGAAGTAATTAGGACACGTAGGTAGGCAGGTCAACCAGCATCGTACAGAACATTTGGCCTTCTAACCGGATAGATAACAACCTACCTGCCTACGCTTCGTCAATAAGTCATCGCATCGAAGATATAAACATAATAATCGTGTGAAAGTGTGAAGTGAATACAAAGTGATCGTGATTGTTTTTACTTGCTTAATATTGTGCCCGTTACGTGATTACAAGGTATTTATATTCTTTACATTTCAAGTTTCTTATCAGTTTCAAGACAAAGAGATAAATACTACTCGTAGCTACAAAGAATAACTGTATCTCCATACGGCACATGAGTATTCATTTTGTTGTTCTAACATTGCAAGCTTAGATTATTGATGGGTCTCCGCTCGCGCGGAGCGCGCGCGGAGACTCATCAATAATCTAAGATTGCAAGTTAATAGTAAGATATTATTCGTATCATTCAAATTATTGTGAGTTCGTATATAGTGAAGATATAGTAAGTATACGTAAATGTCGGAATCAGTGATGTATTAGTGAAGTGGAAGTGTATAAGAGTTCGTTTAAATAAACATAATAATCGTAAGTCGCTAATATGTTATTATGATTAGTTTTATGCAAATGCACTTTGTGGCGGTAATTAGCGTGGTTTGTGCGAGTAAAGTGCAGTGTTTATAATCGTGGTGAGATATATACATACGTATTGTAAATTTTGTTGTGTTATTTTGGCAGTATTTTTTTTGCGTGTGTGTATTTGTTTTTGGTGGAGTGTTTTAAGTGTGTTGATATATAAAGTAGATATTTAAAATGCCTTTCACATCAAGGTCGGTGCGTAAAGCTAGGAACCCTAAATTGGCCCTGGAGCAGAGGTCAGCTATCGCGCAATCAGAGCCAAAATCAGAGCCAAAGCCAGAGCCAGAGCCAATACCTAGCACGTCAGTGCGAGCAGAACCTGAGCATTGCAAAGAAGGCAGTGTGTCATTCCATAGCCGATCAGGTAGAACGACTCGTTCAAAGAGAAGCCTTCAGCGTGCAGAGGCATTAAAGCGGCTTGCGGAGGCAAAATTAGAAGAAGCGCAGGCGGCTACTGCCCTCGCCGAAGCCGAGGTAGCTAGAATTGATGCGCAGTTTAGCGACGCTGACGATGAAGAAAGGGAGGATGGTGTGGAAAAAGATAAGTCGGTTCTTGTACAAAGTTGGCTTGAGACGCAACCGAAAATGACCAACTATCACCGAGACTACACTAAGCAATCCGCTGACCACCCCACTATGACACATGTACAGACAGAACACCGGCAAGTGCCCCAGATGGTAGATGTATCATCACTCGCCGTGGCACTTACTGAGGCAGTTCGAGCGACATCGTCACATTCTCCACTAAAGTATTTGCAAGAATTACCATTTTTCAGTGGTGCTAGTAGTGATTGGCTGGCATTTAAAGCTGCGTACCGAGATACTAACCGTCACTTTTCTAAAGCTGAAAATTTGGTTCGCTTAAGAAAATGCTTGCGAGGCGTTGCGAAAGAGGCCGCTATATCGCTATTTGTAGCTGAGACTGAACCCGATGAAGTGATGCGTCTACTTGAAATAAGGTTCGGACGCCCAGATGCGCTGGTCATTGCAGAAATGGATAAGTTAAAGACTCTTCCCCGGCTAACTGACAGTCCACGTGACATATGCATCTTTTCAAGCCGTATTAATAATATCGTAGCAGTGGTCCAGGCACTAAACAAGACATATTACTTATATAACCCTGAAGGGGTAAGAGCAGTAGTAGACAAAATTACACCAGCCCTAAAATATCGATGACGACTTTGCTGCAGGAAGACCAGAAGATGAGCCTGACCTTATAAAACTATCTTCATTTCTCTCCAGAGAAGCTGATCTATGCAGTCGATATGCACAAGTTGAGAGCGTGAGAGACCGATCGCCGCCCCCTCAGAAAAAGTCACAACGCTCATACATGACCAACACAACCACATCTTCAGAAACGACTGCGTGCTCGCCAACATATAAGCCAACAAATTCGCCAACAAGTAAGCCAACAAATAAGCCAACATGTACGCCAACATGTTCTCTATGTAAGAGTGATCATAGCATACGTGACTGCGCAAGTTTTAAAGAGCTGAAAGTGAACGAGAGATGGGAACAAGCAAAGAAAATAAATGTATGCTTTAGGTGCCTTAACAAAAGAAATTTTCGCCATCGTTGTAGCTACAAAGCATGTGGAGTTGATGAATGCAAAGGATCTCATCATCCACTTTTACATGCCGATAAAGAGACATCCAGCATTAGTGACTTAACTACTGAGGCTGCTGTAGTTACCTCCACTCGACCACGTAATTTAGAGAGAGCATTTTTAAAAGTAATACCGGTTAAAATACGTGGTCCTTTATCAACGGTGGAAACGTTTGCTCTCCTTGATGATGGCTCGACCGTTACTCTTATAGAAGACAGCGTTGCCCAAGCAATTGGCGCCACAGGCCCGCTAGAGCCTTTTGAAATCGAAGGTGTCGCCGGAGCGCGGGTCAACGCTGGTTCATCGGTGCGTGTGACCCTTAACATAACTGGACGGCACGGGACCAGAGAGCAGGAGTTCACAGCACGTACGATCGATAAGCTCCGTCTTTCACCGCAAACTATAGACGAGACCGTTATGAATAAATGTGTTCATCTGCAAGAAGTCGCCAGTGACCTTATGTATAATCGTGGCAAGCCCACTTTACTGATTGGCCAGGACAACTGGAATCTCATCGTTTCGAAATCAGTTAAAAGCGGCGCGCAAGGTCAACCCGTGGCTTCACTCACCGAGCTCGGTTGGGTGCTACATGGCCCTGGCGGAAACAAAGCAAACAGAGTGCACATCGTATCGAAAATTACAGTCCACAACAATGAAGAAAAAGATCGAATGGAAGACCTAATGAAGAATTTTTTTGACCTCGACGCAATCGGAATCGAACCCAAGCGCCCTAAAAATGATCCAAACGAACGCGCTTTGGCTATACTTAAAAATAAGACTCGTCGCTTACCTGATGGTCGTTTTGAAACAGGGCTACTCTGGCGCCATGATGATGTTGTATTGCCCGACAATAGAGACACAGCAATGAAACGTCTAGAAGGAATAGAGAGGAAGCTAGACAAAAATTTAGACCTGAAATTACAGTACCAAGAACAGATTTCACACTGGCTAAAAAGTGGATACGCTGAGATTGCGACTTCATCGCCCCATACTGAGCGCACATGGTACTTGCCACATTTCGCAGTGATGAATCCCACTAAACCGAAACCCAGGATCGTGCTGGATGCGGCCTGTAAAACCCATGGAGTGTCACTTAATGATGTTCTGGTTGCCGGTCCAGACCTCCTTCAATCGTTGCCTGGAATTTTAATGCGTTTCCGTCAGAGAAGTATTGCCGTGACAGGAGATATTAAAGAGATGTTTCTGCAGATTGGTATAAGAGAAGAAGATAGAGATGCCTTACGATTTTTGTAGAGAGACGAACGGCGCGTGGGCCCGCCCACTGAGTATAGGATGCGCAGCGTAATTTTTGGAGCGGCGTCGTCACCATGTACGGCTATATACATTAAAAATAGAAATGCGGATGAGCATTACCGAGATTTCCCAGAGGCAGTAGACGCCATACACAGGAATCATTACATGGATGACTATTTGCAATCATTCGACTCTATTCAGGATGCTATTAAAATTGCATCGAACGTTGACCAAGTGCATCGCCAAGCTAAATTTAATCTGCAGAAATGGGCCTCAAATAGTCGAGAAGTACTTGAAGCGATCGCACCACAGCAGACAAGTAGGAGCGGCGAAATCAAACTTGGAGAAGCACAGACATTAGAGCGAGCACTCGGACTTGTGTGGAAACCAGAAGAAGACCGACTGGCATACAATTTTGACCCTAAAAGAATGCAAGCAGATATAATGAACGGAACGAAACGACCTACAAAAAGAGAAGCACTTCGAATAATAATGACAATATTTGACCCTTTAGGTCTTGCTACTCCAGTAACTATGCCTGCAAAACTGTTGTTACAGGAAACCTGGCGCTTGGGTGTCGAGTGGGATGATGAGCTCCCTAATGATCAACATCGGGCGTGGCTGGAATGGTTGAACCATGTAAATCAGCTGCGACATCTTAACATCGAGCGTTGCTATCCCCACTACGCCAGTGCAGTGCAGCTGGAGATGCACACGTTTGTAGACGCCAGTGAGTCTTCGTGCGTTGCGATGGTCTACTGGCGCGCACTCAACGGGGACACCAATGTTTACTTGTCCCTGGCTATGGCCAAAGGAAAAGTGGCCCCACTGAAGATGACATCAATACCACGCCTCGAGCTTCAGGCGGCCGTGATAGGCTGTCGCTTGGCCCATACAGTCGAGACTGAGCACGACCTGAAGCCAGCGCGCAGAGTCTTCTGGCCGGACTCGCAAACAGTACTCGCGTGGCTCCGCGCTGGGCCGCGCACTTACAAACCATTCGTCGCCCATCGGGTGGCTGAAATTCAAGAGGAGACCAAGGTTAGTGAATGGCGCTGGTTACCTAGTGCAGCAAACGTGGCGGATGATGCCACTCGCAACACACCTAGCAACTTTGGTCCTGATCACCGCTGGTTCCGCGGGCCGGATTTCCTCTATCGTTCGGAGGAGTTCTGGCCGCTTGAACCAGAACCTTCACTGCTACCAGCCACTGGAGAAGAGCGAGTGGCCACAACGAATCAAATTTTTTCCCAACCCCATGACTCACTACCCGACGTCAATCGATTTTCTTCTTGGTTGCGCCTTATAAGAACAACTGGTAGAATCCTGCAGTTCATCGATCTTTGTCGCTCAAGGCACGCTACTACCGCAGCACGTATGGTAAAACGAACACGTCGACTTGATGACGACGAAGTATGGAAAAGGACAACATCGCGACGGCCTGATATGACGCCACGACCAGCACCGAATCTTATAACCGTAACTAATTACATTCCACTAGAATCTCATTATTTAACTACTGCGGAGAAACTATGGTGGAGAGCTGTACAGGTAGACAACTTTAAAACCGACCTAACCCGCTTACGAAAAGACTTGCCGCCTGAAAGAGACAGCAAACTACGAACACTGAGTGTGATGCTGGACAATGAGGGTATAATTCGTATAAAATCGCGGATAGACGCCGCCCCACAAATTCCAGACGAACAACGCAGCCCACCAGTCCTTGACGGAGGTAATGTTTACACCCGACTATACATTTCTTGGGTCCATATACAGAATCACCATGCCGGCACCGAAACAGTTATCAACGAAGTGCGCTCGCGCTTGTGGGTTTTGCGTGTTAGACCCACCACACGGAGCATTGTAAAAAGTTGCATCAAATGTTGCATTCTAAGAGGTAAACCTGCATCACCCTCAACTGGTTACCACCCTGTGACAAGATTGGCTTACTACCAACGCCCATTTTCCTTCGTCGGTATAGATTATTTTGGGCCCTACAGTGTCACTGTAGGCCGACGACACGAAAAAAGGTATGTCGCACTCTTTACATGCCTAACTACGCGTGGGATCCATCTAGAAATTGCTGGGTCTCTGAGCAGTGATAGTGCAATCATGGCCTTAAGACGAATGATGGCGAGGCGAGGGTGCCCGACCGAAATACATAGCGACAATGGCACCAACCTACGAGGAGCTGATGCTGAGCTCAGAAAAGCTGCTTATCAGGCTACAAAAGAAGAGGCTACATCTAAAACTATTCGGTGGCGATATTCACCTCCAGGAGCACCTTTCATGGTTGGAGCATGGGAGAGGATGGTTCAGTGTGTGAAAAGGGCGTTGGCTGCGACCCTAAATGATCGGCATCCATCAGAAGAGGTATTGTTGACCCTGCTTTTAGAAGCCGAATACACAGTGAATAATCGACCATTAACGCCCGTTTCGACTTCTCCTGACGATTCAGAGTCTTTAACTCCCCTGCACTTCATACTTGGTGGTCCAGCACGAGTTCCACAGCCAGGCAGCTTTAGTGACTCTGATCGACATGCCAAACAAAGATGGAGACACACTCAGCGCTTGGCTGATATATTTTGGGAGCGATGGCTCCGAGAGTACGTGCCGCTACTTCAACACCGGCGGGAGCCGCATAGCAAAGGCAGAGTGCCTCAAATCGGAGACGTGGTCTTGCTGATAGATGAGAACTTACCTCGCAATACTTGGGCCCGCGGACAGATTTCTGCGACGTTTCCGGGTAAGGATGGAATTCTGAGGGTGGTTGATGTCAGGACAAAAACTGGGACTTTAAGAAGAGCTGTAAAGAAAGTCGTCGTGCTCACAGATGAAGTGAACTAGTAGGTTCACGGCGGGAGAATGTGCACGATATAAATATATATAAATACGATAGCAATGTAAAACTTACCTTACTTCAATAAACTTGTGAGCAAAGACGAGGGCCGAGCGGGGTCGCGGGGCGGATATATAGCTAAAAGGAATCGAAAAACAAAACCGGCTGTCATCGAACGCACGCTCGCCCACCGACCTACCCGTACTGCCGCCGCCTGCGCTGACTTGATAAATATATTCTTGCATTTTATTTTGAACCGAAGAACAACTCTTAAATCTAGGATATCTGGAAGTAATTAGGACACGTAGGTAGGCAGGTCAACCAGCATCGTACAGAACAATTTTGCTGTCACAGATTACATATTGCGTATATGACATCTATGGCAGCAAAATTGCATTTCTATAATATACAAAGGCAAGATGGATCGTAGTTATTTGGTCCTGTCATCGAGCGCATTGTCTCACAAGCTATATTTCCGGTATGAAGCGAACTATTGTGCTTGTTTACTAACTTCTACATTGTTTACGATGTCACAGACTACATAATAGTTACTCCGTAATGAACCTGTGTTACACTTGTGCTTTGAGGGCCGCTTCATTGACTTTAGGGCATTGAAAGAAGGAAAACTTTGGCACAAAGTGGTAAAAGCAAAATGAAAACAACTAAATGTAAGTCCACATAACATAGCATCTTATATCTGTATAATCCCAGATTGGAGACATCAGGAGTGACTAACGGGAGGTTTGTTTATTAAAACTCATAAGTTCTCACCTCACTTTGTAGCCACTTTTACAATTTTTATTCGTATACCACAAGTCGTAGTTTTTTTTTTTTTTATGCCTGATATGTTAGCCTTTGACCACTATCTCACCTGATGGTAAGTGATGATGTGGTCGAAGATGTTGTTCAGGCTAACCTAGAAGTACTGGCTCTCAAGGACAGCTGCCGGAACACACCGTTAATGCTTGGCGACAGATTTTCTACTTGAGGGTGGTAGCTAGCCAGGTGGGCATTCGCAAAATGCCCTACCACCGACTGCCATCCTAAGACAAAAACTGGGACCGACGGCTTAACGTGCCCTCCGAAGCACGAAAACGCTCAGTAGTAATGTCACCAGCGGTCACCCATCCAACTCATGACCGCGCGCGACGTTGCTTAACTTTGCTGATCGGTTAAGAACAGCTTAGTAAACTTCGCTACGAGCGCTTCAATAAAAAGTTATAAAAAGAAAGTAATATATGCTTCATAAAAAATACAGACATGATTTTAATTATGCAAAATTTGAAATATTCTAATATTTGACCGGTAATAGAGACCTATAGTAAAATATATTTTTACTATCTTAGTTTATTAGTTATTTTACTTAACTAAAATTAAATTGTTTTAACATATTTTAAAATAATTTTGTTTTTCTGTTGCTTTTTCAATTGATTGAACAACCTTACATAATGATAGAGCTAAGAGCGCCCGCCGCGGCAACACTGGACCGCGCCGCACTCGTTTTGAATAGAGTTTTGAATATTTACATCCAGCGAAGTATATTATTTTATATTAAAATATGAAATATTAAATTACAGGCACAAGAGACTTGTATCATCAGGTGGTTCTTATGCTTATTCCGTCAAATAAACACAAACAAAGATAAAAAATAAACAAATAAAAATTACTTAGGACCAGCAGAAGTCAAGCCTAAGAGGTTGTTAGCCATGTCATTTTACCCATAACCCTGTATACTATTTTGCTTGTAAATACATAGGAGGGACATGTATTTTTAGGCTGACAGATCTCTACACTTCTATCAAAAATTTCAATGTAAAGATGGAAATATCTCCAAATGAATTCTCTTAAAGCAAAAGCGAGCTCTATCTTTCGGAGTATTTTTAGGTTTAGATTATATTTACCATGGTGACTGTAAGAATTTAATATTTTGTTTAATATTGTGTAGTATTTACATAAACAGAGCAGTCCAACACGTGCATATCCCGTAAAATAATATTCTCGGCACTGCCCACCTTGTAAACCGTGGGTGATGTTATACGACATGTATTAAGGTTATCAATGTATAATTATCTAATTCTTAAATAGATTTTTTTAATACTTAAATCTATTTTGTCTGATATAAATAATATAGTACTTATCACAGCCTAGACTCACCAGGTTTGATGCAGGACATGCCACAAGCTCCATCGCAGAGACATTTCTTCTTTTTGCTCTTGCAGTCCTCGTCGGAGGAGCACTTCCGAAGACATTTCTGTCCCTGAGTAGAAAAAAGATTACCATTTTTAGTGCGCTGTTTTTTTGTTATATAGTGACAAAACCAGTGAGTGAGCAACGGCTCCTGCCCATACCCAAACTAGCATAAGTCATCCAGAACCTGGTGTGGACAATAATAGTGTTCTACACATCAGGGTGTCGAATCCAAGATACTGAAGAAGGTAACTTAAGCTGATGATGAAGCAATGATGACCCACTGATAACAGATATGGACTGCGCAAGGTCACCAGCCACTTCCCTTCAGGGTGACTATGCTATAGGACATTTTGTTAAAGCTGGCATGGCTATCTATCATGGCCTCCTACCTCTGCTGGAATACATCGTTAGGAGCTTGGCCACAGATTTTCTAGTTGAGAGTAGCAGCTAGCCTGACGGGCATACGCAAAATGGATTTATTATCAACAGCCACCACGTCCACCGTTCAATAAATGTTGATATTATGGATACACCCTCTAATGGGGGAGCCATTAGGGGGTGTATCGATAATCTTAACTCTTGGCATCCTGGGAATCACATGCTTTCACCTTAATGGTAGTTGTTCAGTTGCTGCCGACCTTCTAGTATTTTTTCCGTTGCTTACTACGACTCCTATAGGATAATACTGGTTTGTCCACGGCTGAAACAGCCATTACTGAGTCCCATTACGGGGGAGTTTGCTATAATTCCCACGCTTGGCAGGCGTTTTGGGGATCGCAGTGTGACATACCAGTTCCTCCAAAAGCGCTGCTGCCCACCTTCTGGAGTGTTACCCTTCGTCGCCTCTTATGCTACCCACGGATAGAGATGGAGGGGTGGACATTCTAGCCCGGCACCCTAGGGGCATATATAGAAATATATAGAGTGCAATTATAATATGGCACTCCACGGGAAATAGAAATTACCACCAGGAAAAGTATTGGAGTTTCCAAACCACCCGAAGACCTCTGACAAAACGGCTCGTCGTGTCGAAAGCAAATGATGTGTATAACATGAGGTTCTGGGTGATGCTATGTGTAGTACTGACCAGTAAAGTGGCCTGTTCTTCGTCCCTGGGACATTGCGCAGAGGGGGAGTTCCGGGGGTTCTTGTACACCCTGCCGTCATCATCAGCGTCTGCCCGGCTCTGTGCCGTTGGCTCGTCATCGTCGTCCTCATCATCCGCTGATGTGGGGTTCGGGAGCGATGATACTGTGAACAAGGAGGGGAAGGATCATAAGTCAAGGTCACTATTTAAACAGTTTAAGATATTATGCATTACAAATCCAGACAATTGCTCGTTGAGCATCGTTTCACAAACATACAATATTTTTTATGCCTGCTAGTTTAGCCTTTGACCACTATCTCACGTGATGGTAAGTGATGATGTGGTCAAATACAAATACAAATATTTTATTGGCCTTGTAAATGAGATTGTTACATTGGGCAAGTCATGTTTACATTGATCAATTAATTTTAAATTAAATCATTAAATTACAAATAATATAAATACAACCTCACCTACATTTATGAAAATTATAGAAAATACCTATTACAATTAAAGTCGAAATAATATAGCTTCATCTGAGTCAAAATTAAAATAATTAATAAATGTCTAAAACTAATTGATGCGTTAAAATCTATACAATACAGTTTATGTTTTTAAATAAAATCACATTACAAAATTATCAAGCACATAAAAAGATTAAAATGACATTGAACGTACACAACAAATATGAGTAATACATGAAAGGCCGACAATTTTTTACCCTTTATTATTGATTATTAGTCTTGTACGAGAATGAAGATTGTGTTAGACGCAAAACCATAAATTCATTAACGAACGGTCGAAGGTGATGTTCAGACTAATCTAGAATTACTGGCTCTCAAGGACAGCTGCCAGAACACAGCGTTACGTTTTTGGCGACAGATTGTCTACTTGAAGGAGGTATATAGCCAGGCGGTCATTCGCACAATGCCCTACCATGCTATAACGACTGCAATTCTAAGACAACAACCGGGATCGAAGGTTTAAACGTGCCCTGCGAAGCACGGAAGCGCTCAGTAGTAATGTCCTTAGCGGTCACCCATCATGACCGTGTTGGACGTTGCTTAACTTTACTGATCGGTTGAGAACAGCTAAGCAAATTTTGCTACGAGTGATTTGTGTTGGTTGTATTTACTGAAAAAGTTACCATAATAAAAACAATGCAATCATTATAAAATAATTTGCATGATGGTAGGACATTTTGTGAAAATCGGCCTGTCTAGCTGCTACCTACAAATATATAATCTGTCGCCAGCAACTAAAGTGTGTTACGGTTGTCCTTGAAAACTAGTATTGCTACATTAGCTTGAACAACATCTTCGACCGCGTCATCACTTATTGCAAGGTGAGATTATGGCCAAAGGCTAAAATTTTTTTCTTTCAGCTAAAATCAAATAAACAAAATATTTTATATTTACACGAAAGTATGTAATATTAGAGTTTTGTCCAAGGAATTCGTTCAATTTCAAGAATCAAGAAAAACACTGTCATAATAATTAATTAGGAGTCTCGAAATACTACACAAGAACACGAAACAAATCTTGTTTTTGTACACATTTTTGTATAATGGTCAAAACAAAAACTTATTTTCGTGCTTATAGAAATTGGTACACATATATTCTCCACACGGATAAAGAGGGTTGGGGTGTTACAAATCAGAGTCACAAGATACATAAATGTATTTAAAATTATATTTTTTTCATATATATAAAAAAAAAACATGTCGCAATAAATAATATTCTCTACACAAGGGTTTATCTTTAGATATATATCTTTTATTCCTGATATACCACTACTACACTCTACTACTATAGGCTTACCAGCAACAATCTCACCTGATGGTAAGTAATGATGTGGTCGAAGGTGTCAACAGGCTTGACCTAGAATTACTGGCCTTCAAGGACAGCTGCCGGAACACACCGTTAGTTGCTTGGTGACAGATTTTCTACTTGAGTGTGTTCGCTAGCCAGGCGGGCATTCGGAAAATGCCCTTCCACCATGCGGTGAAGCTAAATCCCAAGGTGTGATTCGAACCATAGACCTATTGCGCGGCAGTCCATAGCCAATGCTACTGAGCCATCACTGCTTCAAAATTTAAATATACTATCATCACGCCTGCATTCCCAAAGGGGTAGGAAGAGGTCCCCATATCCCCAAGTTTCAAATTTTTTTTTAAGTTTTGGATTTAGCCTTTTGATTACTACGAGAGCACAGTTCGAGATTCCAGACTGCTACTAAGAATTTTATTACAATTCTCAAAAAAAAAACTAGAATATCCTCAGACCTAAGAAGTCTAGTCTAGAAGAGTTATAAGTTTTTACTCCCCCGCGTGGTGCCGGGTTAGAATTCCACCTCGCCATTTCTTCACATGGTTGTCGTAAGAGGCGACTTAGGGAAAAGTGCGCCAAATTAGCAGCTTGCCACTTCTCACGTGGATGTGAGTAGGATGGTGTGTGCATTAGACGCACAACAGGGCTGTATACCATCTTAGTGCCCTGCCAGGGTTTCATGCAATATGTTCTTGTGTTGCTGTCTTAGATGTTGTTAGCGTAAACATATTATTCATATCGTGTTTCGTCCACTGTGTTAGAGAAATCATTTTGTATGACCCTGAAACGCCCGGTGAATGGCAATAGGCTCGCTCCCTATTACATGGGACCAAAATCCAAATGGCGAAACGTGAGTGTTAGACACCTCTGCCTACCGCTTCGGGGAATACAGGAGGGATTATATGTAAGTTTCTACTGCACGGCAACACTCACGAAGTACACACATGGTACGGAACCGACTTCACGTCACCTCTGAGAGAAACCCCAAAACCTGTCCAACCTAAGAATTGAACCAAGACCTCTAGACTACAAAGCGAGACTTCCGCCACTATACCAACGAAGCAGTCTATACACGGACAAACGGTATAAATATACTAAATAATTTATTATTCCGAGTGCTCTATGTACAAAGAGGTTCTAATTAAATAGCCGAAGGCGAACAAGATGGATGTCCCCTAATTACTTTCTATTTCTTCTTGGGAAACAAATAATGAATAAAATGTTTCTTTTGTGCTTATTTTTATCATTCAAGGTCCGCTTGGAAATTGCCATTGGCGGGAAAACGGAAGCACAATTTTTAAAGTAGCAAAATGTTTGTTTTTTTAATGTTAAAACCAAATGAACTAGTTATTGGTGGTTTCACGATTTAGGACCAATGTTAAACTTGCATAGAGATTATTTAAGCGCTCGTAGCGAAGTTTGCTAGTTGTTCTTAACCGATCAGCAAAGTTAAGCAACGTCCGCCGCGGTCATGACTTGGATGGGTGACCGCTAGTGACATTACTACTGAGCACGTGCTTCGGAGGGCACGTTAAGCCGTCGGTCCGGGTTGTTGTCTTAGGACGGCAGTCGTTATAGCATGGTGGTAGGTCATTTTGCGAATGCCCGCCTGGCTAGCTAACACCCTCAAGTAGAAAATCTGTCTAAGCACCTAACGGTGTGTTCCGGCAGCTGTCCTTGTGAGCTAGTAATTCTTGGTTAGCCAGAACAACATCTTCGACCGCATCATCATTTACCATCAGGTGAGATAATGATCAAATGCTAATATATCAGGCCTAAAAAAGAGATCCTACCAACGACTTTTATGTTATGCCGAATATGTCATTGCTAACTTAATAAAATGTATGTTTTAAAACGGTCGTAATAATGTCTATCTAAAGTTCACTAGTTTCATAGCAGTGCTTTGTAAGATAGAACAGTAAATGTAGCATTTATGGCTGTGTAATTATGACGAGTCAACGTTTAAAAGACTTAAGATGCTGAAAAGTTCCAAATAGCTTTAGTTTATCGGACATTTTGTAAAATGTGTTTAGTTTGGAATTTAGAAAAAGATATGATAATCTTGATCACATTATCTAAGACCAAAAAAAGTCGGAAACACGTTTCCTTAAAATTTTAACGGAATAAAATCGCTAAGTAGCCTCTAAGCTAGTAGCTCTCCGAGCTGTGGACCTCGCGAGTCTACCCTTGCATAGCTTATAATTGAAGAGAGATAGAGCCTATCACTTTTAGGCAACTGACGCGCGCAGGACATTGCCATTAAATTAAGCGCAGGCGTCCATACTTTTAACATCTTATCATGTATATCTCCGTCATTTTGAAAAATTTCCAAAAACTGAATCGATAAAGATAGACTTTAATAATTATAGACTTATCAAATCTGCTCACAAAATTTCGTGAGAATCGGTTGAGAAATGCGACCTGTAGAGGAGAACAACCGGAGATACGAAATCATTTTGTCTAAGTTGAAGCAGAGACGCTTCGCTCGAACTAAGTTCTAGCTCGGTCAATTACGCTTGTAACATAAATATCTTAATTATTAACGTATGACTGTGTTTGAAAATATAATAATAAGATACCAAAACCTTAGCAAGAGGGACAAGAAAAGTTACATTTTCGATTTACGTTACTAGTTTTGAGTTATTAGGCTTTTACTACTCTCGGATTTTACCATCCCTACTTTTCTTCCATACCGACGCAATCCGGTAAAAAAATTTAGATGTTGATAGCGTCTTATGGGATTAACAGCTGCTTTCTGCGAGTACGAAAATCAATCAAACTAACGTTGAAATAATGAGTGTAATCATGTAAACCGCATTTGTATGTACAAATTATTGCAATAAATGATTGAGTATTGAGTAATACATTAGTAACACTTGTTTTATTTTTATTTTAGTAATAATTATGGCTGGATACCAGACCACATGGCGATTATGATCTTCCTATCCATACAATACGGGTACAATATGGTTCTCTTTTTTTAATATGCCATTATTAACAAAACACTTTGTTGTTAAAACACATATATGCCTTTCTCTTAAAACACAGGTCATGCAACACGATAAAATATTGTAAAGATTTAGTGGCGTGCATCCTGTCTGATCTAACCCTCCTTCGTAATGCTCTCGTTGGTAGTGCGCTACCTCTCTGGGCTGGGATTGTAAACTGCTATGTTTTGCGTTTAATGTGCAGCGACATCCAAGTTACGCCAGCGCAAATAGGGACATGCTGCTCATTCGGCACATTCACCCTTAGATGGCTCTAACGAGGGTATGGAACAATCCAAGGAGAACATTGAACAGTGTCCTTATGGTGATGAAACTGTTCATCAAAGAAGCTATGAATAAATATGATGGATACAACATGGGTGTCTTCAAATCGAGAGTAAATAGGTTTCTTCTAGGTAAGCGTGCTCCATCGTAGACCACATCAATGCTTAACATTGCTGGGTTAACATAGGCAGGGTTTCGTCAAACGCGAACCTATTTTGAATAAAAAAAAAAGATTGCTTAATAGGGTTTGAATGGCGGCGCCTTAAAGGCCACAAAATAAACAGTAAATTTTTTTTGATGACACATGCTTCCCTGATTATTTCAACTTACGTTGTACTACAAACAAGACAAATTTTTGCCATTAACTTAAACTTGTTAACGAAACCCTATAATTTTAATATTTAAATTTTTTGCGCTGACGCACGGCCCGTTGGGTTCCGGGATATAGCGTCACCCCCATTTCTACCCGCGGGTGTCGTAAGAGGCGACTAAGGGTAACCCACCAGAAGGTTGTCAGCGGCGCTTTCTGAGGAACTGATATCTCAAACTGCATTCCCCAAGACGCCTGCCAAGTGTGGGGATTATGTAACCCCCCCATAATTGGGGAGGCTGTGTTCAGCAGTGGACAATCCAGCTGATACAGTAATGAGTAATGACGCATGCTCTGTGGATTACATTACAAAATCACAACGAGAGGAAAAAATAATGTCATTTGCGGGATTCGAACCCGCGCCGCGCCGGGACAGAGCATACCCCGGCTATAGGGGTGGATGGCGCGAGTTTGAAACTCACACATGACTAGAATTTTTCCTTTCGTTGTAATTTTGGAATGTAATCAGCGGAGCATGGTTCATAGCAAAAATACAATAGTACATTATGCAACAAGTGCGCGAAGTTATTTATTACAATCGAGGCGGGTTTTAGAACTCTATCGAAGATCTTAGGCCTAAATGGAGTAGAGATTGTAATAAACAACGCGCACGAGTTTCACAACGTTTTTCAACACACTTGCGAGGAACGCATACGAAAATTTCGATACGAAAATATTTTCTTGATCTTTTTTATAGCAATAATTTAATCTGATTAAGACGGTTTATAATTAAATCTTCTAAAGTTCTACTTCAGTAGGTAAAAAACTCTTTGTTTGTTTTTATATGAAAAACAAACGAAACAAACTACAATCTCCTTGGTGAGAAGTGTGGAAACGTTGTTTTTTTTTTCTATTTAAAAATCTAGTGCGGTAATAAAAAAAAGCACGAGTGCGTAATAGACTATATTATGACACTAAAATCGGTGCATTTAAAGGCCCGTTACGAGCTAGTGTGTTGAAAATAATAAAATGCTATTGCTTATTATGTTTTCTTTAAGATACTGTATTTATGTCTTCAAGACAGTATTTTAATTAAAAGATCCTTCAATCACAGCGAAAAGGTTCTTCAATAAAATTGCGTGTCATCAAATATCGCCGTGACAAAATTGGGAAGCCACTTCCGAAAATATATTGATAGCGAGAGATTAGACTAACCACAGAACTACAAACATGTTTTCACAAGCTGGCAAAGGTATTGTTTGTCATTTAAAATCTGCGTGGAAAAGTGTTTATCCGCTAGCTTGGAATTTATTTTGAATTTCGAACCTCTTTTAAAGTTACAGCTAAATTAATTTATTTTTCTTTACAGATATATGAACTTACTTCAGTAATTTTACTTTAAATTTTTACTATAACAGCCTCCTCTTTTGAAAAGGGGTTTGCGATAATCCCCACGCTCGGTGGGCATCTTGGCTATCGTAGTTTAAGATATTGGTTCCTCAGAAGGCGCTGCTGCCCACCTTCTGGTTTTTAATATAAATCAATCATTTGAATTAATTAAATGTTTGTTTCGACTAACAGAAGTCAATTCTAAAAGGATGTCAGAATTTTTACAATAGCCCTGTATTTGCCAAGGTAAGGCTATATAATGTAAAAGTTTACACTATTTAAATTGAGTATAAAAATAACAGATAAATGTAACGAAATAGAATTAAAATTTATTTTTAGAATAGATTGTCGTAATCAGTTCGTTTTCAATGTAAAAAGCCGTGTTATGATATGCGGATACCCAGCCAAATTAATATCTTGATTAATAAGTGAGTATAAAATTATATTTGGTTAAGTTTTGTTTTGACGGTTGATGGATTCACTGTTGTTCAAGTGAAAAGAGTGCCGCGCGTTTAATTTTTTTTTTAATCGTTAAAAATTAATTCAATGTTAAAATCGAGTGTCAAAAATGGTTGAACGAATTAACAAACCACTGCTTGTTACCTAAATTTTGTGACAAATAATTGTAATGACTTCGAAATTACCGCGCGCGCCATCTTGGATAGAAAAGGCGGGCCGCTGCGAGGCCACGTTGTCATGGAGATTCAAGTATTGGTCTAGGTTTTAAGGTTATTTTAAAATTTTTAAATTGTGTGTTACTAGTGATAAGAATAATAGGTAAATTGAGGGTTTTAATTAGTCGCGATGAGCGGCGGAGACGGGACGTCATCTCTAGTGACGTCACTATTTCTAAAACACGAATGGTCCCGGTGCTTCTTTATATATATTATTACAAGGTCAATGATCACCTTCCTACTCTTATCCCATCTGTGTGAGGTAGATAAAAATTAAGTTTTACCCTCTCTAACATGAAAAAGGTCCTTTTGGTATTCAAAAATTCACCGCAAAATCTTTTCTTGCTGCGAGCGTGAGTAAAAGTAGTTCTAATTTCAAACATCTACTTTAGGAACAAAAATCAACGCGATAACTTGTTCAGAAATCAAATTAACACACATTAGCACATAGGCTTATTCGTCAACTGGCGATCATGAAACTCGCGAGTGCGCGCGAGTTGGCACCTTCCGATATTAACTTCTTTTTTTGTCTTCAACTAGACTATTGGGCAGTATATCAAAAATATCTTCAGTTTTGTAGCTGCTCAGCTTTGTTGTGAGACTAGAACGGGAAAGCTTAGTAGAAGGTATACCAGTAACCGTTAGGTTGAAAATGGCACTAAGATAGCAAAGAGGTCTATATGCAGTCATGGCATGCTGCTCATTCTGTCTTGCAGTAATTTTTCAGAAGGATATAAAACGGTCCTTATATTGGTAAGCCTAGAACGTTACGGCACCTAAAGTCAAAGGGTATACCTATATCAGCAATTGGCCCTTCCTACCTCCTAACGCTCGTTCCGCGGTTATCATCCACGTCAGTAAAGTTGATAAAGCGCCCTCGAAACCGGCCCTATCTTTACAACTTCACCTATATTCGATATCCTGCCAATTATAAAATAAATCTTAATGGAAAGAGTTAAGGTTGTATTTTGAGCAGCTGGACGGTGTACGCAATTTATCATGAAGCCTTTGGAGCACTTAATTTTGCGGTTTTCGGAATCATTTCTGACGCAGCTCTTAAACAGATAAGCATTTTTAGGGTATGTTTTATGAGTTCTGAGTTTTGCGTCGATAACCGAGTCGTGTGGAGAGTCGCATTTGTATTTTTAGGTCCTGGGTTCGATATATTCATAGTCCGAAAAAGCTTTTTTTTTTCTTTTTTTATGTTATACCTAAGAGCAATTCTGAAGAGAAAGATAAAAGAAATGTTTAAATTTGTTATTTATATATTTATAACTAAAAGTAAACTTACAGTTTTGGAGCCAAAAAGTTTACAATTTTAGACAAAATATAATATGCTTATAAAGAGTCCCAAGGGGGTCGACATGGGTGTCAGCATTTTGGACCGACTTGATAACTGTTTCGTTAATAAGATTAACTGTCCTTGCCGTGGGCGCATTATTGCCATATCGGGTGCGTAAGTTGCTAGAAAATGCCAACAGATGGTGCTGACGACGCTCACCTACGCTAGTACAGTTTTGCGGAACATAATAGCTTACCCGAGAGAGTTTGTTCTATATCAATATGGCTTACTGCGGAAATTGGTTCGATAAATACTACGCACGATCGACATACGTGCCGCGCCCGTCTGGCCAAAGTGAATGCTCGGTATGGAAACCATCATAGGAATTCCCTTTACTATTTTGAACGTATTACGTTTTGCACTTTTGATGATGCATATGTTGGTTCAGACCCTCACAAAGGCGGCAACGGTTAATGACCTCCTGATGACGTTATATTTTTTTTTATGTTATTGTGACGGACCAAACCCGAGGCCCACCTGATGTCAAGTAGACCAACCTCTGCCTATAAAAGAAGCATTTCGTCAAGGATGAATTGCACTGTGCCCGTCACAATGAGACGTACAGTTGTTAGGTCTCATTAGCCTGTAATTTTTCTGCATTTCAAGGACTGCTGCCGGAACACACTGTTAGGTGCTTGGCGACAGATTTTCTACTTGAGGGTAGTCGCTAGCCAGGCGGGCAGTCGCAAAATGCCCTTCCACCATGCGGTGAAGCTCAAGCCCGCGGCGGGATTCGAACCATAGACCTGCTGCGTGGCAGTCCATAGCCAATGCCACTGAGGCATCACTGCTTCAAAAATGAACAATATTATTTTTTATACATCCTTAGCCCTTTGTCTGACCCACCCCTTGGTTGGTTTTTATTGTTTGTTGCTAAATATTGAACAATAATCATACCAAGTTTGACATCTACATGTATTGCTCCCCGTGGGGTGCCAGGCTAGAATGTCACACCCCCATCTCTTCCCGTGGGTGTCGTAAGAGGCGACTTATGCAAAAAATACTGGAAGGTACGTAGCAGTGTATCATTGATAATGATAACAATAGAATTTCATTCATAAATAGACCCAAGTGGTCCTGATGATGGCAATGGGTTAAACTGTGATTCCCAAGACGCCTGCCCAGCGTAGGAATTATGGTAAACGCCATAAAGGTGAGGATATTTCGAAGCGCTCGTAGCGAAGTTTACTTAGCTGTTCTCAACCGATCAGCAAAGTTAAGCAACGTCGCCCGCGGTCATGAGTTGGATGGGTGACCGCTAGTGACATTACTACTGAGCGCTTCCGTGCTTCGGAGGGCACGTTAAGCCGTCGGTCCCGGTTGTCGTCTTAGGATGACAGTCGTTATAGCATGGTGGTAGGGCATTTTGCGAATGCCCGCCTGGCTAGCTACCACCCTCAAGTAGAAAATCTGTCGCCAAGCACCTAACGGTGTGTTCCGGCAGCTGTCCTTGAGAGCCAGTACTTCTAGGTTAGCCTGAACAACATCTTCGACCACATCATCACTTACCATCAGGTGAGATAGTGGTCAAAGGTTAATCTATCAGGCATAAAAAAATAAATAAAAAAAAATGTATAGGGACTCTTTTATTTTCACCTTTCCCTATTGTTATAATTTGGTAGAGAATCCACCATACCAACCTGTTCTGTTAAAATTTCATTCAGGTACTATAACGACAATCCATAGACAATAGCAACGACGGCCGTGCTCCCGAAGTACGTGCACGTTTAGTACTGCCCCTCGCAGTCATCCATCCAAGTCATGACTGAGAGTAGAGTACACGGAGAGCTTTCCGTACAAACGCATTTTGTTCATATATTAAATACTAACAGCCGGTTTCTAAAACGCAAATTAGTGATAAATTACGTTAAATGCTTGTTAATCCATTTTCAAATGCAAATTGGGTTGCTGAAAACTTCATGTGACTGTTTGTCAACACTGATGTCAAATCTCCGATTAAACGCCAATTAATTCTATTTTGGGATTCCGAAAAGCCTTTTTTGTATGTTAACGGTTTGTCAAAGTGAATTGTGCTAATTGCCCGAAATCGACCAATTATTCTAAGATTAACGTCTTGAAATCGTAAAGATATATAAAATATGGCTTTTAAAATGGTTTTAGGAGTAGCTACCTAAATATTTCCTCTAATAACTGATACGATAGTACAAGTACATAATTATACCAAATATACATATACTACACATATTACTTAAATATACGTAAATATGGTATTAAAGTCGACGTGATTTTTTAGTGTTGCTGCTCATTAGGTTTATCATCATCACCACATCAACCGGAAAGTCCAGCATTGAACAAGGTCTCCCACATTAGGAGATTTGCAATCCCCACGCTTGGCAGGAGTCTCTTGGGGATCTCAGTAGAAATTGTCAGTGTATAGAAGGCGATGCTGGTATTTTTCCCTTAGTCACCTCTTACGATATCCACGGGAAAAAATGTGGGGGGGTAACATTCTAACCCTGCACCCCACAGGACTGCTCAATACGGTGCTATAACCTCCTGACGGCCTTATTATACAAACCCCAGCTGTATATACTACCAACGAAAGAATTCGCTTGAAATCTTATGTATGACCGCCTTCCAGAACTCAACAATCTTTGAGGAAGCACCTTTTGGCTAAGAAGGGCGTTAAGATATGGTTTAAAATTTTGTTGTGCGTCTGATATGCAGCAATAACTGTATTCTTTTGTATTGCTGCGCTGGAGATCCATGGTTAGAATCTCAAACCACATCACAAAAGAATGGACTTACATTTCGCCGCATGGTGCAGGTGCATGGCGGGAGTTTTTAGAATGCGTTATTTGTTGGCCCTTAAACAGAAAATCTGTCACCAAGCATCTAATGGTGTGTTACGAAGGCTGTTCTTGATTAAAACCTATTCTAGGTTAAACCTGTTTAGATTTTTCGAGTACATAATCATAAGACATCAATCACTTACCATCAGTTGAGATTTTTATTTTTTTAGGCCTGTTAGTTTAGCCTTAGATCACTATCTCACCTAACGGTAAGTGATGATGTGGTCGAAGATGTTAGGCTAACCTAGAACTACTGGCTCTCAAAGACAGCTGCCGGAACGCACCTTTATGAGATTGGCGATTTTCTACCTGAGGGTGGTAGCTAGTCAGGTGGGCATTTGCAAAATGACCTACCACCATGAAAAACAAAGCCAACAACAAAAAATGCTGCTGTTTCACTTTTACCTAAATCGACTTTTGTGATCATCCGACCAAAAACCAAAACGTAGTGATTACATACTCATTGCAACGGTGGAACATTCCCTAGATTAATAAGCTGGTAACCATGGCAACGGCGGCGAAGCACAGAAATGATTTGGCATTGATTTCATGTCAAAACAAAAGAGACAACGTTATGCGTTAAATAAAGACAAAATACTACAGAATGAATGAATATGAACGACTTTTTCAAACTTCATGTTATCATAGATAAACAAGCATGTGTTATGTAATTTTAAGTTAGTATGCGTTTCAGAAACCCGTTGAAAGTTAGCAGATTGTTAAATGTGACGGCTTGTTAGATGAATCGAGTTTTGACACGCGTACGGGAAACCGGCGGTTAGTGTTCAAACTCGGTGTTTTTTTATATTGTTACGTTTGCAATGACATTACAGAATTACTAATTTCCCTTGAGAAAAACATAAAATATTGTGCGGGATTCGAATCCGCGTCCATCCACCCCTATTACCTCGAGGGTATGCTCTGACCGACTGACCTAACATGACATTATGTTATAACTCATATCATAACCCTAACTTTTCCTCTCGTTCTTCAACCATCGTATGGGGATAAGGGGAGCGACACCTATAGTTCAACTTACGTGAAATTTTACATGCATTGCTTAGCCTAATATCTGCTTCTAGATTGGTAGTGTTTCGATTTATTATTTATTTTATCCTTAAATGTCAATATAACAATTCCAATACAAAACGAGTTTTCGCAGTATTTTAAGGACATACGTGCAATGTTTCACTGAGCTTGAACACTTAGTATTTATTAAATAGATTCAGGGGTTACTTCCCAGAAATCCATATGTACATATTATACAAATGTTTTAAGAAACCATTAAATTAATATTTTAATAAAACACTTAAACATATAAAAAAATAGATATATTTTTTAGTGGCATTTTCGCCTAATTTTCCTTTTAAGCCGACGTGACGTCACAAACGACACGCAGCCAAACCGGAAGAATTTTCGACGCGGGTCGCTTCTACACGAAGCATCCTCAGGAGGTCTTGACTCATTGAGCACACAATCGAGAACTTTTTATATTCATAGTATTTAAAATATAACGAAACTATGTTTGTATGTTAAGCGCCACGAGAACTCTAGTTTAGGTCAAGAACGGCTAAGCAAGCTACTCTGGCTCTAAAATGATGATAATGAAGCAATAGTTGTACCTTACTTCCTACGTATATAGTTTCATGTCACCAACTAGTTTCCCCATTCCTTAGTCATGGTAACCAGAAACCTATACCTTCCAGCATAGCTGTATCGACGAGTTTCCGGTAAAAGTGAGTTAGTGTAACGTTAGGATACGTAACGTTTAGGGTGTGTATTGCCATGAGCGGAGCGACGAGCGATAAAGTTTGTTTGGGATTTCTCTACGAACAAATATGTAAAGAAGTGACAATCTAACTAACTCTCATACAGTTGCTGCTTTGATTTCTGACCCGTCGAGTTCACAATTAACAAAACTCGCACAATCACAATGAACTATTAACAAAACAATTAACAAAATTGCAAATTCAATAGGGTTGGTTGATTGATTTGGCGCTTACATATGACCGTATAAGATTGGACGCGTCAAGGGCTGCATGGTACACTTTTTAAACAACGTCCGCTGCGGTAAGATTTTACATTCTGCTGTTTTTGAGCTTGCTTTACATTGCTTTCTTACATTACATTCTTTAGTTTTTAGTTAGAACTTCCAGTTAGACCTAGTGAACGTGTTGATGGTTGACAAACAATTAAAATTGAACCAGTATTATAAATGCGATTGTTTGTAAATGAGGGTGAGGTTATGTATGTTTGTACTTGTTTGCATGATGGTAGGGCGTTTTGCGAATGCCAGTCTGGCTAGCTACCACCTTCAAGTAGAAAATCTGTCACCATGCACCTAAAGGTGTGTTCTGGCAGCTGACCTTGAGAGCCAATAATTCTAGGCTAGCCTGATCAACATCTTCGACCACACCATCACTTACCATCAGGTTAGATAGTGGTCAAAGGCTAATCTATCCAACACCAAAAAAACTCCCACAGTGAAACGGCTGAACCGAAATGGATGAAACTTGGAATATAAATAGTTTCGGACGTGAACTAATTTGATTGAAAACACTTTTCATTATCATTACTTTTAACAAATTGTCTAATATTATTTTATAAGAGCATTGACTTATGTATGCTCGATTGCTCAGTGGTAATAAATTTGTAAGATATACAACCCAAAAAATAATTGCCCGCACTCACCGTTTGTAGGTTAACACCAGCTTCATTCTGGGATAAAGGGATGAACAAGCACTTCACACAAATATCACATAATATCATCCACATCCACTAAGTACACGTTTTTGACCGTAGGTTACATTAGTTCTAAGTTTTATGATAGTTTTTTAGAATTTTATATTTTATTGCGAATTCACAACACTGCCGGTGGATCGGTTTTTTCAATCAGTTCTGTTTTCATTCGCACTCGCTAGGGGCGCTTGCGAGCGCATTATAGTCTTGTGGTTGGTGGCGTGGATTTGGCGGGCAATTTAAAAGACGTGTCCCTACAACTTATTACGATTGAAATTATTACGGATGAAAAAAGATAACTTCCAGCGGGACGGTGTTGATCGTATATCAACCTACCAGCCTAGGTACCTAAATAGTTATCTGCTATTTGGGTAGATGTCGCTCTCGTCAAAAAGACGTGCATTCAAACGGATGGAGAATTTTCGACTGTCCAGCGCCCGCTTCCATAGCATAAATTGTCTAAACGTCATAAATGTATTATCGGTGTCGCCGCTCCGCTCCTCTCAGCCCGCTGCCGATAGCGTGAGAGTTTTCAAGCGTAAATAAACGACGACGTCTCCGCTTTACTGAATCCGACGCTACAGATATTATTCCGTTTCTTTGTATCATTTAACGTGATTTTATTGCTACAATGCGTTTGAGTTAATTCATTTTTACCTACCGCAAATGAAATTACTAGTGTATACTTCTATATCTATACTTATTTTATAAAGAGTAAAGATTTGTATTTTTATATTTTTGTATGTAACGAATAAACTTAAAAACGAATGGTACGAAAACAATTTCGCCATTAGAATCCTTTACTATCCCTGATGAACATAGTCTATAAAATATTTACAAAAACTTAGGGATCCGTATGAAAACTTCGATAACGTAACCCAGAGTGTAAAAAAATAACAAATAAGTAGGTAAATTGTTATATCGCCTACGCTGCGGCAATTGTTAACAATACAGCAAAGTTATGTACTACAATGTTTTAGAGGACATCAATATCTACAAAAAAGCAATACTATACGTCTAACTATTACAGTTATTTTACAATAACTACTTTTTATGTGTTTCAATTTATATTTTTTGTTAATTACTACTTATCCCAATCTTAGACAAGATCGTATCTAATCACATTTACAAATGATTGGAAAACATTTTTTTTATCCGGACGGGAATCAAACCCGCGTCCTCCAATTTGTCCGGATGCCTAAACCACTCGGTCACCGGAACCATACTCTTTCGAGCCGAAACTTCGTTCTCCAATTGTATTACTTTGACCGTCATAGGGGACGGTGAGCGGTCATCAACCAGACTATTAAACTGCGTCTGATGAAAAGAAGTGCCTTTTCAAACGCTTAACTTTCGCAATGATTACGCTTCCCTTCTATATTTCTAAAATATTTATAGTTTGCGAGAATTGTAATCAACGCGTTAAGGTGTTCCCAGTTGTATAGAAGACGTTGCTTTCCCCTTTTTTGTCTTTTGCTATCCCTCTGGGAGTTTAAATTTTATCTGGATTGGATAACATCTGATTATTGTGTATAATAAGTGTATGAAAGGTGCTCGCCCCCTATTACATGGTACTAAAAACATATCTGGTGAAACTTGGTATTAGATAACTCTGCGCGAAGGAGTCTTCGGGGAATACGGCGAGGCGATTTGCTTTTTTAGTGTTTCGTACCTCAAAAGGGACCATTATGGGATCACTGTGTTCTCCGTCCGTCTGTCTTTCAAGACCCCTTTTCTCAAGAGCACGTAGACTAATCATTCTGAAGTTTATATCTAATACTCTGGTCTACGGTTTCTTTCAGCTGTGAAAAAAATCCGTTTCATAATTCAACGCGATTTAATGACATGACCGTTTGTTTATGTCGCATATTTAGCATTTTCACATTTGATTCAAAACCTACAGGGTACTTACCGTTGACCTACAATCATGGAATTTGGCAAGAAGTAGGTCTCTCACATGAAAAGGATTTTTTTTAATAATTATGTAGTTAACAACAAATAACGGCCAAGTGCGAGTCGGACTCGGGCACCGAGGATTCCGTACAAGCCTGTAGGTTAGTATGTATGTAAAAGTTACTGTATTTTTAATGCTAAATGAAAACCATAACATATTAAAATTAATAAAAATAGTTTTATTATATGATGTAACTAAAAATGTATGCTTTTCGCAATGTTTCCTTTATTTGTGCTGTAAGACGTTGTTTTGAACCAAATTTCAAGATTCTGAGTACACAGTTGGTAAGTAAAAAAAATTGCTAATAGTTGCGGCATAAACGGTTGTATCTTTTGATTGCGTTGGATCAAACTTTGATTTTTCACAGCTCCCAGAGACAGTAGACCTGAGTATTCAGTTTAGTTTGATATGAATTTCAGCTTGATACCTCCACGCGTTCCTGAGAAAAATAGTCTTGACAGACAGACAGACGGACAACAAAGTGCCTATAAGGGTAAGTATAAGGGTTCCGTTTTTTTCACTTTGAGGTACGGAACCCTAAAAAAGGAGCTAATTTTCTATTACAAACGTATTATTATTCATTTTGCCTTGTAGCAAAGACTAAATTAGTATTTTCGCTGTCTATAGTAAAAACAGTAATACTTACTAGCGTCAAACTTGGTATAGTTATATTCCAATAACTAATGTACGAATAACAAAACGTGTCAAATGCGCGTGTAGTACAACGCAAGTGGTACTATAGATGTCGCTCCATCCCAATACGATGGTTAAAAAACGATGGGAAAGATTTATGTTATGACGTCATGTCATGTTAGTTCAATTGGTTAGAGCATACCCCGGCTCCGGGTGGATGGACGCGGGTTCGAATCCCGCACATGAGTTAAATTTTTCCTATCGTATATTTGTGATTTTGTAGTGTTAAGTGCGATTCGGACTTGCACCACAGATCTAGAAGTGTATTCAAAAATAAATATGTTACAATGTTTCGCCGGAAATTCTTCCGGTTTGGTTACGTGGCGGTGATGACGTCACGTCGTCGTCTTAACAGGAAAATAAGGCGAAATTGTCCCTAGATAAATATTTTAACCGACTTCCAAAAAGGAGGAGATTCTCAATACGACACGTATAATTTTATGTACCACGCGTAACTTTTTACAGTCGTCAGATTTTGATTTTTTTTTTATTAAAAAGAGCTATAAATTTCATCAAATTAGGTCTAGCTCGTTTAACCAGTAGTTATCACTAAAAACGGTAAAGGGTGAAAAACATTTTACATTTTTTTAATATTGTTATGTTTGCAATAACGCCTGCTATGCGGATTACAATACAAATTTACAAATATACGATAGGAAAATAAATGGTGGATGTACGCGGGTTCGAATCCCGCACATGACTTAAATTTTTCCTATCGTATATTTGTAATTTTGTATTTTATATATTATTTTACCTAAATATAGACCGACTTCTAACACTGAAAAATAAGAAATAACTTGTTGAAGTCGGACCATGAAATGATCTCAGAGTATTTTGAATCAGCCCGGGTCGACTTTAACAAGTTATGTCATACTTTTCAGGGTTAGAAGTCGGTTCCGCTTTTTGTAAAAAAAAAATTATACTAAAATATTAATTTAATGTTTTCTTAAAATATTTTTTAAATATTTGTTTTTACTAGATATGGTACATTCTGTGTTTGTACGGAACCCTCGATGTGTAAGTCCAATTCGCGCTTGGCCGGATATTTATTTGTACTGGTTCAAAGTAAATACGGAGAGAAATTAAACAAAAGTATTTTTATACAGCATAAAATGGACCATAGCCAAGAATGGTAAATACAGAACTTATTTAAAAAGCCGTATATTTTCCCGCGCTTGTGGCTTGGCATGGCGCTGGCCGCTGTGACTGATTTATTTTTCTTTGTACAATGCATAGAGTACATAAATGCGCTCTGTGTAAAAGGAGTATTTACTTCGCCTCTTCGTTCTCCTTTTATTACAATTTGCAGATAGTGTTTGCTAAATTGTAATAAATTATGTAAGTTATAATATAGGGTCTGTTTGTAAATAAACGGTATAGATCTGTAACAGAATCGCCATCATGAGTCCTAACATGAGTCGAGGAACTTAAAAAAAAAATTGACTTTTAACACTCTCATTAAAGTTCCTAGATTTGGAAGGATAATAAAAACCGTTTCTAAATGTATACTGTATTCTAATATGATAGTTTTTTCTATGCTAAAAAAACGATATTTTGCTTTGTATGGCGTGCGCGATGATACCCCTGTGTTGAACGTGTTAAAAAAAGGAGGTAGGTTTTCAAGTCGTTGCGTATTTATATATTTTTTCATTGTATCCAATCTTGTTGATTCTCTTTATTTGGGTTGCATAATACCTCCCAGTAGGTCCAATTGAAATGTCATCAACGAGCAGTTTTTAACTTATACTCAATTGACTAAAACAAAACGAATAAAGACATAAACAAAATTACACCAAAAGGAATAAACACAATAGGAACAAAAGAATAATTTTGAATTCATTCAAATTCATTTATTAGCTTAAATACAGTTACAATAAGAGTTAGTAAAAACATTTAGTTCTTCATGTTTTAACTTTCAAGAAAGCTAAAAAATAAAAAAATGTCATGTACCATTTACCACGATAGCTCAATTGGCAGAGCATATCGCGGCTCTAGGGGTAGAATCCCTCAAATGGTTCAAATTTTTCTTGCGTTATAAGTTTGTGTTACTTCACAGATGACAGAATTTCTTAGTCAGTCTTTATTTTTTTTTATTGCTGATAGTTAAGCCTTCGACCACAATCTCACTTGATGGTAAGTGATGATATGGTCGAAGGTTTTAACAGGCTTAACCTAGAATAAATATGTCTTTAGCGTCTTTCAGTGGAAAAAAAAATACAAGATTGAGCAATCGATTCTATCCCGGTAGGCCTTTGTCACAATAATCCTTTCCACGTGCACCGTGGGAGATTTAATTAAGCTCGCACGCTGAGAGAGTGTGGGTTGAATATGATAAGGTAATAACAAAATTGAATTAAAACGCCGCTGAAGGCGTCTTAAGCCCAACGCGGAATAATGTGAAGATGTGAAGGTGCGCATTATTTTTTATGTATCCAGAGTTATTTCACTGGATTTTCCTTTATGGGGTAATCCAAGCATACCTTTAACCTTAATTTGGCGCATTGAGGGTACAGTTCCCGTCTGAGGTATACAAGGACTCTCATCCTACCATTAATGGTAGCTATGTGTTACAGCAGCAGTCTTTAGCAGCAAACTCCTATTATACAGGGTTATTGGTAAAATGCGAACATCCTCTTAGGGTTGACTTCTGCTAGTCCTAACAAACATTTCGAGATATTTTTTTTTTTTTTTGTGTTGGTTAATTGTATTTTACAGTATAAGCACAAATACCATCTGATGTTAAAAGTCTCTTGTGCCTGTAATTTAATATTTTATGTTTTTTATTAATTAGCTCGATTTTCTAAACTATATTCAAAGCGAGCCCGGTGCCCTTGGATCGGAGACACTCAAAACTTAAAAAAATAAGTTTTTCTATTACTGTCTGACACTTTTAAGTTCTGTTTATCGTAGTAAAAGACAATGCCTACTCCGAGCTAAGAGCGCCCGTCGCGGCAACACTGGATCGCGCCGCGCTCCCTATGAATAGAGTTTTGAATATTTACATCGAGCTCAGTAATATAAAATATGAAATATTAAATTATAGACCCAAGAGACTTTTAACATCAGGTGGTTCTCCTGCTTATTCTGTCAAATACACATGAAAAAACAGTTTTTTTTATATTTATTTTTCAAATAGGAAAAATGTCAAATCAAATAATTTTCATCTTACAATGTTTGTTAGGACTAGCAGAAGTCAACCCTACGAGGTTGTTAGCATTGTACCAATAACCCTGTATACTGTAGTATTATACACTTTCACTTAGCTACGATATATTGTTATAATTTCAAGTCAACACTAACACCTTACATCCCCATCACAAACAATACACACACAAAAAAGGGCATTTTGCGACTGCCCGCCTGGCTAGCTACCACCCTCAAGTAGAAAATCTGTTGCCAAGTACCTAACGGTGTGTTCCGGCAGCAGTCCTTGAGAGCCAGTGAAATTACAGGCACATGAGACTTAGAACTATGTCTCAACGTGACGGGCGTGTAATTCGTGACTTGTGCCGAACCTGTTATTGGCAGAAGTTTGTCAGGTGGGCCTCTTGAGTAACTCGAGTGACTGCTGACCGTCTTGGTTGGTACTGCCACAGTGTCAGGTTTTCTGCCTCCAAGCAGTAGTGCGCAAACACTACTGCTTGGTAGTTGAAACTGCTTGGTAGTAGAACATTTGTCGCCAAGCACCTAATAGTGTGTTCCGGCAATAGTCCTTGAAAGTCAGGAAAATTACAGGCACATGAGACTCAAAACCTCAATCAGTGTCTCAGGGTGACGGGTGCAGTGCAACGAAATGCATATTTTATAGGCAAAGGTTAGGGTAGGCCTAACATCAGGTGGGGCTGGACCTTGTTTCTTCACAATCTCATAAAACAAAGTCTACAAGATTCTGAGATAAAATAATTTGACAAAGACTAAAGTATCAATAAACGATCACTCATTCCCGAGTCGTTCCCGACATATTTTTTGTCGTAGCAAATTGATGAGCCCCTTGATTGATCGGGTCTTGATTTATATTGGGATATTTATTACTTATGTGAATTTGTTCGACGCGAGCTATTCCTCGGTATTGTAGAAAAAATATAACAGAGATAAGTCTATGTGTATACCATACGTAGGTATACAGATATATATTTTTTACTTCATATGCTCGTAAAGCTCTTTTTCCGACTCTCGGCGTAAGCGGACTAAGACAGCTTTTTATGCTTTAATATCGTATAAAAAACTCTGCTTGTAATCAATCATTATTATGCACAAATGCATAATAATGATTATTTAAAATCAAAATACATCATTCTTAAAATATCGAATGTTGTCGCTACATATAGCAATCATTAATATGCCAGAGAAAAACGGCATCACTATCGCCATCTATCTGGCACTTAGGGACGTAGAGAAACTTAAAAGTATGGATTTGGTTAGAAACTATCACTAGCGTCAACGACTTGCTTCTCGTCTTTCTCTATGACAACATAACCACGTAATACGCACAGGGAATGAGTCGTTGATGCTAACAGTGCCACTCACTTTTGACTTGGCGTTCAGCGAGAACAGACGTTTAGCTATATTATATTAAGTTAACGAATAAAGAAGCTAACACGACTTTATTTTTAAATTTTCAACAATAATATATTTACATATTTATAACTATAATATATGTATTACGTCTCGGCTAAAATGACTTCTTATTCACACTCGTACAATCTACTGCCCGTAGGGTGCGGGCTAGAATGTCACCCTCCCATCTCTACCGGGTACGTGGGTGTCGTAAGAGGCGGCTAAGGGTAACATACAAGAATGTGGGCAGCAGCGCTTTCTGCGGAATTGATATTTCACACTGGGATCCCCAAGACGCCTGCCAAGCATGGGGTACAAGGGGACCCTACATCACACGTGAAGATATACTGTGGTGGGCACTCCAGGGGTATGTGCAATAATAATGAGATTACCTATCAGAAGATAAGAATTAAGTACAGCGCCGTCACAGCTTTCTGAAACCAACGTGAGGGCGCCGCGGCTACTTCGGCGGAGCAACTCAAGCGGCGCAAGTATGCTAACCTCCGTATGGGTTACATATTTCAGCCGTTTGGTGTAGAGACGTTAGGTCCGTGGGGACCGGGAGCTCATTCTTATTTTCTAAAGCTTATAGCGCTTGGTCGATGCGACGCGTGATCGAAATGCTGGCACCTATTTGACTCAAGAATTAAGCATTGCAATTCAACGGGGCAGTGCTGCCAGCATGCTGGGCACGCTGCCAACTGTAGCGGGCTGTGAGATTGCCTGTGAGTCTGCAATGACTTGTAGGTTGTCTAAATGCTTATATTATGGTACCTGTAGTCTTGTATATATTTCTTAGTATTATGTTTATAAAGGCATGCCGCCCCGGTTACAAAAAAAGTAAATGGTTATTATTTCTATATCACGAATTTATTTTTGATATTTTTTCCACGCATATATAGGCACATCCGCAGTAATCAGTTACACATTCACAAACTAATGTTCCTTATTCCCTAAGGTCACAAAACAAATCGTGGAACGTCCCAACATAAGTACCGCCACAGTTACAGTCATAGTTTCTAAGTAATACTACCACAGCTTACGATGAAAGTTTCTATGTACTTACCATAGCTTATAGCAATAGTATCTGTGTACTATCACACACAAAGCAGAACAGGGTCTGGTACTTGTCCCGGTGGAGTTAAATCGACGGGATGAGGGATGTAGTGTCTAATTATTTAGCGGGATTAGAGATGTGCTGCGTATACTCGATATCGACTGTTTTGTACACTGCCACAGATTATAACATAGACACATCGAACTATAAGCCACGTGAATAAGTAATTGTACAGCATGAAACCTTCCAAACTACAAAATTTTAACCGTTTCTAACAGGGCTGTCACTCAGTTATTGAAAATAAAAAACCAGGCAACTGCGAGTTAGGATTTGGCTATGAGCAAGAAGGAAAATGACGGACTGATGAACAGATGACAGATATCAGAGTGACAGTTGATGACGTATTTCTCAAATTTAGTAATATTTGGATACCAAATATTCTAGAAGTTTCGGGGAAATAGTCTTAGATGTGACAGATGTCAAATTAACTTGTTGTCAAATGTCGCGATTTTTATGTTTATGATAGTTATGCAAACATTCTAAAAAATACGAGGAAATAGGTATTTAGACCCCAATACAAACTGAAAAATATGACATCAAGTATCACTTCGACATTTTCCACATATAAAACTTACGTCCTAGATGTTTTTTTGTATTTGCGGCCCAAACATGTTTTTTTTAGTCTGACGATTCAATAGTACCATGGTTAATAGAAACAGCAGATGATGCGGTTACTTCAAAGGAACCATTTCATGGTACCATGACAAATGAACGAAAGCTCGAGCGGATGGATTGAACGGACGGACAAACCAATTTTTTTCTATGTTATTGTGACGGAACACGCTCGAAGCCCACCTGATGTTAAGTGGACTACAACGACCTCTGCCTATGACAGTTGCAATTCATGACAACTCACGAATTGCACTGCGCCCGTCACATTGAGACACAGTTGTTAAGTCTTATTGTGCCTGTAATTTCACTGGCTCTCAAGGACTACTGCCGGAACACACCTTTCAGTGCTTGGCGACAGACTTTCTACTTGAGGGTGGTAGCTAGCCAGGGGGCAATCGCAAAATGCCCTTCCACCATGCGGTGAAGCTCAGGCCGGCGGTGGGGATCGAACCAGGGTACTGCGGCACGGCAGTCCATAGCTATTAATGCTTGGCCATCATTGCTTCAAAATTTTTTTGAAGCAATTGCTTCAACCAATGTCCGAGAATTAGTAATAGGGTCCCGTTTTCTAGTACAGAACACTCAAAAGGAAAACAATATGAAACGTTTGATGCATCTCGATAGTTTCATCGTCAAAGAGCCAAGTAGTCCATCTCTAATTCACCTTGCCGTCCCGGGAATTACTCCGGGCATCCCGGAGAATGGGATCGGCCGTCCCGAGTTAACGTTTGTCATTGGGGCATTAATCTTGTACATGGGATAAAGCCAGTTGATTTATTTATTGGCAATTCGAATAGTTTAATTTGTTATTGCATTATTTCGTTGGGTTTCGGGGTTAAGGGTTCTATACACAAAGGGTAAAATGGAGCCCTATCAATATCACTCTCCTGTCTGTGCCACGGGTCACTAGCTCGCTGACGGAAATGTTACCCTGAAATAAATAAAATGTTTAGAAATAATTTTTTTTTGTAATATTTAAAAAAAGACATCTAGTGACATTAATTTATTTATTAATGTTATGTCATAAATGCCACGTAGCCGAACCGGAAGAATTTTCGACGCATGTCGTTTCTACATGTAGCACCATCGAAGCACACTCAGGAGGTCTCTTCGAGCGCACGATCGAGAAATGAGAATGTTTTCTGTAGAAGTGAAACGCGTCGAAAATTCTTCCGGGTTGGCTACGTTATGAAGCGCTTGTAGCAAAGTTTGCTTAGCTGTTCTTAACCGATTACGTTTTTCTTTTTTATTATTTTTGTTTTTCTCTTTTGTGTGATGCATACTGCTTACAAGATCATATCAAAGAAATACTATTTTTCTTTACTATTTATCATATCTAAAAAAAACTATTTACCAACGAGAAAATTTGCAATTATCTATAAATAATCCAGATATACACATACATTTCCCTAATTTGATTACAGCTTAAAAAATACTGAACTAATTTTGATGAAATTAGGAAATTATCAGTTAGGTATAGTTATAATAAGACGGAAAACAAGCAAACCAGAAGCATAGACCGAGTTCATTCACCGAGTTTGAACACTTTTTTTTCTTCAAAACTACTTTATTATGGAGGATATCAAGTAGAAAACATGTCAAGCTATTGTTTGTTGCTGTGAGAGCCAGCAATTGTAGGGATAGCCTATAACTATGTACTATATTATAACCAACATCCAAAATGAAGACAGTTCATAAGTACACTTTATGTTATTTTACTCCGCCAAATATGACCTGATTTTGATGAATATCTGCCGTAGGATCTCACTTGGAATCTTATTCGGTTATTTTTTATTTTTAGATATTTTTCTTAGATGTTTGGTCAATATTCGTAAGTCGTGCATCATAGTACGATAGATAATTTTGACCAAGACTTGTCCCTTTATTGGTAAATAAGTAATCTTAGTATCACTCATGCTTCTTCCCATGAAAAGACTGTTGCATGAACCGTCCAAGAAACATTGGCTTTTATAACAAGTGCTTTCTGCCGAAACTCTTCATTTTGGATACATTCCAACAGTACACGGCAGATGTACGTCAGGCCCACCTGATGTTAAGCGGACTAACCTCTACCTATAATAGATACATTTCATCACAAGTCAGGAATTGCACTGCGCCCGTCACTTTGAGACATAGTTGTTAAGTCTCATGCATGTGCCTGTAATTTCACTGGCTCTCAAGGACTGCTGCCGGAACACACCGTTAGGTGCTTGGCGGCAGATTTTCTACTTGAGGGTAGTAGCTAGTCAGGCGGGCAAGCGAAAAATGCCCTTCCACTATGCGGTGAAGCTCAAGCCGGCGATGGGGATCGAACAAGGGTACTGCGGCACGGCAGTCCCTATCGATTGATTCTTCAGTACCATCTTAGTTTCGTGTATCTGAACTAACTCATTAAATATTTAAACTAGCGTGCAGACGGAACTATCGAATTTGCCCTAAACAAAGTCTCAGAAGTGCTGCTAATAAGCACCCAGTCTTTCCGGTACCATATATCCTAAAATTATAGTTACCGCCGATACCTATAAAAACGAAAGTTATATATATTACTCACGCGGATAACATTAATATTATCGTTACATAAAATAGGTCAACAATTTCCATGATTCAGGTAAAAACTTAATTTTACCTCAAGCGTTCGACGATAAAGTCCTCGTGGGATAAATAAAGCTATTATACATTATATTATACAACGGCCGGAACAACTCCCACGGCGCGACATATATTATCCGTTCACATGAGAGACGAGAGCTTGCCAACGTTTTGTCTAAGGTACTTATGTTCTAGGATTGAATTCGAAAAATACAAATAATGTAACTCCACAACGGGGCAATGCTGCCAGCATGCTGGGCACGCTGCCAACTGACAGTGGGTTAGAGCATTTGGACTCCCTATGAGTCCAAATGCTTTTACTGTAGTAGCTGTAGTATTGTAGTAGCTGTACTGTTGTTTATAGTTTGTAGTATTTGTTTAATAAAGGCATAACTCCACAATAGAATGTGTGTATTACAAAATTACATTTTTTTTCTTTTATGCTTGATAGGTTAGCTTTTGACCACTATCTCACCTGATGGTAAGTGATGATGTGGTCGAAGATGTTGTTCAGGCTAACCCAGAAGTACTGGCTCTCAAGGACAGCTGCCGGAACACACCGTTAGGTGCTTGGCGACAGATTTTCTACATGAGGGTGGTAGCTAGCCAGGCGGGCATTCGCAAAATGCCCTACCACCATGCTATAACGACTGCCATCCTAAGACGACAACCGGGACCGACGGCTTAACGTGCCCTCCGAAGCACGGAAACGCTCAGTAGTAATGTCACTAGCGGTCACCCATCCAACTCACGACCACGCGCGACGTTGCTTAACTTTGCTGATCGGTTGAGAACAGCTAACTAAACTTCGCTACGAGCGCTTCAAAAAATTTACGAGAGAAAAAGTTACAGACATGTGCGGAATCCCGCAAATTTATGATGTAATCCGCTGAGCAGGCGTTAATGCAAATATAACAATACGTATAACAGTATGTATTCATTTCGTTAATATATTTAATTAAGTACTGTATCAGCCGGATTGTCCTCTGCTGAACACAGCCTACACCATTATGGGGGAGGGGCGTTTCCATAATCCCCAGGCATAGCAGGCGTCTTAAGGATCACAGTCCAAGATAGCAGTTCCTCAGAAGGCGCTTCCCACCTGCCGGTGTTTTACCTTTAGTCGCCTCTTACGACACCCACGGGTAACAATAAGAGGGTGATATTGTAGCCCGGCACCCCACGGGGTACTATTCACTACAGCTAGGACAAACATTTTAAATTACATACTAGCTTGTTGGCTGTACCTATTTGAAAATTGTTTATTTTTCTCGGATATTTATCAATAAACATGATAAAATGTGGATGACCTATGTCTGAATCCTGTACCTAATGAAATATTTCCCATATATCATCAATAACTGTTAAACCGTTTTGCAGGTGAGTGGCAACACACACTTTTACAACAGTTATACATAATAGTAGTGTCATTATAGCAGTAGGAACCTCATAGCTAGTCACATCACAGCCTCTTGCAGTACCCAGATTGCGAGTGAATCGATCTATGCAAACATAAAGCTTTATTGCCACGGTACTTCTGCACTCAATCGACTCTGCGGGGCCTTATATTTCCTTTCACTGATTTTAATTGATAATTTATTGTAATTAGCGTCGCTAATAATAAATAAATAATGTAGTATCCAAGTCTATTCTTAAGGAAATTGATTGAATTTGAAAGGTAAGAAAATACTTAAGCTAAATTTTGACTAAGATGCAGTTTTATACACCTATTGTATTAACATCATCATAATTAGTGCTCTTCTTTACTTTTCTCCTTAAGTAGAGAGTTTATTTCTCCTCAAGTTACGGCCATGCTGCGTGTACCATCGCTTCATCCCACACAAGTATTGCACTACGTATGCCAGTGGAGTCTCGTCGAATGATTGTCGCAAAGTATATACATAATAATTAGATTATACATTACTGATACCACCAGACAATGATAACCTTTTTGTATTATGATGCGTCGGACATTAGCATAAATAAAGTATGCAAATATGAAAAAGCTGCTATCATAATTAAAATATGTAAGTATAATAAGCCACTTTTTTATTTTAATCTTGTATAATGTTTTTACAGTCCAACCAAACACCCTACTGAAACAAGCCGCCTGCTCCGCGCCAGCACCTGCTCAAGCCGCTTATATTGTTATGTTAAAAAACAGTATATTGTTCAGTTTTTGTCCGCCTTCTGCTGCTGCCTGTGCGAAACAGATAGTATTCAGGAACTTGCATTGTTTCGTTTTTTAGTAACGTTAATGCGCTGGAGCGCTTTATTAACATAACGAGGCCTTCACATACACCTTCGCTATGTGAATATTTTGAAGCGCTCGTAGCGAAGTTTACTTAGCTGTTCTCAACCGATCAGCAAAGTTAAGCAACGTCGCGCGTGGTCAGGAGTTGGATGGGTGACCGCTAGTGACATTACTACTGAGCGTTTCCGTGCTTCGGAGGGCACGTTAAGCCGTCGGTGTCCCGGCGGCTGTCCTTGAGAGCCAGTACTTCTAGGTTAGCCTGAACAACATCTTCGACCGCATCATCACTTACCACCAGGTGAGATAGTGGTCAAAGACTAACTTATCAGGCAAAAAAAAAAACTGTACAGTAACAGTAACTGTTGGAAAGTGGATCTTTTTTTAAAGAAATAATTTCAAACACTAAGTTCTCCGCAAACTCAACAAACATCGCTCTGCACTGAATTTTAAAAACTATAGTTCTAATACATATTGTAACGCAAATACGAAATATTACTAATGATAGACACTAGGGATTATGTTCTCTACAATTATCTTTCGTTTGATACAAGAATTGAATAGGTGCGACAAATCAGTACATCCAAAAAAAAACTCTGACTTAACTTATAAGAGCTGAATAAGCACTAATGCGGCTATATATGAAACCTTAAGTGGTATGTGGCAGTGCTCCCTGGCACTAGTTCTAAATTGAGCTATTCGACTCTGCTACTGTCGGTACCGTTTGTGGTAAGTTCATTGAAAACTGAATTTCAGTGGATACCTGAAATAAACGTGATATTCACCAAAGAACCAAAGTCACCGACATCGCTTTTAGAATTAGCAAATTGAAGTTGCACTGGGCGGGCCACATTGCTCGACGAATGAATAACCGATGGGGAAGAAAGGTTCTCGAGTGTTTACTACATTACACCGGAAGACGTAGAGTTGGTTGGTACCCCCACTAAGTGGACTGACGACATCGTTAAAGTTGCGGGTAGCCAATGGTTACAAGTGGCAAGCCTTTGTAACAGTGCACGATTTCCGGCTGATGAAGATAATGATGACTTGAAATAACCCGATATGTTTTATGGTTTAAATAACATGTAATTTTATAAACAACAGTTGTTATACACGAAAAACTTATATTAACTAGTGTAATATATATCAATTTTACATTGAAAAGCAAAAACAAGATACATTTTTGAGCCGTTTTGTGTAGAGACTCAAACTCATCGTATTTTACAAAACTTATCAGAGCGCTTGGTCGATGCAACGCGTAATCAAAATAAGCATTGTAATCCAACAGGGCAATGCTGCAAGCATGCTTGGCACGCCACCAACCAGTAGTGAGCTGGAGCATTTGGACTGCCTGTGAGTCTGCAATGACTTATAAGTTGTCTAAATGCTTTTATTGTATTAGCTGTAGTTGTATACTTCGTAGTATTTTGTTAATAAACTCATACCGCCGATAGAAACAAAATATAATGTTTATTAAGGTATAAGAATATCTCTGTTGGCCATCCTCTAGGTGGACTGACGACATCGTAAAATTTGCCAATGGTTACACGTGGCTTATAGTGGTTGCTATCTATGGGCGAGGGCTTGTTCAACAGTGGACGTCTTCCGGATGATAATGATAAGAATATCTTCTTATATAACAATATAAATAATTTGGTTCAGAATCAATTATTTATAAATGTCATTATAAAATAAAAACCGGTCAAGTGTGAGTGGGACTCGCGCACGAAGGGTTCCGTACCATTACCTATCTCGTTTTCATTATTATTATTTTTAGCAAATAAACTGCGAAAACCTCTGTTATTGTATGGGATCCCCTTAATTTTTTTTTTTTTATTTTATTTTAGTGTAATTCATTATTTTTAAATAGAACATAAAACTAAATATTCTCTGAATAGTTAAAGCGTCTACCTATCACCGTTATTAGTATCGAGCAAGAAACGGTAGAAAAAATCAAGTTTGTTGTATGGGAGCCCCCATTAAATATTTATTTTATTGTATTATTAGTATTTGCTATTATAGCGGCAATAGAAATACATCATCTGTGAAAATTTCAACTGTCTAGCTATCCTGGTGACAGACAGACGGACGGACGGACAGCGAAGTCTCAGTAATAGGGTCACGTTTTTACCCTTTGGGTACGGAACCCTAAAACGACAATATTCCACTCATATTACCTTTACATAGGTAAGCACTATTTACTTTTTCTCACGTAAGCTCACAGTCACACCTTATCTCCAATCTCCATTTAATCAATTTCCCATCTCCACGTAATAAAATAAAGGAGTTTGCCTCAACTGGGCCCGTGGGAGGACATAGTTGTACGTTAACTTTACGACTGGTCCGTGGAGAGCGAGGATCGATAGGCTAAGTGCCAGCTACATATCATATTAACGGAGTTGCTACTCTTGGGAACTCCTCCAAGTTTATCTAATGGATATTGGAAATATATTTTAACGTGCTGAATGTATAATTTTATTCGTACAGCGTTGCGATGGTGAGATATTAAGGGGCTGACAAAAGAAATTACTTCACTTGAAGAGATTTTTGGCATAATGTATTTAGTTCGCAGCAGTAAGAAAATTATGTATAAATCTTGATCATATTTTCTAGGGACAGTGTTATTCAGAAATACGTTTCCTTAAAAAAATCGAGACGGAGTAAAATTGCAAAGTTGACTCTAAGTTACGCTTGTAACATAAATATCTTCATAATTCATGTATGTATATATATGAAAATATGACAATTAAATTTCAAAACCTTGTTGTGAGGGATAAGTTGAGTTACATTTTCAATTTAAGTTGCTAGCTTTTTGTTAATAAGCTTTCTTTAGTTTTTCACCCAAATGTATCGCGATTTCACCATCGCTGCCTCTCCTTCACTCCTGTGCAGTCCAGTAGCGACAAAATTTCATCATTTGACCAAATTTGTTTAAATGTTTGATGGTATCCACTAAACACGAAATTAAATTGAAAACTACATTTTCCAATGCTTGTGAATTATCATGAGATACGAGGGCAAAAGAGCAGGTGGCGTACCTAGTAAGTGATCACCGTCGCCCACGGATATCTTGCAGCTGATTCGATTGATACTATATACTTTGTAAAAATGTGTGCAGCAATGTTTCACTTGCCTCTTATATATTGGTAAGGAATAAATTGTGATTGAATTCGGTAGGTTTAGGTTCATTTTAATTACACATACGCTAACTTTTTGCACCTTATGTACCTTAGGCAGAGGAAGCATGCTCAAAATCGTCCAAGATGCATTGATAGTTACTCACAATAGCCATGAACGTCATCCACCCCATCAGCCAAACAGCTGTCACAGCAATCATAATAAACAAAACACCTTTTGTAGGTACGAGTATTCCATAAAATTAAAAAAAGACGTTCATAACATACATCCTATAATTTGAAGGCTATTTTTGTGCTTAAATATTAGGAATATATAGACGACTTAGATATCTATCACAACAAGCTAACAAAAAGTTGCGAGAATTGAAATCAACCATTATTAAACAATTTGCTTTATATAGTGCTAATGTAGCCATTTATTCAATCAGAAGAGTTATAGAAGATCATTTAAATTCAGTATCACGATTATTAAGATCCTCCATGGACCTTGATAATCATAATACTCTTTATTCTGATTTATTATGTTTGCGTAATGTAACAAATAAACTTATAATAGGTAACCGTAAGATGCAAATTTTAGCGCATCCCTTTTCCATCCACTAACGCGAGAGCCAGACGTGCTCTAAACACTGTGATATCGTAAAACATTTAACGGCTCTAGACGGCTATAGTAACAGATATAACTGGTATAACAGCTGCCGTTACTGCTATAGCAGTTTATACACTAATACAATAGCGATATAACGCTTGTAATGAAGCCTGTGTAATGTGTAATGAAGACTCTAGCTTTATATACCTGCTGTATAGCAGTGTTATTTTAGACTTTAGAGAATATTATCGTCAAAGCTGTTGTAGAGTAACGATTGAAAATATTAAGAATCATAATACAGAAATGGCTATTTACGACAAATGCCGGTAATATAATAATATAATATAACTCTGGTAGGTGTTTGACAATACATTTTCTATTTAGCTAATCAAACGTTTTTGATTTATTGTGGCAGCACAAGCACGGGGTCCACCTCATGTTAAGCGGTACCCTCTGTTTGTAACAGATACATTTCGTCACAATTGACGAACTGCTGCGCCCGTCACCTTGAGACGTAAAGAATTATCGTAAAGTTAACGTAAAGTTTCATCATGTGCCTGTAATTTTACAGGCTCTCATGCTGCCGGAAAACACTGTTATGTGCTGGGGACAGATTTTCTGCTTCAGGGTGGCTAGCTAGGCGAGCATTCGCAAAATGCTCTTCCACCATGCATTGAAGCCCAGGGTGGCGGGGATCGAACCATGGACCTGCGGCACCGCAGTCCATAGGTATACCGCCCGGCTACCATTGGTTAATTCAATAGGTAATCAAAATATATATTATATGAGAAAAATATCCTACCACCATGCGAAATGCCGAGAACGACCGAATTTCATCTTGGTAATATTTTATACCAGTAGGTTAGTGCCTTAGTATATTGATGAACTTAGTCTCAAAAAGAAGAGAAAGATTTACTCCGTTTTTAAAAGCTCATAATATATACATTTATTTTAAAAAAACGTTCACCTTATTTAAATTTTAAGTAGCTCTGTTTCTCATAGTAATTAAACTTAGTAATAGTAAAAAATTAAAATTAGTAATAAAAAAATAAGTAAAGTTTAATAGTAATTAAACTTTAAACGGTTTAAATCGCGTATATTTATCCTTATTTTTGTCCCGACGACGTTTTAAACACTTTGCAGTGATCCCTAGATCGATCGTCACTAGTGCTGTTTCAGTCACTCGCATATGATCAATGTCTCTGTGTCCTAAGCCTTTCATTTTCTAAGACTACTTAATCTTAAGCAACGTCCGCTGCGGTCATTGACTTAGATGGGTGACCGCTAGTGGCATGGTTATTAGTGTGCACGCTGCCGACACGGTTATTTTGACCGACTTCAAAGAAAAGGAGGAGGTAATTCGCCTGTTTTTTTTATGTTTGTTACCTCAGAACTTTTGACTTGGAGAACCGATTTTGTTTATTCTTTTTTTATTTGAAAGCTAATGCTTCCTGTGTAAACCCATTTAAATTTCATCAAAATCCATTCAGCCATTTTTAGTTATATTCCAATAACTGAAAAGTATTTTCCTATCTTGATGGTATAGTCATTGACAGTGAATGACAATCGGTCCCATAAGTAGCAAGGGTCAATAAAGAGGGTGAAAAAATTTTTTGCCTCAACAATGGAACCGACTTCAACACTCAAAAGTGTGAATGAACTTGTCGTAGTCGGTACCATGCGCATAATATTGTGATAATAGGTACTATTAATGTACTATCATGGCACCGACTTCAACAAGTTATTTCACACTTTCGACTTTCCAGTGTTGAAGTCAGTTCCATTTATGAATTAAAAATTTCTTATGCGTGGTTGATTTTAGTCACCAATCGCATGCTGCCGGTTGCCGTATGCCAAAAGTTGGATGCTAGTAGGAATACTTTAGAACTTTCAATATCAGTCTGCTGTGGCCTAAATTAGCCAAATTGCTGTTTAGACGGCTGTGCGGCTTTAGTATGGCTTTAGTCCCGTGTAAAGCCCACATTATGACCGCATGGTGGAAGGGCATTTTGCGAATGCCCGCCTGGCTAGCGACCACCCTCAAGTAGAAAATCTGTCGCCAAGCACCTAACGGTGTGTTCCGGCATCAGTCCTTGAGAGCCAGTGAAATAACAGGCAAAATGAGACTTAACAGGTATGTCTCAAGGTGATGGGCGCAGTGCAGTTCGCCACTTGTGATGAAATGCATCTGTTATAGGCAGAGGATACCGCTTAACATCAGGTGGGCCTCGCGCTTGTTCCTTCACAATAACATAAAAAAAAATAATTATGGCAGTCGATATTATAGCATGGTGATATGGTGTCGCCAAGCGCCTAACGGGGTGTTCTGGCAGTTGTCCTTGAGATGTCATTAAACTGTCACTAATTCCATGTTAATCAAAACAACATCAAAGGCTAGATAATTAATATTCTCATTTCTCGATCGTGCGTTCGTAGAGTCAAGACCTCCTGAGCATACTTCGTGTAGAAGCGAGAACGTCGAAAATTCTTCCGGTTTGGCTGCGTGGCATTTGTGACGTCACATCAGCTTAACAGGAAAATTAGGCGGAATTGTCACTAGATATATTTTAAGTGTTTCATTAAATTTATTTGATATTTTCTTAAAATGTTTGTTATTATCAAAGGTTAATCTATCAAATTTAAATACAAGAGTTAATCTATATATTCTCCGAAACACTCAATTTACATCTAAAAATCAACCAATATAACATCGAAATGGGGATTTTTACACGGTCACCGATTTTCATCCGGTCCGTCGGTTTTCGGTGAAATACGGTTGGAATAAAAACTCCCGGATTTTAAATGAAATGGCTGGAATCCGGGATTATTAAGGCCGGCGCGTGCAATTACCCGTGATGTATCGAGCTTCGACTACTTTCGATTTTATTTTGATGAATACGCTTTTATAATGTGAAATCTGTGTATCTATATGTATTTTTAAACAATTTATAAATGATACAAAGTGTCTGTGACTTTTATAATTGATAGCTTTTGACCACAATTCTAATGATCAGTATACTCTAAAAAAATAGTCATCTCAAAGAAAATTCTGACTGTAGTAATCAAGTATCTTAACTCCACACGAGCCTGCACAAGAGATTTCATACTTCAATTAGGTAATAGTAAAGTTACTCTTTCATAGGTACATAAACTATGTACTTGTATTTTTCACTGTTGCTACATAGTTATAATTAGCTTAAATATTGTTGAATCGAATATTGCACCTCTGTTAATTTGATTAAGAACTTATTCACCATGAATAATAATATGAACATTGAATATTTATTTGACACTTTTTTCTAATCAGTCAGCTGTATTGTACATAAGATTTTTTTTGCATTCAACTTTCCTTTAATATCTATAACTTCACAAATTGTTCAATGGCGAACTTTTGATGAAGGGATTCTAAATAATTTTAAATAAAATCCTGAAATTACTTTGAACCTGTATTGTCATTAAACAATCATACAAGGAAGCTTAGGGATTTTAAATTTAACCTCCAGATCATCTTGTACTAGACTGTATTGTTATCACACAAGAGTACACATACTAATATTATTGTAATTTAAATACAAGTAACCTATGTACATAGTAGTTTTATTCATTGTGAAACTAATGCGGAAAACAGATCTATAAATGAAAACTAAAGGAAAAAGCACAATATAAATATATTTTATGAAAAATACTTTTTTACATCATCACTGAAATAAAACACTATACATACTACTCAAATTAGTTCTTTTCTAATATCAAATCATAGAAAAACTGCCAGTATCAAAAGAGGTAGAAAATCAGCCAGTAATAAAAGAGGTCGGTCGGCAACACATTGTGAGATTTGTTAACCGGAAGAAGATATGTTTGTTTCAAAGTTTAAAATTTGGTCAACAATCTGCAAGTGATTAAATCTGACAATATAAATATTCGAATTATCTATTAACATAGTTGTTCCATTAATGCAATATTTGTCAAACAAATGAAGGCAAGATTTGTTTCAAAGATGAAAATTTGTATAGAACAATGGACAAGAGATTAAATCAAACAATAGACTTATGTGAACAACCATTTACCTTGTTGTTTCATTGATTTGACCTATTTCGCTGAAAAAATAAGTACACTTATGTCGCACAAAGATTACAATTTGTTCGAATTCAATTGAGTATAATATAATAGAGAATATAGTTAAATGAGGCATGTAGGGTATAAATATATGGGTATAGTCAGTTTTCGTTTCTACGGCTAATGTCATAAATGTTTTATTCATTTTATCGCCAACTTAGAGAAAATCCCACTTGGTTGACCTTAGTTTTTTTAGAGTGTACTACTGAACATCTTCAGAATAGAGATTCTGAGGGTGCCCACTAGTTAAATTCGCAACTAAGTTGTCTTTTGGGACAGTATATATCAGAGCTCGAACACTAAAATAGTACGTGCTCAGAAGATAGACCTGTGCGCACGTGTCTGATAATATCAATAAATTACGCATGATAATGCAATAAATATGACTTACTGCTCTGTTAAGTGGTGTCAGAAATTTGCGAAACTTTCAGCTATAAAAAAATGGCAATTCATTTCCCCAGTAGGTTAAATTATCAATAAGATTTACTTACCAACTTGAGTTTTTAACAGGTCAAGTTATACTGGCAAGCTAATAGTCTCGTATGCATGCGTTTCACTATCAGAAGAACTTAACTTTTCTAATCCTTGTCATTTGGTAGACTAGTGTTTTGTTTAGGTAGTATGGTACTTCTGTTGATGTGTTGGCCACCAGAGGCTCTATTTTTTAATCACTCGGAACATAATATCAGTTTCGCCGCAGGCGGACGCTTGCAATAAGATTGAAGATTTATACTGACTGTTTGTTTGTATTAAGGATATTTTATCTGCTTTAATGGAGATGGTTCTTAGTTCCATCATAATAATTCATGATTTTTATATTTTTTATGAGTTAATAACATTAATGACCTACCTGATTATTACATCACATTAGAAACTATCAGTGTTTCTCTATAGCTACTACTATATTATGCATATATTATACATATTAACCCTTCTCTTGAATCACTATATCTATTTTAAAAAAACCGCATCACAATCCGTTGCGTATATAGTTTTAAAGATCTAATACATAGGGACAGACTGCGGGAAGCGACTTTGTTTTATACTATGTAGTGATAGTGCTTTTCCATTACAAGCTCCTAATTAATCTGCGTCGGCCCGTTAGAAAGTGGAATTAGAAGAAACATATTTTGCAATATAAAGGGTAGCTAATAGTCTCCTATAGTCACAATAATCCTGGACAGTATCTAGTTACTACAACGTGGTATGGCAACATCATCCATTTCCATTTCGCTTCGCACCATAATCCGTCAGAAAATACAGCAGTATAAATAAAGATGGATGCTGGCACGGGGCCAGCAACATCGATCAGCTGATATCCGGTACACTAGGTACATCCGGGTCAGTGGGTACAACCGGAATGAATCCAGGCGAGTCGGCCGCGGCAAGTTTTATTGAGCAGATTGATGAATTGGCTGATATTACGACTGATTTTTAGCACCTCGGCAGGCTTGTGACTAGCGACTAGTCAGACTAGAGTAGTCTGCGAATATGTTTGAGGTGTTTTCGGTTATATCCAAAGAGCTATACTTCAGTGTGTAGCATATTGCAGTTTCTAGAATTAATAACAAAAATGAGAACAGCAAAATGTGAAGAAAACGGAGAAGAATCGAACATGAGAAACCTATGCATATATCCAAACATATTGTATCGTCATTATTCCCCGAAGGAGTAGGCAGAATTGTCTAAATACTTACGTTTTGTCAGATGACAGATATTCTATCTCGAGGCATATGTGTGTAAACACAACTGTGTTTAGGCGTAAACACTACTGTGTGCCTACCTATAGTTATTGGATATTAGTGTAATCATGTAGAGCAGCAATAAACGGACATGTCTTGTGAATATCATTTTATTTAATCGCTCCACCATATATGGACAAGCCCATATACAGACAGTAAGCGTATAGCACGCACATGGCACTGTAGTAAGTGAAATTACCGGGAAGGTAGTGCAGTGCTCATGCTGAAGGAGGTCGGGGCAACTGCAACTGTAAGGAACAGGCGTGACTGCTTACCATCAGGCTGTGACTTGTACATCTCATCGCCTGATAAAAAAAAGTTATATGATTACTAGAAATTTGTATTTTACTATATTCTATTGCCATGCACCGGGTATAATTGTATACCAGGCCTAGTTTTTGAGAAAACACAATAACTTGCCCGACCTGGGAATGGAACTCAAGATCGCGATATTCCAAAACGGAGCTTTTGTACACATACCAACAAGGCATAATATGAACATAGGCTACAACTTAATACAGAAACACGTTACTGTGCCAAATTGTACACAAAATATTATTTAGGTTTTTGAGTAGGTAATGGACATACATCCATAACATCAATCTCAGCAAATTTTAGGATTTTTGACATTGTTAGCATAACATCTCTCTTCTCAAGAAAATAGTAAAATAATCTCCTAATACATGTTTCATCCCTACAAAAACAGTTTATTTGTATTCTACACACTGAAAAGAAATTCATTGGGCAAGTATATATATTTTATCATTGTCAAAAGTATTCAAATTAAACCTTGAAAAGAACCATTAAATTTACATTCATAACACTTTCAATATAAAACTACATAATATCCTTACACAACATAACAAATGCTACTATGTGATCCTATGACAACACTATCCATGCTCCATTTTGCTTCGAACTGCTCGACTGCTTTAAATGAAGATGAATATTGGCACAGAACCGGCAACATTTGTCAGCAGATATCCAGTATAAAATGTACTACCGGTGCTCTTAGCACCACCGGAAAATTCCTCTGAAGTCGTAAGCGGCTCATGCTATTATTTAAAATCGCTTGTCAAGTAATTTTGATAAATTTTATAGTCTCGACATTTTTTTAACTTAAAATTTTCAAATAGAGACATGTCTCTGGTTAATTTTCTATAATTCAGGCTCCAAGCCTTGTCTCTAACTGTTTACTCAAAACAACTATAGTCACTATAGTCAGTTTAATTTTATATATTTTATGGCAAACTTTTGTATGCAAAAAGCCTATCAATTTTAAAATATATATCTGGAATAATGACTTTGCAGGAAGTGAAATACCCGCTCATTTATCTCAGTATCAGTACATACTATATTTTAGGGGTCGGCAAATACGGATTAGGTGCTTTCATTGTCTGCCGTTCATCTTTCTAAAAAAGTAAGGTATCACTTTGATATTTATAGCAATATACAGCCTACGTTTCCTTGAAGGCGTAATATGTATAATGTAAAATGTCGGTAAAATATAAGTTCTCTAACCACAAAAACATGTCTCAATATTCGTCTGTTGCCGTTTTTTACCAATACAATAAGTTTTGGTAAAAACGTTAAAATTGTATGTTTTAACTTGTAATATCATTCAACGCAGAGCAGGTCGAATAGTCAACTATGAAGCTCTCTCTGAACAGCTCGACCCTTTGCCACTGCGTAGAGATATTGAATCTTTTACCATCTATCACGAGGAGTATTCCGAGGAAATGTGTAGAACCAGCAGCAATCTGAAGTATTATTGGACTGGTACGAATTAAGAACCTTAAAGAAATGGGCTATTCCCATCTCAAAGACCTGCTGGTCTTTGAGATGGGAATAGCTAAGCATCCCTGAAGCTTCTGGTGTTATGCATGTCCATAGGTGACGTTGATCACTTACCACCTGTGTTACCACGTGTGCTGCCATCTCCATTGCATTCCTATCCCATAAAAATCAGTTTTGTCATCTGTTTCATATCCGGCCGCCTAACTGATGCTATGACTCTATGGGAATTCCTTCGATAGTAGTAGGTATAATGTGTATTAATAGCCTACACGTGTCAACATGACTATTGACATGCTGTTAATTTGGGGCAAACATTTCCATACTTAGATATAGAACAGTCTTTAATTTATTTTTAATATAAGCAGATGTGTTTTTCATTTCATTCAAAATTGTTACAATGTTTGAAAATTTTTGAGGCACCGGGTTAGAATGTCACCTCACCATTTCTACCCGTGGGTGTCGTAAGAGGTGACTAAGGGAAAAGTGCCAAATCAGCAGCATGCCACTTCTCACGTAGATGAGAGTAGGGTGTTGTAGACGCAAGCTGTATACCATCTTAGTGCCCATCAGGGTTTCATACAAAATGTTCTTGTGTTCCTGTCTCAAATGTAGTAAGCGTAAACATATTATGTTCTTGTGTTTCGTCTAGTGTAAGAGAAAATATTTTGTACGACCCTGAAACTTTGCCCGGTGAATGGCGATAGGCTCGCCCCCTATTACATGGGACCAAACCCCAATTGGCGAAACGTAAGTGTTTACACACCTCTGCCTACCCCTTCGGGGAATACATGCGTGATCATATATGTATGTATGTATATGCAGATATATATACACGTATATGTGTACACTCGTACCTCTATGTCTTATTAAATAATAACATTTTTACCTTGACACAGATATGTCGCTATGATACAATATGCATACACATCGTATTCGCATAACTACATCCGGATTTTCCTCAGTTGGGTGAGCCCGGAGATAAATTCCGGATGCGCGTCCAAATCCCGGATGTACAATGTGAGAGAGGCAAATTCATCATACGAGTAGTATGCGTCGCGATGAGAAATTCACCCCGGTTTTGATCTATTCAAAGTACAACTTGAGTTGACTTAACCCGGATGTAAATTGATTAAAACTGGTTTCGGTAATAATCTAGTGTTTAATTTGTAGTTTTTTTATTTATATTTGTTCGTGTTTTCATTTAATATTATTTGACGTAATAACAGTAATTCTTAACACACTTACACATTTTTTGGGCATATAATTTTCATCTCGTGGAAAATTCTTCTGTCTTAGTGTCTGTCGTTGGGTTAACGCCTGATATACCAGTATTCGGAAGAAACTTTATGAACGAGATGATAATTTTTGCTTTAAAATATGTACACGTACGCCTAATATTCGATACAAACTAGTTTAAGCAAGTTTCAAACTCATTTTTGGTTAAATGTTATAGCGATGAGTGGTTGTCACCAGGCACATTTCCAGACCTTAGAAAAGACCAATAATTTTAGAAAAACCATAAAAATGTATTGAAGTGATTGTATTTTTCCGACCTGGGATCGCACCATAGAACTCGTGATGTCAAAGCAGCGCTTTCAAATCATCATCAACATTCACGACGTCCGCCGTTGAACTAAAGCCTGCTCCATTATGGGAAGATTTTGCCATAATCCTCACACTTGACAAGAGTCTTGGGGATCGCAGTGTAAGATGGCAGTTCTTCCGAATGCGCTGATGACAATCACGACCCCTACGTCTCCCACAGGAAGATATGGGATCACGTCATGCCAAGTTATATAAACGGAATATCCCGATAGAGGATGTACGTATACAACAATTGCGGAACATATAAAATATATCAAATGGAACCATTTTTGTTCTTCGTTTGCCGATGTCCGATGTTCACTCGCATGGCTGGAACCGGCTAAATCCGGTTTAGTGGTGAACTTTGTTTTATTTTTTCAGAAACTGTATAGTGAGTCTGGACTGTTTGGTAATTCATATTTTTTTACAGTTTTTCATACTTATGCTGGTAAGTACGTGATATTATGGTTGAGGCTATTAAACTGGTTTAGCTGAGATTGGGAATTTGAAGGACAGCTGCTGGAAAACACCTTTATTAGTTGCTTCGTGACAAATTTTCTACTTGCAAGGATAGTAGATATCAAGAAAGGTATTTGCAAAATGCAGTCGTCGACGCATTTCACCGTTGAAATTAGGGTTCAGTCAGATTAAAGCACACAGCAAGTCTGCAACGAGATAAGCTCCGCCCGTAAGGCGAGAATATTAGAAAACTTCGTTACATTCTGTTACAAATTTCGTCACATTCTGTTACAAATAATAAATGGTAACGCTGATTTAGATTAAAATCATTTACATAAGCTGTGGTCTAAGCCTACTTATCCAAATATTTTTTTCTTTATGAACTGTTGTGATGCCGAACCCTAAGAGAACAAGGTCCGACTCGCATTTGGCAACTTTTTGCATTAACTCCTAGTGTGAAAGTAGGTTCGAACAGGTTTATTCGGTCGGTTTTAATATAAAGTACAATTACTGATTTGAGAACACTAAGAACTTGAAGTATGTAGTTACATCCAATATCCATACATTCTCATTAGATACACAGCAGAGCTCAGTATAATCTCTTTTGTATACTTCCAACAAAAATTTATCAAAGTGCTGCCCTCAAATCCCGCCCATGACTATACTTTTTCCTCTCTTAATTTTGTAGTGTTGCCGTCAGTCAAAACTATTACACCCGTGCTCTAGGATGCTTTGTCTTGGGTACACGACTCATAACGACACCACAATTATTCACTACCCTAAGACCTGCGCAAATAATATGCTCCAGCCAAGATTCGAACATGAGCACAACAATTCGCCATCGTTGCCATTTCAAAGATATTAAAGCAATATATTTCCACACAGTCCGTTTTCTAAGGAAATTAGTGAGAAACATAATCCCCACTGTAGATCACCATGTCTCCAATATCTTGGAGGACTGCCAAGTCGCCAGAACCGCTCGTAATTCGATGCACTTTGAAGCTTATTAACCGGGTCACTGAGTCCGGATATCCGGGCGGACGCAAAGGGAATGAAGAATTTTATTCGAATAATTTATCTTGGAAATTTTGTTTGTCAAGTACATACCTACTTAGAACTATAAGCTATGAGATAAAATTTCCTTATTTAATGGAATATTTTTATTGTGAACGTATCAACTTTAAAAGCCTTCAAGCTGTCCTGGTTTTCTTATAATCGATATATAGCTTGTGATTTTTTGTAACTGGCAAACAGTTTTGTATTATCTGTGTCCAAGGGTAGACGGGTTGCAGGTACAGTCCCACCAACTTATCTGTTCAGGCGGCAGAAAAAAGAACTACAACATTCCTTCAAATTGTGACAGTTTGTAGTTGATTTTCTTGACCAGCAGCGCCCTCGCGAACTGCACAGTTAAGTTGGTGGTACTTATAGATGCTGTAGCTCTTACGGTTTTCTTTTGAATATTTTTTACATCTCTAATATGTGTTCATAGCTGGTTTTCTGGCAAAAAAATCAAAGTAAAAGCATGGTTTATATCATTGGTATTTTTTATAGTTGGGAATGGTTCTCTGTCTTACTGTTAGATGTCGAATAAGGCGACTACACTAACACCTAAGACTAACATAACTTTTCCCGAGATGGGTTGACGTCAGTAAAGCGACCAGCCATAAAACCTTTGTCTTAATCAGGAATGATGGCTCAGTGGCATTGGCTATGGGCTGCCGCGCAGCAGGCCCATGGTTCGAATCCCGCCGCGGGCTTGAGCTGAACTGCATGGTGGAAGGGCATTTTGCGAATACTCGTCTAGCTAGTGACCACCCTCAAGTAGAAAATCTGTCGCCAAGCACCTGACGGTGTGTTCCGGTAGCTGTCCTTGAGAGCCAGTAATTCTAGGTTAAGCCTGTTAATACCTACGATCACATCATGACTTACCATTAGGTGAGATTGTGGTCAAAGGCTTCCCTATCAGCAATAAAAAATATTATTTTATTTAAAAGGATCAAAAAATCAATTTTGATAAATAATTAAAAAGACAGTTTCAATTTCGTTCTGGTGGCCAGCCTGGCAACCCTTTTTGGGAATTCATAAATAAATAAAAATAAATGGATAAATACCAGCAGTTATATTAAGCAGGAAATGGGTAATACTAATTATAAATATTCCGTTTGCTCGTCATTACATTGATGTAGGTAGCTGAGTTGGTAATTTTGGATGACTTATCGCTACAAATATTTTATGTTTGTCGTTAGTAAATAACGATATCTGCAAAGTTACGCCAGAATCTACTGGTTATCTCATAATCCTGTGTCTTAACCCAGTAACTGTACGACGAAAGACAAATTTGAAACTACGAAACCTAAATCAACAATCCTACCAATACCCCAACTCCAATAAATACAATTCCAATTACGAACAATCCGTAGAACAATTTCGTTGAACAATTCCAAATTGAATCGTTTGGAAGTTGGCAACCCCCGCGGCCATTACCGACTTGCAAATGTCCATTGAATCACATTTTAACTTAAATTTTAGTTTCTGATAGAAATTGCACAAAGTTGCAGGCTTAACGGTTGGAGTTGTAGATTGTAATTGTACCCATTGTAAAATTGTACTAAAGTGAAGTTGGTATGAATTCAGAAATGTAATTTGAGGAAATGCTGTGCAATTTACTTTGGCTTTTTAACCGACTTAACGACGAAGTAGGAGGTCAAAATATGACTACGTTTTTTTTTGTGCGTTTGTTACGCGATTACTGCGTCAATTATGAACTAATTATGATGATTATTTTTTTATTGAGAGAGCTGTCGGTTTTTTTTTTTTTTTTTTTTTATTAATCTATACTCCACAGACTCCAGGGTCCGTGCCTTTTTTTTATATGACATTTTTTTTTATTCTTACTATAAATAAGAAATCATCATCATCATCAGCCGGAAGACGTCTACTGTTGAACAAAGGCCTCCCCCATATAACGCCACAAAGAACGGCTATTAGCCACTTGTAACCACTGGCTACCCGCGACTTTCACGATGTAGTCAGTCCTGGTGACTACATCGTGAAAACCTGGTGGAGGGCCTACCAACTCTACGTCTTCCGGTGTAGTGTGGTAACCACTCGAGAACCTTTCTTCCCCATCGGTTATAAGTTCGTCGAGCAAGCCCATCGCCACTTCAACTTGCTAATTCTGAGAGCTATGTCGGCGACTTTGGTTCTTTGGCGAATATCCACGTTCCGGATTTTATCACGCAAAGAAACTCCGAGCATAGCTCTCTCCATAGCTCGTTGAGTGACTCTGAGCTTGTCTATAAGGGACACAGTTAGGGACCACGTCTCGGTGCCATAAGTCATCACTGGCAACACACACTGATTGAAGACTTTGGTCTTCAGGCTCTGCGGGATCTTCGACGAGAAGATGTCGCGTAGCTTCCCGAACGCTGCCCATCCGAGTTGGATTCTTCGGGCGACCTCTTTGTCGAAGTTGGACCTACCTAACTGGACAGTCTGTCCCAGATATATGTAATGGTCAACAACTTCGAGCGTATCGTTCCCAACAACTACCGGTACGGGTGCAACATGGACATTAGACATAATTTTCGTCTTGTCCATGTTCATTTTAAGACCCACCTGTTGGGAAACTCTACTGAGGTCGCTGAGCATTGTACTGAGTTCCTCAAGCGACTCTGCCATAATGACTATATCATCGGCGAAACGAAGGTGAGTGATGTATTCGTCATAGATGTTGATACCGAATTCTTTCCAGTCCAAGAGCTTAAAAACGTCCTCCAACGCATTTGTGAATAGTTTGGGAGAAATAACGTCTCCCTGTCTCACGCCTCGTTGCAGTTGGATTGGTTCCGTGCTCTTGTCCTGTAATCGAATCGACATGGTGGCGTTCCTATACAAACACTTCAGCGTTTCGACGTACCTATAGTCGATTTGGCATCGCTGGAGAGACTGCAGTACGGCCCAGGTTTCGATTGAATCGAAGGCTTTCTCATAGTCCACAAACGCTAAACATAATGGGCGATTATACTCCTCAGTCTTCTGTATAATCTGGCGGAGCGTATGGATGTGGTCTATGGTGCTAAAGCCTTATAAACATGGCTTAGAAGTGAAATGGGCCTGTAGTTCTTCAACAAGGTAAATAAGAAATAGAAAACATAAAACATTCTAAGAGGGAACAGTGCTTAAATAAAAGTTATTTTTTTCCGGTAAAGTCATTGGCTTTCCGGTAAAGTAATAGCATTCAGAGCAGACCGGTGTTCTCTAGCAGCACCCGCTCACGAGTTGACGCATGTGCCAGCCATCGCCTTCCTCAACCATTTCTGAGGGAAGATGGCGACCCGACACACAACACCGCCGCTAGACAACACCTTTATGTGAGCATGACCGCTCTGGATACCCGTGCCAACGATTCCAATTATTACACATATTTATAATTTGGGACTACAATACAATTATATATATGAAAATGGCATACAGAAATTATCCTTTTTTGTCATTATCACAGGTCACATTTTAACAGGGTCTCCATTATTACCACGCTGTTTCGATCTTACCACGCTCTTGCGAGTTGTAGGAATTAGTATGGAACACTTGAAGGCAAGTTGGTCCCATTTAAATTTCATTAAAATCGGTTCAGTAATTTTAAAGTTATTGTCAGTTAAGACGCTGTCAAATGCTGAAATTTTGTCCCTATGGGACTGCGTAGCAGTAAAAAAGAGGCAGAAGAAATCGCGATCAGTTTTGTTAAAATCCGAAAGTAACCTTAATAAATAATAACACAAAATTAATAACGTAAATCGAACATTCAACTTTTTGACGCCCTTTTTACTATTGTATTAATATATTTTCTTACACATTCATAGGTAAATAATTAAGATATTTACGTTACAAGCGCAATTTAGAGTCAACTTTGCAATTTTATTCTATCGAGAAAATTTTAAGGAAACGCGTTTGTGACTTTTCTTGGTCTTAGATAATGTGATCAAGATTAATATTTTATCTTCTTACTGCTACAAACTAAATACATTTTGCTAAAAATCTGTTTAAGTAAAGCTATTTAGCACTTGTCAGCGTCTTAACTGATAAATATATTTGCGTTACAAAATCACAAACATACGATAGGAAAAATTTAAGTCATGTGTGGAATTCGAACCCACGTCCATCCACTCCTTGAGCCGGTGTATGCTCTAACCAATTGAGCTAACATGACATGACGTCATAATTCGAATCTTTCCTATCGTTCTTTAACCATCGCATTGGGATGGAGCGACATCTATAGTACCACTTGCGTTGTACTACAAACAAGACCAATTTTGCAATTGGTTTTATACAGAGGGTTAGTTAATCTTTGCTTGTAAATGATGACTCAATCAAGGGGCGGATGGACGCGGGTTCGAATCCCGCACATGACTTAAATTTTTCCTAACGTATATTTGTGATTTTGTAATGTAATCCGCATAGCAGGCGTTATTGCAAATCTAACAATAACAAAAATATATATATGCGTACTAGATGATTTAATCATAATTGTGATGGTGAATAGTACCTATATTAGACAAGAGAATGATCTTGTATGCATCATGCAACACTAAAAAGATTAAAAAAAATATTGAAAAAAAAACATAGACACTGTTTATAGAGAGCACACAATTTATAATTTTATTATTCAAAATCTAGAATAATATAGTTTTGTCTTGTGTAAGATTTTGAATTCTCGCGAATGGAATTGAATGGAGCGCTCGTAGCGAAGTTTGCTTAGCCGTTCTTAACCAATCAGCTAAGTTAAGCAACGTCCGCCGCGGTCATGACTAGGATGGGTGACCGCTAGTGACATTACTTCTGAGCGCGCCCCAAGCTTCGGAGGGCACGTTAAGCCGTCGGTCCCGGTTGTTGTCGTAGGATGGTGTCGTTACAGCATTGTAGTAGGGCATTAAATGACTGCCCGCCTGCATATCTACCACCCTCAAGTAGAAAATCTGTCGCCAAGCACCTAACGGTGTGTTCCGGTAGCTGTCATTGCGAGCCAGTAATTCTAGGTTAGCCTGAACAACATCTTCGACCACATCATCACTTACCATCAGGTGAGATAGTGGTCAAAGGCTAACCTAGCAGACATAAAATTAAAACTAAGCTAAATCTTCTACATATTAATGAAAAAAAAAATTTGGCGAACCCTATATACTCTCTGCAAACAGTTTATCGGTAAACGGTACGGAGTCCAACTTACATTTGAATTGAGAACATCCTCTTTTTTAGTGTAGGTTAAAAGTAAAGAAATAGGGAAGAATTGATTTGTTTAAAAGTAGTTTTGTAACATAAAATGATTATACAGGGTTATTGGTAAAATGCTAACCACCTCTTAGGGTTGACTCTTTAATTTATCGTTTTTTAGGTTTAAAAAAAAGTTTGTGTTTGTTTATGTGAATTGGACGGAATAGGCACGATGATGTTAAAAGTCTCTTGTGCCTGTAATTTATTATTTCATACTTTTTATTACTTAGCTCGATGTAAATATTCAAATCTACTATTCTAAGGGATCGCGGCGCGGTCCAGTGTTGGCGCGGCGGGCGCTCCTGGCTCGGAGTAGGCATTGTCTTTTACTACGAGACACTGAACTTAAAAGTGTCAGACAGTACTAGAAAAACTTATTGTTTTTTGAGTCTCTTCGAGCCAAGAGCGCCCGCCGCGGCCATACTGGACCGCGCCGCGTTCCCTTTGAATATTGTTTTGAATATTTACATTTACATTACAAAATATCAAGAGACTTTTAACATCAGGTAGTCATCGTACTTATTCCGTCAAATTCACATAAAGAAACACAAAAAAAAAAAACATTTCAAAAAGTTTGTTAGGACTACCAGAAGTCAACCGTAAGATGTTGTTAGCATTTCACCAATAACCCTGTATATCGGGATTTTTCTGTGGAAACCTACTACCAACTTTCATTCTTTTCTCACGGTTATATTTTAGGTCACCTTATTTCCCAGATTGAACAAGGTTGTCATCTACAACTTTGTATAGAACAGGATTTCATGCGTTATCAGGTCGTTCGGCAAATTTAATCAGAATACGTTGGCTGAGTCCTTTGTTAAACGAACCTGGATTTTCGCTAAATTCTAACAAGCATCTCGGTAATTCTAACTAGGTTGGATTTGAGAATATCATTTGTAAATTCGGTTTTGAGAGCAGAGAAAGATTAAAATGATCTCTTTTGTTCTCTTGCAAAGTGTAGGTAGTCTTTGCTCGCCCTACCGTTATCGCTTTTGTGTGGGGTTGGTATATCTTTTCTAATATTTTTAGGGTTCCCTCTTTTATGTTATTGTGACGGAACTAGCGGCCACCTGATGGATGTGAAGCGGACTAACCTCTGCCTATAACAGATGCATTTCGTCACAAGTCACGAATTGCATTGCGCCTGTCACCTTGAGACATAGTTGTTAAGTCTCATGTGCCTGTAATTTCACTGGCTCTCAAGGACTGGTGCCGGAACACACCGTAAGATGCTTGGCGACAGATTTTCTACTTGATGGTGGTCGCTAGCTAGGCGAGTATTCGCAAAATACCCTTCCACCATGCAGTTCAGCTCAAGCCCGCGGCGGGATTCGAACCATGGACCTGCTGCGCGACAGTCCATAGCCAATGCCACTGAGCCATCACTGCTTCAAAGCCCCTTCCCTACCTCAAAAAGACAAAATGAAACCCTTATAGAATCACTTTGTCGCCCGTCTGTCTGTCTGTCACGACCCATTTTTTCAGGAACGCATGGAGGTATCAAGCTGAAACTTATATCAAATACTCAGATCTACTGTCCCTTACAGCTGTGAAAAAAATCAAACTTCTAAGCCAACGCAATCAAAAGATACAGCCGTTTATGCAAATTTTCGACACTTGCAAGGGAATCAAAACTTCCAGGGTTCGAGTCAACGTCTTAAAGCACAGATAAAGGAAACATTGCGAAAAGCATAAATTTTTATTAACATCATTTAGTATAAATATTTTTAATAATTTTAAATTATATGGATTTCATTAAGCAATAAAAATACCATTACTTTTACTTATATACATATAAGTATGTACGGAACTCTCGGTGCGCGAGTCCGACTCGACTTGGCCGGTTTATTTTTATGTTTGCAATGAGATGCTCCGCGGATAACATTAAAAAAATATGACGAGAGGACGAGATATACTCACGAGTTGTCACTAGATATATTTTGTGTGAGATGTAACGTTGGCTTAGTGGTCAGAGCATACCCCGGCTATAGGGTGAATGGCGCGGTCCTGATCCCGCACATAACTATAATACGTACACACCATATTATCCATTTTCTGTCCATGGTTCGAATCCAGCCGCGGTCTTGAGCTTCACCGCATGGTGGAAGGGCATTTTGCGAATGCCCGCCTGCCTAGCGACCAACGTCAGGTAGAAAATCTGTCGCCAAGCACCTAACAGTATGTTCCGGCAGCAGTACTTGAGAGCCAGTAAAATAACAGACACATGCGACCTAACAACTGCTCATCTCAGTGTGACGGGCACAGTGCAATTCGTCGTTGAGGAAATGCATCTGTTATAGGCAGAGGTTAGTCAACTTAACATCAGGTGGGCCTCGGGCTTGTTCAGTCACAATAACATAAAAAAAAATATAACGTCATCAGGATGTCATTAACCGTTGCCGCTTTTGTGAGGGTCTGAACAAACATATGCATCATTAAAAGTGCAAAACGTAATAGTAAAGGGAATTCCGATGATGGTTTCCATACCAAGCGTTCATTTTAGCGAGACGGGCGCGGCACGTATGTCGATCGTGCGTAGTATTTATTGAACCAATTTCCGTAGTAAGCCATATTGATATAGATCACACTCTCTCGGGTAAGCTATTATGTGCCGCAAAACTGTATAGTCCCACCAACTTATCTGTTCAGGTGGCAGAAAAAAGAACTAAAACATTCCTTCAAAATGTGACAGTTTGTAGTTGATTTCCTTGCCCAGTAGCGCCCTCGAGAACTGCACAGTTAAGTTGGTGGTACTATACTAGCGTAGGTGAGCGTCGTCAGCACCATCTGTTGGCATTTTCAAGCAACTTACGCACCCGATATGGCAATAATGCGCCCACGGCAAGAGCAGTAAATCTTAATAACTGTTTCGTCAAGGAGGTCCAAAATGCTGACACCCATGTCGACCCTCTTGGGACTATTTACAGGCAAGGTACATGATACTAATAAGGCCTGCCTTATTTCAAATCGAATTATATACTTTTAACGTCTAAACAATTAACTCATTATGACTGCAAGTGTGGCAGAAATTAATGTCTTTATGCACCATATCTCTTATTATTATTTCAATAAAATAACGGCATTGCATAGTCTAATAATAGTCTAAGATCCCACTGCAAATTCACTGCACTCATCGAGTTTTTGCTGTAAACCAAATTTTTATGTATATTTATAATTAGGAGAGTATACATATAAATCATAAATGTACGTTTTAAACGAATAAATATTATGTATAAATTATACCTATTTACACCTGACTGCGAAGAGGTGTGGCCAGGTGCACAATGGCAACCGTGATTTTTCAGAATATTTATATATATTTCCGAGATGTAGACGATATTTTATTTAAAAACAAGTGAATGTTTTTTTTTACTGAAGCAATAATTTAATTCACAATACTAGCGGCCACATTTTAATAGGCAACCTAGATGATATATATATATTCTCCTAATCATAAATATACTTTAAAACTCAGCCGGATCTGTTACTATAAGGGCTTGATTGTTTTAAGTTTTTCATATTAATTTTTGAGCTCTTCGGAAAACTATGATAACATTATAAAGTGCATTTACTGATCAATTTATACATAGTTAGTATACATATCATACCTGCAAGAATTAATTTATGCAACATTATTGACTTTTAAAAAGAAACTGGCTTTAATATGCAATGCACATAGCTCTTATAAACACAACTTTTCAACATGTTTTATATTGTAAGAAATAATAAAGATACAGTTTAAGGCCCATAGCGTGATTTTTCATTCTTTATGTCCTCTATAATACCCAAATGGTAAGTCCATTGTTTTTGCTACAGGCCTTATTATGTCATAGGCCTTATTTGTATCCCATACCTCATATTGTATATTGTCGCAAATTATATACGTTTTGGTTCCAAATCTGTAGGTTTACTTTTTGTAATAAATAAATAACTCGACTGAAACATTTCTTTCATCTTGGTTTTCAGAATTGCTCACAGTTACTTTACCTACATTTTTTTCGCCACAGAGTATGTACGGAAATCTATCACGCGCGGCCCTCAGCCTCAGCGCGAGAAAACGTCAGCGCCAGTTCACTTTGATCTGTGGTTTTCGCTAAACAACATCCTTCAAATACTTAGGGTATGTTCCATTAGTCGCTAAGAACGTTATTTTCGATAATTTTGATCACATCTGCGTCTGTGGTTGTGATCACGTGATCGTTTGTAACTGTCATCCCCGTTCTATTTTTTGATAAGAACGCTAAGAATGCCACTAAAATTTGCCACTTCTGTCACTTTTGACATTAGATGTAGCGTTTAAGGCGAAAATAACGCCAAGACCCATGTGGAAAACTTTTTGGGAGTGTGATCGTTTTTAGCGTTTTTAGCGAATCTCACTCAAATGGTACGCACCCTTATAATAAACAGAGTACATATAGGTACTTAAATATAGCTATTTTTGGCTAAAAATAAAAAAGTGACAGCTTTGATATTGTGTTATTTCTGTGTTTTTTTTTCGGGTATTGGGGCGTGTAGTGACGACGGTAAGTTATTAAAACTTCGTTTACATGACTGGCACTTGACTTGGACGTTTTCTATAGATTTCAATATGGCTGGCGAAGTGGTCTTTGAAAAATATCAGACTGAGGGCGTAGGACGGAGAGACCTCGTTTCGCATAAGGGTGAGCGAAACAGAACAACGCAATATTCAATTAGCTAGAGCGATTTTTTAAAAATAAATACCTTTATTTGTAGACTTTTAAAAACGGAATAAATTGGTGAGGCCATCGTGTATGGCGCCTATACTTACTGTTTTACATATTATTTATTTATTGGTCGTCCAACAGACTATTAAAAATTTAAGTAAACATTTTTAGAAATTTAGGGCCCAATTATACACAGAAAAAAAGGAATACTTGAGCCAACGCAGTGTGTTTTTATTCAAGAATATTTGTGATTCATATATATTGAAAACAATATATTCTTGAAAACAGAACACGATATTCTCAGGAATATATTCTTGAATCAAAGTTTATATTGCATTCTTCTTTGGAGAAATCGTTAAAGTGTTTAAATACTAATATGATTAGTTATGAATCCAAGAATCTTGCCATAAATATTCGTTAGTGAAGCACCTTATTTACATTCAACAAGAATATTTAAAAATATTTCAAGAAAGAATATAGAAATTTTATGTAGAGAATAAAATGTTAACAGAAGAATTCCTATTTTATTGTTAGAAGAATATTTTCGTTATCTTGAAATAATAATTTGAATACTTTATGTGAAGAAATATTTCTTGGGTCAAAACAATATTCTTAAGAATATTCAAGTGTAATATCAAGACTCGATTATTTTTCAGTTCAGAATATATCCTTGTTGTAATACAGCATTGTCTTGAATTTATTAAGACAATGTATATTCTTGGCTAAAGAAGTCTTTTTTTCTGTGTAGGACAACGCATATAACAATATGATAGAATAATAATAATATAATGTGGGGATAAAGAAATTGAAGAGGGGTACTGAAAGACTTCTCTACAAATAATCACCGTTCAGATACATCATCACCTCGGCACGCACTGTACGTATCTATCACGTCTTTGGAGTCCCCGTTCTTCAATCCCACGTCAAGTTACTCTCTAACTTGTAGATGGTAGAGTTGAGACTATATCAATACAATGTAGTTCATGTTCCATATAAAGAATATTGAAGGAAGGATTTGATTTGAGGCGATGACACACGCGTCCAAGGCTTCAAAATTACTAACTAATTGGTGGAATTTGGTTGGTACATATAACCTTAAATCAGCAGAATGGTAGGATGCTTTTTATCCGGATTCACTCAGTAGTTGCCTAGGGGACATAGTGTAACAAAGTTCACAGTAAAATCGCACGTACACACACATAAACATCACGTTTAGTGAATCGCCATGGGGAATGTTTAGACTGAAAGATTTCTCCCCACTTAGACATACATAGATCGATAGTAAATGCTGTTTGTAATTAAATAAACGTCCAAAATTAGTGCCGTTCACTGACCTATATTAATACTCGTAAGCTGCACTTGCAAAAATATTATTATTCCTTTTTTTTGTAATGCTAACAGGTAAGTCTTTGACCACAATGTCACTTGATGGTGAGTGATGATGTTGTCGAAGTTATTAACAGGTTTAACCTAGAATTTTTGACTCTCAAGGACAGCTGCCGAAATACACCGTTAGGTGCTTGTCGACAAACAAAGATTTATTATTTATTTATTATACTGAGGGCTGGCTTAAGGTGAAACGAGACTCAAATTCACAAATTGACCACACCACAATTCAATTCACCGCAGTTAAAGCCAGAGGCAGATTATAATATTAAATAACAACAGCTAATTGTTTTATATCTTACTAACTTTCCGGCTCCGGCTCCGCCCGCGGGTATATCGGTTATCGCGCAAAACCATCAACCTCTTTTTGCGCAGTTGGATATAAACTATCCTATGCCCTTCCCCGTGTCTCAAACTATTTCCATACCAAATTTTATCCTAATCGGTCCAGCAGTTTCAGAGCCTATTCAATGCAAACAAATAAACAAACAATCAAATCCACTATGTCACCTGATGGCAAGTGATGATATGATCGAAGACGTTGTTTAGGCTAACCTAGCATGACTGGCTCTCAAAAACACCAACTGAAACTCACCGTTCGGTTTTGGTGACAGAACTTCAAACTTTACAAGTGAAAAGTCTGTTGGAGGTAGCTAACCAGCCGGGCATTCACAAAATAACACTATTACCATGCTACCTATAACGACTGCCATCCTAAGATGTGCCCTCCGTTGCACGGTGCGCTCAGTAGTAACTTCACAAGTGGTCTTCCATCCAGCAGTGAAGCATGAAGCAGTGATGGTTCAGAGGCATTGGCTATAGACTGCCGCGCAGCAGGTCCATGGTTCGAATCCCGCCGCAGGCTTGAGCTTCACCACATGGTGGAAGGGCATTTTGCGAATGCCCGCCTGGCTAGCTACCACCGTCAAGTAGAAAATCTGTCGCCAAGCACCTAACGGTGGTTCCCGGCAGCTGTCCTTGAGAACCAGTGAAATTACAGGCATCTGAGACTTAACAACTATGTCTCAAGGTTACGGGCGCAGTGCAATTCGTGACTTGTAACGAAATGCATCTGTTATACGCAGGGGTTAGTCCACTTAACATCAGGTAAGCCTCGAGCTTGTTCCGTCACAATAACATAAAAAAACCAAGGTATGACCGGAAATGTTGCTTAACTTAGTTGTACGGTCAAGAATTACTAAGCAAACGTTACTAAAAAAGTTGTTGCGGCAGATAAATTTAAGGTATAATTTCATGTCGACATCTGGAAGTCCACAACCTTGCAATTTTGACGGCATTTTCTGCCTCGCACTGCGACAATATGGAACCAGCTGCCATGTGAAGTATTCCCGAACAGATACGACTTAGGAGCTTTCAAGAAGAGAACATATTCCCACCTCAAAGGCCGGCTACGAATCCTCGAGACCTCTGGTGTTGCGGATGTTTGTGGGCGACGGTGATCACTTACCACCAGGTGAGCGAAGGCTCGTTTGCCCTTATATCCCATAAAAAAACAAGTTAATGCTGTAGCGATCTATGTAGATATTCTATGGAACCCATTAAGGATACATTTTGTTGTAAATAAATAGTTTTCCAGGCACGTCCGACCGACGTGCTTCGGGGAACAGAGGTAAAAAATCTAGGCCAAAAAAATCAATGAATTTCTTTCTGTTCGTGCTGTATTAAAAATACCGGGTATCCAACAAAATACAAGCGAATTTAAAATAGAGCTCGTGTTTTAGAAGGAACTTTTATTTTAAAGGGACATTTTATTATTATGCCATTGTCTTTATTTGTTAGTTATCTGAAGAGTATGTAGGGGACAAACAAATTCGAAGTATCTTATCTTATCTCTACTCTTTATTTTAACAGACTCGACTAAAGGTAAAATATCGGTAGGTGGACAGTAGCACCTATTGAGGAATTTGAAGCGCTCGTAGCGAAGTTTACTTAGCTGTTCTCAACCGATCAGCAAAGTTAAGCAACGTCGCGCGCGGTCATGAGTTGGATGGGTGACCGCTAGTGACGCTACTACTGAGCGTTTCCGTGCTTCGGAGAGCACGTGAACCCGTCAGTCCCGGTTGTTGTCTTAGGATGGCAGTCGTTATAGCGTACATAGCATGGTGGTAGGGCATTTTGCGAATGCCCGCCTGGCTAGCTACCACCCTCAAGTAGAAAATCTGTCGCCAAGCACTGAACGGTGTGTTCTGGCAGCTGTCCTTGAGAGCCAGTACTTCCAGGTTAGCCTGAACAACATCTACGACCACATCCTCACATACCATCAGGTGAGATAGTGATCAAAGGCTAACCTATCAGGCATAAAAAAAAAACTAATATCTTGAACTGCGATCTCTAAGACGCCTGCCGGGCGTGGGGATTATGGCAACCCCCCCAATGGGGGAGGCTGTGTTCAGCAGTGGACAATCCGGCTGATACAGTACTAAAATTCTTGCATTTTCCTGTGCTCTTATTAGTAGAAAGTATTTTCAAAAATAAAGGATATTCAATTTCACTGTATATTTTTTTATGTTTGTTACGCGATTACTCCACCAGATGCACTGATTTTGATGATATTTTTTGTTGGGTAGAACATAGGTACCTCCAAGTTGGTCCCATTTAAATTTCATCAAAATCGGCTGAGTATTTTTTAAGCCATAGTCAATTAACTGCTGTTGCAGAAAATGTACTTGCATATATGGATTATTTACTGGTAATTGTAACTCTTGTTGGTGAACAGTGTCTTAGGCGAGTGAATAATCTTGTAAAAAATATACTGTACTGTATACTGTAACAGCCGACTCGTCCACTGCTGAACACAGCCTCCCCTATTAAGGGGGTATTTGCCATAATCCCCACGCTTGGCAGGCGGCTTGGGGATCACAGTGTAAGATGGCAGTTCTTTAGAAGGTGCTGCTGCCCACCTTCCAGTATTTTTCCCTTAACCGCCTCTTACGACACCCACGGCATGATATGGGGAGGTGCAATTCTAACCCGGCACCCCACGGGGGTAAAAATATGCATCATAAAAATTAGTGAAACATTTTTTAGTAAACGTTCTATCTTTCAATATAGCTTTTGGAAGTCAGACCATGCTATTGTGAGGTCAGTGTTTTGGATCAGCGTGGTACCGACTTCAAGAAGTTATTTCATACTTTGTAGTAATGAACGTCGCTTGCTTTTTTAATATTTTTCTTCATCTTTGTGGTTTTTATTAGCTTATACTCGTTGCAATAGATGTATACAACGCAGGCGCTAGATAAAATCTACCCTATACCTTCGTATAACCTAAAATACTCTACTAACTAAGTTACCATCAGTTCTCACGTAGTAACAATGAAGATTTTACATAAGTGTGTGAACTATATAAAAACTGACAGGTTGTTGATGAAAATACATGCGAACTGTAAGTGATGGAATGTTTCTAGAGTTGCGTGATTCTAGAACCAAGATGTGTAGCTAATGTAAGCTGCACGGAAGTTAAGCTCCGGCGCTCTACTTGCTCCTACGAGCAGAGTGTCTTATCACAGTGCAATAGAGTGTATTATTGCTAAGAATTACTCCGGTCATACCACCATTGTATGTGGTATTAATAGTGTTTTAGCTATGTTAAAGTTGTTATTGAAGCAGTGATGGCGCAGTGGCATTGGCTATGGACTGCCACGCAGCAGGTCCATGGTTCGAATCCCGCCGCGGGCTTGAGCTTCACCGCATAGTGGAAGGACACCGCCTGGCTAGTGACCACCCTCAAGTAGAAAATCTGTCAAGCACCTAACGGTGTGTTCCGGCAGCTGTCCTTGAGAGCCAGTAATTCTAGGTTAAGCCTGTTAACACCTTCGACCACATCGTCACTTACCATCAGGTGAGATTATGGCCAAAGGCTAACATAAAAGCAATAAAAAAAGTTTGATACTATCATAGCAGTGCATTCATAGCGGACCAAGGCTTGTACAGTGTTTTACTCAAACAATCCGAGAAATTTAAACATAAACAGCTTAGTATACGTATTAATTATTTATTTGTGGACCTTAGACTATTTGTCAAACGAAACTCGACAGTAATGGATTTTCAAAGGCAAGTGCCGCCAGCAAAAACTCACCAGCAATTAAAACCCATATAACTTTGCGGTGGCTATTCGAGTAGCGTGGAAAGGACGTATTTTCTCAATGATTGTTTTCAAAATTATCACCACATTGCAAGTATTTGTGATTAAAGCAATTAAAGTAACTTACACTAGATCCAGGATAGAGATTTTATTTATTAACGCCCACTGAGATAACTAGGCTTTAGACAAAGTGTCAACCGTGACATAACCAACATGTTAGGCAAAAATGCCTAACCAGGATGCTGTCGAACCATAGATCACTGTTCATTGTTGGACACCTCTATCCTTAATTTTGAGCCGCACTAAGCTAGCAGTATTTAAAACTTTGACCACCTCATCAAGAGAAGAGACTCCTATACTACAATCTTGAAAACAGTGGATCTCTGTTCATTGATCCATATTCCTTCATCCTAGAGTCAAACTAAGTTCGCAGTATTTGAAACTTTAACCACCTGATCGAGGGACGAGACTCCTATACCACGAAACTACGTATATCATCTCTTCGAAAGTTACTATCAGTCGCTAAGTAAGTTGAAACTCAATTTCATTCACGTGCTCCAAATTCTATGGCTGTGCTCTTAAATGCTAGTGGTCCAACTTAAATTAAAGCGTCTTGAAACGTTTATCTTAAATCTCTTGGCTGTGTTCTAAGTTATTTAACTTCAAAGTTTAATCAAACTTTGGCATTGACTGTGGCCATCAAAACCATGCAAATTATGAGGTTGTTGTTGCGAACTGATATCCTGGGAGTCTGCTTCTTCTTACCCCGATCCTATTTGGAATATAACTTAGGCAAAAATTTATAATAGAAAAAATTAATTTATAATAGTTTTAATTACTGTAGATCAAATTAAAATCATGCTGAATCTTTTTATAAAATATTATGTCGTCGAGATGTCTGCGAACGCAATGTTCAAATCGGACACGAACTTGCCGTCATTCCATGATTCGTCAGATAGTTCTTACTTTTTCCAAAACTTCTGTCCTGTAAAACGTCAGATTGCTTACTTTTTCTAAAATTTTAGTATTTATTACTTCCAAAATAATGAAATGGACACCAAATACTCTTGCATTGAAGTAAAAATAATTCTACTAGCGTTAAGTCCGGTGATCTGGATAGACAGTGGCCGGAGATATTACTTACTTGTATTTTTAAATACCTAAGTCAAGATAAAATGTTTTGTTAGGTTTATATGTTTTTGTGAAATAAACTTATTATTATTATTATTCCCTAGAATCCATTTCGTATATAGCTGGAATTGCAAATTATTGTAAGATAAAGATTGTGTCTATAGCTCCCCACAGCAATACACCATACGACAAAATACTGTGGAAGTACCTATACGAAATAAACTAGCCTCACACATCTCACACGTCTGTCTTATCTTACGAACTTCATTATGTTTTTGTTCCGGTAATGTTTTCAACAGATCCCCTGGTCTTGATTGAGGACCAATTCATTGTTGTGTCGTAGTGGTGATACTGGTTTTCTAATCTTCGCTTCTCACAAGTTGATTAGCTGAAGTCTTGGGTACGTGCGTATGACAAAAAATACAAAACTTGCTGTGTGCGGCACTGCTCATAAACTTGTAGCAGAAGTAGGCTTTACTACTACGCGCGCTTCAAGCCCGATCATTGTGACATGGTGACATAAATTCGCGACCATTGGTTATCAAACGCCACCCTCACCTCACCAACAACCGGGTTATATAAGTTTAGAGTTGAAATTCTTACTTGAGTAACCTTTTATAATCGTTTTCGTCCCTCGTCATACATAAATACAAGATGGTAGGTAATGTTTATGGAATACTCATAATTAATAAATTTCAAAGCCCACAATACAAATTAATTGTATTACGGGAGCGTCTGCTTCCTTGGAGGTTACAGTATTGATTTACTTACCTCCCAATGAATACAATGAATTAGTAATTTCTATGGCCTTTTATCCAATATAAGTAATAATTTATGAAGTTATCATCAGGTTCAGTCTCACATGGAGTACTGCTCTCACCTCTAGGCGGGAGCTTCCAGCTTTTTCCATTTGACCGTAATCAACGCAGAGCGAAGTTCTCTCCGGTCGGCTCGACCATTTGGCACTGCGTAGAGATGTTGGATCACTCTGCATCTTTTACCGTATGTATCACGGGGAGTGTTCCGAGAAACTGTCCTATTTACTACCTGCAGCTGAATTTCGTCATCGAACGTCCCGACAAAGCATGATGTTTCATCAATTTCATGTCGAAGTCTGGAATTCCACAACCTTGCAATATTCACGGCATTTTCTGCCTCGCACTGCCACAATATGGAGCCAGCTACTATGTAGAGTTTTTCCGAACCGATACGACTTAGGGGCCTTCAAGAAGAGAGCATATTCCCTCCTCAAAGGCCGGCAACGCATCCTCGAGACCTCTGGTGTTCGCATGTTCGTGGGTGACGGTATTCACTTACCACCAGGTGAGTAGCCCTTCGTTTGCCCTCCTATCCCATAAAAAAAACATTGGCTTTGTGAATATGACTTTTGGCGTAATATCATCATTAAGGCCGGGTTATTTAATCATAAGATATTTAAAGTATTCGTAATAATAATAAAATTATATTACCGATGACCTGCCCTTAACATCTCTACGCCAATACTAATACTCATACACAAATGTATACACATCTTTTCTTTACACTTTCGTGAACTAAGCTCATGTTTCTAAATTCTAAATTCAATTCAATTCAATGCAACTTGATCGAAACGTCGAGGTTAGTCAAAATATAATTATTTTGATGTTTATTCGTGCGTGAATAGACCCGTTTAGAATTTAGAAACATATATGCACATGAATTGGTTTACAGTCCTCAGACTTACCGCGTGCATTAATTAATATTATTAATTTTGTCAAATATATGCACTACAAATACAACTATTACACTTATTATATATTTTTTAACATCTAAAGCCTCTTTACACCCTTTAGGGGATGGTTTTACTTTATATATCTTTATTTCTAATTTATTAATTAGTTACAACTTGAAACGTTGCTGTGATGCCAATTTTTGAAAAACCACCAATCACTTTTTTTTAATTTAACATGAATGTAATCAGCCTCCTTTCTTAAATAGCCATAGCTAGCTGCTAGTGCTGACGATTACGAACAAGCTGTTATTTTACGTTTAAAATTGATTACGAACAAGCTGTTATGTTTTCGGTTATAATGTTTTTGTTTAAAATTGATTTAAATATATTTGTACCAATTGTAAAAAGGTTACGCATGCTAGATTTATTTTTACTCCTCTATATATCTGGACCCCAATTTAGCCACTTTAGGGATTGAATTTCCCAAAACCTTTTTAATCATCAACTATTACAAAGATAAAAGAATACTCCGCCTCAAGCATTATTACGAGCTCTTCAGAATCAACAACAGTTTCATATTTCAGGTCCAATTGCGGCCAATTTCAGCAGATCATAACTTTTATTTACCCACCCCGAACAATGAATTCGTAAATTCGGCCGTCGGCGCCAATAACCCGAAATTACCCGGAATTTCGGACACAGTCCGCAAAGAAACTAATCATGCCGGAATTGCTTGTTTTTCGGACGTGCTACTTGTGTTACACAGAACATAAGCTTTTTTTTATGTCTGATAGGTTAGCCTTTGACCACTATCTCACCTGATGGTAAGTGATGATGTGGTCGAAGATGTTGTTCAGGCTAACCTAGAAGTACTGGCTATCAAGGACAGCTGTCGGAACACACCGTTAGGTGCTTGGCGGCAGATTTTCTACTTGAGGGTGGTAGCTAGCCAGGCGGGCATTCGCAAAATGCCCTACCACCATGCTATAACGACTGCCCTCCTAAGACGACAACCGGGACCGACGGCTTAACGTGCCCTCCGAAGCACGTGCACGCTCAGTAGTAATGTCACTAGCGGTCACCCATCCAACTCATGACCGCGGGCGACGTTGCTTAACTTTGCTGATCGGTTGAGAACAGCTAAGTAAACTTCGCTACGAGCGCTTCAAAGCTTCTCTTATTTCTTATTTTAAATTAGAATTATAAGGACTGTTTATCTAACTTTTTTTTATGTTATTGTGACGGAACAAGCTCGAGGCCCAGTGGACTAACCTCTGCCTATAACAGATGCATTTCGTTACAAGACACGAATTGCACTGCACCCGTCACTTTGAGACATAGTTGTTAAGTCTCATGTGCCTGTAATTTCACTGGCTTTCATGGACTGCTGCCGGAACACACCGTTTTGTACTTGGCGATAGATTTTCAATGAAAGTATTATATAACAAGTATAAAATTACATGTTGAAGTCGGTACCATGCAGATTCAAAACAGTTCGTGCTCCCGTCTTCATTATCCGAAGCCATAAGATATTTCATACTTCTCAGTATTTGAATAAAATTCAATTCCGTTTTATTTTGTCACCCGTTTTAATGGTAGGTACATACTGCTTACAAGATGGATTTTCTCTCACCCGCAACACTGGTCATCACCGACAAGACTTACAATTATACCGTGGCATCCAGGCATATTTTTGCCGTCCTTTTTTGAAGCAGTGATGGCTCAGTGGCATTGCATATGGACTGCCGCGCAGCAGGAACATGGTTCGAATCCCGCAGCGGGCTTGAACTTCACCGCATGGTGAAAGAGCATTTTGTGTATGCCCGTCTGGCTAGCGACCACCCTCAAGTAGAAAATCTCTAACCAAACACCTAACGGTGTGTTCCGGCAGCAGTCCTTGAGAGTCAGTGAAATTACAGGCACATGAGACTTAACAACTATGCTTCAAAGTGACAGGCGCAGTGCAATTGCGTGACTTGTGATGAAATGCATCTGCTATAGGCAGAGGTTAGTCCACTTAACATCAGGTGGGCCTCGTGCTTGTACCGTCACAATAACATAAATAAAACCTTCGACCACATCTCTTACCATGAGATAAGATTGTGGTCAAAAGCTTACTTATAAGCAATAAAAAAATAAAAATTCTTTGAGCAACTCTTCGATCGTTCGTGCGTATATTTTAAGTATTTAAATTAGTATAGTTTAGTTAGTATAGTTAATATAGTTAGGTATATTAACCACTAATATACAGATGTGATATTCATTTTTCTCGTTATGACTTACTCAACAAAAAATCAGAGCCAAGTCTCTGTCTCTATTGTTCTTTGTTCTGTTTACTCAGTACGGTCAGCACATAAACAACGTACAAGTATATTAAGTGGTACCGTCAGCACATTATCGACCACTGTTGCTGCGATCGTTATCCGAAAATTGTGAGTGAAAGGTCACCTGGTTTTCTCGTTAGATTTATTATGCTTTTTATAGGGAAGTTATATTCTTTAATTTATAAATAGCCTATAATCACAATCTCACCTGGCTGATGGTAAGTGATGATGTGTTCAATGGTGCTAAACAAGCTTACTTTTAAATGGCAACTGGCTCTCAATAACATCTGTACCCGTGCTTACGGGCAACTGAAAAAACCCTACCAAATGCATGTCTGAGTTTGCTGATCCTCACCACCCTACAATTTGTAAGGGTATTATAACATTGTTGCGATATTTATTAGATAGGTAGGTGATTGGCGATGGTTTGGCAGAGGTGGAATATCCCAATCATATTTGTCTTCTAAATAATCACCAATTTGATAATACGTTTTTTTTATACACTGCACACCACATGAATAAAGACCATTATTTATTCATGTGCTGCACTGTTTTTTGTGCAGCCTGAGATTTTATTTATTTATTTATTGATCATCCAAGAGCCTCTCAACAATTTTAAACAACATTTTTAGTAACATAGGGCAAATTATAGGACTATGCGTGTAATAATATGATAACATATTTTATTTTTACTCCTGATAGGTTGGCCTTTGACCACTATATCACCTGATGGTAAGGGATGATGCAGTCGAAGATGTAGCTCAGGCTAACCTAGAAGTACTGGTTCTCAAGGACAGCTGTCGGAACACACCGTTAGGTGCTTGGCGACAGATTTTCTACTTGAGGGTGGTAGCCAGCCAGGCGGACATTCGTAAAATGCCCTACTACCATGCCATAACAACTGTCATCCTCAGATAACAACCGGGACCGAGGGCTTAACGTGCCCGCCGAAGCACGGAAGCGCTCAGTAGTAGCGGTCACCTATCCAACTCATGACCGCGGGCGACGTTGCTTAACTTTGCTGATCGATTAAGAACAGCTAAGTAAAATTCGCTACGTGCGCTTCAAAAACCTTTGACCATGATCACTTATTTCTTAGTTAATTAGAACAAACAACTTTATCCAATTAAGACAAACGTTACTCTCGAACTTGTTTACAGGGTAAAATATATCACAAAATAGAAAATAAAGTCGTAATTCCTACAAAAAAACACATTTGAAGCAAAACTCGCTACTAAGCCGCCGCCGCCGCCTCGCCGATGCGATGCTTGAACAGTATAAGTCTATATCTAATCGTTTATCCGCCGCATTGAAACTTCTACTCACTCGCACCAGGTCCGCGTTTGCACTGTAGTTTGTATGCACTAATGGGGTATGTACTAAGGGATTGAACCGAGCCTGCCGTGAAGAACAGTTTAACTTTATTCTTTCGAGAAGCTCCGGGCAATTGACCTGCTTCGTAGTTATTTTTAGTAGTAATAGTATATCCGCTATTTCCCTTCTTGTAATCAGGGGAAGAAGGTGAAATTTCGTGCAAAAATCCAAATAGAACTCTGACTAGTAACTACCATACTATAAGACCATAACATACTTAATAAAACGCATCTGAATACGTTCCATACGGGAGATGTACTCATCGTAGCGAGGGTTCCACACCTGTGACGCATACTCTAAAATGCTACGAACAAATAAACAGAAAAGTATTTTAAAGGTTTCAGCCTTTCTAAAGGTTACAGAGGTAGGCATCACAAAACCGAGCGCCCTAGACGCTTTTTTTACTATATAATCGATGTGTTCATCGAACACTAACTTTGAATCGTGGATGATGTCATATTGCTATGGTGATTTTTAATTAGCATATTGTGAACGTTTGCACGTTTAAGAGAAGGTTTGCACGAAGACAGTGCAAACGGTAAAAGCACATAGAATTTACAGAACCGCAGAGTATCGACAGTCGACACAGTGTCGACATACCCTACCAAAATGGCTTAAAATATAAAAAAACACTATAACTTATTCTCTGCATCGAATGTCTGTTTCTATTTACGCAGTACAGTCAGCACATAAACAACATATAATAACTAGTAACGGCAGCACATTATCGGCCGCTGTTGCGATCGTTATCGGGAAGGTGTGTGAGTGAATGGCCACAACACCTGGCGTTATCCCATCGTGAATGGGCTTTATACTATTCTAGTGAAATATTTTAATAGAAAATCTTTATTTTCTCGTAAAAATACTTAATACGTACTACGTAGGGGTTTAGGTTGAGAATGAGCAGGTATGCAGTGTTAGTTGGGTATTTTATTACAAGAAAATAATTGTAAGGTTCTATGAAATGTTATCTGATATCGTGGCGCACGTCGCCTAACAAGGTTTATATGTGCGCCCCTATTTCTTCCATATGCGTGTTTTTGACTGTCTACTGTACTGTACTGTATCAGCCGTATCGTCCACTGCTGAACACAGCCTCCCCTATTAAGGGGGCATTTGCCATAATCCCCACGCTTGGCAGGCGGCTTGGGGATCGCAGAGTAAGATGTCAGTTCTTTAGAAGGCGCTGCTGCCCATCTTCCAGTATTTTTCCCTTAGTCGCCTCTGACGACACTCACGGGATGATATGGGGAGGTGCAATTCTAACCCGGCACCCCACGGAGGTGTCTACTGGGATAGGTAAATTAAAGTACAAAATTTCGGTGATCACCGTTAATTATTATCCGGCAGAATGAAAAAGGTTGTACTAATGAGGTGGGCTGAAGTACGGACTCGGTACAAACGCGGGGGGGCAACTGAGCGCATGAGGCTACTTTTGCAATATCAGCAATTTGCGCTAACGTTACATGTATCCCTTCAAGAATATTTTTTAAAACAAGAATTAATTAAAGTATTAAGCAGCCTTCGTCGAAAACATAATAGTAACAGCTATGGACTGCCGAGCCGCAGGTCCATGGTTCGATCCTACCGCCAGCCTGAGCTTCACTGCACTGTGGAAGGGTATTTTGCGTATGCTTTGCCTAGCTACCATCCTTAAGTAGACAATCTGTCAAGCACCAAACATTGTGTTCCGGCAGCAGTCTTGAGGACCAGTAAAATTACAGGAACATGTGACCTAACAACTGTACGTCTCAAGGTGACGGGCGCAGTGCTGTTCGTCACATGTGACGAAATGCATATATTATAGACAGAGGTTACCGCTTAACATCAGGTGGGCGTTGTGCTTTGACCGTCACAATTACATAAAAAAAAAGTAGTCGTTATTTTTTTAATGATCTTTATAGTAACTATTTATGATACAACATATAATCCCACCCCTCTCCCCCATATTTTCCTTTGGGGGTTATAGGAGGCGATCAAGGAGGATGCAGCAGCGCCTTCTGAGATCTGCCAAATTAAACTGTGATCCCGACGCCTGCCAATGGGCCTGGGTATACCCCCCATAATGTCCACACGAGTGTGTTACCGGGAGGCTAGCATAATATGACCGTATACCAGATGATATGTGCGAAGATATAATTGAAGTTGTTGGCACATAGCGTTAGGTGCTTGGTGACAGATTTTTTACTTTAAGGTTGAAGCTACCCAGGCAAAGCACGTTACTTAACTTAGTCGAGCGTTTAAGAACGACTAAGCAAGCCTTTACTACGAGCGCTTCAAAATCTACGCCTACGTACAGTGGCACCAAGAATAGCACTAGAAGCGCAGCCATTATTTTTTATTTCAGCTTAATTCAACGACAATATCCCTCTAATTCGTAACGACGAAAAACCACGGCGTTAAATTTGTATAATTAAATGACGCCGCATTAAACCTCATTTCGTAATTTTATTTATTGCACAGCCATCCTGCCTGTGACAGCTCGGCTTCGTTCGAAAATTGAAAGCGCTTACATCTACGCAGAGATAATGATATTACGGAAATCCACGGTAAAAGGCGCGGTTGGCGGATGATACAGGTACATTTATCTGCCATTATTACATGGGGAAGTCTTGGCCATAGTGCGCATCCAGTAGGGTAACTAATAAATATACACTGGACTGGAAAATTAGTATCTTTTAGTACATCAATAAAGACGAACAGAATGAAAGCTACGGAAACTTTTCCCGCTTACTAAGCAGGTTCAAACCGGATCTGTACCCGAGTGGGCGCCGTAGTGGTCGCTGTAACCCCCGCGAATGTTGTCTGTGTAATTGTTGTTAATTTTTAATTACACGAATGCCCAAAAAGGGGATTGTTATGTTTTCAGGGTGCATGTATGTTTGTATGTTTGTGAGTGTCTTTATTCCACCATATATTCTAAACGGCTTAACTGATTTTAATATCAGAGATATCATTAGATTCGCCTTGATAGCGCAGGTGACACTAGGTACATAAAAAAAATAAAAAAACAAACTGGCGGATTTTTGACGATATAGGTACATATTCCATAAATATGTATCTATAACTTGCAGTTTGAATTTCAATGGAATGATAAAACGCTTAACGAAAATAAATAACCTGTAGTGGAGTTTTATATTATTTTAATTAATTTAAAATTTTACATTGTCATTCGTTGTATTTATGTTCTATTTTGTACAATATTGAAGAAAGTTTTGATCTTTTTCATGTTTTAAAAATGAGGAAACAATGTTATCAGAAACACCTACAAATTATTGAAAATTTAACATATTCGTACATCGACTAAAGAGGCCTGGGTCCTATTCCACGGGTCAAGAGCCTAGTTTGGGAACCAGGAGCTCTTTTTTTTTCATTTTGTGTTAGTTAGTGTTTTTTTTTATATTATAAGAACCGATATGGAGTTGCGTTAATACGTAAACAGAACTGATATGTGTTTCTATAAATTTAACACCAAAGAATGTAACCTGTCGTTTACATTTGAAGCGCTTGTTTCTTCTTATTTTCTATTCGTTTTTAATTGATTTACTAGGTAAAATTTGCGTGACAATGGTATCAAAAACTTTTATAATATAACTTGCTAGTGTTTAAGTAGCAACAACGAAATTAATGGTTCATTACACACACGTATACGTTTCCAAAATTCCAGTAATCCCCACTAGCATTGCTAGCACATTCAGAGGATTTTTTATACTATTTTTAGTTACCAGTGGGAATTTCCGGAAAATATTCCTGATTGGCCACTTTGGTGGGGATATCTGGAATATACTGGCGATGCAAGGTTCGCTGCGGTTATTAAATAATAATGGGCTCTAATGCAACAAATTATTATTCGCGTCAAATCGACAATTTTCTTTTTTGGATATAGTTCAAAATGATAAACATTTCCTTCTAGCCTTCCGTACACTATGGCTCTACGTGTACAACAAAGAAACGTGCAATATTAAGAATAAATGGATTCATAGCTTTCATGTTTTCATATTTTCCTAGTCGTTCTCCCTTTGAAGAATGCGCCTACAATAAAACTAATATAATGAATAGATTCAGGCGTTACTTTGCGGAAATCCATATATAACAAATATTTTAAATGTATTTAGAGAAAACATAAAATTAATTCTTTAATAAAACACTTAAAAAATCTTTATAAAAAATATATAGATCTAGTGACAATTCCACGCAGCCAAACCGGAAGAGTGTTCATCTTCCGATTTGGCTGCGTGGAGTTTATGACATCACGGCGGCTTAACAGTAAAATTAAGCGGAATTTATTAATATATTACCCTAATTTATATATATATATATATATATATTTTATAAAAAAAAAGTGTTTAGTAAATAATTAATTTTATGTTTTCTTAAAATCCTTTTAAAATATTTGTTTTTAATAAACATAACAGTTATATTACAAAATCACAAATATACTATAGGAAAAAAAGTCATGTGCGGGATTCGAACCCGCGTCCATTCACCCCTTGAGCCGGGGTATGCTATAATAAATTGAGCTAACATGACATGACGTCATAACTCAGATGTCGCTCCATTCCGGTACGATGGTTGAAGAACGATAGGAAAGATTTGAGTTATGACATCATGTCATGTTAGCTCAATTGGTTAGAGCATGCCCCGGCTAAAGGGGCGGATGGACGCGGGTTCGAATCCCGCACATGACTTAAATTTTTCCTATCGTATATTTGTAATTTTGTAACACATGAATGAATCATACGTGTCATTTACGGCAGGTTTTTGGCAATTGTGTGCGGTTTTATAATAAAGTTCCAAAATAAATCACAACGCTTACAGAAGGAATTGAAGTTTGAAATACAATTTGCGTACGAAATCCTAATAAAACACAGTGTGTGATTACTTAAACGACAAAAATACCTGGACAATTCCGCCTCTGTCCAGCTATCGCTTGTCAACTTTTTTTTTCTGATCCTGGCAGTAAAATGTTATATATAATACAATATTGAAATTTGTAATTTTATCGACCTTCATAAGAGCGTCGTAGACTTTAATCAATAATTTAAATTTATCTTTACAAATCGGGAATTTTCAGGTGTTTATCTCTACCGTGGCATTATAGTCTAACTAATCATCATATTCAGAAAACTTCAGTTTTTTTCTAATTTTTATATTAATTTCTTAAATATGTTTATATGCACTATCGCGTGCTAGGCGAAACACTTGTAATCTTATTTACAAATATATAAGGGTAGCGACATGATTCCGAGAGTTAAGTGTTTGAAAAAGCACTTCTTACGTTCAGACTAAGTCTAGTAGTCTGGTTGAAGACCGCGCACCGTCCTCTATGACAAATTAAAGCACAAGATTTCGCTCAGACGATCATGTTTTTCATTTTGAAGCAGTGATGGCTCAGTGGCATTGGCTATGAACTGCCGTGCCGCAGGTCAATGGTTCGAATCCCGCCGAGGGCTTGAGCTTCACCGCATAGTGGTAGGGCATTTTTCGAATGCCCGCCTGGCTAGCGACCACCCTCTAGTAGAAAATCTGAATCTAAGCAGCTGTGTTCCGACAGCTATCCTTGAAAGCCAGTAATTCTAGGTTAATCCTGTTAACACTTTCGACCACATCATTACTTACTATCACGAGAGATTGTGGTCAAAGACTTAATTATCAGCAATAAAAAAAATGTTCCGTTAGCCTAGAGATCAGGGCAATACGAAACACGCGGGGTCTACTCCCGGGACTAGAATATTGTGCTTTAATAATTGGTAAATATGAATTTCCTATTTTACGAAAGTGTACATCTGATCCAGCTAAGCTAAAAGCCATCGTTGATTTAATCGCACGGCAGAGCTCAGAAATGCTCAATCAGCGGGGAGCACTCGGTCGGCGGCTTCACTTAACTTCCCAAGTTACGAAAGGCATTACAAAGTTTCGATGGTACTTCTAGTCTAGGTCATACTCTCCTCAACATTATCCTACCCTTATACTGACGCTAGGGTGGGATCTACCCAATTGACCATTTTAAAGCCAACTGCATGTTTTAAGTTCTTTGGTAAAATTTCCAGAAAAAAGGGCTCGATGGAGAGACTAGTGGTTCAAAGCCAGGTGGAAGGCAGGAGATTATGCGGCTGAATTACCTACACTTTATTGTGTCGTAACTAGAGTTGCATATTCATTGGAATTGCTTTGCAGAGTGGTCTTGCTCGTTACTTACTTATTTTGTGCTGCGGCCCATCAACGTTAGGTCTACATCTTTCATGTAGTGGTAGACAAAGTCGAAAATGGTTTAGCAATAAAACTACTGTCCTACAGCCGTTGCCACTTCTATGTGAATTGACTCTAATAATTCCGTTCTGTGTTTTAGGGTTCCGTACCCAAAGGGTAAAAACGGGACCCTATTACTGAGACTTCGCTGTCCGTCCGTCTGTCACCAGGCTGTATCTCAAGAACGGTGATAGCTAGACAGTTGAAATTTTCACAGATGATCTATTGCCGCTATAACAACATATACTAAAAATAAAATAAAATACATATTTAAGGGGAGCTCCCATACAACAAACTTGATTTTTTTACCGTTTCTTGCTCGATACTAATAATGATGACAGGTAGACGCTTTAACTATTCACAGAATATTTAGTTACGGAGCCCTTGGTGCGCGAGTCCCACTCGCATTTGGCCGGTTTTTTTTATATCATAACTCTCTCTTATCTCTTGGCTGGATGGACCGATTTTTATAATCCTTTTTTTGTTTGAAAGCTGATGCTTCCCGTATGGTCGCATTTATAATTTCATCAAAATCGGTCTAGCCGTTTTTGAGTTACACTCCAATAACTGAAAAGTGTTATTGCGTTACAATCCAATAACTGAAAAGTGTTTTTCTGTCTTGATGACGTAGTCATTGACAGTGACAATCGGTCCCATAAGTCCACAGAGTCACTAAAATGAACTTCAGTTCTCAAAAGTGTGAAATAATTGTCGAAGTCGGTACCTTGCGCACAATATTGTGATAATAAGTACTTTTGAACTTTCATGGTACCGAATTCAACAAGTTATTTCACACTTTTGAGTATTGAAGTTGGGTCCATTTTAGGTAAAATCTTAATACTTATCTACAGTATAAAGTAAAAGCGATAAAAACCTACACGATAATACACAGGAAAGCCCAGCGATTAACTCGGAAGCCATATAACAAATAATGGGTCCCACTTTTTTACTAACGTTATGGATGATATTACAAAGTTTCAATGGAGCGCAGCTCTGGTTCAGATGGTGACCGAAAGTAATGAATCGTTTTAACCAAATATTAAATTGTATATAGCCTACTAACGGGCTGGAAACCCGTGGGGTGCCGGGCTAGAATGTCACCTTCCATCTCTAGCTGTGGGTTTCGTCAGAGGCGACTAAGGGGTACCGGGTAACTGGTACACCAGAAAGTGGGCAGCAGCGCTTTCTAACTGCGATCCCCAGGACGCCTGCCAAGCGTCGGGTTTATGGCAAGCCCGCCATAATGGGGTGGTTGTGTTCAGCAGTGGACAATCCGACTGATACAGTATATCTAGCCTGACGAAGAAGTCTAGATATCGTATTAGAAGTATTTTTTTATGTGAATGTGACGGATCGCGCTAGTTGCTCACCTAAATAGTTCCGCTATGCTGTTAAGCGGTAACTTTGGCCTATAGCAGATGCATTTCGTCACAAAAGACGAACTGTGATCGTGTGAACAGAATAGAGCTACCATAGTATTTTTTTGTAGAATCTACACCAGAGTATTGCTTAAATTTAATTGATTAGTTATATTAAAAAGAGAAGTGAACTAAAACTATAATAAAATATAACTATAATAAAATATAACTATAATAAAATATAACTATAATAAAATATAACCATAATAAAATACAACTATAATAAAATATAACTATAATAGAGAGGCAGAAATGTATCTACACTAATATTACAAAGAGGAAAGTTTTTTTTGTATGCAACGAATAAACTTAAAAACTACTACTAAAACTAGGACCGATTTGGATGAAATTTGGTATGAAAATAGTTTGAGACGCGGGGAAGGATAAAGGATAGTTTTTATCCAACTGCACAAAAAGAGGTTTTGTGCGATAACCGACAAAGGCGCAGGCGGAACAGATTCAAATAAATTTTCTTATTATTATTTAAAGTTTTGTTAAAATATAAAATTGTGTCTATGATACGAGTCCTGAGTAGCTCAAAATAAATGAATTTTAATCATAATTAATATATAAAACATCCTGTCTCTGACAGCTCGGCTTCGTTCGAAAATTGAAAGCGCTTACATCTACGCAGATATAATGATATTACGGAAAATCCGCGGTAAAAGGCGCGGTTGGCGGATGATACAGGTACATTTATCTGCTATTATTACATGGGGAAGTCTTGGCCATAGTGCACATCCAGTAGGGTAACTCATAACTATACACTGGAACATTAGCATATTTGAGTACATCAATAAAGACAGGAACAGAATGAAAGCTACGGAAACTTCTCCCGCTTACTGAGCTGGTTCAGACCGGATCTATACCCGAGTGGGCGCAGCAGTGGTCGCTGCAATATTGTCTATGTTATTGTTGTTAATTTTTAATTACACGACTGCCCGAAAATGGGATTGTTACGTTTTCATTGTTCATGTATGTATGTATATTTGTGAGTTTCTTTATTCCAACTTATATTCTAAACGGCTTAACTGATTTTGATATATGAGATATCATTAGATTTGCCTTGACAGCGCAGGTAACACTAGGTACATAAAAAAATAAAAACAAACCCATCGGTATCAATATTAAGGGCTTATAAATACAATTCCATAAATATGTACCTATAACTTGCAGTTTTAATTTCAATGGAATGATAAAACGCTTAACGAAAATAAATAACCTGCAGGCGAGTTTTTCATTATTTTAGTTAATTTAAAATGTAACATTGTCATTCGTTGTATTTATGTTCTATTTTGTACAATATTGAAGAAAGTTTTGATCTTTTTCATGTTTTAAAAATGAGGAAACAATGTTATCAGAAACACCTACAAATTATTGAAAATTTAACATATTCGTACATCGACTAAAGAGGCCTGGGTCCTATTCCACGGGTCAAGAGCCTAGTTTGGGAACCAGGAGCTCTTTTTTTTTCATTTTGTGTTAGTTAGTGTTTTTTTTTATATTATAAGAACCGATATGGAGTTGCGTTAATACGTAAACAGAACTGATATGTGTTTCTATAAATTTAACACTAAAGAATGTAACCTGTCGTTTACATTTGAAGCGCTTGTTTCTTCTTATTTTCTATTCGTTTTTAATTGATTTACTAGGTAAAATTTGCGTGACAATGGTATCAAAAACTTTTATAATATAACTTGCTAGTGTTTAAGTAGCAATAACGGAATGAATGGTTCTTTACACACACGTATACGTTTCCAAAATTCCAGTAATCCCCACTGGCATTGCTAGCACATTCAGAGGATTTTTTATACTATTTTTAGTTACCAGTGGGAATTTCTGGAACATATTCCTGATTGGCCACTTTGGTGGGGAAATCTGGAATACACTGGCTATTCAAAGCTCGCTGCGGTTATTAAATAATAATGGGCTCTAATGCAACAAATTATTATTCGCGTCAAATCGACAAGTTTCTTTTTTGGATATAGTTCAAAATGATAAACATTTCCTTCTAGCCTTCCGTACACTATGGCTCTACGTGTACAACAAAGAAACGTGCAATATTAAGCATAAATGGATTCATAGCTTTCATGTTTTCATATTTTCCTAGTCGTTCTCCCTTTGAAGAATGCGCCTACAATAAAACTAATATAATGAATAGATTCAGGCGTTACTTTGCGGAAATCCATATATAACAAATATTTTAAATGTATTTTGAGAAAACATAAAATTAATTCTTTAATAAAACACTTAAAAAATCTTTATAAAAAATATATAGATCTAGTGACAATTCCACGCAGCCAAACCGGAAGAGTGTTCATCTTCCGATTTGGCTGCGTGGAGTTTATGACATCACGGCGGCTTAACAGTAAAATTAAGCGGAATTTATTAATATATTACCCTAATTTATATATATATATATATATTTTATAAAAAAAAAGTGTTTAGTAAATAATTAATTTTATGTTTTCTTAAAATCCTTTTAAAATATTTGTTTTTAATAAACATAACAGTTATATTACAAAATCACAAATATACTATAGGAAAAAAAGTCATGTGCGGGATTCGAACCCGCGTCCATTCACCCCTTGAGCCGGGGTATGCTATAATAAATTGAGCTAACATGACATGACGTCAAAACTCAGATGTCGCTCCATTCCGGTACGATGGTTGAAGAACGATAGGAAAGATTTGAGTTATGACATCATGTCATGTTAGCTCAATTGGTTAGAGCATGCCCCGGCTAAAGGGGCGGATGGACGCGGGTTCGAATCCCGCACATGACTTAAATTTTTCCTATCGTATATTTGTAATTTTGTAACACATGAATGAATCATACGTGTCATTTACGGCAGGTTTTTGGCAATTGTGTGCGGTTTTATAATAAAGTTCCAAAATAAATCACAACGCTTACAGAAGGAATTGAAGTTTGAAATACAATTTGCGTACGAAATCCTAATAAAACACAGTGTGTGATTACTTAAACGACAAAAATACCTGGACAATTCCGCCTCTGTCCAGCTATCGCTTGTCAACTTTTTTTTTCTGATCCTGGCAGTAAAATGTTATATATAATACAATATTGAAATTTGTAATTTTATCGACCTTCATAAGAGCGTCGTAGACTTTAATCAATAATTTAAATTTATCTTTACAAATCGGGAATTTTCAGGTGTTTATCTCTACCGTGGCATTATAGTCTAACTAATCATCATATTCAGAAAACTTCAGTTTTTTTCTAATTTTTATATTAATTTCTTAAATATGTTTATATGCACTATCGCGTGCTAGGCGAAACACTTGTAATCTTATTTACAAATATATAAGGGTAGCGACATGATTCCGAGAGTTAAGTGTTTGAAAAAGCACTTCTTACGTTCAGACTAAGTCTAGTAGTCTGGTTGAAGACCGCGCACCGTCCTCTATGACAAATTAAAGCACAAGATTTCGCTCAGACGATCATGTTTTTCATTTTGAAGCAGTGATGGCTCAGTGGCATTGGCTATGAACTGCCGTGCCGCAGGTCAATGGTTCGAATCCCGCCGAGGGCTTGAGCTTCACCGCATAGTGGTAGGGCATTTTTCGAATGCCCGCCTGGCTAGCGACCACCCTCTAGTAGAAAATCTGAATCTAAGCAGCTGTGTTCCGACAGCTATCCTTGAAAGCCAGTAATTCTAGGTTAATCCTGTTAACACTTTCGACCACATCATTACTTACTATCACGAGAGATTGTGGTCAAAGACTTAATTATCAGCAATAAAAAAAATGTTCCGTTAGCCTAGAGATCAGGGCAATACGAAACACGCGGGGTCTACTCCCGGGACTAGAATATTGTGCTTTAATAATTGGTAAATATGAATTTCCTATTTTACGAAAGTGTACATCTGATCCAGCTAAGCTAAAAGCCATCGTTGATTTAATCGCACGGCAGAGCTCAGAAATGCTCAATCAGCGGGAAGCACTCGGTCGGCGGCTTCACTTAACTTCCCAAGTTACGAAAGGCATTACAAAGTTTCGATGGTACTTCTAGTCTAGGTCATTGTTTACGTTTAAATTGAAAACGAGGATTTGATAAGATGAAAGTTTTAGTAAAAGGCTAAAGTCTGGATAGATTTAAGGAATAACAATAGGTAGGTACTCACAGCTTATATTAGTCGTTTCAACAGTTCCTTACACACATCACTTCGTCACCTTTTTATGGAGTTTTTATTTAATTTGCATAATTTGTGCCCGCGGGACACGTTTAGTTTTGAAGATGGACGATACAGAATAGTTCCTCTTGCCGCCGCGTGCCGGGTTTCGTCGCTTTCGTCGGTTGTGTGTAGGTGGCACGAGGATTTAAATTAGGATAGAATATTGGATAGGGAAACATACAAGGAAAGACCTTAAGCCTGTTCATATCCCCCCACTTGAAATCAACCAGGGATTTCATAAGATGATTCATGAGTTCTCGACTCGTATTCTACAGTCATACTTTACGGATACATAGTTCTGTTGGCATAGTGTGTTTTTTTCTGATTATTATTATTATAGATTATGTGCATTTGGTACTAGTAGGAGGTTATGTACATAGTAGATTATTTTATAAAATTATAGCTTATTGATTAAATTTCTAAGGTGTATAATATATATAGTAAGTATATATTGTGTAAGAGTTAGGTATTATATATAAAATATGGTAGGAAGTGATATAAGTCTAATTGCTTTCATCTATAGGTAACGGACAGATTTTAACCGCAGGTCTCACAAGTAGACCTTTGGAGGTTTTGACGGTCACGACACGAATAATGTTGTCCCTGCCAGGATGTAGTTTTACAACTCGACCTAATCGCCATTCATTTGCTGGCAAGTTAGGTTCGTAGATAATGACAAGATCGCTCAACTTAGGTTGTCTCCCCCCGTCCTTTAACCATTTACTCCTTTGCTGTAGGGTATGTAAATAATCTCTTTGCCAGGTTCGCCAGAAACTTTGAGATAGTCTCTGTACCAGTTGCCACCGAGTACGCAGAGGTACGTTTTCGGCATGTACCGGCTCCGGAAGGGAAACTAGAGGTCGTCCCACTAAGAAGTGCCCAGCTGTAAGAGCGTCAACCTCACCGGGATCGGACGAGAGCTCCACTAAAGGTCTGGAGTTTAACATTGCTTCAATCTTTGTCAACACGGTATAGAATTCCTCATAGGTTAGAACCTGGGATCCTACAATACGTTTTAGATGATATTTGGTAGATTTGATACCGCTTTCAAAGATGGCACCGAAATGAGGACCGGATGCGGGATTGAATTTCATCGAAATACCGCGAGATGCGAGCTGGCACGAGATGTTGTCCTTATCTCTTTTAAGCAATTCAGAAACTTCGGATAAGTAGCGTTTGGCTCCCACAAAGTTGGTACCACCGTCAGTGACTATGTATTGACATAGACCTCTCCGGGATACGAAGCGGTCTAGCGCTGCTATGAAAGCTTCGGTGGTCATCTCCGTGACTAGTTCAAGGTGTATGCTCTTGACGGCGTGACAAACCATCAGACACAAATATGCTTTATATATTTTAGCGTTCCTGCGCCTGCTTTCTTTAATCATGAATGGACCCCCGAAGTCAATACCTACTGTCTGGAAGCATTGACCTGGTTTCAGTCGGGAAGACGGAAGATCACCCATAATTGGTTGAAGAGGCCTTGGCTTTACCTTAAAGCAAGTGACGCATTTAGATAAGCGAGATCGAATAAGATTTCGAACGCCAAGCACCCAAAATCGACGCTGAAGTAAAGAGTGAAGCAAGCGAGGTCCGCAGTGAAGGTAAGTTGCGTGATAATAATCGATCAGGAGATTGCTCAGCCGAGATGTTTTGGGTAAGAGGTAAGGATGTTTGACGTAGTCAGGTAAGTTTGTATTTGTGATTCTTCCCCTAACTCGCAGGACTTGACTAGAGTCTAAAAAAGGAGCTAGTTTCAAAAGATATCGAGGTAGCGTTTTGTTCGAGTTGAGTTTTGTTATAACATCACTAAAGTCTTTACGTTGAACATGTTTAACTATCCTTTCCAAAGAATTATCTAATTCTATGGAAGTTAGAAACGGTGACAAGTTCCGTTCAACGCGTTCTAGTTTAGAGTTATGTATAAATCGATAGATCCAAGCTACTACTCGTTGTAGACGTGAAAGTTTGGAGGAACGTTCCAGTTGGTCTTCTAGCACGTCAGCATCTTGTGTCATGTAACTGGCATGACACAAGTGTGACAATAACTTTAACTCTGGAACGTTTTCATGCCTTTCAACTGCTGATACAGGCCAGTCGATAGGATCATTAGTCAGCCATTTTGGTCCTGACCACCAACTTTCGCAAGTAGCTAATTCTAAGCACGAGAGACCTCGACTACAGATATCCGCTGGGTTGTCATGGGTGGAAACATGTCGCCACACCGCTGTAAATGTAGTTTCTCTAATTTGTACCACCCGATGTGCTACAAAAGTTTTAAGTTTATGCGGCTCTGTGTTCAACCATGACAATACGGTCGAGCTGTCTGTGAACAACACGATATTTTTAACATTGAGCCTTTTATTAAGAAAGGTAAAGATACGAGTTACTACTTTAGATAGCAACACCGCACCACAAAGTTCCAATCGATTTACGGTGAGAATTTTGAGTGGTGCTACCTTAGTTTTAGCGATTAATAGATGTGTTTTAACCTTGTCTAAAGTGACCACGCGGAGATAAATACAACAACCGTACGCTTTGGTTGATCCGTCACAGAATCCGATCAGTTCCACTTCTGTGGGATGTGCTGATTGATGGGGTATGATTTGCCGAGGTACTTCAATAAGGTTTAAGTTTGGTAGATCGAAGGTAAAATCCCGCCAGTCTTTAGCTATGTCCCTGGGTACGGGTTCGTCCCAAGTAAGGTTAAGACGCCATAAATCTTGTAGAAGTATTTTTGCCTTCAGAATGAACGGTGCCAGCCACCCCAGTGGATCAAATACGCGAGCCACGTGGGACAAAATGGAACGCTTAGTGAACTCTCCATCATCGATACAAGAGTGAGAATAAGTGAATGCATCAGCTGAAGGGTCATACTGAACTCCTAAGATTTTCAGAGTAGATTTGTTACCTTCTTCTGAGAAAGGTTTCGGAGATTGGCAATGGTCCATTGGCAGAGTTTCAAGGAACGCGTTAGAATTACTACTCCACTTACGGAGTTCAAACTGTGCGCAACTTAACAACTTTACGAGTTGTTCTCTTAGTGCGATAGCTTCACTCACAGTGGGCGCTCCAGTCGTGATATCGTCCATGAAGGTCTCATGAAGAAGTGCCTCAGCAGCGCGTGGGTACTCAGCACCGTGATCTTCAGCTAATTTATGCAAAGTACGTATAGCGAGATAAGGTGAACTACTCACACCGAAACTGACAGTAGCGAGTTCATATTCTTTGACTGGGTCACTTGAAGACTCTCGCCATAGCACATGCTGATAGCAACGATCGTCAGGTCTTATTAAAATCTGACGATACATTTTTGATATGTCACACGTGAACACTATCGCATGTAGTCTAAACCCCGTTATTATGTCTATAATATCAACTTGGAGCTTAGGTCCAGTGAACACAAGGTCATTTAGAGATTTACCGTTTGTTGTCTTGCAGCTTGCGTCAAACACAACGCGTAATTTAGTTGTCGTGCTTTCTGGACGAATGACGCAATGATGTGGAATAAGATGAGGTTTTTTCGTGTGTGAAAAAGGATTAGATACAGGATACATGTGACCCATACTCTCATACTCGCGCATAAAGTTTACGTAATCGTGCTTAAGTTGGTCTTGTCGACTAAATTTTCTTTCAAGGTTAGTTAGTCGTGATAATGAACTATTGTATGAATCACCTAAGGTACAGTTATCGTCTTTTAATAGAATAGGCACTACATAACGACCGTTAGGTTTTCTATAAGTCATATCTGTGTACAAACGTTCACACAGGTCATCCTCTGGTACGGTAATAGGTATACGCGGTGGTTCCTCGACTTCCCAGAACCGCTTTATCTGCTCATCTAGCGAGTATGTGGAAGCTAGTAATGAGGAAGCAGTGGAAGGAGGTACTAATGCATCGGTATTGACCGCACCACTGAGTATCCAACCGAAAACGCTATGCAGAGCGGCTGGTAGGCCGGGCCCCAGCTTAATACGTTGTCCATCATAGATTTCATGAAATAGTTCGGCCCCTATCAAAAGGTCAATTTTTGCGGGAATGTCATAATCGGGGTCAGCTAAGATTAAATGTTTGCAATGATCTCGAACGACTGACGGTACGATGATGCTAGGCATCTGTGCAGTGATATTATCCAAAACAATCGGTTTAATATGATATTGTGGATTGTCACCGTCCAGCGGTCTTATATTACATTCCGTCGTGCCCTTTACGTGAAACACGGTGTTCTGTCCTAAACCGGCTACTGTAAGATTGCAACGGCGGAGGTTTAAACCGAGTGTCCGTGCGCAAGCAGCAGTAATGAAACAGTCCTGTGCGCCACTGTCAATCAATGCGCGCACGGTGTGCTGTGCACCGGACGCGATATTGCACACGCGCAATTGACAAGTGCCTAGTAGTACTATACCACGGCTATTCCCGACATGAGCTACAGTACTCGCCTGACTGATAGGAGTGCTAGTTGGTTGCAATTGTTCAACGTGTAACAATGTATGATGACGCAATCCGCATGATGTGCAAGATACTTTAGAGAAACATGAATCTATGATGTGGTTTGTACGTAAACAATTCATGCACATGTTCTTTTTGTTTACTAATGCGAGTCTACCTTGCGAGTCTAAAGATTGAAATACGGGGCACTTATAGATAGAGTGCGCTTCACCACAACAGGAACATGCTACGGTTGTTGACGCTGTTGTTGGGTTAGTAGATTTCGCTAGATAAGATGTACGTTTTGATCTGCTATAAGTTTGCCTATTATTTGCCGGCGAAGGATTTTTTTCGTTAAAGGTACGGTTAGCATTAGGATTACCGGAGGACAATAGGCTAGTTTCTAAGATCTTTACGTAGTCTTGAAGAAACTTTAATAGTTCAGCTAGTGTAGGTAACTGTGAACTGTTTTGTGACTCAAAACGTTTACGAGTGTCTGCATCGAGTGTCCGCGAAGCTAAATGAAACAAAATAAACTCCCCTAGGTTTGGAATATTTAGAGATTGGAGTGCGTAAAACGACTCATGTAATAAATTGGTTAACGCTTGCAATTCCTGGAAGCTACCAGATTTTACGGCAGGTTGATTAAAAAATTTGTCTAAGTACGTCAAGGCCAAGATACGCTTATTTTGATAACGTTCGACTAAAGTATCGAAAACAACCTTGTAATTACTTGCAGTCATTGGGACTCCCTTCGCAATAGACAATGCGTGTCCGTGTAAACATGAAACAAGATAATGAAATTTTTCAATATCCGTGATTATTTTATTATCGTGTATCAAAGTTGTGTAGGTATCATAAAAGGTTTGCCAATTTTGTATATTGCCGTCAAATTTTGGTAACTCAAGTTTGGGTAAGCGCGCATTTAATGACGTAGCTGCTGGCGGCCGCGCCGACGATTCGACATCTAATTGTGCGTTGCGGTTCATGCTCAAATCGCATGTTATAGCTAAAGCATCGGCCGCACTAATAACCTCGTAGTACAACTCGTCAAAAGAACTGATCAAATTTTGATCGATCTGTTGATTGGGTTTTATGGCTAGCTCCAATGATTGTATATCGTCACACAATTGAACAAACTCATCACGAATTGAATGTAATCGCGTGTACCTCGACTTGAACGCCGACACCTTTGAGCGATCTTGAACCATCTCCTTGGCAAGATCGTAAAGGATTTGCATAGCACGGAAAACATATTCGCGTCGCGATCGAAGTATTTTGAGTTTACTTTCTTCCATTGTTTGTTTTAATATCTGAACAATGAGTTTGAATAGATAGACGAAAACAATTTACGTGGATAGCTAAATATAATAAGATATATATAACCTGAGGGTAGATGTAACTTGGTAACAGATAAAGATAGTAAGGTTAATAAAATGTAACCGTGAAATGTGTGGTAAAGAATTTCTTAAAGACTTATAATATATGTTATATTGCCATAAACAGTTAATAATCCAGCTAAGATCGACTTTATATGAAGGCTAAATCTATTTCGCTGGTATAATACTACTGATTTAAGATGACCAATGAATCCGTATAGTATGACCCAGTATAATACCATAAAGTAACCCACGATATTTAGTCGGATTATACTTTTACAATAAAATTGTTAATAATTGGTAATTAAAAGTTTTTATACCAATAAATCAACTGAAAATAGACAATTAGTGTTATTACCATAGGCATTCGCGCTCGAATAGGACCACAATTTATGTTTACGTTTAAATTGAAAACGAGGATTTGATAAGATGAAAGTTTTAGTAAAAGGCTAAAGTCTGGATAGATTTAAGGAATAACAATAGGTAGGTACTCACAGCTTATATTAGTCGTTTCAACAGTTCCTTACACACATCACTTCGTCACCTTTTTATGGAGTTTTTATTTAATTTGCATAATTTGTGCCCGCGGGACACGTTTAGTTTTGAAGATGGACGATACAGAATAGTTCCTCTTGCCGCCGCGTGCCGGGTTTCGTCGCTTTCGTCGGTTGTGTGTAGGTGGCACGAGGATTTAAATTAGGATAGAATATTGGATAGGGAAACATACAAGGAAAGACCTTAAGCCTGTTCAGTCATACTCTCCTCAACATTATCCTACCCTTATACTGACGCTAGGGTGGGATCTACCCAATTGACCATTTTAAAGCCAACTGCATGTTTTAAGTTCTTTGGTAAAATTTCCAGAAAAAAGGGCTCGATGGAGAGACTAGTGGTTCAAAGCCAGGTGGAAGGCAGGAGATTATGCGGCTGAATTACCTACACTTTATTGTGTCATAACTAGAGTTGCATATTCATTGGAATTGCTTTGCAGAGTGGTCTTGCTCGTTACTTACTTATTTTGTGCTGCGGCCCATCAACGTTAGGTCTACATCTTTCATGTAGTGGTAGACAAAGTCGAAAATGGTTTAGCAATAAAACTACTGTCCTACAGCCGTTGCCACTTCTATGTGAATTGACTCTAATAATTCCGTTCTGTGTTTTAGGGTTCCGTACCCAAAGGGTAAAAACGGGACCCTATTACTGAGACTTCGCTGTCCGTCCGTCTGTCACCAGGCTGTATCTCAAGAACGGTGATAGCTAGACAGTTGAAATTTTCACAGATGATCTATTGCCGCTATAACAACATATACTAAAAATAAAATAAAATACATATTTAAGGGGAGCTCCCATACAACAAACTTGATTTTTTTACCGTTTCTTGCTCGATACTAATAATGATGACAGGTAGACGCTTTAACTATTCACAGAATATTTAGTTACGGAGCCCTTGGTGCGCGAGTCCCACTCGCATTTGGCCGGTTTTTTTTATATCATAACTCTCTCTTATCTCTTGGCTGGATGGACCGATTTTTATAATCCTTTTTTTGTTTGAAAGCTGATGCTTCCCGTATGGTCGCATTTATAATTTCATCAAAATCGGTCTAGCCGTTTTTGAGTTACACTCCAATAACTGAAAAGTGTTATTGCGTTACAATCCAATAACTGAAAAGTGTTTTTCTGTCTTGATGACGTAGTCATTGACAGTGACAATCGGTCCCATAAGTCCACAGAGTCACTAAAATGAACTTCAGTTCTCAAAAGTGTGAAATAATTGTCGAAGTCGGTACTTTGCGCACAATATTGTGATAATAAGTACTTTTGAATTTTCATGGTACCGAATTCAACAAGCTATTTCACACTTTTGAGTGTTGAAGTTATTGGGTCCATTTTAGGTAAAATCTTAATACTTATCTACAGTATAAAATTCAAGCGATAAAAACCTACACGATAATACACAGAAAAGCCCAGCGATTAACTTGCCTCGGAAGCCATATTACAAATAATGGGTCCCACTATATTACCAACGTTATGGATGATATTACAAAGTTTCAATGGAGCGCAGCTCTGGTCCAGATGGTGACCGAAAGTAATGAATCGTTTAAACCAAATATTAAATTGTATATATAGAAGCACTGAAATGCTCAATAGTAATGTCACTAGCGGTCACCCATCCAACTCATGACCGCGGGTGACGTTGCTTAACTTTTCTGATCTGTTGAGAACAGCTAAGTAAACTTCGCTACGAGCGCTTCAAAAGGCAGAGGTTAGTCCGTTTAACATCAGGTGGGCCTCGAGCATGTTCCGTAATATGCTAGGCGATGCTAATAACTGCTAGGCTATGCTAGGGCTAGAAACACGTGAGGTGTCGGGCTAGAATGTCACCTCCCATCTCTAGCTGTGGGTGTCGTAAGAGGCGACTAAGGGTAACACGGACACGATCCCCAGGACGCCTGCCAAGCGTCGGGTTTATGGCAAGCCCCCATATTGGGGGAGGTTGTGTTCAGCAGTGGACAATCCGACTGATACAGTATATATAGCCTGACGAAGAAGTCTAGATATCGTATTAGAAGTATTTTTTATGCGAATGCGACGGAACGCGCTCGATGCTCTTCTAAATAGTTCCGCTATGCTGTTAAGCGGTAACTTTGGCCTATAGTAGATGCATTTCGTCACAAAAGACGTACTTACTGTGTACAGAATAGAGCTACCATAGTATTTTTTTTTGTAGAATCTACACCAGAATATTGCTTAAATTTAATTGATTAGTTATATTAAAAAGAGAAGTGAACTAAAACTATAATAAAATATAACTATAATAAAATATAACTATAATAAAATATAACTATAATAAAATATAACTATAATAAAATATAACTATAATAAAATATAACTATAATAAAATATAACTATAATAAAATATAACTATAATAGAGAGGCAGAAATGTATCTACACTAATATTACAAAGAGGAAAGTTTTTTTTGTATGCAACGAATAAACGTAAAAATGACTACTAAAACTAGGACCGATTTGAATGAAATTTGGTACGAAAATAGCTTGAGACGCGGGGAAGGATAAAGGATAATTTTTATCCAACTGCATAAATAGAGGTTTTGTGCTATAACCGACAAACGCGCAGGCGGAACAGATTCAAATAAATTTTCTTATTATAATTTAAAGTTTTGTTAAAATATAAAATTGTGCCTATGATACGAGTCCTGAGTAGCTCAAAATAAATTAATTTTAAATTTGAATCATAATTAATATATAAATAATACTTCAATATTGTAAACTAAACATAAACCGGCTAAAACACACACGTAAGGCATCGATGCATCGACCCGGTTTTGAACATAAGCTAATGCTTGAAACCCGGGTCGACGTATTCGATTCCTAACGCGAGTGTTTTTGCCGGTTAATTTATTATATTTAAATTTGTGTGAAACTCACGAAAATTTAATATTAAAAAATATCTTCTCTGATTTCATTTTATTTTTAAATAAACTCGTAGATATAAGATCTCGTTATGTTTCAAGTTATTACAGACCTTGGAACGTCATTAAATGGAGTGGCCATTACTTCCGCAATAAATTCGTCTTCACTTTCATAAAACCGGTTTCGATCGGTCTAAACTGCCTATGCCCGGCCCGATTAATCCCGGTTGTATATCACCCGGATAAAACCCATGGATAACCGGATATAGGTTGACCACGTTGATTGGATTGATGAACGAATTAAACTGCCGCCGCTTTAATTACTACATGTTCCGAAGACGAGAAGTTTCTTATTATTTTATATAGATCATTGTTCATCGTTACACCACTAGCTCACAAAATATTATAAAAGTATAAATGCTTACAATAAAGTCTCAAAAGTCTTGCGGGCCTTATCACTAATCAGCATCTCTTCCATGCAACCTTTGTATGAAGAGGAAATACCAAAACGGAGTCCAATGAATTGATATAATTATATTGGTACATTCAAATCAAGATAATAACAGGCTTACTAAAAGCATGAATCAATCATACAACATTAAATTAAGTTGCTGGCGCTTAGTTAATCATCAATGTAATTTTATAATACGTTTATATTATTTCTGATACGATCAAAATAAATCCCCAAAATTATTTTCTCTCACATAAAGTTAGGTAATATATATTCTAATAAAATCGGTTATTTTTCATCAAAGAATGCACGACATAATAAATAAAATTTAAGTACATAAGTTAGATATGATACTATAAGCATAGCAAGTTGGATGCTTGTGTGTATTACTATTTATACGATAGAGCAAAACAAAATACTAAAAAAAACTTGTATGGGGACTACCTTTTATTTTTATTTTTCGTTTTTATTATTATTTGATAGGCAATCCAGCATACTAAGAAATTTTGTGTAAAAGTTTCAAACAGCTACCTAATAGAGCCCCCCCAAAAGGAAAGGTCAGACGAACGAACGGGCCACCGAGGCTTTTTCTGTTTTCTAGAACTGAACCCTATAAAGCCCTACGTTACTCCACTCTCTACTTACTATACTCTACGTTCATAATTCCCTCAGAACATGTTGCAACGATATACACTGATAAGTTTCAAAAAGCTATAAGGAATAATACATGCATTCACTCTCAACTAGTTCTCCTCCACATGCTTTCCAAACAATCTCCTAACTTTTTACCTACATCATGAAACTCCTCAACATTGTTGAACTATTCGCAATACATCCGGTAAAAACCCGGGTATACTCGCACCGTCCAATCGACCGTTGCTTTTGCCGAGCCAACACATTTGTTTTTACACGGAAATGAATCTGAAATCTATTTGCTGGGGATATCCGGTTTTATCTTGTTTTATCCGGGTCTGTTGAGGTAGGTCGGTCATGATTTTCAGGTGAAACTGGAGGGTTAACGTTTTTGCTGCGTCAGCCAATGTGATATAAATAATACGGAAACATCTTCTTACCATTATCTCACTCATGCGAGATTGGCCGAACACGGCTTCTCTTCTTCTCTAACAACACAAAAAGATATTTAAATTATGAAACAACACACAGGACAAAACATAAATACAATTATAAAAAATTGGCTTCGTTTTACGGCCAGCCGCTTTCCTGATGCCAAGCCTGCTTGTCTCGTTGGTGGTACACCCACTAACTTTCAAATATTCAGGCCGTTAATATTGTAATAAGCTCTGTAATCAACAAATGTGCAGCAACACCCTACTCGGCGAGTGGTCATGTGCTGATCATTTGGCACCATTTCTCCCTTAGTCATCCTTATGATATCCAACAGAATTATATGATCGATTACACGTTTGACACTAATAATAAAATTACAAATGAGAAACTTCCTGCAGTCTTCCCTTCACACGGCTGAACAAATTTTGATAATTCCGAATTCTTCTGTAATTAGGAATCAGTTGTACTGGACGCATTTCTGTAAAGCTAGTTTGGCCCTATTCTGACTAACCTATGTGATAAAGACCTCAAAATCGTTCCTTTACCTCTTGATACCAAGGGTTTGGACGATATCGTCCATTTTATGAATGAAATTCTATTGTTCTAATAATATATGGATGCGCATGGATTAATGCCTTTTCAGATGACATAGTGGCCTTGTTTAAGAATTTCTTCTTATCGGAAATATCTTGGGCTAATTAAGTTACTTCGGAAAGGAAAATTAGCACTTAGGTGCCATTTGTAGGTTCTTTGGTGCCGTATGTTTTGTTTTTCTTACTAATAGTTCTATATAAGTAAATGTATTCCTTACTGCAACATCATGTAAAATGTAATAAAATTTACTATATTTATATTTTGAGGTATTTTTTTATGCTTAAGCAGGCGTTAATCCAACGTACCTATTTTATATTAGCGGCCTGACTTCCGACCGAGTCATCGACGATCAACCTCTCTTCGATCGGCTCGACCCTTTGGCACTGCATAGATATGTTGGGCCAGCATATTTTACCGCATCTATCACAAGGTGTGTTCCTTGACATTGTTCGTTCAAAAAAAAAGTCGTACGTAACACACATATTATTACGCTTTTGTGTCTCAAGAAGTAGAAGACAAAAGTAGCCAAACACAAGACGCTGAATATGTTTCAATACCATGTCATAGGAAGCGAGCCTATAGACATCTGCTGGACACACTCCAAACTGGTATTGAATATTAATTTGCAAAATAAACAAGTATATATTGGTTTATAATTAAGAAATCCGACTGCAAATTATTAATTTTCATCAAGCGTTTTATCGTTCTATTGAAACTAAAACTGCAAGTTATATGTCTACAGATCTATTATTTCTCAAATTTTTTTGGGATCTATTTCAATGCTGAATTGAAAGCCATTCATTTTGATACCCCACATAACGATGGGTTTGGGAGAAAAAAAAGGTTTTCTCACAATAAGGCGTTTTCTCAGGCGTGTAAAATTCGCCAGTATTTTTTTTCTTTTTTATGTACATAGTTTTTTATGCTCTATCAAGACGAAACTAATGATAATATAATATCATTAAAATCGGTTAAGCCGTTTAGAAGTTATGGTGGAATAAAGAAACTCACAAATATATATACATACATACATGAACCCTGAAAACATAACACTCCTTTTTTTGGGCAGTGGTGTAATAAAAACGACGTAACTGTCCCCAATTATAATAGAGTCAGTAATATTATATTAAATAGAACCATTGCATATCAAAGGAGTCGGTTGTTTTCTGAATAACTGGGCTGGAATAATTTAACAAGCAGAATACATACGTGTCGCATATTTAATTTATAAAGAGAAAAGCTTTATTTATCGCAATACAGATGGTATAATACACCTTTACTTTCTTTAAAACTCTGAGGAATTTTATGTTAGGTGTAAAATAAACAGCATTTTCACATCAGTAGCTTAAACATGTAGGTTTTGCTGCCTGAAATCAGAGAGCAAAATGCGATTTTGCTCACTGAGTGAGACAAAGTAACTTTTTTTTCAGATAGCCGCGAGTATCTTATTGTGCCTTGGGTTAATCATACAATTCGAAACATTCACACTTTATCTCTTTCCCGCCATTGGAAAGAGAGAAAGACCAGCCCTTTCGAAGTTCCGATTTTGGATTCGATCTCAGAGACAAACACTTTCGGAATTTCGTACTAACTAAAGAAATTTTGCAAAAAATATAATTATTTCTTTTAATGTAATGAAACACTGTTTTGTAAGTAAGCAACATGATGTGTCGTAAATAATAATAAAACTTCATGCTTCATTAAAAAGATACTTTTTTTTAATACGGATTTGTTTTGTTTGTTTTAAGATTATTTTACACAAAATTTTGGTTTTTACTTATCGATTGAGGCAGTACGAAGTCTGCCGGGTCAAACATTGTACTGCTTTTGGGGAACGTCTAAAAATATAGACTGATAAGTAGCTACTTTGCACACCGCCCATCTTTTGTGAGGACAGCGCAAACGAGCGGGAGATAAGTATCACTTGTTATAGAAAATATGGATCCGAGCCAACAGGGCGGAAACATTTAGCTAGTAGCAATAGGAGATTTACTAGCCACTGTCTAGCCTCCGCCATTTTGTTTTGTTTATCAGCTTTGATTTTTGAAGCAGTGATGGCTCAGTGGCTTTGGCTATGGACTGCCGCGCAGCAGGTCCATGGTTCGAATCCCGCCCAGAGCTTGAGCTTCACCGCATGGTGGAGGCATTTTGCGAATGCCCGCCTGGCTAGCGACCACCCTCAAGTAGAAAATCTGTCGCCGAGCACCTAACGGTGTGTTCCGGCAGCAGTCCTTGAGAGCCAGTGAAATAACAGGCGAAATGAGACTTAACAGATATGTCTCAAGGTGATGGGCGCTGTGCAGTTCGTCACCTGATGAAATGCATCTGTTATAGGCAGAGGATACCGCTTAACATCAGATCAGGTGGGCCTCGCGCTTGCGCTAGTTCTATCACAAGAACATAAAAACAAAAAACAAAAAAAAAAACTTGAGATTTTTTATGTTATTGTGACGGATAAAGCTCGAGGCCCACCTGATGTTTAGCGGACTAACCTCTGCCTATAACAGACGCATTACATAACAAGTCACGAATTGCACTGCGCCCGTCACTTTGAGACATAGTTGTTAAGTGTCATTGCCTGTAATTTCACATAATGTGAGTTTTTTGCGGAAAGTAGTTTAGTTTAGCAATTGATACATCTTCACTGTCTCACATTTCTAAATATAATTACAAGCACTACCGCGTGCTGTGCGAAAATCATTTTTTTCCGGACAGGAATCGAACCCTTATCCTCCGATTTCACACAGGATGCTGAGAGGACTAGACATCCGACTCGAAATCGGAGGACACAGGTTCGATCCCGTCCGGAACAAAAAAAAATTGCAATCCAATCATTTTTAAACTATCTTACATGTTGGTAAATGATGATGGTAAATCGGCTAAAAAGAGGAAAAAATATAATATAAAATAATAGACTACTAACTTTAATATTGTTAGGTTTGCAATAACGCCTGCTATGCGGATTACATTACAAAATCACAAATATACGATAGGAAAAATTTAGATGTCGCTCCATTCCAATACGATAGTTAAAGAACTATAGGAAAGATTTGAGTTAAGACGTCATGTCATGTTAGCTCAATTGGTTAGAGCATACCCCGGCTAAAGGGGTGGATGGACGCGGGTTCGAATCCCGCACATGACTTAAATTTTTCCTATCGTATATTTGTGATTTTGTAATAGACTACTAACTCTCAAGCATTGCTGCCGGAACACGCCGTTAGTGACACTATCTGGGAGACACATGTTTAATCAACACTCAACACCAATTCAAAGGAAAAAAAACCTTTTCGGAAAACTAACTAATACGATCGTAAAGAACGAACAGACAAATTTGATTTAATGAGTCATAAATCATGTTGGCTTAGCGGTTAGAGCATACCCCAGCTATAATGTGAGCATGGCGCAGATTCAAATCCCGCATATGACTATATGTTTTTCCTCGTAATTTTGTATTGTCCGCGGAGCATGCGTCATTGCAAGAAATAATATTTAATTCTAGTTTAGCAAGAACAACACCTTCGACCACATCATCACTTACCATCAGGTGAGATAGTGGTCAAAGGGTAACCTATCAGGCATAAAAACTATTAAAAGAAAAATATTTTTTGGGAAACGGTTGTTGTCTTAGAATGGCAGTCGTTATAGCATGGTGGTAGGCCATTTTGTAAATACCCGCCTGACTAGCTACCACCCTCGACTAGAAAATCAGTCGCTAAAGCACCTAACGGTGTGTTCCGGCAACTGTCATTTAGAGCCAGTAATTTTAGGTTAGCCTGAACAACATCTTCGGCCACATCATCACTTACCATTACGTGAGATAGTGGTCAAATATATAATTATTACTAGTTTTTGAAGCAGTGATGGCTCAGTGGCATTGGCTATGGACTGCCGCGCAGCAGGTCCATGGTTCGAATCCCGCCCAGAGCTTGAGCTTCACCGCATGGTGGAAGGGCATTTTGCGAATGCCCGCCTTGCTAGCGACCACCCTCAAGTAGAAAATCTGTCGCCAAGCACCTAACGGTGTGTTCCGGCAGCAGTCATTGAGAGCCAGTAATTTTAGGTTAGCCTGAACAACACCTTCGACCACATCATCACTTACCATTACGTGAGATAGTGGTCAAATATAATTTAATTATTACTAGTGGCTCTCCGAGCTGTAGACCTCGCGAGTCTGCCCTTGCATAGCTTACAATTGAATAAAGGTTCGCTGCGCATGCTAATGGGAGAATGGGTCAAGAAATCCAAAAATCTAGATATGTAATGTGAATAATAAATGATTTTCTTGGGCCGACGTCTAAGAAAATCAATGACACGCGGGCCCCAGCGAAGGCTAGTTGTATCAGAAATAGGTGGGTAAGTAGTCAATATACAATAATTTTACACACTTGGTAATGTATTTATCTCGTATTAATATACTGGCTACAAAAACATGGAAAAAAAATAATTGATTATACGAGACAGAGAGAGAGAGATAGCATATCACTTTAAGCAACTGACGTGCGTATCAAAACATTGCGGTGTCCATACTTTCAACATCTTATGATGTATATCTCCGTCATTTAAAAAAAATACCAAAAACCGAATCGACAAAAAAAATTATGGACTTATCAAACATGCTCACAAACTTTCGTCAAACAACCGGAATAACGAAAGCATTTTTGTCTAAGTTGAAGCAGAGCTTTAATTTTAATAACCCTAACTATTATTTAATCTATGGTCTGCCACAGAGAACTCTACACTGCTTGTCTATGGGCCGGGAGAGGCGAGAGTACAGTTTCACTGTACAAAGGTTACTTAGAAATCTTAGAATTTCGCATTTCTATGTAGAATGGTTCTCTCTGTATACGTATATATATATAATAATGTTGTATAGTTAATGTTGCTGTACTGGCGGAGGCGTTGTGGGTGTAATGCTATCCAATACAAATCTGTTTTTGATTAATTAAGTCTATTTGTAAGTTTGCATGGTGGAAGGGTATTTTGCTACCACCCTCAAGTAGAAAATATGTCGCCAAGCACGTAACGGTGTGTTCCGGCAGCAGTCCTGGCAGGATCCGTGTAAAATAAGGAACCCTAAACATATGTGTTAGTGACGACTTTAACAAGTTATTTCATACTTTTCAGTGTTAGAAGTCGGTTAAATTTTTTGTAATAAATATTTTTAGAAAACAACATTTATGTTTTATGGCTTGTCAAAGTTATGGTTTTACCGCTCGGCCATCGAAACTGGCTGCACAGACGCGAATTTTGTGATCTAAATTAATTATTTTAAACGTCATAGGGGATGGTGACCATAAATCATAAAATTAAAATACAAAATTCGCATCTGTCCAGCCAGTCTCTAAGGCGGCATGGCTCGTAAAGCTGGGGACTCAGGTTCGCATCCTGCTTGACACGAATATTTAGTGCTCTAAACATTTGGAAAGAACAATTTCGTGAAGTATCATAAAAGTGATCAAACAAAAAGCTGCAAATTCGACTTCGTGCAAAATAAGGGTATAATAATATTACTGTATACATATGTATTAGTACGGTGGACTGCCATCTAATAATGACAACTGTATCAGCTGGATTGTCCACTGCTGAACACAGCCTCCCCCACTATGGGGGGGTTGCAATAATCTACTCACTTGGCAGGCGTCTTGGGCATCGCAGTGTGAGATATCAGCCTCAGAAAGCGCTGCTGCCCACGTCTGGTGTGTTACATTTAGTCGCCTCTTACGACACCCACAGGTAGAGATGGGAGATTGACATCCTAGCCAAGCACGACACGGGCAAAAAAAAATAACAAAAATTAAAAATAAAATGAGCTCTCCATACACGAAACATGTTATTTTAACGTGTTTTTGTTTTTGCACTTCTTAATCTGTTTGTTGTTTTTTCTGAAGACGCTACTGCCTACTTTCAAGTAGGTATTAGACTTCCACAAAGAGATATGGAGGGTGCTATACCAGCCGGCACCCTGCGGGGATATATTTGTGCTCTTTTTTATGCCTGATAGGTTAGCCTTTGACCACTATCTCACCTGATGGTAAGTGATGATGTGGTCGAAGATATTGTCCCGACTAACCTAGAATTACTGGCTCTCAAGGACAGCTGCCGGAACACACCGTTAGGTGCTTGGCGACAGATTTTCTACTTGAGGGTGGTAGCTAGCCACGGGCATTCGCAAAATGCCCTACCACCACGCTATAACGACTGCCATCCTAAGACGACAACCGGGACCGACGGCTTAACGTGCCCTCCGAAGCACGTGCACGCTCAGTAGTAATGTCACTAGCGGTCACCCATCCAATTCGTGACCGCGGGCGACGTTGCTTAACTTTGCTGATCGGTTAAGAACAGCTGAGCAAATTTCGCTACGAGCGCTTCAAAACGATACTACACGATATAACGAATCACCATTTTACAAAACCTTTGTTGTTTCGCAAAAGGTCCTATTTATATACTCGATAAAATATCGCTTACATTCTGAACACAATAGCTAAAGAAATAAACCTATTGTGATAAAATGGAGGAGCTATTGAGACGTTTCTATTTCGATATGTTGCTTGTTTAAACATGATTAATTTGCTATTGAACTCCACATATTAAATGTTACATATTATATAATTTTGTTGGAAAATCGCTAACAACCCCTTAAATTTGACATCTGTTAGTACTAACAAACATTTTATGTCGAATGTTTAGCTATTTTTTTTTTTATTGTATATAGATAATATAATATAATATATAGATATAATAGAATAAGAACGAGAATTACGTATAGTGACTGATGTATTTTTTTATAGTTTCGTATAGTAACTGAGCTTGTTCGGTACGCTGCGGAAATTGTTGACAATAGAGCAAAGTGATGTACTACAATTTAGAATACATCATTATCTACAAACAAATCTGCAATACCATATGTCTAACTATTACAGTTATGTGACAATTACAACTACTTTTTATGTGTGTTAATTTATAATTTTTGTTAAGTACCCGTGCAAGGCCGGTGCGGGCCCCTAGTCCTTAATAAGGTGAGTTTTCAGATATTATGGCGAAGTTTTCTGGTCGTTAGAACCAAAGCTTATGAAATTATTTGCGTTACCACTACATATCATACAACAAAAACTGGCCAAGTGCGAGTCGAATCTAGCTCTTCTAAGGGCGTATTCCATTTGACGCTAATTTCGTTATTTTCGATACTTTTGACCACATTCTGCGTCTATGGTTGTGATCACTGTGATCGTTTGTATCTGTTCTCCCCTGTTCCATTTAGGATAAGAACGCTAAGAATGCCACTAAAATTTGCCACTTCTGTCACTTTTGACATTATATGTAGATAATTCAAACTGTTCCAGTAGCTTCATAGCGTTTATGGCGAAAATAATGCCAAGACCCAAGTAAAACTTTTTGGGAGTGTGATCGTTTTTATAATTTTTGGCGAATTTAACTCTAAATGGTACGCACCCTAAGGATCCGCATTGCAACAGCCCTTAAGAGAAGAGTACTACTACGTTTGTAAAGAAAGCACGGAGCGCTTTCATTACAAACGTAGTTTCGTAATATTTTAAATACCAAGTGTTCAATCTCGGTTTAATTTCGCGTGCATATTGCTGAGCCTAATATCTATGCTTCTGGTTTGCCAGGTTTTCCATTTATTATTTATTAGATCCCTAAATATCAAATTAATATGTCCCATACAAAACGATTTTTCGAATTATTTTTGATAATACTTAATTTTACTTAAATCGTGCAAACCAGCATTGATATTAGGCTCAAGGATATACATGCAAAGTTTCACCGAGTTTGAACACTTAGTATTATATGACATAATTACGTTTGTATGGAAAGCACTGCGTGAACTCTACTCTCAAAGAAAAAAAAAGTTGGTTTGACAGCTTTAAATCCACATTCTAAACGGCATTTTCAGTATCTGTTGGTTAAATTAAAGGGGTTTTAATATATGTACTTGAAATATGAGATTGTGATTATGGGCCTCGGCCCACCTGATGTTAAGCGGATTAACCTCTGCTTATAACAGATGCATTTCGGCGGCGGCAGATTTTCTACTTGAAAATCTATTACTGCTTTAAAATACCGAGCAAACTTTACCATTCTTCAACGATAAAAATATGAACGCTACAATAACATCTACTCCCTCGGCAAAGCAGTACCTATAACAGCCTGTATTCGAACAATGGACGCACGACCTTGCACCTCGCGCTCGACATGAATAGCGCTTTACAAAACCATACAATGTCTATTGTAGCTTTGAATTTGGAGAGAAAAATTGGTATATTTTATCAAAATACCAGTATTAGTAAACCTCCATATAAAATAATAATAAATATTTTTTATGAAAACATCAAATTAATATGTTAATGAAACAGAAAGGCGTGCTGACTCAGCCCGAGTCTATATAAAGGCGGGCTGAGCGCCGGCCGCTCATTCTCGATCGTGCGCTCGTAGAGTCAAGACCTCCTGAGGATGCTTCGTGTAGAAGCGAAACGCGTCGAAAATTCTTCCGGTTGGGCTGCGTGGCGTTTGTGACGTCAAGTCGGCTTAACAGGAAATTTAGGCGGAATTGTCACTAGATATATTTTTGTATTTTTTATTGTTTTATTAAAATATTAATTTGATGTTTTCATAAAATATTTTAAAAATATTTATTATTATTGAATATGGATTTCCGTAAAGTAGCGCCTGAATCTATTTATTAATCCTCCATATTAAAAATCAGCCAAGTGCGATTCGGAACCGCGCAAGAAGGGTTCCGTACCTATACAAGATAGACGCTATATTATGACCTCTTTTTTTTTCTTTACTTTTCGCGAATCCGACTCTCCTTTGGCAATTTTTTGTCTTTATTGTTATAGGGGCAACAATTGTTTATGTTACTGTGACGGAATAAGCACTAAGCCCACCTAATGTTAAGCGGTATCTTTTGCTTATGACAGATCCATTTCGTCACAAGTGACAAACTGCACTGCGCCTGTCACACTGAGACATAGTTGTTGAGTCTCGTGTGCCTGTAATTTTACTGGCTCTTAAGGTCTTGCGGGTGGTAGCTAGCCAGGCGAGCATTCGCATATGCCCTCCCACCAAGCGATGAAACTCAAGCCAACGGTGGGGATCGAACCATGGATCTGCGGCACCACAGTCCATAGTTATAACCGCTCGGCCATCATTGCTTCATAATAATCATGCATAACTGTTAGATATACATCATCTGTGAAAATGTCAATTGTCTAAGCTATCACAGCCCATCATAGTGGTCTATTATTGTCAATTTTTGTTACAGAATCTACCTGAAAAAAGGAATTACTTAAAAATCTTAAATTATATAATTTTAATACCAAATGATTATTGACAAATGTTGTATTATGTTTATTTAATATTGTAATTTATAATCTGTTGACTGAATGGCTATATTTTGTGACCATGTAAGTTTAATTATGATTAATTTTATTATTGTAAATGGTATGTCCGTTATAATTAATAAATAAATAAAATTATCTCAGATTTAAGGTACCTTTATTAAGAAACCTTCAATTTAAACAACAAGTACTGAAAATTCCGTTATAGAATGTGGCTTTAAAGCTGTCAAACCAACTTTTTTTTCTTTAAGAGTAGAGTTCCCGCAGTGCTTTCCATACGAAAACTTAGTTTTGTCATATTTTAAATACTAAGTGTTCAAACTCGGTGAAACTTTACATGTATATCCTTGACCCTAATATCTATGCTTCTGGTTTACACGATTTAAGTAAAATTAAGTATTATCAAAAATAAATCGTAAAATCGTTTTGTATGGGACATATTATTTTGATATTTATGGATATAATAAATTATAAATCGAGGCATCTGGCAAACCAGACGCACAGATATTAGAATTAGACTCAGCAACATGCACACGAAATTTCACCGAGTTTGAACACTTTGTATTTAAAATCTGACGAAACTAGGTACCTACGTTTGTATGGAAATTGCTCCGTGAACTCTATTTTTTTTTTCATTTATTTATCAAAATAAACAATTGTTTTACAAAAGATTTGTTAACAATAGCATAGAAACCACTAAGATTTGAAGAGACAATGCTATATGATTCCGTCTATATCAATAAGTATAAAATAGTAATAATAATAAAGTAGGTATTCGTAAGGGCTGTTGCAATGCGGATCCTTAGAAGAGCTAAACTCGAATCGCACATGGCCAGTTTTTGTTTCATTATCATAATATGTAGTTATAGCGCAAATAATTTCATAGGCTTTGGTTCGGACGACCAGAAAACTTCGCCATAATGTCTGAAAACTCACCTTATTGAGTACGGGTACTTAACAAAACTTATAAATTGAAACACATAAAAAGTAGTTATTGTGACATAACTGTAATAGTTACATACATGGTATTGGAGACTTTTTTGTAGATATTGATGTCCTCTATAAAATTGTAATACATCACTTTGCTCTATTGTCAACAATTTCCGCAGCGTACGCGATATAACGTTTTTTTGTTATTTTTATCATAGTACGTTGCGTTACATCATCGAAGTATTCATACGGATCCCTAATTTTTGAAAATATTCTATGGCCTATGTACATCAGGGATAATGTAGGATTCTAATAGTGAAAGAACTTTTCAAATTACATACAAAAACACAAATCTTTTCTCTCTATAATATTATAAGAAGGTATTTGTATTTATGTATTAGTATACTTTATGTAATAATTTATGAAAATCATGTGTGCTGTGTTTATTTTGATTTATAATACCTATGGTTTAATCTTATTTCTTTTGTACACCCTAAACCTTAATATTTCTGTAAATCCTCTCCGTGCAAGGTTGCCTGTAAGAAATTGCTTAAGCAATAAGGCCGCCCATTGTCCAATCACATCATTTATCATGGTTTGTAATGTTTTTACGTGTTTTATTTAAGATTGTTGGTCAATAAAGAATTTTGTAATGTATTGTATGGTATAGATATAACATCTACTTACATAAGTATATGTATATATAAAGTCATTATACTGAATAATACCGAATAATAATAATACTGAAATATATACGCACACTGAAACGAGAGTCATAGATTACTTCATAATCTCATTTATTATATACTAAACTAAAACAGCAGTATATTATAAAACAATAACGTTCAAAATAGTGTGTTTGTAAGACAATTCCGGCACTGATCCCGTTCTCTCCTCAGCATAATAACACATAATTAACATAATCATAAACTGAACATTGTGGTAACAACAAATACACCCATTAACAGACCCTATAGGGTACCCCCTTACACAGTAATAGACCGCCACACCTGCTTACAATCAACAAACAACACAACTATGTACTTAACTATAAAGTACTTACCGACTGCCAAAGACACGGAGAGCAGAACCGCCAAAATCACGTTGTGTTTCATTTTTCAAGCGAATCACGACGCACTGTTCAAAAATGGAATGACATTTTTCGCGGAGGGAAACTGCGACCCGACCGCTCGTCTCGGGCGCTGAACGCGTTCTGGCTGAAGCGAAAGGGGGGCGAGCAGAGAGGGGTGTCACACCCCCTTTGTTCTCCCGTTTGAGCCCATCCCCGGTGTTCCCAGGGCAGCGTTTGAGGGGTAATCGAGTAATGGGATATGAATGGAGTTATTTTCCAGGATTGATGGTATCTGATGGAAAGTTGAGGGCATTGGCAGAATCGGCACTTTCCTCGGCAGTAGTAGAGATTATTGGTGGCGTAAATAAGTTGGTTGTTTTACCAGGTGATACAGCGCTCTTTAGTAAAAGGTTGTCTGGGTGCCGATGGGTCCCAAAGTGTCCAATATTCTCCCTAAAAGCAGTGGTATGCAAACAGTACTGTGGTTAGGCGTGAAAGATGCTGTAGCAAGTGAATTTACTCTGCGAATGGATACTTGAGTGATGAGTGAAGTGCAGTGTCAAGCAGAACGAGGACGGTGATACTACAATTGCAATGGACAGGCGTGTAAAGCTTACCATCAGACGGGTAAATTGTCCGTCTCTGCACTTAAGAAGACTTATAAATGCGGTAGTGAATTTAGAACACCAGTATATAGGATATTTTTTGTATGAATAGACTTAAGGCTTCTACGCACAACTTTTCCCTTGTGTAAATTAGGTAGAAGGAACTGATTCGCGCTCCATCTATAAGTGATATACGTAAATTGTAGTTTCCTGGAACCTAGTAAATCGAAATAACAAGTTGCCCTACTTTTAGGGTTCTGTACTGGAAAACGGAAGCCTGTTTCTAAGCTTCGACTACTGTCCGCAGTCCGTACCTATACAGGACTGTTTTCAATTTCAATCGACTCATTGGAATGTTCTCAGTTTTAGAAGTGCTCGTAGCGAAGTTTGCTTAGAGCCGTTTTGAACCGATCAGCAAAGTTAAGCAACGTCCGCCGCGGTCATGAGTTGGATGGGTGAGCTTTAGTAACATTATTACTGAGCGTGCACGTGCTTCGAAGGGCACTTTATGCCGTCCGCGGTTATTGTCTGAAGATGGCAGTCGTTACAGCATAGTGGTAAGCCTTTTTGCAAATGCTCGCCTGGCTACCTAGCTACCTAAGCTAAGTCTTGTTTGTTGAGAGTTTTGCCATAATCCTAACACTTGGCAGATGTCTTCATGTGAGATCGCAGGGCATTTCTTCAGAAGTCACTGATGCCTACCATCGGGCATTTTCCTTTCGTCGCCACTGACCAATCTCACGGGAATGAAAAGCCGTAATCCCGGGTATCCCAGGGGCTACGGGCACAGAACAGATTGCTACGGGCACGAGGCGGGATGTAAGTTTTTTTAATGTTATTCTGATGGAACAAGCACGAAGCCCACCTGATGTTAAGCGTTAACTACTGTCTATAACAGATGCAGAGCCAGTAAAATCACAGGTACATGTACCTGTGATTTTACTGGCTCTGAAGGATTGCTGCCGGAACACACTGTTAGGTGCTTGACGACAGATTTTCAACTTGAAGGTGCTATCTAGCCAGGCAAGTATTTTTTTTCTAAATGTTCTTTTTTTTTTTTTTGGCGGAACAAGATGTTTTTTTATATGTATTTGACGGAATTAACATTGCACCACATTTTTTTTAATGTTATTGTGACGGAACAAGCTCGAGGCCCACCTGATGTTAAGCGGACTAACCTCTGCCTATAACAGATGCATTTCGTCACAAGTCACGAATTGCATTGCGCCCGGCACCTTGAGACATAGTTGTTAAGTCTTATGTGCCTGTAATGTCACTGGCTCTCAAGGAGTATTCGCAAAATGCTCTTCCACCATGCGGTGAAGCTTAAGCCACTGGTGAGGATCGAACCATGGAGCTGCGCCACCGCAGTCTAGCTATTACCGCTCAGCCATCATTGCTTCAAAAATAATAACTTAATTTAAAAATATAAAGGATTATTGGAAAATTGCTAACAACCTCACAGGGTTGATTTCTGCTAGTCCTAACAAACATTTTAAGGTGTTTTTTTTTGTTTTTTTGTGTGTTGGACTGTATAAACACGAGGACCAACTGATGTTAAAAGTCTCTTGTGTCTGTAATTTATTGTATCATATTTTTTTATTACTTTTAACATCAGGTGGTCCTATGCTAATTCCGTCAAATACACATAAAAAACATCTCAAAATGTTTGTTAGGACTAGCAGAAGTCAACCCTAAGAGGTTGTCAGAATTTCTTCAATAACCCTGTATATTTTTAAATTAAGTAATTATTTTTGAAGCAAAAATAATAACTTTATTTTGGAAAAATGGTTACAACCTCTTATGTTAGCATTTTCCAATAATCCTGTATACGTACTTAGGTACTTAAAGAACATGACCGACCCCAGTTGCATGGACAAAGGGTGAGAAGCTGATGAACAAGAGTCTACTTACAGAAATAACATAGTCATTTGAATGAGCGGCAAGCCAATGTCTTTTACAAACGCTTCCTATAATCCATTGTTATGTTGCTGACACCGATACTTTCGCTTTCACTTCACATGCATCATCGTGCATAATGATTTAACAATACGTCATCGTTTAAGATTCACTGGTTCGCTGATGCACTCTCTTCGTATTTTGATGTCTTAAAGCGGTTGCGATTTTGTTAGCGGTAAGAGAGGATTCTCTCTTCTCTCTCTACCCGTGGGTGTCGAAAGAGGCGACTAAGGGAAAAATACTGGAGCAACACTTTCTGAGGAACTGATATCTCACACTGTGATCCCCAAGACGCCTGCCAAACGTGGGGATTTCGAAGCAGTGATGGCTCTGTGGCATTGGCTATGGACTACCGCGCAGCAGGTTCATGGTCCGAATCCCGCCGCGGGCTTGAGATTCGCCGCATAGTAGAAGGGCATTTTATGAATGCCCGCCTGGCTAGCAACCCCCTCAAGTAGAAAATCTGTCGCCAAGCACCTAACGGTGTGTTCCGGCAGCAGTCCTTGAAAGCCAGTGAAATTACAGGCACATGAGGCTTAACAACTATGTCTCAAGGTGACGGGCGCAGTGCAATTCGTGACTTGCGACGAAATGCATCTGTTATAGGCTGAGGTTAACATCAAGTGGGCCTCGAGCTCAAACGAAAAAAAACTTTTGTATTAGAATGTTTATGTTAGAAGTCAGTTTTTTTCTTTGTTAAAATTTTAACAAATCTTTTATTACTAAATCACAAATATCAGATAGGAAAAATTTAAGTCATGTGCGGGATTCGAACCCGCGTCCATCCACCCCTTGAGCCGGGGTATGCTCTAACCAATTGAGCTAACATGACATGACGTGATAACTCAAATCTTTCCTATCCTTCTTTAACCATCGTATTGGGATGGAGCGACATCTATAGTACCACTTGCGTTATACTACAAACAAGACCAATTTCAATATTATATATCATCATATTATCTCATATTAGCTCAATTGGTTAGAGCATACCCCGGCTCAAGGGGTGGATGGACGCGGGTTCGAATCCCGCACATGACATCTTTTATGTTAAGAACTTTTCGAATACGTCAGATGGTCTAATGATCATGGCGGTAAAACGGAGAATTTTTGTGACTTTCAGGGCCATGTTATCTTTAGTAACAATTAGCAGTCATGAACAAGGAAATGACAGGAGCGTGTCTATGGCAGGCCTAGATTTTAAGATGACTGAATAATAACAAATATTTTTAAAATATTTTATGAAAACATCAAGTTAATATTTTAATAAAACACTAAAAAAATACAAAAATATATCTAGTGACAATTCCGCCTAATTTTCCTGGTAAGCCGACGTGACGTCACAAACGACACGCAGCCAAACCGGAAGAATTTTCGACGCGTTTCGCTTCTACACGAAGCATCCTCAGGAGGTCTTGACTCTACGAGCGCACGATCGAGAAATTTCTGTATTTTTTTAAGTGTTTTATTAAAATATTAACTTGATGTTTTCATAAAATATTTTAAGAATATTTGTTATTATTAAATATGGATTTCCGCAAAGTAACGCCTGAATCTATTTATTATCTTTAGATGATTGCTTTAGAAACACTATCTACAAAGAAAATAGGGATATACTTTATATTGGATATAATTTATATAACTTTACTTTTGAAATATACTAAAAAAATAAAAATATACGAGTATCTATTGACAATTACGCTTAATTTTCTCGACCGTGCGCTCGATAAGACAAGACCTTCTGAGGATGCTTTGTGCAGAAGCGAAACGCGTCGAAAATTCTTCCGGTTTGGCTGCGTGGCGTTTGTGACGTCACGTCGGCTTAACAGGAAAATTAGGCGGAATTGTCACTAGGGAAATTAAGATATAAAGAAGTTTTATAGGCCTTTTGTACAAATGTTTACAGGCAAGCCCAAGGTACATAGAATACATATTTATACGACTTAAATAATTTAAATTCTAATTATGTCTATGAAAATATTTTATAAAAATGTAATAATCATAATATTTGTACAATTAGATAATACAGTTTAATACAATTTACAGTAATCGCGTTTGCACTTGTCCGAAGAATAAAGATTGTAAAAGCTGCATTGACATAATTTTAGCGGTTAAAGTATGTAATTGCCGATTTATACTGAAAAATTGAAATTAGTTATTTTTTAAAATAACATATTTCTTTTATTATTACCTATAAATTGCTGCCCTCTAATGTGAGGGTCATTTATGCCTTTGCGATAGAACTCTGGTGATTCAACAAACTGTGTGAAAGCATTTTGTAATGCCTCCTGGGAAGAAAACTTTTTATCACGTAGAAAATTGTCTAAATCACGAAGAAAATGGTAGCACCGATAGAGCAAGGTCTGGCGAATACGGGGGGTGACGAATGGTTTGTAATTGCAGTTCCTGTAGCGTTAAAACGGTTTCTCGTGCTGTATGAGGTCTCGTATCATGGCACAATAATGGTGAAGATCGATTCATGAGTCGAGGCTGTTTCACTGCTAGTTTTTCTATCATTGTTCGGAATTCGGCACAGTATTCATCTGCCGTTATTGCTTGACCAGATCGGAGAGAGCTATAGTGAATAACACCATGCTGAGACCACCAACAGTTACCATTACCTTTATATTGGTAAACTTTGCTTTAGGACACTGTTGCGGCGTTTCACCTGGGGTCAGCCTTTGCATTTTTCGCTTACGGTTATCGTAAAGAATCCACTTTTCATCACATTTCACAATTTGATCAAATATTCCTTCATTTCTGTATCGATTCAACAAGGCAACACAAGTTTCAACACGCGTTTCTTTCTGCAGATTAGTCAAATCATGAGCCACCTATTTTTTTTTTTTTTTTTAATTTTATTAATTTGACGCAAATGAATCAATATTGTTGGTAAGGTAACGTTAAACTATGCCACTAATTCCTGGGTAGTTTGGTTCGGATCGGCTTCCACCATCTCTTTTAATTCATTGTTATTCACCTGTATGGATGGTCTTCCACGTGGTTCGTTCTTCAAATCAAAGTTTCCATCACGAAGGCGTTTAAACCAAATTCGCACGGTGCATTCATTAGCAGTCTCCTCTCCAAACGAGATATTGCGAGCTGTTTCTGCCGCGTTAGTTCCGCGTCGGAACTCGTATTCAAAAATCACACGAATTCTCGAAGCATCCATCTTTCTTACCAAAGCTGAAAAAAAACAACTGAAAGTCGATAATGGAATGTTGCAAATTTTTTTAAAAGAAGAACCTCATAGGTTTCCTGTGAAAAGAGTTTTATACAAAAATCTCAAACCATGAAGGTTCTATGTCATTCGAAGTACTTATTACATGCATATATTAACCCTAATTACTACGTACTAATATTGTAAAGAGGAAAGATCTGTATTTTTGTATGTAATGATTAACTTAAAAATTACTGGACCAATTTGGAAAATTCTTTTACCATTTGAATCCTAATGTAGCCCTGATAATCATGGGCTATGCAATATTAAAAAAGAAATTAACTTTGATACTTACCTATGCGAAGCCGGCGCGGGCGCTACTTTATTACAAATCAGTATTTTCAAATAACGCACTAATAGGTAATTTTTTTAAGGAGAATCGCAGATCCGAGACTATAGGGATCGCAATCCCGCAACACAGCGTGATCCTGCATAATTTACGGGCTATGCGGGATCCCGCAACATCTTGCATATCCGCATTACGGATCCCATAAACAACTGATGCACTATTATTGATTAACTATCAAACCATCGAGAAACTCACCCAAAGAGGAGCAACTCTATTTCGTTTGTAGGAAATAAATTCAGCCAATTTTTCTCTTGTCAAAACGGGCTCTAATTGGCTAAGCCAACACGTGGTTTGTAGTGCTGGGACAATATCGATATTATTAACCGACTTCAAAAAGAAGAAGTTCCTGATTTTGACCGTATTTTTGTGTGTTAACACACACAAATAAAATAGTTAACCTCATGACTTTTTAGAGGGTGTACCGATTTTGCAGATATTTTTGCAAAAAATTGTCTTGTTTATAATACTTACAACGTAGAACGATAGATGTCGCTCCATCCCAAAAAATACAATTAGAGTTATACGTCATATGTCACGTTGGCTTGGCGGTCAGAGCATACCCTGGCTATAGAGGTCGTTTTAATTTGTTTATGTAATCCACGGAGCATGCATCAATGCAAAATTAAAAATATTTATATAAAATTTTGGATGTTTGCCTTAGGCCCAATTTCACCAATATATAACTTGATACTATAAACCATTCAAATGTGATAGTATTTTACTTTAATACTTTTATTATAGAACGTCAAACCAACTACATTTTATATTTTTCACTTGATCAGAACTATTTTTGAAAGATAAAAAATGCAACACTTCATCTTTGCGACGTCAGTTTGACAAAAATCGCAATATTTTTAAGGCGATCACCGTAGTGAAACGCGCACTTTTGGAATCTTTTTTTACTGAAACTATGAGCTCAAAATATGCGAAATAAATATATCGTAATCTTTAGTTCTTTATTTAGTGATTTTGTTAATTCGTTTTTATTTTAACTTATTAGTTCTTCTGTAATAAATTGTAATCGACCACCCGTTTTGGACTGTTTTTTATTTATTTAAGAGGATTAGTTAAAGTTAGGATAACAATTCTTTTTTTATAAAATAGGTTATACTATACTCTAATGAAATATGTACTTACTTGTGTTAAAAACATTTTTAAGAATTTTTGGCACAAAATTCCCTGGTGGCAAGAATAAATCGCAACGAAAATCAGTCTGCCCGCAGCGCTCGGGCCGTTTGGACGTGGGATCTGTGCCGTTCGTTACGCCATCATTTTAGTGCATTTATTTTACGAATTAATGCAATATTTTTTACCATAGGTTAGTTTGCAAGTTATAGATTATTGACCCCCAATCAAAAAAAATATTGAGTGATTACTTTTCATTCTATTGATTTATAAAATCTTTATAATAAGTTCTTTGAGCGAGATGATAAAAGTTTAGACACGGCATTGTTAATTCCTATTTTAGTAGGTACCTAGATTTTTAACCCGTAGTACAATATTTCATTTTGTTATTTTTAGGGTACTGTACGTGTGATACGGTGATTTTATAGTTATATGATATTGATTATAATTATATTACTAACTAGAAAATCTGCCGCCAAGCACTAAACGGCGTAAGCCGCTATGTGTCCTTGGGAACCAGTCATTTAGCATGATGATAGGCCATTTTGCGAATACCCGCGTGACTAGCTACCACCCTCAAGTAGAATAACTGTCGCCAAGCACTTAACGGCGTAAGCCACTATGTGTCCTTGAGAACCAGTAATTTGGCATGTTGGTAGGGCATTTTGCGAATATCAACCTGGCTAGCTACCTCCCTCAAGTAAAAAATCTGTCGCCAAGCACTTAACGGTAAATGCCGCTATGAGTTCTCCAGAACCAGTAATTTGGCATGTTGGTAGGGCATTTTGCGAATATCCACCTGGCTAGCTACCTCCCTCAAGTAAAAAATCTGTCGCCAAGCACTTAACGGTAAATGCCGCTATGAGTCCTCCAGAACCAGTAATTTTGCATGGTGGTAGGGGATTTTGCGATTACCCGCCTGGCTAGCTACCACCCTCAAGTACAAAATCTGTCGCCAAGCACTTAACGGTATGTGCCGCTATGAGTCCTCTAGAACCAGTAATTTGGCATGGTGGTAGGGCATTTGGCAAATGCCCGCCTGGCTAGCTACCACTCTCAAGTAGAAAATCTGTCGCTAAGCACTTACCGGTATGTGCCGCTATGTGTCCGTAAGAATCAGTATTTTGCATAGTTGTAGGGCTTTTTCGAATGCCTGCCTGGCTAGCTACCACCCTCAAGTAGGATAACTGTCGCCAAGCATTTAACGGCGTAAGCCACTATGTGTCCTTGAGAACCAGTAATTTGGCATGTTGGTAGGGCATTTTGCGAATATCCACCTGGCTAGCTACCTACCTCAAGTAAAAAATCTGTCGCCAAGCACTTAACGGTAAATGCCGCTATGAGTCCTCCAGAACCAGTAATTTTGCATGGTAATAGGGGATTTTGCGATTACCCGCCTGGCTAGCTATCACCCTCAAGTACAAAATCTGTCGCCAAGCACTTAACGGTATGTGCCGCTATGAGTCCTCTAGAACCAGTAATTTGGCATGGTGGTAGGGCATTTTGCGAAGGTGCTTGGCGACAGATTTTCCACTTGAGGGCGGTCGCTAGCCAGGCGGGCATTCGCAAAATGCCCTTCCACCATGCGGTGAAGCTCAAGCCCGTGGCGGGATTCGAACCATGGACCTGCGGCACGGCAGTATAATATATGCATAGCCAATGCCACTGAGCCATCACTGCTTCAACAAAATTGTTTACACTGTTCTCCCAGAAAGATTCGTGTAGGTAGAAAAAGATGTTTGGGAACAGTGTAAAGGGGATTTGGGTGAAAATGGTATGATTCTAGCTGTACCACTTTTAATAGCGGTAGGGTGAATCTTACATGGCGGTTTCAGTACGGTTATCTTTTGTATTGAGCGCATACCACGCACTACCACGTTCTCGCATTGTTACACACAAGCGTGTTTATCTCGATTCACACTCCAGTGTGGACAAATCACTTAAAACGATATTTATTGGGTGATCAAAACGAAGGTAGCCTTAAGTTCGTATACAACTAAACGGCAATGTTTGCGCTTCATGTTATATGTATAAGATGTACCTTGGTAATGGTCTAACTAACATAATTCAAGCTATATATGCGATTATTACTTTAAATATCTGAAATTTTAATACATACAAGTGATAGGTGACAACTTGGTTCTTGTAGTTTACATGTTGGCTTAGATTTTTGCAGACAATCACTGAACAATACGGCATTTTAATAAAAATAGTCTACTTGCACACTCACCTCGAACAGGTTTTTAGTAATATTTGCGGTGAATGCCGTGGACGCTGCATATAGGTGTCTCGCGTGCCGCGTAAGAGGACCTCTCTATAGATCTCTGTGCAACCGACTCATACATCTGAAAAGAGTGAAAGAACTTGTCGAAGTCTGTACCGTGAGCACAGTATTGAGATCATACTTTTGAATTGACACGGTACCAACTTTGAAAAGTAATTTCACCCTTTTCAGGAATAGAAGTCGGTTACATTTTAGTTTTTAAAATATAATTTTCACTTTTAAATTTAATCTCGTTTTAAGGACCCCATAATCTCAGCAATCCATCAACCAATTAAGCTCATACAGGTTCTTACTTGCAATTTATGTTACTATGAAAGAAGTATCTTTCTACCAAATTTCAAGAAGGTCTATCAGGTAATCAATATTTATTGACGGGGAAATATACAGTGCTCAGACCTCCACCTCGCTTCGCTTAGTCTATTAAATATTTCTATACCTACAAGTAATGATATTTTATTACCCTACAGCGGTTCGCAGTAACTGCAGATAAAAATGTTGTTATATCTACACTTCTGTTCTGCCGCTTCTAATAGTTCACGAAACTCTACAATTTTAGCTATACTACGCGTGGTACGGCGACTAGTGCTGCCGTGCGAATGAATATTTTTAGGAGTTAAAAGTTAACGCCCATTTCTTTTAGCTCCGCCCGAATAAGAAATTATTTTGATTACGGTCTTGGCCTTAAACGTGGTTCACATGCAAGCTCCTAGAGAAGATTAAGCTAAACCACGCCCCTACCATTGACGTCACGGCCGACTTGATGGAGACAAGGCCGACTTACATATTACTATTGCTCCATATTGGCAACTGTCAAAGTGCTAGCAGGTAGTTTGCACCATTTACTAAGGAAGTCAATAAGACATTTGTGCAGCTTGTTGGCTCTCCTTTGTCTAGGGTCCAAGTCCAAGACCAGCCAAGCTTGGTGACTGTATCCGGGTAATAGCAAAATGCTATGTTATAATAACAATTAACATTATAAAATTAAGTAAGAAAACATTAAATTTCATTAATATTTTAGAAAAACACTTAAAAATGACGTCTTAAACGCCACGCAACTAAACCGGAAGAATTTTCGACGCATTTCGCTTCCACACGAAGAATCTTCAGGAGAAGGTCTTGACTCCTCGATCTTGCGCTCGAAGAATCAAAACCTTCTCCTTTAATGTTTTCTTGTTTTTTTTTTAATATGCGTTATTTTTAAATATGGATTTCCGCGAAGTAACGCCTGAATCTATTTATTATCGATATGCCATGCATCGTGAGGTGTAGCACCCCAGGAGAGGTCTGGCGTCGGACAACCGTGGCGGCTTCGCGATTGTCTACGAAAGCGTCTCCGCATTTCCGCTGAGAAGCGGAAGTGCAGTTATTTAATTTACTCGGGAGTGGCACATGCTGTTGTGGGGGTAGTTTGGTACCTAGTGTGACATATCCCACCCACCTTCCCTTTGGATGAACGGGAAGCCATTTGTCACAGATAAAAAATATCGTGTTTTTTTGTAGTAGTGACGATAAATGCCTCGTGGATGTCACAAAGAAGTTATATCAGTCACCGCCGGTTACCCGGCGACTCCTACACTAAAACCATGACATGTGTTCTATATTTGAAGCGCTCGAAGCGAAGTTTGCTTAGCTGTTCTTAACCGATCAGCATAGTTAAGCAACGTCCGCCGCGGTCATGAGTTGGATGGGTGACCACTAGTGACATTACTAATGTGGACGTGCACGTGCTTTGGAGGGCACGTTAAGCCGTTGGTCCCGTTTGTTGTCTTAGGGTGGCTGTTGTTATAGCATGGTAGTAGGGCATTTTGCGAATGCTCGCCCGGCAAGCTACCACCCTCAAGTAGAAAATCTGTCGACAAACACCTAACGGTGTGTTCTTGAGAGCCAGTAATTCTAGGTTAGCCTGAACAACATTTTCGACCACATCATCACTTACCATCAGGTGGAATTGTGGTCAAAGGATAAACTATAAGGCATAAAAAAAATTTTTTGGTCATCAGATGGAAGTCGTCATTGCTTTGTGGTAGGGAATTTTGCGAACGCCCGCCTGGCTAGCTTCCACCTTCAAAGTGGAAAATCTGTCACCAAGCACTGAACGCTGTGTGAACGCAGTTGCACATGCGTCTAATACCGCATCAACCTTGGCAAGCTCGATGTTTAGAGGATAATTCTAGGTTAGCCTGAACATCTTTGACAACATCATCACTTACCATCACTTAAGATTCTGGTCAAAGGCTAGCCTATCAGCTACAAATAATAAAAAACACGTACTTTTTTCAGTATTCTGAATTGTAAAAACAAAATCAAATCAAAATAGTTAATTTGCCAGAATTGGCTTAGGGCACGTCTAGGTTAATTATAGATTTCGACTTTTAAAAGTTTTAAATATTCCGCCTTTATCAGTAAATTTGAATGTTAAATCTATGCCAGATTATTGTATAATTAACAATTTACATTGGGATTTAATATAGTGACCACCATAAATGCTTTGACATACCCTTAGTTCTTTTACCGTAAATTGTAATCGCACTCCAAATGTAGTCGATGATCACCAAATCTAGTAAATGATCACGCCGCGGCAGCGGCCGGCGATGCGACAGAAAATTATAGCAAGTTTATTTTTTGTGATCATTTACTACTTTTGGGTAAACAATGATTTATTTGGAGTCATTTTGCTTAAATAGGATAGCGAGATGTTAAAACTTCGGTTATAAGTTTTCATTAAAATGCGGGTTTAATTTTGGTGATCATTTACTATTTTTGTCTGTTATATGTTACCATATCTGGTGGTAAGTTAAACAATAACACAGGACATTGTTTAAGTTACCACCAGATTGCATGGTGGTAGGGCATTTTGCGAATATCCGCCTGGCTAGCTACCACCCTCAAGTAGAAAATCTGTCGCCAAGCACCTAACGGTGTGTTCCGGCAGCTGTCCTTGAGAGCCAGTACTTCTAAGTTAGCCTGAACAACATCTTCGACCACATCATCACTTACCATCAGGTGAGATAGTGGTCAAAGGCTAACCTATCCTAAATATTAAAAAAAAAACAAAAAAAAAGGATAATTTTCATCATAATCCATCATCACCCGGTTGAAGTCGCAGGGCGATACTAAAATGTTAAATATAGTGATAGCCATACCGTAAACATTATTACTATAATATATCTTTTACTTGTAACCAGCAAATCATGCTGACAATCTTGAGTCTTGTCCCTTCCAGCCCCGAACAACATATATTATGTGGATAATGATTAGATTCAGGCGTTACTTTGCGGAAATCCATATTTAATATATGGATTTCCGTTTCGATCGTGCGCTCGTAGAGTCAAGACCTCCTGAGGATACTTCGTTTGAAAGCGAAACGCGGCGAATACTCTTCCGGTTTGGCTGCGTGGCGTTTGTGACGTCACGTCGGCTTAACAGGAAATTAGGCGGAATTGTCATAGATATATATAACTTTTATAAAGATTTTTTAAGTGTTTTATTAAATAATTAATTTGATGTTTTCTTCAAATACTTTTAAAACATGTGTTATTATTATTATATATGTGGATGTAAAACATTGATAGACAAAACTATCCATATATACTAATGCATATTACCTGTGCAAATATTCCACTTTCTTATTCAAATATGCAAATAACATGCGGAAACTCACGGCAATGTGTCTTCTACATATTTCCTTTGTGAAGTGGAGACACTTCCTCTATATTTCATTTCGAATAGGAAGTCACCTACATTTCGAATAGCTAGCCCACTTATCTTCACGTAACTTAGAGTAATTCAGCACATTGACCTATATCTACTAGACGCGACATCTTAAACGAGGCTGGTCGACCAGTGCAGGTAAGCCGGCCGGCATACTCTCCTCCACACGCAACTGGGCACTCGTAGAGATTACACGCACTTTACGTTCGAAAATTGTATATTCAAAATACACAATTGATACACAAGTTTCGAACGTAAAGCGCGTGTAATCTCTACGAGTGCCCAGCAGCGTGTGGGGGAGAGTATGCCGGCCGGCGTACCTGCACTGATCGACCAGCCTCGTTTGAGATGTCGCGTCTAGTATATATAGGTCAATGATTCAGCAGCGGTTTATGTTGGTAGGGCATTTTGCGAATTCTCGCCTGGCGAGCTTAATTCTGTTACCGTGCATCTAATGATGAAAGAAAGAAAGAAAATACATTTATTTGGCACACAAAAACTTCTAATTATAGAGTTAAAATACGTAAAACCAAATTATATAGGTATATAAACAATGTTCAGGTGCTGCCAAAAAGGTAATATCTCAGCAAAATGCCGAACGTCTGAATGAGATTTAACAACTATGTCTCAAAGTGACGGGCGCAGAGCAATTCATGACTTGTGATGAAATGCATCTGTTATAGGCAGAGGTACGCTTAACATCAGGTGGGGCCTCGAGCTTGTTCCTTCACAATAACATAAAAAACCCTCTCAGGTGGCTAACAAATAATATAAAAGGTAAAATAAAAAAAGTATAAATCTCTCCAACAATTTAAAACCCAAAAGTACATACTATTCAAATAATAACTCAACATACCACTTTTAATATTGTAAGGTTTGCAATAACGCCTGCTATGCGGATTACATTACAAAATCACATATATGTGATAGGAAAAATTTAAGTCATGTGCGGGATTCGAACCCGCGTCCATCCACCCCTTGAGCCGGGGTATGCTCTAACCAATTGAGCTAACATGACATGACGTCATAACTCAAATCTTTCATATCGTTCTTTAACCATCATCGTATTGGGATCCATCCTAATCCTTCCCAAATGGGATGGATCCCAATACGATGGTTAAAGAACGATAGGAAAGATTTGAGTTATGACGTCATGTCATGTTAGCTCAATTGGTTAACCACTGTATATCACAGAGTGACGGACACAGTGCAATTCGTTCGGACGAAATGCGTCTGCTATAGGCAGATGTTAGTCCGCTTAACATCTGGTGGGGCTCGCTTATTCCGTCACAATCATATAAATATAAAAAAAGTATGAGCTAGAATCAATACCACCAGTGTTGTTTTTTTTCCGTGTCATTGTGGGTTCTAGGAATGTCTAGAACTGTCTAGACTCTAGTCTATAGTAGATCTTCAGAAATATACCTAGTACCATGCGTATATTCGCGAAAGTATAGTACATCAGCAGGCGAGATATTAAGCTAAGTTGTTTTAGATATACTCTTGTATTTGGCATTATAGAGCTCTTTAAATTCTGGCCTGATATGTACCTTACCTACTTCACATGGGATCGCGATTTCTAAGTATATACCTAGTTAGAAATCGCACTCTCATGTATCAAATAATACGCCAAGCGCCTAACGGATTTTTATAGCGCAGCGTTTGACATTGAGAGCATGTTCCCAATCCAGGCCTACCCTATCTACCATTTCAGCTATCCATATGGTACCCGACTGAAATGTGAACCATAGGTAGCTTACTGACATGCTCCTCTATGCTTACCACACGACACGACTATATTCTTCATTCTTTCATAATTCCTTTTGTGAAGAGACACTATGGATTATATTCTATTTACACTGAAACCCAGCCGAAAACATTAAATTAAATACAATGTCACGTAACTCTAGCGATAAAGACGTCATTCTTCTTTATATTTATCAAAATAATAGGAAAACATACGAAGATATACATTGAAAGCAACATCAAATGTAGAGCATTCGTCAATTACATGAAAATTATTATTAAAATGAATTGATAAGTTGTTCTGTTGCCCTTAAAATTTCTAACAGCGACATCATTTATAAGTGGACAATCTGGCAAACAACTTGATTTTTGTGTGGTAACTTACTTACCTAAATCAGGCACAAAGTGCTGCTCTGGGAAAAATCCGTGAGATGGCAATGGTCATTGTAGTTCTGGAAAATTCTCCCAGATGGCGCTGATATGAAACATTGACATCTATGTCATTTAATGATTTCAATGTTTCTTTTCATTACATAGAGCGTAAAAAACCTTTCACTTCTTATAGTTCTTGTATAAGCCAGGTTATCTATTACCTATGCGTCATAAGACTTCCACTGGAATACAAGGGAGCAAAAGCCCGGAACCACACGGGCATTCATTATCAATTTGTTTGTCCATATGCAATATCTTTTTTCGTAGGTAATAAAAGTGATGAATAATTTACAGTATTCGTCATAAATTACTTATTTATGAAGCTAAAAAACATTTCATAATTGTTAGAAGAAAATAACGAAAAATCTCTCCTACAATATGTAACAACGAAATGCAAAAATAAATTGCTGCACGACTAAATATCATCAATGAGGTTATTGTTAATTGGTTAATTAACGAATACTGTACTGTACTGTATCAGCCGGATTGTCCACTGCAGAACACAGCCTCCCCCATTCAGGGGGGTTTGCCATAATCCGCGCTTGGCAGGCGTCTTGGGGAGGTGGTTACTGTTAGGTGCTTGGCGACAGATTTTCTACTTGAGGTTGGTAGCTTGCCAGGCGGCAATCGCAAAATGCCCTACCACCATGCTATAACGACTGCCATCCTTAGACAACAACCGGGACCGACGGTTTCACGTGCCCTCCGAAGCTACGCTCAGTAGTAATGTCACTAGCGGTCACCCATCCAACTCATGACCGCGCGCGACGTTGCTTAACTTTGCTGAGCGGTTGAGAACAGCTAAGTAAACTTAGCTACGAGCGCTTCAAGACATCAGTTCCTCCCAGCACCAGAAGGCGCTGCTGCCCACATTCCGATATTTTACCTTTAGTCGCTTCTTACGACACCCACAGGTAGAAATGGGGGAAACCCAGACGTTTTTCTTACGCCTTTACCATAGTTAAAGGGACTGCGGCTCTACTTTGGCGGAGTTTCGTAAAACGATAGATTTGCCCTTGGCCCTATTTCGCTGTTGATGGGAATCTTGTATTGCTCAATCTTATATCGAAACAACTGATCAGCTTATTATAAAAATTGGGCTTCGTCATTATCCACGGAAATCTTAACAAGTGGTTACTCATACTGAGTTATTATCCTTGAATTTGAGACATGCGATGTTATTTTATCGTTTCGATATAAAATAATATTGCAACATTATTTCGTAAACGTAAGATGATATTAGAAAGGCAGGTGAGCAACGTGGGAATAAATATCTTAAGTACATACGTACAAACTTACGTACTTTAGTTACCTATTGAAAAATTGAAATTGCATTAGCTATAAGGCCGCCGATTGTGTTATAATTATTATTATTTTTATGTTAAGCGCACTTTTGGGCAATAAAGACTTATCGAATCGTATCGTAGTGTAAGAATAAGAATAAGAAACATTTATTTGCAGGATTACATTACACAGTAGTACAAATATCCGTGGAATGGTCTCATAAAGTACATCAGTCATTGTTATCAGTCTGCATGCAGACGTGCAAATATTTATACATGTTTGTCACAATAAACTACAAACTCCTTAATGTCATAAAAACAATTTTGCATGAGCCAGTCACTTATGCATTTCTTAAATTTATGTCCTTCTATGTTGTGTATGTTTTTGAATATACAGATACATGATGGCCTTCTAATAATAATGAATATAATCACATCGTAAAAGTCGCGAATAACCAGAGGTTATACAAGTGCCTATTGGATGTGTACTGTAGTTTTTGTAATGCGCTTTTAGAACTACTTTTTTAGGGTTTGGTACACTAAAAAAGAGCCCTTTTACTAACCCTACACTGCACTGTACTGCACTGTCTGTCTGAGCGACCGTCCGATTGGAGTATCTTTTGGACATGAGTCAGGGTAAAAGTAATGTAGGGAAGAAGTGCAGAGAGGATTTACGTAAGTAGTATGGGAAAATATGGTGGTAGGTAAACGCATGGTGGTATGGTAGGGCATTTTGCGAATGCCTGGCTAGCTACCAAATCAAGTAGAAATTCTGTCGCCAAGCACCTGTGTGCAAGCACGGTGTGTTCCGCCAGCAGCTGTCCTTGAGAGCCAGTAATTCTAGGTTAGCCTGAAAAACATCTTCGATCACATCATCACTTACCATCACGTGAGATTGTGGTCAAAGGGTAAACTATCAGGCATAAATAAAAATATGAAAATGGATGGTAAGCTGTAAGTGATAAATACGTACCGGGTATCATTTTCACAGGTTATGTGATGTCGTGGATATTGATAAAAGAAATTCAAAAAAAAGTAATAAAGTCAAGTTTCCTTCTTTTTTCTGATAGTTAAGCCTTTGACCACAATCTCACCTGATGGTAAGTGCTGATGTGGTCGTAGGTGTCAACAGGCTTAACCTAGACTTACTGGCTCTCAAGGACAGCTGCCGGAACACACCGTTAGGTGCGACAGGTTTTCTGCTTGAGGATGATCGCTAGCCAGGCGGGCATTCGCAAAATACCCTACCACCATGCGGTGAAGCTCAATCCCGCGGCGGGAATCGAACCATGAACCTGCCGCGCGGCAGTCCATAGCCAATGCCACTGAGCCATCACTGCTTCATAAGTGACCAATAAAAAACTTATCAACTGAACGGGTGAGCTGAACGGGCTGTGGGCTCAGTTCACCATCGAAATAACTTAGGGAGATCCTAAATGGATCCTTGGGAATCTCTGAAGGATCTTTTTAAGGTAATTGGTATTTTAACTTTACGGGGTGTTATATTTGCATATTATGAACGTTAAAAAATTGAGTCATTTTAAATAAAACAGTGATAATCACGATTACAGTGACAATCACGATTATTGAAGCAATGATAGCCAAGCGGTTATAGATATGAACTGCGGTGCCGCAGGTCCATGGTTCGAATCCCACCGCCGTCTTGAGCTTCACCGCATGTTGGGAAGGGTATTTTGCGAATTCTCGCCTGGCTAGCTACCACCCTTAAGAAGAAAATCTGTCGCAAAGCACCTTGCAGCATGTTCCGGCAGCAGTCCTTAAGAGCCAACTAAATTACAGGCACGCAGTACAAATCATCACTTGTGACGAAATACATCTATTTAGGCAAAGGTCAGCGCTTAACATCAGGTGGACCTGGTGCTTGTTCCGTCACAATAACATAAAAAAAAGAAATATACACTATAGGAATAAAGACGAAATGGCCGTGCCAGGTTTTAGATAGACAATAAAAAATCCAAATAATTGTGTCCGTCTTATAATAAATCACCTGTGGGTGTCGTAAGAGGCGACTAAAGGTAAAATACCGGAAGGTGGGCAGGAGCACCTTCCTAGGAACTGATATCTCAAATGGCGATCCCCAAGATGCCCGCCAAGCGCGGGGACTATGGCAAATCCCCGCTTTATGGGGAGGCTGTGTTCAGCAGTGGACAGTCCAGCTTATACAGTAAGAAATCCGACTACACAGTTTGTTATCATTTAAACGACAAAAATGCCTGGACAATATCGCCTTTGCCAAGCTATCACCTGTCACCTACGTAATTTCAACAAATATTGTAAAAGTTTTATTACATCGTATTAACACATAGTTAAAGACGTCTAAAAAGAAAGGTACTGTGTGTAATATATATGTATATGAAGCGCTCGTAGCGAAGTTTGCTAGGTTGTTCTTAACCGATCAGCAAAGTTAAGCAAAGTCCGCTGCGGTCATGACTTGGATGGATGACCGCTAGTGACATTACTACTGAGCGTGCACGTGCTTCGGAGAGCACGTTAAGCCGTCGGTCCCGGTTGTCGTCTTGTGATGGCAGTCGCATGGTGGTAGGGCATTTGCGAATGCCCGTCTGGCTAGCTACCACCCTCAAGTAGAAAATCCGTCACCAAGCATCTGACGGTGTGTTCCCGCATCTTTCCTGTAAGTTCTTCTCTGTAAGAGATTGCACTAGCGATAAGACCGCTGATTGTGTTGCCATTGTATAACTATCAATATTTTTAAAGTTAAGTGCACTTTTGTGCTTTTATCTGTAATTCTATTGATATGCAATAAAGAGTTATCGTATCGTATATTTTTAAATTCACAAATAAGTGATTATAATCATTATTATTGATTAGCCCACCACTAGGTGGACAGATGACATCGTAAAAGTCGCGGGTAGCCTCGTAAAAGGGGGGTAAGTTGCCAAGCTATTAGTGTAAACTAATAGCCATATTTTTTTTATCGCATAATTGGCAAACAAGCATACGGCCCGCCTGATGGTAAGCAGTTACCGTAGCCTATGGACGCTTGCAACACCAGGGGTATCACTCGCGCGTTGCCGACCCTCAAGAAATCTCTTCACGTCCTATTTGAAGAGCCCCATGCTGTACTCCATCGGGAAAACCACGGCGGGGAGCTCATTCCACAATCTGAGCGTCCTCGGAAGGAAACTCCATTGAGCAATTCTTTGTGGCGTTCTATGGGGGAGGCGTTTGTTCAACAGTGGACGTCTTCCGGCTGATCCGACTAGCACATAATAGTCTATTAGAGTGAATAAAAAAATTTCAACCTGCAGATAAGTCTCACACAGATGTTACATTATCTCAGCAATGGTAATAGGTACAGATATACAGATAAATTCAGCTTCGAAAGTTTAAAAAAATTACATGAATTACATATTTTGATATAAATATATTTTCACCTTTTTTCAACTTGTATTGTAATGTTGATTTTAATTTCTATATCTTAGCAGGTTTACTGTATTTTTCAATTATTGACATGATATATTTTGATTTACATAATTAATTGATATTAAATTTAGACGTTACTTTATTTTCAAATGTATTATTATTTTTTATTTTGTATGTCTCGTAATTTTGGTTTTTATTACTATGTTTTATTTTAATATTTGTATATCTGCATTTAGAACTTGCATGCACTAGCTAATGTAATTGGTTATACCGTATAAGTTATGTAAAATAAATAAACAAATTAAAAAGTCACTTACGTCAAATTTGTTGGTTACGACAGTTAGCGACGATAAGTCCGTATTATAAGTAAGATCATCCCGGTTTTTTTTATTAAGTGACGATTGATTTGAATGCTTTGCTATCGCGTCAAATCGCCACGTAAGGGTAATGTAGTTAATGATGTATTCTCGATGCCCCCATCACCCTTACCCATCGTTGAGGACAACGAGAAGATAATTTTCATTTTACCCATTGCCCCATAGGTCTGATACATTAATAAGATGCGTCTATTAGTGTTTTTCTTCATATTGTCCCTATTCTATTACCATGTCCTGTGACGAGTAGAGTAAGACATCAATATTTGTCAGTCTCTGTCCCCATTGCGGGTTGCCAGTTACACAAACAAAGTAAGTAACATATAATCTCTAAAGAACATAGAATCACAGCACAACGAACCGAGTCCTATAATTCGACATAACCTACGTTTATGCGTTATGTTAACAACAATGGTGCAATATAAACCATTTCTCAACAACGCACGTTACTTACACGCCTTGATTCTACGTTGCGATTAGAACTGCGATGTGGACAACACGTACTTAACTAGGCACCTACTGCTTTAATATTCTATGGTACTGCCATAGTAAAACCAGACAAGTAGGTCGACTTCATAGAGTACCGGTACCAAACGTGGCTTCTATGTGTGCGCGCCGCCCGTAAGCACTTTTTTTTTATCATATTGTGACGGAACAAGCTCGAGTCCCAACTGATGTTAAGCGGACTAACCTCTGCCTATAACAGATGCATTTCATCACAAGTCACGAATTGCACTGCGCCCGTCACTTTGAGACATAGTTGTTAAGTCTCATGTGCCAGTAATTTCACTGGCTCTGGAAGGACTGCTGCCGTAACACACCGTTAGGTGCTTGGCGGCAGATTTTCTACTTGAGGGTGGTAGCTAGCCAGGCGGGCAATCGCAAAATGCCCTTCCACCATGCGGTGAAGCTCAAGCCAGCGGTGGGGATCGAACCAGGGTAGTGCGGCACGGCAGTCCATAGCTATTACTGCAAATAGCATATTAAAATTATAAAATATTATATTCTTAAGCGCTTTTCACGACAAAAGAGCATAAAATTCACCCTCCTATTGTATCAACCTAGTCATAAAGTTTTATACAAAAAAATTTTTACAATAATTGTAATTCACGTATATAATGCCGGGTACAGACCAAGCGAACGAGACCGAGCGAATGCTAACGAGTGTGATTTGCCGATCAGTACCGCACGCTCGCTCGCTTTCGCTGTTGTGTCCACACTAAGTGAACGCATTGAAGTTCATCGACCATCGGCGAACCACGGCGAAGCGATACTCACGTAGTGTTTTGGTGATCATGAACAACAACGGTCTTCAGTAGCTAGCGCTGCATTTATTGAGATAAACGAAAGTACTCGATCTAGAAGAAACCGGTGGCGCTGATGGATGACGTCGTTATTACAAGCAGGTTTTTGTATAATGGAACCCAACTAATGCACGACTTACAAAAAGAAAGATCTGTGAAAAATTCAACCGTCTAGCTAATACGGTTCATGAGATAACTACAGTCTGGTGCCAGACAAACTTAGTGAGACTTGCACTTGGCCGATTTTTAGTATTTGTTTATAGCGACAACAGAAATACATCATCTGTGAAAAATTCAACTGTCTAGCTGATACGGTTCATGAGATAACTAGTCTGGCCAACGAAACCTGTCCAAGAAAAAAGGCGGTAATTTAAAAAAATCAAGAGCTGTTATCCCTGGCTATACACTGCATAAACGGAGTTGATACTATTTATTTTTCAGCAAGTACATTTTTTTCGAGTTGTAAACATTTTGTTTTGTTAGCCACTGTTGTTGAAATTTTCGAATGTATTATGAAGAATATCAAATAAAAGATTACATTTAATTCTGTCTTCTTATTATTTTCAAATAATCCATTATTTATGTACAGTCGAGGACCCCGAGGAGCCGTACAAATATAGGAGCTATGAGTCATAGTTAAAATCGGATTCCAAAAACTATACACCTGATATTGAATCAGCTTCATTGCTTTCTTCGCTGCTACTGCTACTATCCCCAACATGTATTATGAATGGTTCAAGTTCGTTTTCAGTAATACGGTCCCTTAATTTGTACTGATTTTCCACATTTAGTACATGATCAGTGTACTTCTTCCAGTCATCAGCAGTTATGGATAGAAAACATTCTTTTATTAAATTTTGCATTTCAGACACTGGTATTCCTATATTTTTGCTTGCTACTTTTCTCTTCGCTTGACTCCATACAAGCTCAATAGCATTGAGGTCGCAATGATACGGTGGCAGCAACAAAATTTCGTGATTGTGGATATGACTGTGTTTTTTTAGAAGCATTTCTGCTTCGTAAACAACGGCAGGTTTATTATCTTTCACCAAACACATTAATTCAGCTTTGGTGTGATATTCTTCAAAATGAATATTATTTTCTTGAAGCCATATTCGGAGATTAGCTTTAGAATCAGACATAGTAGGGGGTTTGTTTACTTGTTTCACATGGTAACTTGCATTGTCCATTGATTACACTAGGTTTAGTGAGATTAGGTATCAACATTTCCTCAAACCATTTCATAAAGTTGGTAGCATTCATATCATCATGGTAGTCAGCTGATTTAGATTTTGTGCTGAATACCAATAATGCACCTGGCACAAACCCTTCCTCCGATCCGGCATGCACAATAATATGTCTTTTTCCTGATGATATATTAGTAGTGCCACCGCTTGTTGAAGGTCCTTGCCATGATTTTTTAACTTTATAGTTCTGATGTACATATGTCTCATCAAGGTAAATAATCTGTTTACCTTCTAGCCTCTTTTTATGTATTGTCCTCAAGAATCTATGTCTCCATGCCGCAATTTCATATTTTTCTGTAAGTAAAGCCCGTCCATTTTTATTGTTTTGTAACTCAAACCCGTTCTTGTGTAAATTTTTTCTAAGGGTTTCACGGCATCCCTTAAATTCAATTGCTTCCCTCAGCTCATTGTGCAGTTATTTTCTTTCGTTTATTTTGTTTCTTATAGCTGAAATATCAAAATTATCCAAATTGGAAACTGTTGCTGAATGTGGACGATTTTTCACCGGAGTATTCCACTGTCCTTGATTTTTAGACCCTTCAATTTTAATTCTTCTTAGAGTCTTCACACTGACATCTGAAGATAACAAATACAATAAATTATGTATGTATTAGTATATTATTAATTATCAGTCATTGAAGTCAAAAACCATATTAATATACAAAGACATTATTACAAAACCATAATATTATATTATTTAATTTAGCCATCCATACATTGTCATAAATATATATAACTCTTCGAAGTAACTGTTAAAATCTATAATTTCTAAAGTAATACCTGTCATTGAAGATATCTTTTCTAAATAATGTGTTTCAGAAGTCGCCATTTCATTTTTTTCGAGAGTTTTCAATTTCTTTACTGCTTCCACAATTTTAAGTTTTGTCTCCTCGTTGTTAATACTTCCTGAAAAGTAGATGCACCATGAAAAATATTGCGATTTGTCTTAAATAGTCTAAAAGTATCAAAATGTTTCATTAGAAATTCAATAAACTAACCTGAAAGGATTGAATCCAGTCGTAGTATTTTCTCTGCAGATTTCTGTTTTAAATCACTTTTTATGTCTTTATATTTGTCAATCATAGTAAATAGAAGCTTCATTGGCATTATTTTAAACAAAATCAATGAAAATATGATGCACATAAACCAACGTAAACAGAAGATGACTCAAGTACGAAACGTCAAACTGTCAATTTTGACAGTCTTAAATTATTGCCATATCAAAACTTCTGAAAATAATACGTGGACAGCTTTCGTTGGCCAGACTCTACAGTTTGGTGAGAGACAAACTTATTCAGACTCGCACTTGGCCGATTTTTAGTATTTGTTTATAGCGACAACAGAAATACATCATCTGTGAAAAATTCAACTGTCTAGCTAATACGGTTCATGAGATAACTTCAGTTCCATAATCGTAAATTGATAAAAAAAAACACTGGATTGAAACGTCCGTTACGTGCAATCCCCGCAACTGAATGAGCATTCGCTCGTCCGTCCACACCGCGGCCGTTCGTTCGTTCCATTTCTCTTTGATGTACCGACAGCCGCCGGAGCACGGCCGAAGGCGAACGAAGCCCCTCGTTTGGCTTCGCTTGCTTACGGCATAAAGTCCACACTGATTCGTTTGCACTCGCTCGTTACCCTTCGCTCGCTCTCGTTCGCTTGGTCTGTACCCGGCATAACAGGATTCCTAATGAAATAAAAAAGTCAAATGGTAATTTATTCAAAATTTGATTAGATATGTGACTGGCTTATATCTAAATGTTTTTATATCTTAAGATAATTCATTAATAATAATTATAATTAAGTGACATATATGATGCGACGCGTAATCAAAATGCTGGTAGGTGCCAGCATTTTGATTACGCGTCGTCGATTCCTAATGAAATAAAAAAGTCAAATGGTAATTTATTCAAAATTTGATTAGATATGTGACTGGCTTATATCTAAATGTTTTTATATCTTAAGATAATTCATTAATAATAATTATAATTAAGTGACATATATGATGCGACGCGTAATCAAAATGCTGGCACCTATTTAGCTCAAAGAATAAGCATTGCAATTCAACGGGGCAATGCTGCCAGCATGCTGGGCACGCTGCCAACTGGTAGTGGGCTAGAGCATTTGGACTGCCTGTGAGTCTGCAATGACTTATAGGGATCTAAATGATTTTATTGTACTAGCTGTAGTGTTGTATATAGTTCGTAGTATTTTTTTTAATATAAGCATACAGTGACATATATATGTATATACATATAATAATAAAATGTGCACTTCTGCTTGCAGGCAGAATAAACTAAAGTAACACCTACATATAAGACATTAAGACAATTGATTTGATTTCGTAGCGAAGTTTGCTAAGCCTTTCTTTACCGATCAGCTAAGTTAAGCAACGTCCGCCGCGGTCATGACTTGGATGGGTGATCGCTAGTATCATCACGCTTCCGTGCTTCGGAGGGCTAAGCTACGTTAGGCCGTCGGTCCCGGTTGTTGTCTCAGGATGGCAGTCGTTATAGCATGATGGTAGGGTATTATGCGAATGCCCGCCTAGCAGCTTCAAGTAGAAAATCTGACGCCAAACACCTAACGGTGTGTGCAGCTGTCCTTGAGAGCCAGAAATTCTAGGTTAGCCTGAACAACATCTTCGACCGCATCATCACTTACAATCAGGTGAGATAGTGGTCAAAGGCTAGCCTATTAGGAATTATATAAAACCTAGCAGGTCCACAGTTCGTTGATTTATTTCAAGGATAATCATGTACCTCGTGCATGTTGGTAGTAGGTATTGTACTAATTACACTGGCCTACACTCATTTTGGTGCCTAAGATTTTAGACCTGATTTTGGGTATATTTTGTAAGCCGACACGAGAAAACTAGTCACATTTTTCATATCAGCTCTTGTTGATGAGAAAGAAGCTTGCCAATTTCAATACCGAAGTATACAGAATACAAGCGAATTACCGAGTCATTAATCGGTTTCCGTTGATCTTTCATTATATACTCACCGCATATGTAACAGAACATATCAGGATCGTTAATGCAACTTCTTGACTTACATTCCATCATAAATTTATACGATTAATGTCATAAAAGTAGTTATAACATGGACTGATTTTGAATAAAACCGTTATAAAGTTAAAATAAGAATTGTAGGTAAACCAGAGCTGTCAGCTGACATCTAGTAGCAGCGATATAGTTCATAATACCTATAGTACCAGCAACTTAACTGTGCAGTTGGCGAGGGCGCTGCTGGTCAAGGAAATCAACTACTAGTACAATCAATTTGAGGGAAAGTTTTAGTTCATTTTTCTGTCACCTGAACAGATAAGTTGGTCGGACTGTACTTTACCAACTACAGATGCACACAGAGCTACACCAAAACATTTTTTTTTTGTAGGCCAGTGCTATCTATACATATAACATAAATACCTATAGGACGTGGAGAATTACACAACCTGCGTATTCAGACTTGAGTAGGTATTTAAATCTCCTACGGACCTCCAAACTACTTTTGTGGTTTTACTGTGGTACTCCGTACTACTTAAGCAATTATTATTAGATCTAAATCAAGCTATGAGTTGGTAGTCATCTCGACCGCGAAAAAGTCGAGATGCAACCTTTTTTAAAATTATTTTCTAGTAGATATCTCGACCAATAGCGGAAAATAGTACATTTAGGAATAAAAATTATCATAAATAAATAATATTGTTATGTTTGCAATAATTTAGGCGTCTACAACGCTCTTATGAAAGTCAATTACCAATTTCAGTATTGAAATATTCTACATTGTATTGCCACGTGCAGCAAATAAATTGTATAGAGCCACTGCGAGAAGAACGGGCAAGACCCTCAAACTCGGGGCCATTCTTTGAAACATCTTTTAACAATGTGTTACATACTAACTATAATATATATTTCAATTAAGTTACATAACATAACATAACTTACTATATAATAAAGTTATTACAATATTTGAGTTACAGGCGATAGTTAGGCAGAGGCGGCCTAAATATCATCTTCAACCGAATCACCATAGTAGAAAGTTCTACTATGGTATCACCACTTACCTCAGATGAGATGGCGGTAAAAAGGCTAGCCCATCGGCAATATAAAAAAATATATAGGTGCACGAGAAAGATACAAACTAAAGAGCCTCTCTTATAGATTGATAACAGAAAAAATTATGCAAAAGATATCTAAAAACTAGTACTTACTTAAGTAATGGCGCGTTTACATGGTTCGGCCACTACCCGAAAGAGATTGTTCAAATTGAGTTGGTTTACCGAAGTAGGCAACAACAGTGCGGCGCGGTAGGGCGCACGCTGGTTTTTAAACTGCAGCGGACGTCTCCTCATCGAATATGGGGAGCAACTCAAAATGGCCAACCTGAACATCTGGTATTTTTTTGTACTGCTGATAGGTAAGCCTTTGACCACAATCTCACCTAATAGTAACTGATGATGTGGTCGAAGGTGTTAACAGGCTAAACCTAGGGGAATTATTGGCTCTCAAGGACAGCTGCCGGAACACACCGTTAGTTGCTTGCTGACAGATTTTCTACTTGTGAGTGGTCGCTAGCCAGGCGGGCATTCACAAAATGCCCCTCCACCATGCGGTGAAGCTCAAGCCCGCGGCGGGATTCGAACCATGGACCTGCTGCGTGGCAGTCCATAACCATTGCCACTGATCAACATCACTGCTTCGAATACCGTTTTAAACTACTCTGTGGCCGAATTCGGGTTGCACTGTATACGGTCTGTACCGAATAATGTAAATGCACCATAATGCGATACATTTACAGAACTCTCATCTACGCGCTGACACTCACTTTACCGCTTTTTCTTTGTAAATGTATTCGCAAAAGATACTATAATCAAATATTGGTTCAAAATAATGTGTAAAATCGCAGATGGTCTGTGTGTAAAATAATCGCGATTGAATACCGTAAAATCAGTTTAAGCTAAATCGAATTTATTATAATTAAAAACACTACGAATACATTATTTATTCGTAGGAAAAACACAACAAAAGAAAGAAGAAAATAATTGCAAATGTTAGTATCGATATCGATCGAAACAAAACTAAAAAAACGTGATATAAACAATGAATTTAAATGTAAAGATACGTCTAAGCGAACAAATTGTAAAGCAAATTCTCCTTGCCGTCACAAAATCTCTAGTCACTACGTTCAAGGTCTTGTCAGTATCGCGTGGTTCAGGTGTATAACGCACCTCTTAGATGTATCCGTATAAAAAATACAAAAATATATCTAGTGACAATTCCGCCTAATTTTCGTGTTAAGCCGAAGTGACGTCACAAACGCCACGCAGCCAAACCGGAAGAATTTTCGACGCGTTCGCTTCTACACGAAGCATCCTCAGGAGGTCTTAACTCTACGAGCGCACGATCGAGAACGAGATTTACTCGATCGAGAGCACGATGGAGTTTTATCAAAATATTAATTTGCTGTTTTCATAAAATATTTAAAAAATATTTGTTATTATTAAATATGGATTTCCGCAAAGTAACGCCTGGATCTATTTATGAAATCTTTTAAAAACGTTTGAAATGTAGTTCATGCAATCCGTAAATTACACAATTTAGTACACAATTAATCACATTGAACTTGCGTCGACTGAACCCGTGTCGGTGTCAAAGCGTAATTTTAACACCGAAAAAAGTACAACATTACTAAACGGCGTCGAACCTGTCCTTGCGAAGTAATATATAAGTCAATACATTTAAACAAGTTTTAGTCGTTCAAGAATCACACAGTCATACCTAACGGTCAGAAAAGAGGTGTTATATACTATTTGGAACACGTTACGGTATATGCGAGTTTCTTGTGGTATTTAAGGCTCACAACATGTTTTAAATATGAGATTTGAGGCATTTGCCAGTGATAACACAATGAATATTTTGGTAAGGAAACATATTTTTAAATTTTTTATATTTATATTTTAGGCTATTTCACAGGGGTGCCGGGGTAGTGTTGTTTTATAAGCAAAAACATTTAAAAATACGTAACCGAACTGTTAATTGTCAAATGTATTTCAATTTTACAGTTAATTGACTATATCTTAAAAACTGCTTCATCGATTTTGATGACATTTTAGTGGGACCAATTTAAAGGTATTCTCTACTCAATAAAATAATAATCATCAAAATTGATTCATATTTGGCATAACATCACGTAATTAGCAAAATACACTTTTTAATGTCATTATTTTTCACCGCTTTTATAATGAAAAAAAAATTCTTACCGAAAAATGGAACCGACTTCAACACTCAAAAGTGTGAAATAACTTGTTGAAGTCGATACCACCATAGGTCAAAGGTTCGGTAAAAAATATGTTTCACCCTTTTAGTGTCCCTTGCTACTTATGGGTTCGATTGTCATTCACTGCCAATGACTATATCATCAAGATATAGAAAAAAAAACTTTTCAGTTATTGTAGTGTACCTAATTCAAAAACGGCTTTATCGTTTTTTTACAATTTAAAGGTATTCTCTACCCAATCAAAATTGATTCATATTTGGAATAATAAATAGCGTAACAAACATAAGAAAAACATTACAAAATTACAAATATACAAAAGAAATTTTATATGAATATTTTTTTTTTAAGTCATGTGTGGGATTTTTAACCCGCGTCCAACCACCCCTAAACCACGCAGATTCGAATCCCGCACATGACTTAATTTTTTTCTATCGTATATTTGTAATTTTTTAATGTAATCCGCATAGCAAGCGTTATTGGAAACATAACAATATTAAAAACAAAAAACATACTTTCGAATTTAGCACCTCCTCCTGTTTTGGAAGTCTGTTAAAAAACCCGAAAAAAACCTTCTGACATGCGGATCGAACCTAAGACCTGACTGAATTTCTAAGCGATCACCACTCTACCAACGACGCAGCATGCACTAGAAATATTAATTTTACTTGCTCAGTCATGCATAGTAATAAAATTGAATATTAGTTGTGCTCCTGTTGGACTATATCCAAAATCAAAAGCTACAATGCGGACGCTCTTTTGGCACGAGCTTAGATAGAAATCTGGGGAAAAGTACCGCCACAGCAAATAGAACAAACTTTGCCTTACATATCAGTAAGGCAAAGTTTGTTCTATTTGCTGTGGCGGTACTTTTCCCCAGTTTTCCAATTAGCAAAATACACTTTTTAATGTCATTATTTTTCACCGCTTTTATAATGAAAATTCATCAAATTTCAATTTTGTGATCACGGGAAGTACCATGTAGGTTTTGATTCCCTTGCGAGTGTTGAAAATTTGCGGCATAAACGGCACTATCTTTAGATTGCGTTGGCTTAGAAGTTTGATTTTTTCACAGCTCCAAGGGACGGTAGATGAAATTCATATCAAATACTCAGGGTATTTGGTATGAATTTCAGTTTGATACCTCCACGCGTTCCTGAGAAAAAGGGTCTTGAGAGACAGACAGACGGTCAAAAAAGTGATCCTATAAGGGTTCCGTTTTATTCCTTTTAAGGTACGGAACCTTAAGAAAATGTTTATTAGAAGCTGTGACAGCTTCAAATTTGCCTTAAACATAAGAGAGATTTCAGAATATTCTGTTGATATAGACGAAATCGTCTTTTAAAAAAAACAGACTATGGGCGTAGGACGGAGTCAATGTTTTGAGCGAAACTGAACTACGAAATTTAAATAGATGGAGTGATTCTTTAAATTTATTCATAAAATGTGATCTTTTTGAATACGAAAAAAGGTTGCTACATAATAATTATAAAAAAATTATTAATACCATAGGCACAAAACTTTACTAAGCGAAATTGATAGAAAAAGAACTCGTCTATTACTCTCGACCGAAAAAGAACATGCATGCAGATATTCTTAACGCATCCTTGATACCTCTGGTGTTACGGATGTTCGTGGGTGACGGTGATCACTTACCACCAGGTGAGCTGCCTGATCGTTTGCCCTCCTATCCCATAAAAAAAACATATTCTTTCTGTCGAGAGTAATAATTATATCTAATCGTGTTTTCGCATCAAGCGTAATATTTGTCATATCTTCTAGAATATATTTTTACACGACTATCCAAAAAATGGAGTGTTATGTTTTCAGGGTTCATGTATGTTAGTGAGGTTTCTTTATTCCACCATAACTTCTAAACGGCTTAACCAATTTTAATGTAAGAGATATCATTATAGTACCACCAACTTGATTGTGCAGTTTTCGAGGGCGCTACTGGTCAAGGAAATCAACTACAAACTGTCACAATTTGAAGGAATGTTGTAGTTCTTTTTTTTGCCGCCTGAACAGATAAGTTGTTGGGACTGTAGCTGCTTTGATAGCACAAGTGACACTGACATGAGCAAGTAAAAAAAAAATGGCGAATTTTAGACGCCGATTAGGGAAGTGAGAGCTCATGTGTTCGAATCAACTTCGACTTAATATATTTTCATATCTTTCTGATGCATGAGTTTGATTTTTAATCATGATTATTTTCTTAGGTACCCGTTGTTATTTATATATAATATATATAGTAATAAAAAGAGTGTCATGAATAATAATGACCTCGTAACGGAAAATATAATGATACTGAGTTTTAACAATAGCGAAGTTATGGCTGTAGTTGTAGTAGGACAGTAAAAACTATACTTCCTTATATTTTTACAATATGCAGAAAATACATTTTATTTTGATTGAAACATCAATATTTTATTTTTAGAAAAAAAACAATCGTTTTATTACATTTTTATACATCGCACGGTAATGAGTTATCATACTATTTTGCATGACAATAATGTCACAATTAATTTTACATTTAATCCCCTTCAAAGACGCGAAATACCTAATTATTTATATAGATATCTTACCTACCACTTATCTTACACTTATCTTTTTTTTGTGCACATATTTTAAGGGTTCTTTACGCAAAGGATAATATGGAGCCATAATAATGTCACACTTCTGTCTGTCATGGGTTTCCAGCGAATAAATTATATGAGCTACGAATCTGTCAAACAAAGTTTTCAATTAAAACTCAAATTGGATTCCAATTCAGGAGAACTACTCGTATCCTGTGACAGTAAATATAATGGTGGATATTCCATTTACCCGAAGGATTTGCTTCTTCGTGCATTATACGGACCGCCAGGGAATTCAAGGAATTGAGAACTCCTAGGTCAAGTCAATTCGGAGTATTGTTTGGCTGCGTGGCGTTTGTGACGTCACGTCGGCTTAACAGGTTCATTGGGCGGAATTGTCACTAGATATATTTTTTATATTTTTTAAGTGTTTTATTAAAATATTAATTTAATGTTCTCTTAAAATATTTTAAAAATATTTGTTACTATTGTTTTACATTTCTCAAAAACTCTTTGTATGAAAACGTAATATTACTTGCTCAGTGATTTGTACTAGATTAAAAACTGGAATTTCGGTTTATTATGTAGGTACCGAACATAAATTATAACTAATAGATTTAGGCTTTAGATTGCGGAAATCAATTTTTAATAATAACTAATATTTTATCAAAACATTAAATTAATATATTGGAAAAACATATCTAAAAGTGACAATCGCGTTTAATTTTCCTGAAAAGCCATATGGCTTTTCAGGAAAATTGTGGCGATGTGGCGTTTATGAAAGTTGGCTTATATAAGCCAACTTTCATAAACGCCACATAGCCAAACTAGAAGATTTTTACGCGTTTCGTTTCTACATTCTGAAGCATCATCAGTAAGTGGGAGTCTTCGAGATCGAGAATTTTCGATTTCATTTGGAATTTGAACACGCGTCATCCACCCCTATAGCCGGGGTATGCTCTGACCGACTGAGCTAACATGACAATGACTCATCACTCCAATTTTTGCTCTAGTTCTTTATTTAACCATCGCATTGGGATGGAGCGACATCTATAGTTCATTTTACTTAAGTAGTCTTGTTTGTGGTACAAAAAAAAGACTAATTTTGCAATAAAAGTAATGTAATCCGTAGAGCATGCGTTATTGCAATTATAAAAATATTAAAATCAATTTAATATTTTCTGAAAATATTTTTATGATATAATAACAATAACTACTATAAATTATTTTTGTTGGGTTGTTGCGATGCCCAATTACAATGAGGTCTGGTTCGCACTTGGCGGATTTTCTCATGATTATGTTTTTGTTCACTATTTACTCGTACCATAATTGTTACAAAGTTTTTGCACTTCTTTAAATTGTTGTTGCTTATCATAGGCTATTTGACTGATCATAACATAATAATTTTGACCGAAGTTTGCCCCGATAGTCATTCAAAGGTAGCAAAAGGACAATGTTACTTTGACAATGTTGACTTACCTAAGTACATACTATAACCTATCGACTATGACTATGTAGCTACCGAAGAAAATACAGAAAAAGTAATTTATGGTATAAGAAATATATATTTTAATTTTCATGCTAGCTTCACTCTTTACCCTTTTCCCAGGGCGAATTAATATATTTAATAATAATAATAATAATGATTTATTGCCAAAACTTATTAAGCTATTACAATACATTGCCTTAACAAATTTAAATGACATGCGAAGGTTTGATTAGTGGACACAAGGATTGTATATAAGAACCTGTGTCACCTGAGCTAGTATTTAAACTGTGTTACAGGCGACAAAGCCCTCCGTTTGTAGGAAACTGATATTTTACTATTAATTGTCATTATTATGATTTAAATGAATAATAGCTAAATGTTAATAATGTGATTGTGACAGAACAGTCCCAACTATTGTAAAGCGGTAACCTATGCCTGTAACAGATGCATTTCGTCACAAGTGACAAACTGCAATGCGGCCATCACTCAGATGGACCCAGTGCAGTTCGTCTCTTGTAACGAAATGCTTCTGTTATACATGTATAGAGGTTACAGCTGGACCCCGAGTGGTATCCGTCACAATCCCAAATAATATAAAACATAGTATTAAAAATAATGATATCAAATTTATGAAACAAACCTGCCTTGCACTGAGCAGTGTGAAACAACTTGTGAAAACCGGCACCATGATGATCACGCACGATATTGTGGAAGTCTAGTTTTTTAATTTCTCGCAGGTGTAAAAAGTTGAGTACTCCTAGAAGATAAAGTGCCTTTGACTTGGGCTGCCCAGCCATGGGCAATCGTTAACCCCGTTACTGCACTCTGTATTCTAATCTTACATTTTACACGTCACTCTATTATTGTTTTTTTTTACTCTGCACTATTGAATTGAATCCTTTGTTCCTCTGTGTTTTCAATAAATCGTGTTATTGATTGAATATCCCCTTAGTACAGTCGCCTGCAATAAGAAGTATACACATTGTAATTTTCTAAATATTGGCAAAGAGTTCTGCTTTTCTCTATGCAATCAAAAGTATTTTAAAATCAAAGAATAATTTGAATAGTTTTACTCATGTTAGTATTAACTTCGATCATTAATAACTTAGCGCCATCACACTATTTTGAAAATTACGAAGTGTGTACTTATTATTGCAGGCGACTGTACATAATTTATTAAGTTTTTAGGGTTCCTTGCTAAAAAACGGGACCCTAATACTTAGGCTCAAGATACGAGTATATAACGAACGGCTAAGAAAATGTAAAGATTTTTTTATTCATGGCGGTATGGATCCCTCGCTATGGGAGTCCAACCCTCACTTAGCCGGTTTTTATATCTTTTTTAATATTTTTATTATACATACTTATTAAATTATTTTCAGATCCTTTTACTCATCATCGCCGCGTCCTTAAGCAACGCCGCATCAGCACCACAGCATATTTCTAGAGAGGCCCTCCGTCCCTTCGAGCTAGCAATGCATACCCTTCCCCAGATATCCAGAGCTGATGAAAACTCACAGTACCCTAAAAAGGGAGAGTATATATGCGAAGGGCGTGTTTGTAAAGTGATAAATGAAGGTTGTGATGATTGTCAGTTTTCTGAACCGTTAGACTTTGACGAGAATTTTTAATTATTTTTAAGGATGTGGTGTATAATATGAAGAATGTTGCTGTAGTTCACAATACCTGCGAGAATCTACTATGAAATCTTGCCAAAAACAACTATTCCAGCTCTCTTACACGTGTGAAATAAAACCTTTTTTAGTATACATTTTTTTATTTAGTAAATATGCCTTTTTTAATGTGTTTTATGCCTGATAGGTTAGCCTTTGACCACTATTTCACCTGATGGTAAGTGATGATGTGGTCGAAGATGTTGTTCAGGCTAACCTAGAATGGTTGACTATTTACAAAACACTACAAACTAAATACAACACTACAGCTACTACAACAACTGCTCTCCTCCAGCCCACTATCAGTTGGCAGCGAGCCCAGCGTGCTTGCAGCATTGCCCCGTTGGATTGCAATGCAATGCTTATTCGTAGAGTTAAATAAGTGTCAGCGCTTGAGCACGCGTCTACCAAGCGCTGTAATCTGTCTCTAATCTCTTTTTTACCGACTTCAAAAAAGGTGTAGGTACTCAATTCTTCTGTGATTCTTTTTTTTTGTTTGTTTCTTCACAAATTTTGACTGGGTTGAACCGATTGTGATATTTTTTAAAGTATTTTTCTGTCTTGATGATACAGTCATTCACAGTGAACGACATCGATCCCATAAGTAGCAAAGGTCACTAAAAAGGGTGAAAAAATAATGTACCGACTTCAACAAGTTATTTTACACATTTGAGTGTTGAACCAATGTCTATTTTTGGTATTTTTTTTGTATCTGTGCTGAACTCCGACCTTGATGATATATATAATGTTAATTGCCGTGAAAGTTTCAAAAAATGTTATCATATTCTGGAATTCAATTATCAAAATATAAAAAAAAAACCGGTTTGGATGTCCAAGACTGAAAACTATGAAAGAACTTGATGTAACTACATCAAGTTCTTTCATAGTTTTCAGTCTTAACCAGTAGGTACCATGTTGATTAAAAACACTGACCTCACATCATGGTCCGTCATCCGCTAGTTATTTTAAACTTTAGCTGGAAGGTTAAATTTTTTAACTCATTTTGTGATGAACTGTACTCTTTTTGTGATGTACTATACTCTTTTTGTGATATACTATACTCTTTTTGTGATGTACACTGCTTACTTCGCCTAAATACTGTTCACCACCGACAAGGGTTGCAAGAACCATTAAATGTATGGTACATTTTCAGATAATTGAGTATGACTAAAGAAAACTATAATGTAAATAATAAAAAAAAAGCGCTACTACAATTTTGATCACAAAATTGTAGTAGCGCTTTTGGCGCTGGGAAACGATACGAACACTGTATTGAATGCCTTGCGAGTGCAAGTCATTCAATACAGTGTTCGTTACAGAAAATTTTTTCTTATTGGCCTTAAAATGAAATTCGCATTTGGAAAAAAAAATGTTTTTTTCCAAATGCGAACTTTTTGTTTAAATTAGTAGAAAAAAAGTTCTCTCTGTCTTTTGGGTTCACTGATACTTGACAAATCTCTATCAGCATTAAAAGAATAAATTCAATACTTTTGAAATTCCTCTAACATATTATTTAAAATTTACGTACGACTACTAATAACCCACTAATATACCTACTACTTAAGAGACCGATTCAGATCATCCAGGAACTTGTACCGGAAAATAAAACAAAATCTGAAATAAATAAACTTCAATCTCAATACGCTCTGCACGTGGCGGCTACGACCTTTTGTTTGTCCAAAATGCGCGAAAATTAAAGAACATTCTACATACTTTTCACAAGGATGCGAGTGTCCGATTTTTCAACACAGGTTTGTGATTTAAGGTTATAATTGGTCACATTTTAGCGTAGGTCAGAAAACTCGTCACCGTTGAGAAGCAAACATTTTGTTAAACAGCTTCAATTATTTATTTAAGCAAATTTTGAAAAAACCCTCAGCACGGAGTTTTTGCTAAAACTTTTCTGAATCTAAATAATAATCCACTCAAGTCAGGGAATAGCCCCCATCAATCAAATTTTAAAACACCACGTAAAACCTTCAACTTTATAGAAGATGTGCAAGTTTGTACCTTTACCATATTTGAAAGGCTTTGGATATGCAATAAATCACAGGAAGACGTTAAGTGCTCATATTTCACACAAAAAGTAATTAGGATCTAAAGTGCAGTGTAGACATAAAATAACCACGTAAAACACGCATAATTATAATATAAATAACTATGTGTACGTATGTATAACCTCGTAAGTCGTATCGGCTTACGTAGGTTAGGTAGGTACTTATTTGACAACAATAAGTACCGGTCTCTCACTGTGTATCTAACCTTAGGTGAATAGTCCATGATAGGCTGCATGCGTAGACGCTCGTAGCCTCACATACAAGAAAAAAGTTTACGTCAAAGTTTTCGCGCCTAAATTACAATGCATAGATAATACAAACAAATTCTAATGAGGTTTAAAAAAAATAGTTCTTATTCGATACGTTTTAAAATGTGATAATAGAACTGTTTGGTGAAGATGCCGCAAATGTGCGTAGTTTTGTTTTTTGTTGCGGTTTTGGCGGCACCAGTGAAATTGGAACAGAGGATGGATGTGGGATTTCCTGCAGGATTATTATCAGTTTGTATGTGTTTGTGATTTTTATTTATATTAACTAAATATGTGTGGTTTTCTTTTAATTTTTTTCTCACGGCCTTTTTGTAAATACTGGTGAGATAATTAAGTTAAACTTTTTGTAAACTGAGTAAGTAGGTAATAAAAAATAAAAACCCAATAAAAACTAAAATAAAATCGTTAAACTATTTTCCGATAACAATTGTAATAGTAATTTCATAATAATTTCTTATCGGGGCCATACTTTCAGTATAAAACTCTTTTAAGGCTCCGTTACACGTTTACGGCAACTAAATTGATAAATAATATTTTAAATTAAAAATGTCAAGATTTATTCACATAGCAGAAACATTTTTTCGTTAAATAGTTACCTTTATTTTCTGAAAGATAATTTTGTTTGGGTCTTATGTTTTCTACAAATCTGAACCCCCAAGTCACCCTTCCAAAATGTTATTATCATTAAATTCTTTATTAAATACAAACAGACAAACAGAAGTCTCATAAAAAGTAAACGATGCCTGATGAAGGAATAGAAAGAAAATTCAAGAGAGGGACTTTTCGTATTCCCCTGTTTTCTGCCCCGCAATTTATTTTTTGCCATTCAAATGTATTCTGTAGTAATAATTTTTTTTTAAATAAAGTATTATGATATCGGACATGTCTATAGCAAGCCTAGATTTTATAAAAAAATATTGCTACAGCATTATCCAAGATTAAAATAAAGGAATACTAATCTTCAATCTGCGCACTCAGACAAAACTTCCTATGTTTGTAAATAAAAATAATATGTTATTAACAAATTGTTAAATAAGCATAGAAATCGTAAAAACACTATTAAATTAAATTAAATTATAATTTTACTATTTATAGTACCTTCACACATGACAGTAACTGTTCAAGTATCTGTGGTCGCGCCTAGTGCTGAACTTGTTCAACAATGTATTTTTTTAATGCCTGATAGGTTAGCCTTTGACTACTTTCTCACCTGATGGTAAGTGATGATGTGGTCAAAGATGTTGTTCAGGCTAACCTAGAAGTACTGGCTCTCAAGGACAGCTCCCGGAACACACCGTTGGGTGCTTGGCGGCAGATGTTCTACTTGAGTACTGAGGTAGCTAGCCAGGCGGGCATTCGCAAAATGCCCTACCACCATTCTGTAACGACTGTCTTCTTAAGACTACAACCGGGACCGCGACGACATTTTTTTTATCGTGACAGAAGAAGCACGATGCCTACTTGATGTTCAGCGGTAAATTCTGCCTATAACAGATCCATTGCAATCCAGCGCAATAAACAACTTTGAACTTTGAACATTTCGTCACAAGTAACGAACACACTGCGCCCGTCACACTGAAACATAGTAGTTGAGGCTCGTGTGCCTGTAATTTCACTGGCTCTCAAGGACTGCTGCGGGAACACACCGTTAGGTGCTTTGACAGATTTTCTACTTGAGGGTGGTAGCTAGCCAGGCGAGTATTCGCAAAATGCTCTTCCACCATGCAGTGGAGCTCAAGCCGGCGGTGGAGATCGAACCATGGACCTTCAGCACCGCAGTCCATAGCTATAACCGCTCGGCCATCATTGTCCTCCGAAACGTGCACGCTCAGTAGTAATGTCACTAGCAGTCACCCATCCAACTCATGACCGCGGCGGGCGTTGCTTAACTTAGCCGATCGGCTATACCACGGCCATAGAGAAATTCTACACGAAGCATCCTCAGGAGGTCTTGACCCTACGAGCACACGAGACATTCTCGATCGTGCGCTCGTAGAGTCAAGACCTCCTGAGGATGCTTCGTGTAGAATCGAAACGCGTCGAAAATTCTTCCGGTTTGGCTGTGTGGCGTTTGTGACGTCACGTCGGCTTAACAGGAAAATTAGACGGAATTGTCACTAGATATATGTTTTGTATTTTTTAAGTGTTTTATTAAAACATTAATTTGATATTTTCATAAAATATTAGGTCCTTACATATGAAATTGGCGTTTTTCGTACTGGCCACTTTAATCACGAATTTCTCCTCTTTGGTAAGGAATTCCAAATTCAAATTTGTACAGCTATAGACTCATGTATTTGTGCTTCGATGATCGTCATTCATTTGTTTTTTTTCTTCTGTTTTCTTCTGTTTGCGTCACTCATTTTACAAAATGGAAAACCTTAAATATCGCATTATTTACGAGTACGAGTTCCGCCGTGGCACTATTGCTGCGGAAACAACTCGAAGGGTGAATGATGTGTATGGCGGTCGTGTTGCAAAAGAAAACACAGTTCGTTTTTGGTTCCAACGTTTTCGTTCTGGAAATTTCGACCTGCAGAACAAGCCCCGTGGACGGCCTGAGACTCAAGTTGATAATGAAGAGTTGAAGGCTATTGTGGAAGCGGATCCATCGCAAACCACGTCCGAGTTAGCTGCAGGCTGCGATGTTAGTGATAAAACTGTTTTAATTCACTTGAAGCAAATTGGGAAGATTAAAAAGCTTGAAAGGTGGGTACCTCACGAATTGACTGAAACAAACCGGCAAACGCGCGTCGACTGCTGCGTTACATTACTAAACCGGCACAATAATGAAGGTATTTTAAACCGAATCATTACCTGTGATGAAAAATGGGTTCTTTACGATAATCGGAAGCGCTCAGCGCAATGGTTAGATCCTGGCCAGCCAGCCAAATCCTGCCCCAAGCGAAAATTAACCCCAAAAAAGTTACTTGTAAGCGTTTGGTGGACTAGTGCCGGTATTGTTCATTACAGTTTTTTCAAATCTGGCCAGACTATTACGGCTGATGTCTATTGTCAGGAATTGCAAACCATGATGGAAAAGCTAGCGGCTAAACAACCTAGGCTGGTCAATCGCTCCACGCCACTGCTGCTTCACGACAACGCTAGACCACACACTGCGCTACAGACGGCTACTAAATTAGAAGAGCTTCAATTGGAAAGTCTAAGACATCCTCCGTACTCCCCGGACCTTGCTCCAACAGATTACCATTTTTTTCGAAATTTGGATAACTTCTTGCAAGGGAAAAAATTCAACTCCGATGGGGCAGTCCAAATCGCCTTCAAAGATTTTATTGATTCCCGTCCGACTGGTTTTTTTAGTAAAGGGATCAATGAACTACCTATGAGATGGCAAAAGTGCATAGAAAATAATGGTTCATACTTTGATTAATTAAATATATTATATTAAAAAATATTCGACTTTTTGTTCCTCCCATACAAAACGCCAATTTCATATGTAAGGACCTAATATTTCGGTGTGTTCCGGCAGCAGTCCTTGAGAGCCAGATAAATAACAGGCAAAATGAGACTTAACAGGTATGTCTCAAGGTGATGGGCGCAGTGCAGTTCGTCACTTGTGATGAAATGCATCTGTTATAGGCAGAGGATACCGCTTAACATCAGGTGGGCCTCGCGCTTCTTCCTTCACAATAAAATTAAAAAAAAAAAAAAAAAAAAGTTATTATTAAATATGGATTTCTGCAAAGTAACGCCTGAATCTATTCATTAGTTCAATTCATTTATCTATGGAACGGCTAAGCTAACTTCGCTACGAGCGCTTCAAAATATTCTTACTGCAGTGGCTAAAATATAGTACCACCAACTTAACTGTGCAGTTCGCGAGGGCGCTGCTGGTCAAGGAAATCAACTACAAACTGTCACAATTTGAAGGAATGTTGTAGTTCTTTTTTCTGCCGCCTGAACAGATAAGTTGGTGGGACTGTACGTACCTCTCTTCAAGTGATAGTCAGGCAAGCTAATCATCAAGTGACGCAAATGCATTCTTGATACGAGCTGCAATGCGTCGCAATGCTCTCGTTTTGTAATTTATGCTCTTGAATGCACGGAAATGTTTCGCTTCAACTAGGACTAGGGAACTTTTCGAACATCTTCGACCACATCATCACTTACCATCAGGTGAGATGGTGGTCACAGGTTCACTTTCAGGAATAAAAAAAAGGGAGCATACCAAAGTATATGAATAATAAAAAAAAATACCTGACCTTATTTATATTTTTTGCGCGCATCTTGTATTTAAGTATTTTTGTTTGTAAATTTCTTTTAACTTCGTATCTTCACAAAACGTCTCGATTTCGATTTCGACAGATTTATATATTAGTCTTAAAACCCTAGTTTCCATAGATGGGAAGTTAAAAAAAAAATTTAGCCCGGTTTAGTTATACGTTCTAAACAAATAACTTAACCTTTCTTTCTTTTTTCTTTCTTTTTCTTTTAACTCAACCTTTTATTAAAAGATACGTTCATTTCGGTTTTGAATGTTGAGATGGATGATAGGGCTTGGGTGCAAGCTTCCCTCCCTGTGAGGTTGGGGGGCATAGGGATACGCAAAATTTCTAGTGTGGCATTACCAGCTTTTTAGTCTTCTGTACACAGTACACACAAATTAGTAGAAAAAATTCTTGCACCATCTTTAGGCTCTTTTGATGTAGCATATCTGGCTGAGGCCAAAACCACATGGGGACTGGCTTGTCCAAATACTGAGTTCCCAAAAATGTTGTCATCTCAGAAGCAGTGGGATCGGCCCCTATGCGAGCTAGCACGGAAAGATCTTTTAAATACGTGTCCTATTATCGTGCTCGTATTCTCGCTGTTTCTGTGTGGGAATCAGGTCTTGGGTACACAAGCCATTCCTTCTTACAAAACTGGTAACCTTATAGATCCTTCCGCTTTTCGTCTCGCTATTAGCTTACGCTTGGGTGCAAGGTGTTGTGTTGCACATCACTGCCAGTGTGGTACTGCAGTTGACCAACTCGGTCACCATGGCCTCTCCTGCTCTCGAAGTGCTGGTCGAACTTCCCGCCACGCCAGCCTTGACGATATCATTCGCCGGGCTTTTACCAGCGCCAATGTTCCAGCTGTTCTCGAACCGAACGGTCTGATGCGTAACGATGGTAAAAGACCTGACGGCATGACTCTGGTTCCATGGAAGTTAGGACGGCCCTTAGTGTGGGACGCTACATGCGTAGACACTTTAGCGCTGTCACATCTTTCTGAAACCAATGTGAGGGCTGGCGCCGCGGCTACTTCGGCGGAGCGACTCAAGCGGCGCAAATATGCTAACCTCGGTATGGGTTACACATTTGAGCCGTTTGGTGTAGAGACGTTGGGTCCGTGGGGACCGGGAGCTCATCGTATTTTCCAAAATTTATCAGAGCGCTTGGTCGATGCGACGCGTGATCAAAATGCTGGCACCTATTTGGCTCAAAGAATAAGCATTGCAATTCAACGGGGCAATGCTGCCAGCATGCTGGGCACGCTGCCAACTGATAGTGGGCTAGAGCACTGCCTATGAGTCCAAATGCTTTTATTGTAGTGTTGTATATAGTTTGTAGTATATAGTATATAGCAATAGCTGTAGTGTTGTATATAGTTTGTAGTATTTGGTTAATAAAGGCACACCGCCGGATAAAAAAAAATACCTTTCAAGTAGTCCTTGAGAGCCAGTAATTCTAGGTTAGCCTGAACACCATCTTCGACCACATCATCACTTACCATCAGGTGATATAGTGGTCAAAGGCTAACCTATCCAGCATAAAAAAGTAGGGTACGAGTTGAAGGAAATTAGATTTAAAAAAAAAAAATTTATAAAGATTGAGAATACCGCAATAAGTTTATAGCAGGCGAAATGATAAAAAAAAAATTAATAAAATTTAGACCGAAAGAAACTTAATGGGTTCCATTTTCAACTAAACGTATTGCGGGATTCTCAATCTTGTTTCGGTCTTTTGGTGCAATCGGGTTTAAAATTTTTAATTGACCGAGCGAGAACTTAGTTTGAGCGAAGCGTCTCTGCTTCAACTTATAGACATGCTTTGGTATGTCCGGTTGTTCTTCTCTACAGGTCGCATTTCTCAAACGATTCTTACGAAATTTTGTGAGCAGGTTTGATAAGTCCATAAAATTTTATTGTCAATTCAGTTTATGGAAATTTTTCAAAATGACGGAGATATACATGATAAGATGTTAAAAGTATGGATGCCTGCGTTTAATTTAATGGCAATGTCCTGCGCGCGTCAGTTGCCTAAAAGTGATAGGCTCTCTTTCTCTCTCTCGTATAATCAATTATTTATTTCCATGTTTTGGTAACCAGTATATTAATACGAGATACATACATTACCAAGTATGTAAAATTATTGTGTATTTTCTACTTACCTACCTATTTCTGATACAACTAGCCTTCGCTGGGGCCCGCGTGTCATTGGTTTCCTTAGACGTCGGCCCAAGATAATCATTTATTATTTACATTACATATCTAGATTTTTGGATTTATTGACCATTCTCCCATTAGCATGCGCAGTGAACCTTTATTCAATTGTAAGCTATGCAAGGGACTCGCGAGGTCTACAGCTCGGAGAGCCACTAGTATATATTTTATTAACATTTTAGTATATTATTTATGTATTAAATGATATTCTATCAATTTAATGATTACTTAAATATTTTTACAAATATTTGTTATTATCAAATATGGATTTGCGCAAAGTAACGCTAGATTATATGAATTATCATAGCAATATTTAGTGAATGACCTGTTTCCTTATTTTATATTTGGCTCAACGAATAAGCATTGCAATCCAATGGGGCAATGCTGCCAGCATGGCAGCATGACAGCATCGCCATGGGTACCCTGCTGACTGGAAGTGGGCTGGAGCGATCGTACTATCTGTGGGCCTGCAATGGGTTTTGGGTTGCCTAAATGCTTTCGTTGTTGTGGCGGGCACGCTCTCAACTGGTGCAACGTTTTTACCTGTGGGCCTGCAATGGTCCATATCATCAATTTCCAACTGGTGAGATTGGTGTCAAAGGGTACCTATCAGCTGTAAAAATTGCCAAATGCAAGTCTGGCATCTTTCTCTCAAGGTTCCGCATTGCAACAGTCCGTCAATGAAAAACAATTGTTCGTTTTTTTTTTTTTTTATTTATTAAACAAAATCCACAGCCATTAATTAAATATGCAATTTTTCTTATAAATATAACTTACGGCCAATTAAGGATTTACATTATATAGGTTTTCTATTAAAAAACAAACAGTCGATTGTGTGAATTCTTTTGACATAATTATGTAAGTGAGCGTCTCTCTACCTCTATCTGACTGTGTGTGTGTGTGTGTGTGTGTGTGAGAGAGAGAGAGTATGAAAGTCTCTGAGGTGTTGTGTGTGTGCGTGGGTAATATATATAAATAAGTGAAGTTTTATATACATTTATAATTTATATATATACATTAAGAGAAGTGTGGAAATTTTGAACTTTAATATTAAATATATATGATGTTGATTGTTCTGTAATATTAGCTGAGTAAACTAATGAAATTATAGTAATAAAAAAGAAAAAATAATAATAAAGATAGACACGTCTGAAGGGTGAATTAAGGATCCATGCGTAGCATTCCTAAATTGAACCCTCATCATGTATAACCCTATATACCTCACTTTTAAATACTCCCTTTTTATCATGAAAGATGTCTGTCTTTGATCATAGCTTCAAATTCACATTATAAGTCGGTCTTATCAGTATGTGTTGTTACAGTATATATATGATGATACGGGGATAATTATGGTATAATATACCCAAGTTTCAGATTTCTAACTAGTTCAGTTTTTGAAATAGACCCCGTTACGATAATGGTCTAAAATTTACAACTTTGACAGCCCACCTCTTTGTTGATAAAAAAAGTCGATTGTTTACCAAGGAAGCAAATAAAGGCGAGTGATTCTTTGAATCCGGAGCGGAACGAACGATTCTAAAGTCGAATCCTGTGTGCAGCCAGGGATTCAAAGTTACTCGATCGTAAAATATTTGTTGGTTCCCGAGAGTGACACTACTTTTTATCACTTTCTATAAGAAATTAAGTACCTACCTTAGTGCATAACACAGGAATAACAATAGTAGGTTTATGTTATTAGAAATAATTCGTTTAATGTGAACAATTATGAAAGTGCAACGTAACAATTTTACCACTACCATCCGTCGATTTATTTTATTAGCTTGAAAATTAGAAATAATCTCTGAAAACGTCATCTTAGGATGTAGTTTTTATGAAAGTATATATTATTTTTTAGGTTGTAAAAAAAATGATTAAGAAGAGCCTAAACAACAAAACAAACAGACTGTAACTTGTTCATACAATGGTTGGGAAAAATGTCTTTGGTGATTGGAACTTTTACTAAAAATATCCACATTCTAAATTCAAATCACTTTTAGTCCCTCAGGAATTAAAAAGCTATTTTAGTCCCTGTTTACGAGGAATAAATTAGCTATTTTCGAATAGATATGATAAAATCTACGAATAATAATGAAAAGAAATGTAATTCATGCTCAAAAACAACACAACGCAAACTATACCGCAGCGGGCGTGGCTTAAAAAGTGTACCGCGCGGCGCTGTCAGTTCGCCGTGTGGGTTCGAGTCATGCGGTTGTACCACGGGAATTTTCAACTGAATTTATCAATCTTCTTCTACGTTTTTTAATTCTGAAAAAATACCATACTATGTAGTAAAATGGTGGAGAAGCCATACGGATATAAAAAAATCGGGAATAACTTGTATAAACGAGTAAATAACAATATTTTGGAAAGCCATACTTGACTACCCCGGATAGTTTTATTCAACATGAATTTTACATTATGTCAAAAATAACTTCGGAACATTGTTAGTCTGAATTTTTTTTTTGTGAAAACAATTCTGTTTTTTTTTCGTATGCTGGATTTCTTATGTCAAACATGTACAACAAATGTCATAAAAAACTTTGATATAGGTCCTCAATTCTAATTTAGTATTTGTTCTTCTAATGACATAAAAATATCCTAGAAGTAGGGCTTAGATCTGACAACTGTCAAAGTGTCAGTTGATGTCGTATTTCCCAGTATTGATTTAATTTTTGGGATACAAAGGACATAAATATTACAAATAAATTGATTTTAGGTCTTATAGCTGTCATACGTAAGAGTAATTTCTAGGTACTTTTATTTCTATTTCATATTCATATTAGAAAAAGAATAATATGATATTAACTGTCATTTTGGCAGCTGTCATGCTTGAGATCTATATCTAGATAACTATAATGTAATTTGTACCTAAAACATAAAATTAAAACTATAAATACTACATCAACTGCCACGTTGATAGTTGTCAGTTGTCACACCTATGGCTGCGGTATTGTTACAGCGAATACGTATATTTAATCCATCTACTTAATTTGGTACAATGGAATACTAGAATAATAGTTCTGGGTATGCTGGGCACGCTGCCAACTGGTAGACAGCTGGAGTACTTAGACTGCCTGCAAGCCTGAAATGGCAGCTAGGTTGACTAAATGCTTTCGTTATAGTAGCTAAAAGTATTTATTATAGTTTGCAGCATTTTGTTAAAATACAAAAAAAAAACTTGATGTACTTATTCATCTAACACACGCAATAAGAAATTTTTAAAATCTAATTTAATTCTGAGTTATATCCTACTATCAATATTGACTTAAATAAAACATTTTTACTTGAAATCCATTTCTTTTTTTCAGCTCATTATATGTACTTATATACCGACTTTTAAATTATAGAATATTATTTCCAAGATAGTAATTCCAATCTACTGAAATAAATTGCATGAAAAACCTAAAATATTTTATTGAAAAAACCTGTTATAGAAAATGAATACGTAAACAAGCTTACATATTGTAGCATAACGCCATCCACGCGTATCTAAAGCTGGGAACGCACTACAGAGTTTCGGAGCGAAGCGGCTGTCACTACCTAATATGCATTTACAGAGGTGCAGAGCAGTGCTGCAGCTAAGTGGCGCGACTTTTTCGTTCACAATAGCAATACGGCGTAGCAGAACAGTTTTTCCAACTAATGGCAAAAATTCGAAATGTATGAAGTCGTCGATGTAAAATAATCGCGGTGTCTTGCAAAGAAGCAGATTTAGCTGAAAAATTAATATGTGTTATATTTGGGTGCAATATTTAACAAAATTCTCGTTCGAAAAACTCTTTTTCACGACTCTTCAGAGATAATGATCGATTGCACACAGATTTTAGAACCTAAAGTAAGGTCTTATGAATTGTTGAAACGTGGTTGGAACGTGAAATAACTAGATAATCTACTGCACCGTGTCTCTCCTTATAGTGCGGTTTACGCCATTGTAAATCCATACAAATTAATATTTCCCGAGCCGCGCCGTTTCGCTGCGCGCTATGTACCGCAGTAGTGCGGTTTGACCTTAGGCAATGACGGCGGTGACAACATCGCCTTGACGCGACCAATCAGATGCGATCATTTCTAAGCGCCAAATCAATTAACCAATCCAATTGAATTTGGAAAATAGTGCGTGTTTTGTTACTTGTGAACGTGATGAGGCCGAAATCAAAGCGTTCACCATATCAGAGTTATACTTCTTTACCTTATTTATTCGTAGGATAAAATGTATATTAGAAACACGAAGATACACAAGCTCGGAATAGTAGATTGCTATACAAGGGTCGGAAGGAATCAATGCCCATACGCAGCGAGGGTGGCTATAGTCCGAGTAGGAATTGATGACTTTCACCCGTGTTAAGCACTTTACTTTTCATTTCGGATATAAGGAAAGTAAAAAATAGTAGTTTTACTCAATTATTCAATAATAATAATAACATGAATAGGCAACTATTTAAAATTAAGTAATTGTGATATTAGAAATATTTGTGAAATTTAAAGTAAAATTTCGCTTGCAATATTTTTTTGCATGCAATATGTTGTTACCATGGCAACCATTGTTGTAAACCATTGTTGTAAACAATGGTTGCCATGGTAACAACATGTTTATGTTTTTTCGTTCTAAGGTACTCTGCTGTAACTGTAACCATGGCAACCATGGCCGGAATGACTTGTAACCATGGCAACCATTGTTGTAAACCATTGTTGTAAACAATGGTTGCCATGGTTACAAGTCATTCCGGAACAAGAGAAGGAAGCATTTACTATGAGTTTTTCCCACCCTTAGGTGGGAAGCAGCGTCTTCCACCCGCTATGCAGATCAAATAAACACTACTTTCCGAGTATGAGAAATGAAAAGATATTGTTTATCATTCGAAATCTGCGTAGAAAAGTGCTTTTTGTTCATTAGCGTGGAAAAGGTTTGTGAATTTTGAACGACTATGAAAGTTCCATAAAAAATACCTGATAAAACTTCAAATTTTAATAATATAAAAGTAATTTTACCATATATTTAACCAAAATGTATCCGTTTGTTTACCTTTTCTTCTTTTCCTTAGCATTTTCCTCGCTGAAGTGAGGTGAAAAATTGTGTGTTGCGCTCGGCAGCAAAGTTATTTTGCGTCTCGTAGCTTTAACACCTTGAGTACGGTCAGGATTCTATATTTTGCACTGCGCTTCGCTCATGGTTCAATTCGCGCCAAACTTTGCAGTCTCGCATAACCAATAACTATTGTATTATTTTCGATGAGCTCTAGACGATGACTCCCCACACGCTAGGGAGCAAATGGGAAGACCTCTCCCTTCCTAAATCCGTGGGTTCAAAGGAGGACGTTCCGGTTTATGTGATGATAGGATGATAGTGTTGATGTTTTCTTTCAGAGGGATGATAGGTACAAGGCTAAGTAGAAAAAAAAACTGCTTTCTACATCCCTTTCATCGTCCTTGTTTCATATTGTGTGTCGTTAATGGAAAAAAAAATGAATTTTTGGGTGCTTGTGTTGTTAGATAAGACGTACCGACCCCACATAGCTGGGACAAGAGTAGGAAAATTATGATAACTTAGATAGGTAAGACTCTTCAGCCGTGTTGGTGTGTATGTCACCGGTTTATTGTACTAACCGTTAGTTTATAATAAATCTAGTTAGATTATAAACTTTCGATATATTGTGAATGGAAACTAAAATTTACAATCTAACGTTTACATTTTCGTAAGATTATAAACTGACCATGTCCAGCCGTCAAATTGTAATTATGTTGATCAACAACAATTTACCATAGATCTACGAAAGTATTACAGTGGCCATAAGCAAAATACCTACGTAGGTACAGGTTTTTATTGTATTATTTTTTTGCTTATGTTTAACTTACCACCAGATATAGTAACACATAACAGACAAAAATAGTAAACGATCACAAAAATTAAACCCGCATTTTATTGTAAACTTATAACCAAAGTTTTATCATCTCGCTATATAATTTAAGCAAAATTGCTCCAAATAAATCATTGTTAACCCAAAAGTAAATAATCACCAAAAGTAGTATATGATTACCAAAATTAAATTCTTGTGGCTTGTTGTTGTTTTGGTCACAAGTAACCTAACGCTCCTCCTCGCTTCGCACTTCGTCGCACCTAAATATGACTTTGCCCTAGACTAAATGATATTTAACCCCTCGCTAAAATACAGTGATCATATACTACATTTGGTGTTCGATTACAATTTTTGGTAAAAGAACTAAGGGTATCAACGCATTTTATGGTGGTCATTGTTTTAAATCCCTTAGTTTTTTAAATGTAAAAACTCGAAATGAATATGGTTTTTTTTTGTCTGACTCTTATTTTTGATTGTAACTCTATGAAATGAACTCATGCCACCTATAACGGCGACCAATCAGAGGACGTTTCACAATTTCGCGGGCGATTTATTGTCAGACAGAGCAGTAATTGGTTCATTTATTTGTAATCTGACGGGTTAAAGATAGTTAGATTATAAACTGCCAGCTAGATATGGTCAGTTTATAATCTTACGAAAATGTAAGCGTTAGATTGTAAATTTTAATGTTCGTTCACAATCTATCGACAGTTTATAATCTCAATAGATTTTTTATAAACTAACGTATCGTACAATTATCCGATGTCATGTACATCCGCAGTGTCATATTCCGTCACAAAGCAGTATTTTGCAAAAACTACTGTGTTGGGCACAGTAACAAGTGAAATCACTGGGCTAACAAGACATAAGAACTAACGAGTGCAGAGCAGTGTCATGCAGAATGCGAGAACTGTGACACTGCAACCGTAATGCGTGACGCTTTCCGTGAGCTAAGCGTGCGAATGATTTGTCTCGTCCCTTCATAACATAAAAAGATGAACATGCATAGGTACTTAAATTCATTAAAACAGTAAAAAACCGACTGCATTATCATGTATTTATTTTCGTGAAGTGTTTTATCGTTCCATTGAAATTTAACCTGCAAGCTATAAATTTTAATGGAATCGTGTATAAAACTTTTCATTATTATACTCCACTCGATGAGTTTAAAGAAGAAAAAAATCTCAAACATGGCGTCAGTATCCGTCAATTTGTTTTTTTAATGTTTTTATGTACCTAATGTCACTTGCGCTAACAAGACAAATCTACAAGACAAATATGGATATCTCATTAATTAAAGACGGTTATGCCGTTTATAAGTTAAGGAGGAGTAACACTCTTTTTTTTGGGCAAACGTGAAATATTTTTTTTCCTGGCAGCAAGTCTCAACATGGATGTTATGGAGACGATTGGTAGATAATGTACCTTCTCAGTGATACCAGTAGATTAATTAATGGATTTAAGACTTGTTCTGATTAGCTAAAGTATAGTATGTATTTGGTATAAAGGTTAAACAAATATTTTTAATATTGTTATGTTTGCAATAATGCCTGCTAGGCGGATTGCGTAGGCGTTATTGCAAACTTAGCAATATTAAAAATATAAGGTTGCGTCATCATTTAGAAGTTTAAAACCAATTGCAAAAATTGCTCTTGTTTGTAGTACAACGTAAGTTGAACTATAGGTGTCATTCCATCCCAATACGATAATTAAATAAAGAATGAGAGGAAAAATTGGAGTTATGAGTCATTGTCATGTTAGCTCAAGCGGTCAGAGCATACCCCGGCTATAGGGGTAGATGGACGAGGGTGCAAATCCCGCACATGACTATAATTTTTTCTCCAGTAAATTTGTAATATGTATTCTAATTTTATAAAAAAAAGTGCTTCAATATTATCCTGGAATAAAATAGAAGCACACTAATCTTAAATATGAGCAATCAGATAAAATTTCCTACGATTGTAAATTTATAAAAGTAAATCTTTTTCTTTCGTAAATATGTAATTTTGTAATGTTAAACAAATACTTTTTTAATATTTTGAGAAAACATTAAATTAATGTTAAAGTATAACACTTAAAATATATCTAGTGACAAGTGCGTCTATGTCTACACAATTTTTTAAATTTTCAGTTGGGAACCAATCCCTTGTTCACCGTGGGTGCAAATTATATTATTAGCTATTGGTGCTCTAAAAAATTTGTAAGTAATTTTAAAATATCCGTTTTTTCCTCAATTTCTCTGTTTGTCCTTCGTTCACGTACAATCGTATACAATGTAATGACGTCAGTGCACCTTAGCCCTGTCGCATCTGCATGACCTGCCGCAGATTTGGGAGTCTCGAACAATAGGTAAACAATTGTCAAGCCACTGGAATAATAATGAGATGTTGATGTAAACAAAAAGTTGTCCTTGCATGTCACGCGGCGGCAAAGGTGCAAAGTATGGAAGGTTATTTTGTGGTTTAGAGTTACGTACGGAATTCGGACAATAGAACTTTTTTTTTTTAATATCGTTATATTTGCTATAACGCCTGCTATGCGGATTACATTACAAAATTACAAATATACGATAAGAAAAAAATAATAAAAATTTAATCCCATTACGATGGTTAAGGAACGATAGGAAAAATTTGAGTTATGAAGTCATTGTCATGTTAGCTCAATTAGTTAGAGCATACCCCGGCTAAAGGGGTGGATGGACGCGGGTTCGTATCCCGCACATGACTTAAAATTTTATATTTGTAATTTTGTAATGGGACTTTTGCTTTATAGATACATTATTGTAAGAACTTATCATTCTTTGTGTCTTTGAAAATTACAATATAGATATAGAGTTTTCTGTTACGGAACTAAAGTGTTATATAGAGCCACTGCGAGAAGTACAGAGAAGATATTCTTTTTGTACGTAGTCGCTTAATATGTTAAAAAATATATTACAAAATTATTACAATATTTGTTTAAATTATGTCTTTAGATATAAGATGACTTATCACTTGTCACCAACGTAATTTTCCAAGTAGGAGCAGATTTTGAGGAGGAATTGTCCAAGCAATTTTGTTTTTATATAATCACTAACTGCATAGTAAGCTTTCCTAATCAAAATGTTATTCACGTGCAACTTGAATTTTCCTTCTGTGAGCATTGTATGTTTGGGAACCTTACTGTAAAACCGCACACAATTCCCCAAGAATGACTTTTGATTTTTCGTTGTTAATCTAAAACCTGGCACCGCTATTTTATCTTTATTCCTAGCGTAAGAAACGAGGTTTAAATTAAATGTTATTCATTGGTTAATTCAAACTTGTCAGAGCACTTGGTCGATGCGACGCGTAATCAAAATGCTGTCACTTATTTGGCGCAACGAATATGCATTGCAATCCAACGGGGCAATGCTGCAAGCACGCTGCCAACTGGTAGTAGCCATCCTTCGTAGATTCGCTAAGGTCCATTTCATATAATTATATCACTATAATAGTTTACTAAACTATAAGCTAGTTTAAAGGTTTAATAAGTTTTTTTATTTTTTTCTTAATGTTATTGTGACGTAACTATCCCGAAGCCCACCTGATGTCAAGTGGACTAACTTCTGCCTATAACAGATGCATTTCGTGAACGACGAATTGCACTGCGGCCGTCACACTGAGACATACAGTTGATAAGTATCATGTGCCTGTAATTTTACTGGCTCTTAAGGACAGCTTTCGGAACATACAGTTAGGTGCTTGGTGACAGATTTTCTACTTGAGGGGAGTAGCTAGCCAGGCGGGCATTCGCAAAATGCCCTTCCACCATGCGGTGAAGCTCAAACCCGCGGCGGGATTTGAAACATGGAACTGCTGCACGGCAGTCCATAGCCAATGCCACTGAGCCATCACTGCTTTAATTAACTTAATTGTGCGTAACTTTCACAGACAATAGGTATAGTATAATGATACCACGGGAAATATTAAAAATGTATTGCGTTAGTCTCTCTAAAACAACGTGGCTCGATATTTTAACATAATGTATGCATAGTTTCCCTTCTGGCATGATAGATGATTATTATATTTTACATTATTATTGTTAAGTCAAGTTTTTTTTCTAATCTAAGATATCTATCACTGCTTTCGGGTAAAGTATAGACACAAGCCAAGAGCCAAAAACTATGTCAAGGACAACAATACTCCGTGCCAAAACGAGACGCCATTGCATTAAATTAGGTGATTTTTCAGCAAAATCTTACCTTGAGGAATGGTGCTTTCTTTTTGGGGCATAGCATTTTTTGTATGAAGTTTTAAACCATGATTTCCCGGAATAGGTTTCGCTTTTACACGATCATCAGAAGACGTTTACCCTTCTACTTTTGACGCTTGAAGAACTAGGTTTAGACGATGATGTTTCCTCCTTCGTGCCGGAGTCATGTAGCTTTTCATACACATCACGTCGATGAAGCTGAAAGTTCTAGCCCACTAAGAAGAAGTACCTAAGAATCTTCTTCTCTTTGTTCTTTTCGCGCAGAGAAATCTGGATCTGCTGATTATCTTTCTCAAAACCTCTGAAACAATGGTACTTAATTAAAACATACAACATAATACTAAAGTACTTTCCTCTTTTAGGGTTCAGTACCCAAAGGTTAAAAACAGGACCCTATTACTAAGTCTCAACTATCCGTCTGTCTGTCTGTAACCAGGCTATATCTCAGGCACCTTGATAGCTAGCCAGTTGACATTTTCACAGATTATGTATTTTCGTTGCCACTATAACAACAAATACTAAAGATCGACCAAGGGCGACTTGGACTCGCGCACGTGAAAACTAAAAAAAGGTTTTAATATAGTGTCTAATGTGTATAGATAACGGTAAGGAAACCTTCATGCACTACTCCGCTTCGCACTTGGCTTTTTTTTTCACTGATACGTAACAAACATTGGAATGGTTATGATTTACAGACCCACCAACTTATCTGTTCAGGTGGCAGAATAAAGAACTACAACATTCCTTCAAATTGTGACAGTTTGTAGTTGATTTCCTTGATCAGGAGCGCCCTCGCCAACTGCACAGTTAAGTTGGTGGTACTATAGGTTGCGTACAGTAGAAGGTGAAGCTTTATACCTACCTCACACTTTTAAAATAATTACTCCATCTAACCTGAAGTGAGTTTGTACTGAGTGAGACAAACGAGGCATTCCCTTAGTACTTCGTCCCCACTGAATCGAGGCCATAAAAATATATAAAAATTTTAAATATGGATAGTTCAATCAAATTTAAGTACATATGTTAATAGATCTAAAGGAGATTTTAAAATCAAGCCAAATATTGCGATCTTTGCGCTGCTCAAGTCAATGCGACTGTCATTGTCAATCGGCAGTGGTTTCTGGTACAGAAATCATGTTCATGGTAAAATGCTAACAACCTCTTAGGGTTGACTTCTGCTAGTCCTAACAAACATTTTGAGAAGATTTTTTTTTGTCTTTTAATGCCACTCCGACCCAAGAGCACCCGCCGCGGTTACACTGGATCGCGCCGTGATCCCTTTGAATAGAGTTTTGAATATTTACATCGAGCAAAGTAATACATAATATGTTATAATACATTACAGGCACAAGAGACTTTTGAAAACAGGTGGTCCTCGTGCTTATTCAAGAAAATTAAAAATAATCAAAAAAAAAGCTTCTCAAAATGTTTCTTAGGACTAGCAGAAGTCAACCCTAAGAGGTTGTTAGCATTTTACCAATAACCCTGTGTAATCACCACAGTAAGAACGGCTCCAGATGACAGTCTCAAAAACGAGGTCAAACTGTTTATACCACAATGATCTGTGGTCTGTACAGTGAAAGGATCCTGAAATTGAGTCACTGGTTCGTTGTAATTATTGTGATTAGGCCGGGGTTGCTATGTCAGGTTTGACCACAGTTCTTTCTACTTCATATTTACAAACCACCAAATTTGGCAATAGGCAACACTTATAGGTAAAATAGTTTCTGGAAGTAGGCCAATACGGTACAGAGAGATTATTGATCTGTCTATAGCACTGTGGTCTTCTATGTGTTATGGGTAGCTGACGGACTGAGAAACTGTTGGGACTGATTGGCGCAGTGCAGTTCGCCACTTGTAAAAACAACTGTTTTAGGCATAGGTTACCGCTTAACACCAGGTGGGCCTGCTTGTTCCACCACGAAAGCATAAAAAGAAAGTTCCGCATGACAAGCAGTGCCCCTATACTGAAACAGACTAAATATGAACGAAAAAAGAAAACGTTAAACCAGATCCCCATCATCCATCTATAATCAGTCATCCCCCTTCTATAATCGGACATCCAGGGTTACTCAGAAGCGCCACTGTTATATGGTGGACGTTCCATTTACCCAAACGAAGCGGTTTGCTTCTTCGTTCATCATACGAACCGCCGGGGAATGGAACACCCTGCTTGAGTCTGTGTTTCCGGTTAAGTACAATATGGGGGTCTTCAAAACACGAGTGAATAAGTATCTTCTGGGCAAGCGGGCTCCATCATCGATCGCATCATCACATAACATCAGGTGAGATAGTGGTAAAGTGCTACCTAGTTCGGTATAAAAAAAAAAACTAACTTTGGGTAACATAAACTGTGAAAAGTCTTATTATGCAGGTATAGACCGTTGTACTCACGGAGGCGAGCTTCTGCATTTCTTTTTGTGTAGTTGCAACTACTACATGTATTGACTACCCAAGGATACTTAACATTTTATTATTTTACTGTGTGTACCATTAGTATATACACCCACACTAAGACGTCGTGTACAAACGAGGCATACCAGTACAACATGCGCATTAATAGTTTACTGTGATGGGGCGCCCTTCGTGAGTGAGTTCATTTTCTTCTTTCTCTTCGTGCCTTTATCTCATGCAATTATTAACCCATCACTTACATCAAAAGCACCATACAAACCACAGATTACTACAAACCAATAATTTAGGCAATAGTACACTTTTTCCTCCATTCTTTTTACACATTCAATGTCGATTTCAATGCTTCAGCTCCAATAGACATAACATACATAAGCATTGGGTCTACCTACAAGAATATTACGTAAAAGCACAGAATAAAATGGTAAAAGGAGCTAGGCGAGACGTAATCGCGGGCGTCCCGCGCTCTCCTTGAAAAAGACCACCGGATGTGGTTGAAACTATAGTCGGAGCTATCAGACTTATTCACGTGAGTTATCCCGTACCTATTATTTACTAAAATGAGGTAAAAGGAGCAGCTTTAAGCCAAGCCATGCAGTTTGCTAGAACGAAACTGCGAACCCCAATTTTATCTGGGATTAGGGAAGATTATTTTTAGCTGATAAGATAAGCCTAGCCTTTGACTACCATCTGACATTATGCTTAGTAGTCGTGCGGTCGAAGATGTTGTTCAGACCTAGTATTACATGATCGCAAAGGACATCGTAAAGTACTTGGTAACAGATTTTATTCTTGAGAGACGTTACTGTTGTGAATGCCCATTCGCAAAATTCTCTACCACCATGCTATAACGACTGGCATTAAGACTAGTATACTACTTTGAAATAAAATGAAAATAAACTAAGACGTTTTGTTCAACTCACAAATTTACAAAAATCCTATCGTAAAATCAAATACTTGCTCAAATAACTAACCAAAATTCCGAAATAAATATATTGATGTAATTGCGAATCAGAAATAGCCCAAAAATAAACTTAACCGCTACGCATGTAATGTTGACACTAGCGACTGGCGACAGCAAATGCGGACAGGACAATCATGATAACGCTTGGCTTCCAATGCCAATAATAAAATAACGCTGTTATTAGTAAAGTGTTTGAACTTTTACAATAAACCCAAAAATTTTGAAGCAAGTGGGCTTGTTCTTCTCCGCATGGTGGAAGGGTATTTGTGAATGCCCGTCTGGCTAGCGACCACCCTCTAGTAGAAAATCTGTCGCCAAGCACCTAACGGTGTGTTGCTGTCCTTGAGAGCCAATAATTCTAGGTTAAGCCTGTTATCACCTTCGATCCCATCATCACTTACCATCAGGTGAGATTGTGGTCTAAGGCTTACTTATCATAATAAAAAAAAAGAAAATAAACCCACTGTCGCAGTAACCCCAATGCACCTTACTAGAATACTTCCTAACCCATATTATATAGCATAGGTATACCTATGTATATCCAATTCTCTCAATAGTTTGCATTTCGGAACTCAGCTGCCTTGGAATTAGGTCAGACCTAAGATCATTGGGTCAGGCTGTTTGCAATATACATTACGTCCAGTAACACATCTCCACGGAAACAAAGTCAACTCAAGTAGCTCAGCATTACTACCATATATTGAAGGTGACCAGATTCATGGTCTTAGTACTTTTAATGCAATAACATCGGTTACTCTGAGATTTGTGGAACGAATTTTTTCGTATGTAAATAGTCAATATTACAAAAATTTACAATTGTCGATAACGGAAGCTTTTCGACAAAAAGTCAGATATTTAAAGTTACTACTTTTTAATTACTTGCAACTGAATCTGACCTCAGAACAAGTATTACAAAATAGTGTTGTGAACAATGATCCAAAAAAAGGAAGGTTTTCAATTCTCTGTGTTTTATACACGCCTTTTTTATTGTATGTATATGTATCTTTTTTCAAGGATCATCCAAATTGGAGTATTATTTTTGGTTGGGCAGAGTATACCTCATTTTATTCCCGTTTAAATTTCATCAGATTCAATCGAATAGTTTTTTAGACACTGAATTAACTGTAAAGTTTTTTCCAATATGCCTATAGCTAATAAGGTTTGATTGTAGATTCGATTATAGTAACTGCCAATGGTGACCAATATTATGGGTATACATGAGTGAAATAATTGAAGAAACCGAACCAACTGTCAAGTTGTAACACAGAAAAGTATGACATATTATTGACTTTTTTGTGCTTGAAGTCAGATAGTTTTTCGAAATGTGTTTCCGTTTAAACTATTTTATTTAAGTTGTTTCAATAAAGTGTACCTATATCAGTCTATCTGTAGCATTAGCGTCCGAACAATATTATAATGGGAATTTTGAACCTTCGGAACACAATCACATATTTACTTATGTTTAAAAATATAATTTTAGGCCAGAGCAGACCAAACTGTTCTTGCATAACCAATAAGAATATAACTTGATCTCAAAAGAGAGAATCTTATAAAACGTTTTGTTTTGTGTGTAAATATAAACGTTAGTGCCATAATATAATACAGGGTTATTGGTAAAATGCTTACAACCTCTTAGGGTTGGCTTCTGCTAGTCCTAATAAACATTTTGAAATGAACTTGTTTTTTGTTTTATTGTATTTGACGTAATAAGCACGATGACCACCTGATGTTAAAAGTCTCTTGTGCCTGTAATGTAATATTTCATATTTTTTATTACTTAGCTCGATGAAAATATTCAAATAACTATTCAAAGGGAGCGTTGTGCGGTTCAGTGTTGCCGCAGCGGGCGCTCTTAGCTCGAAGTAGCTCTTACTACGAGACACAAAACTTTAAAGTGTCAGACAGTACTAGAAAAACTTATTGCTTTAAGTTTTGAGTCTCTCTGAGCCAAGAGCGCCTGCCGCATGCATGTTACCAAAAACCCTGTATAAGCATGCGTTTAGGTTGCCTAAATGCTTTCGATGTAGTTTTGTATTTAGTTTATAGAGTATTGTTAATAAAGGTATAAAAAAGTGAGGATTCTGATAGGTTATGTGGTTTTTTTTTCGTAAATTTGTCAGACAAGCAGATTGTCAGCTTGGTATTACACTAAAACCTGCGCTTTTAGTTATAATTGAACTGATACATCAGTAGCGTTGCTAATGTTCTGCCAGACTACCTGGAATGGGATTTGTAGATACCCTTTTGATAGCACTGAGGAATCACCTTCGGAGGAATTCCACATCTTGCTAAATTTGGTACTACTCTTACTACTAATCGGTAGTGACATGACCGTACAACAGTGGGATTAGCAAAAAAGGTTTTTTCTCATTTTAGTCCATACTGTTATTATAACATGGACAGTATGCATTAATTACTAACGAAGTAATATAATTGGAGCACAAAGTTTTGGCTTAAACGAGTATGTTCCGGTGGCCGAGTGGAATAGGCATCCGGCGTGAAATCAAAGGACGAAGGTTCGATTCACGCCCGGGACAAAAAAAATGTGTTCTAATAACTTGGAAGTGTGATTTGTAAATGTACTGTACTGTATCAGCCGGATCGTCCACTGCTGAAGACAGCCTCCCCCGTTATGGAGGGATTTGCCACAATCCCCACGCTTGGCAGACGTCTTGGGGATCGCAGTGTGAGATATCAGTTCCTCAAAAAGCGCTGCTGCTCACGTCCTGGTGTGTTACCCTTAGTCGCCTCTTATGACACCCACGGGTAGAGATGGGGAGGTGTAAATGTACTTACGATGAATTAACACTAAACTAAATTATTTTTTCAACAATACGCAATGCAGTGTATAAATAATAGCGCATAGAGTGTTGCAGTGTAGCAGTCGTAAATTCGCTGTGAGGTCGTGACATAGGTCGTTTTTCAGACGACCTACATTGCCGAAGCACCTTAATAGGTTTCGAATGACCTAGAGTACAGGTCATTGCACCATTGGAATGGTGCTGCATTTGCGTTGGGAGGTACCATTAGGAAAAGATTAAAAAATATCTACGGAAAATTGGGATCGCAAGAATATTAGCCTCTAAATTTATTTTCCAACATACAGTGTAGGAGAGGTTTCCTACATCACTCGAAATTATTTTATGCTAATAAAATAAAATTGTAATCTGCGCGGTTTTTTTTTTTATTTCTGATAGGTATGACTTTGTCCACCATCTCACCTGATGGTAAGCGATAATGTGGTCGAAGGTGTTAACAGGCTTAACTAGAATTACTGGCTCTCAAGGACAATTGTCGGAACACACTGTTAGCTGTAAGCGACACATTTTCTACTTCAGGGTGGTAGCTAGCCAGGCGGGCATTCGCTTGTCCTTCCACCATGCAAAAAATGCAATTTTATAAGCACAAGTAATGTTTATGCGCTAGCGTTGTAAAAGAATTAAAATTCCAAGTTTACATCAGTTCTAAAACAATAATTAACAAATAGGTATTACCAATTGCTGTAAGTTTTCTTTTATGTTTTTACTTAAATAAACACTAATTTACTACCAATACTAAACGCTGGTTTTAATGCACCTAGCATTTTATTCCCTCTAGTGAAAAATTGTGTTTTGCTCGTTCCAAAAGTAATTTTGCGTCTCGAAACTTTAAGACTTTCGCTACGCTTACTGTACTGTATCAGCCAGACCGTCTACTGCTTTACACAGCTTCCCTCATCATAATCCCCACGCTTGGCAGGCGTCTTGGGGATCGCAGTGTGAGATATCAGTTTCTCAGAAAGCGCTGCTGTCCACCTTCTGGTGTGCTACCCGTAGTCGCCTCTTACGACACCCAAATGTAGAGAATAGGGGGGTAGACATTCGAGCCCGGCACCCCATAGGCACGCTTAGGATTCTTTATTTTTACCGCTCACTGTGCTCATGGTTGAGTTTAGTTAGTTAAAGTTTGTTAGATGTTTAATATTGTGGAACCACCGAGTTAATATGTACCTTTAAATATGTAATCTCTCTTAGAAATGGGTTGTCTGGAAGAGATCGCTTTGAGCGATAAGACCGCCCATTGTAGCACTAAGTTTTAGTATTTGTTTCTTTTAGTTGTATAAATTATGGTGTAACAATTTACCCCCTTACTTATAAAAACATCGCTATGTAGTTGCTAAGTAATGGATAACTAAACAGTGTTTAAGTAATGCTTAAATATTTCTTACTTATAAACGCTACATAGCACCTGTTTAGCTAAGCAATGGATAATGAGGTCGAACGTATTTTAAACTGACAACATTGTACTAAAAAGTATTATGAATGACCTAAATGGCCAAATAGCATGTATCTAGTGCTAAATATTTTGAAATTAAAAAGTAAATATAATACTTTTCTTTGTATAGTACCACCAACTTATCTGTGCAGTTTTCGAGGGCGCTACTGGTCAAGGAAATCAACTACGAACTGTCACAATTTGAAGGAATGCAGTTGTAGTTCTTTTTTCTGCCACCTGAACAGATAAGTTGGTGGGTATGTAACTAAATCAGCTGATCAGAAATATGGGCGCCATCTTGATACTTAAAATTTAAACAAGGGTGGGACGGTGTTTAAATTGACAGCTGATTTAAGCAGTACTTAGGTACTTCATAAAGTTATGTAGCGTTTATGAGTAAGAAATTTTGCTAATCAGCGGCTAAGTAATGTTTAAAATTTAAGTAGCGTTTATAAGTAAGGCTGAAAGAGTTTATCTATCTATAAATGGTTCCATCCTAGAATTTTTCGCATCCGGTTTCAATACAAGTCCTTACTCGCACCAAATAACAACGATGCAACATTTGCATAGCAAATGACCGTTTATCTCGCTCGTAGTTCAAATTTTTCCTTTAGTTGTAATTTTTTAAGGGGCTAAATTTTATGAAGCAATGCTGAAACGCATGCAATTACGTTGTTCTATGAAAGAACGTCGTGCAAGTGAAAAACAGAAGAATAAATCGTAAGAATAGTAATAGTAAATAGTATTGAATAAACATGACCAAAATGGATCCTAAGTACAATGTATTTTTTATTTACAAATCATTGTTATAAGGTATACTACCCGTTTTTCTGTAATAACTGTATTTCGACGAAATGAGAGTCCGCCTATTTGTGGTCACAAGTAATCTAACGCTCCTAATCGCTTCGCTCGTCGTCGCACCTAAATATTCCTTTGAGATTTAGTGATCATTTACTACATTTGGTGATCATTTAATACATGTGTTCGATTAAAATTTTTGGTAAAAGAACTAAGGGTATCAAAGCATTTTACGGTGGTCATTATATTTAATCCTTTAATGTTATTGTGACTTTAGTGTAGTAATAGATATATACTTTTAGGTACCCTTTTCATAAAGATTATTTTTAAGGAGCACCCTAATTGTTAATTTTAATAAAGTTGATTTTATGTAAGTAATAGTAAGTACATGTTTCATTTGTCCCTCATTTTGTAGGCTGGTTAACATTGGTAAATATAGACCAAGAACTATTTATTTTACACAATGCCGATGCAACAGCAGGTACTCTATACAATCCCTAGGAATCGCATTAATTACCTAGGTAAAGTTTGTAATGGACAATAATATTCATAATATTTCATATTGCCTGGACGCCCCAGCTATACATTGCGTAGGTATTGTATATAATACCTGAATTGCCGGTAACATAAATACATATAGGTATAGGTATATCCACAACCTACCAGGATGCCAGTGTTGTGCGGCCAATGTGCATACACACCACACTCACTTCATATGAAATGCGACTAACCAAATAACTTTTTTTTAGCAGCGTACCACCATTTGTACTCTGCTAAAAAAAAAGTTATTTGGTTAGTCGCATTTCAAGACATTCAGCAGGATGACATGGACTTGACTAAGACAGTTCCACTTATATAAATACCCATATTTAAATCCCTACCGTATGCATATATAAAAAACATTCCATTTACCTACTCTCACTCACTTACCTTAACCTAGTTTCCATGCCCAATCGATACGATCATATATTATTATGTTTATTAGCTCTAATAATTATATATACATTTATTTTACAACTTTTTCCATAGTTAGTCTTCTCGTACGTAAATACATATTTGTTAAATAGTTGACTTTTAATAGTTCACTTTGTTTGCTACTGAGGAACTATATAGTTAGCTTACTTTCGGAGGAGGGCGTTGACATCTGCGACACAGTTTTATACTTCTGCAGGTGTCATCGATTCTCATGTGTTTATAACTAAATTGTGTTATGGTTCCAAATAAAAATTATTATTATTATTATTAAAAATTATTATTATTATTATTACTTTGCTCGTCTCATGACTTCATATGGTTAAAAACAAACTGTCAAGTGCGAGTTGGACTCGCGCACGATGTGTTCCAACCATTATCTATACAACATTAGACACTGTAGGTAACCTTTTTTTAGTTTTCATGTAGCGTACGGAACCCTTTTTGCGCGAATCCAACTCTCACTTGGCCGATTTTTGGTATTAAATGTTGTAGGGGTAACAGAAATACGTTATCTGTGAAAATTTCAACAGACTTCAACACTCCAAAGATTGAAATAACTTGTTGAAGTCGGTACCATGATAGTTCAAAAGTACCTATTATCACAATATTGTGCGCATGGTACCGACTTCAAAAAATTGTATCACGCTTTTGAGTGGTGAAGTCGGTGCCATTTTTAGGGTAAAAATATTTCATTCTTTTCAGTGTCCGTTGCTACTTAAGGGATTGATTGTCATTCACTGGCAAATAACTTTATCATCAAGATAGGAAAAAAAACAGTTATTGGAGTGTAACTCAAAAACGCCTCGACCTATTTTGATGAAATTTAAATAGGATCACACGGCAAGCATTAGCTTTCAAATAAAAAAAGAAACATGTTAATCGGTTCACCCAGTAAAAAGTTCTGAGGTAACAAACATTAAAAAAAAACATACGAATTGAAAACCTCCTCCTTTTTTCCTTTTTTTTATGGGATATGAGGGCAAACGGGCAGGCAGCTCACCTGGTGTTAAGTAATCACGGTCACCCACAAACATCCGCAACACCAGAGGACTCAAGGATGCGTTGCCTGCCTTTAAAATTCGGTTAAAAAGAACCGGCAACTCTACCAACATATCAGTGATTTAAAATCCTTACCTGAAATGGAACCTAACTATCATCTTCATCTGTTCCAGGTCCTGGCTCCAACAAGCTGGCTATCATCCCAAAAGCCCAGATGAAATACCTCTCCTTCATAGTGCAAGGCAATGGCAGGAGTCGGCAGAAGTATACCTACTGGAACGCTAAGAATATAGCTAAGGACCCTAGAATCAATTTTAAAAGGTTTGCAGACCTTTTTACTAATTATTCAACTTGCTACGTTGGAACTTACTTGGCAGCTTCGGATAAAAAACCCACACACCCTCACAACTTTATTGCCTAGTAACTAACATTTTAACCAAAAAAAACTACTTTAAATAGTACTCGTCACATCTCACTCAAATTTAAATGCGACAAAATTATAAGCAACAGCTTACGAATTTAAAAAAAAATAGCAGTACCGGTTACACCCTTCAGAGTTTTACGGTACCACACAAAAATATACAGTTGAAAGAGAACCTCCACATTTATTTGAAGTTGGTTAAAATAAAAACAAAATTGACAATGGTATCTAAAAATAACAATGATGCGCCAAATTTATTTTGATCTGATGAAAGATAACGAGCCTCTATTAAGCAAAAATTAAATAAGTTAGTAAGTCGCTTCAAGTTTTCAGAAGAGATCAATTTTTGCATGCCTGTCAAATATTTGATAAAGATAAAGATAAAGATCATTTATTTGCATACAACATGAGAAATTTCATACACACGAAAAAACAGCACATGTACAAAAGATGGTAAAAATAATGAAGTCGCTTTTATCATGTTCTGCCTACGAGGCGTGCAAATGTTGGAGAGTGGCACTATGCTCGTTACAATACTATGAAATCAATACTACTAAAATAAAAATATTAAAAATGCTTATAATGTCAAAGTAATAACTATAATTTCAATTAACGTCAAAGTTGCAACAAATAATATTAATACAATTTTCTATAGACCAATACTTAATGTCATATCAAAAAAATAATTTAAACAAATCTGTCATTAAGAAAGTCATTAATTTTGTAATAGCATTTGTGCAGCAGAAGTGCTTTAAGTTTATTTCTAAATAAGATAATATTTTGGTCTCTTATTGCCTTTGGAATCTTATTGTAGATAAGAGGTCCCATGCACACACACACAGATCAGTATCTTGGTGACAGCAAACTGATTTTTATTATTGCTGACAGACTACGCTTAGACCACTATCTCAACTGATGGTATGTCATAATGCGGTAGGAGATGTTGTTTAGGCCTGAATATGTTGTTCCTTGAATTACTGGCTCTCAAGGACAGCTGCCGGAACACATCGTCAGGTGCTTGGCGTCTATACTTCTCGAGGGTGGTAGCTAGCCAGCCAAATGCCCTAGTATCATAGTATAACAGCTGCCAGCAGAAGATATCAACGAGGCAGGACCGAATGGTTACCAAAGTAGCGTATACGCTCAGTATTAAATGCCAATACCGTTTACCCATCAAGTCCTTGCCGCAGTAAGTTGGTCAGTTAAGAATGGCTAGGCAAGCTCCGCTACGAATACTTCGAATTATTCTGGTGATAGATACGTGCTTCTACATCGTAATATATACATTGAAACTCCTCTGCGCATCAATTCCATATTTTGAAAAAGTGAAACAAATTGTGAGCGCTGAATTTTCTACTGTGTCTGGCATCGATCCCGCGTTTTGGTAATATGCACCAGTTTAGTTGTATACTGATAGATGACTGAAACACCATATATGGCTAATGGCAAAAAAAAACAGATAATATAGTGACTTTATTTTTCTTTTATGTGGCATTAGTTATTATTGTCCTATTTGTCACTATTTCAGCACTATTTTATAGCATAGTCCAAATTTAAAATTTCTTAGGTGAGTACGCTAGGATGAGGTACACAATAATTCGCGTGTGTACTATTATTTATTTACATATATTTTGGCATTTATTTGTCTCTCTAATACACACGTACATTCAAATAAAGCTTACAGACAACGGTACTCTTAACTACTTCCTAATATAAAATAAATATTTATACACACAGCTTTGCATACATTATTTTACAAAGTCTTGTTGCACTCTGGTAGGCAGATGGAAATGCGTCCGGATTGTATACCCGGAAGACGCGCGTTCAATACCTGCCCAAAGCTTACGCTCAAAATATTATGAATAAAAAATATTACGCTCCCAAAATCTGTGTAAAAAAACACCATTATACAATGACTAGATCTATTTAGTAAACGATCCAATGGGTATTTAGGCGCCCTTTACCCAGAAAATTCATCAGTAAAACATAAGTTTATGAATTACTCCAAACTGTTCCAGAAAAACTCTTCTCCTCGCTGTTGGATACCTGGACAGCCCGAACTTCCCCATTGGAACAATGTTAGCTAATGAATACGAAGCACTGGGGTACAATATCATACTGGTGGACAATCAGAGATTCGCCACTGTTCATTATTACCTGTAAGTACCAATACTCATAGCATTGAGTTTTTTTGGACAAGCTTTTCCCAGCCACAGCTTTTCAACGAGAGGTTTATCAAGTACTGAAGTCGAAGAAAAATCAAACAAAAAGTTAAGATATAAACTTTTATGTTTTAACATTCACACAGATCATGGGAAGCTCTGCTGCTGACGGTTAGGTACTTGGCGACAGATTTGTACTTGAGGGTGGTAGATAGCCAGGCGAGCGTTCACTCTGTGCCCTTCAACCATGTAAATTATAAAAATATTCCATTTACCTTTCGGGACGGAAATCCCTATTTAACTACTTATGCCGAAGTCAGTAGTGGCCCAATTCTCTCATTATTTCCTTTGTCGCTTGAAAACGGCATCCAACTGAAATATATAGAACAGTAATTATGTACCGGGAACTATCTTGCAATAGACATAAATATATTTAATAAATAATAATTCTATTTCAGAGCTACACGCCTCATGCGACCGGTTGGGAAGCTGGTTGCTCAAGTTTTAGTTCAGCTAACTAATGCAGGATTAGACCCTAGAAAACTGGAACTTCTTGGCTTCAGTCTGGGTGGCCAAACCGTCAGCTATATCGCCAAAAGCTACCAGCAAATGACCGGGAGAAATGTATCCAGCATAGTATCTTTAGAACCTTCTGGTCCTTGCTTCAGGACCTTAGATGAGACTGATAGACTTGACGCTTCTAATGCTGACTTCGTCCAGGTCATCCACACGAATATCGATGGCTTCGGTATGGCAACACCTATGGGCCATGTTGACTTCTACGTCAACGGTGGAGAGTACCAACCTTCAGATATTTACTTCTACCCTTGCACTTCAACTTGCAGCCATTTCAGAGTCCTGCCTCTTTGGTTGGCAGCCTTGAAGAATCCAGGGAAATTCTTAGCTATAAGATGTAGTAATATACAAGAAGCGAGAGATAGTAATTGTTACCACAATGTTCCTCTAGTTGTTAATCAGATGGGTTTAGGAATAGACAGGAGTAAGACTGGGATATTTTATTTGTCTACGGGTAAGGGACATCCGTATTATTTAGGGGCTAAGGGATTGAAAGAAGAGTATGCTTATTGGAGAACAATTTCGAATATAAACGACGGTAATGACACGGTGGTTTATACGTGAAAAGGATTTATACAATTTAATGGTATAGATAGGTAACTTATATAGAGATATTCAGTCTAAAATATACGCCCTCCCACTAATCGTGATTATTTATATTATGTGTTTGCATGTTTACTGTAAACTTGGAGGTACTTATAGAAATGTTATACAACAGTTTTACCAATAAATGATTGATTGATTGATTGATTGGACTCTTCCGTGCACTCCGCACTCACACTGCGATGACTGAGGAACCAATAATATTCACTGGTTTGTATGTATTGCGTTTATATACTATTTTGAATGCCAGTGTAAATATATTGGAGGGGTGTGTAGAATGATCTCTACTTACCTTATAGACAGAATACGTTATCTTTCAAAGTCCTATAATGTATGTTTAAAACTTTGTGATACATAGCTAGGTACTTCTTGCTCTCTTTTAATGTAAAATATAAATCAGTATTCATAAACTATACGCATATTGATGTCAGAAATGTGTTATGTGATAATTGTAAATATTGTGTGATCGTATGTCATATGTTGTCCTATTTTATATTACAAGTTATCCTGAAACAAAAATCAATCAACCGATCACTTTTTATTAATACCGATCAGTCTCTTTCGTTTTTTTCTGCTCTATCCGTGCGACTCGTCATTGGTGAAATTGTGGCAACACCACAGAAGCCACCCTAAAAAGAAGTTGATGTTATTGTGAAACCACATGGAAAGCAAACTCAATGTCTACTCAATGCAGAGTTTTATAGGAATAGTCTTGACATAAACTGTGAGTGTTTTATTATAACGTTGTTCCTTACCCTACTCACAACACAAAAGCTCGAAGCTCTCAATTAACTTGATTCCACTATTTTATTTCTTCTGAAACAGCCTATTTTTATATTACGTGCTATTACCACCTATTTACTAACAAACATTTGTCAGTGCAAGCACGTGCGTATACAATATGTCAATCGTACCCTTTTACAAACTTCATACCTAGGTAATATTAATATTGCGAACTATGTGAACTGCAAAGATATATAATATTTCAATAAAAAACCTTATTGATTTTTATGTTTTTATTTACCTTATTTTATCCAACCCTGATTATCATCTACGCATTCATTCACAGCATTTCCATGAACGACACCTCTGCTGTATGTGGGTGAGAAGATCAGAATCCTGCAGAGCTGATAATGTGCCGAACGGCTGAAGGCTGAATCTACATATTTAAAACTGATAAACACTCCTGTGTTTATAAGTGTTTATTATGTGGTGTGTTTATTGTGGCGTCGGAGGTTAAAAACTTACCCTAAAAATCTAGGATATCAATCCATATCACGAAAATTGTTTTTTTTTTTTAAACGTAGCCTATCTCACTGTTGTTAGTGTAATAGCACTAGGGGAGTAGAAACTGTAGAACAATTCACATACAACTGTATGTATTATATAAATTGAAAATATTTTACGTAACAAACAAAATTTGTACTTAAATGACTGTACCTACGCAAATGTCATATATCACAAGATGCTACTACAGTCAGTATTATACTAAAGATCTACAGGCCCGCGGGTCGTCCAATGAATCCGAGGTTAAAGTTTGAATACATCAAGGTCCAGCTCTAAGCCCTCAATTGTTTAATCTTGTGTTAGATTTATGTCAGAAGATTACCGAATCCTGCACCACGGTGCTTTGCTACTTGCAGACATTGTCATCATCGTAGTCTTTATAAGCTGTGCAGAACGACGTATGGAACTGGGTAAACGCCATGGAGAAGTACGTCCTAAAGATGAGTCAAGAATTTTTTTTTAAATCTTCTTGGTCTGTACAACCACTGCGTCATATTTTTGCCTCGAAGCAACAGTTTGCAAATATCTGTAGCTAGTGAAATTACTAGGCGAATAACATCATATATAGTCACGAGCGCATTAGACTGTCAAGAAGAATGAGAACGGTGACACCTGAATGGCATATGGCAGCCCTCGATGGATTTCTCGGGTTTTTCATTGTATTTACATCCGTACCTTCGCGGCAAATCACTCATCTTTAAGTATTTTTTTTATATCGGAGGTGTGTCGTATACGCTTATATACGTCGTGGGTTATACGTTAAAAGGAACTTAATCGCGATAAAGTCGGATATTTTATATACCTCGCCGGTACGACCGAGTTGCATTGATCGTGGTCACGAGGGGACTGAAGAGGCGGGTGTCAACGACTTGAAGGGTGGTTTTTTTCTTCAACTACCCGCATTTAATTTAGATATGTATCGTCTCGACACACGACTGACAACAACCACAGGTCTTAACGAAGGTACAGTCCCAACAACTTATCTGTTCAGGAGGCAGAAAAATGAACTAAAACTTTCCCTCAAATTGTGACAGTTTGTAGTTGATTTCCTTGACCAGTAGCGCCCTCGAAAACTGCACAGTTAAGTTGGGGGTACTATAAAAAGCGTTTAATGCATTTCCTTGGTACTGGATTCCAAGTGCAGCTAACTTAAAACCATCCTCTCGATTGAAATTATAATATTTTCTTATTTCAATAGCTTCTCTTACTAGTCTAGAATATTCCGTTGATAGGACTTTCAGGTCGTGACGCTCGATCCGGTGGCCAGGTCCTGACTCTAGCAGATTTTCAGCTGTAGCAGATTTGACGATGTAGGATGAGTGTAGGCAAATCGAAACAAGAAATACAACGACAAAAATACCGAAACACAAAAGCAATCAAGTAATTTAAAAACTTACGTACTGATTGCGAATTGACCTCTTACAGCCGGTTTGATCAGTGACTAAACACATTTTACTTCGTGCAGTGGCTTAGATCGTAAAATTTAATCTGAGCACGCGGAACTACATGCAATCATTCACCGTTAAAATATGACGTAACAAAGCTGTATGGAAACTATGAATAAACATCCCTTACAATATTAGTCTGAATTAAATAAAAAAGAAATACCGTCATATATAAAACGCCTTAAACATATCAATGTCAAAACTTTGCCTGTACAATTCATACGATTCTAATCTGAACAAAAAACCTTTACATCGGAAACGCAGCCTCAAAGTAATGTTACAAATATCTAAAGTTCCCCGTGGACATGGGAAACACTTACCCTATATAGACCTGCCTAAAAATAAATGTAATGGCTTTATTTAATTGTGTTTTTCACTAATGATAGTTTAATTAAAAAGTCATTGTCTTACGTAATGTTTGCTCCCGGAAAATATGTTATCATTAATTCAGAGTTATTAGTTTTAATCTTCTGCTAATAAAATCAAATAACAAATATATAATTAAATAAATATTGTTTACAACATGTGTCGTATTCTTGGTCGTTTCTATGAATATTTATTGGGACCCCGATGTTGATCCTGAGTTTAATTATGTTGTACGATAAGTTTTATTATCTTTTTCGTTTTTTTTCACTCGTAAGTATAAGTTATTCAGTTTCCCTGTTGAACCCAACTGGCAGGTGGATATTGTACCTGATATATTGTTTATAAATGTATTATTATTTTACATTTTTATTTATTAGTTATTATTTTTTTTATATTATGTTTTTTTATATAAAACTTGCAAAACCAGAATAATACATACTCAGTTCACGGACATGCATGCAAAATTGAACCTAGTTTGAACACATGTTATTTTTAATACATGACGAAACTACGTATAGTTAGCGTTACGAAGGCATATCGGTAAATAATCATTGAATTAATTTGTTAATTCTAAATTATTTTACAATAATCTATGCTGTAACCTGCATAGTATCTTGATAAGGTGTATGAAATAAATTATACCATCAGCGTCCGTTATATCAGAGATGCCCTTCAATTACCAAAGTCTTTTGGTCAAGCTTAGTCAGTATACTCAACTACTCAGCTGCAAGTTCCTTCGTTATAGGTATGTAAGTTTACGTTATATCATAATATGATATGATATAAATGTATCTAATCATAATATGATATAACGTAAACTTACATATATTATACTATTTTACGTATATTATACTCATAAAAAATGTTTTTATTAATTATATCAAGGAAGCCGGAAGTCACTGTTAGATGCTTGGTGACAGATTTTAGTAGCGACTATGATATGGTCGCCACTAAAACCTGTCACCAATCATCTAACAGTGTGGTCACAATCTAACCAGACGATGCACCTAGGCCGAGGTTATTTTAGGATCACATAAGGATGTTGGAATCCGCGGCTGAGCCGTAGCCTCGTCTAATTGGAGCTTGACGGAGTTGATTTTTTGAAAATTACTAAGCTAGCTACGCTACGAGTGCTTCTTAAGCTTCGCTGTTCGTTATATTGTGCTGTGGTCAAACTGTCCCAGAGATGTGGAGCACATTTTTTATAAATAAAAATATAAATCCTTAAAATCGAGAGATATGTAATAAACTTTTTTTTTGCCTCTTTTGTTAACTCGTGTTTTGTATCTTACAACCCTTAAGCATGCAGCAGGTTTGAGTTGATATATGGGTAACTTGAAGTTTTTTATGGTAACACTGTAAATCGTATGTCATAAGAAATGACACATGACGTGACGGACGCGCTGACGGACGGATAGAGGAAAAGAAGGGGAAAGAAAATCCTTGGCGATCATCTTTTCTTCAATCTTTCAAAATGGTGTTTCATTCTCGCGGGTTTCCTTCTAATTTTCCCCTTTTATTAGTGAAATGAGCTGCGTGATAAGATAACGCAAGCAACAAACAGACATTTCTTCGTAGTGCTATAAAAATTGTGTGTTACAAAAATTTACTGTGATAAATCAATCGTGTATAATAATTGCGGCTGTGCATTGAACAAATCAATTTTTTGTGTAATGTTTTGTATTATTTTTGGGACAACTTATGTAAGTATACTGTTATTTATTGCTGTTTAAAACATCCTCATTTTCTTCGTGAATCCAGCAATGTATGTTTTTCTATTACTTATTTTTTTTCTATTCAATAAATCACCAATTGCTCTACCTGTCTTAATCAGCCAGTAGTGTTTATTTTTGCTTATGTTGTCACGCTATCAAGAAATAAAACCAGTTTTTACCAACATCAAGGTCGCCCATACGCCATCGTCGTCAACGATACATGCAATAAATAACTGTGCGAAGCCATATTCTATTTTTCTGCTACACAAACTTGGCATTGAACTAATATCTTGATTTGTATGTAATTGATGTTGCCGAGGTGCTCATTGATATGTTTTACGAGTAGGAAACGATCCAATGAGTAGATTGAGGAGCTATTACTGTCCAAACCATTATATATCTTCATATTATATGCCTGGAATATTCAATATATACCTGAATATAGTATTAAAAAGTAAATTGTGGTACTTATCTCAGATATGTACTACTATTTAAGTTTTGGTAAATATATTAACTTGTATATAATATTAAATATAGATAATATACTTAGCTCTGTAGTGTCAATTTTCATAATACTGTCAAAGAAAGGACTTCATAAGTCCAGAAAACCTGCTAAATTAAATTATTCTATTCTTGTAGTAATTGTTGCATAACTTTGCCTATCATAATTTAGTATTTCACAAAGCAAAACTCTTGCAGAACTACTACACAGGACTGTACCATGTTGGCTGTAGTTATACTTGAATCTATATTAGAACAATATATTTATTAGAAAGGGGCTGATAATATTAAAAGTATGTACATGGTTGTTATGAGTATTTTAATACCTAGGCTTTAGTAGATTATGCAGTTACCTAGACCACTTTCTTGCCCTAAAAGAAATCTAGTAAAAGTCCCTTCTTTAAATTTACACAATTTAACACAAACATCTATGTACATCACCTTGGTAAGATTATTTTTGAAATTGGCAGTATGTAGGAATCTGAAACCCTAGCTTATACAGGGAATATATCCTAGGAATCTTACTTGAAGGGCTAAATAGGGTCTTATTAACAAAAGTTGTCTGTATGACCATACATACATCCCAGATGATATTGTGTAGAATGTTGACACAAAAACAAATATTTATTGGGCTAGAAAATAAAATGAGCTAGATTATTTTCAGGGGCCAACAATAAACTTTTTAGACCATAGCAGAGAGTCATTGTCAAGAGCCCATTGAGACAAATACATATATATATGTTTCATGCTCACAAAGTTCTTGTTCATGCACAGTATATGTGGACTATAATGGCTTTTAATGGTTAGTGCATAAAAGCCTGCTTTAAGCACAAGTGCTTAAAAACAGATATTTTTATTTAAACATATTTAGAGATTCATTGGGAATCATTTTCCCACCTTATGGAAACAGTAGTCTGTAAAAAAATGCTTTCATTAAGAACACACATACAGAAGGACATTATACTAAGTTTTGGGTATGGCTTAATCCATGCATATCATAGATAATGAGAACAATATAATATCATTCATAAATGGACAATATTGTTCATGCGTATGCCAAATTAATAACCACCCACCTATCTGACGCAAATCCTCATTAGATATGCTCTTGGCCATTGTATACCTGATACCTGCCAAGTAATCAGGGTATTGCGATAGTGAGAAAAATTTTGTGTGCGTAATGAGCAGCAGCATCCCAGTCACATTGACATTAGTAGTGACGTGAGCATGAGTCTATTCGGTGGCACTGCAATATAGAAGCACATGGTCCACAATCTTATCTCTGAACACAAAACCTGCCCAGACAGGATGTATGCATGTCTCAATGAATAAGGTACAAAAAAAAACATTCACTGAACTACAATTATTATCATTGAATCTACAGTTGCTTATTTTGGTTACATTATGATAACATATTATATTCTCAATTTATCATCCCCATCTTACAAATTAAACCATATGCAAACAAAACACTGGCTTAATTTTTATAGTATTTTATTTCTGTATACAAACTTATCACAGGTGTTTCATTTGTTATATTATTAAATAAATATCACTATATATATACCATTAGTATCCACCATTAACTAACATTACTGTATACATACATAAAATCACACGTTTTTCCCGTTGGGGAAGGCAGAGACCACAGATTACCACTTACCACGATACTTACTTCTCTTTCGCTTCATCTACACTCATCAGTCCTTTCATACATGAGCGTCGGTTTAGGGTATTCCTAACCTTCAGTATCCTAATGTCATTTATAAAATTTTTATAAAATTTGACAAATTTTACTATTAAAATATTCTAAATGCACAACTGCACAACTGCAACTGCAGAGTTCAGCAAAAATGGTATAGAGCTGTGAATGGCACTTAGAGAAGAACATCATCGCTGTCTTATAATGAAACACCGGTTGAAAATCAGAAATAGAGTAGAAGTAGAGCGTGAAGGCCGCTAGGGCCGGAGTTTGCGTATCTACCAAGCGTGTCTCTCGCGGTACCAAATAAAGAGGACCAGAAGGGTCACTCCGCAAATCTATTCCAATAAATAAGCGGCTCTAGCTACGAAGCAATAAAGTGTACTTCAGCTCGCAAAGCATGGAGTAGCTAATATTTATATTCACCTACAAGTCGTCTCTCTTTCTATTGCATAGCTCTGACCTCTTCTGACGCAGCACGCACTGTACAATAGTCCCGTCCGGACGGGTACGCCGATGTATCTGTAGCGAAGTACCTAAAGTGCGAAGTGCCAGTCCTTTTCGCGGCAAGTGTGTTGTCCATGAAGCGAACATCGCTGAGCGAGAATAGCTCTTGTCGCCGCGATGAAGTAGTGGATAGCGAGTTGTCGCCGGCGGCAGTGTCCAACATTCAGCAATCAACTATTAATATTATTATACATCTCTTTTGTTGACAGTAGATATATATTTTAACCGACTTCAAAAAAAGAGGAGGTTCACAGGTCGTCTGTATTTTTGTACATTTCTTCAGCGGGAAAATAATCTACTCGCTTTCCCGCCGGAGCGGGTGGGAGGTGGGGAGGCCTATAGTACTTCAGAATGAAATTCTTGAACAACATATTAAAATCAAAAATACAAACTAGTAACTACATAAAAACAAATGATCATAAGTACGAAACGACTTTAGCAAATCAGGGTTCGGAAACGTGAGTAGTGACTTCACGCTGTAACGGCTGAACTAATTTGTATGAAACTTGGCGTATATATAGATAGTTCCACCATTGTCTACGTGGGTGAAACCGCATGGCGAAACGAGTTATCAAATACCTAGTGTTAAAATGTTTATATTCACCATAATAATATATTATATATGATTTACATTCTTTACACTATCTTGGGCGGCCTATTGTGGCGTATTGTCTCTTGGTGTTCCGAGTAAGAAGAACAAATATAGGCAGATACTGCGACTGTGTTTAGGTATTAGCAAAGTCAACATACCAAAGATAAAATGAACAAATGTCTTTATGACGTCATTCGGCGTCACTGGCTCGTAAAACAATCAATTTAACGAACGCCCTGTTCGTTTATATACGGTATACTGATTTCCCTGTTACTTACTCCTCTGACGCAGTAACCCGAAGTGCGTCTTGGCCTCAGATACAAGAGAACGCCTTCTCGGTCTCGCGCTGCCTCTTGCCAGTCGAGAGCTTGGAGCTCGCGCAGGTCCGACTCAACAACGCCAATTTTTTTTGTAATGTTTTTGTGACGGAATTAGCTCGAGGCCCACCTGATGTTAAGCAGACTAACCTCTGCCTATAACAGATACATTTCATCACAAGTGTCACGAATTGCACTGCGCCCGTTACCTTGAGACATAGTTGTTAAGTCTCATGTGCCTGTAATTTCACTGGCTCTCAAGGACAGCTGCCGGAACACGCTGTGAGGTGCTTGGCGACAGATTTTCTACTTGAGGGTTGGTCGCTAGCCAGGCGTGCATTCGCAAAATGCCCTTCCACCATGCGGTGAAGCTCAAGCCCGCGGGATTCGAAGCATGGACCTGCTGCGCGGCAGTCCATAGTCAATGCCACTGAGCCATCACTGCTTCAAATCTGGGCCGACGGGTCGGCAGCCGCTTGGAACTCCCAAGATATGCTTTCTTGACATTGCGATCCTCCCCCATTCTCTGTACGTGGCCCACCCAGCGGAGTCTGTAGGCTTTGGTCTCACTCATGATGTTAGGCTCGCCGATCAGTTGTTCGATCTCCTGGTTCTTTCGCATACGCCAGCTGTCATCATCACGTTGGACCGGGCACAGAATCTTGAGCATTATCTTCCTGATTTCCCTGTTGCTAATTATTTAATATTACTATCAAGTTCCTATCGTATCAACTTGGAGGTGTGTCATCCATGAATCCGACAATTGAAGCGTTCGTAGCGAAGTTTACTTAGCTGTTCTCAACCGATCAGCAAAGTTAAGCAACGTCGCGCGCGGTCATGAGTTGTATAGGGGACCGCTAGTGACATTACTACTGAGCGTTTCCGTGCTTCGGAGGGCACGTTAAGCCGTCGGTCCCGGTTGTTGTCTTAGGATCGCAGTCGTTATAGCATGGTGGTAGGGCATTGCGAATGCCCGCCTGGCTAGCTACCACCCAAAAAACCACCCAGAAAATCTGTCGCCAAGCACCAAGCACCTCCAACGGTGTGTTCCGGCAGCTGTCCTTGAGAGCCAGTACTGTTAGGTTAGCCTGAGCAACATCTTCGACTACATCATCACTTACCATCAGGTGAGATAGTGGTCAAAGGCTAACCTATCAGGCACAAAAAAAAAATATTAGCAAACATTAATTGCGCGACAAAACTTTAGAACGAATAGCGATAGTTCGAATGCTCCCTTGTGTGACACAGATAATGACGCTCACTTGCCAAGATAATATGAACAAGTCCCGACTTACTCGTAAAGGAACGTCAGTGGCTCGTAAAGGAATCAATGTAGCGAATGCCCTGTCCAATCAGATAGCACATTTCGGATTTCTCCAACCTTTACTACTCGGTTATTTACACTGTGACCGGAAAAAATGGGCCAGAAGTTAATACAGATACTTTTCCTGAAGATTGTTTCAACTTGAAGATAATAATTTGAAGCGCTCGTAGCGAAGTTTGCTTAGCCGTTCTTAACCGATCAGCTAAGTTAAGCAACGTCCGCCGCGATCATGAGTTGGATGGGTGACCGCTAGTGGTATTACTACTGAGCGCTTACTGCTTCTGAGGGCGCGTTAAGCCGTCGGTCCCGGTTGTTGTCTTAAGATGGCGGTCGTTATAGCATGGTGGTAGGGCATTTTGCGAATGCCAGACTGCCCTACCAACCTCAAGTAGAAAATCTGTTCATCTATGGATGTGTTCCGGTAGCTGTCATTCTAAGTTAGCTTGAACAACATCTTCGACCACATCATGATTTACCATCAGGTGAGATAGTGGTCAAAGGCTAGCCTATCAGCTATACAAAACGTACGATCAAACAATCGGACGAATGTTGTGCGATCATTGAACAAAGAAGACATTCTACCAATCGCTTGTCGATGTGCAAAGCAAATATCGTAGGCGTTTGATATGTATTTATTAATTGTGTTGTGAGGGAACACGCACGAGGCCTATCTGATGTTAAGCGGTAACCTCTGGCTATAACAGATTCATTTCGATGAAAGGGACGAACTGCACAGCGTCCGTCACGGTGAGACATGCAGTTGTTAAGAGTAGAGATCATAGAGCGCTTTCCATAGAAACGTAGTTTCGTCATATTATATATATACCAAGTGTTCAAACTCTGTGGAATTGTGTACGCATATTGCCTAATATCTATGCTTCTGGTTTTATTATTAATTTTATCTTCAAATGTCAAAATAGCAAACCATACAAAACGACCTTTCAAATTATTTTTGAAAATACTTAATTTTAATATGGTTAGGTTTGCAATAACGCCTGCTATGCGGATTTCATTACAAAATCACAAATATACGATAGGAAAAATTTAAGTTATGTGCGGGATCCGAACCCATACTTAATTTTACGGAAATCTGGCAAACCAGAAGCATAGATATTAGGCTCAAGGATATACACGCACAGTTTCACCCAGTATGAACACTTCGTATTTAAAATATGACGAAACTACATTTGTATGGAAATCGCTCCTTTAAGTCTAGACACGCCTCTGTCACTTCCTTTTTTTTTTCAGAAAGTAATTATTATATATAAAATATGACCCTTAATATCACTAAAAATAGAAATTATTACGGATGGAAAAAGATAACTTCCAGCGGGACTTGAACCCGCAACCCCCAGAATACCGTCCTGGTGCACTACCAATTGTGCTGGGGGTTGCGGGTTCAAGTCCCGCTGGAAGTTATATTTTTCCATCCGTAATAATTTCTATGTTTTCGCTTAGCATGCGTCAATGCTCCTATAAAAATAATACTAGTCAAATCACTAAAAATGCCCGTTTAACCGCCATAATCGGATTACCTATAGACAAATATGAAAAAAAATAACTTATCAGTTTACTTTTAGAGTAATCAGAATAATACTAAACATCGATCTCTGGAAAGATCATTTTTTTTAATGCCTTATAAGTTAGCCTTTGACCACTATCTCACCTGATGGTAAGTGATGATGAACCAAATGAGCTAACATGACGTGACGTCATAACTCAAATCTTTCCTATCGTTCCTTAACCATCGTATTGGGATGGTTAAGGAACGATCGCAAGTGGTACTATAGATGTCGCTCCATCCCAATACGATGGTTAAGGAACGATAGGAAAGATTTGAGTTATGACGTCATGTCATGTTAGCTCAATTGGTTAGAGCATACCCCGGCTAAAGGGGTGGATGGACGCGGGTTCGAATCCCGCACATGACTTAAATTTTTCCTATGAAAGAAAGAAAGAAAGAAAGAAAAGTATTTTATTGCCACAAAAAATAATACAGTAATTACAATTATCATAAACCTAAATTTAAACATGATTGGCAATAGGGGGTATGCTCAGCACTGGGCTGCATAGACACTAAAGTCTATACAAGGCTGATTTTCAGCATACTCCTTTTCTCGAATTAAGGTGTTTTTCGAGTAATATTAGAGTAGCGGGCTACTTATTTACATTTGGTCTTAATTATAGCTGTTGTGTTGTACATACGTATACCATAGTTTACAAATATTACAAAAAAAAGTTACAATATTATTTTTAACATCTGTCAACAACAAGGTTACGTTAGCGAACTAGCTATTGGAACCTGATGTTGAATATTATGATAAATCTTTAAAAAAATCAATAAAACTAATAATGCAAGATTGTGAAAGTGAGTAGGTGTTTGTGAGGGTGCATTTATTTAAGGGTTACAAAGGTGTGTAAGAGGGAACTTGGCGTTATTTAAATTTAAAGGTTGATTCAAATTGGTGATTTTGACGTTCTAGAAGAATCACTTTGTATTTTTGTTTGAAGGTAATGGAACTCATTTTAGTCTTCATAGGAGGCGGTAGGTTATTCCAAATTTTAGATGCACTATATTTGAAACAACCTTTGAAGCTAACGGTCTTGTGCTTAGGGATAGAGAGTAGTAATAGTATATTTGTGATGTTGTAATGTAATCCGTATAGCAGGCGTTATTGCAAACATATCAATACCAAACAAGAGATCATTGAAAGCCAGATTCTTGGAGATATGGTGACCCTGGCATGTTATGACTTCACGCGGTGAGTCCGCCATTAATGACATCATAGCTGTCTTAGATCACTTGCTAGTCGGCTGACTAACAATCTATAACCGTTTAGTTGTTTATATTGTTTATCGAACAATGTGTGATCAAAGAAAACTGCTACTTATGATGTAGTCCTGACCGATTTCGGCCACAGCGACTGTTCTGGACAGGCATGCTTAGTTTACGCATTTAGGACTAGGTTCTGCTGTTCTTTTTTTTATGTTATTGTGAAGGTACAAGCGCGAGGCCCACCTGATGTTAAGTGGACTAACCTCTGCCTATAACAGACGCATTTCGTCAGCGACGAATTGCACTGTGCCCGTCACACTGAGACGTCCAGTTGTTAGGTGTCATTAGCCTGTAATTTTTCTGGCTCTCAAGGACTGCTGCCGGAACACACCGTTAGGTGCTTGGCGACAGATTTTCTACTTGAGGGTGGTCGCTAGCCAGGCGGGCATTCGCAAAATGCCCTTCCACCATGCGGTGAAGCTCAAGCTCTGGGCGGGATTCGAACCATGGACCTGCTGCGTGGCAGTCCATAGAATATTAATAGAATAGTATAGTATAGCTACTTATATAGAAACATGGTGACACATAAACATTAGCTGTGTACCTAGCTGTTTGAAATTGGGGCTCCAGATGGCTTCTTCTTTGTCGTTTAAGGGCCGTGTTTGTTTTTAATAGTAGACATGGAGCGCCTTCGATACTAACCTAGTTTCGTCATATTTTAAATACCAAGTGTTCAAACTGACATTTTGTATATTTCTGAGCCTAATATCTATGCTTCTGGTTTGCCAGGTTTTCGATTTAGTCTTTATTTTATTCCGAAATGTCAAAATAACTATTCCCATTCGAAACGTTTTTTCGAATTATTTTCAAAAATACTTGTGATGAAATGCATCTGTTATAGGCAGAGGTTAGTCCGCTTAATATCAGGTAGGCCTCGAGCTTGTTCCGTCACAATATCATAATTTTACGGAAATCTGGCAAACTAGAAGCTTAAGGACATAAATGCAAAATTTCACCGAGTTTCAACACTTATTAGTATTTAAAATATGACTTAACTACGTTTGTATGGATGGCGCCACGAGTACACTAGCCTTAAACCGATTACCAAAGAAATGGAAAAAGTAAATTTTCCAAAAAAAGGGATAGGTCAAATATACATATACATGACCCTTAAGTAACTCGTTGTTATCAAATAAGACCCCGGCGTCCTAGTTATGAATGAAATCTATTGTTATCAGTATTGCCGATGCCAATGGGTTAATTCCATTACAAATACTTGAATGTTGAAGCGCTCGTAGCGAAGTTTACTTAGTTGTTCTCAACCGATCAGCAAAGTTAAGCAACGTCACGCGCGGTCATGAGTTGGATGGGTGACCGCTAGTGACATTACTACTGAGCGTGCACGTGCTTCGGAGGACACGTTAAGCCGTCGGTCCCGGTTGTCGTCTTAGGATGGCAGTCGTTATAGCATGGTGGTAGGGCATTTTGCGAATGCCCGCCTCGCTAGCTACCACCCTCAAGTTGAAAGATCTGTTGCCAAGCACCCACCTAACGGTGTGTTCCGGCAGCTGTCCTTGAGAGCCAGTACTTCTAGGTTATCCTGAACAACATCTTCGACCACATCATCACTTAGCATCAGGTGAGATAGTGGTCAAAGGCTAAAGTATAAAGTATAAAAAAAAAGTTCAAAATTTTTACAAACAAGACCGACTTTATACATACGACACCCACAGCACGAGATGGGGGGGGGGAGCATACTAGCCAGGCACCCCACGGGCATTATCAATGTCGAAGCCAATTAAATACGCGTTATTAGTGATAACTCAAATACTACTCGTCAGATCAAATTCAAATTTATATGGAACTACATGTCAAGCGCTAGCTTTTGAATATAAAAAAATAATCATCACAATCGGTACAGCCTGTAAAGAGTAATGAGGTAACACACACAAAATAACTTAATATAATGAATAATTCAGGCGTTACTTTGCGGAAATCAATATTTAATAATAACAAATATTTTAAAATATTTTAAGAAAACATCAAATTAATATTTTAATAAAACACTTAAAAAATATAAAAATATTTTCTCGATCGTGCGCTCGTAGAGTCAAGACCTCCCGAGGATGCTTCGTGTAGAAGCGAAACGCGTCGAAAATTCTTCCGGTTTGGCTGCGTGGCGTTTGTGACGTCACGTCGGCTTAACAGGAAAATTAGGCGGAATTGTCAATAGATATATTTTTATATTTTTTAAGTGTTTTATTAATATATTAATTTTATGTTTTCTTATAATATTTTAAAAATATTTGTTATTACAAAATAACTTGTTGAAGTTAGTAGCATGATGGATCAAAAGTACCTATTAACACAATATTCTGCGCATGCTACCCACTTCCCCGTTTTAGTGACCCTTGCTACTTATGGGATCGATTGTCATTCACTGTCAATGACTATATAATCCAATTAGGAAAATACTTTTCAGTTATTGGAATGTAACTCAAAAACGGCTTGACCGATTTTGATGAAATTTTAATGGGAATATAATGGAACCTATCGAATAAAAAAAGTATTATCAAAATCGGTTCATCCAGTCAAAAGTTCGAATTGAGTAACTCATCCTTTTTTTAAAGTTGTTTAAAATGCAGTCGATGCGTATAATTTTTTTGTTTATATATGACCACGTATAACTTTTTGCTGGATCATCCAATCATGATGATTCTGTGTTTGTTGGGTAGAGTATATCTCCAAGTTGGTTCAATATAAATTTCATGAGCATTGGTTTAGTAGTTTTTAAGTTACGCTCGATTGACTGAGAAAAAATATTTGCCTTTTACTAGGCAAAATTATTTTATATATAATTAGGCCTATGAACTGAACGAAACGGTATTTTTTTTATTGCCTTTGACCACAATCTCACCTGATGGTAAGCGATGATGTGATCGAAGGTGTTAACAGGCTTAACTTAGAATTACTGGCTCTCAAGGACAGCTGCCGGGACACACAGTTAGGTGCTTGGCGACAGATTTTCTACTTGAGGGTGCTAGCCAGACGCGCATTTGCAAAATGCCCTACCACCATGCTATAACGACTGCCATCCTAAGACGACAACCGGGACCGACGGCTTAACGTGCCCTCCGAAGCACGTGCACGCTCAGTAGTAATGTCACTAGCGGTCACCCATCCAACTCCTGACCGCGCGCGACGTTGCTTAACTTTGCTGATCGGTTGAGAACAGCTAAGTAAATTTCGCTACGAGCGCTTCATATATATGCTGCATACATTTATACATACTTACATAAACCCTGCAAACATAACACTCCTTATTTGGGCCGTCGTGTAATAAAAATAGACAACTGTAATAAATGAATATACCTATCTACATACTGCCATAAACATCCGCCCCTTTGAAACAGTTAGGAAACATTCAGCAAGAAGCGGGAGGAACTTTGTCTCCCCTTAGAAACTCCGTCTAAAGATGCGCCCTTGGCCTCAATGAACAAACACCCTACACGACGTTCACCGGAAAATCTACTAACGTCTTCATGATATACACATCATTACTTATTTATCCGTTTACGTCAAAGTTAAAAAGGAGTGTATCTCTTTAGAACCGTAAAGTATCAATATGATTTGTATACAGAATACGTGTATAATTATATAAGATATCTATCTTGATTATTTTAGACGCGTGGGGATGTTTTCTGTAATTCTAGATTAGCCTGAACAACATCTTCGACCACATCATCACTTACCATCAGGTGAGATAGTGGTCAAAGGCTAAGCTATCAAGCATAAAAAAATATATATGTTTGTGAGTTTTCTTTATTCCACCATAACTTCTAAATGGCTTTTAATGTATAATGTATATCATTAGATTCGTCTTGATAGCGCAGGTGACACTAGGTATAAATAATAAAATACAAATTTTATAATGTGAAGAACCATCCAAATATTTAAATTAGTACATGCTGCATATACTTTTTTGATGTGTGTATATATAACTTGCAGTTTTAATTTCAATAGAACGATAAAATGCTCAACGTAAATAAATAATATGAATTCAAGCCCGAGGCCCACCTGATGTTAAGTGGGCTAACCTCTGCCTATAACAGATGCATTTCGTCACAGTGACGAATGGCACTGCGCCTACACACTGAGATATAAGTTTGTTAGGTATCTTTTGCCTAGTAATTTCACCCTTCCAAAATAGAATCGGATCATATTTTATTTTATTTATTTCGTACATATCACAAATTACAATCATAACAAAATACATAAATATACTTAAGGTTCAGAATTAGATTATAATCCAAAACATGTGTACAAGGAAAAAACGATTTGTGGGGACTTTGAGGTAAATATTAAGTAATACAAATATTACACAAAGAAATTGTAAAAACTTGCAGACTATGCACAACCAAGATGAATTTCGCCGCTAGGATGCACGCGCGGCATGCATAGCCAATCCTTGACCTGTGTTTGGACTTGGAGCAACCAGACTCAACCCAGAGGTTGAGTCTGATTTAAGGGACTTAGTAAAGATAATATCTTTGACCGTTCTAATATATAATGAGAATGTATATCTTATCACCAATAAATTCATTATACTTCATAGACGAGCCATTACAAGCGGATTATAGAAGGAAGTGTTACTATGTACTGTGTACACAGTACATAGTAAAATACCATAGTAAAACCAAAAAAGTAGTCAGACTTAGAGAGAGAGAGCTCCGTTAGAGATTTTTAAATGCCTGCTCTAGTCTGGATACGCAAGTTGACTTTTTTTATGTGATTGTGACGGAACAAACACGAAGCACACCTGATGTTAAACGGAATAACCTCTGTCTATAACAGAATAGCACTGCGCCCGTCACACCCTGAGACATAGTTGTTAAGCCGGAATACATTGTGAGGTGCTTAGCGACACATTTTCTACTTGAGCTAACCAGGCGAGCATTCGCAAAATGCTCTTCAATGTAATACTTGTATATGATATAATTATGTTCTCCTTAAATTCACTCGCACGCGCACTCTGAAAACGCTAGATATTTGCTATAGTGTGCGTGTTGTGGCAAGTGCGTACGGGCGCACACATACAAACCGCGTTTGGTACAGCTCTATGAACCTACTTCTAAAGTCAACCTACTTCTATGATTTTACACTGGTAATACGTACTGCTTGGCGGTATAAAGTCACTCCGTCTTCTTACAGTTAAATATTAGGAAAGAAAAGACTAATTCGAATAATGAGTCATTACCACGATAGCTCAAATGGTAGAGCATGTCCCTGCTCCGAAGAACTCGGTCGTTAATTCGAAATCCGCATGTGCATTATTTTTCTTTTCTTGCGATTACGTTAGCTTGTTCACTTTTAAAGTTTTACAACAAAATACTACGTACTTTATATGAGTTGTCCTCTCGTGAACATAACATACATGTTTGTAGTACAACGTTGTACTATAGATGTTGCTCCATCCCAATACGATGGTTAAAGAACGATAGGAAAATTTTAGTTATGACGTCATTGTTATGTTAGCTCAATTGATTAGAGCATATCCCGGCTAAAGGGGTGGATGGACGCGGGTTCGAATCCCGCACATGACTTAAATTTTTCACGCATATTTGTAATTTTGTAATGTAAAGCGCATAGCAGGCGTTATTGCAAACATAACAATATTAAAATAACATAAATAAGTTTTTTTCTAATTGCTGATAGGTAATAGTAAGCGACAAATGTTCTATTTAAGGGTGGTCGCTAGCCCGCAAAATTCTCTTCCACCATGCGGTGACGCTCAAGACCGTGGCGGGATTCGAACCATGGCCTGCTGCGCGGCAATCCATAGCTAATGCCACTGAGCCATCACTGCTTAATCCATATATACAGGTACATATATACGTGCAGTAACAATGTAGATCTCTACAAACATGTTAGTACGCAAGTCTAACCAGCTTATCTCAAGGATAGCCCCGATTAATGCCCGCTCTGCTGACACACACGTATAAATACCTCTATCTTGTGATAAAAAACTCGCGTATCAATTCGATTCAATATCTTTGTCTTATGCAGATAATAACGCCAGTACATTGTGTTTTGTTGAAGCGTTACGTCGGGAAAACAAAGTTGTGTTGTTATAAGTGCAAAATAATGGTCGCGTTCTAGTGAACTCAGTGCTGTATTGATTTTGATAATTCTACGTATAGTTTTGTGTTTGTATATAGTGAATACGGGACGGTCTAAATATACCTATATATGTACATAAGTCATAGTCAAAATCATTTATTCAATATGCGTCTACAACGCTCTTATGAAGGTCAATTACAATAGTAGATTATGATACAAGTTAGCTAAGTTGCTCACTATACACGAGGCTGTGTGTTGCAACCCCAGCCGTAGGCGAAGGCGTAAATCAGCCGATTGTATAATGAGCAAGTTGCTCACGAGTTTGATACGCAATTTTCAACACCCTTGCGAGGAAAAAAAGTATGGAAAATAACGCACAAGTTTTTTTTTTGCTCGTGGCAAATGTATGACGGTTGATTACATATAAACCTCTTTGATGTTACAAATCTGTATTACCCGGTTAAATTGAAAATGCTCTGTTTACTCGCATATAATTTGCAGTTAGATACTAACTTCACTTTGTAGGGCTCACTTTACGAGCAAGGGTGTTGAAAAATTTAACTATCCAATCATTCTTCTACCGCGTCCAGCGAATAGGGTCTTAGAGCCACTGCGAGAAAACCGGCAAGATACTCAGGGCTATTCTTTTTATATAAAATATGTCTTTACAATTTGTGATTTATGTTTATTGTGAAATTGTTACAATATTGATTTATATTTTTTTTATGTTATTGTGACGGAACAAGCACGAGGCCCATCTGATGTGAAACCGTAACCTCTGCTTATAACAGATGCATTTCGTCCAGTGACGAACTGCACTGCTCCCCACACCCTGAGACATATATTACAGACATTAGTGCATTACAGCAGTGATGGCTCAGTGGCATTGGCTATGGACTGCCGCGCAGCAGGTCCATTATTCGAATCCCGCCGCGGGCCTGAGCCTCACCCCATGGTGGAATGGCATTTTAAGAATGCGCGTCTGGCAAGCTACACCCTCAAGTAGAAAATCTGTCGCCAAGCATTACGCGGTGTTCGGGCAGCTGTCCTTGAGAGCCAGTAATTCTAGGTTAAGCCTGTTAACACCTTCGACCACATCATCACTTACCATCAGGTGAGATTGTGGTCAAAGGTTTACCTATCAGCAATAAAAAAAAGGTACTTGGCGATAGATTTTCTACTTGAGGGTGGTAGCTAGCCAGGCGAGCAGTCTCCGGGGAACACACTGTTATGTGCTTGGCGACAGTTTTTTTTACTTGGGGGTGGTAGCTAGCCAGGCGGGCATTCGCGAAATGCTCCTCCACCATGCGGTGAAGCTCAAGCCGGTGGTGGAGATCTAACCATGGACCTGCGGCACGGCAGTCCATAGCTATAACCGCTTGGCTACGTTGCTTCAAAATTTCTTTTGCAATTTTCCTATTAATTTAATAATCGTACAAGTAACAGTTTAACTTCATGCAAGACATATCCTAACCGCCGTTTTCTGATAGGATGTTATTTATTATTCCCAGCCCATCCATTTCTTTTACACACATGTACAAATTTGCGGAATCCTCGGCAAATATGAGTCCATTTATCGTTGACAACATCGCTTTCAACCTCAGCACATAAATGATGCCCTCACGCCTCTGTTATTTAAGGTGTGAACTAAACCAATCCTTACCCAAAGGCTTGATATAAGTAATTTTTCTGAAAAAAAAAGTTATGTTATCTAATCGCGGTATTAAAGTGCACTTTAATACATTTAATAAACTCCGCGATTAGATAACATAACTTTTTTTTTCAGAAAAATTACTTATATCAAGCCTTTGGGTTAGGTTTGAAGACTTATCCTAACGCACACTTTACGAATTAGCGATTCAGAACTGCGTCATCTTCCGATCTTAGCCTTGTCGCACTCTCTGTAGGGTTGGCTCTATATGTTTTCTCTTTGAACATAAAACACATGAGAGCATTTTTTCACAAACTTTTGAAACTCTCCTTAGGAATGGGCTCGTTGATAGCTTACCCCGTGTTGTGCCGGGCTAGAATTTCAACCCCTCATCTATACCCGTGCGTGTCGTAAAAGGCGACTAAGGATATCATACCAGAAGGTGGGCAGCACCGTTTTCTGAGCAATAGCATCTCACACTTCGATCTCCAAGACGCCTGCTAAACGTGGGGATTAAGGCAAACTCCCCTATAATGGGGGAAGCTGTGATCAGAAATCGACAATCCGGCTAATACGGTACTGTACAGAGAGCTTACCCGCTACCGCTTAGTAAGGCGTTGTCTCATGTTATTCCCCCACAGGCCCATAACATGTTGAGTAACACTACTTGCGTCTATGTGAGTAATGGCATGCTGCCCATTAGGGGGATTTTATCTAATCTAAAAGCTAGGACTGTACGACTCCAGTTCAGTGCAGTGCTAAGTGTCAATGTAGTCTATAACTGCACTTTAAGTCAAAACCACTGTTAACTCATCAGGAACCGGTTACGACGCGCGTTATATAACGCAGGTCCTAGCCTAATATGGATAAATAATAAGTTAATATGGATAAAACTCGCGATAGTTTTCAAAGAAAACCACTGTTTTATCACAACAAATCAGTGTGAGAATAGCAGTAGAAAGCAGTAGTACTCTTTGTGAAGAATTCGTCCAGGGAACTGCCACCATACCTTTTTCTACCGCTAAGCAGCTAGCTATTGATCGCATTACTGTGTTCCGGTTTGAAGGGTAGGGGTGCCGGTGAAATTACATGCAAATGAGACTAACTTTATGCCACATGAGCGCATTGCAGTTAGCCACTTCTGCCAGCCCTGGCTCACTCTGCACTCTAGGTATAAAGCTACAGGTACATCGGCGTATCCGTCCGGACGGGACTATTGTAGGGTGCGTGCCGCGTCAGAAGAGAACAGAGCTATGCGTGGCTACGCGATAGAAAGGGAGACGCCTTGTAGGTGAATATAAATATTAGGCATTCCGTGCTTTGCGAGCTGAAGTGCACTTTATTGCTTCGTAGATACAGTCAGTTATTTATTGCAATAGTTTTGCTTTGTGATCTTCTGGTCCATTTTATTCTGTGCTTCAGCCGAAATGCATATGTTATATGCTGAGTTTACTTACTGCTTAACATAGGTTACCATCGAGCTTATTCCGTCACTATCCTATAAAAAATCTTATGGTCTATTTCAAGTTATCCGTTTTTTTTTATTGTTGATATAGATAGATAGGTAAGCCTTTGACCACAATCTCACCTGATGGTGTTAACAGGCTTCACCTAGAGTTACTGGCTCTCAGGGACAGCTGCCGGAACACACCGTTAGGTGCTTGGCGACAGATGTTCTACTTGAGGGTGGTCGCTAGCCAGACGGGTATATTCGCAAAATACCCATACTGAATGCGGTGAAACTCAAGCTCGCGGCGGGATTCGAATCATGGACTTGCTGCGCGACAGTCCATAGCCAATGCCACTGAGCCATCACTGCTTCGAAATCCGTTACGTATCTATTTAAAACAAATAATTTGGCACATGTGAAGTAACTGATCAGTGACGATAATTACGCATTAACTATTCTGTAATTGTATATATGATAACTAAATAATATAGATAGTATTTGTATGTTTATAATACCAGTGAATCGATGACTAATGATGATAAATGTTCTGATTAACGTAGTTTAGTGATAATGGACATTGGTTATTGTAAAACATGAAACTGAAGAATCCGTTGAGCTTGGGTATGTACGGAATATTTGTCTATTATCTATTATTGTAATGATCCCCGAGAGGGTTGCCAATCGTGGGGATTAGGTCCGAATGGGAAGAGGATCAATGGTAGATGTTGTAGCTGTTAAGGTTAGTGTCTTGCCATACAAAAATAGTTTCGTCATATTTTAAATAAGAAGCATACATACAAACCGATCAGCAAAGTTAAGCAACGTCGCGCGGGGTCATGAGTTGGATGGGTGACCGCTAGTGACATTACTACTGAGCGTGCACGTGCTTCGGAGGGCACGTTAAGCCGTCGGTCCCGGTTGTTGTCTTAGGACGGCAGTCGTTATAGCATGGTATTAAGGCATTTTGCGAATGCCCGCCTGGCTAGCTACCACCCTCAAGTAGAATATCTGTCGCCAAGCACCTAACGGTGTGTTCCGGCAGCTGTCCTTGAGAGCCAGTAATTCTAGGTTAGCCTGAACAACATCTTCGACCACATCATCACTTACCATCAGGTGAGATAGTGGTCAAAGGCTAACCTTACAAGCATAAAAAAAGTAAAATATGATGTAACTATATTTGTATGGAAAGTGCTATGTAGACACTAGCCTTAAAATGATGCGATTCCTCTAATAGAATAACAGAATTTATAAAAAAAAAATGCTAATCAATTCATTTTGATTCCATATGGTGCCCCAACCCACTAGGACTGACAAGAGCTAAATAGCTTTACATGAACCGATTTTTTGCATTTTTTATGCCTGATAGGTTAGCCTTTGACCATTATCTCACCTGATGGTAAGTGATGATGTGGTCGAAGATGTTGTTCAGGCTAACCTAGAAGTACTGGCTCTCAAGGACAACTGCCGGAACACACCGTTACGTAGCTTAGCTAGCCAGGTGGGCATTCGCAAAATACCCTACCACCATGCTATAACGACTGCCATCCTAAGACAACAACCAGGACTGACGGCTTCACGTGCCCTCCGAAGCACGTGCACGCTCAGTAGTAATGTCACTAGCGGTCACCCATCCAACTCATGACCGCGCGCGACGTTCCTTAACTTTGCTGATCGGTTGAGAACAGCTAAGTAAACTTCGCTACGAGCGCTTCAAAATATATTTAGTTTGTAGCAGAAAGAAAATTATATATTAATCTTGAACATATTTTCCAGGGTCAAGTTAATTCGAAGTTAACATGTTTCCTTAAAATATTGTCGATATAATAAAATTGCAAAGTTAATATTTAATTACGCTTGCAATGTAAATGTTTTAATTATTCGTGTATGTTGTATGTATGTGTAAAAAAATATAACAATAAAATTGCAAAACCTTTTGAAAATATTTTTTTCTATTAATATTCCTTTTATATACATATTTGATTAGTTACTAAGTGTTAATAGGCTTTCTTTAGTTTTTCACAAAAATCGTGATTTTACATCGCTGCATCTCTTTCCCTCCCACGCAGTTAGATAAAGATATAATTTCAGCATTTGTCAGCGTTTAAGACCATAATAATAATAACCAAAGGTAAAATTATTCACCGCGGTAAGGTAGTAGCTAACAAGGCGGCCATTTGCAAAATGCCCTGCCATCATAGTGGGATTCGAACCTACGTACGCCCAATTACAGACTATAAACCAATACGCCAAAATAGCAAAACGTCTAATGGCGCGAATCGTTCAACTAGCTGTACGTTTAGTAAAAAAACATTCAATAAGCAAATGCTTTATCTAGCAATACGACCTATTAGTATTTCGGGTAATCCTTATAATGATTGTAGACAAAATTACCACTGCGCCATCCCTAATACTGATGCCACCTAGGATATAAATTGTTGTAACGATTATTTCTTTGTTTCAGGTGATTTAAGATGGTTGCTGTTATCGTGTAACGTCAAAGACATGAACCAGGGCGGGAAGCACGCCGGCGAGACTGGCCGTCTCGAGAATAAACGTAAGATACACTATTCAATCTTAGCTTGGCAGGCGTCAAGCGGCTTGCGGTTTAGGCACAGATAAACAACAAATTCCTCTCTCCATAGTTTTTTTTTAACCTTAAGGTTCCCAACATTTTATTGCCAAGGGACCATTTTTGTTTCTTTTTTGTCAGCAGGGCCCACGATGTACAACAAAAAAAGCTGAATCAATCCGGAAAAAAACAAAATTTTGGAATCAATTTATTTTTAAACCTGCATCATCTGCATAAGTTCAGAAATCCAGGGAATATTATTATTGCACAAAACTACTCGCATTATTACTCACTTTTTCTGGCCTTGTTTTAAATTAGCAACAAAACAATAGTTGGCTTAAATAAGTGGTTGAGTAAAGAAAACCAGTAAAAACAAAACATCGGAGATTTCTCGAATTTTGGTGTAAAAAATTGCGTTTTTACACCATCAATCTAATTTGATTTCTTCAGCAACTTCACTAGAATTTGTTGAAAGGGTTGTTGGTGGAAAGGGTAAAAAATCAACTTTAGTTTCTATTTCAAAATATTTTGGGAAGTAGCCATTGAATTCATCAATCAAAGTTTGTATATAACTTTAAAGTTTTCTTTTATGTTTGCCCTACCAGCGTCACACTACTCGTCCTACACAATTGCTTTTAATGTAGCGAACGCAGAATAATAAATAACTTTCCTCAATGTTATCTAACCATAACTGAAGTTTGAAAGTTAGGCGCAAAGTTTATTTATAAAATTGCTCCTCCGCAATATCCGCGTTTTTCACTCCTCGGTTGGCTCCATTCGCGCTGTCGCATTTGTTCGTGGACCAAATTTTGACTCCTGTGGACCACCGGTGGTCCGCGGACCACTGCTTGGGAACCACTGCCTTAAATGAACACTTGAAAGGAAAAATATTGAATATTTTTTTAGAAAGAGTATACTCCTTTGAGATATGAATAAAATATATATTATTCTAGAGGATATGACAAATTCTAGGCCTGATCCGAAAGCAGGATTACACAGAAATAAGTATATCGCGCAAATTTCCGCTGAATTCGCTATATCAGCAACGTGTACTTTTTTTGAGTCGGATCCCAGACTATATCCTCAATTCGCTTGGATCCCAAACTATACCTTCAAAGTCATGCTTACTACGCACGTAAATACTACGCACATAAATTTAAACAAAACAAAAATTATGATTTTCCACCCAATTCAAAAAAAAACACTTAATTTTAATTTTACTTTTCACAATTCAAGAATAGAGATTGTTAATTATTTTACTTTGCTTGGATTAGTCTTAGACTCACATTTAAATTGGGAAGCACATTGTAATAAAATAAAAGCTAAAATTTCAAAATTTTCATATGCACTTCGCGAGATTAAAAAAACTACGGACTTAAAAACCGCACTTGTGACTTACTATGCATTTGCTTTTTCATGGTTCAGCTACGGTATTATTCTATGGGGTAACAGTACATCTGCAACTTCTCTTCTCATCCAACAAAAAAAACTAATACGTATAATGTTTAATATTCAACAGATGGAAAGTTGTAAGCCATATTTTAAAAACCACAATATACTTACCCTACCGTGCATGTACATTTTTGAAATCTGTAAATTCGTACGTAATTATCAAGTTTTTTTCACAAGACGAGTAGACATTCCTGCAAATCGCCCGATACGGAACCCAAACCGGTTGATGCAACCATTTTCTCACCTAAAGTTATACAAGTCAGGTCCCTTGGTAATGTCAATAAAAATATACAATAAGCTGCCACCACAAATAAAAAACCTAAATAATGACAAACATTTCATACAAAACTTAAAACAATTATTAATTAGGAAGGCTTATTACACGGTAGAGGAATATTTCAATGATAATAATGTTTAAATAATTAATATGTATATAAATGCTTTTAACTATTTAAATTGTAATTTTTGACAAAACATAAAATTATAAATTTGTATCTAATTACTACATGTTGCATATCTTTTATTGTATTGTTATTAATTTTGATTAGAAAAGTGATGGAATATGCACCTATAAAATAAATGAAATAATATTTCTTCATGTAATGACTTTTATAAATGACAATTTAACTATTATTATATTTGAACCAATAAGAGTGTTAGTAATCCTCCTCTCTCCTAATTATTGTGTGCCCGACAGGGTCTGTAATGAACTTTTACTTATTTTTAACATCTTTGTCTAAACTACAGAAAACAATAAAGTATTGAGTATTGACGTTTGTATGGAGAACGGGCCGGCCAGTTCACCCTTAATGCTTGGACACACGGACATCAGAGAATACAATAACACTTCAATATTGATTTCTCTGAACAAAATGAAGAAAAAAACGCAGAGCTGTTAAAGTGGCGATCCATGTTCGTTCAATCGTCAACTTTTAGTGGAGCTGCCCCGCTTCGGGGGTTTCACCCGGGATGGAAATGGCTTGTACTGACAAACTTTTACCTATAGGAAAAAAGAAGAGTCACGGACGATTATATGTTAAAAAAGAACTGGCCAAGTGCAAGTGGGACTCGATTACTAGGGGTATCTCCATAAGAAACATTAAATTTTTTTGTTTTTATACTAAAGCAAACATTTATTTCGGAATTTTCTTATTACACGACTGCCCACAAAAGGAGAGTTATGTTTACAGGGTTCATGTATGTATGTTTGTGAGTTTCTTTATTCCATCATAACTTCTAAACGGCTTAACTGATTTTGATGTAAAAGATATCGTAGATTCCTCGTAATAGCAAGTGACACTGGGTAAATTAAAAATGTAGATAAACTGGTGGATTTTAGACGCCATATAGTGAGATACAAAAAAACAAAATTTCTTCCATACACATCCAGTGGGGTATCAAAATGAAGAGCTTTAAAAAACGGTTCCATACACATTACATATATATATATATATATATATATATATGTAATATATGTTTTGTCAAAAATTACAATTTAAATAGTTAAAAGCATTTATATACATATTAATTATTTAAACATTATTATCATTGAAATATTCCTCTACCGTGTAATAAGCCTTCCTAATTAATAATTGTTTTAAGTTTTGTATGAAATGTTTGTCATTAATTAGGTTTTTTATTTGTGGTGGCAGCTTATTGTATATTTTTATTGACATTACCAAGGGACCTGACTTGTATAACTTTAGGTGAGAAAATGGTTGCATCAACCGGTTTGGGTTCCGTATCGGGCGATTTGCAGGAATGTCTACTCGTCTTGTGAAAAAAACTTGATAATTACGTACGAATTTACAGATTTCAAAAATGTACATGCACGGTAGGGTAAGTATATTGTGGTTTTTAAAATATGGCTTACAACTTTCCATCTGTTGAATATTAAACATTATACGTATTAGTTTTTTTTGTTGGATGAGAAGAGAAGTTGCAGATGTACTGTTACCCCATAGAATAATACCGTAGCTGAACCATGAAAAAGCAAATGCATAGTAAGTCACAAGTGCGGTTTTTAAGTCCGTAGTTTTTTTAATCTCGCGAAGTGCATATGAAAATTTTGAAATTTTAGCTTTTATTTTATTACAATGTGCTTCCCAATTTAAATGTGAGTCTAAGACTAATCCAAGCAAAGTAAAATAATTAACAATCTCTATTCTTGAATTGTGAAAAGTAAAATTAAAATTAAGTGTTTTTTTTTTAATTGGGTGGAAAATCATAATTTTTGTTTTGTTTAAATTTATGTCGAGGTTGTGGTCATGCATCCAATTATTGGCTTTATCCAATATTGATGTTAGCTTATGGTGAAGATTGGTTTCATTCTGGCTTGGAATTAATAGTGACACGTCATCCGCAAACATCACACATCGCTCTGTGAAAATTTTGGGAAGGTCGTTGACGTAAATCAGAAAAAGGAGACATCCGATGACGCTTCCTTGTGGAATAGAGGCATTTATGGTTTTATTGTCTGAACGTATCTTGCTTATAAAACTCCTTTGGTAATCATAATGTTCAATTTCTACAGTTTGTTCTCTGTTTCTCAGATATGAAGCAAACCATTTATGAACTATTCCGCGAATACCTATTCCGTATAATTTGTTTAATAATATATTATATTGCACTTTGTCATATGCCTTTTTCATATCTAACATAATTCCTATCGCGTACTTCTTGTCATCTATTATATTAAGAGTTTCCTGAATAAATTTATACACTGCCAAGATAGTAGACCGTTTTTTCCGAAAGCCGTTTTGACTCTCATCGAAAACATTGTATTTTTCACAAAAGCCGTTAACGCGATCGCACATACCTTTCTCAAATATCTTTGATGCTGTTGGCAAAATAGCAATGGGACGGTAATTGTTGGGATCTGTTTGAGAATTTCTCTTATGTATTGGTTTAATAAGAGCTATTTTAAGTAAGTCTGGAAAAGTGCCTTCACAAAAAGATTGGTTAATTAATATATAAAATGGTAGGCTAGTTCACAAGCACACTGTCTGAATAATGCAGGCGGGAGTTCGTCTATTCCATGGGTATTTTATTTTTAAGATTTTTTAATAGTTTATGAGTTTCACTTTGTGTCACAGGCCTAAGAAACATAGTGTTTTCTGTAGGCTGGATCACGGGCCGTCCGCACGCGCGGGCGGGGCGAGCGCCAGTGACGGCGGCGGTTCGCGGTACTATAGCGGGAACGGGTGACGTGGATAGCGGTGATAAGAGGACGCTTTCCGCCTCTCCGACATCTTCACCGATACCTGCGAAATAGTTACTAAAAAAGTCTGCTATTTGTTTTTTTTCAGTAATTAATATGTTATTTATTTGTAATTTTAAATTACGTTTATTATTTTTGGTTGTCTTGTTAGTCCGCTCGTTAACTATATGCCACATAGTCTTAACTTTATTATTCGATTTTTTCATTTTATTCTTATAATTTATTTTTTTTGCTGTATTCACTGTTTTTTTTAGAAGTTTTTCGTATATTTTGTAATGCTGAGTAAGAACTGAATTATTAGATTTTAATGCAAATATTTTTAAAAGTCTTTTATTTTTACATGATGTTTTGATGCCAACAGTAAGCCAGTGTTTTTTATTATTATTTTTTAATTTCATTATACGCCTTCGCATGCATTCGTTTAAAATATTTAATAATGTATCCTGGAATAATTTATAATTTTCATTAATGTTGTATGTCGTAGTGTGATCACTCCTTTATTTGATGATTTAGGTCCAAAATAAAGCATAATACCGATTGATCTCGTCATTATCTAGGCTTGTGTGATGTCGAAATTTTAATAAAATAATTAACTTAATAATTATGAACCTCGAAACATTTTCATATAAAGTTTTCGAGGCCCATAACTTACAACTTAATTATCTTTTTAAAGTTTTGGCATAATACAAGCCTAGATAATGATGATATCAATCGGTATTATGTTTAATTCTGGATCTAACATCTCAAATGAGGGAGTATCACCCTACGACATTTGTATGGAGAAGTGACCGGCCAGTTCAACCTTAAGAGGAATGCTGATGTCTATGGCGCGAAATTCAAAGCTTTATAATACGTTCTATTTTCTTGCTAGGTCATTTTGATATTGTACTTGATTATGTAGTACCAGCCCTGGCTCACTCCGCACTTTAGGTACAAAGCTATAGGTAAATCGGCGGGATTATTGTACAGTGCGTGCAGCGTCAGAAGAGATCAGAGCTATGCGTGGCTATGCGATAGAAAGAAAGACTCCTTGAAGGTCAATATAAATATTAGGTAAATCGTGCTCTGTGAGCTGAAGTGCACTTTATTTCTTGGTAGCTAGAGTAGCTTATTGATTGGAATGGTTTTGCGGAGTGATCGTTCTGGTCCTTTTTATTCTGTGGTAATACGTGGGATACGAGATTTTTTTACGATCTCTATTATTTAAAGTAATGATACCCTGAGCTGTAATAGTTTTGGACTATTGTGCCGCAGGTCCAAAGAGAATAATTTATGTTCTAATGCATCAGATGTTTAGTGAAAGAAACATCATTTACTACTTGCACAACGTAAGCAACAAAATTTACTACATTTAGTTGCTTACATTTCGCGAGATGGTTGGTTGATGGAGATTTTACTGAACTGAACTTTTTGAAGCAGTGATGGCTCAGTGACATTGGCTATGGACTGCCGTGCCGCAGGTCCATGGTTCGAATCCCGCCGCGGGCTTGAACTTCAAAGCATGGTGGAAGGGCATTTTGTGAATGCCCACCTGGCTAGCGACCACCCTCACGTAAAAAATCTGTCGCCAACAACCTAACGGTGTGTTCCGGCAGCAGTCCTTGAGAGCCAGTGAAATTACAGGCACATGAGACTCAACATCTATGCCTCAAGGTGACGGCGCAGTGCAATTCGTGACTTGTAACGAAATGCATCTGTTATAGGGTGAGGTCCGCTTAATATCAGGTGGGCCTCGTGCTTGATCCGTCACCATTACATAAAAAAAAACCTCATGCTTGTTCAATATCGTAATTTTGTGGTCAATATGAGACATTTGTAGTGTATATCTGTATTTTACTAGTTATTTTTTATTCGGTGCTCGTTACTTTGATTTTACTTCATGTATGATGTTAATAATGTAATCTACTGAAAATACCCGTCAAATACCCGCCAGTAATAAAATACCCCCAAATTGCCCGCCAGGGTCTAAAATACCCCTTTTCGGGTAATTTACCCGTCATCCGGCAACGCTGGGCTATACGGCGTTTGACCCAGTAATTCCACGTCTGACGTCGCCAAATAGTCGACCGCACACCTGGGGCCCGATTCTCTAAGCTATTGAACGGCGTTAACGCAACTTAATTGCATGAAAATTGTAGTTTTTGACAGTATCCGTAGTCTGCCCGCTATTTAGGTTCGATCGCAAGTCAGTGGCTTGCTATCAATAGTTTTTGACATATTTGGTATGCTGTAAGCTATTTTGTTGCGATTGCGTTGCTACAGTGGCATACAATATTTCGGAGGATTTTAGATAGAAAAATAGCTAAATGATTAAAATATATTTATTTAATGTATTGTTTGCTACAAAACCACTGTATTGATGTTTTGACTGACGCTTGATCGATAGAAGTTTTCATCATTATTTCAGTGGCAAAATTTGCAAGCCATGGCACAGCCATACGATAGCGACGCGATTGCTATACAACTGCGATTAGGAGCTAGAATTAGCAGACTACCGAATTTGACATTAACAGCAGTTCGATCGCAGAAGCATCGCAGTAGTGTAGCGTTTGGTCAATATTTGAAGCAGTGATGGCTCAGTGGCATTGGCTATGGACTGCCGCGCAGCAGGTCCATGATTCGAATCCCGCCCAGAGCTTGAGCTTCACCGCATGTTGGAAGGGCATTTTGCGAATGCCCGCCTGGCTAGCGACCACTCTCAAGTAGAAAATCTGTCGCCAAGCACCTAACGGTGTGTTCCGTGCAGCAGTCCTTGAGAGCCAGTGAAATAACAGGCAAAATGAGACTTAACAGGTATGTCTCAAGGTGATGGGCGCAGTGCAGTTCGTCACTTGTGATGAAATGCATCTGTTATAGGCAGAGGATACCGCTTAACATCAGGTGGGCCTCTAGCTTGTTCCTTCACAATAACATTAAAAAAAAAAAATGCTAAGAGATCAATTCTCTTAGCTGCCCTGGCGGTGTGTGATGAGGCGTTTTCGTGCTGGAGGATGCTACTGCGAGCGTGTTTTTCCCGAACTTTATCCAAGACCACTGACTAACAATTATTAGTGTACCTCTGTGCAGTAACTGTTTTATCAATCTTCAAAAAACAATTGTCACGTACAAACAAATAAACTGGCGGATTTTAGACGCTTTATTTTAAGTTAAAAAACAAAACTTGCAAACCCGTCGTATTATAATGAAAAGCTCTAAAAACGATTCCATAAATATATATAACTTGCAGTTTTAGTTTCAATGGAACGATAAAACGTTTAACTAATATAAATAATTTGCAGTCTGGTTTTTTACCTTTTATATTAATATATATACTAAAATAATAACAAATATTTTAAAAAATTCTAAGAAAACATTAAATTAATATTTTAATGAAACACTTAAAAAATATATATAATATATCTAGTGACAATTTCTCTTAATTAGGCGGAATTGTCACAATTTTTTTATATTTTTTTTTGTAAATATTAATTTTATGTTTTCTTAAAATATTTGTTATTATTAAATATGGATTTCCGCAAAGTAACGCCTATCTATTCAATATACTGTATGTACACACATGTTGCAACTTTTGTATCAATTTCCTAACATTTACCGAGTCACTTCAAGCACATGGTGCAACATGGTGCCACAATGCATGGTGGAAGGGCTTTTTAAGATTGCCCGCTTGGCTAGCGACCACCCTCAATTAGAAAATCTGACGCCAAGCACATAACGGTGTGTTCCGGCAGCTGTCCTTGAGAGCCAGTGAAATTACAGGCTCATGAGACTTACCAACTATGTCTCAAAGTGACGGGTGCAGTGCAATTCATGACTTGTGATGAAATGCATATGTTATAGGCAGAGGTACGCTTAAGATCAGGTGGGCCACAAGCTTGTTCCGTCACAAAAAAAAAAAAAAGCTTACATAGAACATTTATTCTGTGACACAGGTCGAATTCGAATGTGTAAATAACTAAATACCTCAATTGAAATCACGATACATATTTTTTTTTGTTTTCTTGGTAGTTAAGCTTTTGACCACTATCTCACCTGATGGTAAGTGATGATGGTCGAAGATGTTGTTCAGGCTAACCTAGAAGTACTGGATCTCAAGGACAGCTGCCGGAACACACCGTTAGGTGCTTGGCGACAGATTTTCTACTTGAGGGCTGGCTGAGAGGTAGCTAGCCAGGCGGGCATTCGTAAAATGCCCTACCACCATCCTATAACGACTGCCATCCTAAGACGACAACCGGGACCGACGGCTTAACGTGCCCTCCGAAGCACGGAAACGCTCAGTAGTAATGTCACTAGCGATCACCCATCCAACTCAAGACCGCGCGCGACGTTGCTTAACTTTGCTGATCGGTTGAGAACAGCTAAGTAAACTTCGTTTAGAAAAAACCTATTATCAAACTATTACGTATGAAGCTCCCAATTGACCAAATAAAGCAATAAAATCGATTCAAAAGAGCACAATTCCATTGTAAATTACTTATTTGGTAATTATTCACGACACGACTCTGGTACCTACTGGCACCGCCATTTGCAATGCTAAACGCGTGAAATCATTGAACAGTCACCATGTTCGTATTTTATATATTCTTAACTATTTATACTTTGTCATTAAAGCCATTAGTGGCCTTAAATTACTATTGGACATCAGAAGCAGGTCCATTTTTTTTTAATGTTATTGTGACGGAACAAGCTCGAGGCCCACCTGATGTTAAGCGGATTATAACCTCTGCCTATAACAGATTCATTTCGTCACTACTCACGAATTGCACTGCGCCCGTCACCTTGAGAAATGGTTGTTAAGTCTCATATGTGCCTGTAATTTCACTGGCTCTCAAGGACTGCTGCCGGAACACACCATTAGATGCTTGGCGACAGATTTTCTACTTGAGGGTGGTACCAGGCGGGTATTCGCAAAATGCCCTTCCACCATGCGGTGCAGCTCAAGCCCGCGGCGGGATTCGAACCATGGACCTGCTACGCGGCAGTCCATAGCCAATGCCACTGAGCCATCACTGCTTCAATACTTCGCACTAAGTAGCCGATACCAAAATATAGTATGAAAAGCTATAGTAAACTGCTTTAATTTTAATACACATATTTTGAAGCGCTCGTAGCGATATTTGCTTAGCGTTGCTATGAGCTAAGTTAAGCAACGTCTCCCGCGTTCATGAGTTGGATGGGTGACCGCTGACATTACTACTGAGCGCTTCCGTGCTTCGTAGGGCACGTTACACCGTTGGTCGCGGTTGTTATTTTAGAATGATAGTCGTTACAGCATGGTGGAAGGCATTTTGCGAATGTCCGCTTGGCTCGCTACCACCCTCAAGTATAAAATGTATCGCCAAGCACGTAACGGTGTGTTCCGGCTGCTGTCCGTGAGAGCGAGTAATTTTAGGTTAGCCTGAACAACATCTTCGACCACATCATCACTTACCATCAGGTGAGATAGTGGTCAAAGGTTAACCTATCATGCATAAATAAATAAAATTAAAGAACCCTTAGAGATTCCCTGGAATCCATTACATATATGGCTCGAATTGCACGCTTTTGTAGGATAAAGATTGTCTCTATCTCCAGTTCCCCACAGCAATACACCATTCGACATAATACTGTGGAAGTACGCGAAATAAACTAGGCGAGCAGTAGCTACGTCTGTTAACTGTCTTATCTTACGAACTGCATATGGCCATAGATAATCAATATTAAAATATAATTCTTACAGCTAAAACTTAATACATTTTTCTCAAAATCTGTTGAAGTAATGCTATTTAGCACTTGTCAGCTACTTAATAGGATACTGCCAACACAAGTTATTACTGTAATAGCGAAGTAATTTATAGCATTGAATATTGATTAGTTTGCCAATTGTGTAGTGCATATTTGTGGTGTAAATGAGGATGCAGTGACGTATGTTGAAATAGTAGATTATGATACAAGTGAGCTAAGTTGCTCATTATACACGAGGCTGTGTGTTGCAGCCCGAGCCGTAGGCGAGGGCGTAAATCAGACGAGTGTATAATGAGCAACTTAGCTCACTTGTATCACCCTTGCGAGGAAAAATATATATATATTGCACAAATGCGATACAAACAACATACGAAAATTATGGAAAATAGCGCGCAAGTCTTTTTTTTCCGCTTGGCAAATGTATGGTGGTTGATTACATATAAACCTCTTTGATGTTATTAATCTGTATTACCCGGTTAAATTGAAAATGCTCTGTTTACTCTCATATAATTTGAAGTTAGGTACTAACTTAACTTTGTAGGGATAATTCTATTACGCACTAGTGTATAATATTATTATGCACGAGGGTGTCATAGTTCGGTTTATGGCCCTAAGAACGATATAATAAAGCTCACTTTATGAGCAAGGGTGTTGAAAAAGGTATTATTTACCTGCTGAAAGGATTTAGTAATTGCGAGGTCATGGTCATGGTCAGGTCCATGGTGCGATCCCCGAGCGGGCTTGCTTCACCGCATGGTGGTAGGGCATTTTGCGAAATCTCACCTGGCTAGCTACCACTCTCAAGTAGAAAATACGGACAGACTTTCTACTTGAGCGTGCATGGTAGCTAGCCAGGTGGGTATTCTCAAAATGCCCTATCACCATGCTATAACGACTGCAATCCTAAGACAACAGCCGGGACCGACGGCTTAACGTGCCCTCCGAAGCACGTGCACGCTCAGTAGTAATGCCACTAGCGGTCACCCATCCAACACTAGACCGCGGCGGGCGTTTCTTTACTTTTTTAATGTTATTTTGTCGGAACAAGCTTGAGGCCTACCTGATGTTAAGCGAACTAAACTCTGCTTATAACAGATGCATTTCATCACAAGTCACGAATTGGTTGTGAAGCTCAAGCCAACGGCGGGATTCGAACCATGGACCTGCTGCGCAGCAGTCCATAGCCAATGCCACTGAGCCATCACTGCCTAACTTAGCAAACGGCTAAGCAAACTTCGCTATGAGCGCTGCATTATCGCTACAACTCTATCTCTATTACCATTTTATTAAACATTAAGTCCCCTGATCATCATGACGGACGGATACGCTGTATCCGTATCTATATGATGTATAATCAAAATATTGCCACGTTCCCGTTTCTACGGTCATTACGCGTACGGCTGAGGTCAGGGGGTGATACAAATCAATTGCTTGTAATGGAAAATAAAACAAAACACGACTGAATGAAGTCCAATCTTAAGGGTGAACTGGCCGACCCGTTCTCCATACAAACGTCGTAGGGTGATCACTCCCTTATGTGAGGATTTAGGTCCAAAATAAAGCATAATACCGATTAATATCGTCATTATCTAGGCTTGTGTGATGCCTAAATTTTAATTAAATAATTTACTTAAGAATTATGAGCCTCGAAAGATTTTCATATAAATGTTTGCGAGGCTCATAACTAACAACATAATTATCTTTTTAAAATTTTGGCATCATACAAGCCTAGATAATGACGATATCAATCGGTATTATGCTTAAGTCTGGCCCTAAAATCTCAAATAAGGGAGTGATTACCCTACGACGTTTGTATGGAGAAGTGACCGGCCAGTTCAACCTTAATGCGCGCTGCACGTGGCGAATACAACCTTTTTTGTGCGGTTTTAAAATTTTCTACACGGATTTATAGTGACATATTATAGTGACAATTCGTTATCGTTGTTTTTGGTTATGGCACACCGTTTAATAATAAAGGAGGCAGTGTTCAGCAGTGGGCAATCCGGCTGTTATAGAGTACAGTATAGAACAGATGCCAATTCGATAACAACTGGATATCAGTGAGTTTCTGTCTCTATGATAAATAGGCGTTATTTACTACGAGAGTAAATGGTAATAACACTACAAAATAACAAATATACGATAGGAAAAATTTAGGTCATGTTCGGGATTCGAACTCGCGTCCATCCACTAAATGTAACAGTGATGGCTCAGTGGCATTGGCTATGGACTGCCACGCAGCAGGTCCATGGTTCGAATCCCGCCGCGAGCTTGAGCTTCACCGCATGGTGGAAGGGCTTTTTGCGAATGCCCGCCTGGCTAGCGACCACCCTCAAGTTGAAAATCTGTCGCCATGCACCTAACAGTGCGTTCCGACAGCAGTCCTTGAAAGCCAGAAAATTACAGGCACATGAGACCTAACAACTGTACGTCTCAGTGTGACGGGCACAGTGCAATTCGTCGTTGACGAAATGCGTCTGTTATAGGCCGAGGTTAGTCCACTTAACATCAGGGGGGCCTGGGGCTTGTTCTATTACAATAACTTTTGAGCCGGGGTATGCTCTAACCAATTGAGCTAACATGACATGACAACTCAAATCTTTCCTATCGTTCTTTAACCATCGTATTGGGATGTATTTTAACTCACGAGTAATCCCTGATTAATTTAATATAAAGCATTCGTTCCGCCACGAGAATTTTCATCCAATAAGCGAAAAGCAGCTACGAAAATCTTCAATTATTTTCAATTGGTCGTCACGTCGGTGTACCTTGATTAGAGGCATTGTTAAGGCCGTAATGGTGTGGTTTTTTTTCTTCCGTTATTTTTGCGAAGCAAGTAAATGTGGAAGAACCAGATACGCTTCTTAAGATGCGGGACTCTTGTGATGTAAATAGATTTCAACAAACCCTGAAACCGTAGTTTATTGATAGAAAGGTTGATTACAATGACAGTATAGAAGCAGTAGTTGATAACCTCAAATCAAATCAAATTCCTCAGTAAGACAGACAAAAAACAAAGAGTATAAATAAAAAAGCTTGGATATACGACATTTCATAACATCGTTTCTGGCTTAGGCCATTTTTAGTATAAGATACCGGTAAACCGAAAGAGTTTCCTACTAACAAAGCTGTATGTAAACGTCAAAATTAGACGTTAAAGTCATGTCACTGACGGTGGTGTGTTTATTTGGGGATCCATGAAGAGGTTAAGACAAGTCATAGTTTTGGGTTGAAATTCAAAAAAAATTCATAACTTAACATTAAAATTTTCGAAATGCACGTCCAATAAGAGTGCGAATCAGACCCAGATAAGGTGTGGACGCGTTTAGTTTGCTCGAAAAATCCCTCCGCTCATCCCACACATATTTCGCTCATAAGTGACTTGCAATTAGCGAAATAGTGGAGTGCACTTAAATTATAAATATCTCGCCGACAGTGCGCTTTAAATCAACGAAGTGGTGCAGAATAGTAAATAGTAGTCGAGGATTCTACGGCTTGCAGCGCACCGTGCACTGAGGTACGCTCCTCCTCACCTCGGCGAAACGAGACGGACTGCGGTATTAAATAATTCTTCTCCCTCTCTCTGTTTTACTGTGTTGTGTAGCGTACAGCCGTACATTGATCTGTGTGCGTGCTTAGGTAAGTGAGTACCTGAGCGCTTGTGATTACTGATAACAAAGAGGTAGACGCGCATCTTTGCTACGCACAATTGGTGCCCCTGCTAACTGGATTAAGTATTATCGGCGTACAGATTAATTTACACTTAACTCATACAAAATGGTGAACACTTGTGCAGCCTGCACCAAAGCAATAAGACCTGCTCAGCCGAGTATTATGTGCTGTAAATGCAGTAATAGTTTCCATCCATTATGTGTAAACATTTCAGACCGCAGGTTAAAAGAGCACTTGAAATCGACCTGGGTTTGCCCTACGTGTATTTGTAATGAACCAAAACAAGATAACTCGAACACACCAGTACGAGCCAGGGAGACGGTGGGGGCGGTAGCCGGGGCGTCAATTTTGTCTAGAGACGAAAGTACAAAGGAGCAGTGCGACGATATTCTAAAAATTGCTACTACCGCCAGCCCAGCTAACGTTGTCCCCACTGGAGCTGAGGATTTATCAAATTTGACATCTGAAATAAGATTACTACGAGGGGAAGTCGGGGATATGAAATCCCACATTCAGTCTTTAACAGATCACATTAAACAATGTTTTTCTCTTATAGACGATCAAGGTAAAAAGCTAGAGGATACACAGGCGCGGTTACGTATACTAGAAGAGCGAGAAAGCGAACTCTTGATATGCCGTAATAAGATAACGGAACTTCGTTTTGAACTCAGTTTGCGAGCCCAGATCTGCTTGCGTAACGAAGTAGAAATTTCAGGAGTAATCGAATCAGCTAATGAGAGCCCGATGCACTTAGTACAGGTGATCTCACATAAAATCGGAGCTGAGCTTGACATGAAAGACCTTGACTACGTATCTCGCGTTGGTCCCCGTAACCGAGACTAGTTGAGCAGTACTGCCATACAGGAAGAGTCTTCCAGTAGGACTCCACGTCCTTTAGTTGTTCGTTTTCTCCGTCAGCACGATCGTCAAGCTTTCTTGAAGGCGGGTAAAAGCAGACGAAACCTAACTTCGTCTGACCTAGGCTTTGAAGGGACTAGACATAGCATCTACATAAATGAGCGCCTTACTCAGGAAAATCGTAATTTATTTCGCTCAGCCAGACAACATGCTAAATTGGCTGACTACAAGTTCTGTTGGGTTAAAAATGGTACGATCTACGTTCGCAAGCGAGAGGGCAACCCCGCCATTGCTATTAGATCCCCAGAAGAACTCTCACGTCAATTCAGTCCTCAAACTGCGTCAGAATAGCAAGGAGGAAATACCTACAGTGATAGCAGCTTGCTGCAGCCCATCAACTCTACTTCGGATTATTATCTGTGCTTACTGTTTGACACTTATTAACTGCGTTACATTTATTTAAATTTATACCGTATTTGTGTGTATTACTGTGAACTTAGTTCGAAATCGGTTTAAGTATATATATTCAAAGTTACTTGTAGTCACGCAATTATTACCACACATTAACATCACACACACTTACTACACCAACGCTGTTCATGCCATTGCCTACTATATATTATTAAATGACACTTGTTTTGGAATGACAATCCAAATTCAGACTATTTCACTTTTATATTTTTTGTGTTATAAGGATGGCTTTACTTAACATCGTTAATGAAATTGAAGAAACCGTAGTTATAAATTGTCATTCATTTGATTCTGTTGATTGTTGCAAAAGCATCTTAAACAAGACTGACTACAGGTTTAAAATCCTCTCATTTAATATACGAAGTTTTCAACGTAATTTTGATGAATTTGTTGTAGCGCTAAAACGAATGGACATTGATAATCTTGATGTTATTGTACTGTCGGAATGTTGGCTTACCGATGGGTTAACAATAGATAATCTGCCAGGTTACAACACCTATCGCACTTCAACGCAGCAGAACAAAAACGGGGGTGTTATTATCTATGCTAAAGTCTCCGCTCAAATCACAATCCATGAACCTAACATTAAAGACGCTGACTCGCTTTTAATTACATTGGACAACAAAATAGCAGTTTTAGGAATATACCGCTCACCATCTACTCCACTTCGTCTTCTTGAACCTTTCATCAGCTCCTTAGACTCCACATTGAATGCTCTTAAAAAATATGGCCATATTATTATAACAGGCGATATAAACATTGATATTTGTAACTCATCTAGTGACCAACATGTCAACGATTATTTATGTCTAATGGCCACACACAGTCTTCTCCCTGCTATATCAAAACCTACTAGATATAACACTTGTCTAGATCACATATTCATAAAATCATATACCAATTCGACCGGAATCATTTGTAAGTCCTCAGTAACGGATCACTCCTTCGTCCTTGCCGGATTGTCTTTTTCAAAGCCATCGACCGCTATCCCTCGTTTCAAATATATAACAAATTTTGATTCTGCTGCAGCAGAAATAAACAAAGTGGACTGGTCCGTTGTTACTTCAGATCCTTGTGTTAATTCAGCAGCCAAATCTCTAAATCAGATTCTGAAAGAAATTATTGATAAACATACGAAAAAAATTAAAATAGGTCGCAAGTGGGTTACGATGAAACCATGGATTACACAAGGATTACTTAGGTGCATGCGTCATCGAGATAAATTACATTTAGAGTCAAGATCCTACCCTGAGGATCTGGTGCGACGTAAAGTTTATAATCGGTATCGTAATTTCTGCAATAAACTATTAAAAAAACTTAAAAATGAATATTACAACAACAAGCTGGAACAAAATAAGCATGACCCAAAAAAGCTTTGGCAAACTGTAAAATCTATATGCCAAAACTCAACCAACAACACCCACTCTTTCGAACTCCTAAACCATAAACCCAACAATTCAGACAAATCAATTCAGGACTGTAATAAATATTTCGTATCTGTAGGAAAAACTTTAGCTAACAACATACTAATTAAGCTTGCTATTACCGAAGAGTCGCTTGTCTCCATGTATATGCCTACTACATCAGTTTCCCATTCTTTTTTTCTTGGCCCGACAGATCCTTACGAAATTTCCAAATTTATTTCTCAGCTTAAAACTGGCAGTGCCCCTGGTGCCGTCAATATTCCAGTCATATTGCTCAAAAAGTCGCTTGAATCCTTGCTATCTCCACTTACGTATATTGTAAATCTCAGCTTAATATCAGGTATATTCCCCGAATGCTGGAAAACTGCAGCTATAACTCCTATATACAAAAATGGCCCCAAGAATATTCCAGACAACTATAGACCAATTGCTCTTTTGAGTGTTATATCAAAGCTGATTGAAAAAGCGGTAAACATTCGATTGGTTTCATATTTGGAAAAGTTTTGCTTACTGTCAGAGAGACAATTTGGTTTTCGACGAGGTAGGTCAACCGAAGATGCTACGTCGCTATTTGCTGATCTTGTTTCATCACACATTCAGGCTGGAGAGTTTTGCATCGCTGTATTCCTTGATTTAGCAAAAGCTTTCGATACCGTCTCGGTTGGCCTACTTTTAAAGAAAATGGAGGCTCTGGGTATAAGAGGTGATGCCCTTCAATGGTTCAAAAGTTACTTGGAAGGTCGCAGACAATTTGTCACGATAGGTTCTTATTGTAGTGATAGCCTTCCAATTGATTTTGGGGTACCACAGGGAAGCATTCTCGGTCCTACTCTCTTTACCTTATACATGAACGACATTGTAAGCTGCACCCTGAAAAACGCAGAAATTATCACCTATGCTGACGACACAGTAGTTCTTTTCCATGGAAATGACTGGACTCAAGTGTATTGCCTTGCAGAGGAAGGCCTTGCACACATTTCAACCCTACTAGACAAGAGCCTTTTAACTTTAAACGTTGCGAAGACCAAATACATTGCTTTTTCCAAAACTTGTGTCGGTAGCCCCCTTTCAGACATGATGTTAAAAATACACACTTGTCCATATCGCATTAGGACGAATAGTAATACTGGATGTTCATGTCTTAGTATTCAACGTAGCAGTTCAATCAAATATTTAGGTGTTACGATTGACGAGAACCTTTCATATAAGAACCACATCATTGATCTATCGGGTCGAGCGCGGAAACTAATTTACATTATGAAAAAGTTGAGGGACTGCACCCCGATAGACATTTTAAGACAAATCTACCTTGCATTGTGCCAGTCTGTGTTACAGTATTGTGTCTCTGTTTGGGGTAGTGCTGGCAAAACAATTTTTATTACTATAGAAAGAGCACAAAGGGCCCTTATTAAAGTCATTCTTAAAAAACCTTTCCGTCAACCTACAGATAGCATTTACAAAGAATTTAAAGTTCTACGAGTTAGACAACTATTCGTTTTAACTGCAACTGTTAAAGCTCATAAGGCTTTTCTAAATCGCGATGACTATGACGTCTTGATTTCAAAACGTGTTTTCCGACTTCCACTACCGCAAGCTACATCTTTACTTACAAGAAGAGGTCCCACTTTCTCTCACTTTAATGTATATAACAAAGTTTGTAAGCACTGTGAAATTAAGGATTGCAAAGTCTCTCTTTGTAAAAAAATTGTCAAAGAATTTCTCATAAAGCTCACCTATGAGGAAACAGAGGATTTAATATAAGTTAGATAATATCAAAACCGGCATGTTCAGGGATACTTCTACCGACTCTCACTCTCTACACTCAACCTACTTCACACATTTATATTTTATACTATTCAACATATTATATATATATATATGATACTTAATACTTAAACTTCTGCACCTAATTGTTATTTTATTTTGTATTTTCGCATCTCTGGGTTCCAAGACACAGGCTTTTGCCTAGTTTGGAACTCGTCGTTACTCCACTTCTGTTTAATAGATTTGTTAACTGTGTTCTAAATAGAAGTGTACTTATTGTGTAACTCTTTATGGAAATAAATATTATTATTATTATTAATACAGGCGAAAAAACTTTAAAAGTTGGCATACTATAAATCCGATGAATTTGATAAGTATGTTGGTTTTCTTTTTGATGAATCCTAATTGAATCAGCTTAATTGAGAAATCGAATTCTGGAGAGAGCTCGGAGTTTCTTTGCGCGATATAATCCGGTTCGAGTATATTCGCCGAAAAACCAAAGTCACCGACATAGCTCTCAGAATTAGCAAGTTGAAGTGGCAATGGGCGGGCCACATTGCTCGACGAACTGATAACCGATGGAGAAGAAAGGTTTTCGAGTGGTTACCACAATATACCGAAAGACGTAGAGTTAGCAGTACTCTATGGTGGACTGACGACATCTTAAGAAAAGGTCGCTAAAAAGATGATGCTAATGATAGAATCACCAATGATTTTACTAACAGTCACAATATTTTTACCATAAGTAAATGATGATGATGTAGTCCTGACTGATTTCGGCCACAGCGACTGTTAGTTCTGGACAGGCATGCTTAATTTACGCATTTAGGAGTAGGTTCTGCTGTTCAACCCTTTTGTGCGCTCTCTGGTGGCTTGAGTACCCGATTTTGTTGGAGAAGGTACGAGCGCACTTGGGGCATGTTAATACCCCGCTTATGTAGTCGTACGTGATGGCCGCTGGTGGCAAGTACCATATAAAGCTGGTGGCAACTACCACAAGTAAATAGCACGAAACTAAGCATAAATGATCTGTCGTTTAGTGAATTAAACTTTGAACTAATATGCCGTCCTTTAAATGACTCTTAGCTAGCAGGCACACACACAAGTAGCTAGTCTGATCTATTGTGAAGTTGGTTATAACAATTGTAATAGATTTTATAACATATTTACATATTAGTTTATGCCAACTTTTGTACATTTTTCGTCTATGTAAACCTAGGAAAATAACTCTGATATTAAAGTTACATATATCCCAAAGGACAATGTTGTGTCTGAGCTTGAATCTGAGCAATTCAAATTCAGAAACAATTCTATGGTGGGTGAGCAATCAAACAATATTGGGATCGAAAATTTAAAACAAAATAAAGACGTTGTGAAAATCATTTCAAGATGAAAATATCATCAATAAAGTGCACGCAATGAGCATAGATGAAAGAGCATAGTGAAGGTTGTATCCAGCCAGTCTTCTTGGACCTTTCACTTCTATCATTCATCTTTTCATCTTCAGTCATTTCTATCTCAGAACAGAGTAAATTAGTATGATGGGGGGGAAGCCAGCAGGGAAAGCAGTACTTTACGCCTAACCAACGGCTAATGTTATACAAAGCTCAGGTTAGGCCGCATATGAAGTACAGCTCTCATCTCTGGAGCGGTGTTCCGAAGTATCAGTTAGACCCACTTGACTCCTTAGAGAAGAGCCGTCAGACTTGTCGATGACCCAAAATTTACCAACACGCTGGAATCGCTGAGCTTACGTTTTTGTTACGTGCGTTTTTGAAGCAATGATGGCCGAGCGGTAATAGCTACGGACTGCCGTGCCGCAGTACCCTGGTTCGATCCCCACCGCTGGCTTGAGCTTCACCGCATGGTGGAAGGGCATTTTGCACTTGCCCGCCTGGCTAGCTACCACCCACAGGTAGAAAATTTGTCGCCAAGCACTTTACGGTGCGTTCCGGCAGCAGTCCTTGAGAGCCAGTGAAATTACAGGCACATGAGACTTAACAACTGTGTCTCAAAGTGATGGGCGACTTGTGTTGAAATGCATCTGTTATTGGCAGAGGATACCGCTTAACATCAGGTGGGCCTCGAGCTTGTTCCGTCCCAATAAAACTTCGTAACGTTGGCTCTATATGCCTGTTCTACAGGTACTATAACGGGGAATGCTCTCATTTAATTTTTGACCTCACACCTCCCTCACACTTTTATCACCGAACTGGCCGCTATCGTCAGACTGATAGATACGTCGAAGTCTCGCACTACTTGATTTAATCGCCTGTTTCTGCCACGTACCTGTAAGTTGTGGAATGCTCTTCCACCTGAGGTTTTTCCTCAGGTCTATGATCTTAACCGTTTCAAAAGAAGCGTGAATACACGGAAAAAAAAGATTGTGTCAAATCAAGAATATATCTATTGGTCAAGACATTCCGTGTTTCATATATGGGGAAAACAATATATTCTTGTGATTAGTAAATATTTGTCTTGTTAATAATTTTTCGTGCAAGTATTTATATACTTTAACTAATATTATTATTTTCTTCATAAAAAAAAGTAGTCATGTCTCTGTCTAAGTAAATCATTGTTCTATTTTAGAGAATCTGAAATTCTCATATTTAAAACAATCCTTACTTGAATAAATGAACTCATTCGTTCACTCATTCATTAGATTCTAATAAGAAAAAAATATATTTTACTATTAAGTACATAAATAGTTCAGTTAAGATATTATTCTTCCTTCTAGTAAAATATATTCTTCTGTGTATATATTTTAATTAGACCAACAACATAGTTTTCTTCGTACAAGAAAATTACTTTTAGGTAAACAAAAAATCTTCATATCTGAATATTGTAACTTATTTAAGTTAAGAAACCATGATTCTGGCTTCAACACGTACATGTTTTCATACGGAGATCAGTTTATATAGAACGAATAATTAATGTTCTCCGGTGAAGAATTTTCAGTTCTCAATTCAATATTAAGTGTTTTACTGTAAGTAGTTTTGATCTTAGTATTCTAATGGGTGTTTTACCCGAAAAAGTTGTATTGATTGGTTCAAAAGAATTGGTATTTTGCACGAAGATCGAATTGTCTACGGATAGAATATCAGATTTCTTGACTCGACAATGGAATTTCACTGGAAGAAACCTCAGTTCTTGTTCAAAATAATTACATGTTTTACATTTAAATTTTAGTCGTCTTGGTAAAATAATAGTGCGTTTTATTGTAAGAAATCTCATTACTTGGTTCAAGTCATTACATGTTTCATATGGAAATCAGATAATATATTGATAAGACTATCCATTTTCTAGCTTCAATAATAGTGTATTTTAGTAGAAGGAGTCTTAGTTCTTGGTTCAACTCTTTAAATGTTTCATACGGAGATCAGATTATATAGTGTGAAAAATATAAATTATCTTGGTTCAATAATAGTGCGTTTTACTGCAAGGAGTCTCAGTTCTTGGTTCAACTCATAAAAGTGTTTCATATGAAGATCAAATAGTATTTTGTGAATAATATCAATTATTTTGGTTGAATGATAGTGCCTTTTACTATAAGAAGTCTCAGTTCTAGATTCAACTCATGAATTGTTTCATACGGAGCTCAGATTTGTTTAATTTGAACTTCATATATGTTGTACAACATATTAATTATTTTAGTTCAATTATAGTGTTTTGATTGGAAGAAGTCTCAGTTAATATGATTCAGCAAACTGTGAAATTGTTAATGAAGCTATCGTTGTTCTTCAAATTATTATTAATGCCGTACTACCTAGAAAAGAACTTCTTTATTTGAAACTGAAACTTCACTGAAATACAAATAAAACTACAGTTACGTAAGATTTTCCTTAGTATGCAATGAGATATACCTACACAAAAACCTTTTATGAATAAAAAAAACTCGAATAAACTATGCTTCGAATTTCATCATTGAAAAACTGAATAAGAACAAGATAATTGATATTTTCTACTATATACAAAAAGATATTCATATAAAACGTGTAGTTAGTCAACAAGAACAAAAACTCACTTACAGAAAATAAAGCCTGGTGCACTGTCCAGTTCTTCCAATCTGATCTCCGCTTTTCAAGTCTGCAAATAAAGTAGGTTAATAGTTAAGTGTAGTTCTAAAAGGTATCAACTAAAAAACATCTATCATCGTAAAAATAAATAAAATACAATACATATTTTCTGGTGAAAATTATTTATTTATAAAATAAATTAAGAAGCATACAATTTTTTATTATCATTATCAAAAATATTATACTTAATTGTAACAATTATGTACTGCGCCCCGCGGTTACACCCCGCGTGGTGATAGATGATGATGAAAAGTATCCTATGTGTTAATCCAGTGCTTCATCTACCTCCATACCAAATTATATCAAAGTTGGTCCTACCATTTGAGCGTGAAGAATTAATAAACATACAAACACACTTACAAACTTTCACCTTTATCTACCACCAAATAATATTATTTTTTTCTCATTATAATCAGCACCACATTTTATGTTATGTTATAATATAAAGTATGGTTAAACACTTCGCTTGTTGAGTCGAGCCTTTTCTTCATCTCCTCCAGTTTAGTTTGGATATCTCCAGGATCCTAAAAAATGAAAATATTGCACAATCCATAAACTTTTTATAGATGGTAGGCATATTTTGGCCACAATCACATATTTTTGAGTAAGTGGTAAAATATAGCAAACAGGTTAAACTTAAATAAAATTAGAACTGTCTTTCAAAGTCAGCTTCCAGAAGGCCCCGTTAGATGATTATCACACATAAATCATCTAAACTGCAAGTTAGCGGTTAATCATTATTATAATCTATACAGAATCATGAAACATGATTAGGCACAGTTTTAAAAGTTCTGTATACTAACTACTATACTACTGTAAAATACTGACTGTGTATATATATTATATTTTAGTATGTAATAGATAATTTGATGAGATATCCTAACATCATAAGAAAAATATATAATATAATATTTTTTAAATTGTTTAAATATGTGTTTTATACTTGATGAAATTACCTGAAAAACAATAACAAAGTTCACAATCTGCTCCAACGTGGAAAAAAATCTACTCTTGTTTAGTCTTCCTCTTGGGGGTATTGAGTAGCGTACCACTTGTGTTTCGTTGGTGAATTTTTGATCTGGAATGGAAAAAACCACATGTATATTCTTGAATGTAGGTTTATCTAACAAAAAAATCTATGTGTATATAGTGTAGAGAGGATATGTAAATATATATACATCGAAATTTATTATGAATAAATAACGAGGAACAGACACATAAACAAACACAAAAAATACATTCGCATTTATAATAATATATAAGGGTTATTTACCAACATCAGCCTGCTGTTGATCTCTATCATAAAGAGTTATCTTTCATTCTATATATGAGTAGGTATGTAATACAATTATGTATTACGAAACTACCGTTCGTTAACTTGGTGTACCAACTTAGTGTAGCCACACAGCACATTCCAGGCAAAGAAAATCTAGCAGCAAATATGATGGATATTTTTGACTCTCTAGAGTTATTTATATAGTAAAGAACAAACTTACCTAAATGAACACAAGTTAGGTTGCTATCTCAAGCACAACTTGAACAAATATTCACTTTATAACACTATATTAAACAAAATTTACGAAAATGCCATTGGCCATGCCACGGCGCGTGTACATTTCGCTCGCAACGCAAATTGTGTTGTGTGTAGCCACCATCGCCCTTATAAAGTCCCGAAACATATTCGTATCGTGATTATTACCAAATGAGCACATTCGAATAACTTTACATTTAGGTTGACGATTTGTGTTAAATACAGCCAGTATTTGTAAGAAATAGATGATTACCTATGGCTGTATCATTAGAGAGTCTGTACATATTTGAAATTATTTTGAAAGATCGTAAAAAAAAACAGTGACAATCACGATTACAACACAAGAAGTAAAGATAAAATCGCGGTACCAGGTTTTAGTGAGCAAAGACAAAAGTAAAAAGGTTAATTGTGTGCGGTTTTATAATAACATATTACAACGCTCACAGAAGGAAAGTTCAAGTTGCACGTGGAAAATTATTTATTTTTAATTTTTAAATATTGTAATTATTTTATTATACAGTGTGTAAAATATTGTTAAAAGACATTTAAATTAATGGTCCCGAGTTTCTTACCCGTTGTTCTTGCAGTGGCTCTGTAATTTTTTTTGTTGAACCTGGCAGTATATTGTAGAATATTTCAATATTCAAATTTGTATATGACCTTCATAAGAGCTTCGTAGATGCCTAAATTGAATCAATGATTTTGACTTTGACTTTGATTAAATATCATAACTTAACGAAATTTCTGATCCATCACAAGTTTAGTTTTTGAGATAGACCTCGTGAGTATTGTATATGCACCCAAACTTAACAAATAGGTCCTCTAGGCCTTGGCCTTCGCCATTTATGGCAGTGAGTATGAACTGCCACGTGGGTGGTCCATGGGTTCCTGCAGCGGGTTTAAGATTTAGTGCATGGAGATAGGTTTTAAAACACTAGTACCAGCCCTACTTCAGATACGAATCAATATATTGGGGCACTAGCGGGGTTCAAACCCTGCCGCTTTGCCGTTGTATTATGAGTATATTAGACTCCCAGTCCATATAAGCTGAGTAACCTTATATTTTTCAAAAGATAATATACATATTTTATTCTTAATATGAATTGAAACAAGCTTATTCAGCATGCAATATTGCTCATGATGAAAAGTATTCTTAGGTTCAGTAGTTTCCCCACATTCAGGGAGAACTAGACAAACTCCAGGGAGAACTAAAATATTGCAACACTAAATAAAATTGGGAACAGAGAAAACCATCTCAAACTAAAAACTGAGTACTTGGTCTGAAAATACACATTTTTAATGGAGAAATAGTTATTCTTGACTGGAAATTTGTCTTTTTACTTTCAAATTCATGGTTTTGATTGAAGAGCCAGTGAAGAAAACTGTTTTTTTTAATTCTGTTTGTTTTTTTTTATTCCTGATATGGTGTGGTGGGGTGCCGGGCTAAAATGTCACCCCCCATCTCTACCCAGGATCTCGTAAAAGGTGACAAAGGGTGGGCCGCAGCGCCACGCAAACCAGAAGGTGGGCAGCAGCGCCTTCTGAGGAATATATACCCAAAACTGCAATCCCCAAGCCGCCTGCCCAGCGTGGGGATTATGGCAAACCCTCTTAATGGGGGAGGCTCTGTTCAGTGGACAATCCGGCTGATACAGTATGATGTATATCATTTACAAGTATGTAGATATATATTGGTTTGACTTCTACATTTAATGGTTCAAAACTCTATTCACAAGGTGGGGAAAAAACAAAAAAAAAACATTTCGAAATGTTTGTTAGGACTAGCAAAAGTCAACCCTAAGAGGTTATTAGCATTTTACCAATAATCTTGTATATTTGGAGACCAAAAACATAAATTTTAAGCCAAGATTGCTTTTCTTTATTGAAGATGAGTAACTAATGTTACAATCTATCACTTTGCATTGAAAACTTTAATATTCTTCATGTAAGATACCTATGTCACTCTCTACAGTAGAGATATATTTTCTTGGTTCAACGTGGGATATAGTTTGATCTGTTAATCTAATATCTCTTAACCTAAGAATATCGTATCAAATATCAATCAAGAACATGGTACACTTAAGTTCAGTATTCGTTTTCTGAAGTGAAGATGAATAACTTCAACAATTAATAATATATCATTATTGACTCAATAACTTAAAATTCTTCTTGTAATATGCGTCATTCTCTGCCATTGAAATTTATTTTCTTGGTTAAATAAAGAGTACAGTTTTGCTGTGATGCTAATGCCTCTTAACCTAAGAACAACGTATCAGTAATCAATCAAGGATGTTTTTTTTTTACTGAAAATGATTTACGTTAGCAATTGAGAATCATTCATTATTGACTTGAAAACTTTGAAATTCTTCATTTAATATAAATCACCCTTTGCAATCGAGATTTAGTTTTTTAGTTATAAAATAAAATTGTTTTGCTTTAACACTAATGTATCTTTACCTAATAATACCGTAACAAATATTAATCAAGAATAAAGGTTTAAGATCAAGATTTGTTTTCTTTACTGAAGATAAATTACTATACCAATTAAGAATATATGACTATTGGCTTGAAAACTTTAAAATTATTTTAGTTAGATAAGTTTCTGTCTATAATGGACATGTATTTTCTTGGTTCAATAAAATATATTGTTTTCCTGTTAATCGAAGATTCTTAACTAAAGAATACAATATCAAATAAATATTAAGAACAATCAAACACAGATCAAGATTTGATTTCTTCACTAAAGATGAATAAATACAACAATTAACAATCAATTACTTTTGCTTTGACAACTTTAAAATTCTCTATCTAATATAACTCACTTCTGCAGTTGAGATATTTGTCTTGGTTATATAAAGTATATAGTTTTGTTGTAAATCCAATGTATCTCAGCATAACAATACAAATTCATAGATTAATAAAACAATATATGTCTCAGATTTAGAAAACTGTCATTTTTAAGAGGAGAATAATTTTCTTGCTCGGACATATGTATATCCTTGTCATTTACTTCTCTCAATTATTTTAAATGAACAAAAGAAATCTCTTGTATTAAGCCCATTGTTGTTGAAAGAATGGAAACATTTTCTTAATCCAATAAAACGTTTATTATTCTTGGATAAAATTTCAGATTTCTTACGCTAACTCCGTACGTAATCAGAATGAGAATTCATAAAATATTTCATTCAAAAAGATACTAATTTCTAAAGTTAAGAGCAAAAATATCTCTGACCAATAGTTATACTCTTGATGTAAAAATATATGGTGAGAATAATATTATTTATCTTTGAGAAAATGACCTTACTGCACTCAAGAATATATTTTTATTTTAAGTAAATATATACTTGAGATTAAACAATACTCCCGAGATAAATATTATTCTTGGATTGACACTTTCTCAGGACCCATTTTTTTCCGTGTAGAGTCCTTTCTCTTAATGGTAGGCAACAAACCAGTAATGCTGCGGATGATGCACTACAGGTTCATAGGCGGCGGTGATCACTTACCATCAGGTGGACCGTCTGCTTTTCTGACACATTTTGTATAGAAATAAACACCGAAAAATCTTCCTACATTATACCGCAGGGCAATCGTTACAACCAAGCCCTTACGGTAGGATGTAGGGAGCACCTGTCGATATAAAGTTTAACGACGTGAATGATGATCCACGAGGGTCAAGGACCACCTTGATGGCCTCATTATTCACTTCATTAAACATGCCAGTTTTGTAAAAGAAGACGGATCGATGTCAAGCCTTCGTCAATCCTAGATATTGCTTCCGATTTGACACGTATGAAAAACACTATAAAACAGCTGAGCATATCGATGTAACCATACACATTTAATTCAAATTTAAATATCTTAATGTTGCCTTAGGTTTTCGCGATTATTACACATAGTAATTAAACAACTCTAAACGGTTTAAATCGCGTATATTTATCATTATTTTTGTCCCGACGTTTCAAACACTTTGCAGAGTCACCCCGTGACCACGATCACTGCAAAGTGTTTGAAGCGTCGGGACAAAAATTAAGATAAATATACGCGATTTAAACCGTTTAAAGTTGTTTAATTACTATTTAAATATCTTAGTTGCATATTACAAAACTATTACGGTCTTAAATATAAAATCGCAGTTTCTGTGATACCCCGTAGGCGCGTTGCAACTTATGAGAGGGTACATTATATTATATAAAGCTTTATTATATAAAACTATAATCTTAATCAGAAGCTGAGCCAAGATGATATAATTATGACTCATGACTCTAATTCATTGTTTCGTTCGTTATGTTAAAATTATTGGGTTGCGTCATCGTTAACTAGTTTCAAGCTAATTGCAAAAATAAATCTTGTTTGTAGTACAACGTAAGTTGAACTGTAGATGGTTAAAGAACTAGAGGAAAAATTAGAGGTATGAGTCATGTTGGCTCAGCGGTAAGAGCATACCCCAGATAATGTAGTGGATGGCGGGGATTCGAATCCTGCCTATGACTATAAGTTTTCTTCTAGTTGTAATTTTGCAATGTAATCCGCGGAATATGCGTAAATGGAAAAAATAAAAAATGTGTACTCCGATAATTTGTAAATGTGATTTTCGTTCAGCGCGCAATATTGCTTGTAATCATATTTAGAAATATATATATATTATGTTATTGTGACGGAACAAGCTCGAGGCCCACCTGATGTGAAGCGGACTAACCTCTGCCTATAACAGATGCATTTCGTCACAAGTCACGAATTGCAATGCCCGTCACCTTGAGACTTAGTTGTTGAGTCTCATGTACCTGTAATTTCACTGGCTCTCAAGGACTGCTGCCGGAACACACCGTTAGGTGCTTGGCGACAGATTTTCTACGTAAGGGTGGTCGCTAGCCAGGCGGGCATTCGCAAAATGCCATTCCACCATGCGGAGAAGCTCAAGCCCGCGGCGGGATTCGAGCCTAGGACTTGCTGCGCGGCAGTCCATAGCCAATGCCACTGAGCCATCACTGCTTCTATAAAATAGAACTGCTATATAAACTACAACTTAAGATCAATGTTTATATATTATTTCTTAACATATTAAAATATATTTTTTACATGTATCTACCAGGAACACTAAAATGGCTTATCAAACATATTAAGTAGAATACCAGAAAAGATAGTGTTATTTTAGGTGTTTTTTTTTATAGCTGATAGGGTAGCTCGTGACCATTATCTTACCTGATATTAATTACACGAATGTTGTCGAAGGTGTTGCTCAGGCTAACCTAGGACCCCATTTTATTCTTAACTTTTTGTATTTACTCTTGTTTATTAGACAATCTGCTATACTAACACATTCAGTGACCATTTCAACCGAATACTTATAACCAATCAGCCATTTACAGGCGAGGTTAGTGAAAGGGTCCCGTTTCCTAGTAAGGTACCCTAAAAAGTATTGAGACGCGGCTTTTTAACGTTGCATATCCTTGTTAAGAGGAGAGCCTGTTACCCCGTGGAGTGCCGGGTTAGAATTGCACCTCCCTATATCATCCCGAGGGTGTCGTAAGAGTCGAATAAGGGAAAAATACTGGAAGGTGGGCAGCAGTGCCTTCTAAATAACTGCCATCTTACTCTGCGATCCCCAAGCTGTCTGCCAAGCGTGGGGATTATGGCAAATACCTCCTTAATAGGGGAGGCTGTTCAGTAGTGGACGATTCGGCTGATACAGCACAGTACAGTATACCCTTGTTATGTTTCCAGGAGAGCGCAGACGTGGCGCTGCTGGGCGGGCGGCGGCGCTGCGGCGGGCCCCGTCCGACTCGGACTGCTCCGGGGAGACCGCCTCGCTCTCTGCCGACAGCGGGGACCGCGCGCCCAGACCCGCGCCTCTCGCGCCGCCACGCAGTGGAAAGACTCGCAGGTACATACATACACACTCACACACCCCCTTTTTTTATACCTTTTAGTTTAGCCTTTGACTACTATCTCACCTGATGTGATGATGTGGTCGAAGATGTTGTTCAGGCTAACCTAGATGTACTGGCTCTCAAGGACAGCTGCCGGAACACACCGTTAGGTGCTTGGCGACAGATTTTCTACTTTAGGGTGGTAGCCAGGCGGGCTTTTGCAAAATGCCCTACCACCATGCTATAACGACTGCCATCCTTAGACAACAACAGAAGCAGGGAAGCGCTCAGTAGCATGTCACTAGCGGTCACCCATCCAACTCATGACCGCGGCGGACGTTGCTTAACTTTGCTGATCGGTTGAGAACAGCTAAGTAAACTTCGCTACGAGCGTTTCAAACAGCGTTAATATAAACCGACATAATACATAGTATATCATAAAAATCTATCGGTCTTTCTTTTAGTTTCACCTATTGACTTTCGATTTCTGTAGGCGAGTGATAATGATCTTAAAAGCAGTTGAATTAAAAAAAAACTGGGACCAACTTCCAACACTGAAAAGTATTAAATAATTGGTAGAAGTCAGGCCATGATAATGTGAGATCAGTGTTTTTAATCAGCATGGTTACTGACTTTAACAATTTATTTCATACTGTTTAAGACGCTAACAAGTGCTAAATAGCTTTACTTGAACAGATTTTTAGCAAAATGTATTTAATTTGTAACAGTATAAAAATTATATGTTAATCTTGATCACATTATCTAAGGCCAAGAAAAGTCCGAAGCACGTTTCCTAAAAATTTTCGCGATAGAATAAAATAGCAAAGTTGACTCTAAATAAATTTTCTAACGTAAATATCTCAATTATTTACGAACGAATGTGTATAAAACTTTATTAATAATATAGCAAAACTTTATCAAGAGAGACAAGAAAAGTTACATTTTCGATTTACGTTTCTAATTTTGTGTTATCAAGCTTTCTTTCAGATTTTACCTAAACTGATCGCGATTTTACCATCGTTGTCTCTCTTTCACTACAACGCAATCCGATAGAGACAAAAATTCAGATTTTCTACTTGAGTAGCTAGCCAGGCGGCCCAACCACCATGCGGTGAAGCTCAAGCCCGCGGCGGGATTCGAACCATGGACCACGGCAGTCCATAGCCAATGCCACTGAGCTATCACTGCTTCAGTAGCTGACATTAGCTAACTCTGGTGCATACGAGCATTAATTCTTCTTTCTCCGCAATGGAGTCACTGGTAGAGAGTCGGTGACTTCTCCACCAACTTGCACGGCCCCACACGTTTGGGGGGGCGGCCTTGGTGAGCACGGTGGCTCCTCCACAGGCGCATAAGTCCGATTGTGTCAAAAAAAGTCAAGTCAAAAGTCATAATCATTTATTCTATTAAGACGACTACGACGCAGTTGATATTATTCAAGCAGTGATGGCTCAGTGGCATTGGCTATCGACTGCCGTGCAGCAGGTCCATGGTTCGAATCCCGCCCAGAGCTTGAGCTTCACCGCATGGTGGAAGGGCATTTTGTGAATGCCCGCCTGGCTAGCGACCACCCTCAAGTAGAAAATCTGTCGCCAAGCACCAGTCCTTGAGAGCCAGAAAAATTACAGGCTAATGAGACCTAACAACTGGACGTCTCAGTGTGACGGGCACAGTGCAATTCGTCGCTGATGAAATGCGTCTGTTAGGCAGAGGTTAGTCCACTTAACATCAGGTGGGCCTCGGGCTTGTTCCGTCATAATAACAAAAAAAAAAAAAGACGCTCTTATGAATTTCAATTAAAATTTTTTATATTTAAATATTCTACATTGTACTGCAACGTACAGCAAAAAACGTACTGAGCCACTGCGAGAAGAACGGGCAAGAAACTCGTGGCCATTTTTTTAAAATAATGTGTTACATACTATATTATAAAATTATTACAATATGTGTGTAAATTACGTAGGTGACTGGCGATAACTTGGCAGAAGCGGAATTATCCAAGCATTTTTGGCGTTTAAGTAATCACAAACTGAATTATCTTATTGAAAATGTCTTTCACGTGCACCTTTTTTACCTAAGAAGGACCTTTTATTTGTTTTTGCTAATGTTAGTTAGAGTTCGGGCCTACCGCCGCCGGGGCAAGATAGTGAATGCTAACGCGAACCTATCTTGCCCCACCTTGGTGGAGGACTGCTCACGGGGGTAATAGTGTACAGTGGGTTCAAGTCCCACCCATCCCCTTCCCCCGCCTCCGTGGTGATACATACCTGTTCGTCTTAGACAATATTAAGAGAATCTTCTGGAAAAAGCAAAATACATGACAGTTTAGAACAAGAATATGTAAGTTCCTGGTAAGTAAGATACTTTTCTCAAAAATGGTATGTAATGTTGCCATAACATCTCTAAAAAGTATCCAGAAAGTGAACTCTACCGGAGACTTATTCACAACTGTCCAGTAAGAAAGAAGATTTTAAATTTGGAATCTCCAACTGTCCAGTAAGTATGTATGTAATTTACTTACTGGACAGCAGGTCATGCTCTTTAGATCTGCTTAGAAAAAAAACATAGTACTAGACACAGATTAGACTTTAGCTATCATAACATGGTTATAGGAGGGAGGCTCCAAATATATATCTATCTCACTTTTTGGTATGACACTTTATCAGGTAGATATATTTTTGGTGCCTTTAACAGCCGTTTTATAGTCTGTGCTTAACGCGACGCAGAAAAAGTATGCACTTTGCGTTTTGTACTTAATAATGTTGTAGAAGTATAGTGTGGGATTTTATGTTTGTATTTATAAATTTAGTTTATAAATCGTGTTGGATTAAAACTTTCCATTCTAAAACTAACATGGAGTTTCAAAAACTTTTTTTTTCTTATATATTCATGTAATGTAAAAATAGAACAATGTTCACAATGAAACGGAAACTTTTTAGTAAAAAAAAAAAACTGCTTGTGGGATTTCATATTCAATTGCGACTGTGAACATAGATAATGCCAAAAAATGAGTTCAAGCGAATCTGATTCGGAAATAGATGGTCCTCCATGATTTAAATTCTGAGGCATTAATTTTTGACAAAAGCATTATAAAAGCCACAACCAGTAAGAAAGCCATCCTGGCCTCGTATATAACCGGGTATTACTGTATCAGCCGGATAGTCCACTGCTGAACACAGCCTCCCCCAATACGGGGGGGTTCGCCATTATCCCCACGCTTGGCAGGCGGCTTGGGGATCGCAGTGTGAGATATCAGTTCCTCAGAAAGTGCTGCTCACCTTCCGGTGTGTTACCCTTAGCCGTCTTTTACGACACCCACAGGTTGAGATGAGGGGGTGGCATTCTAGCCCGGCACCCCACGGGCGTCAAAAACATGTATATATATAATACATGCATAATATAGTAGATGAACACAGATAATTGTAAAGGTCTCAAGAATAACCTTTTTAACCTTTAAGACTAACCTCTAAAGAAAACATGTTTGTATTGTCTGATGAAAAAAAGCTGAGAACTTTGTATATAAAGACATGCTATAGTATATTTCAAAATTGGCGGAGTAAGCGCGTAACAATCACACAAATTTTTTTTTTTAACAATAAACAACCGAATTCACACAAAATACGCATATAATGGATAACTCAAATACTACTCGTTAGATCTCACTCAAATTTAAATGGGACTACTAGACAAGCTCCAGCTTTTGAACATAAAATAATCGTTAGAATCAGTACACACTTTAAAGAGATACAAGGTAATACCCACCAAAGATCAATGAAGCGCTCGTAGCGAAGTTTACTTAGCTGTTCTTAACCGATCAGCAAAGTTAAGCAACGTCGCGCGCGGTCATGAGTTGGATGGGTGACCGCTAGTGACATTACTACTGAACGTTTCCGTGCTTCGGAGGGCACGTTAAGCCGTCAGTCGCGGTTGTTGTCTTAGGATGGCATTCGTTATAGCATGGTGGTAGGGCATTTCGCGAATGCCCGCCTGGCTAGCTACCACCCTCAAGTAGAAAATCTGTCGACAAGCACCTAACGGTGTGTTCCGGCAGCTGTCCTTGAGAGCCAGTGCTTCTAGGTTAGCCTGAACAACATATTCGACCACATCATCACTTACCATCAGGTGAGATAGTGGTCAAAGGCTAACCTATCAGAAAAAAAAATAAAAAATACAGTCGATTCGAAGACCTCTTCCTTTCATTAAAGTCAGTAAAATTGTTTTTTTTTATTTTAAAAACATAAGTTTTTTTATCAATAGCACAATAGCACAGCCTGGACACTCGACTCATTCTCCATACAAAAGCCGCGTTACTACTACCTATTACACAGACACTACACTAGTGTAGTTTTTGTACACGCGTAAATGTGTGCGTGAAGTCTAAGGTTGTCATCGTATGAATATTGTTGTACTTACCTACCTACCCAACAATATTTTGGTGCTGTTATTATGACTTATTAGAGGTTTCGTAGGTTATGCCTACCTTACCTACCTTCAGAAACATTTACAAGCACAACAATCCAACTCCATGTACGACGTAGGAATATGCAACACACAACCGAGTAGGTAATATTACTTCCCATTTCACTCCATTACCTATACAATAATAGATACTTACCTACACTATAAAAAGGTATCATTCCAAGTTCACATTTTATACAAGTATAATAATAATAAAATTACAATAACAATAATAATATAGGTTCTTCTCGTATAATAAACAACCATGAAGTGTGCCGCGTGTCAACCGTAGCGAAGGTCGGTAAGTATGTGTATGGCTTTTTTCTATGGTAGGTATAAGTCTAGGTAAAGGTAATAAAAATACTTGTTTCGCTGGAAACGAAGTCGATATCCACGGATATTTTTTGCAAATGAAAATCTTCTAGAACAATCTTTATTTGAATAGCAGTTTGAATAAAATACAAAGATAAATTATTTATGTTCGTATTTTTTTCAATACCTACTATAAATTACCGGTTTTAATAAGTTACCTCCAGTATAACTAAAGAACAACAATTAGGTAGGTACTTAGGGTAGGTTACGAAGAATGACTTACCTCGTTTTATCCTTAGGGAATCTATAAAAACTCCTACCTATCCGTTTCTCGTTTAGTTGATAAGCAACCGTAAACAGCACAAGAGTACTCCATTCTCAACTTTTAAAATACTCGTACAATCGTCACGCTTCGTCGTCACGTCATTATGCGCGAGTTGCGCGTCCCGTACTCAAGTCAGCTTAGCGACAGCTCAGAATCGGTGGCGGGGTGAGGAAGACTCGTTTTTGTGGGGGGAGAGGAGTGTCCATTCTATACGTAGTATAGAATGGATACGTAGCATAGAATGGACACTCCTCTCTCTCTCTCTCTATTATATGTTCTATGTCAATAGTTAAACAAAAACTATTTGTTTCGCAGTCGTCGGCGAGGCAGCGAGTGGGAGGTGCTAGAGGGGCTGAAAGATGGGCAGCGTTTCGAGAAGAGGCCCGACGTCTTCAATGGATACCTGCACAAGAAGAGGAAGTGGCCCCTCAAGGGGTGGCATAAGGTAAAAGCTTACACAGACTTTTCAGGGTTCTGTACCCAAAGGGTAAAATGAAATAAAATGAAAACATTGCCATAATCCCCACTTGGCAGGCTTAGTCAGATCTTGGGGATTAGCAGAGTAAGATCGGTTCTTTAGAAGGCGTTGCTGCCCACTTTCCGGTATTTTACCCTTAGATGTCTCTCATGACATCCACGGATGAGATGGAGGGGTGACATTCTAGTCCGGCAACCCACGGGCATGTATTTAAACAACAAATACTGATAACGCTCATTTATAATGTGGTATGTAACTGTGATCAAAACCCTCTATAGTAGAGTGTGCAACGAGACACCAAAAACTAAAATGGGTTTTATGAATGAGTTTTGAAGCGCTCGTAGCTGTTGAAGATGTTGTTTATACTAACCTAGTATTACTGAATGTCAAGTATAGCTGCTGGAACACACCGTTAGGTGCTATGCGACAGATTTTCTACGAGAGGGTGATAGCTCACCAGGCAAGCATTCTCAAAATACCCTATCACCATGCTATAACGACTGCCATCCTAAGATAACAACCGGGACCGACGAATTAACGTACCCTCTAAAGCACGTGTACGCTGAGTATTAATGCCACTAGCGGTCACCCATCCAAGTCATGACCGCAGCGAACGTTGCTTAACGTCGATGATCGATTAAGAACGATTACTTCAGTAATAATTTAATGTCTCGATTGTAACTTTCAACCTGTAGAATATTTTAAAGTAAACTTATAAACATAAATTGTTTCGTTGTAAAGAAAGCGTACTGTACTGTATCAGCCGGAAAGTCCACTGCTGAACAAAGCTTACCCCAATATATGGTGTGTCATAATCCCCACGCTTGGCAGCTATCTTGGGGATCCTATTGTGAGATATCAGTTCCTCAGAAAGTGCTGGTGCCCACCTTCTGGTGTGTTACCCTTAGTCGCCTCTTACGACACTCACGGGTTGAGATGGGGGGTGGTGACATTCTAGCCCGGCACTCCACGCGCATCTACAAAGTCAAAGTTTATTTAATCTAGGCGTCTACGACGCTCTGATGAAGGTCAATTACAAATTTAATATTGAAATATTCTAATTTGTATGCCACGTTCAGCAAAAAAAATGTATAGAGCCACTGCGAGAAGAACGGGCAAGAAACTCGGGGCCGTTCTTTAAAACTTCTTTTGACAATGTGTTATACTTACTATCTAATAAAATATTACAATATTTGTTTAAATTACGTAGGCGACAGGCGATAGCTTGGCAGAGGCAGCATTGTCCAAGCATTTTTGTCGTTTAAATAATCACAAACGGTGTAGTAGGATTTCTTGATCAATATGTTTTTCACGTGCAACTTGAATTTCCCTTCTGTGAGCGTTGTAATATGTTTCGGAAAGCAAAAAAGAAAGCATGTCTCATATACAAATAATTGAATAGGTACTTCAAATTCGGTGGCATTGCAAAAACTATTTAGTGAGTAATTTTAGCTGATGTCGTCACGCGCATTTGACTGATATAACCGTCTGCGTCATTACGACGACAAAATAATACGAAGCGGATATGCTGGAAATAGTAATTTATATTTATATTATTATATTTTAAATTGCAACTATTTATAAAACATACACTAGGTGGACTGACGACATCGTAAAAGTCGCTGGTAGCCAGTGGTTACAAGCGTAGGTGGACTGACGACATCGTAAAAGTAGCTGGTAGCCAATGGTTACAAAAGCCGTTCTTTGTGGCGTTCTTTATTATCTTCATCCTTTTGATGAACTTTATACGTCAATAATAAATTACTCAAACATATTTCGTACATGATTGTCGACTCCGTACATTTTTGTTTTTATCTAGGTTTTCGCATGATTGAGACAAGACACCAATTTTTTTATATCCACTATAGCTACTCCTTGTAACAAAAGAGTTCAAACTTCATCAATTTTATAACTTTTGTTATTTCCTGCCATAGCCCTTACCTTGAGACCAAACGAGTTCAATTGGGTTGAGCTCACAGTGATACGGCGGCAAATGAAGCGCTCGTAGCGAAGTTTACTTAGCTGTTCTCAACCGATCAGCAAAGTTAAGCAACGTCGCCCGCGGTCATGAGTTGGATGGGTGACCGCTAGTGACATTACTACTGAGCGTGCACGTGCTTCGGAGGGCACGTTAAGCCGTCGATCCCGGTTGTTGTCTTAGGATGGCAGTCGTTATAGCATAGTGGTAGGGCATTTTGCGAATGCCCGCCTGGCTAGCAACCACCCTCAAGTAGAAAATCTGTCGCCAAGCACCTAACGGTGTGTTCCGGCAGCTGTCCTTGAGAGCCAGTACTTCTAGGTTAGCCTGAACAACATCTTCGACCTCATCATCACTTACGATCAGGTGAGATAGTGGTCAAAGGCTAACCTATCAGGCATAAAAAAAATTAAAATAAAACGTATGAAGGGACGATTTGTTGACTTAGGTACAACAAATTTATTAAAACATTTTTGGTTTTGCTTACCCTTGTTCAAAAGTTGCAACTTTAGTATTGATTCGTTACAAGCAATATTTTACGACGCACCGGTAGTCGAAGGCTCAACCGAATGTAATGAATAGATTCAGGCGTTACTTTCCGGAAATCCATATTTAATAATAATATCTCGATCGTGCGCTCGTAGAGTCAAGACCTCCTGAGAATGCTTCGTGTAAAAGCGAAACGCGTCGAAAATTCTTCCGGTTTGGCTGCGTGGCGGTTGTGATGTCGCGTCGGCTTAACAGGAAAATTAGGCGGAAATGTCACTAGATATATTTTTATATTTTTTAAGTGTTTTACTAAAATATTAATTTGATGTTTTCTTAAAATATTTTTAAAATATTTGTTATTTTTCAACCGAATGTACCTATATACATGTAACTACAGAGTTCGTGTGAAACGGACTTTATGTTGATTACGTGGGCCAATAGCAACGCAGTAAAATTTTCGGTACTCGTGTGTTAAAAAAACAGACTATAGTACGGGATTTGTCCTCTCGTTGTTATTATCTCTATTATCTGACTTTGTAGAGAGAAACAGACGTAACAATAAAATATTATGTCAATATTCAATAAGCACTGCTCTTCTGGGAAAGAGTGCAGTCTTTATGGCATCACGAATTTATATAAAAGTCCCAAAATTGTTGAGAGATTTTAATTTCAACGTATTCAAAACAAGATTGAAAAATTTATTGGTTGATAAATGTTATTATAATATCTATGTCTTATTAAATGATATAATTATGGCCTGTTTCAGAATGTTTGAGTAAGTTCCGATTGTACTACCCAGAACATATTCAATAAATAAAATACTATCTTTGCGTTTCACAGTCATTGATTTAGCCTATCCATCGGTTAAAGCTTGAAACGCGCTGCATGTTGACTGTCATTTTTATCATTCAGTTATTTTATGTTCTGGGTAGTATAACCGGAACTTACTCTAACATTCTGAAACAGGCCCTAAGTGTTTATACTTATTTTTACTTATACTTTTAATGAGACGACAGATATTTTCTGAAACAGGTTCTCATATTAACATAACATAATAAGTGACACATAACCTGTGAAATAATCAATATATAAATAAAATTTAATTGGAATACAATTATAAAATATGGCATTATATAAATTCCTGATGACATTAATATATTGTATATAGTGTTTACTATGTTTTTTTTTTTTTATTAGCTGTAATACTTAAAAAAAGCATAAGCAAAAGCAAGAAAAGCAAACTCTCCTTAGCGTTTCATAACATAAACACTTTCTAAAATGATTTCAACCTATGCTTAACATATATCACATATTTTCAGCCCTTGTGCGTAAAACCTTGTGACGCGGGTGTGGTTCCCGTTCGAGTTGTTTTTATTTATTAATAAATGTTGAGATATACAAGTTGTCGACATCCTCCTCGTTTCTGCTTGACTCTGTACAGCGTTCCTCACATCGAAACGTCAGTTCTTATGTCTCGTTCGCCCAGTAATTTCACTTACTACAGTGCCCTTCAAGCCAACACAGTAGTTTTTGTACACTACTGCATCGAGGCACAACACTGTAGTGGTTTACACAAAGACTGACCCTTGCTGTAAATGGACAACAACATGAAATGAAAATAGTGTTCTAATTTTTTTTATTTAATATGTCACTACGCCTTTATACCTCCAAATTTGTATACAAAGTCTGTAAAGCGCTACGTCTAACCTGGTATATTTTTGTTCCAATATGTCCCTGACATAGTATTGTAATTGCCTGTGGGATGCTGGGCTAGAATTGAACCCTCTATCTCTTCCCGTGGGTTCGTAAGAGCCGCCTATGACACCTGCCTAGCGTGGGATTATGGCAAGCGCCCCCTTAATGGGGAGGCTATTTTCAGCAGTGGACAATCTTGGACAGAGGAAAGCCTATTGCCACCTCTGTGCACAACTCCAGAATCCGGACTGTAATAAATCCTGACTGCCCGGAGAGTAAAATATCTGTAATGTCCGGGGATAAAATCCAGGACCTTGACAGACCTTGACAGCGGCCGTATAGTATAGGCTGAAAGACGACAGTGATGGGTGGTTAGTTATCGCGCGACTTGTGTAAGTCTTTCAATTGATACTGTTCTGTGTAGTGACAGAGATAAAGTCGAAAATGGTTTGAGTAGGCAGTAAAACTGCCGGCCGCTGCCACTTATTGAGTGTAACAACGTTGCCTGGCCTTATTCTCACGACTACTCGGGAGCTTGTGACGAGTCCGAGGCGATTTAAATACGGTGTTGATTGGGTAGTATGCGTTGACTATGCAAATAATATATAGAATTGTACGTTTTTTCCAGCGATTCTTCGTAATAGATGGCGGTATACTGGTGTACGCGCGTTCACCAACAGACGTGGCTCGAGGTCGACTCCACGGCTCGGTGGACGTCGGTCTTTCCGTCATATCGGCGAAGGCGAGAAGACGGCGAATAGACATAGATGCTGATGAATTCATATATCACCTGAGGGCGAAGACGCCGGAGGTGTTTCGCACTTGGTTGAACGTCTTGAAAGCTCATAGGTAAGTGTGACAAACTATAAGTTAAAGTGAGAGTGTAAGTAGAAATGTGAAAAAGAATGAGAATAAGTGAAAGTCTGAGTGTGGTAATGTGTAATGCAAAGTGAGAGTAAGTGTAAGTAGGAATGTGAAAAATTGTGAGAATAAGTGAAAGTCTGACTGGGTGTGGTAATGTGTAATTCAAAGTGAGAGTAAATATCATTCGGAGAGAAGTGTGAGTGAAGTTATTAGAAAGTATGTGTTAATTATAAGACTGTGTATGTTGAACTCTAGCTGGTATCAGCCAAGACGAATCTACAGTGTGTTAAGGTCAAAGTCTGTTCAACCAATGATATCTTGGATCGCTTTGTCCTTGGTTGTACATTTTGAAGAATTAGTAAAGCCCAAGATTTTCAACGGTAAGTGAAGAATACTAGCCATCGTATGGTTGATTAACCCATTGGCATCGGCGATAATGATAACAATATAATTTCATTCATAACTAGGACGTAGTGGTCCTGACGATGCCAACTTATTAACGTAAAATTAGAATAGCCTATTCTATAAAAAAAGGAACTTCACGCGTTTCTATATCTCCGTGTTGATTGTACGCAGAGGTGATTCGCCTGATGTTTTTGTGCCCTATAATAAGGGCGAGAGTATTGACTCCTACCGGGAACTGTACCAGACTCCCGATTGGTATTCAAAATTTCTGTAATAAAATCTGTTCAACCCGAGGAACCCAGGAGTCCCAGGACCTCCAGATTGCAAAGCAACGCTTAACACCAATTGACGAATGAAAATGTTCATAAAAAACCGGAAGATAGTTAAGTTGAGTAATGTTTGCAACCAGTTTCTTCCACAAACTGGTTGAGAAAATTGGATATCTGAAGTTTTTGGTATTCCTTATCAATAATGTTTCTTATCAATAATTGCAAAGCAACGCTTAACACCAATTGACGAATGAAAATGTTCATAAAAAACCGGAAGATAGTTAAGTTGAGTAATGTTTGCAACCAGTTTCTTCCACAAACTGGTTGAGAAAATTGGATATCTGAAGTTTTTGGTATTCCTTATCAATAATGTTTCTCTTTTTACTACTATACTAATATTCCAATAATTGATATCGTTGGTTACGGGATAAGATTCGTTATGATACATTTTTAACGCATACCCACATTGTGTATACCAAAATACGTACAGGAGAGAGGGATAGACAGATGCCTGTTCTTGATTTTTCGTTTCTCTCCCACCCGCATTCTCCAATCGTCCTTGTAACAGCCTGGAAACATTTGGAGCTCACTATATTAATTATTTTTAATTCCCCTTCGATCTTAATCTCGTGACGGTAAGGTCGAAAATTGTGAACAAGATTTTGAAGCAGTGATGGCAAAGTGGCATTGGCTATGGACTGCCGCGCAGCAGGTCCATGGTTCGAATCCCGCTCAGATCTTGAGCTTCACCGCATGGTGGAAGGGCATTTTGCGAATGCCCGCCTGGCTAGCGACCACCCTCAAGTAGAAAATCTGTCGCCAAGCACCTAACGGTGTGTTCCGGCAGCAGTCCTTGAGAGCCAGTGAAATAACAGGCAAAATGAGACTTAACAGATATGTCTCAAGGTGATGGGCGCAGTGCAGTTCGTCACTTGATGAAATGCATCTGTTATAGGCAGAGGATACCGCTTAACATCAGGTGGGTAAACGCTTGTTCCATCACAATAACATAAAAAAAAATAAAAAAATATGGTAAATGGCTGTCAATGAACAGCATGTACACACCGTTAATAACGTGATTGACTATGAAAGTTTAAAAATGTACCTTAGTTTATATATATCCCTAAACTTATGTTCCATATATACGCTTCTCCAGGTTATACCGCCAGCACTTGCTGACGTTTGGAGCTCGCGAGTCCGTCCCGAAGATCCACGCTCCGCTGGAAGACCTGCCCGCTACTGACACATCATCACGTAAGTATTATATTCGCTCCGAAAGTTAGGCCGGTCCTAGTAATCTTCCCTAACATCGATCTTCTACGCGTACTTGAGTCTTCTTCCAGTACTGGAAAAGCCTTTGACAACTATCGCAATTGCTGTGTTCGAAGATGTTATCTGACTCAACAAAAATGTGGGGACTGGCTTTCGTAGCTTGTCCGTAGTTTATTTTTTGCTTACTTGGCTAGCTACCACCCTTGAGTAACAAACCTAGCACGTAACGGTGTATTTTAGCACATGTCCTCGTCGGCCAGTCCCCGTTCTAAGGATTTCCTTATAAACTGATTGTAGCCGTGGTTTTAAGAGCGTCTGGTAGCGGGTATGTTCTAAAGAGTTCTTAATATGGATATACCGCGCATATCAACTGAGGCTTGTTTTAAACTTCTTAGTTAATACTCAGATATTTGTATCCGTGTAGTAGTAATAAAAAAACTTTTTTTATACACATCAGATTTAGATATTCGTGTCTTCGAAAATTTTAGTGGTCATAATGGGGATCAATTTTGGGCAAGTATAGACCTGGCCGGGGAGCCAATAGCCGCTTAAAATCGTCGGTGCAAATTCGCAAACCTGTTGCACATGCATCTAATACCGCAACTACCTCGCAAGCTCGAGGTTAAGAAGACAATGTCGATCGAAGATCCATCTTAAGAAGATAATTCTTAAGTATGTTTCTAGTTCCGATACTTATGTACGTGTAATGTCGGACGTGTGTATTGTAGTTTGACTATCAATCACATAACAAGTATAAATTTATTATAAAAGTAAAAAACCCGACTGTATTTCAAATTATTTATTTTCGTTAAACGTTTTATCGTTCCATTGAAATTAAAACTGAAAATTATATATTTTTATAGAATCGTTTTTTAAAGCCTTCATCTTGAAACCCCACTCGATGGCTTTGGAAGAAAAGACAATGTTTATCTCACAATATGGCGACTACAATCCACATAATTGTTTATTTTAAATGTTTATGTACCTAGTGTCACTTGCGCTGTCAAAACGAATCTAAAGATATCTTATACATTATAATCGATTAAGCCGTTTAGAAGTTATGGTGGAATAAAGAAACCTCACTAACATACATGAACCCTGAAAACATAACACTCGTGTAAAATAGGAAGGTTAGGCGACATTGGAATTTTTGTGAGATGTAGGTTGACAATTTGACATCATGGTGTTTTATAAATCACTAGTGTCGGACTAAGATGCTGACCAAGCCTTGGGTGGACGCTCTTAAGATCACGACTAGGATAGTTTATACTGACCTTCTTCTGTAACAAACTTCGACAACACTCACTAACGCATAAGATAGTATTCAAAGGCCATCCAAATGAAAATCTGCTTATTATTCACTTCACAGATACAAATAGTGTGTAAGATTATTTGGACCTTACTGCCTTAAATATAATTTAGTCGAAATAACGAGTAAGTAGTGGTTTGGAAGATTGATTTTGTGAGGTAGAGTGTGGTATAATAGACTGTTTGAAATATCACGACTAGGTTTGGATTTTTGCATGCGTGAATGGTAGCATTAGATAGTGTTATTGACTAGAAGTTATTGCTATTTTTGTATCAAAAATAACTATGAAATGTGTAGAACCTAACGATATTTAATAATATATATTCTGATAGTCCTGAGACAGGGAAGGAGACTTTAAACGAATTAATACGAAGAATATGTTATTGTCGAGTATTTTAAATGATACTAAGTGAGTATTAAGTTTTCTGGAAGAAGTGTGTGGCGTTACTCCCTATTGTAATGAGCTATGTCAAAGATTGATTAGTTTTGTTTGTGAGCTAAAACCCCAATAGTACAACCTTTCCCCTTTCCTTAGATACGTCACTTACATCAGAAACGTCAACTGAAACGTCGATTAGAGTAGAAAATCCTGATTCACACAGTCCTCCAATCTCCGATATGCCAATTAATGTTGAGTCTTCCGTGTATAGTCAAAAAGATCAAAATTCAATATGCCAATGGCAACAAAACTTATCCAACAGCAGTCTTATCCCACTCGATTTTGAACCATTAACAGAGAAGGAATTTGATTTAAAATTAGACGATAATCTGCACAATTACAAAAGTATGTGCTCTATGCACTGCATGCAAAGAAGATGTTTGGAAGAGTTGAAGAGAAGGAAATCGCCTGACAACTCTTTGAATACCACCGATGCAGAGAAGCAAATCACTTACACAGACTTAGAATTGAAGTCGTTAAAAAATTCACAACAATTAAATGCCCCTATCCTTGATGATTCGACAAATTCTCAAAAGCATAATACTCAAAATTCTGGACCAACCAATAATCCAAGAGCCTCAAAAGAGGGCAACCACAATACGTATTGCAATAAAGTGCCAGAACAAAAACGATCACCATTTCTAAACAGTAAACTACCATCAACGACCACTTGCTTTTTTTTCACGCGAAAGAAACATGAAGTCAACACTGTAGCAATAATGAGGAAGAGTAAAAAGTGCACAAATCTCGTAAAGTACAAGAATCTCTGTGATGAACCACCATTAAAAATGCAATCAAGTAAATGCATGCTTCTAGGTAAGTACAAATTGACAACCAAACCAGTCCACAGTGAAAGGACGCGACGTACACACAAAACAGTGGCTTGTGAACCAGCATGTAAAGAAATTAAAAATAATGAAGTTCAAGTCAAAATGGACAGTAATAGTAGTAATAAAAATAAAGCTTCCATCACAACAACGGCGGATTATGATGAAATAACAGAAAAACTTATGGTTTCTATATTCCAAAAAAATGATGACGGTGAAAAAGATGTCAAATATTATATAAATCAAGTCATCAAGGACCTATATGATGTTAAAGTGGACCAAGGAATGCACCCCGTGAAAGCACTGTTTCGGAATCTTTTAGAATATTGGTTAAAGAATACTTCTATTACACCGTTCAGAGAAGCAATGACTAGCAATAAATCCGTAGACAGACAATCTAACAAACATTTTACGAAGGATGAAAATTTGTCAAGCTTTGTTTTAAAAACGAAATGTAAAGAAACTCAATTTCACGGGCTCAGTGATGTAATGGCGCAATATAAAGTAGATAAAAATGCCAACACGGTGAGACAAAAAGGCAAGGATACTAAATGTGAGGTGAAAATTCCACCAAAATGTCCAAGCCCTAGAAGAGACACAGAGAGTTATGAAAAAGAAAGACGCGTACAAGAATTAGAGAGATTATTGAGAAGCACAGTTTATGTGTGTGAAACGGTGCGTAATAACACAAACAAAGATAAGGATATTAAAATTACCAAAAAATTGATCAACCATTTGGGAAAACTATCTAAATATAATGACCTCAGTACGTCTGATGAAAGACCAAGTATGGAGAAATCAAGTTCTTCCGCAGAAATACCGAAAATGCAAGAAACTATAAATCATCTGATAAGCGAAACTTGCATACCTCCAGATGTAGCAAAAGAGTTCTTTGGAGCTTATTTAGACGTACTATTGCAAGACAGTAACAGCAAGAGTACAACCACGTCACAGTCTAGTGAATGGGAAAAGCAGTCTCAAGAAAATACTGCATGTGATGTCGTGGCTGAATCTGTTGTTAAAAAATTATCTAAAAGTATTACAACCTTAGACGAAGTTGTAAACAAAAATCGCAAAGATAATTTACCGACACAAAACGATAATATTACAAATATTGATGAAATTGATCCTGGACAAGTTTACTTAAGAGATATCCTGGATAAAGTCACAACAATTTTCTCTAAAGTAAAAAAAGTAGAAAATGGCGATTTTTGGCAGCATGAGAAACCAAAAGAAAATCCTAAAACAATTGATAGTAAAGTTCAAAAGACAGTCAAAGATGAATTGGGGAGACCTGTTTTCAAACACTCTGAAAAAAATCTCGTGTACGAAAACTGTGATGAAAATTCTATCGTCATAGATCTTTGTAGATATGATCTCGAACACATTTCAATGTTCAATGATCCAGATCTAAAAGGCATTATGTCCATTACAATAAAGTTGAAAGAAAAACCTCCAAATCATGGTGAATCGAAGCAAACACATTTGAGTCTTAAATTTGCTGACGACGCGAAACCAATTCTTACCAATATAAAGAAACCCAATGATTGGATGCCATACTTAAAACCAGATGATTCCACTTCAAATGAAGTTTTTGATAAGCTTCCTCTAGAGACAAACAAAATTACATGTTTAGGCTTTGAAGCTAGCAGAAATATAACTAACCTAAAACCCTTCTTGAGTAACAGCGACGGTACTTCTAATGCGGAGCGTCCTCTCAACGCAAGCTATCATTCTATAGATGAACCTAATACTACAACTCGTACAAAAGATACAGTCGCTAGAAATTTACAAAATGATGATCCACAATCGTGTTACATAATGTCATTTAGGACAAGTGCGCTTGCTTCTAAACTTATGCCTAAAAAGAAAACTGTTAGCAGAGAATGCGACTGTGAAAGTGCCGTTATAAGACCCAAAGAATATACTGCTCCTAGCACGTCATCTGCTGCCAATAAACCAGGAACAGATCCCATAGCATTTGACAAATCGCCGCCGAAAATAATCGACGAAAAATTTATTCTAATACTTTTAGAGAACCTTACATTCCTTTCTAGAAATGTACCGAGTTTACACAAAGAAATTAATACTCTATACGTTAAATTGAAAAAGAAACACGATAAAACGACAAAGAACTCTAATAACGGACAAGGTTTAAGTCTATTAGGCAAAATTTACAGTGAAGATCAATGTTCCAAGGACGGCGATGACCGAGGAACTCAGTTCGATCCTAACGTAAACGAAGATACTAATAATACACAAAATGTTATAAGAGATGCCTCCACTAATACGAACATTTACAAATTTGAAGAAAAAGCAGTATGCACTTACACACAAGTACATAAATTTATTCATTCTAAAGTTCAGACCTTGGAACCTATCGAAAAAAAGTGCATCAAGCAACACGCAAAAAAATTAATTGACAATTCCCGTGAACCAATTCGAAGTGGTGCGATCACAGAAGTATCTATAATTTCAACAGGAAAGTGTAACAGGGATTGTATGATAGTAGCTGAAACCGAAACTATCGATATCGATTCGGCAGATCAAGGTACCTCCAATCGGGATTCAGGAAAAATAATCACTAAAGAGTGTGCAATGACAACATGTATAGAATACGTTTTAGACTCCGGTGCAAGTAACTCTCCTGCAACACAAACACGGTATAAATTAGAAAAGGAGAAAAAGAAGAGAAACTCCTTGACGATGCGACAGCAGTTGATCAACGAAATATCGCTCTTATCCTGTTCCATTAAAGTTTCGGCTCAATCGCAGACGGACACTCTCTTGTTACGTTGCGGAATGGAGAAACGTTTAGATAAAGATTACGACGTCTATAGGTTGTATTTGAGCAAGAAAAACTCAGTGAAACCGTCCAGCTCAATGACAATACCGTCTAGTGTGCATGTTGAAACGAGCGATGATCTTAAGACCTTGTACAGATGTTCCAGTGATCCTTCCTATTGTTCTGGTTAGCACAGTTCTTTAACCTGTATATATACATATAGATGACGTAGCTCATTTGGATGTATTGTCATCGTAATCATTAATCCGATGCCCGTAGTTCAGATAGGAACATCAATTACTCTTTCTTCAGAACTTGTATTGAGAGTAAAACTTTATAAGGATATCGCAGATAGTGTCCTTAGTAATTCCTTTAGCCATTTTTCATTTATCTTGACATTTCTGCATAGTATTAGACACTTATTGAACCCTTAGTTATATTATTTAGTTACTCATAGATGGACTTATATTTTGCGATATAATCGTCCCTGAGATCTATAATACTCAGATGTTTATAGTATTTTTATTTATAATTAGTTAGCTAGAATGCATGAGGTCCCTTTACATGTGAATCTAGAATGAAACTTTCCCCTAATTATATAGTAGTCAATGGTTTTTACTTTAGATTTAGACTTGCTGTACAGCTAATGCAGTTCTATTTATTTCTCTATACAAAGTGGTTGCTTTCACTTTGTACAACATGACACATACCTTATTATTGGACTATAACTTTTTCATTTCAATTTTCAATGATCTCCTGTAGTTTATTCTTAGACTATCTCTATCTATCGTTCATTGTATCTACGTTTCAATCAGGTATTTCATAAAATTGTGTTAGCCAAACATCTTCCCTAGTCTATTGTTGATGTTGAGTACAAATTCAATTTTGATTAGTGAACCTTATCTTATTCCCGTTTAAAAAGAAGATTTTCGCCAGACGTTAACAAGTTCAAGGAACATCGATAACTGAAGCATAGTTCGTTGGCACCTGGTTTCTACCAGGTGCCAAACGAACTATGCTTATAGGATATGTGTTCTCATAATATGAGAATATACAAAATCATATACAAAAAATAAATTGTGTATAGTCGTATATTATACGACTATACACAATTTATTTTTTATGCACTTAAGTACATACGGTTGACTACTAGATAATTGTTTGTTTGATATCCCATGCACATTTTATATCCCGTTTGTAAGTTTATATTTTGAGTGCTATAGAGACTAAAAATGAATAGGTGGATTACACCAAAGAACAATTTACTTGGGTATAGTGAAATTTACTCTGATACCTGTATTATTTAATAATCAAAATTGTATATGCCTGTGTCATCACAAAAAGTAACAATTTTCAGAGACATAAACATTTTAAAAATTGAATAGAAATCGTCCAAATCTGAAAACTACCAGTTATAAGGGTACCACTACCTCTTTGAGGTGCTTTATTGACTGTTCACGAGGATGCCCAGAGTAGCTCGTAACTTCTAAAACTTAGGGACCGTACAGCGAAAATTTTCCATCCGTCTTATCACGGACAGTTGACAAAGGCACATGGTTTAAGATTCATTGGTTATTGTCCTATATAGTAGACGCTACCGGTGCATACTGAGCTACTTGTAAGCCCCGCCGCAACTGTGCAATTGGTACACGTGCGCTGTTAACTGGTTATATGAAAATTAAATGTTCTTTGTTTTCGATCTTCAGTACATTGTGATAGCTTCAATCTTACTAACACTATACCTGTACTCTAGTTGTGTATGTTGTATCTAAAGCACCCAAGTAGCCCCTGACCCCTCACGTATGTTTCCGTAGGGCTGTTAAGCCCGACCACGCCGACGATCCGCGGCCCACAGGCGGGCTTCGTCTCGGGCACGCCGGGAGGCCGACTCGCTGGCTGGATCATAGGTGAGAACTCATTCTTATATATATTTATAAATCGAAAATGGTGCCGTACACATTGTCCTAGGTGAGCGACGGTAACCGCCAATTCGCGACTCGATGCGATGCAACTCATTACGACACTAATCCTCTAACTGATTTAACTCGACAGCGTAGGCCACATATAGGTAAGCACAGCATCTTTTTATTATGTATCGCATCGGGTCGCTTTGATGCATTTGGCACTCGTATTTGGTATACTTCCTATTCATGCCTGGAGACCATGTACCATTTCTTATTACAATTGCAGTTCTGGATGATTGATCTAAGGAGATAAAACTTAGATCTAATTTAACATCTGCGTTTTGAGAATCAGAAACTTGTATTCATACTTCGTGTGAACGAACCACATGCTAGTTATGAATGAGTGTGTTTATAAACCTCTGACTATCACTTCAGGTATACGGAGGTGTAACTTTTTATATAGTAAGTATAACAGAACTTTGGCTTCTTGATCAAATCGTTAATAAGTCAAATCGTCTATGAAGCAACACTGTCTACTTTTTAGTTCGATTTTAAAGCAAAACGCCTAAATATTACAATAACTGCTTTTAAGAATGCCGTAAACGTAAGATGACCTGTAATATTATGTACATTTTCAGAACGACTGAATTAATATTTTTAAAAATTTTTGATTTTTAAAATTTCAAAATTTTTCACCCTGATTGGGATAAGAGCGCCACTACCCCGTACGCTTAGGTATCTACTAAGCTATAGAGTCTTGTCCTGTCTTTCGTTGAGAGGTCCTTCAAAACAGCGGTGAAGAGCAACTCGAATCTACCCCCCCGTTCTAGCACCCCTCTTACCCTTCCTGCCCCGATCATTGCCCCACACATCCCCGATACAAAAAACACAGAAATTTCCCAACTGCTGGCATATGGAGAGCAAGGAGAGCCTGGGATTCGCATCCGAGGCGTTGCTCTCTATATGGAAGGCAGTAAAGAGAGACTCGGAATAAGCTTCTGTCCCCCACCGCACAAAACACCCCAAGAATGCACAAAACACCCCAAGTGGGACGTCAGTGCAGGACATATCGCCCCCAAATAGAATAAGAATAAGCTTCTGTCTTGTTGGAGCCAAGAGCCGCGTCCGATTATCACCCGGGCTCGCTTGCCTGCTGAATGGGAGCAGCTTTAAAACAACTATGAAGCGTAAAACCTACAACGCGATGCCAGTGAAGGTTGTCATGGGAAATCCATGACGTTTATTGCGACTGAAAATCAGGACGTTCGTACTAATCGAGTGGACGGACAGGACACCCTTTGCTCAAGCATGTTCGTTGCTCTCAAGTATTGCAGAAAATGCCGACAGAGCCCGAGTGATAAGCGTAGACGCAATGGTAATAGAACACTCAAAGGGAGAAGTTTCTGACCAACTTGGTTGCATTAAAGCCTCAGAACACCATGAGGTAGTTGTGTATGAAGACAGAGGAGAAAATCTTAGTTACCTCAAAAAACCCATACACAACAATGCAACTGACTGTTGGGGACATCCGATCCCGAGTTCAGTTACCAAAAGTGGCTCAGAAAGGCTCCAAGAAAGAGCAGAGGCAGAAAGAAGCCCAAAAAAGAATAGTGGGCGAGTCGCCGCATTCCTGACAGCTTTCAGTACAGCAGTAGGAAGCTTATTCCGATACCCATCCCAACCCCGGAACCCAATGCCCACAAAACCACCACCCCGTAGCAAAGCACCATCAAAGGTTACCAGGACGAGAGCCGACATGGGACAGGTCAGTCCGCCCCGATATATCCCGGCACAGGAACCAACGAGCCATGCAGCTAATGCCATCCTAGAGTTTCTAGCCATTATAAGGGAGACCAGAGAGGTCAACCACAGAAACTGCGAAAACATCTTGCAGTCATTCAGGCTAGAAAATGAAAACCTTCTAAAGGTGAGACTCGAAGAGGCAGAAGCCGCTATATACAACGACACATCCCAGGTCATCAAGGTGAAAATGTCAGGTAAGTATATGGCGGCATACAATGCAACAGGTGGATTTTTGTCCCTGGACAAGGGAGCAACGGAGCGACTAGGGAGGCCTAAATACGCGACACCACAAAACGACCCAATAGTAGTAACGGCCCAGTGCACCAAAATAATGTTAGATGACCGTATCCTCGAAATGGCGAAATCTATTGCGGGGGGATCGGACATAAAAGCATTCTGGAAACACTGGGAAGTACCGAAAATACAATGGGTAAATGGAGTTCCAGGATGTGGCAAAACAACTTGGGTGGTAAGGCAATTCGATGTGGACAGGGACATCATTATCACGACAACCACAGAAGCAGCGAAAGACCTGAGGGAGAAGCTTGCGCACCGAATCGGACTCTTGGTGAAAACCAAGGTGCGCACAATGGCTTCAGTCCTCGTAAATGGTTTAAAAAGACTGAGAGCTACAGCCGCCTCACAGTGGATGAAGCTCTCATGAACCATTTCGGAGCCATAGTCATGGCTTCCAGGCTGGCTGGAGTTGGTGAACTTGTCCTCATCGGAAATGTCAATCAGCTGCCTTACATCGATAGAGATAATCTTTTCGTATTAAGGTACAACCGCCCTAACCTGGTCACAAACATCACCCAGGAGTTGTTATGCACGCATCGGAACCCAATGGATGTCGCGTACGCACTGAGGGAAATATACTCTGGTATATATTCCTCAGCTCCCCGTATTAAGTCACTTAAGCTTGAAAGGTACACGGGTGCAGAAATCCCCAAATCCCTCCCGAACACCTTATTCCTGGTTCACACTCAGGAAGAAAAGGAGGCCCTAACAAGCCAGGGCTACGGAGAGGGAAAGGGATCACGCACCCTTACCATCCACGAAGCGCAAGGACTTACATACGAGTCGGTCATCGCCATCAAGACCAAGAGCTGCATGAAACTGCACGAGAGCGTCCCGCACGCAGTCGTTGCAATTTCACGGCATACTGGAACCTTCACGTACTACGCAGATGACGAAGAAGACGCCATAGGACGGTTCGTTAGGAAGGCGATGGTTGCGACACCAAAAGCTATCCATGATTACAACCTCAAAATGACGATCAAAGATCGAACAAGCGTGGTAATGGAGACCCTGTTAAAATGTGACGTGGGAGAATGACAAAAAATTTTAATTTCTGTAAGTAATATATATAATATTATTGTAGTCCCAAATTATAAATATGTGTAATAATTATTGTAATCGTTGGCACGGGTATCCAGAGCGGTCATGCTCACATAAAGGTGTTGTCTAGCGGCGGTGTTGTGTGTCGGGTCGCCATCTTCCCTCAGAAATGGTTGAGGAAGGCGATAGCTGGCACATGCGTCAACTCGTGAGCGGGTGCTGCTAGAGAACACCGGTCTGCTCTGAATGCTAGTGCCAATGACTTAACCGGAAAAAAAAAACTTATCTTTTTGCACTGTTCCCTCTTAGAATGTTGTATGTTTTCTAATTCTAGTAATAACAAAAAAAATGTCACAATTAAGAAAAAGGCACGGACCCTGGAGTCTGTGGAGTGTAGATTAATAAATAATTAAAAAAAAGCTATAGAAGCAAAATTTTGTGCTCTAAATTTAAATACTTTAACCGTCATAGGGGCCGGTGCGCAGTCATCAACCAGACTACTAGACTTCATCTGACCGAAAGAAGTGCTTTTTCAAACACTTAACTCTTGTTATGATGTCGCTACCCGTTCGTGAGAATAGAATCCATGTCCCCCCCGAATGTCGCGTGGTAAGCAAATGTGAATTTAGCTTACCACGCGATAGTGCCTGTAATCATATTTAGGAATATGATTAGGTACTACTGTTTATAAGAGTTCCCCAAAAATAGTCTTATGCTTTCAGGTTTTATGTATATTTAAGCGAAAAACGATGAAATGTAACAAAATTGACCCTTCTACCTGTCTCTCTCACGATGATGTTGTGTAATATAAATGCATCCAGCAAAATTTACTTTAATATCCTTAAGCTAATTAATGTTTAGGCATACTTTACTAGAAGCAGTATGCTGTGTTTAGACGTTTTGCTCTTTAGACAATGTTTAGGTATTTTGCTTCTGCTAAAAAAATATTCGAAGTATTTGGAGTGCTATGTGCGTTCTAAAGGTTGCTGACGTCACTGGCGTTTTCCTTCTCACCCGTGTCTTCACTGTCCACACATTGTAATCTTCGTATACCCGTCTTTCAGAATCGGGTGGTCCTCTCGAGACTGCGTCCAAAGAGCTTGGGCAGGCGCAGCTGTCGGTACAGCAGTTGCAGCGGCTGCTGGACGCTCTGGAGCTTCAGCACCAAGTGCACCATGACACAGACGTGAGTACACCTGGAAATAACATGGAAAGGATTACTTTAAGTTATAAAGCCCTGCTTTATGTGAGGTTCGAGTGTAAGATTGGGTATCGTACGAGTGTTTAATTTGTCCCTCTTGAAAGTAGGGTCGCCGAATTTTCATGTATGTTCTCTAAAGATCTTGAACACCTTCAAGTTTTTCAAAGAACAGGTTTCTCAAACGCCTCCAGAGTCGCCACTCGTATATAGATAGGTTCGTATGAATAAATGCATCTCAAAATTAAGTTCGATCTAAAGATGCAGTCTTGCCTTTAGTGTATGGCATATTACAAAAAAAATGCATTTATTAATACGAACCACAGAGTCCCCGATTTAGTGTTTGCCCATACCAACCGCGAATCGGTTATACCTACAAATCCAAGGTATATAATAAAGGAGCTTATAGAAATCCATATGAAAAACTTCTTGTTTTGCCGAGAACTGGTACTTGAGTTGTTTCCCCATCACTTTACGCCGCTTTCTCACTCGCACAATAGAGACAAAATGTTATCTTTAAATATGACCGTGGTATTCTCAAGTGTCATTATTGCTCTATGTTATTAACATGTATGCTCTATTGTTCTGTTGTTGCTCTATGTAATTAAACTTTTCAGTATTTATAATAGTATCATGAATATATACTTAAAATGTTTAAAAGTCTGCGGTCGGCGCATTAATTTTAGAAACAGCTTTTTTGACAAGGCCCTTTAAAGATATATCTTTCTCTCGTGTTCCTAAACCTCTTTGGAACAGTATCTTTAGATGCCGTCTTCCCAAAGGCTCATCGGTCGTCCTTTGTCTTGTTTGTGTTTGTCCTTTTAGACTTAGGATTTGTTACTTTAATCATGAATAACGATTTCAAAAATGTTCAACTTGTTTCAATTTTTTTTTCATGGTAGATAGAGATCGTACCTAGGCCTATTATGTGTAAAAACTTGTTAGCAAGCGATGATGAGTAGACGATGTTAGCAGTTTACGCATGAAATGACGACTGGTTCTCAAGAATTGGTGCCGGAAATCACAGTTAGGTGCTTGACGGTACATTTTCTACTTGAGATTGTTAACCAATCAGACGAGCATTCACAATATTCGCTACCACCAATTACTGCTACGCGGCTAAAATATCAGTTATTTATAAGTATTATCGCATGTGAAAAAAATTACATCTGTTCTATGTTCCTTGATTTTCAGATTCGCCTGATAAATAAAGTCGAAGTTGATGTGTTGTAAAGAAATGCTAGTTTCCATAAACTGTAACGTTCTCTATGCCAATAGTAAGACTTTTGTTTATTATTTTGACAACATTTAGTTATAGTAACGTAAATTCATCTTGTTTTTGTGTATCCTTTGCATATTGATTAATAGTTCTTCGAGAATTTGATTATGTAACTCCTACAAGAACTGCTTAGTAGTATCATAGTAAAACCAGAAAAGTAATGTATCTTCACAAAACGGTGTCAAGTGTACTTGTATGTACAAGAAGCACACACACATACGCGCGCTGCAGCGTGCACACTATGACGAATTTCTAGCTGACCAAGCATGCGCAAGTCGGGGCCGCATCGTAAAGTAGCTGCTGACTTACCGCACCGATCAGTATCGCCCTTCGCGGTACTGATTAGTGCGGTGACTATACAGGGTTATTGGTAAATGGCTAACAACCTCTTAGGGTTGACTTCTGCTAGTCCTAACAACACATTTTGAGATGTTTTTCTTAAATTTTATTTTTTTATGTGTTTTTGACTGAATAAGCACGAGGACCACCTGATGTTAAAAGTCTCTTGTGCCTGTAATGTATTATTTCATATTTTTATTACTTTGCTCGATGTAAATATTCAAAACTCTATTCAAAGGGAGCACGGCGCGGTCCAGTATTGCCGCGGCGGGCGCTCTATGCTCGGAGTAGGCTATAAAAGACAAAAAAATCACTTTATAAACAAAAAAAAACATCTCAAAATGTTTCTTAGGACTAGCAGAAGTCAACCCTAAGAGGTTGTTAGCCATTTACCAATAACCCTATATAACAGGGGTGGCCAAGACATCGGCCGCGGTCGACTGGTCGACCGCGGAGGCATTTTCGGTAGCCCGTGAGAAGCAGCATATCGAAACATTGATAAATAGGAACAAATTAATCGCAAATGTCAACTCAATTACAACCAAGAACAATTTACACTTCTTTTTTTCTTGATTTATGGTGTTTTCTTTTATTGAAGGCATGAATATTGATATGTTATCTATTAAAATAGGCGAATTAATCGCTGCTGAATCAGTTTCGAAAGATAATTCAAGGAAGAAATTGGCAATTAGGGGAGACATCTAATGGAAAGCAAGAGAATTTGAAAATACAGACAAGGAACTGATACATCAAAAACGAAATTCCATGCCTATGAAAATACGTTTGACGGTATTATTTAAATTCTAATACAATTTTAGATCTTTGAGAATGAATATTTTCAACCATCAATGCGATATAAACGACACATCAGTCAGACGCGCATTTGATTTCGTGCTTGCGCATTGCAGTTAGTTCATACACTGTGCAGCATGATAAGCTTGTGGAAACTAAAAACAAAAATATTGTTGTTCAATATGTTGAAATGTGAATTATAAAAATATAAGTGAAGTAGGTACATATTTTATTGCTATGAAAACTTTATAATTAACTTCGTTACCTAATATTATACAGAATCATAAACAATCAGTTTTGGCATTTTTTATCCACTGCTGACGGTAGCCCGTGGAGCTATTTTAAATCATAATGTAGACCGCAAGGTAAAACAGTTTGGCCACCCCTGCTATATAACTATACATTTAATAGTTTTTTATATTGATACTTACCAGTTATTGTCATAAGTATTTAATTACCTATTTGAAGAGAATGTAACAGTATTTTTTTTTAATATATATGTGGATAGCTACGTATTGATTGGTTGTAATATACATATTGCATAGGTACCTGTAAAGCTTAGAGATAATGGACGACACTGAGTATACTGACGAGAGTAGCCATTTCAATCTCCTACGGGCCTCCAATTTGTGGTTTTACGATGCAAGGACTTAATATTGATATTAATTACTACAGTTGTTACAAAGTTTTTAAAACCATCTCCAATTCCCCTCAGGTATCACTAGAGGGCGCCTCTCCGAACGTGAAAAAAGACCGTCGCAAATTCGGGCTGCGCAAGAAGAAATCTAACAGTAAATGTGCCTCCGTGGACCTCGCGCCGCCACACATCGACCCGTCCAGCTCTCACACGGTACCTTATCTTATTTCCTACTACCCTCAATTATAACTTGCGCTATTTTAAGTTTGGTTTTTAAAGTTATTGTGACGGAACAAGCTCGAGGCCCACCTGCTGTTAAGCGGACTAACCTCTGCTATAACAGATGCATTTCGTCACAAGTCACGAATTGCACCGCGCCCGTCACCTTGAGACATAGTTCTTAAGTCTCACGTGCCTGTATTTTAACTGGCTCTCAAGGACTGTTGCCGGAACACACCGTTAGGTGCTTAGCTTAGCCACGGAGATAGCTCCGTGGCTTTGGATATGGACTGCTTCAAACTATCTGCTATCTATATCTGGTATATCTGCTTCCTCGGGAATTGCTTATCGAGGACATTCCCAAAGCCGAAAGCATTAAGCAGGCCCGCCAATACTGTACCTAAAACTTTACACTAATAAACTAATCTTTGACCATCCCCCTTATGGCAAGTGAATATGCGGTCAAAGATTTTTGCCTAAGGGTTGCCAGCCAGGCGGACATTCGCAAAATACCCTACCAACATGCCAAAAAAGTAAGAGCACCTTTGTCTAAAGCTGATCGCGATTGTGTTTATTACAGGCCCTCTCAAGCCTGTCAGCCCTGACTGCACCCCCGTCGCCTGGCGGAGGAGCTTCCTCGATGCCCAATTCTGCCGCATCACTGCCCATTGGTGAGCAATACGATACATTTGTGATTACATAAATAGTTCCTGGCTAGGATACAATCTCACTACGCTACCTTCTTTTCTGTATTTTGTCTCTGGACCTATTACTCATAAAATTGTAAAACAATAGTAGATAGTACAACAAAGTAAAACATGGGATTTTTTATTAAGTTATACACTCAGCTTTTTACTTTAATTCTGAGGAAAAGAAACAATGATATTTCTTTATTTAAAATTGAAGGGGGTACGTGAAAATTTGTTTTATTTTTAGTGTAGTTATTTCCACATAATATATGTCTGGGTTTTAAATAATAGCCTGATTTTATTAAAAATATGATATTTTAAATATCTGGGTAAACTTTCTACATGAAATATATCACGAATTAAAACTCTTTGAACAATTTTCAATTAAATCACAATTTTGAAGTTATAGACTTGTGGTTAAAAACAATATTTTATTTACTAGAGCCTTAAGTTAGAGACATAAGCCTTTTCTGTCCGCTTACTTCGGGCTTAAAAAATAACTGCACGAGCATGCGAATTGAAAAATATCCTAAGCAATACCAGCTCGAAATAACTTTATTTAAAATGATACGGAGGGTACATGATTACTGCTATAATAATATGCAGGTGAATTCGGAGTTATGGTTGTTGGTGTTAAGTGCAGCTGGCAGCAGTGGGTCTAGTACAAGGTTTTGTCACGGAACGCCGCAAGCGCGTTATCGCAATTTTGTATGCACATGCACTGCACAGCGCCCCTGGCGGCGCGTTAGTAAAACTAGCTTCTTGACATACGAAATCGCATTTAAGCGTTCGTGGGTGTATCACAACAAAAATTTTACACTATCCACACGGAACCTTAAAATTATCAGAAAAAGATAGAGAGTACTTCAACAAATGTCAATGACATCTGTCAAAAATGTATTGTCACATTGTATAGTGATATACGGGAGCCCTCGGTGCACGAGTCCGACTCGCAGTTGGTTATTTTTTCAATGATACTATGACTTTAATGGTAGTTACGTTAGTGCTAAGGGTATTGTATCTTGGCCAGTATGTATTTAGACGTGACGTGTTAGTCGCTTACGCTGATGTGTGTTGTGTGCGTGCTAGAATATGTCAAAAATGATTTTCGTAGATACAAATAATACAGCAATAAATTAAAATGCACAGTAAAATATTAAAATATCCTGTTTTTAATGATAACCGCTATTTTTACTTACTTCGTCTTTAATTCGAGTTTCTTTTTTGAACGTACATATTTTATCAAGTTATGTCACTGTCAAAATGAATGACCAATGGACTCGAAACTTTCATCACAAAGAGGCAATGAAGATAGGATTTAATTTCTGTTATAAAGTCATAATAAGGCTGTTGTGTAGCCCTGAGCGAGTGGATTAGATAGATAGAGCCCGACGCACTGGACAAAACTATTAGATCTACTACTCGCTGATCGCCTAGTCGTTTCTAGCTTATCGATCAAGCAGGCATTATTGCAAACATAACAATATTATAATGATAAGGTTGCGTCGTCATTTACAAGTATAATACCAATGGCAAAATTGGTCTTGTTTGTAGTACAACGCAAGTTGAACTATAGCTCCATCCCGATACGATGGTTGAAGAACTAGAGCAAAAATTACAGTTACGAGTCATTGTGTCATGTTAAATCAATTGGTTAGATCATACGCCGGCTAAAGGGGTGGATGGACGCGGGTTTAAATCCTGCACACGACTATAATTTTTTGTCTCGTAAATTTGTAATTTTGTAAGGCTTATCGCTCATCGCCGGCGGTGGAACATGTGCCCTTTAGACGGCATTTCTTAATAGTTCACGGTAGGATTAGAACCAATTGCGGTCTTTTGGTTACAATTCTACTGTAAACCTGGTTGGCAGCCGCAGCTGACTTGGTTTGGTAGTGAGCAATCATTCTTTCACCGTGGGCCTGAATCAGCGACAAAAAGATAAACAACGAATCAAAATTAAAGTTAAAGGGGACAGTTGAACTAACTTTTATTTGATGGAATCTCGTGGATTTAAAGTGCGGATGTCGGACCATTGTGTGTAGAAAAATAGTGCGGCAGAAAAATTGGCTTTGAACATTTGCAATACTTTCGATTTAAAATAGAACGCTGTAGCGTTGTTACTTTATCTGTTCTGGTATATCAGTTATGCATATTCTAACACGCACCGTTCTGTTAAAAAATAGTATTATGTAATTATTGTTATTTTTAGGAAACCCCGAAAACCGAACCCAAATTACCTGTCCCTGAAACAAAGTAACCAAAGAAGTACAAGATTTTTTGTGATGTGTACATATCGAATCATGTTTTCGTTAATTTTGGAGTCCTGTTTGTTTTTATTTGTATGAATTAAATTATATTTTACGAAATGTATGTCTTTACTGAAGGATTCTACGAGATCGGTAAGTTATCATGCGCGGACGCAGCATGGCTGTCACTTTTGACGTTTCGGAAACAAAATGGCGCCACATGCATAAGTATGTCAATGTCAGTGTCACTTGCACGTATGGCTAAAGGCATGTCGGCTCAGGAATCGTGGCTTACTGTCAGTTTAGATACAGCTAAGACCATGCTAAAACTATGCTTATTCAATACGAGATTGCTAAGTCACACGATAAAACTTTTCACTTTAAATGAAGCCATTGCATTCTCTTTTTATATTTTTGTGTATTTGATAAATTGTGAATGTCCTCTTCAATGTATCTTGTCCTGTTTTTTATAAAGACTTTATATATCTGAAGCATCTTTAATTTGTTTCTCAGCAATTACCAGTAATGTTATGTCTATTCAATTCATATTTATAATTGGATTTAGAAATTAGGCGCTATCCTTTCGGCTTACTTTGTGTGTGACGAAATTACTTGATATATTACTGATTCTAACAAATTCTTTTCTCGTTTTCCCTTCCAGCGTTTCTTTCAACATATCTGGCATCTACCTTAGTTCGTAAGAGTTTTTATTTTATTTCATTATTTTTTAAGTCCCTTTTTGTCCTAATGTTCACTATCACAAATTTGACTACATAAATAAGGCCTGGGATCGTTTTGTCATAAAATTTCTATATTGGTGCCTTGGTATGTTTATATCAAGGCAGCATTAACGATCTATGTACAAATATACATATTTCATAAGACAATGTTGACAATGTACAAATATACATACAAGGTACACCTTGATGATCTTGTATAGAAAATGTAAAAGAAAGTTCTTTTCGATAAAGCTTAAAATAAGACGAGTATATATTGGCCTTGTATGTCTTCCTTACGCTCAAGCTAATATGTGCCCAGGCCTTAAAACATGGCTAGTGCTTTCGCTGTCTAAATCAAAGGAATATCACGTGAAATGCATGAAATTCGATAGAGTTTAGAAGCTACATCAGTTAAGAACCTTAGGGTTTACTTCAGGTATACTTCACTACATTTTGTATATACAAAGATAGCTTACCCAAAATCTCTTAATTAATTGATTTTATTTAAATATTGTGCATCTCGAAAGACGCTCAAAATAAATATAGAACAATAACAATACAAATGAAGAATCTGTGCTCGTTTCTGTGAACGAGTCTAGGTTTAGGGCTTTAAACTGCAAGCTTTCATGTTGTTAGAAAAATTTAAATGTACTTTGGCTTACTACCTTTAAGTAGACGTCGACTTGACATCGGTGTGTCTTTGATAGCCGTCGACCATATCAACCATCACTTACCAAAGTCGAGGTAGTGGACAAATAATAGCTTATGCAACGATATAAAAATATAGAAAAATATGAGCACTCATAGAAGTGTGCCCATATTTCAAATAAGTACGTTGCAACATAGCCAACGTCACGACGTGCTAAAATGCCTTATATACATTAGAACGGAAAAATAGTCATCGGAACGGAAATGTTTGGATTATAATACTTTCGGTGAGTAAATTGTTAAATAGATTCATAATTGAATTCTTTAATCCATGTTTCGCAAGCGCGTTGATGTTTGTTCAAATGATTGTGGTTCCGGTACAATGATTGAACTGTTTGCATTTCGAAAAAATATCGAAATACGCTGAAGTGTGATGAATACTCGTATTACCGATTCGCCGTTAAGAGAGACAACAGTATATTATGTGCAAAATTCTGATAAAGTAATGAAACTTTATTGTTCAGGTGTAATACGGTTTCAATTAGTGTGAAATAAATTATCATTCTCAAAATGTACAATGAGTAATAAAGATGTACGAGAGTACAAGTAATCAAGGCCACTTTAATGCTGTCATTTAGTGTATGGTGATGATTCTTTAATGTACATTTTCGAATAGCCTATCAAATAAATATGAAACTTTAGCCAATAGTGTTGTAGTCTTCTATGATTGACTACAATATAATCATATATTTATGAAACAGCAGTCAAGAAACTTCGTCGGAACGTGAAGTCAATTCTGATCACGTCTTCCATATAAAGGTCAAGGAGTTATTATAAAATTGTTAATGCACCTTATTCACGATAGAGCTGCCGAGAGGCACGCAGGTTAGATAATTGTTTGCAAACATTGATCGATACTAGCCTTTGTTCATTTAACCTTGATACCTTATCTCACTTCCGCGCTATCACTGATAAGAGAAATCTCTTGTAGAATGTGATTTCATCTGCCACTCTCAGTATATCGTGATCTTCTAAAGAATTTTGGACTTTGTGTGTTTATATGTAAAGATTAGTTTCACCTGCCTCTGTGAGAAACTGAGTATTGTTCGATCCAGTGCAGTGTCCAGTTTGAAATAAAAGATCAAGAATGTTTAGTACATACAAATCAACGTTTATAGATTTGTTGATTGATCTAACATATGTGTTTAGTTAAAAAAATTAAAGGCAGATGAGATAATCTTCTATAGATTTTGAGACTTGAAAACAGATGCTGAAGTGCTAACAAAAATGTATTTATATTGAATAATTTCTTTGTTGTGTTACCAATATACTCTAATTATAATAATAACGTAAGATTCATAACTACAGCTCCAAGGAATATTATTTTATTACGAGTATTGCAAGTGCTTCTTTGTTGAATAAATAAATATGTCTAGTGACAGTGGTGGCGTTCTAGTGCCTTTTGCGAAAACGGTATGCCAGTATATTGTTGAATTTCTGAGGGAATATGAAGACCTATGTAAGTTTTTAACTAATTAGTAGCTAATACGTTCATACTTAAATGGTGGTCCAAATATTATAACATTACTCTACTAGTATAGTAGTACTTACTTGGGAACCATTTTGAAGTAGTCAATTATTGTAAGCCAGAGTATCCTGTCAGTGCCAGTCAGTGTCAGTTAAAAGTATTTTCGAATTGGTAGATAAAGTATTTTTGTGTAAAATTATCGAAGTATTAAAACTTATTTCCATGTAATTAAAATCCAATTTCGAGTAAAATAAACATACATTATCAGCATTATTTGAAAATCATGCTGACCATTACCCATAGTATATAAATTCATAAATGTATAACTATATAGACTCATGCCTCATAACCATTTTGTAAACTTACAGAGAATGTGGTTTGAGTATTTTAAGAGGCCCCTGCATGTATTATTTGTGATGATTGTAGCAAAGACTTCAAACATTTGGAGATAAATATGGTCCTACTAGCGTTTAGATATTATCAGCACTCAAGGCAGTCGGAAACAGCAACTAAATCAGAAAATGAATTTGCCACTTTTTTACTACACTCGAGAACAATGAATCCGGGTCACTTAAAGAATCCTAAAAATCTCGGAAACTAAAAATGCTAGGTTAATGCAATAAATTGTATTTAATAGACAATGTAATACTCCTTAAATGAAGGTATTAAAACTTCTTAGTTATTGTAAAGTTATATCATAAAAAAATCAAATTTGAAAAAGGGCCACTTTCGAAGATGGAACTACGAAATTACAGCATTTGGTTTTGCTTTTGTTTGTAATCTGTCATTTATGTGGGTACATAAACCATGTTGATAGTGCTCTATATTCATTATTCAAGCTGAAATTATGTCGCTTACGCCTGAAGAATGCACCAGAATACTTACAATGCTGGAAACCGGCCGGAGTCAGCGCGATACAGCCAGGACTGTCGGTGTGTCGCTGTCAACAGTACAAAGAGTTCTCCGACGTTACGAAGAAACTGGTTCTAACCTACGCAGACCAGGAACGGGCAGAACCAGGTGTACCACAGCACGAGAAGAACGATACTTGGTGAACACCATGCTTCGAAATCGCTTTCTCACAGGAACTGAACTCACCAATCAGTTTCGACGCCTCGGAGGAAGTAACCCAAGTGCATGGACAGTAAGACGTCGGCTTGCTGAATCTAACTTAAAACCCCTTAGACCTGCAAACGGCCCTAAACTGGAGCATGGGCATCGTATTTCGAGACTAAGATATGCCCAGAGCCACGTAAATTGGAGTATTGAAGATTGGTCAAAAGTTATGTTCTCCGACGAATCAAAATTTATGCTCTACAAGCACGATGGAAGACACAGAGTGTATCGAAGACCAGGGGAAAGATTCAAGCAAGCATGCATCGAAGAAAAAGTAGCCTACGGTGGTGGGTCTGTACTTGTGTGGGCCGGAATTTCTTCTGAAAGTCGCACAGAGCTGGTGATCATAGAAAACGGCTCTTTAACTAGCGTAAGATATGTGGAAGAAATCCTCAATGATCACGTTGGTCCATTTATGGTCAATTTAGGTGAGGATGCTATATTTATGCATGACAATGCCCGACCTCATACAGGTAGGATTGTGAATGACTACCTTCAAGAGATGAACATTACTCGTATGGAGTGGCCAGCGCGCAGCCCGGATATCAACCCGATCGAGCATGCTTGGGACGAGCTAGGCAGATGCGTAAAACAACGAAACCCTCCCCCAATCACGCTTCGTGAGCTCAAAATTGCTCTCACAGAGGAATGGGAGAATATTCCCCAAAATCGTATAAGGAACTTGGTGTACAGCATGCCAAACCGCGTAAACGCAGTGATGGAAGCACGAGGAGGCAATACGAAGTATTAAAATTCAAGAAAATCGTAATAAAGTTCAAAAATTTCATGTTTCCTATTTTTGTTTTAAGGAGAGATCAGCAGTTTTTTTCTTTATGTAATTTTGTGTTAATAAAATGTATGGTGACTCATATTTTTTTTACTTTCATTTAAGGAGTATTACATTGTCTATTAAATACAATTTATTGCATTAACCTATCATTTTTAGTTTCCGACATTTTTAACATTCTTTAAGTGACCCGGATTCATTGCTCTCGAGTGTATTTGTTTTTGATAGGTAACTAAAAAGGCTGCAAGATTCTTTCGGAAGGATGCAGTAGTGCAAAGACACAAAAGTGCCCCTGATATACATAGTACTCTTTACCGTTCACCGTTAGGATAAATCGCACTACTCTAACGATGAACGAGGTGGTGGTACCAGAAGCCAGTTCAATGGCTTCATTCCATTTGCGGAAAGGTGAGGACCCGTAGAACTAGCTTCTGTAATTCTACTCAAAAATATCCCAAATCTGGCGGTATTTAATATCTTAGGTCATTATTTTTTCTCTTTAATCCAACACCCTGCAAATACAGCGCTGCACGAGGAGCAAATCCTACGAAAACATTTCTTGATTACGTCAAAAAAATTAACGAAATTCCTATACACTCCGCCTAAGCAGCTTCAATTGTTACGTCCAATAAAAATAATGTGGGAACGGGATATTTATGCTTTGCTTCTTTTCCAGATTAATTAATAGTATCACTTCCCTGGAATATTTACACTCTACAAAAACGTCAATCCACAGTTCTTTAATTGCGTGCACCCTTCTTATACGTGTGTTTGCCACGGGCGTGAAGCTGAAGCAAGCTTCCGAGACACAAGTACTATTTTTAACTGCTGGATTTGTGTAAATTAAACCTTTATATCCATCGAATGGACACTCCAGATAGCTCCACTCATTCGCACAACCCTCCGGTGACTGTTCTCGGGAAATTATTGCTCGGTAATTGCCCTTGTAAGTGCACTTGGAACCTAGAAGTTTATGCTTTATGTTGGTCGCACCTAATGGATACATAGATTTGTGTGCATATGTAAATAATATTTCGCACAATATCGATAATAAACTCTGTAACAATCTGATATAGACAAAGGTCTCTCTAGCTTCTAGCTTAAACATAAAACAAATTAGTGCCATGATAAATATCCCGTTCTTCTCCTTAATCCAAAATTTCTACAAAATTTTTCACGCTGCCTTGAAAACGCACTTCATGCTTCATAGAACTGCAAACAAAGTGTAACGCCTAGCCAATGTTTTGTAGCATGCGCGGCTGCCCGTCCCCAATCGTTGCCTGGTGCCGAGTCTCTGAACGCGGTCCCTGGGCCTGCTTCTCTCACCAGTCTGACCCCTGATCATCAGCTGAGGGAAGACTTTACTGTGCTGGCCAAAGATCTAGTTACTAGCTTGAAGAGCATCGTTTCTGGATTGGTGAGTTGAATACTTTACGCAAATACATTTAATATCTTATCTTGATATGTCGTCAATTCTCTCCAGTGTGGTCATAGCACTGCCGTGTACATGGAAATGGGTGCGCTCCCTATTACATGACACCTAAAACGTAACAGGCGTAAGGTGGGTGCTTCTTTGCTATATTTTCTGGTTTTCTTAAATGGAAAACACAGACATTTGCTGATTACTGGGGAAGTCGGTAGGATTTAACTAAGAGTTTTTCAAACACTTTTAATTCCAAAAATATTGCAAATGTGTCAAAGTAAGATAAAACAACTTTTAGCAATTCAAAGGATGAACACAATGGACTACCGCGCAGGTTATTGACATGCATGTCACACAGTGGCCTATAGTTGTTCTGCAAACACATAATTGGGTAACATAAAGCGTTATACCTATAGGTTTTATGCCAAAAAGACAACAAAAATACAAAGTAATTTAGGATCTACTACCCTGATATCGGGAATTCTGGTTTGTCCCAGGTATGTGAGCGCGGCCGCCTCCGCGCGGCGCTGGAGGCTGCGGAGTCGAGCGCTAGTCCCGGAGGCGGCGTCGTGTCAGCTCTCAGGACCAACCTCACTTCCGCTCTGCAGCAAAATTCCGGTGAGAACTGTCTCTATACATATTGGGTGTATCCATAGAAGTAGACGTGTTTTTGAGTGTAAAACCAGAAGATTACATTAATTATAGGTCCGTAGGAGATTTAGGTACCTACTCCAGCATAAATACGCAGGGTTGTACTTACATATATCTAATTTTTGTAGGTGTCTATGTAATATCTATTGTAACAAATCAAGACGTGAAAAAAATATTGTTGCGATGGTAATTAATTACATTCACCTGAAATAAACCAATATTCGCAGTGGGTACTTGTCTATGAGCTTGTAAAAGCTCTCAGCTTTCACACAACAATCGGTCAGTGATGTGGGCTAAGTCCAAAAGTGAACTGGTACAAGTCGGTTGTGATGATATTGACAATAATGTGATTCGAACATAGCTGAAGTCGGAAGTACATTGTTTGTAATGTTTGCTTTCATATTATTTTTAGGATATTATTGAAATGTACAAAGGAAATTCAAACTAACAAAATTTGATAGTACTGTTTGGCTTTGATTATATGTAAGAGTGAATGAGAGAGCAATATCTTCAACGCCTTTCCCACGTTTTATGTCAGCCAATAGGCGAAAGTGCAACAAGCAATTAGAATCATTAGAACTTAGTGTGAATTCGTCTGGGGAAGAACTACCACCATACCTATTTCTGCCGACAAGCAGTGATGAATTCTTCAAACCGGAAATTACTCTGTTCCGGTTTGAAGGGTATGGGTGTCGGTGAAATTACAGGCACATGAGACTTAATGTCTCAGGGTGATGAGCGCAGTCGTCACAAGTAACAAACTGCATCTGTTATAGAGAGATTACCGCCTAACACCAGGTTTGCCTCGTGCTTGTTGCATCATGATAGCATAAAAAAGTGTTAGTGTCTTTTCATAGACTCATACGTCACAGAAAAATAAAGGTTTTTTTTTTTAATCTACCTACCCACATCTTATCTCTGATTCCAATAATTATTATTGAATATTTTTAATGAATATTTTTGCGGTACTTAGTAACGTAAACTATTTATTAAATATATGAAAAAATACATGCATACGCCATCTCAGAGGCATTATGTATGAATTGGGTATTTTTAGAGATAATGATAGAAACTTGATTTAGTTACATTAGTTTAAATTCAAACGTTCAACTTATTTCTCAATGGCAACATTTACTAGCGTGCTCTATTATTGAAAGAGAATTGGCTTGACACAAATGCATAACTATTTTATCCACCGTAAAATAGTATAAAATACCACCCTCAAGTAGAAAATCTGTCGCCAAGCACCTAATGGTGTGTTCCGGCAGCAGTCCTTGAGAGCCAGTGAAATTACAGGCACATGAGACTTAACAACTATGTTTCAAGGTGACGGGCGCAGTGCAATTCGTGACTTGTGACGAAATGCATCTGTTATAGGCAGAGGTTAGTCAATTTAACATAAGGTGGGCCTCGCGCTTAATCCGTTCCGCACAACATCCATAACTATAGAAATCGTTCGTAACTTTAAGACTTTCGCGACTTGAACACATATTTATAAATATTCAAATAAATTTATGAATGCTTTATCGCGATTAAGTCCCGTTAAATACTTATAAATATATACAAATCGTTTACTGAGACTGGCTGTAAAAAAGGTTAGGGACGTTTCGCAATTCTGCTAATGTTATAAATTTGTACGTAAATAATGACGAGTTAAGTTTTCCGTCCAGAACTGCGCACGCGCCTGTCCCGGATCCACGACGCGTCAGACATCGCTGAGATTATGTCGATAGCTAACTCAGACGGGGTGAGTACTGATATCTGAAAATTGATTAAGAAAATATAGTGTAGTTTTAAGATTTTTTGAATGTTAATATTTGGTGTTCATGAAAGTAAGTCAATAAGTCAAAGTATTGTTAGGATAAAATAAATATTATAGACTTCGTTGTAGTTGTATCCTACCGACTGCCCCAGTATCAGTAGTTATGTTTTTGTGTTCTATTAGATTATATGCAGATTTCGTTAACACTAACATATCTTTACGAGCCTATTGCCATATATATGTAGAATATAAATTAACTCTAGTTATATTCATTGACCTAATAACATCATTTCATTTGTATATCAATATTCCAACAAAATATTTCGCTTCAAACAAATTATGTATTATAAATATTGTCCAGCTCTTTAAAAGGGCTACGCTGCAACTAATATAAAAAAATATGCTAAGAAAGTAATGTCCTGTGTAAATTTGTATTCATCTTGTAATACGTTGCGTTTTCGTGTTTGCAGGTGAACCGTCAATTTCAGCAGTCACTGAGCTATAGCTCATCATGCGTGTCTGCATCGGAATTCTTCGATGCTGAAGAGCATGAAGATGATGATGACAAGCAGGAGGAAGTCATGCCAACGGATGAGGTAAGTCACAATATCAGAACGAATTAACGAGCCCCTCAGGTAGTTTAGAAAGAACATTGGGTCTATTATTTCCCTCAAGGAGTCGGAGATTTCTAAACACACGCGTTTCGCGGACACGTTTTAGTCCAATGTCCAAAGGGAGCAAGCCTGTTGTCGTCCACGCTAGTTCCGAACTTCGGACTGTTACTGAAAGTTTTTTTTTTTTTTTTTTTTATACCACTAAGTTGGCAAACAAGCATACGGCCCGCCTGATGGTAAGCAGTTACCGTAGCCTATGGACGCTTGCAACACCAGGGGTATCACTCGCGCGTTGCCGACCCTGAAGAAATCTCTTCACGCCCTTTAGATTTTTCTGTCAGAAAAACCCAGTACTAGTCTGAACTCGGAATGGCCTAGGACGTCGAGATTCTAAAGCGGTGCTTTGACACACACACACACATAAACCCTGACGAGGAATTTGGGTAATGATGATTATCAAGCACTACTCGTATCAGGCTAAACGAATATCACATAGTAAAATGATGTAGAGAGTAATGTTTCCGTTTTTTGAATTGATACCGCTTCTGGTTGTCCGCGGTACACGCCTTTCCGTCTTGACTACCGAGAACGGTAGCAGAGTTGAGAAATGTGCGCTCTGATTAATTAAATAGAATAATTTGAGTTAACATACATTGTAATAAGCTTACAAAACTAAAATGAAAAAAAAAAATACTGCTCTTATGTCGTAAAATTCGAGCTTAAAAACGAGAAAACGAGTTTTCATTGTCATATTTTATACACAATACCGAAATTAAAAAACAGAACCATACGTATATATATAATAATTATCTATCAAAGCAATACTAAAAACGATTTATTTGAACAATACGATCATAGAATTGAATGTCACCAAGGATTAACCATATTTATTTTCTAATGGAACGAATCTCCTGTTGAACCCTTCAACGCCTGTTGAATAACTGGAATAACGCCCTCGAGCGACAAAGTAGTACCATAGAACATATAATAATACTACGTATAAAATGGACACTCCTCTCCCCCCACCAACATGAGCCTTTCTCACCCCGCCACCGATTCTGAGCTGTCGCTGAGCTGACTTGAGTACGGGACGCGCAACCCGCGCACGATGCCAACGTGACGACGAAGCGTGACGATTGTACGAGTATTTTAAAAGTTGAGAACTACTCCTTACTCCTGTGCTTTTTACGGTTGCTTATCAACTAAACGAGAAATGGATAGGAGTTTTTATAGATTCCCTAAGGATAAAACGAGGTAAATCATCCTTGGTAACCTACACAAGTACCTACCTATTTGTCGTTCTTCATACAGTAGGTAACTTATTAAAACCGGTAATTTACTATAGGTATTGAAAAAAATACAAACATAATACTTTATCTTTGTATTTCACACAAACTGCTATTCAAATAATGATTATTTTAGAATATTTTCCTTTGCAAAAAATATCCGTGAATATCGACTTCGTTTGCAGCGAAACAAGTGTCTGTGTAACCTATACCTAGACAGACCTATACCTACCATAGAGAAAAGCCGTACACATACCGACCTTCGCTACGGTTGACACGCGGCACACTTCATGATTGTTTATTATACGAGAACATAAATTATTATTGTGATTGTAATTATTACTTGTATAAAATGTGATCTTGGAATGATACTTTTTATATAGTGTAGGTATCTGTTATTGTATAAGTAATGGAGTGAAATGTGAAGTAATGTTACCTACTCGGTTGTGTGTTGCATGTTAGGTAAGTAAGTACAACAATTATTCATACGATGACAACCTTAGAGTTCACGCACACATTTACGCGTGTACAAAAACAACATGTGTAGTTAGAACGCCGCTTTTGTATAGAGAATAAGTCGAGTGTCCTTGCCCGGGTGAGGTAGTAACCTAGGCCCTAGTAACACAAATAAATAAGTTTTCCCGCTTCTGACCCAACATTTTTTTTTTGTTGTAATTTTCTGAGGAATATATAATGATATTATAATGATGGCATTGTGATGAAACGGTAGGGATCGAACCATGGACCTGCTGCACGGCAGTCCATAGGTATTACTGCTCGGCTATCATTGCTTCAAATAAGTGTAATGAATAGCAACCCTACTGTTTCTGGTTCCAGGCTGGAGTGATAGAATTGGATGGAGACTCCTCGTCTGAAGCTGGCTCCCTCAGTAGCGAGGAAGGTTCGGCCAGCTCTGACAATTCTGACGGTGCGAGTGAGTTACTTACTCTATGTCTTACCTATATATATATATCGTGTTTATTATATGTATTGAGTTCTCGATATTTCAGCACTGTTGCAAAATAAGATATGTTTAAATCCCACGGCGGGTGCCGGGTATGGACCCGTTGCAGAGGAAGAGGCTTAAGTCAAGGTGCCTGGGACTAGAAACCCAGGGAGTAAGGTTAAGGGGCCCCTTTATGATGCATCAATACTCCCTTTCACCGCTCGAGCCTCCTCCACTGCCCAACTAACATATGGTAAGGTCCTCCTAATGCTGCCTTGGATACACGTTCTAGGATGAGTTACGGTTACGGTTGTTCTTGAGAGGCTAAAGTCTTTTAGTAGGTTATATATAGTGATTTCGCTAGTATTTCGATTATTTTTTTTAAATAATTAAAATAACTTAATTTAAGATATCACCATTAATACTGTGTGTAGAGTGAGTGCCTGTTTCTCGTTCAGTGCTATCAGCGGAACAAGTAACGCTACGTCACACAACTAACGGCACGTCGTCGCGCGGCTCGTGCTGGACGCGGCGCACGCGGCTGCCGGCGCCGCGGCCCTCGCCCGGCGGCCCGAGCCTCTGGAACCTTCTATACAAGAACATAGGCAAGGATCTCTCGCAGATATCCATGCCGGTCACCATTAACGAGCCTTTGAACATGTTGCAAGTAAGTCAGCAGATTGTTTAAGATTGAATGAAATGAGGGATGTATTCGATGATCGAATGAAATGGATTTCGGGGTCTCGAAATACCGCTCTGGTTAAGTTAGAGTTGCCTTTAGAAATGTCATGTATTGAGAGAAGTATCCTACCGACTTCCCCAAGAATAATTAGAGACACAGCAGATAAGAAAGCATCTGGTGGTAATCTTGGACATATCTGCCTATCCTTTCAAAGATAGGAATGATGATATATTATGGTACAACACGGATAATCGTATATGGTTGTTATCGTGTTTTTGACTTCTCTGCACGTAAACACGTACTTGATCAGCTGATGTTTCGCATTGTGGTTAAGCATTTTGCGAGCTTGTATTGTTTGCAAGTAAAAACTTTGTCGTTGTGAACTTAGCAGCTATTGTCTTCGAAAGCTGGCTCTTTTTTTAATTCTAGTTTACTAACATTTTGAACTGATGTGAACTATCTCACTTGCTCTCTTATTTTCTTGACAAATAAGACTCATATTACACTAGAAATTTAAAAAATATGATTGTTTATTTATTAAATATAATTATATTTGATTGGTTATATTTCAAGTTATTGAAGATTAGAACACGTCATTAAAAGAAGTCTCTAAATCTGTACACATTGAAGTCGCCCCGCCCCCATTTCCATAGAATGGTTTCGGCAATAAATAAAAGTTTGTCAATGTTTAAATTTTGTATTTGCCGCTGTATACGTTAGCATTCACCGTAATCCTGTTTGCCATCCATAGATGATGGCTAGCCTGCAATAAACAAGCAAGTATGTTTCCAGCGTCTGAGCGAGGAGCTGGAGTACTCTGAGCTGCTGGACAGTGCGGCGGAGTGCCAGAGCTCTGTAGAGCGCATGTGCCTCATCGCAGCGTTCGCCGTCAGCGCGTACGCAGCCTCCGCGCACCGCGCCGCCAGCAAGCCCTTCAACCCGCTGCTACACGAGACGTACGAGTGTGTGCGTGCCGACAGGGGGTTCCGCTTCCTCGCTGAACAGGTTATACATACACACATACATACAACCCGCTGCTACACGAGACGTACGAGTGTGTGCGTGCCGACAGGGGGTTCCGCTTCCTCGCTGAACAGGTTATACATACACACATACATACAACCCGCTGCTACACGAGACGTACGAGTGTGTGCGTGCCGACAGGGGGTTCCGCTTCCTCGCTGAACAGGTTATACATACACACACACATACAACCCGCTGCTACACGAGACTTACGAGTGTGTGCGTGAAGTAAATAAACCAAACAACAGTTTTGTTGTTAATTTTACATCGATCTGTGAAATTGAGAACATTTTCAATGTAGTCGAAGCCAATTAAATACGCATTATAAAGGATGACACAAATACAACTCGTCAGATCTCACTGAAATTTAAATAGGACCACATGATAAGCACCAGCTTTCGAATATTTAAAAAAAACATAATCGGTACACCTTCTAAAAAGCTATGAGATAACACACACAAAAAAAACTCGAATTAATTGAGGACCTGCTTCTTTTTTTAAGTCGGCTAAAAAAGCTTAAATATGTCTTAAGTTAACTGTCCCATGTACAATTAGGTTTGTATATCGATTTCAAATATTAGCAAGCATTTGTAGGATAGATAGTTTCATAGAAGCAGCATGTACATCTCACCAAGTGATCCTTAAGTAAGTATACCGTATTCTTCCCCAGGTGTCTCATCACCCACCGATATCGGCATGTCACGCCGAGTCCCCCCGGTGGTGCTTCTGGCAAGAGGCCAGGATCAAGACCAAGTTCTGGGGCAAGTCCATGGAGTTCCAACCCACGGGCAGGGTTCATGTCAGGCTCAATACCACTGGAGACCATTATACCTGGAACAAGGTGAGATAAAAATAAGAAACAGTAAAGGAAAAATATATAAAATATTTTTCACCTCACAATACAGATAACCCCCTAGGGCCTAGAGGGTTATCTGTCTACAGATTGTGTGTACCCCCTAGAGTCTACGGGTATATAGGGGGTTATCTGTGCTTCACAAACACTAAAAGTTGTTGTTTAAAATAAGTGTATTGTGAAATCTGCGTGGAAAACTCCTTTTTATCCGCTAGTAATATTTTCCTTGCTGAATGGAGGTGAAAAATTGTGTGTTATGCTCAACTGCAAAATTTATTGCAACTTGTACACACTGAGCGATGGGGCTTCCTCGTCTTCAAAAAGTTGTTGATGCTTTCCATTTTGTTAATTAATAAACATTTTTAAATTATATTACGTTTTATTTGACATTGAAAAATGTTGGCAGAATTTTTAGCATGTCTATAAAGCAATTAGCATAATTTTAACACCATTTTAGCAGATTCTTTATATGTCTTGTTGGCTACACCGCTTTCAGCGTGTTTTTCGGAAATCAATATAGATTTAGCACTCAAAGAAACAACACATCTGGATAATTCTCCGTGTAAAAGCGTCACGCGTCAAATTAGGTTCCAGCTAGGTTACGAAGCGTTTCTTACGTCACGTTACGGAAATTTTGGCGGAATTGTCAATAGTTATGCTTAATATATTGTGTGTTAATGAGTGACGTGGTTGTGTGTTGTCAGGTGACGACGTGCGTGCACAACTTGTTCGGCGGGCAGCGGTGGGTCGACCAGTACGGAGATATGCACATCGTCTGTGTCGGCACTGATGTATCTTGCAAACTCAACTTCATCAAGGTATGTCCTATTGCACTTATCATCCTACTATATAGCGAAGCGCTCTTAGCGAAGTTTACTCAGCTGTTCTCAACCGATCAGCAAAGTTAAGCAACGTCGCCCGCGGTCATGTGTTGGATGGGTGACCGCTAGTGACATTACTACTGAGCGTGCACGTGCTTCGGAGGGCACGTTAAGCCGTCGGTCCTAATTCTTGTCTTAGGATGGCGTTATAGCATGGTGGTAGGGCATTTTGCGAATGCCCGCCTGGCTAGCTACCACCCTCAAGTAAAAAATCTGTCGCCAAGCACCTAACGGTGTGTTCCGGCAGTTGTCCTTGAGAGCCAGTACTTCTAGGTTAGCCTGAACAACATCTTCGACCACATCATCACTTACCATAAGGTGAGATAGTAGTCAAAGGTTAACCTATCAGGCATAAAAAAATCTACTTCTGTGGGGTTGGTACCGTAAGTGTTCAACCTCAATAAGTCGTTAAATTGTCTTCCATTATAGTCTTTGGATAAACATGCAAATAAATGTAAGTCAATCTCAAAAACAGCAGAACTCAAACCTTACCGCGGCGGGCGTGGTTTTAAAGGTCTACCGTGCGGTACAACTACGTTACTGCTACGCGACCAATCGGATGCGATCATTTCTATACGTCAAATCATGTGACCAATCCAATTGAATTTGGAAGATTGCCCGTGTTTTGTTAATTGTGAACTTGATGAGTCCAGTACAACCGACTTGGCGTGTAATCACTGGTGGCAATGCCATGTCATCATACTATCAGGCGAGTGACTTGCTCGTCTCTTCACATTATACCATCTTAAAAATAGAAGGTTCACATACATCATAGAAGGTGTTGTTTTGATTTTGCTGTAATAACAACACACTGTGGAATAAATTATCACTTTATTACATAAAAAATATGTAAGTAGGTACATAGCTCCATAGTCTCCATACTCAACATACCGTGTTCAGCAAAGCTTGTGTTTCGCCAGAGAACCTCGTCAGCGCGAGTTAGACGAACGCCACTCGTTAGACAGCGATATCTAACAATATAGATCTGTACTAGCGTTATGTTTGCCATAGAGAGGAAGCTGTGTTTGATCACATGTTTTGTATTGTCTATACTTGTGGGCAGGTCAGCAGAACAAAATCAGGCGGGTCACTGGTTCATTGCGGAACTGATTAAAATAGTAAAATAAAAGTTTTTGTCTCACAATTACAAGCTTCAACTGGAAGAAAATCGGGCATTGACCTCTATGGTTCATCTCTTTCATTTGTTTACAAAGATCTTGCCTTTTTACTCTCACAGAAGTTCTTGAAAGTTTCCGCGAAGAATATAGGGCATTGACCTCCATGGTTCATCTCTTTAATTTGTTAACAAACATATTGTATTTTCACTCTCACAGAAGTCATTGAAAGTTTCCGCGAATGAGAGGACAGAATGTTGCACTTTAAAGAGACAAAGAAATGTGATGCGATCTATCTTATCAAGCGTCCTAACTTTTTGTTCTTCTTGTCTTGATAGGTACCACCGCAGGGCCAGATATGCTTCCTCGAAGCAGTTTGCAAACACTTTTGTGTTTAGGGTTAAAAGGCACTGAAGCAATTGTTCGCAATGACTGGGCGAACGAGAATGTAATAAACGGTGTTGCTAGTGGAGTGTCTCGCAACAGCGGTGGTATTCAGACTGTAAAGACAGATCCGATTAAAATTTTTTTTTTTTTTGCGACTATTCTGTTTTTATTTTTTTGACTAAACTCTTGGTCTAAAATTGGTTGTTCAAGGATTGTTCGATTTGAGGCGATAGCGTTTGTAGCTATTTTAAAATCAGCATTCGTAGCTGAGTGTTTGGAAATCAATCCATTGATAATTTTGCTATTTATGCTCATCAATGATTTGCCCCAAATCGAACGACAGCTAACACTTCTTGCCAATAGCTGTCATTCTTAAACAATAACCCATGCGCGTGATTCTTCCATGCAAACAAAGTGAATATAAATACTACCCGTCATACATAACTAGGTTTTTGATACATTTTACTGCGATAAACAGTGTTGAGTGATAAAATACTTCCGAATTACGACGTTCAACTGTTAAACTCGCAGTTATCAAAAAACGATCCCTAATAATCTTTGGACATCTGTCAAAAATTGCATTTCTCAAAGTCATTTGCATCTATTTTCAAAGGTTACCGAACGGTGTAAAAATACATTCACAACGCTATTTTTGCTTGGTACGTCCCAAAACGAACGTCCATTTTATTTTAAATAAAAAATGTACTGAAAAAAATAAATAAATCTTATTAGAGATAACTCAAATTTAAATGGGACCGCATAACAAGATCCAACTTTCTAATATAAAAAAAAACATCATATTCGTTACACCCTGTAAAGAGTTATGAGGTATCACTCACAAAAAAATACATAAAAAATGCAATACATTGAGTACTTTCTCCCTTTTTTAAATTCGTTTAAAAATTAATGTTGACACTGCCAAAGACAACACGCTCTCCACTAGTTTATCGCAGCGAGAACAGCTATAATCGCCAACGAGTCAAGTTTCTAGTTCTACTCGTTTATCGCTTATCGGCCGAGGTCGGTCGGCCTCTAAATGTCAAAACTGCAACCTAAGATCGATCTCAACTTTAAGATGCATGTATTAATGACGAACCTTGATATGAATTGTGTTGCAGGCAAGTTCATGGTCGCAGAGCCGGCACGAGGTGCGGGGGGCGGTGACGGGTGCGGGGGGAGCGCGGGTGCGGGTGCAGGGCCGCTGGTCCGAGGCGCTGTACGCGGGGGAGCCGCCCGCTGCCAAGTGTTTATGGCGCCCTGGTATGTTACACTTCATTTTTCAACACCCTTGCTCGTAAAGTGAGCTTTATTATATAGTTCTTAGGGCCATAAACCGAACTATAACACCCTAGTGCATAATAATATTATACACTAGTGCGTAATAGAATTATCTTTACAAAGTTAAGTTAGTATCTAACTGCAAATTATATGCGAGTAAACAGAGCATTTTCAATTTAATCGGGTAATTCATCCCTACAAATAGTAATTATCCCTACAAAGTTAAGTTAGTACGTAACTGCAAATTGTATGCGAGTAAACAGAGCATTTTCAATTAACCGGGTAATACAGATTTGTAACTTCAAAGAGGTAGATATAATCAACAATCATACATTAGCCACGCGCAAAAAAAAAAAACTTGCGCGCTATTTTACATAATTTTCGTATGTTGTTTGTATCGCATTAATTGTGAAATATATATATATTTTTTCCTCGCAAGGGTGTTGAAAAAGTACGTATGAAACTCGTGAGCAACTTGCTCATTATACACTCCGCTGATTTGCTCCCTCGCCTACGGCTCGGGCTGCAACACAGCCTCGTGTATAATTAACAACTTAGCTCACTTGTATCATAATCTACTTATATAACGTTTCACACATCACACTGATTATATACTTTGACATTGGTTACTTGTAATCAAATAAAGAGTTGGTAAGCCCCGAACTAGGTGGACTGACGACATCGTAAAAGTGGCGAGTAGCCAGTTACAAGCGGATACCGTTCTTGTGGCTTTCTATGGGGGAGGCCTTTGTTTAACAGTGGACGTCTTCCGGCTGTTGGTGATGATGTGACTGACAAAAATAATTTCAGTTGCCTGAAGTCTATTTATACTCGTAAGCTGGAGCATGCAGTTGCAATTATTATTTTTCTTGAAGAAATTAAATGACTATTTAATTATCTAATTATTTACATCTAAATTAATTACTGTTTTAAACAAGCAATAAGCTGAGCTTTGTGATGGCTCGCCTTTATTTTACAACCTGATTCTAGTGGTGGCATCTAGTACTTAGTAGATTAACTACGATGTAATTGTGTATTGAGTATAGTGTTGTTGCAGCGATGCGCTCTTTGGTTTTCTATTAGATGGCGTTAGTAGTACAACATTCTATCTATTGAATACAAAATTGTTGATGTTAATTGTTTTAATGGTTATAAAATTATGTATTTTTTGACTGATGACACATCTAGATATGAAGTTAAATTACTATGTTAAAGCTCAAATATATAGGCATGATAGTTTTTCAGTAAAGTGTGCCACAAAATGTTTAATATGTAAGGAATGACTCATGCTACCATCTGTTCGTAAGCCAAGGTGAGGTCATATTAATGTAACACGGGTCGGAAGTTTTTACCGTCATTTTCGGGCTCTAATCGTGTGCAGTGGATGAGTATGGTGGTCAATGTTAATATTGCAGTGGAGCTCGGTTGATGACTAACTTTCTCAAAATGACTTTCGGTCAAAAACATTGTTACTGACAAAATTACATTACATTTCGAACTCAGAGACGTAATTTTTAATAATTAAAATAATTAAACTTGAATTGTGTCTGATTTTAAAACTACAATGTATGGATAAATATATGTTATAAATCAGAAACAATCTATTTATACATTTTTTATATGTCGGTGATTGATAGGTTCCCGACATGAGTTTTAATAGCAGAGCTCTCATAACGTGGGCTGGGCGTATAAGGATGCAAATGACTAGAAAACAATTGTTTTATTCTTAATCGACATTTAATGGGGGGAGGGGGAGAGTGACCATCGAAATGGCCTCCGTCCACTCCCTATAAACATTCTAATTCTCGTCTTGCAGAAAAATCTCCACAATCTCACTCTGTTCTTTACTGATTCCGGATATTTAAACAATTTTGGATCCGATTTCATTGACGTTAAATAAGTCGAGTAGCTTAATCTCGACCGGTTTCACTACTTTCAGAGTCGCTTCATCATGGAGTACGCGCGTGAAATTGGATTCAAATTTGTTTAAATATGTGTACTACTTAAAAAAGATTCCGGATATCTTTGATTAGTTTAACCCGTTATCGCTGTGGCACGTCCGCCATACTGCTGCCATTTTGCATGATAACGATCATGGTTGATAACACGTGGCATGGCGCCACAACCATTGTAGAATCCATGAAATAAAACCATCTTCCACTCTTGTAGATGTAACCGATCTAAAAATATCGGTTAACTTAATAATTAAAAATTTCACTAAATACTAATTTAAATCAGCGCGACATCTGTAGGCAAACGCACAAACGAGTATCTAAATTCCATCTGAATTTAGAAAGCACCTAGGTTAAGCTTAACTACCGCGCGCTGAGGTAGTTCAGCGACTCACCAATAGAGGTCGCAATCACAATGTTAAGTCTTCATAGCAATACCGTCTTCTTCTTCTTTTACTCCATTCAATTCGCCTCATGACAGTTAAAACAAATGTCAAAGCAGTCTGTCAGAAATAATACCATGAGGTGGTTTTTGAGTTCCGCTAGAGGAACGTTTGGATTTTAAATACTTTCAAAATCAAGTGCAGTCATTGGTTTTGCGACGCCAACGGTTTTGGAGGTTTTTTTCGTTACCATATATGGTAATGAAATTCGCCCCCGACATCGGGCCAACTTGATGTCTTTCCTCAACGAGGAATCACGATGACTTTGACCCCAGCCATCCTCTGTGCAACTACTACTAAAGACTCAGTTAAACTAAAATTCTAATCTACTGACAAGCCCCAAAATCTGGGGTTCAAGTACGAGGGAAGTTCCAGTACACGGCTGTTGTACACGACTTCGAGTACGAGGCTGACCTACTAGCAGCACACAACTCCTGAACTCCGGCCGTCCTCTGACCTCCAGCACCGACCGCGGCCAAACGTCTCTACAGCATCTAGCTGGGACAATTCTACCGGCGCGGCGGTGTGGAGCCGAGCCCTGCACGGCAGACCTGCTGCTGAGCATCAACTCGAATACTAGCGGACCGGAGCTAAGTCCTTAACAAGGAAGCTTGCCAAAAATTGCCATACCTGTCTGAAATTCACGACCTTTCTCTCTAATATACTTGTGTTCTGATTTCTTCTTCTTTCTTTTATGCTCCCTTCTACCCTGAGTAGGTAGGTAGGTGACATTGGCGCCCATACAAAACAGGATCAGACAGGTTGGTTTGGCAAACTTTCTTGGGTGTGGCTCTGCCATACTTGTTTTGTACTTTCTATACTGTGTTCTATTGTGTTCTTATTGTGTGTGTTATTTATAAGTTGTGATTGGCCCTGTGCTGGCCCGGGGCCTGCGAATAAGCCAGCTGTAGCACTGCATGTCGTAAGAGGCGACTAAAAGGCACGGGTTATACCCAGGTGGTAAGAAATCCACCCATTGCTTCTTCTAAGCACTATACAACTCTGACACTATTAATTCTGCATAATATCTGACAAGCCCTGTGCTGGCCCGGGGCCTGAGAATAAGCCGGCTGCAGCTCTGCATGTCGTAAGAGGCGACTAAAAGACAAACGGGTTACACCCAGGGGGTCAGAAATCCGCCCAATGGTAGCAATTCTGTTGTTCACTCACTAACTATACTAACTAATTAAAAAGTGCTAATTTTAGTTTTAGGATATCTAAAAGTCATTCTGCTGTTACCTCGAACTAAATTTAATACAGCAACTTACCAATACTAAATATAATTCACTTTGCCGCTACTCTACGCTAGATGGCGCACAAGTCAAGTTGTTTTATAACAATTTTTGTCTGGCCGTATTCCATTTGAGTTATTTTCGATAATTTTGATTACATATTGCGTCTATGGATCCACATTTAATATGAACCAAAGACATCAAATGTGATCAAAATTATCGAAAATAACTAATTTAGCGCCAAATGGTATACGCCCTATTTACCTATGGAACTTTGTTTATATTCGAAACTATCGAAACCTGTGATAAAGCCCAAAAATAATGATTTTGCCACGGTGCTTGGCAGAGCAGCTTCAACTGGTCGCTTCACAATCTCGAAAAGGCTTTCAAGCGGAACGTATGAGCTTCAGTAAGAGAATCTACTGGTGATTAAATATAACAAAACACATAGCTGTCCGAAGTCTATCTAATAAAAGTGGATATTTAAACACATCTGCCACCCCTCTGGGTATTAGGTGTGCAAAGATTTTATTAATCCAAGTTTGCCTACAAGTTTTTATCACTAGTTATGCTTTTGAATTACCGAAAGTTACAATCCTTTCCGGAAAACCCACAAGTCTAGCAACCATATACTACCATGCTCTATTGTTTATCCGACTAAGAAAGCCGTGATTATGATAAAATACACCAAAATAAATTAATTGGAGAACATGACAGCATTAGTCAACATCAATTTACTTGTTGATTAATTTTAGATATAATTATCTATGGTTCCACCTAATCTAACTAAATTATGGTACAACAGTATAGCAAATATGCAAATTTTACTAAGTTTAGTAACTTTAATAATTTTAGAGTGAATTAACTAAATTATGGCCCCAACAGAATAAGAAATGTTCATATGACATTTCTAAATCTAATTTTACTAAATTTTATTTAGTTTTTTGGCAACAGAATTGCTACCATTATCGTCTTCAACGAACTTGTTTTTTTTCTAAAATTAAATTTTAGTTTTTTTTTTACAACTTTGCAATTTTAATTAATTTTTCTTAAATAATATCTAATATTCTGTTTCATAACCTCTCTTCAGCTTATAAATAGCACACACCTCAATTGTATATCTACCCACGTTTTTTTTTCATCTGGAAAAAATTGTACCCTCTAAAATATTTTTTTATTTGACCTTGTATGACACTGTTGTCATTGGGTATATAGGTCAAGTATACTTTTACTACTTCAAACATGAGTCTACAACTTAACTTTTTATCTCTGCAAAAGGCTGAATTAGCATATGAAGTGGCACTGCGTGGTGGCGCGCATACTGAATCTGTTCAGGATTTAAGGAAGCAGATTGTGAAACTATCCAAAGACATGCCTTCTGAGGATATATTGGAGTCACACTTGGACCCTGAGGTCGATATAAGTGAACTCAAGGAGTCAATGGCAAAAGCAAAAAACAACATTGCTCTCCTCAAAACTAAATTTGAAAAAAATCTTTTTTTAAGAACAGAAGTTTTAATCAACCATATGAACTATAGGTTGATAAGAATAAGTGCATCCAATAGTGAAGATTTTAAGTCGGTGTCTTCTAAACTAAATTCTCTTAACAAGGACTTACAAATCTGAAAAACTATTTTACCAACTTCACAACCTTCAACTAGTAATCAACCTGAGACTCCCTTAGAGCAACCTGTGCTATCTGTAACTTGTGAAAGAAATTCAATTTTCTCTGATATTAATAAACTTAAATTTAATGGCAAAACTTGTGTCCGTGCTTTCATACAAAAGGTGGAAGAATATGTGCAATCTAGAAACATTTCTTATGAAAAAATTTTAACTCACTCATATGACATGTTCACTGATGAGGCTCTCCATTGGTTCCGCTGTGTAAAAGACAATGTGAAATCATGGAGTGAATTAACTATTTTATTAAAATCAGACTTCAGCATTACTGACTATGATTACAGGCTGATGAATGAAATAAGGTCTCGTACACAGGGAGAGCGAGAAAATATCACTATTTATGTTGCAATAATGCACGGTATGTTCTCTCGACTCGACAGACCCTTAACAGAAGAAGAAAAACTTGAAATTCTCCTTCATAATATTAGGCCAACTTATGCTAGTACCTTATCTGCTTCTCCTGAAATACAATCTGTTGATGCTCTTAAAGCTATATGCAAAAATTATGAAAGTATTCAGTCGCGTCTGACACAATTTCATGAGCCCCCTCAATGCACTTCACTAACATTGGCTCCAGAATTTGCTTATTCTAAAGCCAGTAGCTTCAGTACACCCCAGTACCGTAATAATGATAATTATAACTCAGCCTATAATAAAAATTATGATAATAAATCCTACAACAAAAATCATAATAATAATAATAATTTTAAAAGAGTAGCTGCTGTCACAGTGCAAGGTAATTACGCCTTCGCTTGTCCTAGATGTAGGTCAAATTCACATGAGCTATAAAACATTGTAAAGAACCTAAAACGATACTATGTTTTGGCTGTGGCAAAAAGTACGACGACCTGACTGCACTGTCTGCAATCGCAATAATAATAATCTACCTAAACCAAAAAACTAGGCAATTTGGATTGCCGAGACAAGTCTAGTAATTTAACTTCTACACAGTCTGACTGGAAAGACTGGCTAAAAACTATTTCTAAATTTTTTTCCTGTTATTGTGTCTCGTCAATCCGGAATGAAAAACTTAATAGCTTACGCCCTTATGTAAATATAAATGTGCTCTCTCACTCCATAGTAGGTCTCTTAGACACAGGTAGCAGTATTACAATTCTTGGTAATAACTCTCATATTAAATTTCTTGACTCGGGATATCAACTTCACTCTTCCAGTCCTTTGCAACTTCTTGCAGCTGGAGGTCAAAACATGACCGCCCTAGGTTATATGACCTTACCCTTTACTTTCCAAAACAAATGTCATGCCATGAACGTACACATCGTTCCTGAAGTTCAAAATGAACTTATATTAGGCATGGACTTTTGGATAACTTTCGAACTCTTCCCGGGTCATCTTGAGGACATCATTCTTAGTCACACTGATGACTGCCAACTGGCTAACGTCTCCCTTGACGACAAGCATCTGCATGCTTATGAATATCTTTCGGTCGCTCAAAGGGAAATCGCTGACAACATGATAGCTCAATTCCGAGATATCTCTTATGAAGAACGAGGTCTGGGTCGAACATCTCTCATCACACACACCATAGACACAGGTGATACCCCTCCAATTCGTCAGAGATATTACAGAATGTCTCCAGAGAAGCAAAGACTGTTGTGCGAACAATTAGACCAGATGCTTGCTGATGATGTGGTTGAACCCTGTGAGAGTCCTTCGTCCTCTCCAGTACTTTTGGTTCCTAAGAAGAATGGTGAGCTTCGTTTCTGCCTAGACAGTCGCAAACTAAACGCTGTCACCAAAAAGGATGCCTATAACCTTCCCTACATATCTGAGATTCTGGATAACCTCAGGGACGCTAAGTACCTGACCAGCATCGACCTTTCCAAGAGTTTCTGGCAGACCTTGATAAGACCAGAAGATCGTTGTAAAACGGCTTTCTATATCCCAGGCCGCTGTACATTTCAATGTAAATCTATGGCATCCGGTTTGACCGGAGCCCCTGCTACGCAGCAGAGACTGGTAGATTCCCTGTTCTGCGGTCCTGAATTCGAAAATAAAACATTTGTTTTTGTTGACGATATCATTTTAGCAACCTCCTCCTTTGAATCACACATCACCCTACTCAAAAGAATCCATGAGAAACTAAAACATGCAGGTCTTACCATAAACTTCACTAAAAGTCTATTTTTCCGAGAGAAATTGAAGTATTTGGGTTATGTAGTGGATTCTAATGGCCTACATGCCGATCCTGATAAGGTAGCACCCATAGTAGACTACCCCTGCCCTAAAAACAGGAAAGAGGTACGCAGATTTATTGGTACTGCCTCTTGGTACCGTAGGTTCATACCAAACTTCAGCTCCTTAGCAGCACCACTCAATAAACTTACTTCTCAGGGTAAGAATGCTCCTCCATTTGTCTGGACAGAAGAAGCTAATGCAGCTTTCCTAAAGCTCAAGGACTGCTTAATCTCTTCACCGGTACTATCTTGTCCGGATTACTCTCAACCTTTCCAAGTCCACACAGACGCCAGTGACTACGGCGTTGGTGCTGTCTTAACTCAAATCATCAACGGTGATGAAAAAGTCATTGCTTATATGAGCAAATCTCTATCAGCACAAGAGCGTAACTACAGCGCCACTGAGCGTGAAACTCTTGCTGTGCTTATAGCTCTGGAACACTGGAGATGTTATCTAGATAACGGTCTCAAATTTCTGGTCTATACCGACCACGCCTCTCTAAAATGGTTCTTAAACCTCAACAACCCTACTGGTCGATTGGCTAGGTGGGGGGTGCGTCTATCCGCATTTAACTTCGACATTAAATATAGGCGTGGCAAGGATAATGATGTTCCAGATGCCCTTTCGAGAGCTGTTCCTGTAGCAGCAATTTCTAGTACCACCCAGACTCCTCTAGTAACATCTGACCCTTGGTACTTAAATATTTTAAATGGTTGTCAGACCTGTCCTATGTCTTATCTAAATTACAGGGTAACTGATAATAAGTTATACCGCTATATGAAAACTCTAAACCCCTTAGCGCGTGAATTTGAGTGGAAAGAGGTCGTTCCTAGCGAATCTAGGAGGGACATCATGCATAAATGCCACTCTGAACCCACAGCGGCACATTTAGGAGCTTTCAAAACTTATAGGCGGATAGCTCTCAGTTTATTTCTGGCCAAGTATGATGAAGGATGTAACTAACTTTGTCAGTAACTGTGACACATGCATAGCTCATAAACATGCTAATCATACTACTTTAGGACTGATGGGCCGACCCAAGCAGTGCTCCCGTCCATTTCAAATGATCAGCATGGATCTAGTAGGACCTTTACCTACATCCACTAAACAAAATACTATGCTACTAGTTGTCACCTGTTGTTTCTCTAAATATTGTCTTTTGTTCCCAATACGCCGAGCTACGGCGGACGCCATTACTAAAATCGTTGAAGAACAAGTATTTCTTGTACATGGCGTTCCTACCACAATTCTTATGGACAATGGTAAACAGTTTGTTAGCAATAAATTGCAAAACCTATTTTCTCAGTATAAAATACCTAATGTCCGCTACACTCCTAAATATACCCCTCAGGTAAATACTGTGGAACGCTACAACAAAACTATTATGATAGCAGTCTCTACTTTCATAGAAAATGATCATAGATCTTGGGATTTGAACTTGCCAAAGATACAATTCGCACTTAACACAGCAGTCAGTGAAGTCACAGGTAACACACCGTCATTCTTAGTATACGGTAGGGAATTAGTAACTTGCGGGTCCCACTACGTCGATTCCGACCTGACGGATGACTTAATATTTGCCTCTAGAGACGCATATGCTGAAAACGTCGGAAAATTGAGGAAAATCTTTGACCAAGTCCAATCATCTCTAATTAAATCTCATAACAAAAATTGTGGACCTTATAATCTTCGTCGCAAGAACCACGAATTTAATATTGGCGACATAGTATGGAAAAGGACTTATTATCAAAGTAATAAGGATAATAGGTTTTCTAAAAAACTTGCCCCTAAATACTTAAAATGTCGCATTAAAACTAAAATATCTCCATTAGTATATGAATTAACTGATATGCAAGGAAAAAACCTTGGGTCCTGGCATATCAAGGATTTTAAAATAAGTAAATACATATCCTAGTAATTATTTCACTTTCTTAACAATTGCAAATCTTTGTACTGAATAACTTGTTGTCGACTTAAAATATATAGAAATTATCAAATAAAACCAAATTCATACTATGAATTAATTTATTAAAGCTTTAAATATACAATCTTACAACTAAAACGCATATTCTATGTATCTTAAATAACTAAAATATATTGGTAAATAAAACCAAACTCATAGAGTGCAACTTTTTAATAATCTCTTAAAATATTCTTATCTATATAGGAAAAATAAATCCTTATATACAACTAATCTTATAGGTAACAGTATCTTATATACTTCTTGTATTCTAATAACTTGTGATCCTGGCTTATATTGATCATTATTTATATCTTATATACAATGATGGCATAAGATATATTATAACTTAACTACAATACATACAATGTACTACAAACTATACATCTTAACTTATATACTGAATTAATTTAACTTCCTTAAATACTCTTTGTCACTCTCCACTTTCAATGGAATAGTGTTATAAATAGCTAAAATCATCCTTTCACGTGCCAGATGGTAATTCTTCAAATAGAGTGCGGTTGTACAAACACTTTAAAAACAAGCCTATTGTACTGAGCGGTGGATAACTCATTAAATTAAGCCATTATCTAGAGCGGGTTACAGACTCTTAAAAAAAGCCTTAATGTAAAAAAATTCCTTTTGTTTAACTTCTCTGTCTTAAAATTTAATTTAACTTAGCCAATTATGGAACTTATATTTAAAAAAATAATCCATGAATGTCTACTATAAGTACTTAACTTGACTATGTTCTAGTGTGTTATTCATACCTATAATGTAGCTAGCTGTTCATAGAAGTTAACTTCTGCAGCCTACAAATTCCATTCCTCTCAATATATTGCTGTCAATAATCATTTCTTGGGATATCTAATCCAAACGATGGAGGGGAATTCTAGGAAATACTTAGGTGTGTATCTGCACATAGACATAGTTAATAACTTAAGATCATATACTGGAGTTTCTGTAGCTTATATAAGATACTCAAAGTTAGGTCTTAGGTCAAGTATTTTTTTTCTTAGAACTGCTCAAGACTAGTGATTTTTTTTTTTCTAGTAAAAAAAATTCTTTCTTGGGTGGGGAGATATGTAACCGAACTAAAAATATCGGTTAACTTAATAATTAAAAATTTCACTAAATACTAATTTAAATCAGCGCAAATACAAATACAAATACAAATAATTTATTGATAGCTCCATAGCTACAAGTCGCATTGTAAGAATAGATTCTTGTTCAATATTCTTAATTAATATTGTCATATAATAATATTATTATAAGTACAATGTTATTATATAACACATAAACATTATTAAAAAGTAATTATTTACATATAAATATTCATGTTTCAGGCATTTTATAAAATTCGTCTAGCGCGACATCTGTAGGCAAACGCACAAACGAGTATCTAAATTCCATCTGAATTTAGAAAGCACCTAGGTTAAGCTTAACTACCGCGCGCTGAGGTAGTTCAGCGACTCACCAATAGAGGTCGCAATCACAATGTTAAGTCTTCATAGCAATACCGTCTTCTTCTTCTTTTACTCCATTCAATTCGCCTCATGACAGTTAAAACAAATGTCAAAGCAGTCTGTCAGAAATAATACCATGAGGTGGTTTTTGAGTTCCGCTAGAGGAACGTTTGGATTTTAAATACTTTCAAAATCAAGTGCAGTCATTGGTTTTGCGACGCCAACGGTTTTGGAGGTTTTTTTCGTTACCGTATATGGTAATGAAATTCGCCCCCGACATCGGGCCAACTTGATGTCTTTCCTCAACGAGGAATCACGATGACTTTGACCCCAGCCATCCTCTGTGCAACTACTACTAAAGACTCAGTTAAACTAAAATTCTAATCTACTGACAAGCCCCAAAATCTGGGGTTCAAGTACGAGGGAAGTTCCAGTACACGGCTGTTGTACACGACTTCGAGTACGAGGCTGACCTACTAGCAGCACACAACTCCTGAACTCCGGCCGTCCTCTGACCTCCAGCACCGACCGCGGCCAAACGTCTCTACAGCATCTAGCTGGGACAATTCTACCGGCGCGGCGGTGTGGAGCCGAGCCCTGCACGGCAGACCTGCTGCTGAGCATCAACTCGAATACTAGCGGACCGGAACTAAGTCCTTAACAAGGAAGCTTGCCAAAAATTGCCATACCTGTCTGAAATTCACGACCTTTCTCTCTAATATACTTGTGTTCTGATTTCTTCTTCTTTCTTTTATGCTCCCTTCTACCCTGAGTAGGTAGGTAGGTGACATAGACCTGTGCCAATATCTTCCAATCGTAAAATCACCGTTTAGTAACAGGATCGCGCTGATATAGAGTGATTAGTTCACAGTCCTCAACGTTAACTGTTTCACTACATTGCTAACTAGGTGTTGTTTGTTCGGCGGCTGGTACAAGGTTTCCAAGTTAACTGCAGTCTCGAATAACGCAAGCTTCACAGTAACAGTTTCAGTTTCTCTCCCAAATGACTATGGACGAACAGCGATCACAAACTAAATATAACATAAACCAAAGTGTTGCCAGTCCCGTAACAAACTCTCCAGCTACCCGCTTTACGCTCATGCATGTAATTTGCTTGGTGGCTTGATGGATGACCGCCGAAAAGGACCCAGTGTGTTGCAGTCTGTGCTCACACATACATTGTTAATCAACAGATCATGTAAAATGTCATTTATATTTACAAATATTTAATGTAGTTTTGATTATTTTTTATAAATGCACAAACGAAAAAGTGAAATTAAAATTTTAAGCCGCAAAAGAGCTTTAAAATATAATTTTTTTTTTATAAAGTTCTTGGTATACTAGTGTGAAATTAATATATAACTGAAACGAGTAAAAGTAAAACGAAATATTAAAAAAAAAGTTTTCGTTTCTTTTGTGACACCCAATCATATCAAAAAAGAATTGCCATCCACGCTGGCCTATTTTCAGCCAAATAACTCATTTTGATTAAATCATTCTTTTTGAACTACCTTTGACAGTATTTAAACCTAATTGGTGTTAGTTGGCGTCTCTGAGTATGGCAATAAATACTGACCTCCCTTGGACGTCCACGAGGCACTTTACTGAGGTGTGTGTTGTTGTTTAGGTGCGATGCCGCCGGAGAACGAGATATACTACGGGTTCACTCGGTTCGCGATGGAGCTTAACGAGATGGAGCCCGGCATGCGGGAACTGTTGCCGCATACTGACACTAGGTTCAGGTACGTTATATCTATAGAACCACCAACTTAACTGTGCAGTTCTCGAGGGCGCTATTGGTCAAGGAAATCAACTACAAACTGTCACAATTTGAGGGAATTTTGTAGTTCTATTTTCTGCCGCCTGAACAGATAAGTTGGTCGAACTGTACTGCAGTTAATAACTTAACAGGAGACCATGCTGCCAACCTTCTGGTGTTTTTCCCTCTTACGGTTCCCACAGGAAGATATGAGGGGGTGCTATTCTACCCCAAGGGGATACGATATACAGGGTTATTGGTAAAATGCTAACAACCTCTTAGGATTGACGTCTGGTAGTTCTACAAACATTTTGAGATGATTTTATTTTTCTTGAAAAAAAAAATTGTGTTTTTATATATTTTTGACTGAATAAGCACGAGGACCACCTGATGTCAATAGTCTTTTGTGTAATGTATTAATTCATATTTTTTACTACTTTGCTCCATGCAAATATTCAAAACTCTATTCAAAGGGACCATGGCACGGCCCAGTGTTGCCGCGGCGGGTGCTCATAGCTCGCATTAGGCATTAAAAAAACAAAGAGAAATAAAAAACCTTAAATGTTGGACTAGCAGAAGTCAACCCTAAGAGGTTATTAGCATTTTACCAATAACCCTGTATAAATTAAGGTATATCGTGTGAAATGTTCACTCAGACCTAATTCTTAAATTAGAAATTCTAGACTATTGGTAGGGGGTTGGATAGTCCAGCATATGAAACGGTTACTGAATAACAGTATATAAGACATTTTGATTAGCGAAGCATTTGACGTGTAAAAGAACTCATCTAAGAGTAGAAATAAATTACACTTAAATAGTTTTCCCTAATAAAAAGATATTTTAGCCTGGCATCCCACAGGAGAATTTTATAAAACTATGAGAAAATACTGTACTCAATATCAATCGTGCACAACACGAATGAATGATGTGTAATATATCCGGCTATGATATTGAGCATGTTGGTTGCAGACCGGACCAGCGAGCGTTGGAGGAAGGCGACGTGGATGCAGCGGAAGCGTTCAAGCACGAGCTGGAGCAAGCGCAGCGCGACCGCCGCAGGGAGAGCCCCACGCGCTCCGCTGCTTGGTTCCGGTTAGTACTTGTTCTAACATTACACAAACTTGGACCGACACGACCTGTGTTCGTCTTTCATTTACAAATTAGTCTTGTTTGTAGTTCTATTCAGTTTGGGTGCAAATGTCCGTTTAACCCTAAGGGTTGCACCGGACAGCCCTTAGGGTGATTGGAAAAATGCTAACAACCTCTTGTGGACTAACCCCGTTTAACAAGACATACAACATTAGTTCTACGATTTTAATATTGTTATGTTTGTAATAACGCCTGCTATGCGGATTGCATTACAAAATTACAAATATACGATAGGAAAAATTTAAGTCATGTGCGGGATTCGAACCCGCGTCCATCCACCCCTTTAGCCGGGGCATGCTCTAACCAATTGAGCTAACATGACATGACGGCATAACTCAAATCTTTCCTATCGTATATTTGTAATTTTTTAATGAGTTCTACGACTTTACTCTAAACCTAAAACATCTGTCAGAAAAAAAATAAGTTTTACTAGTACTGTCTGACACTCTCCAGATCTCTTCGAGCCAAGAGGATTGACCGCGCCGCGCGGTAGAGATTTGAATATTTACATCGAACTAAGTAATAAAAAATATATAATACTAAATTACAGGCACAAGAGACTTTAAACATAAGGTGGGCCTCCGCTTGTTCCGTCACAAACATATAAAAAAATATATATATTAGACTAAATATGTTTGTTAGGACTAACAGAAGTGAACTCCAAGAGGTTAGCATTTTACATCGATATCTAATTCATAAGAACAGAAATTTATTGTTATCTTGTGAATATACGCACAGCCGATCCTCAACGGTTAAGACGGTTATAGGATAGGAACGAAAAGATAAATGTGAGGTATGACTCACTCACAACATATTTCCCTCCGCAAAATTAAACCGCCGGTCTCCCCTCACTTATTGCTTTTTGATCGTAAAAGTCGAGTAAGATAACAAAACCGGGCAAGTGCGAGCGGGACTCGCGCACGAAGGGTTCCGTACTATTATCTGTAACCTAATCTTGCAAGTTACAGACACTTTTCGCAGTGTCTGATTGAGCTGGGTAGGTACGGCGAAAACCTCTTTTATTGTATGGGTCTAATTGTATGCCCATACAATAAAAGAGGTTTTCCCTTAATTATTTCTATTATTTTATTTTCATTAATTATATTTAAAGAGGAAATAAAACTGAATATTTTGTGAATAGTTAAACCGTCTACCTGTCACCGTTATTAGTATCGAGCAAGGAACGGTAAAAAACAACAAGTTTGTATGGGAGCCCCCCTTAAATATTTATTTTATTTATAGTATTTGTTGTTATAGCGACAATAGAAATACATCATCTGTGAAAATTTCAACTGTCCAGCTATCACCGTTCTTGAGATACAGCCTGGTGACGGACGGACGGACAGCGAAGTCTCAGTAATAGGGTCCCGTTTTTACCCTTTGGGTACGGAACCCTAAAAAATGAATGAGCAGCATATTTTTGTTGCTGATAGGCTACACTATTTTACATGTTTATTCCTAGGTTCCAGCTCTTGTCTTCTCAGTCTCTTGTTTATCTCTCATGAATGGTTCCTAAAGTCAAGTATCCAATATATCTTGACTTAACAGCTTTTTACAGCGTTTGCGTAAATTCAACCAGATCTCTTTACTCATCAGTCGTATTTGCTTGCAGTAAGACAATAGAAGACGGCGAGGAGACGTGGGTGTTCAGCGGCGAGTATTGGAAGGCGCGCGAGGCTGGCTTCAGTGATGACGTAGCGCCCAGGATATGGTGACCATGCCTTTTTATATACGTGAGTATGGACTTTGGGCTGCGTAACATCTCCCTCCACTTATATACTAGCTGGAAATTTGCGATCTAGTCATAAATAATATTACTGCACTAATCATATGATAGAGAGGAAATATTTGTATTTTTGTATGCAACGTATAAACTTAAAAACTACTGGACGGATTTTGATGAAATTTGGTATGGAAATAGTTTGAGACCCGGGAAAGGATTTGCTGAACTGCATGATTTGATTCCGCCATCCCCATTCTATAACCGGACATCCAGGGACACTCAGAAGTGCCACCGCTATATGGTGGATATTCCATTTACCCGAACGAAGCGATTTGCGTCTTCGTTCATCATACGAACCGCCAGGGAATGGAACACCCTGCCCGAGTCTGTGTTCCCGGTTAAGTACAATATGGGGGTCTTCAAAACGCGAGTGAATAGATACCTTCTTGGTAAGCGCGCTCCATCATTGATCGCATCTTCACTTACCATCAGGTAGTATCAGAGATAGTGGTCAAGTGCTACCCAGTACTGAATAAAAAAAGGAAAGGAAAGGTTTTGCGCGTTAACCAAAATACGCGCGGGTGGAGCCGCGGCCGGAAAACTAGTTTATAATATTGGAAATTCACGAACGACTTATTCCCGAACATCCTTCCTTTTAGGGTTCCGTGTGATAGTTGCGTAACCTATTACTAAACCTACGCTACAATATATCCTTTACCTTTAATGTGCTTTTGATACGTAATAAGTAGCCAATTGACATGGTCACCAAATATATGTAAAGTATTTTTTACAGCTACCTTTTGACCACTATCTCACGTGATGGTAAGTGATATGTTGTCATAGATGTTGTTCAGGTTGAGTTAGAATTTCTGACTCCCAAAGACAGCTGCCGGAATACACCGTTAGCTGCATGGCGACAAATTGTCTACTTGAAATCTAGCTAGTCAGGCGGGAATTCGCAAAATACCCTCCCAGAATGCTATAACGATTGCCGTCCTAAAACAATAAACGGGACCGAAGACAAATACGAAATGAATATCTCTTTTCTACGTCTTTCCTCTCATATAGGTCGTATTTCTTGTGTATCCCAATAAGCACTAACACCCCACTCGTATCGACATGCGTGGTATCATGCTGCTCATTAGGCGCATCCAACAAGAAAATACAGAACCGTTCTTAAATATAAAAAACAATAAACTTATGTTTGATATTGTTTCAGCGCATACCGCAGTGCGAGGTGCTCTGCTAGTTGGTTGTGTTTCTGCTTCCGCTTAGCGTTACCATAGAGCTTCACAATTATAGCCTTTATCGTCAATATTCAAGCGCGTGCGCGAATTAAACAGTAACTCACACATTCTGGCCTTTTTAGACAATAGATTCAGGCATTATTTTCGCGGAAATTCTACCGAAATATGTACTGTCGAAATAGCTCTATCGGTAAGTACGAGTACATAATAAAAAAAATTGTACCATAGCACTCTTTTAGGAGACCCCTATATAGATAAACGAAAAAGCAAGTAATAACATATATTTTTAAAATATATTAAGTAAACAATAAATTAATATTAAAGAAAACCACTTAAATATACAAAAATATATCATGATCAATTTGACTGTTAAGTCGACGAGAAAAAATTAAAATTCTCGATCGTGCGCACGAAGAGTCAAACCTCTTGAGAGAATTTGAAAATTGGTGATTATGAGGTCACGTCGGCTTAAGCCGGAAAATGAGGCAGAATTGTCATTATCATAGACAATTTTGTATATATTTTAAAGTGTTTTTCTAAAATATTAATATAATGCTCAAATTAGTTTCAAAATATTTGTTATAATTAAATATGGATTTCCGCAAAATAATTCCTGAATGTATTCATTATGTAAAAAGCAAAACCTTATCTGTCTACAAAATTTTATCGAAATCGTTAGAGCCGTTCCGTGATACAAGAAATATATATATTAACGTAATATTACAATATCTAATTGGAATTTACTGTTTAATATACGTACACCGCTTACTTTACAATATGTAATGTTACCACGGCCGTCATGTGATTAGTATAGTATGTAATAAGGTCGACATTCGCTTGTACTCTAAACGTTTCTACTAGGAAAATGTGTTTTAAGCTAATAGGTATAAGGTGGAAATGGATGAAATTTTTGTGTCTTATTTGGTTCATAATAGTTTGTGAGTGTTTAAAAAAAGTAGAAAAACGATGATGCCGTCTAGTAGTTGTGTGCAATAAAAGTTGAATATAATAATTCTATGTAGTAAAATGTGAAGTATAATTGAGTGTTTATGAACATCAGATAAGCAATTTTTATATTGTTATGTTTGCAATAACGTCTGCTATGCGGATTACATTATCAAATTACAAATATACGACAGGAAAAATTTAAGTCATGTGCGGGATTCGAACCCGCGTCCATCCACCCTTTTAGCCGGGGTATGCTCTAACCAATGGAGCTAACATGATATAACGTCACAAATCAAATCTTTCCTATCGTTCTCGCGGGTTCGAATCCCGCACATAACTTAAATTTTTCCTGTCGTATATTTGTAATTTTGTAATCAGATAAGCAAACTTATAGCGTGCCTAATTGTCACCGATGAGCCATATGACGTCACGTATTGCGGCATCATATACGCCATTATGTGATATCCAGGACCATGCTACAAACTAAATTCATCGTAAGCGATGCTGTCAACAGTGACATCTTGTTTATGTGTGTGACATTCTGTATATCACTCACACATACATAAGATGTCAGTTTTGACAGCTCTTGCGGTGAATTCCGTTTGTAGCGTGATACTTGAAATCACAAGATGGCGTTTGTGTGGCCGTGAGCAATGTGAGCGCGATTACGACCGTTCAGGGCCCCAATTCTCTTAGCTATTGACCAAACGCCACACTACTGCGATGCTTCTGCGATCGAACTGCTGTTAATGTCAAATTCGGTAGTCTGCTAATTCTTGCTCCTAATCGCAGTTGTATAGCAATCGCGTCGCTATCGTATAGCTGTGCTATGGCTTGCAAATTTTGCAACTGAAATAATAATGAAAACTTCTATCAATCAAGCATCAGTCAAAACATCAATACAGTGGTTTTCTAGCAAACAATACATTAAATAAATATATTTAAATAATTTAGCTATATTTCTATCTAAAATCCTCCAAAATGCTGTATGCCACTGTAGCAACGCAATCGCAACATAATAGCTTACAGCATACCAAATATGTCAAAAACTATTGATAGCAAGCCACTGACTTGCGATTGAACTTAAGTAGCGGGCAGACTACGGATACTGTCAAAAACTACAATTTTCATGCAATTAAGATGCGTTAACGCCGTTCCATAACAAAGAGAATCGGGCCCCAGAATTGTTGTTAGCACTCGACCGCAGTGTATATAATAGTTACTGCTAATTACGCAACTAACTGTCAAAAGGGTGATTTCTGAAACGGAACGGTAAATTATCGCTAAAACCGTTTTTGTCGTGAAACGGATGGTAGCCTTTATTTTTCTATAGGCGTTAAGTATGTATGTATAGGCCAATTTCCCTACTGAATCATTGAAAACAATAATTGTGCACAACTATTGGATGTCATTGTCAATTAACAGCAAAAGTAAGTAATAAAAACAACTAATCTACGTTTACACTAAAAGGTGTATCCGTTTTTGGATGGTTGGAAAGTTACGGATAGATTATCTGTATTAAAAAAAGTATTGGTTATTTCGACATAATAGTCAGGTATTATTTAAAAATCAACTTATTTGTATCATAAACTTGCTTAGTATTTAAGTTTTGTTTTTAATATAAATTACATGTGGCAAAATAGTAAGGGATTCATGGCATCTACGGGCCTAAAGTTTGAGTTTTTCTCGTTAACGCTATTTGGTACGGAAAAGATCTTGATACCCAACCGCGCCGCCAGGGGCGCTGTACTATTGCCAAACAAGCGCTAACACGCGTTCTGTGAAAAAAAACTCATTAGGCGCACATAGCAAAATATTATTTGAATTTATCAAATTAAAAATTATGTGTTAACATTTTGTTTGGTTATTATTAGGCTGTGTGGTGGACAGAGATGTGTGAAGAAGACGACCGATGTGAGAGTAAAAATCAACCAATAAGATTGCTTTATTTTCGTAGCCTCGCTGAGCGCTGCGATTGGTGGATTTTTTTCTCTTACACCTCACATGTCTAGTGAATACAAAGTATTACACAGATTTAGGTTGACATAAAACCTTTATGTATATCCACCCATAACTTAATTTCTGGAAGTTTGTCTATGCAGTCGATCAAAGTGGTTTGAATATGCTTGGCGCCGACTTCCACAAATTAAATTGTTTTTTTTTTACTGCATTTTGCCACTAATTAGGTAGGTATTTATGTTTGATGAAATGACATGTTTTTGTGTATTCAAATGAATTCTGTATTAATTAACATTTTTTTTTTGTTAAGTTTTTGTTTTTGAAAATTAACCATTGTGGTATCTTAGACACTAATTTATTGTTTAGATTGTTATTTTCTTTTTTTAAAGAAAAAAAAATGTCGGTACATACCTAGCGTAATGTGGCTGTGAAATGTTTCCATTGTAAAAAAATAATGTTTTTACGCAATTTGTCCGCTGTAGGCGGTTAATGATTGATCAATCCGTTATCAGCTGTCTTACATGTAACTAAAATGGTGTTGCCACCTTATCGAGGGGCGTTGCAAACATACTTTATAGCCCCGACTATAGTTTCAACCACATCCGGTGGTCTTTTTCAAGGAGAGCTCGGGGCGTCCTGAGCTCTCCTTGAAAAAGACTACCGGATGTGGTTGAAACTATAGTCGGAGCTATCTGACTTATTTACGTGAGTTATCCCGTATTATTTACTAAAATGAGTGAAAACCACGTTAGTTTTTAGAACAAAACTTTATAGCCTTAACTATAAGCTCTTTACCACCAAATTCCTACGCAATTCCTCCCAAAATGATGTCCAGATTTGTAAAATGAAGATCATCACTATTACAGGGGGCCGTTCAGAACCTCGGTTAGAGCGCACTCGGAGTGCAACTTTTCACTCTAACGTCGTTCACAACCTTCGACTAGAGCGCAACTTTTTAACTATCAAAATCGGTCGTTAAAGGGTTGCATCTTTCATTGACATTTCTTGATGAGGGAATTATAGGCACTCTTTTGTATTTTGCAGGTAACGGTAGTTATTCCTTTTCAAACATCATAAAAAGTCTATATATTTTTGTAGTTTCCCGCCAAAAATCGATATTTGAGGTTATAAAACAACCGAATCGTTCCGAACCTTGGAGTAAGTTAAAACAACCAAACAACTACACTCTGAGGCTTGGAACGGCCCTCAGTACTGTTTACTCACAAAGGCGCGCCTCTACAGTTATCTATTGATGCGTATTTGTACGTGTAAGTTTCGTTTGTACACGACATAGACTTAGTGTGGGTGTAAATAATAAAGGTACATACAGTAATACAATAAAACAAAGTATGATCGCTTCGATATGCAGTAGTTGCATATAACAGACAACTGAAGCGGCGCGCCTTTGTTACTTGGTAAATCTGTACCATTCTAGTCAATATTGCTGCTAAGTAATCTGATTAGAAATATCAATTGATATTTCTACTATACCTAATATGATTCAAACACTATCGCGTGCTTAGCAAAAATTATATTATTACAAATTATTGGACCAAAAAATGTTAATTTCCGGACGGGAATCGAATCGCGTCCTCTGATTTCGAGCCGGATGCCTAATCCACTCGGCCACCTGGACATGCCCTTTCGAGGTGAAATCTTGTGCTCCAATTGTATTACTTATTGCGTGGTTACCAACCGAACTACTAGACTGCAACTAATCGAAAGAAGTGCTTTTTCAAACATTTAACTCGCGCAATGGCTTCGCTTCCCTACTATATTTCTAGGTAAATATGAAGTTAACCCAAAAACATAATGGATAAACTGAATTGTAGTCCGATTGATCAATCATTAACTGCCTAACTAGTTTAATAGCATCTACCTTGATGGTAGACAATATGATGCAATTGCATAAGTAGAATGTATTGTTGTAAATGTTTAATAATAGTGTTTATAATATTTGCGCACCGAATGAAGTGCCACAGGATAAAAAATTAAAAAAAAAACGTGTATATTTAAAAGTGTAACAAAAACGTTTTGTTCACATATAATTACGCCCATGATTCTCGTCAATTAATAAATGCTTGATTAATACTTTAGTAGGATATATACATACTGAAAACAATTAAAGAGCCCTTATCCCAACTGCAGATTTCTGTCTGGCACTGTTCAATATTTTATCTATATAATTGTTGAAAAGTGCGAGCGTGACTGTTGCAGTAGGGGTTAACAGGAATTAAAACCCGTCGAATATTACCTACACGATTATTATCCGCCCCGCGGTTCAAGTCACGCAAATACGTGCAATTTGCACTGTTTGCACGCAAACTTTCGGTTCATAACGTGCTTAACTTACACCACGATAGCAATATGATGTCATCTATAACGTCACTTCCTGCTGCATATAACGCTCATAGAAATAGGTAGTGCAGCGTGAGCACAAATGTCAAACTCAAATTTTGACAGATAGATGAAGATATTTTTGTCGTTGTGGTTAGAATATTATACGTAAAGTCTTGTTTAAAATATAATACCTTGAAGTTTAATACCACTAACTTTGATAATTGAATGAAGTTTCTTGCCCGTTCTTCTCGCAGTAGCTCTATACAATTTATTTGCTAAACGTGGCAGTACAATGTAGAATATTTCAATACCAAAATTTTGTAATTGACCTTCATAAGAGCGTTGTAGACGCCTAAATTGAATAAATGATTTTGACTTTTGAAGGTTATTTTAGGTGCAAGAAGCAAATTGACGGTTGAATGATGTCATAAGCCGTACTTAGTAGCAGTCTACTAATCGCTTCAAATTGTTGCAGTATACAAAACAGTGAATATTTCTCTGATGCATATTCCCGTATTTCAGTTATGAACCGAGCGTTTGCAAGTGTTTACATGATATAAACCGTAGTGCCGATTATTCCTTGGTGCGATATACGTTGAGATTCTACATGTAAGCGGGGGTGCGGCGGGGAGGGGATGGAAATCTTTACCCCCCTCCGTAAAATCTAAGTACCTCGTTGCAAATGTCTGTTGCACCAATAAACTGTCGTGCAGCAACTTGCCTTATACCAATAGTTCCCTACATAAATCGAGCATATAGCTGTTAAATTTGTGATTTGTATAGCACAATAAAATTAATATTGAAAATATAAGTTATGTATGTTAAAAACGAGGCATAGACGCATAGTACATACAGATATAGTATTACGTAGAAATAAACAAAAAGACACCTAATCTATCTATAGATATTAAAAGTCGTTTAATAATTGTTGGTGCTGATTCACTTGTAAACTAAGTTTTTTTTTCGTTAAATTAATTAGTTAAGATTGGGTGACGAATGGTTTATGTACAAACCGTACGATACTAATAAATAAAATAATGCGTTTGTCTATTGCCGATCCAGAATGAATTCTAATTTTCAATGCTCACTATTTTCTAACTCATGTTTTTTTTTATAGCCTCACCACTATTTCTATTCCTTTTGAAAATCGGGCTAAAAATCTATATTCCTTTTGACAGCTCTATGCTTAAATTTTCTTCGAATCGCTTGAAATGTACCTAAATTAGTTTAATTATGATATTTAATGTGTAAGATAAATTACTCTTCGTACTAATAGGCTATTCGATGTTATTGCTAGATTTTAATTATAGATATTTATATACAATGGGATATATAGATCAGTTTTAGATGAAGCTTTTTTAAATTCTGGAGCTTACGCACTTTTACACATTTTTATCAATAAAAAGACAATCCGTGCTTTTGAAAAATTATGTTATTCAACTTGTTAAAAACTGGAGAAGCGCATCCGTATCTCGAACATAGTACAGATTTTTGAAGCAGTGATAGCTCAGTGGCATTGGCTATGGACTGCCGTGCAGCAGGTCCATGGTTCGAATCCCGCCCAGAGCTTGAGCTTCATCGCATGGTGGAAGGGCATTTTGTGAATGCCCGCCTGGCTAGCGACCACCCTCAAGTAGAAAATCTGTCGCCAAGCACCTAACAGTGTGTTCCGGCAGCAGTCCTTGAGAGCCAGAAAAATTACAGGCTAATGAGACCTAACAACTGGACGTTTCAGTGTGACGGGCACAGTGCAATTCGTCGCTGACGAAATGCGTCTGTTATAGGCAGAGGTTAGTCCACTTAACATCAGGTGGGCCTCGGGCTTGTTCCGTCACAATAAAAGATCACGCGACGCCTCCTGATTGAGTCTGAGTAGTGTGCGTCTACTGCATGGTTGTCTTTTTGTCTTTGTCATTCATTAAAACGTTTCATATACAATGGAAATGTGTGCATCATTTACTTGTGTTAAATTTTCTCCACATTATATTTTCGTGATATCAGAGTGTACCTTTCTTCTTTTTTATTATCTATGGTCATAACTCATCCTATTTTTATCGCAGGAAGCGTAATTTTGGTATTATTTTTTTCGAGTCTAAGGGCCTGTTTCAGAATGTTAGAGTAAGCTCCGGTTATACTACCCAGAACATAAAATAACTGAATGATAAAAATGACAGTTAACATGCAGCGCGTTTCAAGCTTTAACCGATGGATAGGCTAAATCGATGACTGTGATACGCAAAGATAGTGTTTTATTTATTAAATATATTCTGGGTAGCCCTAAATAAAATATACTTCAAAATTAGCAACTAATAGTTAGAAGAACATTTTCAAAGTCAAAATTGTATTTTGTTGATAATAATGTTTTTAAGTGCCAGTAACTGATAGAAACAAAGGGTATACCGAGACGGTACCTGAGGGGGGTGTGGTGAGCGGGAGGGGGTGACGGCTACTGTAACAGCACAATGCACTACCGGTTTAAATAATTTCGTATTTAAACCGGTAGTGTTTATTGTAGTTTTAGTAAGTTAAAATTACAGTTTCATATGTATTAACAAGTAAGGCAGTAAAAAATGAGCAGTAAACTAAATTAAAATTTGCCGTAGCACATATTTAAATACGTAATTGAATAAATATCAAGCAGTGAAATGTATTAACGGGCAGTTAAACAATGGCAGTTATTTTAGTAGTTTTTATATAATACGTTTATTTTTATTAGTATATTAGAATTTAAAAGTATGGATAGTAAAATATGGATATTTCTGGAGCACCGCCAGCTGCGACACGCTCACTTCTCCGGCCGCAATACGCTCGCTTCGCCGGCCGCGGCATGCTCGCTTCGCTCATCGTCGCACCTATCTTGACTTCGCTCTATTTTCTTTTTAGTACTGTTCATGTTTTACCGTCACACTTATACACGCTGCTTAATAATTTCAAAAATATTATCGTTACTTTTTTTCGCCCTCACATCGTGCTGCTACTTTAAGAAAGGACTCAACCAAACCTACTACATCAAAAAATATTTTGGACTCTTTTGTTTCTTCTGAAAATTATAACATACGTTAAACTGATATCGTAAACTAAAACTAACGGGTTTATACGGGAACCATAAGCGAAAAATATTTCTTATGACAGTCTGTACTAAATTCCATCAAAAAAGATTTAGCAAGACTGTCTACATTTTCTAGTATCAACTGCTGAACGGAATAAGATTTATTTTGTAAAAGATAGGGTGCTAAATTTGACGAAAGATATAGGGTAAACTTTTCTTTTGGCCTGGATTTATTTATTTACTAAAACGTAACCCGAACTTTGACTTCTCAATTTACATTTGACTGGAACTTATCCGTTCCAACAACTTTATAATGGTAAGTATACACAACGTGCGGAGTTCGGTTTGAATGAGAAGACACTTGTAGCATTCGCTTCGCGCCGTCCATGTAGGTCATAACTTCATAGACTCTGGGCAGTATATAAAAGCGTTCAATATATTTTATTTTGTTAAGTCCAACTTTTACACTACAACAAATATTTACACTTTATTATTTTTGTTAGTACGGGTTTTCGGTTGTTTTGTTAAATAATAATTGTCACAAAGTGTAATATTCCACAAATGTACCTTTGCTACCAACTACTGGCCTTATTTACACGATACTACTTTATTATGGAATGCATCGTCCAAAATAAGCGGAATTCTGTGACTTAGACTCATTTGTCTGTCGTTGCTTTGAAAAAAGATCAATATTATATAGTACAAAAACAGTATCCAAACATTAACAATTCATGGTAGGACTCTTAAGGCGTGTGACGAATGAACAACGTAAATCATTGTGAAGACGAACATCAAACACGGAACATTGGGTTCGTTCGTGTGCACTTAAATTATCAAAATGAACACGAAGAACATTTTTCTTAATTATGTATTAAAATGTCGAAACAAGCACTCAGTTTCATTATTCTAGGTATGCAGGGCATTGACTGCATACCTCTAGGATATAGTACGCTCGTTAAAGTCACCACAAACCATAACAGCACCGCTCGGACACAGCATATAACTTAAAAATCAAGTCTGAGCTTAAATATTATACAGCAAAGAACGTTTTAGGCTCAATTTCACCAAACTTGGATAAAACTATACGAGGATAAGTTTACTCTCCGAACCAACAAAATATTTATAGAGTTTAGTAACTTGTAGTTATTGCCGAACTTGAGAAAGGATAGAAACTGGTGCCGCGGTGTTAATAAAGGTTGGCGGGTAACTAATCAATGTATTATGAAGTTGTAACATAATTTTCAGAACGTGCCGTTGTTATCCAAAAGCAGCGTCGTGTAAATCAGGCCTTATGTTAAAATAGTAAATTATGTCTCCATTTGTCACTTTTAATGAATTGACAATAAATAAAAATGATTTGTGTATAAAATAGCTATTTAATGTTAAACTGTTGTTATTATAGTATTGATATTAAATTATGGGAAGCGAAAAAAATTATGACTTGACAATTGTCAATGATATACAGCTTACGGCTTGAATTTTAAAGACATTACCTAATTAAGTACCTACTTATAATAGATATTTATGTATCCTTAGTTCATTAAATGAACCAATATTCGAGTGAGGTTGTCATGGTACATGGCAAAATGATTTTTATTACATTGATATAAAGTCCATTATATGTCGAGCCCACATACCATAGTGTCACAGTTTAGTTCAAATACCTCCTCATATATTTTAAGCAATATATTTATGTATTGTTATAAATGTTATTTTCCAATAGACGCTGGTTCATTATCAGAATGTTGAAAAATGTGCTGTAAAATTAATAATGTTAAGTATAATAAAATAGTTAAGCTAAAATAATCAATTAACCAATACTTAATTTCAGAATAAATAGTAACTTAAATTAATGAAATTAACATTTGGCGAAAGGTAGCTAAGTTGGCAGTGGAACGATGAAACGTTATTATAATGCTAAGCAATGATATTAGTAGTAATCACAGGTGATTTCGTGTAGGTACTACCAAAACCAGTCAATAAAAAATAGTTAATATTTATCCTTGGTACTACGTTGCCCTATCATGACAAAATGCCACAAGCCGGCTTATGCAGCATTATAAATAAGCTAAGGTAACTGCGTTGCCTAAAATAGTCGAATTCATGTAAGCTTAGTTCAAGTTTGCTGCAAATAAAAAAAAAGTGCCATTAACAAATGTTCAATGTTGTTACATGTCCCGGAACTTGAAGTTTGTTTATTTTTACCGACTTCACAGAAAGGAGGAGGTACTCAATTCGTATGTTTTTATATATTTGTTACCTCATAGCTTTTGAATGAGTAAACCAATTGTGATGATTAATTGAAAAGTGATGCTTGCCGTGCGGTCCCATTTAAATTTCATCAAAATCCGTCAAGCTGTTTTCGAGTTACACTCCAATAACTGAAAAATGTTTTTTCTATCTTGATATAGTCACATATAGCAATATAGTCATGATATAGCAAGGGTCACTAAAAAGGGTGTTTTTTTTTTGCAAATAATGGTACTGACTTCTTCACTCAAATATGTGAAACAACTTGTCGAAGTTGGTACCATGTGCACAATATTGCGTGGGCTAGATAAATTAAGGCTTATCAAGATAGGAAGGCAGAACTTGCAAGCACTGCTTGGTGCGTTTTGTCATAATAGTATCCAGGGGTTGTATTTGTAATTGTTTTAGCTAAAGCTGTTGTAAATTGTTACATGTTTATTTAACATTATACCGTTTTCATAAAATCTATTACACCAATATGATGTTCTAGAAAAAGCTACTAATATAAATACTACTTGATAAAATTTGGTAACTTGGCAAAGTTAAAACTTTAAACCATTTAAAAGTTTTAACTATTGAAGCGAAGTTTTATCAACTTTCAATACTAATGTCGCCATTAAATTATTTTATTTTCTCAAATCGGCAATTCTTAGTTAACGGCGTTTTGTCATAAGAGGGCCGTTACTGGGTATTGAAACAATCCCAAACCGTGGGTAACATTTGTGTTTAAACCGGCTTAATTATAGCTAAAAATTATCTTCCATTTGAAAATTAACTAAATAGTATTGTGGCCACTAAATTAATTTTATCTATATATGTAACATACCAGTTATACTCGTGTGTAAGTAAATATGTATACCTAATTAGTAAATTATGTATTTTAATTGATATGATAATATGGCTAGTGACAAATTGTATTGGTTTAAGGTGGCTAGATTATTGCGTAGTTATGGTTTTTATTTCAATAAATCTACAACTCACTTTATTCTGTTTTTTATTCTTACAAACGGGTCGAGGAAGGGAAAGCTTTTGAAAAATACATAAAGACGATCCCTCCTCCGATCCCTACTTCAAACCTTCCCATCGCCGACTAAGGCAGGTATAAGGCGACCCGGATGACAGCAGCTATTACGATGGCAGCTTTAGCGTCATCCTGAAGTCGTCCTGGTAACATCACCGCAAGGTGTGAGATTTCACAAACACCGAGCTCGAGGCAAATTAAAGTCCCGATTAGTGTCTTTCGGAATAGTCACAGGGTAAATATCCGTAGGGCCCATTCTCAACACTGCAGTTGTACCAGGGCAATTAGTTACGGAAAATGGTACTCGAAATGTTTTTTATGTTATGTGAAAGAGACGCTAAAAGTTAGTAGAATATCTAGATCCCATCATAGACCACTGCCGACGACGGAAGGAAACTTTCAAAACTCGTCCAAGCCTGTCTTTCTAAATCCGTTATCTGCATTATATGATAACTTAAGCCAATACTAACAGGAGTCATACTTTCGAATTTATAAAGAACTCATTGTGTCCTTAATGTAGAACAAAATCATCTTTGGAAATAAATACATTAATTGGGTTTGTACAATCAATTTGAAGAACATAAACTCAACCTAAACTTTAATAAATTAATTATAATTAGTATATAGGCGCTGTACCTATTGCCTTATATACCTGCCTGTAGTAAATTATAATTTTAGTTTCAAAAATTATGCACTTACGACGGTCAGAAAGACAGACTGAGAATTCTCGTCATACTCGTAATCTCATTAACAAGGCTCCGTTTTGCCCATTCCATACCCATTGGGTACGGAACTCTAAAAATTGTCAGATGCTAGGTAGACGATATATATATATTCTCAGTAGATATGTACAGTTGCATGGATCTAGTACATCACTATGCTTTTGAGATTGATACCTCAAAAGAGGGTGATGTACTGTTTAAGGCTGAGTTACATTACTTATTTTATTTACTGACTGACACTTGGAATAGGTGCTATTGTACCGTGTAAGCTGGATACTCCACTGCTGAATATAGTCTCTTTTTGGCAGGCGTCTTGAAAATTGCAGTGTAAGGTAACAGTTCCTCAGAAAGCGCTGCTGCTCATCTGGTATTTTACCTTTAGTCGCCACTTACGTCATCCATGGGAAGAATTTGGGTGGCGACATACTGTATATAACCCGGTACCCCACGGACTAGGTACCTATTACTAAAGAATTAAGAAAACATGAAAGGACAAAAAAATATTAATTTGTAATCGACTCAATGCGGTATGGCGGCGATGTATGTTTATTTTTAAGGGATTGAATTGGAACACGTACTCTTGTGCCTGTAATTTCATTAATGCGTACTGGCTCTCTAGGACTGCTGAGGGAACACATGGATAGATGCTTGACGAATGATTTTCTACTTTAGGGTAGGTAGCCAGGCGAGCATTCCCAAAAACAGCAGTCTACAGCTATTACCGCTTGACTTTCACTGCTTCGAGGTACGAAAATAAACAACAAGTAAGTAATTGAATAATTTAATGAAAGTAATTGAATACTATACAAGGTGTCCCAAGAAGTTGTGATATAGGTACTGAAGCTTTTTATCTTGGCATTTTTTTTTTATTTCATTCAAAGATTGATAGTAAATGTTACCATAATGAATTGGCCTATCTATCAGCTTAGCACACAAAAAAAAACAAGCATCTACCGCAATAATTCACGTCACCATAAATAAAAATCTCATCGTACTCGGCGACAGATGAAAAATTAAAAAAATATTCATAACTCCGAAAATACGAAAAATCGCGGTACATACATGGGGTTGATTCAGATAGCCCTCTAGGTCCTCTACCTCCCAGCTTCAGTATATCACTACTTCTTGGGACACCTGTATAAAACTTATTTACATTTTAATAAATCTATGTGTACCTACCTATATCTATTACCTAATAAATAACTTATATAAGACTACATTGTTTTCAATTTCCGGTACAATGAACACTTTTTCTATTTGGATAAGTTAGCATTTGACCGCAGTGTTGATGGGAAGCTACGACGACTGGGTCGACGGTTTATTATTTACTGAAAGATACCAAGATTCTTCCGGATAAAGAGACGATAGGTTCTAACACCCAATGTCCACCCTATCATCCTCTTCAGCAGTACATACGCATTATAAAACTGGATTTAAAGCGCTTCGTGCATATTTTTGGAACATGAACCATGTACCTACGGATGCCGTGTTTCTGTGCTTCTATCTGTCGGACGAAGGACAGGGAATAAAGGTTTGTCGATCGATCGCATATTCTCCGAAGAGAAGCCTGTAAAATATTGTACTTTTCTGATATATATAAAGATTTCCAGACAATGTTCAGATCCAACGGTCTAGATCTTTTATCATCAGAAAGTCAAGGCATAATGCTAATAAAAGCTGTATAATCATCAACGTGAGGAACATGGGTGCCTGATACAAGGTTGCCCTATTAAAAAGCTGGGTGGTAAGGTATAAGGTCAAGGCTAACTTGTGCGCCTCTTTCCCAGTATGATTGGTATCCTGGTATGAGAAAACTCAAAGTCCCCTAGCATTACAAGTTGGGTAGAAAAGTAATTATGCGCAGGAGCCATTTGGGTAACAGTGCGCGCGCATATTTATACAAAAACCTTAAGAAAAATGGCAAGTACAATACTTGTAGTTGTGATGTGTATAAACACGCACACCTGTGTGCGTAATTGGGGGTAGAGTCAGCAAGTTCAACGTTATTGAAATAATATGTAATAACAAACAAGTAAATGCTTTTTGTATTAAATTTTAATTTATAGATACATCAATATTTGCAAAATAAAATCATTTTGTTATAAATAATAAACTCATCTTCTGTGACAGTTTCATCCTCTAAATAAATAAATTTATACAATAACCCACAACCTGGAAATTGCAAAACAGTTAAATATATACAAACACAATGAGGCAGTCATTAAAATTGTTTCATAAAATGCATACTGAATGAAATGCCTGGTGCTGGATGAGTGTTAGTTGAAATATATAAAAAAGTAAATTTTTTGGGGATGATATACAATACAAAACGTATGTGTAGTTACCAAAGAGATGGGTCTCACGGGTTCCGTACCTAAAGGGTAAAAACGGGACCTATTACTGAGACTTCACTCTCCGTCCGTCTGTCACCAGGCTGTATCTCAAGAACAGCGATAGCTAGACAGTTGAAATTTTCACAGATGATGTTATTTCACAGTGCTATTGCCGCTATAACAACTAATAGCAATATCATGCCAAACTCTTTGCTTTAGTATCTTATCAACATATAAATGAAGGCTAGCAACTTTCCAGACATGTGTTTCTTGGCAATCAGTTTATCTGTGCCAAACATGCTACATATGGCCATATTTTTTTTAATTATTTAACTTTTCATGTTTTTCTTACCTTTTGTTTATTATATGCCGAATGTATTTACATGCAAGTGGTTGTCTTGCTGGTGTACAGCGGGTACCATCAGAAAATGTAATTAATTTATATTTTAAATTTACTTTTTTATTATTACTTATTAACAATCAGGAATTTCTATAGATATATATAAAAATACACATACTTGAAAATTATGTTACATTAACTATGGAACAATGCAATGGAACTTACATCTGTGCACTTCATGGAGTAGAACGTAAATCTACAATTGCCTGGCCTTAAATATATTTATCGACTGTATATACAAATAATAAATTATTATGTAATAAATATAATTAATTTCTAAATTTATTATGCACTTGTTGTACATGTTCTTTAACTTCACCGCCACTCATAGCTTTGAAATCACAAAAATTGCATGCGTAAGGTTTCACTCCTTTGTGGTTGGTTTTGATGTGTCGCTTTAGTTGACAACTTTCACCAGTTTTATAATCACAAAGTTGGCATTGATGTGGTTTTTCACCTGTGTGTTTTTTCATGTGTACAGTCAACATTGTACGTTGACCACATTTATAATCGCAAATGGTACAGGTGTATGGCTTTTCACCAGTGTGAATTCTCATATGCAAGTTTACGGAACCCAATCGGACAGATTTATAGTCACACATTGTACATGAAAATGGTTTCTCTCCTGTATGTCGTCTTGTATGACACGTTAAAGTGCTCCTATCCCGACATTTATAATCGCACAACTCACACGAAAATGGTTTTTCTCCTGTGTGTCTTTTCATATGGCGAGTCAAGTAATAAGCACGTGCAGTTTTAAAATAGCAAATCTCACACGTAAACGGTTTTTCTCCAGTGTGTTTAAGCATGTGCCTTTTTAGTATAGAAACTTTTAAAAATTTATTATGACAGATATCGCATTCATATGGTTTCTCTCCGTCATGTGTTTTTTTATGCAGTATCAGGGCTTGTTCCTCTTTACTCTTAAATTCACATATATCACAAGCATATGGCTTATCTAAGTGCATTTGAATATGCCTGCGCATGCTTGTCCTTAGTCCAGTTTTGTAATCGCATTGATCACATGAATATGGTTTTTCTCCGGTGTGTGTTACCATATGTTTTTCTAAATCTTTTCTATAAACCACTTTAAAATCACATACATCACATTTAAACCTTTTACCATTTTTGTGGACTCTTAAATGACTGTTTAAGTAACGTTGCTTCGTAGTTATATAATTACACAAATGGCATGCAAATGGTTTATCTATAGAGTGTGTCTTCAAGTGTCTTCTCAAATTACTTGGTTGTATAGTTCTGAAGTTACATATGTTGCATGCATATGGTTTTTCTCCAGTATGTATCCATATGTGATGAGTTATAGTTTTTTTTTCACCAAATACTGCATCACAATAATCACAAATAAAAATATGTTTTTTAGGATGGGTGCGAATGTGTTTTTTCAAAATTTCTTCATCTTGTGTTTTATAACTGCATATGTCACATGCATACAATCCTTCACTATTGTGTACATTTGTGTGATCTTTTAAATCTGAAAACTGATCACATGTATAATCACACACATCACATTGATATAATTTATCTATCCAATGTGTTTTGATATGTTCTTTTAGAGATACGGCAGCGGTTGATTTAAAGCTGCACATATCACAAGCATGTTCTTCTTCAATGAAATCATAATTAAAGTTATAATGGTCTTCTGTTTCATTTTTTTCTTCGCTGGTATGTGTTTTCACATGATATTTGAAGTCAGAAGCATTTTCACTTATAAAATCACACATATCACATTGAAAACCATTATCTTCGGTGAGTGCAATTTTCTGGTTATCTTCTGAGCATGGTTCACACATTTTGAGTTAAACTGATCTCATGAAGTTGGATAGGTGTTCCTTCTTTATCGTTTAGATAATATGGTGTGTTGATTCCTTTGGTTGGCATGTATAAGGTTTCACCAAATGCCTTTATATCATGGTCAGTTTTAAATAGATTTATCCAATAAGAATAATTTGGTATTAAATGGTGTTATAAGAGAGGTTTGTTAATTGGTTTGTACTGGGTGTTATGATGAACCTGTATTCCAAAAGAAATTATTGTATGTCTTCTACATTAATCACTTTCATAATAATTATAAGATTTGTAGTCTCATTTAATAAGTAGTGGAAGAATCAATAATTTGTTTAGTATGGGTTGTAAAATTTCATAGTGAAGAAAGGCTTTGATGGCAACTTCTATCAGTTTCGTTCATTTGTACTGTAAATCACTTAGCAACTATGACGTGGATTCACAAGACACAGTACTAAACTCTGGTAACAGTAATATAATAATAAATATTTTGTGTTAACGTTGATTCAACATTCTCATCTTATTTGTTACACTGGCTGGTTTGTAAATTGTTGATCGAGTCGACACTCAACAGTGTATAGAACTTTTTTTCGTTTTCTATTGAAGGGTCTCCCCTTCCTCTCCTAGTCATCAGTTGCAGAACTAACGCAGGAACAGATATATTTAATAAATACTATATTTTATTACAGAAAATACGAGCCAACCAAACAGCAATATGGCCAAGATCAAAAACAAACTATACAAAAAAATCTGATAGCAGTACATAGTACAGTTCAACCAACTTATCTGTTCAGGCGACAGAAAAAGAACTACAAAATTCCCTCAAATTGTGACAGTTTGTAGTTAATTTCCTTGACCAATAGCGCCCTCGAGAACTGCACAGTTTAAGTTGGTGGTACTATACATTTGGGTGCTTACCATTTGAAGTTAGATTCGCTAAAAACGATCAAACTCCCAAAAAGTTGTTCCACATGGGTCTTGGCGTTATTTTCGCCATAAACGCTACATCTAATGTCAAAAGTGACAGAAGTGGCTCATTTTAGTGGCATTCTTAGCGTTATTATCCTAAATGGAACAGGTGATGACAGTTACAAACGATCACAGTGATCACAACCATAGACGCAGCATGTGATCAAAATTATCGAAAATAACGTTCTTAGCGACAAATGGAATATATCCTACTAATATTCTCCCCTCGTTCGTCCAATCTGTCCACCTCCTATGACGAAATCGTCCAAACTGCTCACGTTTTTTTATCCCGCGACGCCCCGTAACGTTTTTTTGTAGTACTAAGTAGTTTTCCATTACCTAAACATGTCACCCTAACATCCCCATACCCCAATATATTACCTATACCCATGGAAGTAATAAGTACTACGTACAACAGGAATGAGCTGTTGTCGTAAAATTGAAGCCGAACGAGAGCTCAGTAACTGTACCTCTTATCCCTCTCTGGCGATGGTGACTATATTGAAATATGATTTAGGGACAATAATTACAAAAAAAATGTGTTGGTAAAAATGACGTCAGCAGATCATTGCTTCAGATGGATTTTAACCGAAGATGCTAATGATAAACTTGCCCTATGGAGCACTATACTAACATTTCCTGTTTTAGCTTGCTTTTCACACTCGCGTACTCACACTTTAGGTACAAAGCTACAATACATCATAATAGGTAGTAAGTAGTACCTATTAGGTAGGTTGAGGGCAATGCATTTGGCTGCATAAATAACAACACAGTACTGAACCTCAAGTTTTTCTCAATTTCAAAAGACATCGAAAAGTAAGGAAACGTACGCTTACCTAGGTGTATATAAAACCTAGTGTTTCTAATGTTAACTTATTACCTACTATTTTAAGTTTTTCATATACCTAGGTAGTGCCAGTTGTGATTTGATGGGGACAATAAGTGTAAAGCACTCAAAGCAAAGTTTACTTGGCCGTTCTTAACAGATCAGCTAAGTTAAGCAACGTCCGCCGTGGTCATGACTTGGATGGGTGACCGCTAGTGACATTACTACTGAGCACTTCCGTGCTTTGTAGGGCATGTTAAGCCGTCGACCCAATTAGGTAGGGCAATTTTCGAATACCCGCCTGTCTAGCTTCCACCCTCCAGGAGAAAATCTGTCATCAAGCACCTAACGGTGTGTTCCGGCGGCTGTCCTTTAGGGCTAGTAATTCTAGGCTAGCCTGAACAACTTCTTTAACCATATCATCACGTACAATAAGGTGAGTTAGTAGTCGAAGGATAGCCTATCAGCTATAAATAAAATATAAAGCCAGTGTTCAAATGCTAGCCTATTAGCTATAAATAAATAAAAAGTGAATCCAGATAACATAAGCTTGTACGAAACATTATATAATTATGCCCTTTAGATATACGTGTACATAGGTATACACAGTAAAACAGTATCCTGCTAATACCATGCTATGCTATATGATACCTTATGTTTGAAATGTATTTAATTGCTTTAATAATTACTAGCGGCCCGCCCCGGCTTCGCACGGGTATTTAAGAACAGTTTAGAAAAACCTTTTTTTATGAAAATATTCTATTGCTTCATCAGGGATAATATAGGATTCTAATGGTGAAATAATTTAGCAAATCGGTTCAGTAGTTTCGAGTTTATTCGTTTCATACAAAAGTACAAATTATTCCTCTTTATAACATTATGTGTAGACCACTCGTCCTTGTGGGACACGACATGCAGCTGGACTGAGATAAAATTACGATAAGCTAGCTATTGTGGTATATTTAATTAATTAGTCAAGAAAAAAACAGTTAAGTTTACATTTAAGTTTAATTTTAAATCACACATTGCTGAAGTCTTATGAAGTTTCTGCCGCAAACCCTTAGCTTATTCCTTATATATATGTTTCATTGATTCTAATTTTTCATTATGAGTTAAACGTAAATTGAGATATGAATTCGCGAACGCCTTCACAAATTGAATATCACGTGGATCTTCAAATATTGATTGAGGAGGATGTGGTGGATTTTTTCTATAACATTAGGATCTTTAGGAAATCTGAAATTGAAACGAAGTTATTTTAATAGAGAAGATAAACAATGCATAGGTATTTGTTCTTGACCTAGGATTGGATAGTCATGCATGGTCACCATAATTCATCACTAACAAATTATGTTTAAAACTATTACCTGTGAAAAGATAAACCACAATCAGGATAATACTCGCTTCCGCAAGCCTCCACGGCACAAAGATTCCTCATTTTAACTAAATTTCTTCAAAAATATCACGAAATCGAGAAACACTCCGCCATTAACGTCCGAATCTGTGATTTCAAATGGGGTTGTCAGGTCAGGTGTCCGTATTTCATACAGATAAAAGAAAATCTATACGCTAATCGCAAATTTTTTGCGTTAATAAGGCTTTACACGTAGCAACATATAATATTGCTTTAACATGTCAATAATAAATTATTATTTATATTTCGAAACATTTTAGGAGTAAATGTTTTTACTTCATTACATTACGTCAATCACATATTTTTCTACAAACAACGAAAGGATTGAAATCAACTTAACTGTGGCAACTCTAAGTCACTGTTAGAACGGGACACAGGGTTCAGTGGTTACCTTCTCACTCGGCTTCATTTTTATATTTCGCGCAACAAGACTCTTACGGCCTTAGCATAAGGTTTTATTTTCTTTATTTTAGCTGCAAGATGTACATATAGAACTTATTCCTGTTGTACGTAGTACTTATTACTTCCATGCCTATACCATACAAAAAATAACATTTTCATACATTTAGTTTGAGTGGATCAAACAGCGAATAAAAATATATTTTTCCAGATTTTGAGGTATTTTGTTTTTTAATCGAGTTTATTTGTGGCAGTCTCCAATCAACATATAAACTTCTTGGTACCAATGCAATCCTCATCATATTCTCTTTACGGGAAAAGAAATGAAAATAGACCGTTTCATGGAAAATTTTACAGGAAAATGGGTTTGAACAGACGACGAAAATGGCGGGAAACGGCATTTTTTATATATTTTTTTTAATTTTTTTTTCCGAAACTATTCCACCTACAACTTTGTTTTTTTTTTAATGTGTGTATTTATTATGGTTCTTTACCCATGAATAATACCAGATTGTAAGGATAAATATTTTATAAGTAGTAACGAGATTAAAACAACGCGATTTTTTTTAAGAATTTTGGCGGGAAAACTGTACATAAGCGGATTTTATTTTTTTTCTCAAAAACTATACCATCTACGAATTTGGTTTTTCTTTTGATATGATTATTTAGATGTAATCTATACACCTGAATTGTTTCAGATGTTTAGGTTTACAGGTTTAAAAGTAGTTACGAGATTATTTATTACGTAAATTTCGATCGGTGAGTGTTTGCGCGGCAAAATGCATCGAGTGAAAGTTATTTTTTTTCATTTCATGATTTGAGTAACTTCTCGTTACCATAGAGTAATGCGGTTTTTTTTGTTGTATAGCCAATGATAGTAGCTTACTAACAACGTTTAAATAATAACGATCGGATAAATACAAGCTTCACACTAAACCTTTTTTTTAGACCACCGGAATTCCGGCCGTAACAAAAACGGGGGTCAAATAAAAAAATCTATAAAAAAAAAAGTTATCAATCCTTATCCTTTTAATTTCTTTTAACATCGTTATTGACTTGTTGCCTATAGAATTGCAAAATTACAGCTTTCTAGGTTAATTACTTTAGAAGTAGTTACGAGATTATTTTTAAATGACATAAATCTATACAAAATTTTGGCGCCAAAATGTAATTTGAGCTGGTTTCAGATTTCATATCAATTTTAAACATACTTTCTGTTATATCAGAATATTATGGATTTTTTCTCGCATAGCCAAGGATCCATTCTCACGAAAACCGTTTGAATTATGAAAATCGAACTTACGCAGATTTTATGGTGAATATGTAACCACGACTATTGACCGATCTCCGGCAGGCCGGATGGGACACATAAGGGAAATCCGGCAGACCGGTGGATACACGGCGGAGGATATTCTACTTGACGCCACTATCACTGGGTGCGTACCATTTGAGTGAGATTCGCTAAAAACGCTAAAAACGATCACACTCCCAAAAAGTTGTTCCACATGGGTCTTAGCGTTATTTTCGCCTTAAACGCTACATCTAATGTCAAAAGTGACAGAAGTGGCAAATTTTAGTGGCATTCTTAGGGTATGTTCCATTTGTCGTTAAGAACGTTAATTTCGATAATTTTGATCACATTCTGCGTCTGTGGTTGTGATCACTGTGATCGTTTGTAACTGTCATCCCCTGTTCCATTTAGGATAAGAACGCTAAGAATGCCACTAAAATTTGCCACTTCTGTCACTATTGACATTATATGTAGGGAATTCAAACTGTTCCAGTAGCCTCATAGCGTTTATGGCGAAAATAACGCCAAGACCCATGTGGAACAACTTTTTGGGAGTGTGATCGTTTTTACCGTTTTTAGCGAATCTAACTTCAAATGGTATGCACCCCTAGCGTTCTTATCCAAAAATGGAACGGGTATGACAGTTACAAACGATCACGTGATCACAACCATAGACGCAAATGTGGCCAAAATTATCGTAAATAACGATAGTGGTGTATATGGAATACGCCTTTAGCAAACATCACCGGATTGGCAAAAAGGGATGCTCAATGATCATCGATATTAAGAGGCGAAACATCGATGTTACAACATAAAATACATAATATCGGTGTCACATGATTTTTATTTGATGAAACTTAATAAAAAAAATGTTTCTTCACATTTACCCTGATAACAACACACCTTACACCGTAACATGTCACATGAAAGAAATATATGAAAACATATTTACATATCTGAAACAAATAAATTATGTTTCGTGAACGAATAAATGAATTACGGGTACATGAGACAACAACTGTATGTCTCAGTGTAACGGGTGCAGTGATATTAATCACTAGTTATAGGCAGAAGTTAGTCACTTAACATCATGTGGGCCAGGTGCTTATTCCGCCATAATTGTATATAAAAAAATTATTTAAAACATGGATGTTATGACCTTGATAAACATCGTTGATCAATGTTGATCTGTTGATGATAACATTAATGTCATCATATCCCATAGGGCAATAGGGATGCTAGATAATTATCGATTTATGTTACGAGGTTCTAACATCGATTGAATTAAGCTATATCCTCAAAGCGGGCAGTCACATGCGTGGATTGTAAGAGGTCAGCAGAAGGTCCAACAGGGAAGGTGTATGGTCATCCACATCTGGGATACGCGTAGGCGAGGTGACCAGTTGTGTAAGATCATATGCCAAAGCGAAGTCGTGAACAGATCTCCCCGCATGATCGGTGGTGCGCGAACCAAGCCATTCGGTATGGTGGGCGTTGAAATCGCCAAGTATCACGATCTCTGCGGTGGGGATCTGCTCAAGCACGGAATCTGTAGCCATCTGTATGTGCTCCATGAACTTTTTTTTTTTTTTTTTTTTTTTTTATATGTTATTGTGAAGGAACAAGCTCGAGGCCCACCTGATGTTAAGCGGTATCCTCTGCCTATAACAGATGCATTTCATCACAAGTAACGAACTGCACTGCGCCCATCACCTTGAGACATACCTGTTAAGTCTCATTTTGCCTGTTATTTCACTGGCTCTCAAGGACTGCTTCCGGAACACACCGTTAGGTGCTTGGCGACAGATTGTCTACTTGAGGGTGGTCGCTAGCCAGTCGGGCATTCGCAAAATGCCCTTCCACCATGCGGTGAAGCTCAAGCTCTGGGCGGGATTCGAACCATGGACCTGCTGCGCGGCAGTCCATAGCCAATGCCACTGAGCCATCACTGCTTCAAAACTACTGATCTATTTCGGCATTACCGTTGCTATGGGACCTATAAAGGCACGCGTAGATTCGCGGATGGTCATCGCAGTCTACGCGCAACCAAATGTCAGATAGGCCCCGTAATTCAAGGCTACTGAGAAGCTTAGTGGAATGTCTGAAAGTAACCTTATCAAAAATTTACAAATTTGCTTTTTTTGAGTTGAGTGCTCAACCAACTTGGCAAAAAACAAACTAAGAAATAAACTTGCAACTCGTTCCGTCAACTCCCTCATACTTTCTTGCGATCCTCTAAAATAAAGTAAATCAATAATAACTACGATCGAATTTATGCCGCCGGACAACATTTTACTTCGTGTCTATGATAAAGATGAACATCCGATTGGCGAATTATTCGAGATCAACGTCCACTTTTCTGGAATTAATTAATATGCTATATTATTTCGTGTATATTTTTGTCTCAACTGAATAAAACAATTTATTTCTTAAAAAATACGAATGTACAATTTAATTTTACCACGTAAGTTATACGGCGTTTGACGTTTTACGTTTTTTTATATCATACTCATACGTTTCGTTTTTCGGTGTTTTTGTATTGAATTGAAGTAAATATTAATTCTTAAATCGTCATAAATATATTGTTTCATTCAGTTGAGACAAAAATATTCACGAAATTCTATAGATATATTAATCAAGGCCAGGCAAGTGGACGTTGATCTTAACTAATGCACCAATCGGAAGATCATCTTTAGCATTGAAACACATAGTGTTGTCAGACGGCATGATTTCTATGCAGGACATTACTTTCTTAAACAGCATCGCAAGAGTATCAGGAAGTCAATGAAGTGAGTGGCAACTTTATTACTAAATTTGGCTTTTGCCACATTCTCTTTGCTAAACAATCTTCCACAATCAGCGATTGCGTGTGTTGAACACAACCACCAAGCGCTTATTTTCGCCCTTCCCGATATTTTAGGGTAGATAGAACATAGTAATAGGGCTCAGAAATAGTACAAGTCGGTCGACCCGAAAAATTATGGTATTTTCGCGTAGTATAGTGGCATTCCGATACTTCATACTACATACAATCCAATAATGGTACAAATAGTATAATTATACTATGCAATCCAACACTGGGCGTATTCAATTTGACGCCAATTTCGTTATTTTCGATAATTTTGACCACAACTGCGTCTATGGTTGTGATCACTGTGATCGTTTGTAACTGTTCTCCCCTGTTTGTAACTTTTCATATCCTAAATGGAAATTTAGGATAAGAACGCTAAGAATGCCACTTAAATTTGCCGCTTTTGTTACTTTTACATCAGATGTAGAGAATTGAAACTGTTCCAGTAGCTTCATAGCGTTTCTGGCGAAAATAATGCCAAGACCCAAGTGGAACAACTTTAAGGGAGTGTGGTCGTTTTTATCGTTTTTGGCGAATTTAACTCCAAATGGTACGCACCCACTGAGATCAATAGTTCCTATCCACAGATCTCACACATCCACTGAGCAAGTAATATCAATATTTTACAAACATCCATGGATTGCTGGACACAGACAGTAAAAAAATAATGAATCTGCAAGTTTGTTTGTAGTAATTTTGTTTTTGTACAATATAAATATTTTATATTAACCCTGATTAATACTGTACTTGCATGTTTTCATAATTAATTTGAGCTTATCCATGTTATACGGGTACATTAAATGAAGTAAGAAGTACGTGGACGGTGCCAAACGGTAAGTTAGTTTGAAAATAGCGGTCCCGTTGGTATCGCAATACACGTATTTGTTTTGTATATGTATTGTCATTATTAGCACAGCTTATTTAAGCGGTGTTATTAGGTTATGTAAGCTAAAATGATGATACTGAGAACATATTTTAGTGTATATACAAGTGTAACTCAGCAAGCATATGTGGCAGGTGATTGACCTATATAAATCATGAAGTGCAGTTGGACTGGACAATGCAGTGGCATTATTTTTAAGTTTAATACTCGATGCGTCAATAAGAGTTTTTTGCTGTGGCTTTAGTCATTAATGTATTTTAAAGAAATTAGTTGTGGTTCTAGAGATAAAAACCAGTTCGAGAAATGTAAAGTGCCTCTTTGGTTCTGGTTTAGTGTATAAAACATGGATTTAAGGGGGGTGAGGGCGTGTTGCGGGGGGATGGGTAGACCCTCCCCTGTGAATGAGAAATTACCTACTTACCAGTAGGGTAGACCCTCTGTGAAGGGGAAGTTGGGACCCCCACCCTCCCCCCTTTCTAAGATATAATTTTTTTAAATTTCTAATCTCTCTTATCAAAGTCAAAATCATTTATTCAATTTAGGCGTCTACGACGCTCTTATGATGGTCAATTACAAATTTTAGTATTGAAATATTCTACAATGTACTGCCAAAATAACATAATAAAAATGTTACTTTTTCATTATTAAATTTGACTCATGGGCTCTCGCCAGAACTCTTGCTGTATCGCCCCTGAGGATCTCCATAGCGAGCTTCTGGCGCCGAATTTTTTATATACACTAGGGGTAGGGACCACAAGACCAGGTGGAATTGGTGTGCTCTGTGTCGGATCTGTGACTCACTTTGAACCTAACCCAATCCACTACACTAATTACATAGGTTTTAGCAATTAGAAGTACATTATCTACCTACTAAACCTGAGCCCGTGGGGTTCGCAACTTCCCTTTCACAGCCCCCTGTGCCCCCCGGCTCTACCTTTCCCGCACACCGCCCCTCATCCCTAAAATCAAAATACGACAATAGTGAGGTTATAAATTTAAAAAAATCCTATTTCGGAAAGGGGGGGGGGAGGATCGCAACTTCCCCTTCACAGGGGGGGGTCTACTTGCCAGCCATTGGTAATTACCTAAAACTGGGGTGTAATATGTATTTAATCCATCTTGTGGTTCCAACCACTTAAAATCTCACCTGATCAGGTGACTGACTTAATTCTATCCAAAATTTCAAAGAAATCCACTTACAAAAACTAATATACATGCCAGTATTATTAAGTTTGTGGGAAATATTATTGCTCTGATAATATATCACTTATATTCATAGTACACTACAGCTGCCACCCTAGCCAGCTATACCAAAGCCAGTTTTAGGTTTCTGGTGTAATTTGGCTTGTTATGTTGTTGGTCCTGAATCTATGATGCCATTCCTATTTCTAAGTTAATCTAAAATGTTATTTTAGTAAATTTCATTTGTGGCCTAGTATCACAGTAGCACATCAAAGGACATGTCATGTTCAATAGTGTTATTTTATACCTTCTCTGCACAGTAATAATAATAATCTTGATTTGCTATGACTATGACGTCTTGATTTCCAAACGTGTTTTCCGACTTCCACTACCGCAAGCCACATCTTTACTTACAAGAAGAGGTCCCACTTTCTCCCACTTTAATGTATATAACAAAGTTTGTAAGCACTGTGAAATTATAGATAGCAAAGTCTCTCTTTGTAAAAAAATTGTGTTAGAATTCCTCACAAAGCTCACCTATGAAGAAACAGAGGATTTAATATAAGTTAGATGATATCAGAACCGTTTCTAAGTTCAGGAATACTTCTACCGACTGTCACTCACTACACTCTACCTATTTCACACATCTATATTTTATACTATTCAACATATAGTCCAGTAGCAGTACGATCGTAACTTATGAAAATATAAGATTCAACCAATTTTTCACAGTTTATTAGTTACAGGTTTACAAAGGTTTTTTGAAAATGTTAGAAAATTTTGACCGATGCATTTGGAATTAATTAGGTATTTGTAAAAAAACTACATAAAATCGTGAATATAAAATTAGAATTAAAAATTCTGATTGTATTTGACTTAGGACATTGTTATCTTTGGTTTATTAACTTATTAGAAATATTAGAGACTTGGAACTTAGGTAAACTAAAAATTTCAAACCCTGCTTTCAATAAAATATTAGAATGGCTGGAAATCAGTTTAATGATATTTTTATGTATATTGTAACATGCTGAAAAAAGATTAGAAAAATATACAATGTGCTTCCCGACTTATTTAGTTTTTCTTTAATAGCGTGAGTAATATAAAATTAGAGTCCAGAAGTAAATAGGCTACTGGATAATAATGATATACTCCATCGTCATACAAAAGATTAGAAAAAAAAGTTTATGGTTTTGGAAAATAGAACAAAACTTCTAGCCTCAGTACTAAAATCCGCGCAGGAAAGCTACGGGCGGCCCTGCGCCGCGCCCTGGCGGCAGCGCCACGTGGTCGCTACGGAGCGCGGAGCGATGCGAATGCAAGTACGAACCTACTGCTATTTATCTGTGTCCCACCCAACACAGGTATGCCAACTGCTCTTTGGGCGCGGGCAGTTTTATGCAGTTTGAAGTTTTAGATATTAGTTTATTTTAGAAGCCTTATCATCGCGATTCTCGATGAGTAGCACAGATGACAGACTACTTATCTTATCCTTCCACTGTTTTCTTCATCCTACCGACCTTGGTAGGATTTATCTTCCTCTAAAAAGGTGTTGGTAGATAAAGCCTATTTAGAGAAGTTGCTAACACGTAAACAATGTAGGTACCTACCTATATATAATACATTAATTCAACAAATTATTTCTCTATTTATTGTTTTAATATTCTATTTTGGGTTGTGTAATTGAATTATAAAAAAATACACATTTTTTTATGGAATATAAAAGACAAAAAAAAACTATACAATTTTACGTCCTTTGATGCCAGTTTTCGTCAGGTCTAACTAGTTTTCGTCGAGTTAGAATTGTGATCGAAAATTGTTTTTACATTTAGGGTTATAAAACAGGATACTACCTATATTACTTTAAATAACTCCTCATCATCTTCCTAATTTTATTCCACGCTTGTGGGGTCGGTACAATAACATATTATAACACAAGTGACAAAACAAGAACATTTTAAGAAATATGTTTTCGCCCCTAGCACATAACGGTTAATGGGCGTAATGAGGATCACTTAACATGATTTAAATGATTTCAAACAATTAAGAAATGACGAAGTTGTTAAAGTTTTCTTTTTAGTTCGGCTATTTCAAAATCTCCGCTCGGAGCATCGGTTGTATGATGACGTCAGGCATCGCGTCTCTCGCCCTCCGCCCCGCCCGTACAAAATCAATGGTTCGGTTCAGATAATTCAACGTTCCGTTCATGTCGCGGCGTGGAATGTTTTTTTTTTGTATGGTTTTTTATTATAACTATGTTGATGTTATGCGCTAAGTTATAATGACTGAAATTTCATTAATAGGATTCGTTTTGCCGTTTATTCTCTGATTGTGATCTGCATGTCCTTTCATCCGTCCGTACGTCACGAGGCTCTAGCTCGTAAACTGAAAGAAATTACAAACCTGAAATTTTGGTGTATAACGTTGATCCATAAAAGTGAGAGGCTTGACTCGCAGTAGTTAAACCTACCTATTGTTACATCATGCATTGTAACTACCTGCCTACTTAAACTGTGTACTTTGAAGAAGGAAATTTTGTGGACTATTTAAAACTTTCTGGATTAAATAATCTATGGATTGAACTTTTATATACCATTGAAATATAATTTTGATTAGATACGAACCCAACTACTTACCTAAATATGTTCACTTGAATAGTAGGTAATAATTACTGCTTTTTGCCAGGCTAGTTAGTACCTACAAATATCTACTATGTAAATGTGTTATCGAAAAACGCGATTTAAACCGTTTAAAAATGTTCAATTACTATATGTAATAATCGCGAAAACCTAAGACAACATTATGTTAGGAGTAAATTTTATCGAAAACTAAATAATTAGCCAAATATACTCGTCGATTACTATTTTAATTATATTAAGATAATAAGGAGCAATTTTACTTCACTTAATATTATGATTTTGTTGTTTGTTTGTTTTATTCGCTTAGTTTTACATAATTTTTATTTAGATTTTTACAATAACAGGCAATTAACCAAATTATTGATATTATTCATTTATGGTATTGTTGATAATTATTAAGGAAATAAGCAAATAAAGATATTTTCTATATATCTTTCTCTCTTTTTTCTGGATAGTCGATATTTAACTAGTTTTTATCCCTTTGTATATGACTGTACTTTGTAAGTGCGCGCAAGTTGACGACAAAAAAATAGGTAAACTCGGATGGTGCCAACTCGCGTGCACTCGCGAGTTTCACGCTTGCGAGTTGACGAATAAGTCCACACTTATATAATTAGTGCGAAAGTTTGTAAGAGCTCGATCGGTCGGCTCGACCTATTTCGGTAAAACATAAAATATAGATCATTTAAGTCCTGGATTAACACATAATACTTTTATTATCATCATCACGTTATAATATTGCCCATATAACTATTAAATTATAAATCAAAGCTAGTTAGATAGTTACATATTGTTTGGTAGATGATTAGTATTGAAGAAAATCCAGTTACTTCCTCCAAATAATGTAATTCTTCCATAAAACTTGGTAATTAACAAAAATATATGCGTGAGATGTACACTTGACATTGAATAGCGATTGAATGAAATTTTAACTTAGCTACCCTACATGGTTCGTATAAATATCAACGCCTGACGAAAAACTTGAACTTGATGTCTTGATACAAAATACTGCACGATAGCGTAGGCGTGAACATCTTCCCCCTCGTTGAAAGAAAAACTTTCAACCTTGAAGATCTTCTAGGGTTGGTAGCGGGCAAAGACGAACCAAAGGGCGACGCACGGAACCTCGTGTAGTGTTTAATTCTGCGACTCGGGATATTCCATCTGGTCCGGGAAAAAGGCGAACCACACGGCCAAGACGCCACGATAGTGGTGGAGTATGGTCTTCTTGAAGCAGAACCAAGTCTCCAATATTAAGTTTTGTAAAGTTAGCCTTCCATTTTGTTCGCTGTTGTAGCTCAGATATGTAGTCTCGTTGCCACCTTTGCCAAAAATGTTGACGAATTTGTTCAAGGCGGGCGTAGCGTTGTAGTGTAATTGGTTTATCATCTTGTACAGATGGTGCAGGCAGTGCTGTTAGGGGTCTCCCTATAAGAAAGTGCCCCGGGGATAGAGATAAAAAATCGTCTGGGGAGCAGGATAAGGGACACAGTGGACGGCTATTCAGAACAGACTCTACTTGCGCGAATAAGGTCAAAATTTCCTCAAATGTAAGGTGGGTGTTACCCATTACGCGTTTTAATAGCGATTTTGATGACTTTATTCCGGCCTCCCATATACCGCCAAAATTAGAAGCGTATGCAGGTGAAAATGAAAATTTTATCTTCTCTTTGGTTGCAAAGTCAGATAGAGGGTCGCTTTTTATAAAATCGCCTAACTCCTTAGCTGCAGCAACAAAATTCCTACCGTTATCGCAGAATATTTCAGCTGGCTTTCCGCGGCGAGCCACGAACCTTCGCAAAGTCATGACGAAGGCATCCTTAGTCAAATCACTTACTGCTTCTAGATGGAGACATTTGTAACGTAGGCATACGAACAAACACAAATAACATTTGATGAGCTTCGCACCGCGACCCTTACGATTGAGAATAAGAAAGGGGCCACCAAAGTCAATTCCTACGGAAATGAAGGGAAAATCTGGAGTGATTCTTTGAGATGGAAGTTGACCCATCTTAGGACACAAAGTTTTACCTTGAATACGTCTACATCGAGCGCAATTAAATACTGTACGACGAGCAAGATGCCTACCACTGATTGGCCAAATGGATTCTCTTATCGTGGCAAGCAACAATTGAGGACCTGCATGTAAATTTTGTAAATGCTCGTGTTCAAATATAAGTTTAGTTAGATGGTGTGAAGAATCTAAAAGAATTGGATATTTCTTTTCATATGGATAATCACTAGCACCTATTCTTCCACCAACTCTAATCAAGTTGTGCTCTCCTAAAAATGGAGACAGAGATAGTATTTTTGATTTAGGACTTAAAGGCCTTCCGTTCAATAATGTGTTTAGTTCTGCGTCAAAAGATTGTCTTTGTGCAATGGAACAAAGATAAACAAATGAACTATCTAGTTCGTCTTTTGTTAAAATTCCGCACTGTTTATTATTAGGGTTTTTTAAGTTGTGTATAAAACGCTTAACATAAGCTACTGCTCTTTGCAATCTATTTAGTTTTGAAAAGTTTTGCAAATGCAATATAGGCTCTATAACAGTTGCTGGAGTGGTTATTATGGATAATGACTTGCCATTAGCTTTCAATTCAGGCAAAATTTTGCATTTAGACTTAGAATCTAATATAGGCCAGTTTGATTCATTTTTAAGTAGGTATTTAGGGCCTGACCACCATAGAGTATGGTTTATGAGTTGACTAGCATTAATACTTCTAGTAATTATATCGGCGCTATTCAATTCGCTAGGTACGTAGAACCATGCTGAAGGCTGCGTTAGATCAAGTATCTCTACCACTCTATTTGCCACAAATGTTTTAAGTTTGCTGGGATGAATTTTAAGCCACCCTAGAACAACCGTAGAGTCGCACCAATGTATGCAACGAGAGGGTTTGTATCGTAATGAATCGATTACATTTTTACATAACTTAGCGGCAAGTAACGCTGCGCATAACTCCAGGCGTGGAATAGTAATGGGTTTCAAGGGTGTAACCTTGGATTTAGCACACAATAATTTTACTGTAATGACATTATTACAATCTATAGATCTTAAATAGATACATGCTCCCAGACCCCCTAGTGAAGCGTCACTAAATGAATGCAGCTCTACTTCCTTTGGTGAGTCACATAAGACTCTTCTAGGAATTTGTATATTTGATATGAAGGCTATGTTGTTTACAAAGGAACCCCATTCCCTTTGTATGTCTTCAGGTACAGCTTGGTCCCAATCAAGTTTTAATTGCCATAGTCTTTGCAAAATCATTTTGGACTGTATGGTGAAGGGACTTAAAAGTCCCAATGGGTCAAATATTTTTAATGAATTTGACATGATAGTTCGTTTTGTAACTGTCAAAGATTGAGATGAGGTTTTAGCTGGAAAATGTAAGCAGTCGTTTAATGGACTCCAACCAATACCAAGAGTACTTGATGATTCACTTAAAGTCAAATTCTCCTGCGTATCGATGGATGGATTGTCAAATATTATAGGTAAATTAGATTTGTACTTGCGTAGATTGAAACAAGCTGAATTTAAAGCATTTGAAACTGAATGTAAAATATGTCGTAACGAGAGTTCATCATCAGCTCCCGTTATGAGATCGTCCACATAAAAGTCTTTTTGTATGATTGTTTTAATCATTTCATCTTCACATTCTTCACCAACTTGCCAAAGACATCGTGTGCTCAAATAACTTGCACTTGCGGTACCGTAAGTGACAGTATTTAATCGCATGATTTCGATAGGTGCAGACTCATCTTCTCTCCATAGAATCAATTGAAGGTTACGATCATTTTCGTGAATTAAGACCTGACGATAAATTTTTTCGATATCGCCAGTTATTAAATACTTGTGTTGGCGTGCTCTAACTAATATAGAGAAAAGGGAGTCTTGAATTGATGGACCTACCATGAGAATATCGTTGACAGCGTATCCGGAAGCAGTAAGGGTTGATCCGTCAAACACGACGCGGATTCGAGAGCTTTCACTAGCATCTTTGAAAACAGCATGATGACATAAAAAGTATGATGGATAAGGCATGTTTACATAAGATTTGGATAGATGACCTAAATCAGAATACTCACGTATAAAATCGACATATTGAGTTTTTAAATCCGGATTCCTACGAAATCTTTTTTCAAGATTTAAGAAACGTTTTTTTGCAGTATTATAGGAGTCACCCAGACAATCTGGAGAGTCGATAAGCGGTAATTTGACGCAAAATCGACCTGAATCTAAACGAATTGTATTTTCTTGAAAGTAATCTTCACACGTCTTCTCGTCTTTACTCATAATCCGTTTTTGTGGGATATCTTCGATATCCCAAAATCTTGTAAGCATAGCATCTATATTGGAAGACGTGTCAGATGAATTTGATATAGTAGAATGATTGCAGTGAATGTTAGAACGATTGTCAGTTTGATTGTGGTTTTTATTGTTATTGCTTACGTTAGCTATTTTACATATCGGACCCCCGACTAACCATCCCAATTTAGATTTAATTAATTTAGGGTTATTCGGTCCTAAAGAATGTTTCTCGTTTTCAATTATATCCCAGAAAATATCACAGCCAATTAATATATCGACTTGACCTGGTTGATGGAAGTTGGGGTCTGCCAACTTTATGTTTTTAGGTAAATTTAAGTTATTGAAGTTGACAGGCATGCTAGGTAATTTACCTGTTAGCTCGTTCAGTACAAAGAAGGATAATTTAGAATTGAATGAATCGTGCATTGAATGAATTCTTGCAATACAGCTTTCTTTAATCGTATCGGCTGACTTATTACTGATACCAATGACGCTTAGATCAATTGGGTTGGATTGAAGCGATAGTTTTTGCATTAACGACTTATTCATAAAAGACCATTGACTGCCGCAGTCTAAAAAGGCGCGAACTGTAATGCTTTCATTCGAATTAGGATTGGAAACTTCAACCAGAGCTGTTGACAAGAGAACATCGTTAGAAGCCAAGTCACTCATAGCTGGGTTGCTTAAAATTTCAGTTTCAGATTCGTGAAGCAGAGTATTGTGTTTTTGCTTGCATTGACGGCAAGAGCCTAAGTTACATTGACTGACTATGTGGCCTCGCCTTAAGCAGTTAGGACACAAGTTTAACCTATCAACTTCAGCTAAGCGTTCCTTTATAGTCTTAGCTTTAAACATAGGGCAATCGTAAATACGGTGATGATCTTTGCAAACAACACATTGAGAAATATTGAAAGTATTTCGAGTAGTACTTGGAAATGAGTTTAAAGTTCGCGTTTGTTTATAGAAGTTGTTGTTATGGTTACGGTAAGTATTGTTTTTTGTAGTGTTGCTACTGTTGTTATTATTGTTGTTTGATTGAAACCGCGGAGCATTGGAAATTGACACTTGCGATCTATTGCGATAGATCGCCTCGAGCACATCTGCGCGATCGATTAAAAATGTATTAAATTGTTCTAGTGTAGGTACATCATCGAGAGAGTTACGCATCTCTTCCCACTTCATTAGAGTAGTGCTATCCAATTTAGATGACAACATAAAAATAAATAATGTGTCCCAATGGCTTGTTGGTTGCTCTAGGCTAGATAATGCACGTAGGTTCGTAGTGACGTGGTCTACCAAAAATCGTAACGAGCCCTCTGACTCACGAGCGATCGGTTGAATGTTGAATAATGATTTTAGGTGATGATTGATAAGAAGCCTTCTATTATTATAGCGGGAACATAATAAGTCCCATGCGACTTTATAATTAAGGGTAGATACCTCGAGATTTGAAATTATTCGTGCTGCATCTCCTTCCAAATATGAAATAAGGTAATGGAATTTGTGAATGTTCGTTATTTGCTCGTTATTATGCACTAGGTTCAAAAATGTGTCACGGAACTCAAGCCAGCGGAAATATGCGCCATTAAATTTTGATATTTGTATTTGTGCTAGTTTGACACCAGTATTACGACAATCATGACTACATTGAGTTTCTTGAATAATAGATTCACGTCGCACTTCATCTTTCATTATATTATATTTTTCAATAATTGTTTTGGCGATGACGATGTTGGATATAATTTCTTGTTCTATATAGTCTCTCTCGTCAATCTCAACATCTAAATTTTGTGAATTTAATACCTCGATTTCACTTTGCAATATGTCAAACTTTGTTGACATTCCTTCAAACTTACCAAGCTTAAGCGAAAGTTCAGCCATATCAGTAGCTGATGAACAAGATTGTTGACTAAGTTTATCTAAATAGTTCTTAAATTTGGTAATTTGACCCTTAATTGAGCTTCGTTTTGTCAGAAGCTCCTTTAAGGAAGTTGTGAAGGTACTTGAACCAAGTTTTTCACTATCCAACGGCATTTTAACAATAAGTTATGTGAAATATGTAAATAAATAATTAGAAGATTTCAAGAGTTAAAAAATTCGTTGTAAGCTATTTGTAGATATAATTATATACTTCGGTATAGTGCGAAGTATATTTGCTATGAGTTATTGCTGCTTATTACTTAAATATATTTTGGTACTTTATGTGTAAAATGCCTTGGTTATAATGTCAAAAAGTTTGAACTAATAAATTAAATTCTTAGTAGTATAAAGTAGCAAGTAGTAATGAAAATTGTATCTCACGCTTCTCAATTTGGCAGGAGTAGGTAACTGGGGATGGCACGGCACAGCTGATTACTGCTGATGATGTAAAACTTGTTGATCATACCCCGACGCTGCGCCGGCAACGTAACGGGACTACGGGCCGTTGCGTGGTAGGTACAGCTCAACGTGCCCTGGAAATGTTCGGCAAATTGGGTTGAAATACACCGTTAAAATGATATATTACCGTCTTATGGGGGGAAATTAGGTTATACTATATACTAGTTATCGTCTGAATTAAGTTATGCCGAATGATTGTCGGTTAAAAAATGCGAGACTTATTGTATGTAGGTAACTGTTACTTTAATTACGTTTCACAAAATGTTAGCATTGTGCTGTAAAAATTACTTGAAAATATTGATGAATTTGCACTGTTAATTGATATAACACTTACATAGACGCAAGTAGAAGGAAATTGGATGTGATTTGGATGACTGTAACGAAATGATTATTGGTTATGAATGAATTATGGATCTAAAGGAAAGGTCAAAGGAAGCACTTATCTCATGGAAGATGATGCACTGAAGCTGCGGGGGACGCTATAGCTGATCACTGCCCGGCTGGCAACATATCCTGGCTTCTGCTTTTTCCTCTTCCAGGTCTGCTTGGCTATCACAACGCGTTTCTTAGGAACGTTAGGTCGACGTGAGGCAGAATGGTAGTCACAATATTGCAATGACTATTGTTTGAAGTCCTTTTGTTCGGGCGCCAAAATATGTTTGGTAGATGATTAGTATTGAAGAAAATCCAGTTACTTCCTCCAAATAATGTAATTCTTCCATAAAACTTGGTAATTAACAAAAATATATGCGTGAGATGTACACTTGACATTGAATAGCGATTGAATGAAATTTTAACTTAGCTACCCTACATGGTTCGTATAAATATCAACGCCTGACGAAAAACTTGAACTTGGGGTATGTTCCATTTGTCGCTAAGAACGTTAATTTCGATAATTTTGATCACATTCTGCGTCTGTGGTTGTGATCACTGTGATCGTTTGTAACTGTCATCCCCTGTTCCATTTAGGATAAGAACGCTAAGAATGCCACTAAAATTTGCCACTTCTGTCACTTTTGACATTAGATATAGGGAATTCAAACTGTTCCATTAGCCTCATAGCGTTTATGGCGAAAATAACGCCAAGACCCATGTGGAACAACTTTTTGGGAGTGTGATCGTTTTTAGCGTTTTTAGCGAATCTAACTTCAAATGGTATGCACCCTTGATGTCTTGATACAAAATACTGCACGATAGCGTAGGCGTGAACACATATATAGCTGTAGCTCATTGTAATTTATAGTAAGTACTATATTATTATGTACCCCTTTGTATGTTTCCATTGGAAAAGATTTGATTAAAAGGCCCGGACCAATAAAGGAAGTCAACAGCATATAAACCACTTTGGCTTGAAAGAGGAGTTTTGTCATCTCTCCTCGTAACTTTATACCACCTTATTTTTTTATTTGTGCATATTTTGGCAATGTTTAAAACAGTTTAGCACAATGTAATATTTATCAGATTCATTATCACCACCAAATAATATATAAAAGAAACATAATACGCAATGTTGTGAGGATTACAGCTTATTGAGCTGGCGCGCCGGCGCACAGTGGGCTGGGATTACAAGGTTGGTTCTTAAGAACTAAAATGTATTTTTTTAGTATCTAGACATATATTTAAAAAGTTTTTACTCCATGACATTTTGTAATTGGACTCGTACTTTCGGAGATATAGCCATATCAAATTTGTATGAAGAGTCATGAAATTTTAGTTTAACAATTTATTCCAATTAATTTGAAATTTAAAATGATGTACACTAAATGGCCTGAAGTACTTCAACACTTACTTAATACTTTAAATAAATAAAAAATTCGACATTTTCCACCACCATAGGTAATATAGGTAGGTATGGTGATTTCTGATTCTTCTGATTTCATTTCTGGCAGACCTGCACATGACAGCAGTCCGAGTACATGTGCACATGTTATATTATTTTAATACTTTTAATTTTAAGATACTATTGTTTTTTTTAATGTTATAATTTATTTGATGTTGTTGTGTGCAGTTATGTCTGGAATAAATACATTTTCATTTTTCATTTTGTATGACGTAATTTGTTTTGACACTTATTTCCGGGAATCAAGAGATAGGAATGCGCGACCGCAACATCAAGTTATGACACGTGTCGTTACCTGATTGGTGCAACGATAATATGGCACAAAATGTACTATTGCATTCAAACGTACTTCAGTGTTCTATTACCCACCGTAATAGACGCACTACCCTCACATATTTATTACATAAACAAATAAGTGAAGTGAGAGTGAGTTATTTTGTGTTTGTGAAGATGTTTGAAGATTTGGTGACCAACCTTGACCTTATTATTATTTTAAAAAACAGTGGCAGTATTGAAAACGACCAAATCGCAGAAAATCGCAACCTGAAATAGGTGCTAAAATAGGACAAAAATACGTACTATACATACGTAACGTCAGTTCTTTGCAAAATTTGAGAATTTCTAGATTTCAAGTTTTTTTGTTTTGCTTCATACAAAAATTACTTTGGTTACTTTGGTTGTGGTCCAACTATGTTTCAGCGTACAGCACTCTCCCCATGGTTTATATTATTTTAATAGCCTCATGCTTATTAATAGGAGTACAATATTATAATGTTACTTTAATTTTAAGTAACCTTAGTTTTAGTTGACTCAAAAAATTATTTCCTGACTTAGAGATAAAATAATTATCTATAGCGGAGTCTGTTATTGTTCATGTTCATGTATGGTGTATACAGTGTACTCATTGTAGTCCCATAATAACTGTGTGCAGATTAAGGCTGCAGCCGGAGATGTGCCAATAATACTGTCTCAACAGAACTTTTGAAGCAGTGATGGCTCAGTGGCATTGGCTATGGACTGCCGCGCAGCAGGTCCATGGCTCGAATCCCGCCCAAAGCTTGACCTTCACCGCATGGTGGAAGGGCATTTTGCGAATGCCCGCTAGGCTAGCGACCACCCTCAAGTAGAAAGTCTGTCACCAAGCACCGAAAGGTGTGTTCTATGTCGTCTATGTCTCAATGTGATGGGCGCAGTGCAATTCGTGAGTTGTCATGAATTGCAACTGTTATAGGCAGAGGTTAGTCCACTTAAAATCAGGTGGGCCTCGAGCTTGTTCCGTCACAATAACATAAAAAAAAAATTGTACATATTTACATATGCACACACAACTGTTTGCATTACCAATGATTTGGATCAAGTAAATTCATGCATATAACATCATCCATCTAAATAAATAAATACAATATGAAATTTATACCTGCTCAAAAATTTACAAACTTTATTTATTTATTAGTTTAGTGTTACTGCGGCGGGCGCTCTTAGCTCGGAGTAGGCATTGTCTTTTACTATGAGACACAGAACTTAAAAGTGTCAGACAGTACTAGAAAAACTTCAAGTTTTGAGTCTCTCCAAGCCAAAAGCGCCCACGGCAAAACTGGACCGCCCCGTGCTCCCTTTGAATACGGTTTTGAATATTTACATCGAGATAAGTAATAAATGATATCAAGTATTACATTACAGGCACAAGAGACTTTTATCATCAGGTGGTCCTCGTGCTTATTCAGTCAAATAATATAATCAAACAAAAAAATAATAATTTATCTCAAAATGTTTGTAAGGACGAGCAGAAGTCAACCCTAAGGAGTTGTTAGCATTTTACCAATAACCCTGTATACAAATGTAGTTTAGACCTCATTCTCTCATCTTTAAACCAAACTACAGTACTACCACTACTACTAAATTGGTATATAACCTTTCAATGAGCATAAAACATTTATTAAACATTTGCCAGAACAGGTGCAGTTGCAGGAGCATTCTAATCAACTTTACCAACTGAATGTTACTGTAGTATAGCAAAAAAAAATTGTTCCTATCATTAGTTCGCAGGATGTCAAACTCATCGGTGAACCTCAAGTTCCGATGGGGCTTGACTGCATCAGATCCGGAGCAAAACCCAGTCCTCATAGTGGGTCAAGTGCCTCACTTGAATGCGCTCACATGGGAGGAGGTCCGGTGCAAGCTTGAACCCAGGGTGTCTGAAGAGGTGAGTGTTAAATACTTTGAAGCTTAAACTTAAGTTAGTAAACTTACTTAACAAATTATTGGAGTACAAAATTTTATGCCCAAGGCGGGAATTGAACCCGCGTCCTCCGATATCGCGTCGGAGGCCTATACCCCTCGGCCACTTGGACACGGCAATTGTAGCCGAAATTTCATACTCCAATCGTATTACTTTAACCGTCATAGGGGACGGTGTGCAGGTTCAATTCCCGCCTTGGGCATAAAATTTTGTACTGCAATAATTTGTTAAATATATTTCGCTGAGCACGCGATAGTGCTTGTAATTATATTTAGAAATATTAGTAAACTTACCTTTGTAAATTAAGTTTCTATGTGAATTATCTGAAACTGGAAGTTTTTGTAAGAGCTGACCACTGATATCTTCATTCTATATAACAGAATCAATTCCCAACGGCTTAAATTTGAACTGTCACCTTTTGAAGCACTTGTAGCATAGCTAGCTTAGCCATTCTTAACCAATCAACTAAGATAAGCGACGTCTGATGCTGTCATGACTTGTATGGGTGACCACAAGTGGCATTATAATGCAATATATTACCAAATTTGGTTAGGCAGGGGAGGAGGCTCGAGCGGTGAAAGGGAGCATTGATGCATCATAAAGGGGCCCCATAACCTTACTCACTGGGTTGCAAGTCCCAGGCACCTTGACTTGGGCCTCTTCCTCTGCAACGCTTTGGACCCGGCACCCGCACTGTGAATACATGGAATGCTAAGTTATTTGTTTCACTTAGCGCTCCTGTGCTTTGGGAAGCTTGTTAAGCAATCAGTCCCGGTTGTTTTAGGATGGCAGTCATTATATAGCATGGTGATAGGGCATTTTGCGAATCCCCACGCTAGCTACTCTTAAGTTGATAATCTGTCGCCAAGCATCTAACAGTGTGTTTCGGCAGCTGAACTTGAGAGCCTGTAGTTCTAGGTTGGCCTGAACAACATCTTCGAGCACACTATCAGGTGAGATAGTGGTCAAAGGCTAGCATTAATGTAAGTCTATTGCGCACTCAAAATATTTTATTGTGACAATAAATCTATTGTATCCCTTTTCTTTACCAGGCATGGAAACGAGGTCTATCATGCGTGACGGCTTCTCCCGGTGACAGTACGGAGATATGGCCGCGCGGCGCCACCATCGCCACTCTACCGGTGAGAGCGTCGCGCCACTGTGCGCCTTCTCGCTCGCACGCTCTGGCCAAGCTCGTGCGGAGTGTGCAGCCTAAACCTACTGAGTATATAGTGGTGAGTTAAATGTTATATACGTCTGAATATCGTGTGGCGTACTGATGTCTAAACATAAACTTTTTTTTTTATGTTATTGTGACGGAACAAGCTCGAGGCCGACCTGATGTTAAGTGGACTAACCTCTGCCTATAACAGATGTATTTCATTACAAGTCATGAAGTGAACTGCGCCCGTCACGTAGAGACGCAGTTGGTAAGTCTCATGCCTGGAATTTCACTGGCTCTCAAGGACTGCTGCCGGAACACACCGTTAGGTGCTTGGCGACAGATTTTCTACTTGAGGGTGGTAGCTAGCCAGGCGGGCAATCGCAAAATGCCCTACCACCATGCGGTGAAGCTCAAGCCGGCGGTGGGGATCGAACCAGGGACCTGCGGCGCGGCAGTCCATAGCTATTACCGCTCGGCCATCATTGCTTCAAAATCTTTATGTGGCTACTGCGGGCTTGTCACAATTTCGCCAATGTCGCGTGGATAGGAAAAAATATGTAATTGGTGGCAAGACTGCGCGTGTGGGTCAATTTAGCTTCAGAGCAAAGTTAATCTGATATAGGACTAGACAAATCATAAACAGTACAGCACAAAAACATGGAAAGAATAATAAAAAAAGGGTGTACAATATGAAATTTGTAAAATAATTATTTAAATTAACAATGCATGTAGTCTGATCGTAGTAATTTGAATAAATTTACATATAATATACACATACTAGCAAAAAGCTGAGCTTTGTGAGGGCCCGCGTTTATTTTACAACCTGATTCTAGTGGTGTCATCTATTATAAAGTAGATTAACTATGGTGTATTTGAGTATTGCGTTTAGTTCTGTTGCAGCTATGTTAACTCTTTGGTTTTCTAACAGATGGCGTTAGTAGTACAATAACATTATATCCAAAGAATACAAAATTTTTAATGTAATTTTTTTTTATTGTTATAAAATTATATTTTTTGACAGATAACACATCTAGATATGTAGTTAAATTACTATGTTAAAACACAAATCTATAGACGTGATAGTTTTTCAGTAAAGTGTGCCACAAAATGTTCACACGTTTGGGGTAGCGTCATGCCGCTGCTCGAGGCCCACCTTATGCTAAGCGGTAACGCGTAAAACAGATGCCACTGCGCCCATCACCCAGAGACACATTTGTTTAGTCTCATGTGCTTCTAATTTCATATTGACTCTCAAGGACTGCTGTCGGAACACACTTTTAGATGATTAGCGACAGATTTCCTATTTGAGGGTGATACTTAGCTAGGGGAACATCCGCAAAATACCCTTCCACGAAGCTCAAGCCGGCAGTGGGGATCGAACCAATTACCTGCGGCACGGCAGTACATAGCTATTGCTGCTTGGCTATCATTTGTTCTTTTGCCAATCATTCGTATTAGTATATGCATATATTTTATTATTTATAGACACATTATGATTTTCCACGTATATTCCAGTTGGTTTGCCGCAAACGCGACGTGGTGGCTAGCGCGGCGGCCATAGCGCGCGCCCTGCCGCAGTACTGGGCGCGGTCGGGCGCTCCGCCCCTCGCGCCGCCGCCCTCGCCCCCGCCCGCGGCTCCGCGCCCTCTCACCGTAGAGATACTGCTCGCCAAGGAAGACAAACAAGGTATATAAATACATTACTGGCTTAATTTCAGAATCACCCTTTTTTTGCTTGGCTTTACTCCTTATTGTCCGCTTACATTTGGCAGAGCTGGGGCAAAGGTTTATTGTCTAAATAGCATGTTAAATTCAAGTTACACATGAAAAACATTTTGATTAAACACAACAATAATGTTAGAACATTTCCGTCTCAGCGTCAATTTAGACTCTGACAGAGTCTAAATTGATAATGATTTTGACTTTGACTTGACTCGTTAATAATAATAATAATAAATATTTATTTCGGATAACATCCATAGTTTTGTTAGTTACAATTTCCTTAAACCTATGTTAGTAATATAGGAGGTATTTCACTTTATTGAGTCCTACCCGTGACAACACCTATCCAGTACTTTTGGATAGGACAATCGAAGCGAGATGCACTAATCTTCAGTACACTGTTGGAGCTACCTCTAAGACGGTGAAACATTGATGCTATTTTTTTGCGCATAATAGCGTGGAAGCCATCCACACGTGCTTCCGCGAACATTCCCGAAGCGCTGGAACGCCATGGTAGTCCCAACAGTGCCCTGAAAGCATTATTATATTGCACCCTAAGAGCGTTGTAAGCTCGTTGCGCATACCGAACCCACAGGCTGCTCGAGTAAAAATTCTGACAGTAAGCTTTAAAAAGTGTTATTTTTACTTCTCTTGTGCTTCGAGCAAACCTGCGAGCCAGCATATTGCTTCTCACTGCCAACGCTCTCCGCTCCCTGTCCATATCCATATCATCCTTCAAATCCTCTGTCAACATGTGTCCCAGATATCTAAAGTTATCTACAACATTTAAAGTATTGCCGTCAAGTACAACTGGAGGCACGTTGGTAGGCTTTTGTTTACTTGCCGTAAAAATAAGTAACTTACTTTTTTTAGAGTTGTACTTAAGGCCATGCGTAGCTGCATACTTCTCACACGTATTAACAAGTATTCTAAGAGCATTGATTGAAGGAGCAAGCAGCACCATGTCATCCGCATAACTAAGATTATTGACACAGATTCCGTCTATGTAGCATCCGACATGGATACTACTTAGTCCCTCAATCAAGTCATTCACATACAAATTAAACAAGCTCGGAGAAGTCAGACCGCCTTGACGTACTCCACACTCCAACCTATATTCGTCTGACAGAGTGTCCGCCCACTTAACCTGATTAACTTGATTTTTGTACCAGTACCTGAGTAGGGAGACACCCTCCATCGGCATGCCTGTCTTGCTCAGCTTTTTCCAAAGTATATCGTAACTTACCATGTCAAAAGCTTTTGACAAATCGAGAAAACAGGCATACACTGGCGTCTTCCTCTGGGTGTAATAGCGGACCGTATGCTTAAGGCTGAAAATTGCACTCTCAGTGGACAATCCCGCCCTAAATCCAAACTGTGCGTCATGTAGGCGTAAGTAACCACCAAGAATGCGATTAAGCACACTGTCGAACACTTTAGCTGCAGTAGTGGCAAGTGAGATTGGTCTATAATTGGACTTATTTGACATGTCTCCAGTCCTGTTTTTTATAACTGAAACCACTATCGTTCTCATCAAGGATTCCGGAAGAAACGAGTGACCTAAACACAATTTGAAGAACATTGCCAACACCCGTGGTAGGTGAACGCCAGCATATTTATAATGTTCAATACTGAGGCCATCATGCCCGGGAGACTTCCCTCTCTGCATACTTTTAATAATGTTTTCAATATCCTTAGCAGTGAAGGTAATTTTGCGCTCCGAGCACGGCAATTCGGCCTCGCCATTTCCTACCCCCGCCCGTGACGCCCCCAGTGGTGACTGGATCATAAACTGGTCTTTAAACTTGTTAGCAATGTTTTTCAAATCACTATCCCCATCTACACTCACAGGGGCAGTCGACCTTCGGTTTTGTCTGTTTGTGAGTTTCCAGAAGTTTTTAAAATCTCCCGCTGAGTGATTTGACACCAAAATATCCATCTTTATTTGCTCCTGCCTATCCTGGTACCACTTTAGCTTAGACTTAAAAAACTTCCTACTATTGCAAATATCTTTGTAAATAATACCTACACGTGGTTTACCTGCTACGACCCATAATTGAAACTTTTGTCTGGCATCTCTATGAGCATTGGCCACATATTTGTTCCAACCAATAACATTACCACCTTTCCTAGGACACTTACGCCTATGAGATAGAATTGATCCAGCTGAGAGTATATCTATTACGTCGCAATACAATTTATTAAGCAATTTTGTGTGATCCTGGTTTGAGCAGATCGCATCAGCACAAAAAGTCAGTTGTTCAGGAAAATCTAATTTCCTGAGATTTTCATTACAGTAATTGTGATATATTGTAATCTGATCCGCTCCTCTCTCACCCCAGATCACTTTGTTACTACTCACAGTTTTCTTAGAGTTGTCCTTAAACTTAGCATTTATTATGCCCATATCACATTCTACAAACAAAGGAGAATGGTCAGACCAGTACACGTCATGCTGCACCCACACTTTTCGAATAGTATCCTGGGCTGCCTTCGTGACAAGACAGTGGTCCAACCACCTCCTGCATCCATGCGCATCACTTGTGAACGTGTAGGTATCAGACTCAATACCTAAAACATCTATATCTATACAACACCATTTTTGATCATAACAAAAACTTAACATTTCATTACAAAATAATTCTTTAGGGTGAGCATTAAAATCCCCTAATATACACCGTGTCCCAAAATTCAACGATAAGCCGGCATCGGTGCATGGACCTACTCATGACTACTCGGGAAAAAATAAAAAAAAAATTATAACTCTTTTTTTTTTTAATTACAGAGACTTTTATAAAGTTGCGCCAACTTTTAATAAAACTTGCCATGGTAGTGTCCATACTTTTTTTTTTAACCCAGACTATAGAAAGTGCATAGAATGTTAAAATCTATGAAAATGATAAGAAAAAATTTTTTTTTTACTGATTTTTGTAAAATAACTACAGACTTTCTGTAATTTTAAAGGATTGTGGTAGATAGCCGTCCTTCTTAGGTTGCTAATGCACAAAAATATCAAAAATATGTCAAAAATTGTGGTCATGGTAGTTGAAAATAGCATAATGGGTATCGAATATCGATGAAATTTATAAAAGTCTCTGTAATTAATAAAAAAAAACGGTTATAATTTTTTTTTTTTTTTTTTCCGAGGAGTCATGAGTAGGTCCATGCTCCGATGCCGGCTTATCGTTGAATTTTGGGACACGGTGTATATACTGTTTCACAGTCACTATTGTCTATTTTAATATTGTTATGTTTGCAATAACGCCTGCTAGGCGGATTACATTACAACATTACCAATATACGATAGAAAAATTTAAGTCACTCCACTCCGAATTTCGCTCCATCCCAATACGATGGTTAAAGAACGATAGGAAAGATTTGAGTTATGACTTCATGTTAGCTCAATTGGTTAGTGCATACCCCGGCTCAAGGCGTGGATGGACGCGGGTTCGAATCCCGCACATGACTTAATTTTTTTCTATTTGTGATTTTGTAATATAATTGTTTATTTTTTCCTTGACAGATGGTGAACCAGAAGATGACGCCCTGGGTCCAGCAGACCCGGCACTATTAGACATGTCACTGTCAGCAGCCGAGCTAAGCACAGTGCAGGATGTAGCGGACGCTATCAGGCTGGCGGCCAGGATCACTGATACTCCCTGCAATATTATGGACGTCGATAAGTTTATTGAGGTATACTATCATCTAAATCTAGGTCTAGCAGCAATAATGGCTGAGTGGTATGCTATGAGCTGCCGTGCCGCAGGTCCCTGGTTCGATCCACACCAGCGGCCGCATGGCGGAAGAGCATTTTCCAAGCACCTAACAGTGTGTTCAGGCAGCAGTTCTTGAGAGCCAGAAAAAAATACAGGCAAATGATACTTAAAAACTGTATGACTCAGTGTGACGGGCGCAGTGCAATTCGTCTTGTGACGAAATGCATCTGTTATAGGCAGAGGCTAATCCGCTTAACATCAGGTGGACCTCGTGCTTATTCCGTCAAAAAAACATTAAAAACAAAAAAACAGGCTGAGTGGTTAGGGTTAGATTAGTTATTTTCAACACCCTTGCTCGTAAAGTGAGCTTTATTATATCGTTCTTAGGGCCATAAACCGAACTATAACACCCTCGTGCATAATAATATTATACACTAGTGCGTAATACAATTATCCCTACAAAGTTAAGTTAGTACCTAACTGCAAATTATATGCAAGTAAACAGAGCATTTTCAATTTAACCGGGTAATACAGATTTGTATCAACAAAGAGGTTTATATGTAATCAACCATCATACAATCGCCGCGCGCAAAAAAAAAAAGAGGCTTGTGCGCTTTTTTCCATAATTTTCGTATATTGTTTGTATCGCATTTGTGCAATATATTTTTTTTTCTCGCAAGGGTGTTGAAAAAAGTGCTAATGAAACTGTTTTTTTTTTTTGTTTTGTTTTATGCCTTATTGGTTAGCCTTTGACCGCTATCTCACCTGATGTTAAGTGATGATGTGGTCGAAGATGTTGTTCAGGCTAACCCAGAAGTACTGGCTCTCAAGGACAGCTGCCGGAACACACCGTTAGGTGCTTGGCGACAGATTTTCTACTTGAGGGTGGTAGCTAGCCAGGCGGGCATTCGCAAAATGCCCTACCACCATGCTATAACGACAACCGGGACCGACGGCTTAACGTGCCCTCCGAAGCACGGAAACGCTCAGTAGTAATGTCACTAGCGGTCACCCATCCAACTCATGACCGCGCGCGACGCTGCTTAACTTTTCTGATCGGTTGAGAACAGCTAAGTAAACTTCGCTACGAGCGATTCCAGCTTACTCATTATACACTCAGTTGATTTAGGCCCTCGCCTACGGCTCGGGCTGCATGCACACAGCTTCGTGTATAATGAGCAACTTAGCTCACTTGTATCATAATCTACTATTATACAACTGTTGTATAATAAGGGGTATTAAAACACGAATGTGGATTGGAAATGTTTTTTGTTGGATTGTAAATGGCACACTCGACTTCGCTCTGTATGATAATAGTATCAATAGTAACCAGGAAAGCGGGTTTAGGATCGAAAAAGAAAGTTCAGGATAAAGACATTGTAAAATCTTTTCTACAACAAGACGAAAATGATAGCTATAAAATACATGCAATGAGCTTAGAAATGCAGAGCGAATGGCTAACCATAGGTGAATTTTGTATCCCTTTGGCGTTAAAGTGGCGCACCTTGATATACGATTGGTCACCTGCCTTATTAAAATTTTATCTAAACGCCTTTGAGATGACCCTCCCAGACCAAAGTAATTTAGTAAGATGGGGGAAAGCCACCGAAAAGTCTTGCGGTATTTGTCGGGAGGGCATAGGTACAGCAAGGCACTTATTGGTAGGATGCAAGGTGCTCCTTGATAGGGGTCATTATTCCCGTCGCCACGATAGAGTCCTCGAAATCATACGAGAAGCAGCGAGTCTCTCGGTAGCTAGAGCAAAAAAAGGTTTGACCACGAACAAACGACAGGTTGCTTTTGTAAAAGAAGGGTCATCTACCAAATCGAAATCCAAGCCTTACTCCATCTTAGGCGCAGCTCCCGATTGGACTCTCTTGATGGACACGTATGAAAAACATTACAAAATTCCTGAGGATGTTGGTATTTCGTCATCCAGACCAGACATATTTTTATACTCAAAAAATCTAAAACGCATAGTACTTATAGAACTTACTGTGCCATGGGAAACAAACATACCTAAAGACCACACAATAAAAACAAACAAATATATTGACCTAACAAATGAATTAACCAAAAACGGTTATGTGGTTAGTTTATATGCTGTAGAAGTTGGAGCAAGGGGTATACCAGCGAAATCCCTATATAACCTACTTAAAGACCTTGGCCTACCTAGAACAACCGTAACTTCCATCCTAAAACGTGTATCTAAGGCGGCATTAGTAGGATCTTATCGAATTTGGTTAAGTAGGGGAGGAGGCTCGAGTGGTGAAGGGGAGCATTGACATATCATAAAGGGGCCCCTTAATCCTACTCCTGGGTTGCAAGTCCCAGGCCCCTCTAGCCTCTTCCTCTGCAACGCGATGGACCCGGCACCCGCACGGTGAATCCATGGAATGCTAAGTAATTCGTCTCTTTGTGTATTAATACCTAGTTATGTACAGTTGCATACAATACTTTATCTACACCCATGATATGAATCCTCTATAAAAAGATCAGAAACCATAGGGTGGTGTACAGTATTGTAATATATTAAACTCCCGGTTCGCGGTATACAAGTATACATTTTTTTATGCTTTCTTGATGGAGCAAGCACGAGGCCAACCTGGTGGTGACAGGTGGAGTCCATCACAAGTGGCGTACTGCACTGCACCCTGAGACATCCAGTATCACCCTGAGACATACAGTTGTTAAGTCTCATGTACCTGTAATTTCACCGGCACCCTTCAAACCGGAACGCAGTAATGTGATGTGCTTGGCGGTAGAAATAGGTTTGGCAGTACTTCCCCAGATGAACAAACACGAAGGGTTCTGCTGATACTATCTGATATTTTGCTTATCATGCAACAGTACTTTAAATCCTTTTTAGAAATATATCACATAGAGAGCCAGTACTAGGTTAGCCTGAACAACATCTTCGACCACATCATCACTTACCATCAGGTGAGATAGTGGTCAAAGGCAAACCTATCATGCAAAAAAAAAAAATTAATGAAGTAATGTTGGCCAAACTGTAATAGGCATGCGGTGTCGCAGGTCAATTGTTCGATCCCCACCTCCGGCTTGAGCTTCACCACATGGTGGAAGGGCATTTTGCGAATGCCCGTCTGGCTAGCGACCACCCTCAAGTAGAATATCTGTCGCCAAGCACCTAACATTGTGTTCCGTCCTTGTTGATAGCAATCCTTGAGAAATAAAAAAAATTACAGGCGCATGAGACTTTACAACTCTGTGTCAGGGTGTGACGGTGTAGTGCAATTCGTCTGAGACGTAATGCATCTGTTATATGCAGAGTCCATTTAACATCAGGTGGGCCTCGTGCTTGTTCCGTCAACATAATAATAAAAAAAATCTGTCATCATCTCGATGTTTCAACATACCCAAAATTACAAAACTTTAATACATTGATTTATTTACAGTCTTTCTCGATTCAGTAAATCAAATTTGTGTATACCTATATAAATGAAGTAATTTTTTTTACAGGAAGCATGTGCTGTAGCCAAAGATCTGGACATCCCTGAACCCACAGTAATCCGTGGAGAGGAACTCAAGGCAAAAGGCATGGGGGGGATCTACGGCGTTGGGAAAGCTGCGGCCGTTCCCCCCGCCCTCGTGGTACTCAGTTATACCGCACCGGGGGCCACCGAGACTGTTGCCTGGGTCGGCAAGGGGATTGTCTATGATACTGGCGGACTCAGCATCAAAGGGAGGGTGAGTTTCGTTTTCTATATCTTACCAAAATATGATTTATCCTGAACAACATCTTCGACCACATCATCACTTACCATCAGGTAGGAGATAGTTGTAAAAGAAAAAGAAAGTTATGTTTTCCAGGTCTGGTCCTTAAATAATTACTAATAGAAGAGTTAGGGTAAAAAAAAAAACTGGAGAGACTAATAACGCTGAAAATTATGAAATAACTTATTGAACTCGGTTCCCTGTTGATTCAATCAACAAACAAATATTATGACTTAACAAATGAATTAACCAAAAACGGTTATGTGGTTAGTTTATATGCTGTAGAAGTTGGAGCAAGGGGTATACCAGCGAAATCCCTATATAACCTACTTAAAGACCTTGGCCTACCAAAAACAACCGTAACTTCCATCCTAGAACGTGTATCTAAGGCGGCATTAGTTTACTGACTTATCAAATTTGGTTAGGCAGAGGAGGAGGCTCGAGCGGTGAAGGGGAGCATTGATATATCATAAAGGGGCCCCTTAACCCTACTCCTGGGTTGCAAGTCCCAGGCACCTCGACTGGAGCCTCTTCCTCTGCAACGCGATGGACCCGGCACCCGCACGGTGAATCCATGGAATGCTAAGTAATTTGTCTCATAGCTCCTATTTCCATAGTCCAACCTTCACAAGTAATTTCATATTCAGAAAGCAGTCGATTACGATTTTGATTAAAAATAGTTTGTTAAGTTTGAAAATTGTCACCCTCTTCCTTTAATAATACATTTTACTTATAAAAACGATATTGCTACTATAGACTTGCAATTACCATGTCATCGAGGTATAAGCCATCAAGCCAAATACTTCTTTCATTTATTTAAAAACGACTTAATTGAATCTAACATTGTAAATTGCATTAACGCCTGATAATCTGCGCGGGATACGAACCCGCGACCATCCGTCCCTATAGCCGGGACATGCTCTGCGTATTCAACTATCGTGGTGAGAGAGTCATAGCTCAAAATTTATCCTTTCGTTCCTATTGTTTATTCGTGTTAGGGGGACAGAGCGGCATCTGCAATCAAACTTAATTAAACTACAAACTAGACTTAATTTTCCATTAGCTTTAAATTTTACACAGCGCAATAATTCTAACATTGTAATTTTTTCACTAATGCCTGCTATCCTTTGTATACTTAACCAATGTTGATGAAATCTAAATGGGACCACCTTTGAAGTATGACCTACCAAACAAAAAAAAGAATCATCAAAATCAATCCTTTTCAATCTTTTGGAGAGTCTTGTGTGACAATATATTTTTATATCTGTTGTCAGACGTCAATGGTGGGTATGAAAGGTGACTGCGGCGGCGCTGCAGCGGTGTTGGGTGCTTTCGCTGCAGCGGTCAAAGCGCAGCCGACAATCAACCTACACGCCGTACTCTGCCTTGCGGAGAATGCCGTCGGTCCTCTCGCTACTAGGTAATGCAGCATTTGACACAATACTATCATCATCCACGGCCATGTCGTCCACTGTTGAACATATACCTCCCCCATCCTCTATTAGGAGAGTTTGCCATTTCCCCACACTTGGATGTCTTGGGATTGCAGTGCCCTCCTGTATTTTTTCCTTTCCTCGCAATTATTTACGCCTACAGGAAGATATGGGGAGGGTGAACCGTGAATGTGACATATAATCTAAGTATATTTAGTTAAGAGTAGAGTGCACGGAGCGCTTTCATTACAAACATAGTTTCGTCATATTTTAAATACCAAGTGCTCTCGGTGAAACTTTGTACGCATATTGCTGAGTCTTAATATCTGTGCTTCTGGTTTGGCAGTTTTTCCATTTATTATTGATTATATACCTAAAATTCAAAATAACAATTTTATCGAATTATTTTTGAAAATACTTAATTTTAGGGAAATCTGGCAAACCAGTAGATAGATATTAAGCTCAAGGACATACATGCAAAGTTTCACCGAGTTTGAACACATAGTGTTTAAACCATGACGACACTACGTTTGTGTAGAAAGCGCGTGCGTGAACTCTACTCTTAAGAGACTGCCATTGTCTGCATGCAGCTTCCTATTGGCATCGCAAAGTCAGAGGTTCGATCTTTAGGTCAGTTGGTCACTCATTGGATTTATCTAAACATTACTATACTAGTCTCCTATATTTTATGTACTAGGTAAGGGACACTTGATGGATTTAACAAAATGTATGATTGGTGTTACATTTGAGGCTCTTGGGGTTCCATGCTAAAAATAAACCTCCTCCATGTCTTTCTATAGGTGCCGTAAGAGGCGACTGAGGGTAAAATACCAGGTGGGCAGCATGGCCTTCTGCGGAACTGTTTTCTTAAGAAGTGCCAAGCGTGGGAATTATGGCAAATCCCCCTTAACGGGAGAGACTGCGGTTAATAGTGGGCAATCTGGCAGAAGACAGTACGGTTGAGTTGCTAAGAGACAGTTGATACTGAGTAACGGTATCCCATCCAACTCATGACCGCGGTGGACGTTGCTTAACTTTCCTGACCTGTTAAGAGCAGCTAAGCAAACTTACAAATATACGACAGGAAAAATGTAAGTCATGTGCGGGATTCGAACCCGCGTCCATCCACCCCTTTAGCCGGGGTATGCTGTAACCAATTGAGCTCACATGACATGAAGTCATAACTCTAATCTTTCCTATCGTTCTTTAACCATCGTATTGGGATGGGATGGATCCGCATAGCAGGCATTATTTCAAACACAACAATATTAAAAGCTAAGCAAATTTCGCTGCAAGTGCTTCAAACATCTACCAGCATCATATTTTCATGAACATGTTTCTGCTCTAACAATAATTTTGTTTTGGCATAAAATCTAGACCTGCTACAGACACGCCCCTGTCATTTACTTTTTATCAGCAACTGATTATTATGAAAGAGAATATGACCCTGAAAACTACAAAAAACCCTGTTTAACCACCACAATTAGAAGACCACGATACATATTAAAAAAGTTGTTAGCATAGACCAAAATGATAGGTAACATATAGATATACTCTTTATTAAAAAAATATGCCAATAATTCATTGAATCCATTCAGGGGAATATGAATCAGTTATTTCATGAATTTTCTTACTGTTCCTCGCAGGCCTTGTACCGTCTTAAAGTGTTGCTTTAACCCAATTAAAGTGTTGCTTTAACCCAATTAAAGTGTTGCTTTTACCCAATTAAAGTGTTGCTTTAATCCTATCAACATGTTGATTTAATCCTATCAATATGTTGCATTAATCCTATTAAAGTGTTGCTTTAATCATATTAAAGTGTTGTTTTAATCCTATTAAAATGTTGCTTTAATCCTATCAAAGTGTTGCTTTAATCCTAATAAAGTGTTGCATTAATCCTATTATTTTGGGTTTGATTCCCAGGTGTGTCAACATTGGTGATTGATAATGTATGTTTATTGTTTGTAGACTATTGATATAAATTTGTCTCTAACCAACATCTTAATTTTTTTCTGTAATTTACAGTATTTTTAATGTCTATCAATTGTTTATTGAAGTTTATTTGACTATTAACAATACACAAACTATATAGATCACTACAGCTACTACAAGCCAAAATGCTTTCGCAAGCTAAAGCCCCTGCAGTACAAATGCTACAGTCCCCTACCAGCGTATTGTATTCTGATGTTGCTGATAGACAAGATTATCTATCAGAGATGACCCTTCATTAATATCGATATGCTCATTCAGGTACCTGATGCCCCGTTGGATTGCAATGCTCATTTAACTTATTTCCGTTTCAGACCAGATGACATCCACACATTATATTCAGGGCGAACAGTAGAAATTAACAACACTGACGCTGAAGGTAAACAATATTTTTTTTATAGATAAATTTGATAATGAAAATGTTTATTCTGATAAGGCATTGTACAGTTTTAATGGAATGGTTGAGCACCTGTTTCCCACATTAGGCTCGAGGCCCATATTATGAGTAAAAGGACTCTTCCATCGGAGTCGTTACAAACAAATAAATTTGTGCCTTTCATCAAAGTAAGTTCATTACTTAATTACTATGGCAAATTGTTCAATAGTTATACATGGCAATATTATGAGAGAATGAGTGGAATAATTTTCGTATTAAACTATATATCTATCAATTCAAAAATGTTATTTAACATGTTATTGTTTGAACAAGATTTGAATGGTCATCCCGTCACCGAGTGCCTTACCAGAGTAAATGTGATATTAGCATAGCATGCAATAGAACTTGAAATCTAAAATCGCCAAATTAATTAATCAATTCAATTGAATTTGAAAGATGAAGCTTGTTTTGTTAATTGTTAACTTGATGAGTCCGAAATCACAGCAGTAACTCTATGAGTACACTTCTTAACATATTTATTTGTAGTGATTTCCTCTCTATCGATAGAAGTGTTTGTTGAAGCAGCTGACACAATGTGATCTGGAATTTTTATCCACTCATACAAAAATGTTTCTGTTATTCATGGTAAATCCTGAATAAGCTAGATTTTGTGGTCCCGAATTATTGGCCTGGTGTTTTCTCGTATAGCATAAATATTTTTTAATTTAGACGGGTGTTGATTTGTTTAGTATTTTAAAAGTCTCAATAAGTGTTTTTTTATTGCTGATAGGTAAACCTTTGGCCACAATTATCTGCTAAGGTCCTATTAATTTGCGGTTTACATCGGATTAAATACGCTTATGTGTATTATATTATATTTGTAGCAAGAATTTGGAGCTTTTTTTTGAGTTAATGACAGACAATATGTTTAAATATATGGTTAAATATATTTTATATTAGAGTAAGTGCTAACCGGGATTTTAACACTATACTACCAACAAGAGCGTTCTCAAGGAGGTTTAATCTTTAGAAGAGCTATTCTAGTAATATGAGCATACTGTACTGTATCAGCCGGATTGTCCACTGCTGAATACAGCCTCCCCCATTTAAGGGAAGTTTGCCATAATCTCCACGCTTGGCAGGCGTCTTGGTGACTCCAGTTAAAGATATCAGTTCCTCAGAAGGCGCTGCTGCCCTTATAGTCGCCTCTCACGACACCCACAGTTTGATAATTTTACTCTTGCAAATGTCCTCTTCATGCCAACAATTAGTGATTGTTATTCTTATGTTTTTAATATACTAAGACACACAATATGGTTTCAACCGGATTTATTTATAGAAGTGCACATGTACTGTGTGGAGCCCAAAATGGCAATAATATATATTGCCATTTAGGGCTATATTTGCTCGTAGCATTCAATCCACATCTGTCTAGGGGTTGATACCATATAAAGAAAATTACTACCGTACTATAGCAATTTCTCTTGATGGTAAGTGATGATGTGGTCGAAGGTGTTAACAGGCTTAGCCTAGAATTACTGGCTCTCAAGGACAGCTGCCGGAACACACCTTTAGGTGATTGGCGACAGATATTCTATTTGGGTGGTCGCTAGCCAGGCGGGCATTCGCTAAATGCCCTTTCACGGTGAAGCTCAAGCCAGCGGCGGGATTCGAACCATGGACCTGCGGCGCGGCAGTCTATAGCCAATGCCACTGAGCCATCACTGCTTCAAAAAATCACCCCGAAGGCATTGTTCTTCCAGGTTACTGAGGCATAATATTTTGCAGTGTCTATATATAATATATATTTGTTTATTGTCAGGTCGGTTGGTGCTGAGCGACGGCGTGGTGTACGCATCGAGAGATCTCAAAGCCAATACAATCGTGGATGTCGCCACTCTCACAGGGGCACAGGTTTGTAATAATCTCTGACTGATCTTTTTAAGAAATTGATATTTTAACTTTACCAATGTATATTTGAAATATTATGTATGTTCACAAAACATTTATTAAATTTAAATTTAACAGTGACAATCCCGATTACAACACTACTTTTTGATTACCAAAGACAAACAAAAGGTCCTTCTTAGGTAATTGTGTACGGTTTTATAATAAAGTTCCCAAACACACATTAATTCAAGTTGCACGTGAAAAACATTGATTAAGAAATCCTACTACACAGTTTGTGGGTAACAAACGTTTTTGGGAAGAAAATTCCAGACTAAATTAGTCTTATTAGTAATTAGTCTGACTATTTACTAAGACTACTGAAACTAGTTGAATAATTCTGTTGTAGGGTACAGCGACGGGTAAGTACCACGCGGGCATCGTGTCGAACAGTGGGCGCGTGGAGGGCATGTGCGTGCGGTCGGGGCTCGCCTCGGGGGACTTGGCGCATGCGCTGCCCTTCGCGCCTGAACTGCACTTCTCGGAGTTCACCAGCCCCGTCGCTGATATGAAGAACAGTGTCGCTGTAAGTATTCTAACTGCCCCGCGGAGCTTGAACTGCAGCCTTCTATGTCTTCCTGTAAGAGTCAGCAGAGACTTTGAAGGGAAAACCCATTGGCATCATCAGGACCACTTGGGTCTATTTATGAATGAGATTCTATTGTTATCATTATCGATGATCCTAATGAGTTAATGGTGTGTTCTGGCAGCTCTCCTTGAGAGCCAGTCATTCTAGGTTAGCCTGAACATCATCTTCGACCACATCATCACTTACCAGCAGGTGAGATAGTGGTCAAAAGCTTAACATATCAGGCATTAAAAAATATTTTTAAAAGAACTGACTACAAATTATTTACTATCATTTAACGTTTTATCATTCAATTTAAATTAAAAATGCAAATTAACATTTATGGAATTGTTTTTTAAAGCCCTACATTTTAATACCCCAATCGATGGGTTTGAAAAAAATATTTTATTTCACATTATGGTGTCTAAAATTCGCCAGTTTTTTTTTCTTCTTTTTTTTGTACCTATTGTACATCAAGACGAATGTAACAATATCTTATAAACAAATTCGGTTAAGCCGTTTAGAAGTTATAGTGAAATAAAGAAACCCACAAACATACATGAACCCTACAAGAGCAATACAGTTCGACCAACTTATCTGTTCAGGCGGCAGAAAAAAGAACTACAAAATTCCCTCAAATTGTGACAGTTTGTAGTTGATTTCTTTGACCAATAGCGCCCTCAAGAACTGCATAGTTAAGTTGGTGGCACTATAAACACGTTATTCGCTGCATCGCCACAGATAAATCACAAAGATATGTTCTAAATGGTAGTAAAAGTCACAATGTCTTATTTATTATTTAAATATTTTATAATTTTTATTTATAGTTCTGTTTCTGTTATTTAATTGTTTTGTTATTTAATGTCATGCACGTTCGTGATGTTGGTCGGGAGTGCCGTCTGAAAACCAGCGCTTAGGTTCAGTTTTGAACCTGGCACATGCTGAGACGGGACTCGTTCCTAGCATCGCGCAACATTGCAATTGTTGTATTACTTATGTATTTAATTGTGCTTCAGTAGAAGCTATTGTAGTGTTGTGTAGTGCTGGAATAAACTTCATTTCATTTCATTTCAACCCTGAAAACATAACACTCCACTTTTGGACAGTCGTGTAATTACCAGTAGGGGGGTTGCAGTGGCCCCCGAAGCACTGCCATCTTCAAGACAAACTCTAAGCGTGTGTATTATGGGAACTCCTAACCAAAAGAAGGGGATGTTGGTAATGGAAGTAACCAAGTACAAATCGTTATTCATAACACCATTAATACAGGCCAATAAAACATATTTTTTAACATATTGTTAATTGAACTCAGTTGTAGGCCCTGTAGCCCTTATGGAGAAGTTCAGAGTCGCTCGACGAGCTATGTAGAGGTTATCCTCAGAATTCCTTTGCGCGAAATAATCTGGAACGTGGACATTCACCGAAGAACTAAGGTCACCGACATAGCTTTCAGCCATATGATACTACAGCAAAATTTTCTATCCAAGATAACGATGAAGTTCATTGACCAGACAACCTGCTCGATGACCGCGCACCGTTCCCTATGGTGGTTAAAGTAATACAATCGGAGCACAAGGTTTCGGGTCGAAAGAGCATGTCCAGATGACCGAGTGGATTAGGCATAAGACGCGAAATCGGAGTATGCGGGTTCGGTTCCCGCCTGGGGCATAAAATTTTGTGCTCCAATAATTTATAAAATACGATTTTCGCTAAATGTCATTATTTTTCCTATAGCAGAACTTGTTTCCAGAAGTCGGATTGTGTCACCTTTAATATTTATATGTTGTATTTAATAGTGTATTTGTTTATATTTTATAGGACCGCGGCAACGCGCAGCCCTCGTGCGCCGCGCTGTTCGTCCTGGCGCACCTCGGGTTCGAGTTCCCGGGCGCGTGGCTGCACGTCGACATGGCCGCGCCTGCACATTGTGTTAGTACCCACCTATATACCTTTATCTTTCACACCAGTGGTCGGTAGACAAGGTCTGCGAATCCCGCCAGGGCTAGAGCATATGGATTGATATGGCATTTTGCATATGCCTGCCTGGCTAACCACCATCCTTAAGTTGAAAGTCTGTCGCCAAGCAGGTAACGGTGTGTTGCTGCAGCTGTTCTTGAGAGCCTGCAATTCTATGTGAAACAACATATTCAACCACAGAATAATATAATTATTTAGCAACTGCAAGTCCAGGGTACTCGTATAAATAGTACTCTGTCAGTGAATCGAAACCATCTTCTACATTTAATAGATTACAATGAACCATATTGAAGCGCTTGTATCGATGTTTGCTTAGCAGTTCTTAACCGATCAGCAGAGTAAAGCAACGTCCGCCGCGGTCATGACTTGGATGAGTGACTGCTAGGGACATTACTACTGAGCGTGCACGTGCCAAGCCCATGGCTAGTTACCACCCTCAAGTAGAAAATCTGTTGCCAAGCACTTACCGGTGTGTTCTGGCAGCTGTTCTTGAGTGCCGGTAATTCTAATTTAGTCTGAACCACGTCTTCGACCACATTATCACTTACCATCAGGTGAGATAGAGGTCAAAGGCTAAACTACCTGGCATTAAAAAAAAAAAGAACCGGTGGCATAGTGCATAATCTTTTTGCAGTTCATCCTCTGCCAGTTTGAGATAATATAGTGAGATGGACAAGTCATAGTTTGAACATATCCTTTTGTTCTAATTATTTAGGGTTTAGAGCATCCATTACAGAAAATCTTAATTGAAGTACAAATAAGAATAGTATTCCATTTACCTTTAAACTGATGGTACCCTGCCCTTCCGCCGAGGCTACCTCATAATTCTAGCATCGTAATATGTCCATTGAAAATTGTTAAGGTTATTCATTAACCAGACGTTAAAGCAAAAAATAAATTTTTATTAAAATGTTCCAGGGTGAACGAGCGACGGGTTATGGCGTGGCATTGCTGAGCGTGTTGTTCGGAGCTCACACAAAGAGCAGGCTGCTTCGGGCACTCAGTCCGGGACCAGTTGCTACGGCCTCATAGGAGTTGGATTGGCAGATAGAACAAGCTCCCAAGAATTGACTGTATATGTCTCAAATTGTTGATGATTTGCACCAACCTTAAATACATTCTAGAGAAGTCTAGACTACAGAAAACATTTTATCAAACATCAATGATTTACTTGGTTTAACTTATCTAAGAGTGAGCGAAAAGCAAAGGGGAAATTTGCCAATATATAGTGAGGGAAAATCCATGGTATCTGCTTACCCCTCTTGGAAACAGGTGTGACATTATGTATGTGTGTATAAGATTAGTGATATTAATTATTCTTATTTCTTGTGTGTTACTGTTGAAAACATTGTCAGTTTTTACAAAATACCACATTTTTGTGGTTCCGTAACTCTATAGCAGGGTTATTGGAAATACACGTTTTTTCTACACCATAAATATATCACATTCCTCTCTGGTGCAAATCATCTATTAAAATCATAAAATATGGATAAGTATAAAAATTGAAAACTGAAAAATGTTAGCTTTGCCAATATTAACGTAAATAATTATTATAAGCATAATATTTTTATACATATAAGATTGTTTTCTAAAATCAAACAAACATGGCTGACATCACCATGTTACCAACAAGGCTATGATTTGTTTTTCGAATATTTTTTTTATAAATGGTTTCTAGCAATCTATTTATATTGTTTTAATATATTATGGATGAAAATTGACAAATATTTAAAGAGAGTAACAAAACTAACAACAGTACAAATTAATATTTGAATTCAACAGGTAATTATACACAACAAAGTTGTATTTAATTTCAATCAGTTACCAAATTGCCTTATCAGTAATATTGTTCATAATCATTGCACAACTACATTTACTTGGCTTTAAGACGCTGATAAGTCAAGTAAGTAAATAGCTTTTCTTGAACAGATTTTTTAGCAAAATGTATTTAGTTTGTAGCAGAAAGAAAATTATATCTTAATCTTGATCACATTATCTAAGGTCAAGTAAAGTCAGAAATGCGTTTCCTTAAAAATTTCTCGATAGAATAAAACTGCATAGAAAAACCTTACCAAGAGGGACAAGAATAGTTACATTTTTTATTTACGTTACTAGTTTTGTGTTATTAAGGTTGAACTGGCCGGTCAGTTCTCCATATAAACGCCGTAGTGTGATCACTCCCTTATTCGAGATTTTAGGTCCAGAATTAAGCAACGATTGAACTCGTCATTATCTAGGTTTGCATCGTAACCAAATTTAAAAAAGATAATTCAGTTGAAAGTTATCAGCCATGAAAACTTTATATGAACATGTGTCGAGGCTAATAACTCTTAACTTATCTTTTAGAAATTTCGTTACGATACAAACCTAGATAATGACGAGTTCAATCGATATCATTATTTGTTTTGGACCTAAATCCTCAAAAAAGGGAGTTATCACCCTACTACGTTTGTATGGAGAACTGACCGGCCAGTTAAACTTACTTTCGGATAATACATAAACTGATCGCAATTTCACCATCGCTGCCTCACTTTCACTCCTACGCAGTCCGATAGTGACATATTATAGCTAAATGTTATATTATATATCTTTTTATCGTTGGGTAGTTACAAAACCCCTACGGTTAATCCCTTTCAGTGGGGATTTTTAAAGTTTCGTCCATAAACTATAGTAATGTAACTTTCAGTTAAGTTTCTTATTGTCATATTGCATGCACCGCTCATAGGTACTTATTAACTATTAAGCAATAATTTCAAAATGTGTTCAAATTAACCAAAACTTGTATACAATAAAAAGCTTTTATACTTTTGTAGCAAACACATTCCTGTATAGGAATTATATTGTAACAATTGTAATATGTATGCATTTGTTTTCTATTTCTTGATTAAAGGTTATTTCAGTATTTATGTTTCTTCTTTAACCCAACAAACAAAGTGACATGTTAGGTACCTAAATATCAGCCCTCTCGGCGCGTTGTCACATGTCCCGCTTGAAATTGACAATCTTTTCATGTCACACTCGCACAATGTCTCATTCTGCGTTAATACGACATAGAACTTATAATAATACCATAGAATATATAATAATACTAATAGACACTCCGCTCCCCCCACCAAAACGAGCCGTCCTCACCCCGCCACCGATTCTGAGCTGTCGCTGAGCTGACTTGAGTACGGGACGTGCAACTCGCGCACGATGACGTGACGACGAAGCGTGACGTTTGTACGAGTATTTTAAAAATGGAGAATGTGCTACTCATGTGCTGTTTACGGTTGCTTATCAACTAAACGAGAACAGGATAGGAGATTTTATAGATTCCCAAAGGATAAAACGAGGTAAGTCATTCTTGGTAATCTACACTAAGTACCTACCTATTTGTCGTTCTTCAGTTATACATTAGGTAACATATTAAAACCGGTAATTTACAGTAGGTATTTAAAAAGACAAACATAATAGGTATTTTATTGAAACCGCTATAAAAATAATATTTATAATAATTATTTTTGAAGATTTCCGTTTATAAAAAATATTCTTTTCGACATTAAATACAATGAGTGTTTACGACAATGAATAGCAGATAAACTAACAAACCGACATCCCTCATTCTCATAATATTACATTCGCAAAATATCAATTCTCACGGCTGGGACTATAGAAATTTAATAAAAATTAAGGCATTGCGTAACGACATCATTAATTAATTATTCCTTTTGTTTTTATTAATGTGAAGAAAAATAGTTTTGTTATTTTATATATATATATATATTATGTCACCGGATCGTTAGTTTATAAAAAATCTAGTGAGATTATAAACTGTCGATAGATTGTGAACGAACATTAAAATTTACAATCTAACGCTTACATTTTCTTCAGATTATAAACTGACCATGTCTAGCTGGCTGTTTATAATCTAACGATCTATAATCGCCCGCGAAATTGTGAACTGTCCTCTGATTGGTCGCCGTTATGGGTGGCATGAGTTCATTTCAGAGTTACGAACAAAAATAATAGTCAGACAAAAAAAAATCATATTCATTTCTAGTTTGTACATTAAAAAAACTAAGGGATTGAAAATAATGACCACCATAAACTGCTTTGTTACCCTTAGTTCATTTACCGAAAATTTTAATCGGACACCAAATGTAGTAAATGATCACTAACTATATTTTAGCGAGGGATTAAATATCATTACGGCCGGCGATGCGCCACAAGAATTTAATTTCATATACTACTTTTGGTGATGTTCACTACTTTTGGGTTAACAATGATTTATTTTGAGTAATTTTGCTTAAATAGGATAGCGAGATGTTAAAACTTTGGTTATAAGATTACATAAAAATGCGGGTTTAATTTTGGTAATAATCTACTATTTTTGTCTGTTATATGCGACTCTACTGTATCTGGTGGTAAGTTGAACATAAGCCAAAAAATAATACATTAAAAACCTGTACCTACGTTGCTTATGGCCACTGTAATACTTTCGTAGTTCTATGGTAAATTGTTGTTGATCCACATAATTACAATTTGACGGCTGGACATGGTCAGTTTATAATCTAACGAGAATTTAAACGTTAGATTGTACATTTTAGTTTCCATTCACAATCTATCGACAGTTTATAATCTAACTAGATTTATAATAAACTAACGGATAGTACAATAGAACGGTGACATATATACTACTACAGGGACTAATAGCGAGTGTGGCTTTTAGCGAGAGGGACATAAAGCGAGTGTGGTCTTCAGCGAGAGGGACATTCAGCTACAGGGACCTTGAACGACACCGTGACATTCCGCGATTGTGACAACGCGCCGGGAGGCTATCAATATTGTAAAAAACTGAAACTAAACAGAATTATTCCTAGTTACCACCAAATGTGGAGGAATTCCAATATTGATCCTGTTGAAGTTAACGTTATGATGTTCCCGTAGTACTGTAAGCAGCTCTCAACAATATATTTAAATTGTAAATGTTGATAAAGAACATTTTATTACCTAAATTATGTTAGTTAGCATGGTAACCTAGCTACCTACTTAGGTACATATAGTTGGTGACACAGTAATGCACATAAAATCACTCAGGTTGAATATTAAAATAAAAAGAAAACATTTATTTGGTTAACTGTATTTACTTGAATTAGTATACCAATAATTATGCTGGGTATAACACTAGATAATGTATAAAAAAGCCGGTAAATCCATATACATTGTATACAATATTAAAATTTTGACTCATTTGTATTCATTACAAGTAGATAAAAATAAATGCACTTATCGCGCCTTCTACATGGCAACATTGCTAAGTTTTTGGCAAAATCCTTACGAAAATACAGCTACATAAATAAATTGCACAATATTGTAGCATTATAACTTAAATATTCAATAATGTAATGTGAAGAAAATTCATAAAATAAATTAAACTTCTAATCTCAGGTTCTTAAAATATAAATGCAAACTTTTAAAAAATATGTAAATATAGGAAGGTAATTTTGCTTTGTCAAGAATTTAATTTTAATAATTCATACCATACATCGATTTATAAAATTTTAAATATAAAGTAATAAATAATGAAATTTTGATATGCAATGCAATCAAAATACATGTGAAAATGTTCATAAGTCCCTAATGCCAGTGCCGTAATTCGCTCCTCCTGCCCTGTTTAGGGCATCTTTGAATTGATCGATGTCTATTTCCGATTGATTTTCCAACTGGAGCTCCACTGCGAAATTCTGAAAAAAAACAAACAATGGTAATATTAATTTATTACATATTACTAGATGAAACACCGCGCCCCCAAGATTTTTAATCTTTATATATTTTAAGAATCCTGAATTTCTGTTATACTAAAATACTGACAACACCAAGTCATCTGTCAAAGGGTACTTTCCATTTGAGTGAGATTCGCTAAAAACGATCACACTCCCAAAAAGTTTTCCACATGGGTCTTGGCGTTATTTTCGCCTTAAACGCATCTAATGTCAAAAGTGACAGAAGTGGCAAATTTTAGTGCCATTCTTAGCGTTCTTATCCAAAAATGGAACGGGGATGACAGTTACAAACGATCACGTGATCACAACCACAGACGCAGAATGTGATCAAAATTATCGAAATTTACGTTCTTAGCGACTAATGGAACATACCCATAATTGTATAGACCGATTAAATAAATTTTTTTCGACCTTGTCCTGTTTTAAACCAATTGGTTAAAATACCGTGATACCGTATTTTTGCTAGTCTCCATCCATTGGCGGATTAAATTATTTTATACCAGTGTACACAGACTCCATCAATAAATCACCCACTTGCATTATTTACCCGTAATTACAGTGATTATAGTACTATTTAGTGGAACGAAACGTTATTTATTTTTGTTGCGACATTAATAATCGGCATAGCAAGACCGCACTAATTCGTTCAAAAACCCTTGGTAGCGTCTATCTACCGTTATTTATATACTAACTGTAGCAACGCGCGCGCGAACTTTCAATTCAAGAGATAAATACTACATATTCGTTCCAAAATAATATTGTTTCAAATCAAGAGTTCATGACGATTTTATGTCAACAGTAAATGTAATGTAAACAGAAAAGTATATTCATAAAAATGGAAGATTTATACAATAAAGTGCCTTGCAGAGAAAACCAGTTAAACGACTTTTTCGATCTTCTCGGTGACCGCGATGAACCGTTGCCTTGTTCTATTTTTATTAGTGGAAGCATGGCCACCGGCAAGAGTTTATGCGTCGACTCAGTACTTCGTGTTTTGGGCTACAAATACGTTATTATTAATTGTATTGAATGCTACACGCCTAAAATAATGTACGAGAGTATTTTGTCGGGTCTGGAATGTGAAGATGTAGACGTAAAATGCGATTCTATGCTTGATCTAATCAATGGTTTGAATAGACTTCCAGCCGAGGTGGATGCATACATTTCTTACACACCGGTAGTATTGGTTTTCGATAGAGCTGAAAGACTTCGAAGTATGGATCAAACTGTGATGACTGCTCTTTTCAGTCTACGCGAACATTGTAACCTCAACATTTGTACAGTTTTTATCACACACTTAATTTATCAAAATTTCTATTTCAAAATGGGAGTACGAGAACCAATAAAACTATATTTTCCAAACTATAACAAAGAAGAATTATTCAAGATAATTTTTCTACATCAAAAGAATTTCATACACTATTTAATAACCAATTATGAAGTGGATGAAGACATAAAAATTGAACTTGAAAAACCAGAGTTATTTGCTAACTTTCTTAACGCATTCCTAAGCGTGTTCTACCGACCGTGTCGAGATTTAATTGAATTACAATACATGGCTCGGGTAAACTTCGTAAAATACTGTGAACCAATCATACGGAATGAAATTCTGGCAACAGATCTCACAAAGCTATGGCGTCACGTTTCTCCAATACTAAAGGTAAGCCTAGAACTGCTTTATTTGCGTATAAGCAATTCCAAACCAACAAAACCGTCTCCAGGCAAAGAAAACAACACATCAATAATCTTTAAAACCAACAATTTAGAAAATACTCTGAAAGAAGAGTTGACCTCAACAAAAACATTTGCACAAAGCTTCGAGTTACCCTACTATGCAAAATACCTTCTCATAGCTGCTTACTTAGCCAGCTACAACCCACCTAAGGAGGATAAACGTCTCTTTATGAAGAATCACGGGAAGCAACGGAAGAGGTTGCAGCAAGTCAGAGCTAAAGCAAAGATATCTGAAAAACTCAATACTCAACTAGGTCCTAAAGTATTCACATTAGATAGACTGCTGGCCATATTTTATGCAATATTAGAGGAAAAGATTGGTCTAACTAGTAATTTATTAGCACAAATAGCTACTTTAGTAGAGTTGAAGTTGATAGCGGGGAATAAAGAGATAGACCTTGACGCAGCAAAGTATAAGTGTATTGTTGGGTATGACTTCATATCGGCAGTGGCTCAAACTGTTGGATTCAATGTTAGAAAATACTTGTATGATTTCATTTGATGTTTGTTTGTGTTACTGATCTTCTTTATTAATTTATTCTTTACAATTTCTAATAAATATTTTTTAAAAATTTTGAAATATTACTTTTCCATATAAAAACAACAGGCCAATGCTGCCAGCATGCTGGTCACGCTGCCAACTGGTAGTGGGCTAGAGCATTTGGACTGCCTATGAGTCCAAATGCTTTAATTGTAGTAGCTGTAGTGTAAATAGTTTGTAGTATTTTGTTATTAAAGGCATAACGCCGGTATTAAAAAAAAATTAAAAAAAAATAAAAACGAATATTTTGTAGTCACAACACATTTTACACACTTACATGGGTAAAGTGCACAAAAGTATGCATGGCGCACTTGTGTCTTAAAGCTAGACAATATTTATATGAACCCATTTGGGGCAATCTCCACCCAGAACTATTATTTAAAAGGCATATTATTTTAAATTACAATTTTTTGCATTATAAGTTGAGAGATCCAATATAACTGTTTCCTACATACTTGCCCATTGCATTATAAAAGTTACGATGTCAAAAAATTTTAACCCAATGAAATATGCTAAGAGAGAGATTCATAATATTAAAAAAAAATTAGTACAAATTAAAACAAAAAAATCTGTTTTTATTTTGTTTTATATTGTGTTGTGATTGAAAAAACACCAGGCCCACCTAGTGTTAAGCGGTTAACCTCTGCCTACAATAGATGTCATCACAAGTTACAAACTGCACTTACAAACCATCAGAGACATACAGTTCTTAAATCTCTTGTGCCCATCATAATTTCTTACTGGCTTTCAAGGACTGCTGGCGGAACAGACTGTAAGGTGCTTGGCGACAGATTTTCTATTTGACGGTGGTAATGCCAGAATGCCCTTCCACCATGCCTCATGTGAAGCTAAGATGGTGGGGATCGAACCATGGATGTGCGACACGGCAGTCCGTAGCTATTACAGCTCAGCAATTTTTTTTTTATGCCTGATAGGTTAGCCTTTGACCACTATCTCTATATCAGGTCGAAGATGTTGTTCAGGCTAACCTAGAAGTACTGGTTCTCAAGGACAGCTGCCGGAACACACCGTTAGGTGCTTAGCGACAGATTTTCTACTTGATGGTGGTAGCTAACCAGGCGGGCATTCGCAAAATGCCCTACCACCATGCTATAACGACTGCCATCCGAAGACGACAACTGGGACCGACGACTTAACGTGCCCTACGAAGTACGGAAACGCTCAGCAGTAATGTCACTAGCAGTCACCCATCCAATTAATGACCGCAGGCGACGTTGCTTAACTTTGTTGATCAGTTGAGAACAGCTAAGTAAACTTTGCTACGAGCGCTTCAAAATTTTCCAAAACAATATTAATGATTCCGGTTTGTAAAGGTTACATCAGACACTTTATTACAGGCAGATAATGCATTTTTTTAAAGAGTCCATATCTATCTGTTATAAGAACTTAATAACAAAACTATTGATAATTTGATTGCATGTTCAGAACTCGTGTTGACTTAAAGACAGGCCGATGCAAGATAACAATTCTTAGTAAGTGTTTTTTTAACTAGAATGCAATCTTATCTTAGTAACTTGTGGTTTTATCACAACTACCTACCCAGTTGAGGTAAAGATATGAAAACCATGTAAGAATTAAATTTCAAATTTATATTTAAAAATAATTTTAATGATAACATAATTACATAACCTATTTCCAACGCTAAAAAGTACAAAATAACTTGTTGAAGTTGGTACCATGCTGATTTAAACACTGACCTCACATTAACATGGTCCTACGTCCACATGTTATTTCATTCTTTAGTGTTGGAACCCTGAATGTCACACGGCCATCTCTACCCGTGGGTGTCAGAAGATGCGACTACGGGAACACTTTTGAAGCAGTGATGGCTACTGAGCCACTGGGCTATGGACGGCCGCGCAGCAGGTCCAGGGTTCGAATCCCGCCGCAGGCTTAAGCTTCACCGCATGGTGGAAGGGCATTTTGCGAATGCCCGCCTGGCTAGCAACCACCCTCAAGTAGAAAATCCAGCGCCAAGCACCTAACGGTGTGTTCTGGCAGCAGTCTTTGAGAGCCAGTGAAATTACAGGCACATGAGACTTAATAACTATGTCTCAAGGTGACAGGCGCAGTGCAATTTGTGACTTGTGATGAAATGCATCTGTTATAAGCAGAGGTTAGTAGCATCAGGTGGGCCTCGACCTTGTTCCATCACAATAACATTTAAAAAAAACCAGAAGGTGGGCAGCAGCACTTTCTGAAAAACTGATATCTCACACTGCGACCCCAAGGCGCCTTGCCGGGCGTGGGGATTATGGCAAACCCCCCCATATTGGGGGAGGCTGTGTTCAGCAGTGGACTATTCGGCTGATACAGTACAGTATACTCATATATAACAAGAGTTGTAATTACTGTTTATAATAATCATAGTAAATAATAGTATATAATAATAGTAAATAAATATTTCAGTTAATTTACTATAACTTTAAAATTGCTCAACCGATTTTGAAGAAACTTAAATAGGACCAACTTGGAGGTATACTCGACACAACAAAAAGATAATTATCAAGATTGGATGCTCAAGTGAGAAGTTATGCATGGTCGTACATAAAAGTATTGCTGACTCAAGAGACATTTTCTCATTCTTTTTGGAATTGAGCTAAATAATTGATTTATGAAGGTCCTTTTTTAAGATGTCTGCAAACATACTAGTGACTCGTTTCGATATTGCATATTTATTTTATGTATTATATTTATCAAATAAAAAATATATTATCAAATAAAAAATATATTATTATAAAATAAATATAAAATATTTCCATAAGTTATAGTATCGCTTTACCATCAGGCTGCCTGTCTGCTTTTTGGTCTACTTGTATAGTGAGGTGCCAGAAATGCGCATAGTTGAGCATGTTATACTTTTATCCTTATTTCTAGGGAAGGTATGAAGTTCTTTACTTCATTACAAAATTACAAATATACGATAGGTAAAATTTAAGTCATGTCCGGGATTCGAATCCGCGTCCATCCGCCCCTTTAGCCGGGGCATGCTCTAACCAATTGCGCTAACATGACATACTTCATTCTTTACTTCATTTTAGAGTTCCGTACCATAGAACGGGAAACTATTTAAAAATCTTCATTGTTCGTCCGTTATTAAGAAGCCGGTTGAGATTTTCACATATGTGTTAGTATGGCATTCCGCCATACAAATAATAATTAATAACAAAATTAAATAAATTCGATTTATGACAAAAAGTCATAATTCTAAGTGGGTACCGAACAAGAAGAAATATGTTACATTTTATATTTTTATTTTTGTAAATACGCCTACTTCTTAGATAGCGCACATGACCATATTTTTTCCTCTCGTTGTAATTTTGTAAAGAAATATATTATTTTCATCTCTTCTTTTTTTTGCTTTACATACCCAAAAATAGTACAAACTCAAAGTAAAATAAAAAATAAGGAGTGGCGGAATCCCGCTAAGGACCTCGTAATTGTATGAAAAAAACAATTATTTTGGTAATATGTGAGCGAGTCCGCAACATACCTTTGCCGGTTCCAAACGGTCGGTTTGTTAATTTAGGGAACTGACAGTGTATACAGGGTTATTGGTAAAATGCTAACAACCTCTTAGGGTTGACTTCTGCTAGTCCTAACAAACATTTTGAGATGCATTTTTTTAAGCTCTTGGCTCGGAGAGACTCAAAACTTAAAGCAATAAGTCTTTCTATTATTATCTGACACTTTTAAGTTCTGTGTCTCATAGTAAAAGACAATGCCTACTCCGAGCTAAGAGCGCCCGCCGCAGCAACACTAGGACCGCGCCGCGCTCCCTTTGAATAGAGTTTTGAATATTTACAAAGTAATAAAAAATATGAAATATTACATTACGGCACAAGATATTTTTAACATCAGGTGGTCCTCGTGCTTATTCCGTAAAATACACATAAAATATAATTAAAAATAATTCATCTTAAAATATTTCTTAGGACCAGCAGAAGTCAACCCTTAGAGGTTGTTAGCATTTTACCAATAACCTTGTATAGATTGCTCGCAACATCCTGTTAGAGTAAGAAACAAGAACACTTACAGATAAGATGTCCTTGATGATGGCCTTGTCGGTGGACATCTTGGCGCGGTTGATGACGGACACGTTGGGGCCCACCCACGTGATGAACAGGAATTTCTTGCGTTTCGACATCTCATCGCCCATTTGCAACCTGTTAAATAAAAGCAAAGTTTAATTCAATCACATCATGATTGAGATATCAGTTCCTCAGCGCTGCTGTCTACCGGCTGGTGTGTTACCCTTAGTATCCCCTTACGACACCCACGGGTAGAGATGGGGCGGGAAGAAACTCCGAGCATATCTCTCTCCATAGCTCTGAGCGACTCTGAGCTTATCCTTAGGGCCACAGCTAAGGACCACGTCTCTGTGCCATAACTCATCACTGGCAACAAACACTGGTCCAAGACTGGTCTTGAGGCTCTGCGGGATCTTCGACGAGAAGACTTACATTACAAATACGAAATTACAAAGAAGTGTTAGTGGTATTAGTAAGGTATAGCATGTACGAGAATAGTGATACATAATATTCGTATTTCTGTTCGCAAAGTCATCGCCCCAGTTTAATGAGATTACACATCACATCCCACCCAATACAAGATATAGCAATGACGCTATAACGACATAGGCAGGGTTGGTACCACTGAGAAGATTTTCGATGTAGTTGGTATACCTATGCAGGTAAGGTATACAGAACACAGCAGTACAACTCTATGTGAACGAGTTCGTCCCAGTAAGTACTGCCATCATACCTATTTCGACCGCCAAGCAGTTTATTTGGACATGGATTATGACGGACAAGGAACAGTACAGGCCCACCTGGTTTTATTATTATAGCTATAAAGGCTAGCCTTTGACCACTATCTCACCTGATCGTAAGTGATGATGTTGTTCAGGCTAACCTAGAGTTATTGGCTACAGATTTTCTACTTGAGGGTGGTAGCTAGCCATCAGGACATTCGCAAAATCCACTACCACCATGCTATAACCTTGCTACTTGACCCTTGCTACGGGATCGATTGTCATTCACTGCCAATGACTATATCATCAAGATAGGAAAATACTTTTCAGTTATTAGAGTGTAACTTAAAAATGGCTGGACCGATTTTAATAAAATTGAGATGGGACCAAACGGCAAACATCAGCTTTCAAATAAAAAAGAATGATTAAAATCGGTTCACCCAGCCAAAAGTTCTGAGTTAACAAACAAAACAACGGACGAATTGAGTACCTCCTCCTTTTTTGAAGTTGGTAATAAAAAAGGATATCCTGGCGCCAATAGTTGTTCTTTAAACTTTCGTGAACTAAACTCATGTTCACAAATCAATAACGGATCTGAGAAACGTCACCATGGAACTTTGTCGCAATATCGAGGAATCCTACTTCGACACACCGCCCACACCCCGGTGGGTATACTTACTTACATACGGTCCTCCCTACGTGTTCCGTTACTTGATTACACATCAGCGTCGTATAGATAGATCTGATCTCAGGTGGCCCTCTGCCAGGTGAGTAGGCGAAAGTTGATCATTATCTTTTTGTAAAATTAAACTGTAACGCACCAATTAGCCATCCGTTGCGTGCGTGCGTTAATGTTATAATTATAATTTATAATTCGGTACAAGAGAAACCAAGTAATTTAGGTATTATTTTTCATTTCTGTTTGGTCGCTTTCATTAATTTCCCAACCTGATCCCAAATATGTGGGGTCAGAAGAATGTTTTCTTTACAACGCAAAGACGGCCCAAGCTTATAGCTGGCCCATTCCTTACTCAAACATTTTCTTGGGAGTGCACTTGTTGGTAGTATACCCACTTCTTTTCACACGGCAATCATCGCATAAATGCCTCCCTAACTACGGGCGTTTGCCATAATCCCCACGCTCGTTAGGCATCCTGGGGATCGCAGTGTAAGATGGGCAACTCTTCAGAAGGTGCAACTGCCCACCTGCTGGTATTTATCACAAATTTTCCCGCCGTTTTTATCACTAATTTTTCTCTTCGTCGCCTCCTACGACTCTTCAGGATGGTATCTTCAGGAAGAAGTGGAGAGGGGGGATGCAATCCTAGCACACCACTGTACGTGGAGGTACATTTAGATTATTTATATATTATATTACTAGCACAGTTCATTCCACTGTTATAATATATATAGAGGATATATATATATAGGTACATGCGTTTGGTTAATGTGAATGGTAGATGTAGCCCTTTTTTTGTTCTGCTCCAAGGCTTCCCATTCGGCGTATTCTTTCCCTTTAACCTCGTCTTTTACGATATCCAACCAGAAGATAATATAGAGCAATCCTCAAACTTGTAGCCCGGAACTGAATGGCGCTTTCCGCTCAGGAGGGGGTCTCCTATACCAGTTCACAATCATTATTAATCAAATCAAAACTTACCTAATGTATCCGAAAGCTCGCTCGTCGTCGGAGAACTGCCCTCGAAACTCGGGGAAGTCCGCGCCCCGCGCAGAACACACGATCCTCGCGCCGTCGAACTTGAACACCGCCCTGGGAAAAAACAAGGACCACGATGACTTTATGACGTTAAGAGAACGATAGTCCTTGAGGGACCAAAATACAAGTGTTAAGCTCTGCTGGCCAATTATGTAATTTGTTACTAACAAAATCTGATTGAAAACAGAAAAAATCCTGTTTATTCACATATGTTACTAACTTAAGCTGTTATTTACTGAAATCCATCATTTATAAACAGCTTTCGTTAGTAACATATGTGAATACGGAATCGCAAAACCGCCGTTTTTCTATAATTATACTTTTATAATTTTGTTACTAACAAATTACATAATTGGGCCACTGGTTTCTTATAAAATAGCGGGGCCATCACATAGTAGACACAGGTATAATAACGGATCCAAAAATGCGTTCGTCTTTACAAAGACGACATGTGGAAAGTTCCATCTTTATTTTTCTGGAGAACAAGGATGTTCTTTGCGGATGCTACAGTTCCACCGGACTTTGGACCAGGGAAGGCTCTATAGCTCTGGAGGTTTTAGGTTCTTCTAGATGGGCGCTGAACGCTTAAAGCGCGTTCTACCTCCACCTCCTGCCAAAAGCGCACAGGGAGAGGATTTGACAACGGATTAAACCACAGTGGTGCCTCACTGTGGACACTGTGCACACGGACCTCGGCTTGAATCGTTGTCGAGAGACATTGGGAAGGTCGGAACTAATTGCCCCGGTACAACAACAGTGTTGTACCGTTGAGAATAGGCTCAACAGATATTTCCTCTGTGACTAGCTGGAGACATTAATCAGGTGTTGCATCACCGATACGACCATCTCTTTTTAAAGAAACGTTAGAACGTTCCTCGTCACCGTCACCGCTATCGATGACCAAAAATGGTGGCGAACAATCGGTATTGAAGGTCGTCATACAAACTATTTTTTAAGTTATTACTGTGTCATATGGTTTTTTTTTATTCCTGACTAGCGGCCCGTCCCGGCTTCGCACGGGTGGACATTTATTTTTTAAACATTTCGGCATAAACATACAGTAAATGTAGGACATACCTAAATAATAATGTACTAAGCAATAGTGTCAATACTGGCTCCCTTTAGGTACGGGACTTGATGATTGAAAACAAAATGATAACAGAATAAATGACATCAACGGGTAATTTTAAATCCTGATAATGTTAGCCTTTGACCACTATCTCACCTGATGGTAAGTGACGATGTTGTCGAAGATGTTGTTCAGGCTAACCTCGAAGTACAGGCTCTCAAGGAAAGCTGCCGGAACGCACCGGTAGTTGCTTGACGACAGATTTTATACTTGAAGGTGGTAGCAAGCCGTGCGGGCATTCGCAAAAGCCCTACACCATGCTATAACGACTGCCATCCTAAGACAACAACCGCGACCAATGGCTTAACGTGCCCTCCGAAGCACGTGCACGCTCAGTAGTAATATCACTAGCGGTCACCCATCCAACTCTTGACCGCGGCGGACATCGATTAAGAACAGTTAAGTAAACGAGCGCTTCAAAAAAGCTTAATAGGAAACCGCGTTTGTTTACATAGACTACGTTCTAATGACGTCATTCACCGCAGTATTACCGCGGCGTAATCCCAGGAAACCAGAGCTTTAGTGAGTGTCCATTGGCTAAAGCTACGGCATGGTTACGGTTCTTGAAGGACAGTTCCCAGCCTAGCTACCATCATCAACAACACACATCAACTAATACCAATAATTGACATTGTGGTCAAATATTAGCTATAAAATTCTGAAGCAGTGATGGCTCTGTGGCATTGGTTTGTGGCTCTGTAGCCAGAAAAATTACAGGCTAATGAGATCTAACAACTGGACGTCTCAGTGTGATGGGCACAGTGCAATTCGTCGTTGACGAAATGCGTCTGTTATAGGCAGTGTTAGTCCACTTAAGCACCATGTTAACATCAGGCTTGTTCCGTCACAACAATATAAAAAAAAATGGCTATGGACTGCCGCGCAGCAGGTTCATTGTTCGAATCCCGCCGCGGGCTTGAGCTTCACCGCATGGTGGAAGGGCATTTTGTAAATGCCCACATGGCTAGTGACCACCCTCAAGTAGAAAATCAGTCGCCAAGCACCTAACGGTGTGTTCCGGCAGCTGTCCTTGAGGGCCAGTAATTCTAGGTTAAGGCTGTTAACACCTTCGAACAAATCATCACTTACCATTAGGTGAGATTTTGGTCAAAGGCAATAATCAGCAATAAAATATATATATAAAGATAAAAACAATCAATCAAGCGCCCTGTTTTCGATTTAGATTTGTAAATGGATTAGTTGTTCAAGAGTTTACTTATCATGTCTGAGAAATTACATTAGTATCTAGAAGTGATCTAGATAAACAACAGGTAAAGGAGTAAATAGCTGATAAGGCGGCGAGCGGAGCGGTGACTTGAAAGTTATATAAAAGCTTTATAGAATAGTAGCACTCAACCCAATTTAATGTACTTAGGTAAACTTCTTCCTATGGTAAAGAGGTACCCTGTTTGGCAGGATTTTTTGTGCTATTTTTAGCACTAAAAATCCTGCCTAAGTTTGTGATTCGGTTCGTTCCATGACATCCCCAGCACAAGGTTGTCCAATCAAATCATATTTATTGTATTATTACAGGCTACAATGTACATATTATCATAATAGGTAAATATGTCATAAAGTGTAACATACCATAATTGGTGTACAATATTTTACAATAGTCATAATTTTTTTTTTGCAATGTGATTAAATTTCTAGTAATTGAGTAAATTTCTCATGTATTCATAATTTAAGTAATATGTTTTTTGTAAGACCTTATACCTCAACAAATCTCCGATTAGCCCATTTATACAAGCTACCTTCCTATCAAATTTCAAGAAAATCGGAACAAGAGTCCGAAAGTAATCATCGAACCAAGAGAAATACAAATATTTTGGCGCCCAAAGGACCTTCTTCTTCATTAAATATTTTATTTATTTGTAGCTGATATAACTAACCTTTGACCACTATCTCACGTGATGGTAAGTGATGATGTGGTCAAAGGTATAGTTCAAGCTAAACTAGAATTACTGGCTCAAAGACAGCCGTTGGAACACACCGTTAGGTGATTGGCGACAGATTTTTTACTTGAGAGTGGTTGTTAGCCAGGCGAGCATTCACAAAATGCCCTACCGCACCATGTCATAACGACTGCCATCCTAAAACAGCAACCTGGGCCCCAATTCTCTTAGCTATTGACCAAACGCCACACTACTGCGATCGAACGGCTGTTAATGTCAAATTCGGTAATCTGGGCTCCTAATCGCAGTTGTATAGCAATCGCGTCGCTATCGTATGGGTCTACTATGGCTTGCAAATGCTGCCACTGAAATAATAATGAAAACTTCTATTAATCAAGCATCAGTCAAAACTACCATACAGTGGTTTTCTATAGCAAACAATTCATTAAATAAATATTTTTATATCGTTTAGCTATTTTTCTATCCAAAATCCTCCAGAATATTTTATGCCACTGTAGCAACGCAATCGCAAAAAAATAGCTTACAGCATACCAAATATGTCAAAGACTATTGATAGCAAGCCACTGACTTGTGATCGAACCTAAATAGCGGGCAGACTACGGATACTGTCAAAAACTACAATTTTCATGCAATTAAGTTGCGTTAACGCCGTTCAATAGCTAAGAGAATCGGGCCCCAGGACCGACGACATAACGTATGAAGCACGTGTGCACGCTCAGTGTTAGCGCTACTAGCGGTCACCCATCCAAGTAATGACCGCAGCGGACGTTGAACGGTTCCTAAAGACTAAGGTAGCTTCAACAATATATAAACCTTGCTTCAAACAGATTGTGAATGTATAAGTGAAGGAACATTGTCGTGGTTGTAGCGCCACTGGAGAATGGTTGAAGTTGGTACCTGTTAGATTAGAGACACTGCAGCTTACCATTCTGTGGGTGTGGTGTCAGATCTGACGTCGTCGTAGGCTGCCCGTATCGTTTCCCGATCTATGCCAGTCGTCATAGTTACCTGCAAACAAACATTTTCTTTTAATTGACTTGCTTGGTAAAGAATTTAGCCTTGGATGGATTGTACTCGAAATTCAAGGTAAAAATGTCCACCTCGAAGGGAATTCAAGTCAGATTTATCGGATTCGTATGAATTGGGCTGAATCAGTTTGAACTTGTTATTGTGACGGAACAAGCTCAAGGCCCACCTGATGTTAAGCGGACTAACCTCTGCCTATAACAGATGCATTCCGTCAAGTTACGAATTGCACTGCACCCGTCACCTTGAGACATAGTTGTTAATTCTCAAGTGCCTGTAATTTCACTGGCCCTCAAGGACTGCTGCCGGAACACACCGTTAGGTGCTTGGCGACGGATTTTCTACTGTCGCTAGCCAGGCGGGCATTCGCAAAATGCCTTTCCACCATGCGGTGAAGCTCAAGCCCGCGGCGGGATTTTAACCATGGACCTGCGGCACGGCAGTCCATAGCCAATGACACTGAGCCATTACTGCTTTAAAACTAAAACATATTAAATAAATAAAAATAAAAGTAGCAACGACTTCCACAAGTTATTTAATATTTTGATGAATAGAATAACATAATAGTAAAACTTTATAAATTTACCTTCCATAAGAGTGTAGTAAACGCCTATATTGAATAAATCATTTTAATACGTACAGAAGAAATAAATACTTAAAACATAAACGAATCTAGAGCCACGAATACACACCAAACTGTTCTCGCGCCCAAGAATCGTTTCCCAAAAACTAAAATACTTAGCATTGTTGTACAAAAAGCGAGCGATCTCATAATTATTGAGCATTAATTATTCTCAAGATGATTAACGAGCACTATCTCTCTACTCATACAAAAAGAAAGTAATTTCATTTCTCATAAAGTGCGCGCGGCGCGCGGCCTGCCTCGATGGCCGACTTCACAAACTTTTTTTTGTTCATCGTGACAATGTAAACAACTGGATTTCCGATCGACTCAATAATGTCAATTAACAAGTGCCTTCGATTTCTACCACATAATATTTGATCAAGTTTCTTTCAAATTTTATTCAAATTCAAATATTACATTTGTAGAATGCTATGTAAGAAGATGGTAAATTTAACAAAATAGTTATCATATATTCTTAACATTTGGGCATGCAATGTTTTCTGTTACATAACGATAGGATTAACAAAACAAATAAGAAAAACTGGCAAAGTGCGGCCATTTTTATTTTTTTATATTTTATTTATTATAATAAGCAGGGCAGTTACCACTTGCACTTATCATTATCATAATTTAGATATTGTTGTAAATATAAAGCACACAAAACATTGACTTACTTCATTTAAATTAATACATATATTATTTAACAATATCATTATTATAGAATGTCACATGAAATAAATTTAGCTGCAAACATTTTAATGAAAAAAATAAGGGTATATAATCCGCATGCCCGTAAAAGAAGAAAAAATTATTTAGTAAAACTATGTTATAAATCGGCGTTTAAAGCATGTGTTGGTTAAATAGACGATATGGTAGGTACCTACATAACATAAAATAACGGAGTTTCAGGTTCCTAACTATAGATCTTTGATAATATAATTATCTAAGCTAGAGATAATATATTGTAGAACCACCGAGTTGCCTTATCATATGTAATCTCTCTTAGAAATGGGTTGTCTGGAAGAGATCGCTTTGAGCGATAAGACCGCCCACTGTAGCACAAGTTTTATTATTTGTTTGTATTAGTTGTATGAATTATGGTGTCACATTCAAGAGTTTATCTATCTATCTATCTATAGACTCGTTAACAAAAATGGTCTAAAACTGTCAACTTTAAGGGCCTCGCATGGTAGAAGGGTATTTTGCGAATGCTCGCCTGGCTAGCTATCACACTCAAGTAGAAAATCTGTCGCGAAGCACCTAACAGTGTGTTCCAGCTGCAATCCTTGAGAGCCAATTCCTAAGTCTAGCCTATTCCAATCTTCACATATTATAAAAGACGAAATAGTGCATTAAAGGTGACCATCAGCTAACTTACGAGTAGCTATATAAAAATAAAACCGATATAACCCTAGCTTACAAAAAATCTTTTAACATTGACCTATTCAAGCTTTAACTAAATAAACAATGAAATCTAATCCCTAGGAAATAAATTATTTGTTCGTAGATCACCCTCCTGTACCAGATTATATAATTAACCACTGCTCCGGTGGCGGAGCGGCGGTATACAGTCAGGTAATAAATAATTCTATCAGTTGACCTACCTAACCGATGCAATGTTTAAGCAAATAAATTTAGATTTGGGCCAGTCGCCGATTATGGCTGGTATGGGATATTATGTGAGTGACATCCATGATCCTTTAATTAGACCCTTTTCGCTACCACAACCCCAAAAAACGGGGATAAAAATAGACAGTCCCTCTAAACATTTCGCTGTTTATATTTCGAGCTCCTAAATTTGGACCCAAGAAAATACATGGAATTAAAAATTGGAATATAATACATTTTGATTTATCTATTCAAGTGAAAGACCAACAGCCGCTGTGTGAAACGTAAGTATAAATAATATACACACACAGTTATACAACATTGGACCAAAAGAAGCACAAGGCCCGCCTATGGCCCAATAATGTAATTGGTTAGTAACAAAATCTGATTGAAATCATAATAAAATTGCGGTATTGTAATTGTATAGATATTTTTTACTAACTAAAGCTCCCATTTACTAAAGCTCATGAGTTAATAACCTAATCAATTAGTAAAAAAAGTTTCATCTAATCGCTAAACTGCCATTTTGCTACTTTATTTATTTTCTTCGGAAAACATACAGTTTGTTATAACTATCTTAAAGTAAATTAAAATAACTACACTCTAATGAATTGTTTTCGCATATAGAGTTTAGATGCTTATATGTTACAAAAGAAAAATCGAGTAGGTGTTACTAAACCTATTTTAAAAAGAAGGTCGGGGGAGTCAATTTGACATTGCGCTATTTTAATTAATGTGGTTATATCTATAATTTTTCGTCTAAATCTTTAATGATTTTGTTAGTATCAAATTACATGATTAGGCCACTGATGTTAAACTGTAACCTCAGCCTGTAACATATGCTTTTCAACTGCACTGCGCCCATCGCCCTGAGACATACAGTTGTTAAGTCTCATGTGACTATGATGGAACGAGCACAAGACCGCTGGCCGGTGGGTTGCACAGCATGCTGACAGCATTCCCATGCTTATTCATTGAGCCAAAAAGTACCAGTATATGTAGGTACTTTATAATATCATTAAGTCTATACATATCTGAAGGTATACATCCGAAGGTATACATCCGAAGGTATACATCCGAAGGCATACCTACAAAGGAGGTATCTAAACATCCGCGTCTCTTCAGACAAGTGTTTAGAAATAGGGGGTAATAGAATATATAGAAGAATACAAGTGTTTAGTAATATGGCCTTTTGCCGTTTGCGAGTACAATTCCAGTTTCCGAACTGCTGATAAAAAATTTCATCTATCTATATTATATAAACAGGAGATTTGAATTTTTGTATTAAACGAATAAACTTATGTCTTTGATAAGGTTTAGGCATTGTGTTACAATCGCAAAACTCTAAAAGTATCGTCCAAATGACCTACCTTAGAAGAGCAAGAGATACCCGAATGGCAAGACTCTACGTCCTGAACATCGCTGTGACCAGAATCATCTTCTTTCCCTTCCTTAACAATAGCATAGAGCTCATCTATCCTGTTCTTCAGAGCCTTAACGTCGGCTTTCATCTTCCTCCGATCCATAGCCATCTCTTCTATCACGACAATCTTCTCCGAAAACTGGCTGAGAACCTTCCGAAGCTCCTCCACATTTTTCGTCAAGAAATCAAATTCGGCAATGATACTGTTTTGACTTTCGGACAGTTTCGTTATGCTGTCCTGCAAGATTTTGTAACTACCCTCGTTCGGCGTGGACAGGGCGTTATCCATTTCGGTGAGGTTTTCGCGTTTGTGCAGGTCAATTTATCATGATATGGAGGAAAATTAGCAAAAAAATAGAGGTTCAAGAATCGTAATTTTAGACGGTGTCAAAATTGACAGGTTTTGGTTTTTCGCTTTCAATGGTGCTTCTATGTTGGACAAGCAAAGAGTTTAGATAATTATATAGAGGAGGTTTTCACAGTTTAGGTGTTATTTTAGTGTTCAAGGCATTTTTTTTTATCTTTTTGATTTAACTCCAGTAACACCATCGATCTGTGCAAAACAGTATTGAATAACTCATCTTTTGGCAAGTGATAATGTGGTCGAAATGAAAATTATTATAGAAAACAAAAGTCCATATTTCAAGTCTAACCTAATAATGCTGTAATCCAAACCATGTCCTTCATGAAACAATGATGTTCATAAAGATAGTGCTATCTTTATTGCACAAATAACCTTATTCAATGCGTTCAGCCCGCTCTCACGTTGAAGTTGTAATGTAAGTTTACTTTAAGGTCCTGAATATAAGAAATAATGCTAATAATATGTAGAAAATCTCATAAACCAGATACCGCATGGTACTGCAATTTATATATACGATACTCAAGGATATAAGTATTGTGTTAATAGATCTCAAAACATGTTTCCTAATAATTGGATCGATACAAAAAAATTACAAAAACACCTCTGAAAATAAAGGTTTTCGACTTTTTCCGCTAGATTTTAATGAATTAAGGTATGATTTATGTTCTAAAATATTGAATTTTTAAGTGCAATAAATTTTATTGTATAGTTTTTACAAAAAAGCGATATTTGGTAGTACGAAATAAAATTTAAATATGACTGAATTAACAGATGGTATATAGTTGTTCAATCACAGCGCGCTCCAACACAGTAAATTATTGATGCGAATTAATAGATCGCATCAAGGAGGCAGTAAAACACTTTTTGGAAGACCACTTCGTTGTAGGCAGTAGTAGTTGCAGCTACACTCAAAAATACGGAGGGGCGAGCCTTCCTGCCTTCTACATATATGAAATGGTCTATACTAAGCTTCAACGGGGATATCGACGCGGGTGGGCGATACTCGCATCACTTTCGTTTAGGAAAACCATCTCACTGGAACTGGAGGCGGAGTGTGGTATAACTGATGAGAGAAAGAGCTCATTCATTAAAATAAAAAGTGGACAGTATCATTTCGAGTCGTGTTTAGTGAAGGGTTTCGTAGCTGTTAGTAAAGCCCAGGTGCTTAACTCCCACCTTTTATAAAGTAATATACAAAAACGACATCATTATTTCAAGGTTAAAATATTGATACGTAGATTCGTACCGTGGCCGTCACGAAACAATAATGATCATATAGCGATGCGTATGTTTTATCTCTATCGCAGAAATTGCTTGATTCATTGCATGCAGCCCGCTCTCACGTTCTAATGTAGGTTTGCTCTAGTGACTTTTGGTGGTACGAATTAAAATTGCAAATGTACGGTTAAAATAAGCCAGAATGAAGAGATTGGGCCCTAGGTGTCGGTATAATGCCACCTTAAATAAAAATAGGTATTGACATTAGGTATTGAATTTATAAATACAATAAACAATTAGGTACTAGATAGGCGTCATAATTTAGAAAGTGATTAAGAAATAGTAATTTTTACAATTGTTTATTTTAAATTGATGATGATATTTCAAATAATACCTTTGTACTTAGAAATTAAAATTGATGCACACTATGTTATAATAACTTATAATGTACGAATATAGAGTGAATGGGCACTTAGGACGGAATAATTCATAGATACTTTTTTCATCACACTTTATATATATATATATATATGAAACAAACATATATATAAAATATATATACACGCTGACGTAAGAAAATTCTTCCTTTTTAGACGTCAGTACTGAATTAATTGTGTTCGAAGTTTTGAACACAGTATTGGCTATAAACATGAACACTTCGTGGATATTTTTAAATTGGATTTCATCTTTAAATTGTACCAAATTTTTATACAATAAAGATATTTGTATTTGTATTTGCAATAGTGATAGTACATGGAGAGCGCTTATAACTTGAACCAAACAACATTCTTCGCTAGAAAGACACGGCAGAGCGATCTAATTTGTTATTCAAACAATTTCATAGTTGTTACTCTTGAAACTGTTACGTTAAATGTTACCTATGTTGTCTTCACAACATGAACATCGTGGTTCTGTTATACAAACACTATTCGAAGTTTAATCAGTGGTTTAAGCCGTTGTTGTTTTAAGATATACGTGGTTATCTATAAACGCTATAATATATAGGCTAAACAATGGATCTTCACTTAGAATCACTACATAGTATAAAACAAAGTCGCTTTCTCTGTCCCTATATCCCTATGTATGCTTAAATATTTTAAACCACGCAACGGATTTTGATGCGGTTTTTTTTAATAGATAGAGTGATTCAAGAGGAAGGTTTAATAACATCCATTAAATAGTGGAGAAATACTGTTATTTTTGAGGTTTCTAATATGATGTCGTAAATAATTAAATTTTTTCCGCTTACATTGCAAACGCAGGCTGGACCCTACGAGATTTATCAAAATAATGTACTAAGTATTGTACACATTGAAAAGGTCTACAAAAAATTTCGCTATGGTATATGTCTATCTCTTATGGATATTCCACAATACCATTTTTTGTCATTTATTTTTTACGAGAAAATAATGGCGAATTTTCGAAGCGATTTTAACCAATACAGCATTAATCCTTATCTTATTAAATACCTTAAATATATTGTTGATTTAATATAGATCTATATGGTCTTTTACAGCATATGATTTAAATGAATATTTTCGAAGATATTACAGATTTAAAAATTGCGGGACGTAACGTTTGCGGCGGTTCCGGCCGGCCCGGGCGGCGGGAGCGTGTAGTAGTGTAAAAATGTAAAAAGTAAATAAGTAAAAATGTAGTGTATTAATTTAGATATTCCAAAGACAGCAGAAAATCTTCATGGTTTAGGGAAAGAAGAATTTGTTTTACACTAAATTTAACGCGTGCGGGCCACGGGCAGTAATAAATAAATCAAAACTACTGGATCGATTTTAATCATTTTTTCAGTGAATGACATAGGCTTTATATTTTATACCCGTGCGAAGCCGGAGCGGGCCGCTAGTATCTAATAAGTTAAACAATAGGCTACATTGCAGTCAATATATTATTATATAGTATAATGGAGGATAGTGGTATAAACTGCGATTGGTGGGATCTTCAGCAAGAGTTCGTCATGGTTGAACATCGTGGCTCTGTTATACAAACGCTACTCGAAATTTAACCAGTGGTTTAAGCCGTAATTGTTTTAAGAAACATGTAGTTATCCATAAACGCTGTATTATTTTTTCATTGCTGATAGGTAGGCCTTTGACCACAATATCACCTGATTGTAAGAAGGGATGATGTGGTCGAAGGTGTTAACCTAGAATTACTGGCTCTTAAGGATAGCTGCCGGAACACACCGTTAGCTGCTTGGCGACAGATTTTCTGGAGGGTGGTCGCTAGGCAAGCGGGCATTCGCAAAATGCTCTACCACCATCCGGTGAAGTTCAGGCCCGCGGCGGGATTCGAACTATGGACCTGCTGCGTTGCAGTCCATAGACAATGCCACTGAGCCGAAAGAATTACATTTTTTCCTGTCTTTAGCAGTGCTCATCCAGTCGCTGCCTGATCTTAGATTCAAAGATGTAAGATCTTCGATATCAACATTTAATACCATTAAAAAAAGGTTTATCAATAAGGGTTATTGGTAAAATTGAACTACATTTTAAAAAATATATTTTAATGTCTTGATTATATTTTTGTTTGTGTTTAATGTCTACTCCGAGCCAAGAGCGCCCGCCACGGCAACACTGGACCGCACCGTAATCCCTTTGAATAGAGATTTGAATATTTACATCGAGCAAAGTAATAAAAATATGCAAATAATACATTACAGGCACAAGAGAGTTTTGACATCAGGTCCTTATTCAGTCAAAAACATAAAAGAGAAACAAAAAAAAATCATCTCAAAATGTTTCTTAGGACTGAAAGAGCAGAAGTCAACCATAAGAGGTTGTTAGCATTTTACCAATAACACTATATTTAGGCTCTTGAAGCAACGTCTAGGCATCAAAAATTAAAAAACATTGCTTTAGTCTTATGCTGAACCAGTAATCAATGGCCTAGCCCCCTAGATTAATATCTAAACCACGGATTAAACCACTGTTAAAGTTTAACTTTTTGTCTTTTCGAGCCCGTGTTTTCTTCTTACGTTCGTAACGCGGATATGAAAGTAACAATTAAAAATTTTGTTATTAAATTTAATGGGACGTATATTTTAGAGGTGGGTAATTATTTAGTCTTTAGACAGTTCATAAAGAAAACATGGTCAGGTTATGCAAGTCCTAAAGATTGAGATAACTCAAGAAGAATGTGGATCAAAAATTAGCGTACAGAACCCTAGTTCTGAAAATAAAATTATGAAATAACCATACCTATAGGAGTATGGTACCGACTTGCACAAGTTATTTCATAATTTTATTTTATTTAATTTTTATTTCTTGCTGATAGCCTTTGACCACAATCTCACCTGATGGTAAGTGATGACGTGATCGAAGGTGTTATCAGGCTTAACCTAGAATTACTGACTCTCAAGGACACCTGCCGGAACACACCGTTAGGTGCTTGGCGACAGATTTTCTACTTGAGGGTGGTCGCTAGCAAGGCGGGCATTCGCAAAATGCCCTTCCACCATGCGCTGAAGCTCAAGCCCGCGGCGGGATTCGAACCATGGACCTGCTGCGCGGCAGTCCATAGACAATGCCACTGAGCCATGGGACTTCGACATGGTCAGGTTTTGCAGGTTGACATAACTCAAGAAGAATGTGGATCAAAAATGAGCGTCAGGACTAGGGTATGGTACCGATTTGCACAAGTTATTTCATACTTTCCAATGTTAAAGTTAGTTTAGTTTTTTTCCGATTTTTTATTTTATTTTATTGTAAAAATTGTAAAAACGATAATACATACAAATTGGTACGAACAAAGTCCGATATCTAACGTACAAGAACAAATATTAAGAACCGGCCAAGTGCAGGTTCTGACCTGACAGACAGAAAGAAACACTCCTGCTGAGGTTCTCGACCTGCATGAAATAATAACGCAATAATAAAAATAATGTGAAGTAAAAAAATTGTAAAGTGAAATTACAGGCACACGAGACTTAACAACTATGTCTCAAGGTGACGGGCGCAGTGCAATTCGTGACTTGTGATGAAATGCATCTGTTATAGGCAAAGGTTAGTCCGCTTAACATAAGGTGGGCATCGAGCTTGTTCCGTCAAAAAAAGAAAAATATCAACTACATACCTGAAAAGAGATAGCAAAAAGTAATTTCACTTTTGGCCGAACGTGACCTCTCTAAAGTTTTTATTACTCCCAAGGGTTTGAGCCCGAGCCGCTTCTATAAAGAAACGGTTTATTTATTGAATTACATACAGGAACCAAGGTCCGAGAACCGAAAAAATATCAAAGCGGTATCCTACATGGGGCACACTAAAAGTTTTGCACTTCTAGCTAATCGGAACTATTTGAATTTCGAATGTTATATTTTTTTTAAACGACTTGCAACCTTTTTGTAATAAAAAAATTGGTGGGAAATCATTTGTCAATTATTTTTTTCACACATCACAGTTCTACGAGCGATGATTTTTTATGATTTTAAAAGTTTTCTCTCTCCGCAAGTCTGTGGCGCTCGTCTTCAAAATGCTTTTGGGAGAGAAGCACTTTGTTTCTTTACATGACGAATTTCGTGAAGGGCGGCCTTCAACTGCCGTCAATGAAAATAATGTGGCTACTGTTAAGCGGTTAATTGAAGAAAACCCACGGATTACCTATGAGACAATTCGGGGACTATTGGGGATTGGTATGAGCCAAATTCAGAAAATTTTACACGTAGAATTAAAAGTTCGGAAACTTTGTTGTCGTTGAAAATGAGAACTGGCCAACAAAAGTAGGCAGGCGAGAAACGTTGGTAAAAAAAATATCGCGCTTTTTTTCTCAGCTACGGGTCCCATCTGCACAATTCCACTTGAAGTTCAAAAGAGTGTTAATGGCGTATTCTACCATTTGTTTACCCAGGGTGTTAGAAAAAGTTCGCGAAAGACTACCAAAAAGCCGCGTTCTCCTACATCATGACAACGCTTTTTCACACACGGCCAACGAAACAAAGTAATTTTTAGCTTGCGAAAAGGACAACTTGTCACCCATCCTCCACATAGCCCCGACCTAGCACCCTGTGATTTCTGTATTTTCCCCAAAATCTAAAAGATTTTCAGAGGTTTCACTTTTACCAACTCCGAAGAGGCAGTGATAGCGTTCAACCAGCACGTAGAAAACATACCTTCAGATCTGTGGTCCTCCGATCGTGGTTTCAAAAAATTGTTTGTTCGCAAGAAGAAATGTTTAAAATGTAAAGGGGAGTATTTTGAAAAGCAATAAGACATAATATTTTGTTTATAACATGATGTTTTTTTTAAGTTACGCAAAACTTTTATTGTGACCTACGTGTACTAATGGCATGGGATGCAAACTTTTCATTACTTACAGGAAACAAGAACGATTTGTGCATATGCAAAGTGGATTTAAGTTGATTACTAAACCTATAATAAGTATATCGTTATAATATTTTTATTTTTGCAATAACGCATGCATTGTTATGGTACAAGCACTAGGTCCACCTAATGTTAAGCGGATTAACCTCTGCCTATAACAGATGCATTTCATGTGACGAATTGCACTGCGCTCGTCACACTGAGACATAAAGTTGTTAAAACTTTTACGATATTTCACAGTAGGATATGGAGCAGTCTATATACTCTTAAGACCCTGACAAGTGCTAAAAAACTTTACTTGAACAGATTTCTAGCAAAATATATTTAGTTTGTAGCAGTAAGAAAATTATATGTTTGTGTATCTAAGGCCAAGAAAAATTCAAAACACGTGTCCTTAAAATTTTATCTGTACTGTACTGTATCAGACGGATCGTCCACTGCTGAACACAGCCTCCCCTACTAAGGGGGTATTTGCCATAATCCCCCCGCTTGGCAGGCGGCTTGGGGATCGCAGTGTTGTATCGCAAGATCGTAGTTCTTTAGAAGGCGCTGCTGCCCACCTCCCAGTATAATTATTCCCTTAGTCGCCTTTTACGACAACCACGGGATGATATGGGGAGGTGCAATTCTAACCAGGCACCCCACGGGGAAAAAAAAATTTATCGATAGAATAAAATTACAAAGTTGGCTCTAAATTACGCTTGTTACGTATATATCTTAATTATTAACGTATGAATGCGTATGAAAATACAATAATAAAATAGTAAAACCTTATCAAGAGGGACAAGAAAAGTTACGTTTTCTATTTACGTTACTAGTTTTGTGTTAAAAGATTTCTTTCGGATTTTATCTAAGCTATCGCGATTTCACCATCGCTGCCTCTCTTTTACTGCTACGGAGTCCGAATAGTGATAAAATTTCAATATTTGACAGCATTTTAAACCGGGAACTGTACGGCTGAGCCAAAGGGATTTAAACAAAAATGCCCTTGTGCCATTGCAATGTCGCAAATAGGGCGAGGCTGTGAAACCGCTGATGACGACACCGCACCCGATCATCCGAACTAAACCGCAATAATCAACAGGAAACTAGTTCTCTAGTAGTACCTATAGTAGAAACTCATGGAGTACAGTTCGTAAATAACGTTTCATTTATAGAGGACGGAGAGACCTCGTTTTGCGTGCGAGTGAGCGAAAAAGAACTACTACCTACCTAAAAAGATATATACCAGAAAGTAATTTAAATTACTTGAACGAAACGGAACTACTATTTTTTAATAAATTCATATTAATGAAAAGCATTTTAAACAAGTAAGTATACATTAATTAAAATTTAAAAAACCCACCTGAAAATTATTTATTTTCGTTAAGCGTTTTATAGTTCTATTTAAATGAAAACTGCAAGTTAGTTAGATATTTAGGGAATCGTTTTTTAAAGCCCTTCATTTTGATACCCCACTCGAACTCGGGTTTGGGTAATAAAAATGATTTTTTCTCACAATATAGCGTCTAAATTCTGCCAGTTTTTTTTTTTTTAATAAACCTTGTGTTACCTGCGATATCACGAGGAATCTATAGATATCTCATACATTAAAATCGGTTAAGCCGTTTAGAAGTCCTGGTGGAATAAACAAACTCACAAACATACATACATGAATCCTGAAAACATAACTCTTTTTTAATATTGTTATGTTAGCATTAATGCCTGTTCGTTGAATTACATCACAAAATGACAAATTTACGAGAGAAAACATTATAATCATGTGCGGGATTCGAATTCGCGTCGATCCACCCCTATAGCCGGGGTATGCTCTGAACGCTTGAGCGATACATATAAAAAGATCTTTTTAAAAAACGTAATTCGTCACAGGTAGGTAAGGCTTATTATTAAATTCGTCACAAGTCTTCATTTTCCAAAAAGTAGCGTCCGCATACAAGGTTAATTTCAAATAAAATTAAGAAACTGTAATTAAACATGTAACGCTAAAATGACAATTCAAATAGTGCTTATATTTTCCATAGTAATGTGTTTTACGATTTACTAAAAGCCATATCATATAAAAGCTCTACCAAAAAGTCTCTCACATCTCACGACCACTGTACAATGCGAGAAATCGTGAACTAGACGTGCGTGAAACACATTTTTCAAAATGCGAAGAAGTAATAATTCCAGAAAAATATAAAAGTTCATTCTTGTTATTCGATGACGACAGTGAGCCTGGAAACAGAACAATCGCTTTCTGACCTGTAACAGCACGTGAAGTCATACCAACTCCGAAAACGTTTATAATGCATGGTACATTTTCAAGCTGCTGTACACCATTCTATCAGCTATATTGTATACATGGAGACATAAATAGCAACGATAACTTGACGAACATAGCCCCACTTATATACGTTCTTATGCCTAATAATCAGGAAAAGACTTATGAACGACGTTTTATAATGCTGAAACAACACCTTCCTAACTGGACACCGCTGACAATGATGACATGATTTTAATTCGACGATACTCGGGAGTACCAAAAAGTATGACTGTGATTAATAAATATTTTTAGGAGTGTTAGAAGCTATTTTCAATAAAAGTAAGTGTAACTTTGGTGTTGATTGATAAAAAAATTAATATCTGCTGATTTTATTCTGCTTTTTATTTGATTTTTCTGCAGTCTGTACGGAAAACCCCAATGTGGCAAGTTTACAATAATTCAAAATAATATGTGGCGAATTTACATAACAAAAACAGGACTGTGGCGAGTTAACACATGTTTTTTGTCTGTGGCGAATTAACTTTGTGACGAGTTTACAATAACCCGTTAATTTGTAGTAAAAGTTCAAATTAAAATTACTAAAATTGGTAATATTAAGAGTAAATCTATTATTCTGAAACTTTATGTAAGATAATTTGAAAATGTTACACACCTTATCCACGCTAGGAGAAAAAAGCACATTTCCAGTCAAATTTCTAATGATAAATAATAATAATAATAATAGTCATTTATTTCAGGTAGCGAACCCATATGTTTATGCTTAACTTAATTCGAGGATTCTGTTGCTGGAACGACGCAACCGACGCCACCCTCGATCTCAAAACTGCGAAAAAATCAGGAACCCCTGCTTCAGCGAACATAGTTGACGCACTGCAATACCGCGGTAGCCTCATAAGAGCTCGGAATGCGTTATTATACTGAACTCTTATGGTGCTCATTACCTACTCTCTGCGTGTACGTAATCTACAACTGGCACGTGTACATGCAAAGGCAATACGTTTTAAAGAGAGTGGTCTTTACGTCTTTACTGCAGTTAGCGAAACGGCGAGCCAGCATGTTGCTTCTGATAGCGAGGGCTCTGCGCTCCCGCTCAATATCAGCATCGTCTTGCAATCGTTCCGTCAACAGATGGCCCATATATTTGAACTGCTTCACAACCCCAACTACTGTGCCATTCAAATATACTTTAGGTACCCTATCCGGACCCCGACCCGATACAAACACCATTATTTCTCTCTTGGAGACGTTGTATTTCAACCCGTGAATATTAGCATAATGTTCACAAATCGAAAGTAGTTTCTGCAGCCCTTTGATCGAAGGACTGAGGAGCACCATGTCATCTGCATAACTTAGGTTGTTAACGCACACATTTCCTAGGTGACAGCCGACCTTGGTGCCCCTCAGCTCCGTTATCAAGCTATTTATATAAATATTAAACAGGTCCGGAAAGGTTACCCCTCCTTGGCGAACCCCACATTCTAGTCTGTATCTACTAGAAGTTGTGTCACCCCATTTAACACTATTTGTTTGGTTTTCGTACCAGAACCTCAACAGATCGACCACTCGGTCAGGCACTTGTGACTCTCTTAATTTGGCCCAGAGAATGTCATAATTCAGCAGGTCAAATGCGCGGCTAAGGTCAAGAAAGCACGCATACACAGATGTATTGCGCATTGTATAGTAGCTGACAGTACTTTTCAGGCTAGCAATAGCAGCATCTGTCGAGAGACCGGGGCAGAAACCAAACTGTGCATCGTCAATCTTAATGTTTTTAAGTAGCTTTGGTTGAATAAGCCTTTGCAATATCTTACCAATTATAGTTCCTAAAGATATAGGACGATAGTTAGATGTAATACTGAGATCGCCAGTCTTGTTTTTTACTATAGGCACAACTACTGTCCAATAAAGAACACCTTTCCGAGCTTGTGTGATGAATATTGAATTTCGAATCCAACAGTCTTTTTTGTGTAAGCGTCATCAGTATGATATTAATAAATTAAATATGTAATAAATTGATACAGGAATAAAGTAGAATTGAGATTTCGTGATTTTAGGAAGAATTTACAATATGAAAAACAATAAATAAACGAAAATGGGTGTTCCCATTACAGATACAAAATAAGACAAACGGTGTGGACTGTGGTGTGGTTGGCGGCCATGACACAAAAAGAAAAATACAATTGCAAGAGTTTCAAAAAGAAGGCGCGCGATAAGCGTTGTGTCAGCTGTGTGGTTGTACATGTTTTCGAGTTTTTAGAATGGTGACAGGAAAAAAAAACCAAAAAACAGGAAACTGAAATATAAAATCGTTACTCAGGGTGTCCAATGGTAGTTCGCCTGGAAGGGTAAAACGTTATAAATTTGTGTGTGTCGTTTTACATAAAATGGCTAAAACTAAAACGAAAATATGACGACCAATACCGCCTAAGGATGCTCCATGTAAGCGAAACGCGTCAAAAATTCTTCCGATTTGGCTACACCAGACCTATTTTCATATTTTTATTATAGCCCAAGAACGCGCGATCGTGCCCTCGACGAGCCAAGACCTCCTAAGAACGTTTCACCAGGAAAATTAGGCGAAAATGTCACTAGATTATAGTTTTATATTTTTTAAATGTTTTTCTGTATGTATCATTTAATGTTTTCTTAAAATATTGTTAATCTATTTAATTTTTATTAAATATGGATTTCTGCAAAGTAACACCTGAATCCATTCATTAAAATGTTTTCAGGTTTGTAAGGAATTCCGTGTACGAGCTAGCTAGAGACCCATACAGACATATAGGGATACACAGCGAGGCTCATTCACAGGGCTCCGTTTTGCCTTTTCGGTACGGAACTGTAACGTAAAATATGGTTCTCATTATCCTGTTTAGCACGGTTGGCATCAGGCATGTTGTCATCTGGATAAGTCGATGTACCGTGCGTCATGTTTCGTACTACTCTATTTTTGGCAATCTAAATTCGAGTAGGCATTGACCTTCGTAATACCAAAATGCGTTCGTTCAGGTTTTATGCTTCATTTTTTTCATGGCAATATTCTAGGAGTGTGTGTTATTGCTGCCCATCGGTTACACCCTCGTAGAAAATTATGAAATTGAATTTTCCTTCTGTGAGCGTTGTAATATCCTAAGGAACTTATTTTAAAATCGCACACAATCTCCTAAGAAGGTTCTTTTATTTGTCTTTGCAAATCTCAAACCTGCCGCTATTTTATCTTTATTTCAGTCTCAGGGTGATGGGGGCAGTGTAGTCCGTCACTTGCGACGAAATGCGTCTGTTGTACGCAGAGATGCTTAACAACAGGTGGGTATCGTGCTTGATCGATCAGTCAAATAACCAAAAAATAAATCAATTGTGTGTCAAGTAATATTTGTTCGTACAAAAAGAAAAAAATAAATAATAAGAATAAATAAATAAAATGCATTTTAAAACTAGACTATTACTAAAATATTGTCAAACTCCAATTTAATTTATTTGCAAGAAAAACGAATAAGCATTGCAATTCGACGGGGCAATGCTGCCAGCATGCGGTGCACGCTGCTAACTTTGAAGCGCTCGTAGCGAAGTTTACTTAGCTGTTCTCAACCGATCAGCAAAGTTAAGCAACGTCGCCCGCGGTCATGAGTTGGATGGGTGACCGCTAGTGACATTACTACTGAGCGTTTCCGTGCTTCGGAGGGCACGTTAAGCCGTCGGTCCCGGTTGTTGTCTTAGGATGGCAGTCGTTATAGCATGGTGGTAGAGTATTTTGCGAATGCCCACCTGGCTAGCTACCACCCTCAAGTAGAAAATGTGTCGCCAAGCACCTAACGGTGTGTTCCGGCAGGTGTCAGGCATAAAAAAAACTGATAGTGTTTTTTTTATAGCTGATAGGCTAGCCTTTGACCACTATCTCACCTGACGGTAAGTGATGATGTGGTCGAAGATGTTATTCACGCTAGCCTAGAATTACTGGCTCTCAAAAAAACTCTGGCTCTGGGCTGGAGCATTTGGTCTATAAGTCTGCAATGCCTTATAGGTTGTCTAAACGCTTTTATTGTAGTAGGTGTAGTATTGTATATAGTGCGTAGTATTTTATTAATTAAGGCATAAGGCCGAAAAAAATAATTACAACTATATGTAGGAAACAAAGCAAAGGGAGGTGACTCAGCTTATGCAACCCAAACTATACGAGTTCGTGGCTTAGGCCCCCAGTGGTCGACGCACCTGTGGCTGACGCCCCCGATTCTAATAAATATATTAAATTTATTAGAATCGGATAAATTTAATATATTTATTTTTGTGCTTTTTTCACTAAGTACAATAAACGACAAAAGTCTTTCTTAACCAATTTATCATACGTAAAAAGAAGATCATGCGTGCATGCCATGCATGCGTGGATAAGTTATTAATAGGGATATAAATAAAAAAAAATATCTAAAATAGTTTACATTTCGAACAACATTAGTAAATTTTGTTATTAAATAATAAATTACCATGTGAAATATTATTACATCGGCATTACATTATTATTATGGGCGGCGCTGATTTTCAGCTACCCCCGTTGGTTTATCTTTTAGGTGTTGTACGGAAACATTGTGATATGGGCACGTAAATATAATATTCAATCTTAATCTAGAGAGAACACACAATTATTATAATATGTTAAGTAAATTTTTTACTTGAGTCTTTTGTCACTTAGAGACTATGTCAGCCCCGTTATGAGTTACAGTATGACAATTACAGAACCAATATAAATAAAGTGAGGTATATTTTAATAAATAGATTCAGGCGTTACTTTGCGGAAATCCATATTTAATAATAACAAATATTTTAAAAATATTTTATGAAAACATCAAATTAATATTTTAATAAAACACTTAAAAAATACAAAAATATATCTAGTAACAATTCCGCCTAATTTTCCTGTTAAGCCGACGTGACGTCACAAACGCCACGCAGCCAAACCGGAAGAATTTTCGACGCGTTTCGCTTCTACACGAAGCAAGTGGGTGTTGAGTTTAGCATATAGTAAACTTGTCGAACCTACCTTTATATACCTACAGGGTTATTGGTAAATGGCTAACAACCTCTTAGGGTTGACTTCTGCTAGTCCTAAGAAACCTTTGGGGAAGTTTTTTTTTGACATGAAAAAAGAAAACTTGTTTGTGTTTAATACGTACTCCGAGATAAGAGCGCCCGCCGCGGCTACACTGGACCGCGCCGCGCTCCCTTTGAATAGAGTTTTGAATATTTACATCAAGCAAAGTAATAAAACATTTGAAATAATACAGTACAGGCACAAGAGACTTTTGATTTGACATCAGGTGGTCCTCGTGCTTATTCAGTCAAAAACACATTAAATAACACCAAAATTAAAAAAAAAATCTAAACAAAAATTCATATCAAAATGTTTGTTAGGGCTAGCAGAAGTCAACCCTAAGAGGTTATAGCTATTTACCAATAAGCCTGTACATAATGTATGAACCCTGTATGAGTTATGACGCCATTGTCATGTTAGCTCAATTGGTTAAAAAACGAAACCCGGCTAAAAGGTGGACGCGGGTTCGAATCCCGCACATGACTTAAATTTTTCCTATCGTTTGTTTGTAATTTTGTAATGTAATCCGGACAGCAGGCGTTATTGCAAACATAACAATATAAAAAAAACCCTGAATAGTTACAATAGGCTTTGAACTGATAGGACACGTCACCTGGCTTTGTTCCCCGCACCATAACCTTATGATAACGTATCTGTATATCAGACAGATTACTGAGAAAGGATACATTAGTGTATGTTATTGGTGTTATTGCCTGATTGTCGTTTATTACTTATCTAGGTTTACTTATCATTTATTAATTTATTATAACTTCTTTTTATTAGGCAAGTATAAATAATTCTATTAAATAAAAATTTACCAAAAAATGGAACCGACTTCAACACTCAAATGTGTGAAATAACTTGTTGAAGTCGGTAGCATGATGGTTTATAAGTACCAATTATCACAATATTGTGCGCTATGACTTAAATATGTGAAATAACTTGTGGAAGTCGGTACCATACCGACTTCCACAAGTTATTTCACATATTTAAGTCATGATATCGATTCAAGTTTTAGGTAAAAAAAATGTCACCCTTTTTAGTGACCCTTGCTATTTACGAGATCGATTGACATTCATTGGCAATGACTATATCATCAAGTTAGGAAATACTTTTCAGTTATTGGAGTCAAAAACGGCTTGAGACGTCACGGCAAGCGTCAGCTTTCACAAAAAAAAGAATCATCAAAATCGGTTCACCTAGTCAAAGGTTCCGAGGTAACAATTATTATATTCAAGTAGAAAATCTGTCGCCAGGCACCTAACGGTATGTTCCGGCAGCAGTTCTTGAGAGCCAGTGAAATTACAGGCACGTGAGACTAAACAACTATGTCTCATGGTGACGGGCACTGTGCAATTCGTAACTTGTGATGAATTGCATCTGTTATAGGCTGAGGTTAGTCCGTTTAACATCAGGTTTTTTTTTTGCCTGTTAGGTTAGCCTTTGACCACTATCTCACCTGATGCTAAGTGATGATGTGGTCGATGATGTTGTTCAGGCTAAACTAGAAGTACTGGCTCTCAAGGACAGCTGCCAGAACACACCTTTAGGTGCTTGGTAGCTAGCCAGGCGGGCATTCGCAAAATGCCCTACCACCATGCTATAACGACTGCCATCCTAAGACAACAACCGAGATCCAAAGCACGGAAACGCTCAGTAGTAAAGTCACTAACGGTGACCGCGGGCGACGTTGCATAACTTTGCTGATCGGTTGAGAACAGCTAAGTAAACTTCGCTAAGAGCGCTTCAATAAGGTAGGCTTCGACTTGTTCCGTCAGAATAACATTAAAAAAAAACATTAAAAAATATGACGAATTGAATAACTCTTTCTTTTTTTTTAAATTGGTATAAAGGAACATTTGTCTGGTACATCCACCAGTCTGAAACACGCCTCCGCCGCGCGCAGCTTCAATGTCATAGTCAATGTCTTAACGCATATACCTATGTCTAAAGCTTTAATCGATTACACCCCACACGTGGGGTGCAAATTGTGGGGTGAGAATTGGTATTGAAACCTGAGGATGTGTTTTTCTTTTTGCAAGCTTTTATTTATTTCACCTATCTTGTTTACCTCACCAATGTTTGTCATAAAATCTTGCAAATTAAATTTGTTCCACTTCCCGGTTACCGATTGAGCTGAAACTTTGCATACATGTGTAAATCGCGTGACAATGCAATATTATGATGACATGGTGCTGATCTGATGATGGAGCTGGAGGATGGCCAAAAAAAACTTCGCAATGAAATAACACAACCTCATCGAATTTGGCCTCATTTAAACATTTAAATCGTCTTGACGAGTGTTTTAATTTTATCTACTCGTAGCGAAGTTTATTACCGGTTCTCAACCGATCATTAAAGTTAAGCAACGTCGCCCGCGGACATGAGTTGGATGGGTGACCGCTAGTGACATTACTACTGAGCGTTTCCCCTAAGACGACAACCGGGACCGACCGACGACTTAACGTGCCCTCCGAAGCACGCGTGCTTGTTAGTTTAGCCGTTGACCACTCTATCTCACTCAATGATAAGCGCTTATGTATTCGAATATGTTGTTCAGGCTAACCTAGAGTTACTAGCTCTCAAGGACAGCTACCGGAACACACTGTTAGGTGCTTGGCGACAGATTTTCTACTTGAGGGTGGTAGCTAGCCAGGCGGGCATTCGCAAAATGCCCTACCACCATGCGAAACAGTAATATATAACCGGATGTATAGGATTCTCAGAATCTTGAGCATTCCGACGGTTTAAAATGTACAGCAATTTTTTTTTTGCGGACATTAACACACTATTTTCACTTCAATACAACGAGGAAAATACTAGGTGCAAAGAAAACAATGTTTATAATGTAACAACGTAAATTGGTACTACATACCTACACACATAAAATCACGCCTCTTTCCCGTAGGGGTAGGCAGAGACCTCAGATTTTCACTTGCTACGATCCTTACATATCTTTCGCTTCATCTACACTCATCAATCCTTTCATACATAAGCGTCGGTTTAGGGTACTCCTGTCCCGGTCTTTTTTCAGAACGTCTTCAATTTGATTTCAGAACGTTCGCCTTTCTTTAGGTCTTCCCATTCCAACACTTCCGTTCACTTGTCCCATGTATACCTGTTTAGTCATTCTCATTTCATTCATTCTCTCTACATTTCCAAACCATCTAAACATACCTTTCTCAATTTTTGACACTACATCCTCATTTGCATACCTAGGCATGGGCTACAGTATGGAGTCCTTTAAAAAAGGTGTTAAAAGAGTCTTACAGAGTCGGCGACGCATTGGTAACGCCCCTGGTGTTGCAAATGTCCATATAGGCGACGGTAACCGCTTACCATCAGGTGGGCCGTCTGCTTGTTTGCCAATTCATTACTTACATTAAAAAAAAAATCATACTTACACCACTTGTATGGGAGCTACCCCAAAAAAAAATATTTTTCAAAATTTTATTTTACTGCTTTCTCGGCATGGTAAGTTTACATACTCGTACAAAATTGCAGCTTTCTAGTACAAACGGTCTCTTAGCAAAACCTCGGACAGACGGACAGACAGACGGACATGACGAAACTATAAGGGTTCGTTGTAGGTACTACGGAACCCTAAAAAGAAAAAACCTGAAGTGTTTACAAGGTAGTCATTCTAGTCCCCAAGATACCTAGGCCGAGGCCTAGCCGAGTTTAGGGCCCACTGATAAAGTGTGTGCTACATAATAATTATATAAGACATCATCTTAATTACTTTTACAGTTAGTTATGCAACTGTAATATCGCACACTGAAAACAAAAGTGGCATTATGCCAAAAACGTCAATTTTGACATAGAGAGACATCTAGATTATTAAAAGAACAACGCTTCTAATGCAAAGACTTACGTTCAAATAGTTCAGATAGTTTTGCCTAGATGTCGGTAGTGTCAGTTTTTACTTTTAGGTTAAGTGACCACGTGCTAATTGAAAAGGTGGCACTAAGCCAGTTCGAGCCAAGCATCTAGAGGGAACGCACGTTGCGGTGAGTACAAAAGTGACATTTTATGTTTAGTGACATTTTAAACGTTATTTACGTAAATAATTCTCTACTATGAAACAGTACATAACTGGCACTTTAAGTATAGTACCGTTTATGTAGTTGTATTGCCAAAATAAATGATTTGATAAATTAAAAAGTGACATTATATTTTTAGTGCCTTTTTTAACGTTATAGTATGTAATGATCTTTTGAACGTTTTTTTTAATTAAAGTAAGAATGAAGTAATTTTTAGTGTAAATTAAAAAGTGACATTTTTTGTTTAATGCCGTTTTTAATGTTGTTAACTGTGATAATCTTCTGAATTAATAAATATGAAACTGGCATTCTATGCTTAGTGACATTTTTTTGGTTAACTTATAAATAAACGAGCCCCAAAATGAATTTAATAATTGACATTTTATGTTTAGTGCCAGTTTTTTAAACAAAATAATTGAAATGTTGTTGTTTTATCTAATTCGATAAATATAATTTTGCTTATAGTGCCAGTTATACTATAAAAATATAAGAAAATTTGTTTTTTATGTTGTTATATAAATGCATTGTATAAAATTATAATATTTTATAATACTATACTGTTTTGTAACCTTTTATGGAGTTTTATCTAATGCCAGTTCTATAGTTATTGATAACTTCGATTCTCTTCTTTTTCTAATAGAGTTTAGATAAGTATTTTTTTCGATATTAGGATATCATTCCCGCACCACCTATTTTTTTTTAATGACTTCTTATTTCCGTTTTTAAGGTCATCGACATGGATCCATCCAAAAGTAGAGGCAGAAGAATATTACAGATGGTTATTCCAAATAAAGACAACAGTTTATCACCTGAACCTTCAACATCCGGTTTAAACGAATTGCCAAAGACTAGCTACTATTCAGATTCACATGACAAAGAAAACTACATCAACGATGACGATGGTGACTTTTTACCCGCTTCTGATGATGATACAACATACACACCTGCAAAGAAAACAAGCCGTATTTCAAGCTCAAGTTCATCTTCATCTTCAAGCTCATCTTCGAGCTCCTCTTCATCTTCTTCATCTTCAAACACATCTGTTACACCTACAACTTTTATTGCATCTGATTCACCGAATATCCGTCAAGCCACCGCTGAAAGTGCTAATATAGATGAAAATAGTCCCGAATTTGTTACTAATAATATAGAGATTATATCTACAACGACTTCAAAAAAGGAGGAGGTACTCAATTCGTCTGTATTTTTTTTTTTTTTTTTTTTTTATGTTTGTTACCTCATATCTTCTGACTGGGTGAACTGATTTTAATAATTCTTTTTTTATTTGATAGCTGATGCTTGCCGTGTGGTCCCATTTAAATTTCATCAAAATCGATTTAGCCGTTTTTGAGTTACACTCCAAAAACTGAAAAAGTGTTTTCCTGTCCTGATATTATAGTCAATGTTTGTTACCTTAGAACTTTTGACTGGGTGAACCGATTTTGATAACCTTGTTTTTATTTAAAAGCTGATGCTTGCCGTGTAGTCCCATTTAAATTTCATCAAAATCGGACAAGCCGTTTTTGAGTTTCTGTTATATGTTACTATATCTGGTGGTAAGTGAAACATAAGCCCATAAGTAGCAAGGGTCACTAAAAAGGGCGAAATAAAAATTTTTACCAAAAAAATAAAACCGACTTCAACACTCAAATGTGTGAAATAACTTGTCGAAGTCGGTACCATGCGCACAATATTGTGATGATAGGTACTTTTGAACCGTCATGGTACCGACTTCAACAAGTTATTTCACACATTTGAGTGTTGAAGTCGGTTCTATTTTTTTGGTAAAAATTTTTATTTTTTGCCTGTTAGGTTAGCCTTTGACCACTATCTCACCTGATGCTAAGTGATGATGTGGTCGATGATGTTGTCCAGGCTAACCTAGAAGTACTGGCTCTCAAGGACAGCTGCCGGAACACACCTTTAGGTGCTTGGCGACAGGTTTTTCTACTTGAGGGTGGTAGCTAGCCAGGCGGGCATTCGCAAAATGCCCTACCACCATGCTATAACGACTGCCATCCTAAGACAACAACCGAGATCTAAAGCACGGAAACGCTCAGTAGTAGTCACTAACGGTGACCGCGGGCAACGTTGCTTAACTTTGCTGATCGGTTGAGTACAGCTAAGTAAACTTCGCTTAGAGCGCTTCAATAAGGTAGGCTTCGACTTGTTCCGTCAGAATAACATTAAAAAATATGACGAATTGAATAACTCTTTCTTTTTTTTTAAATTGGTATAAAGGAACATATGTACCAGACAAATTTTGTCTGGTACATCCACCAGTCTGAAACACGCCTTCGCCGCGCGCAGCTTCAATGTCATAGCCAATGTCTTAACCCATATACCTATGTCCAAAGCTTTAATCGATTACACCCCACACGTGGGGTGCAAATTGTGGGGTGTGAATTGGTATTGAAACCTGAGCATGTGTTTTTCTTTTTACAAGCTTTTATTTATTTCACCTATCTTGTTTACCTCACCTATGTTTGTCATCAAATCTTGCAAATTAAATTTGATGCACTTCCCGGTTACCGATTGAGCTGAAATTTAGCATACATGTGTAAATCGCGTGACAATGCAATATTATGATGACATGGTGCTGGTCTGATGATGGAGCTGGAGGATGGCCAAAAAAAACTTCGCAATGAAATAACACGCAATGAAGCAGTGATAGCTCAGTTGCATTGGCTATGGACTGCCGCGCAGCAGGTCCATGGTTCAAATCCCGCCCAGAGCTTGAGCTTCACCGCATGGTGGAAGGGCATTTTGAGAATGCCCGCCTGGCTAGCGAACACCCTCAAGTAGAAAATCTGTCGCCAAGCACCTAACGGTGTGTTCCGGCAGCAGTCCTTGAGAGCCAGAAAAATTACAGGCTAATGAGACCTAACAACTGGACGTCTCAATGTGACGGGCACAATGCAATTCGTGGTTGACGAAATGCGTCTGTTATTGGCAGAGGTTAGTCCACTTAACATCAGGTGGGCCTCGGGCTTGTTCCGTCACAATAACATAAAAAAAAAAACACAACCTCATCGAATTTGGCCTCATTTAAACATTTAAATCGTCTTGACGAGTGTTTTAATTTTATCTACTCGTAGCGAAGTTTATTACCGGTTCTCAACCGATCAGTAAAGTTAAGCAACGTCGCCCGCGGACATGAGTTGGATGGGTGACCGCTAGTGACATTACTACTGAGCGTTTCCCCTAAGACGACAACCGGGACCGACCGACGACTTAACGTGCCCTCCGAAGCACGCGTGCTTGTTAGTTTAGCCGTTGACCACTATCTCACTCAATGATAAGCGCTTATGTATTCGAAGATGTTGTTCAGGCTAACCTAGAGTTACTAGCTCTCAAGGACAGCTACCGGAACACACTGTTAGGTGCTTGGCGACAGATTTTCTACTTGAGGGTGGTAGCTAGCCAGGCAGGCATTCGCAAAATGCCCTACCACCATGCGAAACAGTAATATATAACCGGATGTATAGGATTCTCAGAATCTTGAGCATTCCGACGGTTTAAAATGTACAGCAATTTTTTTTTTGCGGACATTACACACTATTTTCACCTCAATACAACGAGGAAAATACTAGGTGCAAAGAAAACAATGTTTATAATGTAACAACGTAAATTGGTACTACATACCTACACACATAAAATCACGCCTCTTTCCCGTAGGGGTAGGCAGAGACCTCAGATTTTCACTTGCTACGATCCTTACATATCTTTCGCTTCATCTACACTCATCAATCATTTCATACATAAGCGTCGGTTTAGGGTACTCCTGTCCCGGTCTTTTTTCAGAACGTCTTCAATTTGATTTCAGAACGTTCGCCTTTCTTTAGGTCTTCCCATTCCAACACTTCCGTTCACTTGTCCCATGTATACCTGTTTAGTCATTCTCATTTCATTCATTCTCTCTACATTTCCAAACCATCTAAACATACCTTTCTCAATTTTTGACACTACATCCTCATTTGCATACCTAGGCATGGGCTACAGTATGGAGTCCTTTAAAAAAGGTGTTAAAAGAGTCTTACAGAGTCGGCGACGCATTGGTAACGCCCCTGGTGTTGCAAATGTCCATATAGGCGACGGTAACCGCTTACCATCAGGTGGGCCGTCTGCTTGTTTGCCAATTCATTACTTACATTAAAAAAAAAATCATACTTACACCACTTGTATGGGAGCTACCCCAAAAAAAAATATTTTTCAAAATTTTATTTTACTGCTTTCTCGGCATGGTAAGTTTACATACTCGTACAAAATTGCAGCTTTCTAGTACAAACGGTCTCTTAGCAAAACCTCGGACAGACGGACAGACAGACGGACATGACGAAACTATAAGGGTTCGTTGTAGGTACTACGGAACCCTAAAAAGAAAAAACCTGAAGTGTTTACAAGGTAGTCATTCTAGTCCCCAAGATACCTAGGCCGAGGCCTAGCCGAGTTTAGGGCCCACTGATAAAGTGTGTGCTACATAATAATTATATAAGACATCATCTTAATTACTTTTACAGTTAGTTATGCAACTGTAATATCGCACACTGAAAACAAAAGTGGCATTATGCCAAAAACGTCAATTTTGACATAGAGAGACATCTAGATTATTAAAAGAACAACGCTTCTAATGCAAAGACTTACGTTCAAATAGTTCAGATAGTTTTGCCTAGATGTCGGTAGTGTCAGTTTTTACTTTTAGGTTAAGTGACCACGTGCTAATTGAAAAGGTGGCACTAAGCCAGTTCGAGCCAAGCATCTAGAGGGAACGCACGTTGCGGTGAGTACAAAAGTGACATTTTATGTTTAGTGACATTTTAAACGTTATTTACGTAAATAATTCTCTACTATGAAACAGTACATAACTGGCACTTTAAGTATAGTACCGTTTATGTAGTTGTATTGCCAAAATAAATGATTTGATAAATTAAAAAGTGACATTATATGTTTAGTGCCTTTTTTAACGTTATAGTATGTAATGATCTTTTGAACGAATAAATACATAAATGGCATTATTTGGATAGTGTCGTTTTTTTTAATTAAAGTAAGAATGAAGTAATTTTTAGTGTAAATTAAAAAGTGACATTTTTTGTTTAATGCCGTTTTTAATGTTGTTAACTGTGATAATCTTCTGAATTAATAAATATGAAACTGGCATTCTATGCTTAGTGACATTTTTTTGGTTAACTTATAAATAAACGAGCCCCAAAATGAATTTAATAATTGACATTTTATGTTTAGTGCCAGTTTTTTAAACAAAATAATTGAAATGTTGTTGTTTTATCTAATTCGATAAATATAATTTTGCTTATAGTGCCAGTTATACTATAAAAATATAAGAAAATTTGTTTTTTATGTTGTTATATAAATGCATTGTATAAAATTATAATATTTTATAATACTATACTGTTTTGTAACCTTTTATGGAGTTTTATCTAATGCCAGTTCTATAGTTATTGATAACTTCGATTCTCTTCTTTTTCTAATAGAGTTTAGATAAGTATTTTTTTCGATATTAGGATATCATTCCCGCACCACCTATTTTTTTTTAATGACTTCTTATTTCCGTTTTTAAGGTCATCGACATGGATCCATCCAAAAGTAGAGGCAGAAGAATATTACAGATGGTTATTCCAAATAAAGACAACAGTTTATCACCTGAACCTTCAACATCCGGTTTAAACGAATTGCCAAAGACTAGCTACTATTCAGATTCACATGACAAAGAAAACTACATCAACGATGACGATGGTGACTTTTTACCCGCTTCTGATGATGATACAACATACACACCTGCAAAGAAAACAAGCCGTATTTCAAGCTCAAGTTCATCTTCATCTTCAAGCTCATCTTCGAGCTCCTCTTCATCTTCTTCATCTTCAAACACATCTGTTACACCTACAACTTTTATTGCATCTGATTCACCGAATATCCGTCAAGCCACCGCTGAAAGTGCTAATATAGATGAAAATAGTCCCGAATTTGTTACTAATAATATAGAGATTATATCTACAACGACTTCAAAAAAGGAGGAGGTACTCAATTCGTCTGTATTTTTTTTTTTTTTTTTTTATTTTTTATGTTTGTTACCTCATATCTTCTGACTGGGTGAACTGATTTTAATAATTCTTTTTTTATTTGATAGCTGATGCTTGCCGTGTGGTCCCATTTAAATTTCATCAAAATCGATTTAGCCGTTTTTGAGATACACTCCAAAAACTGAAAAAGTGTTTTCCTGTCCTGATATTATAGTCAATGTTTGTTACCTTAGAACTTTTGACTGGGTGAACCGATTTTGATAACCTTGTTTTTATTTAAAAGCTGATGCTTGCCGTGTAGTCCCATTTAAATTTCATCAAAATCGGACAAGCCGTTTTTGAGTTTCTGTTATATGTTACTATATCTGGTGGTAAGTTAAACATAAGCCCATAAGTAGCAAGGGTCACTAAAAAGGGCGAAATAAAAATTTTTACCAAAAAAATAGAACCGACTTCAACACTCAAATGTGTGAAATAACTTGTCGAAGTCGGTACCATGCGCACAATATTGTGATGATAGGTACTTTTGAACCGTCATGGTACCGACTTCAACAAGTTATTTCACACATTTGAGTGTTGAAGTCGGTTCTATTTTTTTGGTAAAAATTTTTATTTTTTGCCTGTTAGGTTAGCCTTTGACCACTATCTCACCTGATGCTAAGTGATGATGTGGTCGATGATGTTGTCCAGGCTAACCTAGAAGTACTGGCTCTCAAGGACAGCTGCCGGAACACACCTTTAGGTGCTTGGCGACAGGTTTTTCTACTTGAGGGTGGTAGCTAGCCAGGCGGGCATTCGCAAAATGCCCTACCACCATGCTATAACGACTGCCATCCTAAGACAACAACCGAGATCTAAAGCACGGAAACGCTCAGTAGTAGTCACTAACGGTGACCGCGCGCGACGTTGCTTAACTTTGCTGATCGGTTGAGTACAGCTAAGTAAACTTCGCTTAGAGCGCTTCAATAAGGTAGGCTTCGACTTGTTCCGTCAGAATAAAATTATAAAAAACATTAAAATATGACGAATTGAATACCTCTTTCTTTTTTTTGAAGTCGGTATAAAGGAACATTTGTCTGGTAGATGTACCAGTCTGAAACACGCCTCCGCCGCGCGCAGCTTCAATGTCATAGTCAATGTCTTAACGCATATACCTATGTCTAAAGCTTTAATCGATTACACCCCACACGTGGGGTGCAAATTGTGGGGTGAGAATTGGTATTGAAACCTGAGGATGTGTTTTTCTTTTTGCAAGCTTTTATTTATTTCACCTATCTTGTTTACCTTACCGATGTTTGTCATCAAATCTTGCAAATTAAATTTGATGCACTTCCCGGTTACCGATTGAGCTGAAATTTTGCATACATGTGTATGCAAACGCGTGACAATGCAATATTATGATGACATGGTGCTGATCTGATGATGGCGCTGAAAGATGGCCAAAAAAAAACTTCGCAATGAAATAACACAACCTCATCGAATTTGGCCTCATTTAAACATTTGAATCGTCTTGCCGAGTGTTTTGTTTTTTTTTAATTTTTGTATATTATATTTTGTGGACAAGAACATAATAAAAGCTTGTTTATAAAAAAATTTTTATCGAGGAAAGCTTGTTTTTACGCCTGTTAGTTTAGCCTTTGACCACTATCTCACTCAATGATAAGCGCTTATGTATTCGAAGATGTTGTTCAGGCTAACCTAGAGTTACTAGCTCTCAAGGACAGCTACCGGAACACACTGTTAGGTGCTTGGCGACAGATTTTCTACTTGAGGGTGGTAGCTAGCCAAGCGGGCATTCGCAAAATGCCCTACCACCATGCGAAACAGTAATATATAACGGGATGTATAGGATTCTCAGAATTTTGTCATCAAGTCATTCCGACGGTTTAAAATGTGCAGCAAAATTATTTTTTTTGCGGAGATTAACACACTATTTTCACCTCAATACAACGAGGAAAATGCTAGGTGCAAAGAAAACAATTTTTACAATGAAGTAAATTTGCCTTAATTTATAATTTAAATTAAAAGTAACAACGTAAATTGGTACTACATACCTACATACATAAAATCATGCCTCTTTCCCGTAGGGGTAGGGAGAGACCTCAGATTTTCACTTGCTACGATCCTTACATACCTCTTTCGCTTCATCTACACTCATCAATCCTTTCATACATAAGCGTGGGTTTAGGGTACTCCTGTCCTGGTCGTTTTTCAGAACGTCTTCAATTTGATTTCGGAACGTTCGCCTATTAGGTCTTCCCATTCCAACACTTCCGTTCACTTGTCCCATGTATACCTGTTTAGTCATTCTCATTTCATTCATTCTCTATACATGTCCAAACCATCTTAACATATTCTCGATTTTTGACACTACATCCTCATTTGCATACCTAGGCATGGGCTACAGTATGGAGTCCTTTAAAAAAGGTGTTAAAAGAGTCTTACAGGGTCGGCAACGCATTGGTAACGCCCCTGGTGTTGCAAATGTACATATAGGCGACGGTAACAGCTTACCATCAGGTGGGCCGTCTGCTTGTTTGCCAATTAATTACTTACATAAAAAAAACCTGAAGTGTTTCCAAGATAGTCATTCTGGTCCCCAAGGTACTTAGGCCTAGCCGAGTTTGGGGCCCACTGATAAAGTGTGTGCTACATAATAATTATATAAGATATCATCTTAATTACTTTTACGGTTTGTTATGCAACTGTCATGCAACATGTCTTTCGAATCACGGAAACGCTCAGTAGTAATGTCAATAGCGGTCACCCATCCAACTCATGACCGCCGTTACTTAACTTTGCCGATCGGTTGAGAACAGCTAAGTAAACTTCACTACGAGCGATTCAAGTAAGTAAGTAGTGTTAGTATTGAACGCGCTGCATCTCCCAGAGTTCAACCAGCGGTTCCAGAGTACAGTGCACTCCTCCCGCAGTACATTGACTCAGCACCAGCACCAGTACTTTGACAAAACAGTTATTTGTTTGCACATCCTGACCCCACTTAACGCGCACCGCTCGAAATAACGCGATGACTTGCTTGGCGCCGCGCCAAGATGCACTTATTGGTATATTTGTGCTCTTTTTACACGACAGTCCAAAAAAACACTGAACACAACTCACTCATGTAAATAATGTATTATCTATGATCTGTAAATGGTTCGCCGCTAATAATCTTCTTTTAAATAAAAAAAAGACGAACAGCCTTACTTATAAACGCTACTTAAATTTTAAGCATTACTTAGCCGCTGATTAGCAAAATTCCTTACTCATAAACGCTACATAACTTTATCCAGTTCCTAAGTACTGCTTAAATCAGCTGTCAATTTAAACACTGTCCAACCCATGTTTAAATATTTAAGTAGCAAGATGGCGCCGATATTTCGGATCAGCTGATTTAGTTACCATTGAGGTTATTGTCAAGGAGGCATACAAAACTATAAACATGACATACTCTGTAAATAAATCGTAAAAATATAGCAAGTAGAAACATACATTGGATGATGAATTAAATATTATGCGTAACCTTATTACTTTTCTTGATCTTATTGAAGAGTATACCGCAGGTACAGTTCCTGAATTTAGAATATAAGGATTGTGCTACTACTATTGGATGTATTAAAAGGCAACTTGGAAAACGATGCGCTCAATGAGTGGTGTAGGTATTTCAGTATTATATCACTATTCACGTTGATATAATATATCATATGAGTAGGTAATATAATATATCATATATTATATGAGTAGGGTGTTGCTGAACATTGGGTGGAAAACAGTTTCTACAGAAAGGTAGCGGGTATACTATACCTGCTACTAATAACGTTGGTTGTCGATTATAAAATCAAAGCCAAAACTTTTTACATTTTTGTTCTCGTGTTGTTCTATGCGTTGTTAACGAGTATTTTAAATATGTTGTTGCTTTGTATTTTGTATTGATATAGCTGAGATATATAAACTGACCCTACATAAGGGGGATATATCTCCTTAGCCTAACAATTGTAAGTATATATAATCCTTGTTAGGGTAGGACGATTCAATATTACTCTATACCTACTGTAGTAGGTCTAGAATACCGGTAAGAAGACGTAAATAATACTAGTGATTCAATTTAAAAGCAGAATTGAGCACTTATTTGCTTATTTCAGCATAGATGTCGATTCAGTTCAGCAAAAAAAAAATATTTTAGGAGTTGAAATATTCTTAATTGTATTAAGCATCTCATTTAATAGGGCGCGAGTTTATTACCAAATGGTAATAAACTGGTCCAAATTAGACGCCGGACTGTTACTGAAAATTACTATCTCATTAAAACCCCAACATCTGATCCGATCCGGGGATCGAACTCATTGTAATTTTCTTATAGCCGCGCCACGCGGTTCCACCCGCGTAGGCAATGATGATGAAAAGTAAGGAGAACCTAAACTAACTATTCTGTTATTTCATCCAAACCCTCAAGCCGTTAAAACGTGAATACATGTAGAAGACAAAAACACATACACATAAACTTAACATATATACATATAATCACGCCTGTATTCCCCGAAGGGGTAGGCAATGTTGTGTAAACACCCATGTTTCGGCCAATTGGGTTTTGGTCCCATGTAATAAGGGGCGAGCCTATTGCCATGTTTTCTCGAGCACACTAGACGAAACACAAGAACATATTACGGCCTTTATATTCCGTAAATTCATTTGATAAGCGATACCTTAAATTACACTTACTGTGATTTAAGGAATCGCTATAAAATGATTAAAAATAAACAAGGATTGGAATCTTGGGTTCATAGAAAAAAACGTAGACATTGTTTGGGATGGAAAAAGATAACTTCCAGCGGGATTTGACGGTATTCTGGAGTTACACCCGTAAATTCTGGGGTAACCCCATAATGCATTTCCAATAATGCTATGGAATAGATTGTTATTCCATAGCATAATTGGAAATTTATTAGGGCACTTTTGAATTTACCAAATTACAAAATTAAAACTCACTACAAATGTCTCCAGTACACCTAACCATATGTACAAAAATACGTACCTACAAAGAATAGATATTTTTTAACTTTTTAATTTTAATATTTTTGGCACTAGATACGTGCTTTTTGGCAATTTGGGTCTTCCATAATATCTTTTAGTTCAATGTTGGCAGTTTAAAATACTTTTGACCTCATTATCCATTGTTTAGCTAAATAGTTGCTAAGTAGCGTTTATAAGTAAGAAATATTTAAGCATTACTTAAACACTGTTTAGTTATGCATTACTTAGCAACTACATAGCGGATTTTTTATAAGTAAGGGGGTATATGTTTAAAGTTTTCTTTACCAAATGTTCCTTATGTTGAACCAAACATTAAGCTTGGCCCAGATAAACTCCCTATTGACAATGCGACAGTCTTCCTGGGAATCAAAATGGGTTCAACTTTACAGTGGGATCCACATATACATGATCTCTCCGGAAGACTTAGTTCTGCTGTATATGCAGTTCTTAGGATAAGACAGTTAACAGACGTAGCTACTGCTCGCCTGGTTTATTTCGCGTACTTCCACAGTATTATGTCGTATGGTGTATTGCTGTGGGGAACTGCTACTGAGATAGAGACAATCTTTATCCTACAAAAGCGTGCAATTCGAGCGATATATAAAATGGATCCTAGGGAATGTCTGAGGGATCTTTTTAAAGAAAATTATATTTTAACCTTACCAAGTCTGTATATATTTGAAAATATTATGTGTGTTCGTAAAAAATTTAGTAAAATTAAATTAAACAGTGACAATCACGATTACAATACTAGGAATAAAGATAAAATAGCAGTGCCAGGTTTTAGATTAGCAAAGACAAATTAAAGGTCCTTCTTAGGTAATTGTGTACGGTTTTATAATAAAGTTCCCAAACATATTACAAAGCTCACAGAAAGGAAATTCAAGTTGGACGTGAAAAACATATTGATTAAAAAATCCTACTACACAGTTTCTGATAAACGACAAAAATGCCTAGACATTTCCACCTCTGCCAAGCTATTGCCTGTCACCTACAAATTTAAACAAATATTGTAACAACTTTATTATGTAGTAAGTATGTAACACATTGTTAAAAGATGTTTAAAAGAATGGCCCCGAGTTTCTAGCCCGTTCTTCTCGCAGTGGCTCTATACAATTTATTTCCTGAACGTGGCAGTACAATGTAGAATAGTTCGATACTGAAATTTGTAATTGACCTTCATAAGAGCGTCGTAGGCGCCTAAATTGCATAAATGATTTTGACTTTGTTATTCTGATGTTTATGCTATATTATTGTAGTTTCATTTCAACACATTCAGTAGTTTTTGCGTGAAAAAAAAACAAACATCCATACATACAAACTTTCGCGTTTATAATATTAGTAAGGATAACCTTGTTTGGCAATTTATATTTTTAACACTCCAGTAACTGAAAAGTGTTTTCCTATCTTGATGATAATTTAGCTATAGACAGTGAATGACAATCAATCCCGTAAGTAGCAAAGGTCACTAAAAAATTTGTAATTTTTTACCTAATATGGAACCGACTTCAACACTCAAAAGTGTGAAATAGCTTGTCGAAGTCGGTACCATAAGCACAATATTGTGATAATAGGTACTTTTGAACCGCCATGGTACCGAGTTCGACAAGTTATTTCAAACATTTGAGTGTTGAAGTCGGTTCTATTTTTGGTAAAATTTTTATTCACCAACAAATACGAAAACGTCAATTTATAATGTTCTTTTGAAGATGTCATCAAAACAAAAAAAAAAATCTTACGGGCTGTTTTAATACGGAACACCAAAAGAGCAAAGCCCGACCCGCGCATGGTCGGCTTTTTTGTATGGTATATGACTCACACCACCATATCCTTTTTTATTGGATGGCTTTCCGCTTTATTGAACTATGCAGCTAATTCTACAAATACTATTATTACTACAATATAATACAATGCGCACAATATTATGATAGTAGGTACTTTTGCTCTATCAAATCTAATAAAACACGTATTATGTAGTCATCGAAACCCAAACTAGAAGAAGTTCACATACTTCAGATAATTATCTCCCTACGTTTCAATCATGCCAATGTTTACGATCACTTGAATAAAAGTAATCACTTAAACAAAACACCCATTCAAAACAAAAGCAACATAAAGCAAAAAAGTCTACCAATCGTGCATTGAGACTAAAATCCGGAAGCATTTCTCCACATGTCCACTCGTACAGTAGCTCTTTGTCCTCACAACGGACATTCTGTTTACTGTTCCACAGTATACGACGTAGTACAAGGCTGTGCTGTATCCAATGCTGTACCACAAATCACAGTGATAACTTGTTACCATATCGTAGTTTGTCTCAGGATATAGAGCGCAAGAGCGCTCCACCATAATAAGTATACGTTTTGTGATGTATCGAAAATAGTATTACAAAATCACGACAGAGGCTTAAAAATCTTCCATCGTTTATAATTATATGTGTTATTCTGATGTAATCTGACAATTGTGCGAATTTTCCAAAATATAAGTGTCAAGTAAAGAAAAAATCTGCCATATGCGACCTATTTAAGCTATAGGTCGCATATGGCAGATTATATTAGTGTAAAGTATCATTATAATCCATTCAGTAGTTTTTGCGTGAAAAAAAACAAACATCCATACATACAAACTTTCGCGTTTACAATATTGGTAAGGATAACCTTGTTTGCCAATTTTTAGAAGTTCTATCAAATCTAATAAAACACGTATTATGTAGTCATCGAAACCCAAACTAGAAGAAGATCACATACTTCAGTTAATTAACTGCCAACGTTTACGATCACTTGTATAAAAGTAATCACTTAAACAAAAAACAAAACAAAAGCAATCGTGCATTGAGACTAAAATCCGGAAGCATTTCTCCACATGTCCACTCGTACAGTAGCTCTTTGTCCTCACAACGGACATTCTGTTTACTGTGCCACAGTATACGTCGTAGTACAAGGCTGTGCTGTATCCAATGCTGTACCACAAATCACAGAGATAACTTGTGACCATATCGTAGTTTGTCTCAGGATATACAGCGCAAGAGCGCTCCACCATAGTAAGTACTCGTTTTGTAGTGTATCGAAAAAAGTGTTACAAAATCACGACAGAGACTTAAAAATCTTCCATTGTTTATAATTATATGTGTTATTCTGATGTAATCTGACAATTGTGCGAATTTTCCAAAATATAAGGTAAGTGTCAAGTAAATAAGAAAAAATTCTGCCATATGCGACCTATTTAAGCTATAGGTCGCATATGGCAGATTATATTATTGTAAATTCATTATAATCCATTCAGTAGTTTTTGCGTGAAAGAGTAACAAACGTCCATATACACAAACTTTTAAAATCGAAACTCGAACTAGAAGAATATCACATATTTCAGTTAATTAACTGTCTACGTTTCAATCACTTGTATCATGGATCATCTGTCTCAAACATTCTGTTTTCGTTGCTAGTCAACGACCTGCCGGACGCTGTTAGCGATGCTGATATATTTATGTACGCTGATGACGTAGCTGCAGTGGTCACAGCGACCTCTCTTAGTCAACTAGAGCAAAAACTAAACGACATCTCCTCACTACTGTCTGGGTGGTTTCAGGTGAACGGACTTTCAATTAACCTCATGAAAACCCATTTCATTCATTTCTATCTAGCAGGGTCTCCACCAAGACCTCTAGCAGTTTTTATGAATAATGTTAGGATTAAGCAAGAGGTATCTACTACTTTCCTAGGGTTTGAGTTTGATAGAGGCTTACAATAGGATAGGCACATTAATAAAGTATGTAGCAAGCTTGGGAGTGCATGTTTCGCCCTGAAAAGACTCGCCCGAGTTGTTCCCTCTGAGGTGGTACGTAGTTGCTATTTTGCGACACTGCACTCACAGCTGCAGTACGGCGCGGAGCTCTGGGGGCGGGCTGCGGACTGGTTGCGAGCATTTAGAATGCAGAAACGTGCCGTTCGAGCGATCGCAAAAATCCCACAGACTGACACCGCTCGTCCATATTTTAAGAAGTTAGGTATACTAACGCTGCCTGCAGTTATTATCTTTCAAATTCTTGTGTACGTGAAGCATAATCTTGCCTCGTATTCAAAGCACAGTGACATACACACATACAACACCTGTGGTAAGGACAAACTCGTGGGTGTAACTCGCTCGTTGACGAAGTCCACTAAGACGACGCATGGGACCAACTATATACAACAAACTACCCAAAAATATAATAGCATCACCGAATATGAGCTGTTTCAAGTTGCGATTAAAGCGCTGGCTGATCGAGCAAACGTTTTACAGCATTAAAGAATTTTATAACTGTTAAATTTAAGTTGTTAAATGACTTGACAAAGCATTACTTGTAGTAATGACATAGTTTTAGAATTTTCCGTTATAATGAATTATTATCAATTTTATATATTTTTTATTAAGTACAATATTATTTTAATGTGACATTTTATTAATGTTTATTTTAATGAAAATTACGATGTATTACAAATTAATGTATGCCTTGACGTGTAATTTTATAATTACCAGTAAATTGATTTATGATTTAAAAGTTAAACAAAAGGCCCATTCAAAACAAAAACAACAAAAAGCAAAAAGGTCTACCAATCGTGCATTGAGACTAAAATCCGGCAGCATTTCTCCACATGTCCACTCGTACAGTAGCTCTTTGTCCTCACAACGGACATTCTGTTTACTGTTCCACAGTATACGTCATAGTACAAGGCTGTGCTGTATCCAATGCTGTACCACAAATCACAGAGATACCTTGTTACCATATCGTAGTTTGTCTCAGGATATAAAGCGCAAGAGCGCTCCATCATAATAAGTATACGTTTTGTAGTGTATAAAAAAAAAATGGAACCCTGAACCCGGACTGCAACACTCAAATGTGTCCAAAAACTTGTTATAAGTCGGTACCATGATAGTTCAAAAGTATGTACCTATTATCACAATATTGTGCGCATGGTACCGACTTCGACAGGTTATTTCACACATTTGAGTGTTGTAGTCGGTTCCATTTTTTGGGCAAAAAAGTTTTTTCGCCCCTTTTAGTGACCCTTGCTACTTATGGGATCGATTGTCATTCACAGTCAAGATAGGAGATAGGAAAATACTTTTTAGTTATTGGAGTGTAACTCAAAAACGTATTTGACCGATTTTGATTAAATTTAAATGGGACCACACAGCAAACATCAGCTTTCAAATAAAAGAAAAATCATTAAAATCGGTTCACCCAGTCAAAAATTGCGACGTTACAAACATAAAAAAACATAAGTTCAAAAAGTATTACAAAATTACGACAGAGACTTAAAAATCAGCCAAAAGCTAGTCGGACTCGCGCAATATAGGTTCCGTACCATTATTTATACAACATTGGATACTATAAAAATTTTAAACTTTTTTAGACCGACTTCAAAGAAAAGAGGGGTTACTCAATTCAACAGTTTTTTTATGTTTGTTAACTTCTAACTTTTGACTGAATGAACCGATTTTGATGATACTTTTTTTATTTGAATGCTGATGCTTCCTGTGTGGTCCCATTTAAATTTCATCAAAATCAGTCTATCCGTTTTTGAGTAACATGCTAATAACTGAAAAGTGTTTTCCTATCTTGATGATATAGTCATTGACAGTGAATGACAATCGGTCCCGTTAGTAGCAAAGGTCACTAAGTGTTTTTTTTTACCTAAATTGGAACCGACTTCAACACTCAAAAGTGTGAAATAGCTTGTCGAAGTCGGTACCATGCGCACAATATTGTGATAATAGGTACTTTTGACCTATCATGGTACCGACTTCAACAAGTTATTTCACTTTTATGAGTGTTGAAGTCGGTAACATTTTCAGGTAAACATTTTTTTTTTAGTTTTCACGAAGCGTACGGAACTCTTCATGCACGAGTCCGACTCGCATTTGGCCGATTTTTAGTATTTGTTGCTATAGTAAAATACATCATCTGTGAAAATTTCAATTGTCTAGCTATCAAGTTCATGAGATACAGCTTGGTGACAGACAGACAGACGGACAGTGAAGTCTTAGTATAGGGTCGCGTTTTTACCCTTTGGATACCGAACCCAATAAATAATAGAAAGATTTAGAGCGGGATTCCCTAGGTTGGTGGGACATGGTAAATGGTAATCTATTCTGATCTACCGAGGTGAAATTGTTCAAACTTAACATTTCTTTTTTAATATGTATCCGTGGAAGACGTAAAATGAGAATGTCCCAGCCTAATTGAAGAATGGATCTCGGACTAATCCCGTATGTTTCAGAAAGTATTTTTTATACCTGATTGGTTAGCCTTAGACCACTATCTCACCTGATGGTAAGATGATGTGGTCGAAGATGTTGTTCAGGCTAACCTAGAATTACTGGCTCTAAACAACAGCTGCCGGAACACACCATCAGGTGCTTGGCGACAGATTTTCTACTTGAGGGTGGTAGCTAGCTAAACGGGCATTCGCAAAATGCCCTACCACCATGCTATAACGACTGCCATCCTAAGACGACAACCAACGCACGACGGCTTAAAGTGCCCTCCGAAGCACGTGCACGCTCAGTAGCAACGTCACTAACGGTAACCCATACAACTCATGACCACAGCGGACGTTGCTTAACTTTGCTGATCGGTAAAGAACAGCTAAGCACACTTCGCTACGAGCGCTTCAAGATATGACGGAGTTAGTGTCATGTAGCATCTCACACTAATGGCCACCCAATGGTACTGTAGGTATACCTACATTAGTATTATTATTAGTAAGTGTAGCACAAGGAAAATACTTTGACATATATATCCGAACAAAACACGGTAAATCCGGACAAGTCCTGCTTAATATAGACATAATGGTGACCCTACAGAATACGTAGAATAGACAACAGTATGTACAGAGAATAGTACAAAAAATGTAATAAACAAGTGCAATGACCTGCGACCGATGGATTGGATGTTTAGCTCAATGCGTTTAATGCCAGTAATGTGGTTACATACTTGTTTATAGATTTAGTTAGTGTCTATATAATAAATAACAGTTACCTACAGAAGACGGGAACATTTCTCGGCTAAGAAATGTGAGGGCTGTTCTTACCTTCCTACAGAATGACGTAACAGGCATCTAATAAAAAAAATAGCTAAGCGCGAGTCGAGTTTCGCTATTTTAGGGTTCCGCATTCCAACAGTCCGAAAAAGAAATAGTTTTTTTTATTAATATTGTTATGTTTGCAATAACACCTGCTGCTACATCGGATTACATTACAAAATTACAAATATACTACAGGAAAAATTTAAGTCATGCGCGGGATTCGAACCCGCGACCATCCACCCCTTTAGCCGGGGCATGCTCTAACCAATTGAGCTAACTTGACATGACCTCATAACTCAAATCTTTCCTATCGTTCTTTAACCATAGTATTGGGATGGAGCAACATCTATGGTACCACGTAGCGGGTTCGAATCCCGCACATGACTTAAATTTTTCCTATCGTATATCTGTAATTTTGTAAAATAGTTTTTTGTTGGTTTCGACAGTTTGAAAACTACAGTAAAATCGGCGTTTTCAGTATCGGTAGGTTAAAACAAAATTCTATACTAGATCTAATAGAATCATATTGGTCAGACAGGCTACAGAAGGTTGGAATAAATGGGAATACTTCGGGGTCTTTGGTAAAAATAGTAGTACCTCAAAGGTCAATTTTAGGACTTTTACTGTTTCTAACGTATACTAATCAGAAATCTTTGACAATAGGGGCAAGGCAGCAGACAGGTGAAGCCTCTCTGATTTTTATTATAGATAGAAAAATACTAACTTAAGCAAATATTGTGTTATCTACGATCTCTAAATGGTTCAAAATGGTTGCTAATAACCTCTTCTTAAATAATCGTAATAATTTTAGTTAGTTTTAATTCAACAGTGACAAGCAAAGATGAACAAATTAGAAAGAAAAGGACCTTCTTGGGTAATTGCGTCCGGTTTTATAATAAAGTTTCTGAAGATATTACAACGCTCACAGAATGAAAATTCAAGTTGCACGTGAAAAACATCATAACTTACCATCAATATTGGTCAAAGGCTTCGAGAGATGTTAGTTCCTCGATGGTCAAAGGTTAGCCTATTAGCAATAAATAACATAAAGTAACATCTAATGTACTCTCTATTTATTGAGGACTTGCTTGTATACATTGATTCAATACAATGGCGGCAATATACAGTAAACACACACATGCTTACCTACTTACAGTATGTAAACCTAATAGGATTAAACATCCGACTGTCTTTATAATCAATATCAATGTCACGCGATGTTATTATTGATCACATTTCCAAGGAAAACAATTACGCTAAATTTCAGCTGATGAAATGGCAATTTGATTGATTAACTCATTGGAATCATCGATATTGATAACAATAGAATTTCATTCATAAATAGACCAGTGGTCCTTATGATGCCAATGCGTCAAAGTGGCTTTGAAGCAGTGATGGCTCAGTGGCAATGGGTATGGACTGCCGCGGAGCAGGTCCATGGTTCGAATCCCGCCACGGGCTTGAGCTTAAAAAATCTGTTTATAAAATATGGTAAGTGACCCTCATCACTGAATTCTATTGCTGATAGGTAAGCCTTTGAACACAATCTCACCTGATGGTAAGTGATAATGTTGTCGAAGGTGTCAACAGGTTTATAAACTAGAATTACTGGCTCTCAAGGACTGTTGCCGGAAGACGCTGATAGGTGCTTAGCGACAGATTTTCTACTTGAAGGTGCCGAGCATTCGCAAAATGCCCTTACACCATGCGATGAAGCTCAAGCCGGGGGTGGGGATCGAAGCATGAGCCTGCGGCACGGCAGGCCGTAGATATTACCGCTCTACTATCATTGCTTCATAAAAAAACTAAATATTTTGCGCTGCTTGAAGTTTGCTTAGCTGTTCTAAATCGATCAGCACAAGTTAAGCAACATCCGCCGCGGTCATGAGTTGGATGGGTGACCGCTAGTGACATTACTGAGCGTGCACGTGCTTCGGAGGGCACCCGTCGGTCCCGTTTGTTGTCTTAGGATGGCAGTCGTTAAAGTATGCTGTTAGGGCATTTTTCGATTGCCCGCCTGGCTAGCTACCACCCTCAAGTATAAAATCTGTCGCCAAGCACCTAACGGTGTGTTCCGCCAGCTGTCCTTGAGAGTAATTCTATACGTTAGGCTGAACAACATCTCAGACCACATCATCATATCACATCAATTTACCATCAGGTGAGATAGTGGTCAATGGCATCAGGCATTAAAAATACTACAAAATAAACTCCTTATTATTTGTAGTTTCAGTTTAATCAAAATAAAACATAATCCGAATAAGTTATACCAGTGACTAGTTATGTATAATATGGCCGCATTTACTAAATTATGGCCGCATTAACTAAAATATGGCAATCACCGCACGCTCTACGCACAAAAATAAGTTGGTAATCCGTCGGTTTGCGGCTCATTCCTCACATAGCACAGCGAAGCCGGACTAAGCACGATTTATTTTTAAACACAATGTCAGGCGCGCGTCTTGGACGGTTTTAGATATCCCAATATGGCGAAACGAGGCGCGATATGTCTGCAATCTGGAACTGGGATTTTATATGGTGGTAGGGCTTTTCTTTCGCCTAGCCCAGCTAAGCACAGTAGTTTTTTAATCGACTTTCAAAGGGTCGCGTATCTTTTATTTTTATAACCACGCATAACTTTTTACAGAGTAGTCAGATTTTGATAGTTATTTTTTATTGGAAAGGGTATACCTCCGAGATGGTCCCATATAAATTTCATCAAAATCGGTTGAGTAGTTTGTAGTTTTCAAGCAGTGATGGTTCAGTGGCATTGGTTATGGACTGCCGCGCATCAGGTCCATAGTTCGAATCCCGCCGCGGGCTTGAGCTTCATCGCATGGTGGAAGGGTATTTTGCGAATGCCCGCCTGGCTAGCGACCACCCTCAAGTAGAAAAATCTGTCGCTATCTAACGGTGTGTTCCGGCAGCTGTCCTTGAGAGCCAGTAATTCTAGGTTAAGCCTGTTAACACCTTCGACCACATCATCACTTGCCAAGAGGTGAGATTGTGATCAAAGGCTTACCTATCAGCAATAAAAAAAACTAACCTCTGCCTACATAGGTAGCTAGAGAGCGGGCATACGCAAAATGCCCTTCCACCATGCGGTGAAGCTCAAGCCAGCAGCGGTAAGGATCGAACCACGGATTTAGGAAGGGGATATTTTGCGGCGGAAAATCTGTCGCCAAGCACCTAACGGTGTGTTCCGGCAGCAGTCTTTGAGAGCCAGTGAATTTACAGGCACATGAGACTTAAGACCTATGTCTCAATGTGACGGGCGCAGTGCAATGCGTGACTTGTGATGAAATACATCTGTTATAGGCAGAGGTTAGTACGCTTAACATCAGGTGGGCCTCGAGCTTGTTCCGTCACAATAACATAAAAAAAATAATAAAAAAAATGGCGTTCGGCATTTATTCTACTGATTTGCATGTCGCAGTTTTTTAATCAGCAATCTATCAGCAATAAATACTTTAGAAAACAAAATAAATAAAAATGTGATAATAACAAATATTTTTAAATATTTTATGAAAACATCAAATTAATATTTTAATAAAACACTTAAAATATATAAAAATATATCTAGTGACAATTCCGCCTAATGTTCCTGCTAAGCCGACAAACGCCACGAAGAATTCTCGATCGTGCGCTCATAGAGTCAAGACCTCCTGAGGATGCTTCGTGTAGAAGCGAAACGCGTCGGCTTAGCAGGAAAATTGGGCGGAATTGTCACTAGATATATTTTTATATTTTTAAGTGTTTTATTAATATATTAATTTGATGTTTTCTTAAAATATTTTCTAAATATTTGTTATTATTAAATATTGATTTCCGCAAAGTAACGACTGAATCTATTCATTAAAAATATGTGCATATTTTCAGTCGGGTTTTTTTTTAACTAATTAATACTTGTTTACATATTTATTCGTATCGAGTAGTAGCTACACGTAAGGAGTGCCACAATTTATCCTGTTCATTTATTTATCTACATACACCGAAGCAAACAGGAAATACTAATACTTGGTATAATTTTATTAATTTACCGCAACAAATATTGATTATAAATGGTATGTACTACCTTAATCCGAGCAGATAAGTGATGAATGAATTAATATTAGTATATGATTTAATTATATTCAAATAAGTACTTAAACATAATATATTTAGCTGATAGAATTTATTTACCATTACTTCAACCTCATTTAAACTTGCTCGCGCTTGGTCGATGCGACGCGTGATCAAAATGCTGGCACCTATTTGGCTCAAGGAATAAGCATTGCATTTCAACGAGGCAAAAAACGTCTGACTTATTTTTATTCCTATAGTATGGAATCGAATCCAGGAGCTGATCGACGCTAACTTCCACTGCACTGTTGTATCTTGTAGAGTGAGTGAACCGGATCACTTAAGCGGCATGTAGGTGGGGTTCATCGACCCGCGGATTACCTCATTGGATTAGAAACACATAAATCTACATAAAATTACAAATAATGAATGTCTGTCCGACTGTCTCTGCTTTCATTGGACGTGGGATTTCAGAAAGTAACACTAAAAATTTCGAAAATAAATAATCAAATGTTGCTTCGGTACCTCTCTGCTTTGCTATGTTTTATTAGTCTATGTTTTGGTAGATATAGAATTACAAATATTTATTTATTTAAAAAAGGTTGATTTTATGAATAGATAAATATTTTAAGGCGAAAGCTGTCTTCAGCGGGAAATTCTAAATTTGAATATATATTTTAGTTTAGTTGCTAAATCATCTGGCTACGTTGTAAAAACTAAAAAACTTTTTTACCAATAAATAAAACCAACTTCATCACTCCAATGTGTTAAATGACTTGTTGAAGTCGGTACCATGATGGTTCAAAAGTACATATTATCACAATACATGGTACATGGTACCGACTTCGACAAGTTATTTCACACATTTGAGTGTTGAAGTCGGATCCATTTTGTGGTAAAATAAAAATTGTCGCCCTTTTTTAGTGACCCTTGCTACTTATGGGATCGATTGTCATTCACTGTCAATGACTATATCATCAAGATAGGAAAATACTTTTCAGTTATTGGAGTGTAACTCAAAAAACGGCTTGACCGACTTTGATGAAATTTAAATGGGACCAAACGGCAAGCATCTGCTTTCAAATAAAAATGAATCATCTAAATCGGTTTACCCAGTCAAAAGTTCTGAGGTAACAAACATAAAAATAAATACAGATTAATTGAGTACCACCTCCTTTTTTTGGAAGTCAGTCAAAAAAAAAATATAATAAATAATTGATCACGTAAAACGCGAGATTCGGGGAAGAGTTTTTGCAATATCTAATACATTTTTTAAATATATAGAATTAGTTACGTTTCTATATAACGGGTAATCGTTATTTTTAATATTTATAACGATTTCGGAGCAATTTATAGAACCATGTGCATTGGTGTGTAAGTAATGCCTGTCCAAGATAATACGAGCAATCTATATATATACTCTATATCTATACTTATATTATAAAGAGGAAAGATTTGTATTTTTATATTTTTGAATAAACTTAAAAACTACTGGACCGATTTCAAATTATTTCACCATCAGTATTCTACACTATTCCTAGTAACATAGGCTATAGAATATTTTCAAAAACTTAGGGATCCGTATGAAAACTTCAATAACCAAAATGTGAAAAAAAAAAAAAAAAAACCGTTTTACGCTGCGGAAATTGTTGATAAGTGAAAACAGAATAAAGTGATGTACTACAATTTTATAGAGGAAATCAATATCTACAAAAAAGTCCGCAATATGGTATTGCGGACTTTTTTGTTTTGTGTCTATCTACTACAGTTATGCCACCATAGACATAGAATTTTTTCGCTAATCCTAAGCCTATGTATGCCACAATAACTACTTTTAATGTGTTTCAATTTATATTTTTTGTTAAATGCCCGTACAAAGCCTTAGCAGGCCTCTAGTATTATATACAAGGTGTCCCAAGAAGTAGTGATATACTGAAGCTGGGAGGTAGAGGACCTAGAGGGCTATATGAATCACCCCCATGTATGTTCCGCGACACGTTCACAACTTAAAAGTTCCCTTGAAGTTGTGAACATACTGGGTAATTTTATCTTTCTTGTAATGTTTTTTTATTCCATTTAAAGATCTAACGATAGCAAATGTTTTGTTGTTGTTTTTAATTGTTGTTAGTTTTGTTAAAATTAAAAAGAAGTTTAATTAAGAAGAAGTTTTTTTTTTTATTTCCATTAAATTAGAATCTACTGTATTGACACCTTTTAATAATCTATTATTGCCCAGCGAGTATAGTATAGAAAACCACTATGTCCTAGTTATGAATGAAATTCTATTGTTATCATTATCGCCGATTCCAATGGGTTAAATTAGGGCACAAAATGGCTTCTCAGACATTGCGTATAACCGGTAGAGGATGAAAAATAATAAATATTTTTAAAATATTTTACGAAATCATTAAATTAATATTTTAATAAAACACTTAAAAAATATAAAAATAAGATCGAGAAATTTCTCGATCGTGCGCTCGTAGAGTCAAGACCTCCTGAGGATGCTTCGTGTAGAAGCGCAACGCGTCGAAAATTCTTCCGGTTTGGCTGCGTGGCGTATGTGACGTCACGTCGGCTTAGCAGGAAAATTGGGCGGAATTGTCACTAGATATATTTTTTAAGTGTTTTATTAAAATATTAATTTGATGTTTTCGTAAAATATTTTAAAAATATTTGTTATTATTAAATATGGATTTCCGCAAAGTAACGCCTGAATCTATTCATTATCGGCAGAGGATTGTTGAAATCTTAAGAATCTTAAGAAGATCATTTGGAACTCAGAAGATTTTAAGTAGGTATCATATAAGGAAAAAATTAATTCATGTGCGGGACAATAATAAAATATTTTTTCCCCTCGTTGTTATCCGCGGAGCATGCGTTATTGCAAAAATAAAAATATTAAAATGATTTTACTATTTTGTAGGTAGAGGACCTAAGAAACGATGAGTTACGAGTACATTAATAGGTAGTTATGATTTATTGCAGATTATATGTGATTCCCCCGTGGGGTGCAGGGATAGCATTGCATCCCCCCATGTCTTCTTGCAGGAATCGTAAAACACGACGAAGGGAGAATATACCAGAAAGTGAACAGCAACGCCTTCTCAAGAACTGCCATCGTCAACTACGAACCCCAAGACGCCGCCCAAACATGGCGATTATGGCAAATACCTATGTAATTCTTTCACACTTGTACTCGAACTAGTCATGTAGAGTCGAGTCCTGAGACTTTGACTCAGCGACCCATGACGCGGTCATGAACTTCATCCATTCATTAGAACAAAACCTGTTAGAATTTCGATAAAAACTCTTCTCTATCTGTAAAAAGTTGTTTGATAAAATGAGGTTGAAATACTATAGAACGACTTCCCACACTGACTTGTTTTTTGTGATTATTTTATGACATATTTGACGTATTTACGTAATTATACTGTACTTTATCACCCGGATAGTCCACTGGTGAACACAGCCTCCCCCAATATGGGGGGTTTCCCATAATCCCTTCGCTTGGCAGGCGGCTTGGGGATCACAGTGTGAGACATTAGTTCCTCAGAAAGTGCTGCTGCCTAGTGCCACAAGTCACGAATTGCACTGCGCCCGTCACCTTGAGATATAGTTGTTAAGTCTCATGTGCCTGTAATTTCACTGGCTCTCAAGGACTGCCGGAACACACCGTTAGTGCTAGGCAACAGATTTTCTACTTGAGGGTGGTAGCTAGCCAGACGGGCAATGGCAAAATACCCTACCACCATGCAATGTTTCATAGTTTTGCTCGTAGTGAATTTTGTTCTACTTCTTCGGTTCCATTGGTAATTTTTTACTATAATGTACTGAGTAGTCGAATAGGGTTGTTGACTTGTTTTTTTAAAGTATGTTAAATTATTTAGAACACTGAAATATACACCTAGCATTTTAAATTTTTTTTTAGGAGTCCTGAAATACTAGAAATCCATCTTTTTATTTCAACTTTTAAAATTGGCGCTAAAACATCATTCAATGGCGGCCTGTATGCTTATGACGTCACTAGGGCAAAAACAAATAGTGCTGAAATGTAATACGTTTTGCTTGCTTGTTGTAGTGTCGTGCGTAATCGATTATACAGGTTGTTCGGCAGATCGTGTACCATAGTGTAGGGGTGTATGTAGACTGAATAAAACAATCACAGACCCAACACAGTTTGAAGCACGGATACATGAGTGGCAGCATTATCAATTATTTTTTATACATGGTAATTAAACAACTTTAATCGGTTCAAAATCACTATTTTATTCAACATTTTTGTAATCCCGAAATGTAAACACTTTCAAGTGATCGAGACAATGGCGTGCAGTGACATCGGAATAAATATAATGATAAATATAAGCTTTTCCAACTGTTTAAAGTTGTTGTATTACTATGAGTAATAATTGCAAAATGTTTCCATAGATTCTTGTTCCGAGTTTGGGTTTTATTATCTATGCTGATCTTTGATCAAATCTCACGGCGAAATATGATCATAGATGAATGAGTCAAATGTACGTATTACACTATTAAATATATGGGATCCAATGGATTTGATAGTGAAATAGGGGCCTAAGTAGTAAATCGATAGTGATGCGACATTTTGTAGGTTGCTTGCTATTAGCAATTACTAATGTCAATTGTCACTGTCAAAACCTTTGGAAGCAAACTCTCATGATTACTATTACCTTTTCTGTGGCTTTGTTTTGTCCTTATGACACCATTTCCGCCTTTACTTCCTTTTGAGATCACGTGACTTAAAGAAAATTTAAACACATTTTGTTTATTCAAAATAAAGGTAATCCAATGCAGAATAAATAATTTGTTAATTTCATCGAGTTATGTGCTCCAACTACTATCATGTTAACGTTACACTGTATTTTATTTTAGACTGTGTCAACTACCCTATTGAACTTACTACTATTCGCGTGAGGTGTCGGGTTAGAATTGCAACTCCCCATATCATCCCGTGGGTGTCGTAAGAGGTGACTAAGGGAAAAATACTGGAAGGTGAGCAGCAACGCCTTCTGAGGAATTGCCATCTTACACTGCGATCTCCAAGCCGCCTGCCAAGCGTGGGGATTATGGCATAAACTCCCTTAATAGGCGAGGCGGAGGCTGTGCTCAGCAGTGGACGATCCGGTTAATACAGTACAGTACTGTTCGCGTAATGGTTTTTTTAAGGTTCCGTTGTTCGTTCAACCGATAACTTAAGAGCTAGGTATCTGTTTGTCGTTTGAAATTTTCACCGAATGTGTGTTTGTATGGCAGATAGCTTAACAAATAATAATGTTAACGAAGATATTTTACTATACTGTATCAGCCAGATTGTCCGTTGCTGAACACAGCCTTCAGAGGGGGTTTGCCCTAATCCCTACGCTTGGCAGGCGTCTTGGGTATCGCAATTTAAGATATCAGTTCCTCAGAAAGCGCTGCTGACCGCCTTCCGATATTTTCCTTTTAGTCGCCACTTACGACACCCACAGGTAGCAATGGGGGGATGACACTAGTCCGGCACCCCACGGGGAAATTCACTATATTTTACTAAAAAAGTGTAGTCAAAACGGCCCTATACTATCCTACTAATAATAATCATAGACAAATGTACATACTTGTCTATGAAATAATGAGTCACGATCGTGATTGTTGTTTTTTTACTTTAATGTGAAAGTCTAGACTTTCACTGCTCTGTGTCACTATAATGTCTGGATCTCACGGTTAATTTCGCTTGACTATTAATTATTGTTGGTTATCTGTTGCAAATCACTCTACTTTTCCACGTTCTCCTGATGGTGGAGCAAGGAACGGAAGAAATACCAGTCAGGTACTAGATTGTGCTAATATGTACTATAATGATAAAAGCAACTTTTTTTTTATGCCTGATATGTTAGCCTTTGACCACTATCTCACCTGATGGTAAGTGATGATGTGGTCGAAGATGTTGTTCAGGCTAACCTAGAAGTACTGGCTCTCAAGGACAACTTATTATTACTCCAGACCTATTATGCAAAATCTACTGTAATTTTGAAACATTTATTTGCGGTCGGGTGTAAAGTTTTAGTACTAGCCAATTTTTGAAGCAATGATGGCTCAGTGGCATTGGCTATGGACTGCCGTGCAGCAGGTCTATGGTTCGAAAACCGCCGCGGGCTTGAGCTTTACAGCATGGTGGAAGGGCATTTTGGGAATACCCGCCTGGCTAGCTATACCATCCTCAAGTAGAAAATCTGTCGCCAAGCACCTAACCGACTCACTGAGAGCCAGTTAATTACAGGAACATGATACTTAACAACTTTACGTCTCAGTGTGACGGACGCAGTGCAATTCGTCGTTGACGAAATGCACCTGTTATAGGCAGAGGTTAGTCCACTTAACATCAGGTAGGCCTCGGGCTTGTTCCGTCACAATAACATTAAAAAAAATTCTAAGTGTATTTTATTGTAGATTAGTGGTGTGCAGCTGGAGACGCGACTTTAAATATATACACGCCATTGTACAATGTGGTTTAAACTCTGTCAGTTTCCGAATGTATGGGGAGTGTGAATTATGTATTTTACTAATATTTCAAAAAGTAGAGCATCGTTTGCGCTCTACCAAACGGGAAGCGATCGGGGATCACTGCCCGCGTATTGAAACTCTGTGAGCTGTAGACATTGCGACTTATAGTACCACCAACTTAACTGTGCAGTTCTCGAGGGCGCTATTGGTCAAGGAAATCAACTACAAACTGTCATAATTTGAGACTTTGTAGTTCTTTTTTCTGCCGCCTGAACAGATAAGTTGGTCGAACTGTAAGTATGTTTTTTATACAATTCCGAAATATACCCACGATACAGTTTAAAATAAATAACATAGCTTTGTATTTATCGAAACAGTTCACAAAATTTCACGCGAATTAGTTGAGAAATGCGACCTGTATAGATGCCGAAAATCCGGCCTACATATTTTTTTTAACCAAACTGAAACGGAGACGCTTCACTCTCACTTCGAGCATGCTATAGGTAATTAATTATATGTACTTTCATGCTGCTTACGTACAGTATGAGATAATGGCATGATGGAGGGCAGGACTTATATTCAAAATACCAACTATACTATTTTTACTTTACTATTAATGATGAGATTTTTCTCCCATTTCTTCCGCTTGATGGTAAGCGTCTGGTCTATCCATTACGATGCAGTGTCACCGTCTTCGTTACACATGACACTGCAGTCTGCACTGCGTTGACTCCGAGACGTTAGTTTACGTTCCCAGTAATTTCACTTGCGTGTGTCCTTCCGTAACTCAGTAGTATTTGCATTGAACGCTAATGACACCTACTGATTCAAGGCATTATATGACACCACGGTGGTACTATGGTTGCCAGACGTCCGGGAAATCCGGTACAGTCCCGGAATGTGGTGTCTTGTCCCGGGTCCAGTAAATTCGCTCTACTGTCCCGGAATTGACGAGTATTAGGTTTTTCACAGGACACAATAACAGTAAACAAAATCCCCCCAGTCCTTCGAAATTGCTGTACCTACCACAGTTCTACTTAGATAAGTACATGTGTTTGGTGTACTTACGCACTTTTTCAAGTACATAATACACAGGTATCTGCTAGGCAAGCATGTTCCACCGTCGACCACGTCATCACTTTCCATCAGGTAAGACTGAGGTAAATTGCTCATCTAAATTTAAAAAAAAACTTAAGCTCATAATATTAATTTTCTTTCAAACCCCAGAAATGTCCAGGAATTGGTATACGTTGATCTGGCAACCTTAAGTGGTACCCATCAAGATGAACTGTTGCTAAGAGTCCTACCACCTGGTGAAGATTACGTGTTCAAATAATGAAATATAAAATAAAATCTGTTCTATTTTATCGAGATTGCAACCCCAAATGTACATTACTATATCTTCAGTAGCTACTTACTCATTATTTTCTTATTTTGTAAAGTACCAAGTAAATACCTACCAATCGGTATCCTTATTTACAGGACATTTATCTATACTTAGAATAAATTGTTTGTGTAAAACACATAGGTAACCACTTAGGGAAGACTTACTAGGTACTGTAATAAAAAAAATATTATAGCACTCATTAAACAGACTCTTAGCACAGTAGATACTTATAATACCTGTATTATTGTGATCTTAGCAATTAGATATTTAGCATACCATCTATGTTGTGGCAGACGGGCTGATAACGGAACCGGATATAGGTACCTAGGTATATTTTAGCAGATTGATTTAGTCTTGATCTTTTGAAACCAAACTTCAAAAGTATAAATTGTCAAAAATCTCTTTTCAATAAGTTAAGTGGGTACCTACTTAACTTATTGAAAAGAGATTTTTTTACTAGATTTTGCGCAATTCATACGTATCACTACGTAATTTAATTAGGTCCCAACGTAAAGATTCCACACTCCTATTACCGACAACTCGATCAAATTCTATTTACCCAATACGTGATTTCCCGCCAACTCATTCCTGAAAACGGGAACGCAGGAAATCGCATCAGTCGGCGTTTCCAGACGTGTGTGCATCATGAATACCTATCTATCTACACCTACTGCACCCAGACGTTTGTAGGTATAGGTCTCTCCCTAACTCTATATCAGCCTAAATTGTATGTCCCGAGGTTTATGAGGATTTAAAAATAGATTTAGATGACTGCACAACTTGATTATATTTGTCCAAAAATTAACATACATGAAGAAATTTTATTTTAAGGTTCTAATAATATATTTACTAAAACAATATGTGATTCAGATACATTACAAACATTAACTTACTTTTTTGGGCCCATTCTGCACAATGGTCTCGTATTCCAAACCTTCGGACATCATTTTCACAGTATAAAAAACACACAGCAAAATATTCACTACTTAAAATTTTAACTCTAGTTAAAATTTTCAGTGTCTCCTGGTTAGAATAATTCACTATATTGTAGGTAGTTGCAGGCGTTAAATATCCAGCGGAGCGTTCGTTCCTTTAACAAACCGGCACTAAACGCTTTGGCAAGTTAAATCACAGCCAATATACAATTTATGACAATAACGCGTAAGTGAAAATAATCGTAGTGCCGGTGACTGGCACGGTTGCAACAACAGATATCACGCCCAGCCTCCCTCGCTCTCTACTTCTCCAGTGAGTGTGCATACCTATGTATAAAAACCTATAGAAAGTAGGCAGGTTTCCATACTTACCTACCACTACGTATGTCAGCAAGTGCGGCTTTGCTACGTCGAATATACATTTTTCTATAAGGTTTACGTTCTGTTGTACGTAACTTAAAAGAAATATTTGATTCGGCATAAATGGCATAAAGTATAATATACTTTATGCCAGCATACTAGCATGCATGCCAGCATATATTTTAAAAACAGAAATTTATGTTGTAGTCACCCCCGGGCTATAATGGGCGTTCCCTTGCCCAAAATCCGGTGAAGCTGTACGACCGAAAGAATAGAGCGGTAGAGAATCTAAGTCGAACCTAAAAAAAAAAATAGTTGTAGTCTCTGAATGAACTGATGTCAGTCAGTGTCAAATATTTGGTTTATTGACAAAATTATTACTACATTCGCTTGGAATTCTTGAAAAATAAACGTAAATATAGTATTGTGTGTTTATAAAAATAATAGATATTTTTTATAAATGGTAACAGATTATTGTTGGTTATTTTTTATAAAAATACAGGTTATATATTAAATACAGGTTAACGTATAAAAATGTGTGATAATTTGAAGATATTGAAACAAGGTGCTGAAGCTAAGCTGTTTATTTGCAACTACCTCGGCCGCCCAACACTCATAAAGGAGAGATTCAAGAAGCACTACCGGCACCCAGATCTAGACACGTCAATTACTAAAGAACGCATAAAAAACGAAGCGAGATCAATAGTTCGATGTAAAAATATCGGAGTGAGAACACCAGCGTTATATCTCGTTGATTTTGATCGCAGACGCATTTACATGGAGCATTTCGAAAATTCTTTCACTGTTAAAGATTTTATTATCAACACAATGAGAACCTCGGCTAACTCTGATAGCCTGAACAACATTGCGAAGATGATTGGTGAAACTGTGAGAAAAATGCATGAGAACAACATTATACATGGAGATTTGACCACTTCTAATATGCTACTAGTATATAAAACTCAAATTAGTGATTTCAATAGCTTCGACTTAGCGATGATTGACTTTGGATTATCATATATTGACTCAAGTACAGAGGATAAAGGCGTAGATTTGTATGTCTTAGAAAGAGCACTTATAAGTACCCATAATGATGTACCAGACTTATTTCCTAAGATTCTAGATGCATACAAAAGTTATAGTAAGAATAATGTTCAAGAGATCATAAATAAATTTGAAGAAGTTAGAGCAAGAGGAAGGAAGAGGACTATGGTTGGATAGTTATATATAATAAAATATTTGGTTTTACATCAATTTTGTATTCTTGTGTGATTTAAGGTATTATATTAAGTAGAGGTTTAAATAAAGGCGGTCAGCTTATTTCATTTTCATTTCAACAATCAGTAGGTATTCTACAAGTAAAAACATATTGTCATACCTACAATTAACTGTTAATTCCCTTTAAATCTATACTTTAGCTGCATTTGAACATCGGTGATTTGTTACTAGTGATTTGAGACTTGTCAGTTACTTGAGGTAACATCAAATAAATGAACTGTTTTTTTTTCCATACAAGCATTAAGTAACTAGAGGTCATATTGTTTCCTGCCTCCTTACACCCATTTTTTAATGATGAAAATCAATTCCAAAACTTGGATTATATTATGCAAAAAAGGTTCATGCTTCTCAAATAGTAATTTTTGGAGTAACATCTGCTAAGCAGATATACTTACCAATATTTAGGGATTTGAAATTGCCACCATCCATCCCTTGGTCCCGGCTGGACCTACCCTGCCAATTTGAGCTAACTTCTAGGTTAGCCTGAACAACATCTTCGACCACATCATCACTTACCATCAGGTAAGATAGTGGTCAAAGGCTAACCAATCAGGAATAAAAGTACAACACTATGGAACAATATGTTCGAAACCTGCTTATGGTTCAAACTTTTCCTTATGTTTTATTTCTGTTAGGTTCACACTTTTAATTTCAAGAAATATATTCTTTTACTAGGAATAACTAAATTGTGCATTAAATGGACTATCAAATGACAAGTGAGTACCTTTTACCTGACAGGGGAAAATGCTCACCCTGTTTTGCATCATACCTGTTTTTCTAACAGAGTGAATTGAAGCAATGATGGCTCAGTAGCATTGGCTGTGGACTTCCGCGCAGCAGGTCCATGGTTCAAATTTGATACAAATCATATATATTTCGTTGTGCGGTTCGTTTTGAGCTATTGGTACCAATAGCACGTTTCCGGCTGGTCCGGATTGTGAAAAGGGTACCAAATTTTTGCAGGGAAAAGCTAGTCTTTTTGATCAGTGGTATAGGTGTGATGAGTTAAGCTCAATTAATGTTAAGGGTGCTTACCATTTGAAGTTAAATTCGCAAAAACGAACACACCCCCAAAAAGTTATTCCACATGGGTCTTGGCGTTATTTTCGCCATAAACGCTACATCTAATGTCAGAAGTGGCAAATTTTAGTGGCATTCTTAGCGTTTTTATCCTAAATGGAACAGGGGAGAACAGTCACAAACGATCACAGTGATCACAACCATAGGCGCAGAATGTGATCAAAATTATCGAAAATAACGTTATTAGCGTCAAATGGAATATACCCTAGGTATGCATTCCAACGTAAGCCAGAAATGGCGAACGTCTGTGGTTCATTATTTCATTGGCAAAATTTTAAGTCCTAACCCGTAAGTAAAATTATCAGCGTCTTAGTAAAAATCAGTTCTGAAAATCGTTCCTCATTTGGCACTAAATTTCGTAATTCGAACCAGACAAATATGTAACCTTAAGCTACCTCCTTAGCGTTTGACTAATTTTGAACAATATGCACTGCAAAAGTGTACGATTTTTCAATTGTTCTATTGAATTTCCAATAATCGGATTTTTGATCGGGTTGGAGTTCGGTTTGCAAAATTTAGCAGGTAGTAGGTACGAGGGAGGTGTCACTCTGCAGTTTAGATGCGTTCGGCCAGCCCACCTTTTAGGCAGGCGTAGTGGCAGTAGGTTGACTACTCTCAGCTCACACGCTAGCTACGTCGCGCGTAAGAATGCATCTTTTCTGTAATATTTGGATGGAACGGTGATTTTATACGTTTGATATCATCGATGAGGTTACCAAACAGTACTTATCGTACTCAAAGCCACGCGCACAGACACCATGCCAATAATACTCTAAGTATAAAATAAAATGGTCCAAATTGTCTTGCGTACAAATCTGTGGGCTGTGGCTCAACTGTCACAACATTAGAACAATGAACATTTTAAATGTGTTTACAGATCAACATTATCTCCCTCAAATACGGTGATTTATTTGAGTACGTAAGGAGGTTATATGACTCTTTAGATGGTAGGATGACGTCTTGACATAAACGCGCTTTTGCTTGGTCTGAATTGATTGTAAGACTAATGTCTGTTAAAGTATCTATACTTGACACAATTTTACAAATAATCTAGTGTACTATAAGATAGAGAAGCATTATGTATATAAAATTATGTCGTATGTACTTTTAGCGTGAAACGGACTAACCATGATACTCTGAGCATCGTTAGCACTGTTGGCATAAAACGAACTGTACCCCCAAATTTAATTGAATCATATCATCTGTCATTGTCAGTAACTCAAAATGTCAAAATCTTCACAACCTAATTCTTCCTAATCCTAACATACATAACCTCTAAATAATTCAAAACATCTCTAATCTTTAATTAATGAGACTGCAAGCGTTATAATTTATTATTAAAATGAAGCGACATCTGATCAGCTTTTCGAGACAGTTGCCACAAAACCATCATCGTAAGCCCAACATGAAATTGTTCATTATTCTGAGTAGTATCTATTCTTAAAGATTGTTTAATTACTATATATTTTGTAGGATATCTGAGCACGAAAGAGTCCATAGAGCGGCGTAATCATCTGTTCAAATTAGAGAAGAAACGCCAGGTAGAAAATGTTGGACGAATTGAGAAGATTGAAGTTCAGTACAAGGGTGTTCCTAAAGACTGTACACTGGTTATGAATAAAGACATTTCTACTCCTCATGACTGCGCTAGACGTAAGTAAACTCTACCTATATTATATTGACTATATTAGCTTTGTTTTATAACCCTTACCCAGTGGACTGTGCTTAAAGGGTTGGTGCATCTGTCGATGCATTTTCCAATTTATCACCCCAAAAAAGATTTTAGGCCAAATATTTTAGAAGTAGTTACGAGATAAAAATAACGCGTTTTTGGTTATGTTCTGGCATCTTCCAAACATTCTGCTAGTGGAGTATTGTGTTCCAGGCAAAATCCCTAGAAAAGCCTAAGTAATTTTTATTTAAGTTATTTTGTAAACGGTACTTTAGGGGAAAAACACACTAATATCTGACCATTGGGAATTAAAGTGTATAACAAAAATACTGAATACAAGTATGAAATTATTATTTCCACAGGCTTCTTATAAAACTATTTTAGATTGCTTTCTTTTTTGTCATTAAGTGCATTTAAACTCAATTGTGCAAATGGTAAGAGCAATATTAAACTCTAGTATGGGCCACACTGTCAGTTAAGTCATAATAAGATGTATATTTTATTTGCATACTAATAATAATCCCTTTATTCTGAATTTAAATAATTTTGTGTACAGTGATATTTTTTCTTTTTAAGAATATTGCATAATTCTGTGTGCTTCTTGGCATATACCTCCTATAGTTTTTTGCATTGAGTTCTATCTCTTGCAACTTGTCTCCAGTGGTGTCCAGCCATTATCCTCAGGTTGTTTGTCCATCTCACTTGTCCTCTATTGCGTTTGCTATCTCTGGGGCACCAGTCAGAGAGGGTTGTACTCCACTTTCCCGTCATGTTTCTAATCATATCATTCCATACCTGCAAGCCAATTTAACTTTTCACAAAAATTTTTACACAAAATTTTGCGTTTTCCTCATTTATCAACACACTTTTGTGTAGTCCTCTATTATCAACACACCCTTACATATTCCTCATTTATCAAAGCACTTTTCATTTGATTTTACAATTATTTCAGATCTAAGTGAATGGCATATAGAAAGCAGTGCTCTCGCCCTGCTCGATGGCACAGTTTATTGGGATATGCATAGGCCTCTCACAGAGAACTGCGTGTTGGAAGTAAGTATATTTTGTCATACTTAATATAGTCAGGCCCTGAGCAGTTCCAGCATGGAATTGCACCCACCCATATCTACCTGTGGTAGTTGTAAGAAACAAAGAAGGAAATAATTCCAGAAGGTGGGCAGCTCCATCTCGAGAACTGCCATCCTGATTATAGGAAACCCCACCTTTAATGTGAGAGGCTGTGTTCAGCAGCGGACAATGCGGCTGTAACAACATACAGTAACTTCATGGATACACATATTTATTTATAACAAATGTGTATCTATTCTAAAGTATATTCATTGATAATTCTGCCATAATTTCCTTTTGTAGGTACACTAATGTGACGTCAGAAATGCCACATAACCCAGGCGGAAAGATTTTCGACGCATTTCGAATCTTTCCAAAGCAACTTTAGGCTTATTAGGATGTATTGAATCCTCTATTTTACTGAATAAAAAAAATATATGATGAATTGTTACGTTAGTTCTTTTATCACATTCACCCAGTAATTTCAGACGAGCGAAGGTGCCCTTCGCGCCCGAACTCAGTAGTGTTTACACACTGTTTGGAGACACTGCGGGGGTATTCCCACAAAGACGGACTCTTGAGGACTACTACCTGGTATAATTCAATATTACATTCCTCTTGCAGCTACAAAATTTTGCCGTAGCAGAGCCACAGCAGGTGAACAAGGCATTCTGGCGGACATGCTCGATGCTACTCGGCGCGTGCGCCACGGTCGCATTCAAAGATAAAGTTCCTGTCAAGTTGCACAGCTTTCCTGGACCTAACAGTGAGTAAAATCTGGTAATAAAATTATTATAATTTTTAAAGACTTAAAAAAAAGGAGAATGTACTCAATTCAACTGTTTTTTTTTATGTTTGTTACCTCATAACTTTGGGTGAACCGATTTTGATGATTCTTTTTTTATTTGAAAGCTGATGCTTCCCGTGTGGTCCCATTTAAATTTCATCAAAATAGGGTCAGCCGTTTTTGAGTAATACTCCAATAACTGAAAAGTGTTTTCGTATCTTGATGATATAGTCAATGACAGTGAATGACAAGCTGTTTTGCAGGGGTCACTGACGACACTAGCCTGACCGGAGACCCGTAGGAGATTCAAATGCGTTCTCTAGTCTGGATCTCTAGGCGCAATAAAAAAGAACAGAAGGGTCACCCCCAAAGCCATTCCAATAAAAAAGCGACTCTAGTTACGAAGTAATAAAGCGCACTTCAGATCAAAAGGCACGGAGTACCTAATATTTATTTTCACCTACAAGGCGTCTCTCTTTCTATCGCATAGCCACGCATAGCTCTGATCTCTTCTGACACGGCTCGCACCCTGCAAAATCTCGTCCGAATGGGTATGCCTGTAGCAAATTCGTAGCCACCTATCAACACGAATTTTTATTTTGTTAATAATTTAATTTTCTTTAAAAATAAATTAACGCACTCTGGACACGCTAGATATTTGCCATAGTGTGCATTCTATGGCGTGCATAGTGGCACGCACACACACACAAGCCGCGTTTGTTACCGCTCTATGAAGTCAAACTATTTGTCTTTTTTTTCTCCATGTTTATGTGATTGTTCCGTACAAGTTCGAGGCCCACCTGATGTTATGCGGACTAACCTCTGCCTAGAACTGATGCATTTCATCACAAGTCACGAATTGCACTGCGCCCGTCACTTTGAGACGTAGTTGTTATGTCTCATGTGCCTGTAATTTCACTGGCTCTCAAGGACTGCTGCTGGAACACTGATAGGTGCTTAGCGACAGATTTTTCTACTTGAGGGTGGTAGCTAGCCAGGCGGATAATCGCAAAATGCCCTTCCACCATGCGCTGAAGCTCAAGCCCGCGGCGGGATTCGAACAAGCCAATGCCACTGAGTCATTATTGCTTCAAAGTTCACCCAATCTCATCGGATGATGTAAGGTGATAAACAGATGTCTCTCAAGATCAGCGTCCGGATCACACTATTACCTAGCCTAAGGGTTGTATGTAGCTAGTTATCTTATTTTTTTTTTTTTTATACTGAACTGGGTAGCACTTGACCACTATCTCAACTGATGTTAAGTGATGATGCGATCGATGATGGAGCGCGCTTACCCAGAAGATACCTATTCACTCGCGCTTTGAAGACCCCCATATCGTACTTAACCGGAAACACAGACTCAGGCAGGGTGTTCCATTCCCTGGCGGTTCGTATGATAAACGAAGAAGTAAATCGCTTCGTTCGGGTAAATGGAATATCCACCATAAAGCGATGGCGCTTCTGAGTATCCCTGGAAGTCCGATTAAAGAATGGGGATGGCGGAATCAAATTGTGAAGTTCCGTTGCACACTCACCGAAATGTATCCGATAAAAAACCGATAAACTAGCGACTTTGCGGCGATGTTCGAGACTCTGGAGTCTTTTGCGTACTAGGTGGTCGTCGTTAATGAGTTTCTTGGCTCTCCTCTCAATAGCTTCCAGTGTCTCCAGCTGGTATTCTCAGAACCATCCCAAAGGTGAGAACAGTACTCCATACACGACCGGACTTGGGCTTGATAAAGATTAAGCAACTGTCCCGGTGTGAAGTATTGTCTCACCTTAGCCAAAACACCAAGCTTTTTTGAGGCAAGCTGGGCTTTGGACTCAATATAGGAGCCGAAATTGAGAGTTGGTGTTAATGAGATGCCAAGAAGCTGGAAACGGTTACTTATCGGCACGGACACATCCCTGAAAGTAGGAGCCAGGTGAAAAGGGCTCCGTTTGGCGGAGAAAAGACACGCCTGGGTTTTAGCAGCATTGAACTTAACTAGATTGGCATCGCCCCAATCGGAGACTGCCTGCAAAGAAAAGTTCAAGCACTGAACCATCGCTTCCCTATGAGACTGGATTTGTAATGCACTGGTTCGTGCGTTAGATGTGTAACTCTCCACAACGGTGCTGTCATCTGCGTACCCAAAAATACCGGGTTTCAGCAGGTCATTAATATGCAGCAGGAAAAGTGTTGCAGAGAGTACTGATCCTTGGGGGACTCCGGCATTTATAGCCAATTGGGCGGAAGAACAGCCATCGATGACCACTCGAATCGACCGATCCCTCAAGAAATCTGAAATCCAAACACACAAACCAGTGGGAAGGCCGTATGAAGGAAGCTTGCTAATGAGGCTATCGTGCCAGACCCTGTCGAAAGCCTTCGAGATATCGAGAGAGACAGCAAGCGCCTCTCCGTGGTTCTCGATGGCCGAGCTCCAGATGTGAGTGACATACGCTAGAAGCTCCCCAGTAGACCGGTTTCGGCGAAATCCGTATTGTCGGTCACTGAGGAGATCGTTCACTTCTAGGTATGCCAGGAGCCTGTGGTTCAGTACACGTTCCAACGTCTTACATAGTATGGAAGTGACTGAAATAGGCCTGTAATTGGCAGGGTCTGCGCGACTACCTTTTTTGGGCACGGGCTGCACGTTTGCAAGCTTCCAGGACTTCGGCACTTGACCAGTCGTCATAGACAAGCGAAAGAGGCGAGTCAATACAGGAGTCAACTCTGGCGCACACATCCTCAAGACTACAGCTCGTATACCGTCTGGACCACTAGCTTTGTTCACGTCTAGATTGCGCAACGCTTTGCGTACTTCAGACTGCCGAATGCGGATTTCTGACATTAACGTCCCGCAATTTGGCAGACTAGAAGGTACAGCATTACCAGCATCTAGACGTGAAGACTCTGCAAACAGAGTGGCAAATAAATTTGCTTTCTCTTTAGCAGTATGCGCTAGTGAGCCGTCGGGTTTCAGCAGTGGAGGCAGTGAGGGACGGCAGAAGTTCTCTTCGATCGACTTCGCCAGGGACCAGAACGCTTTGCTACCCGAAGGGTAAGAAGCAAGTTTGTTCCCTGTTCGGCATATGTGGTCGAAGCGAGCCTTCTTGAGAGCCTTTTTGAAGGACTTGGCGGCAAGGTTAAATGCTTTCTTCTTCTCACGTACATCTCTAGATTTGCGGGTTCGAGCATCAGCCCAGGCTAAGTAGGCCTCATGCTTTGACGCTTCTGCATCTCCACATTTGGCATTAAACCATGGACGAGCTTTGCTGGACAGCGGGATGTCAGAAAATGGAATGAAATATTCCATACCCTGACGTAACACTTCTGTCACAGCATCCGCGCAAGCTGAGGAATCGCTCGAAGAAAAACAAACCCTCCACCAAGGATAAGACGAGAAAAAATTACGCATCTCATCCCAATCTGCTGACTTGTATCGCCACACCCGCCGGGTGCCTTTTGGGCTAAGATCGGGCGGGGAGTAGACTGATACAGATTTCACCAGACAGTGGTCGGAGCTACCCAAGGGTGATGAAACCGACACCGAGTAGCGGTCTGGATCTGTTGTCAGCAGAAGGTCCAAGCAGTTGGCTGTGTGGCCATCAACATCTGGTATCCTTGTAGCTCCTTGAACCAGCTGAGTGAGGTCTAGCGTCAAGGCAAGCTTACGCATCTCTCGACCAGCGTGGTCTGTGCTCTGGTATGGGTATAGCCAGTCTTGATGGTGGGCGTTGAAATCCCCCAGAAGCACTAATTGAGCAGAAGGATACCTCTGTTGGGCCACGTCAGCTGCCTCACTGAGGTAGTTTGTGAGCCTTGTTGTCTCCTCATCTCCGCTGTGCGAACGGTAGACACTAGCATAAAGTATCTTCTCCATGCCGTTGTCCACCAGAACCCACATGATGGAAAATTTGGGGTCTTCAAGGTTACGGAGACGTCGATAACAAATGTCATCGCGAGCATACATACAAACTCCTGCTCTGGCCCTAAAGCTATGTTCAAGAACGTAGCCCGGGTAGGCAAGGTATGCAGCGTCAGCTGGACATTTGATCTGCGTCTCCGTGAGGAACAGAATATGCGGTCTTGCGGTCTCAAGATGGTGGTGGACTGAGTCGATATTGGAGTGCAAGCCTCGAATGTTTGAGAGGTGCACTTGAAGAGAGAGGACGTGCTTCCGCTGTTGGACCTTTATTCTGTTTTTGTTGCCTTTCATTTTATGGGGAGTGAAGATAGGTAAAGGGAAACGGAAGTGGAAACGAGGCGCATATTATCAACCCGTGACACAAATTAGGCTTTTTCACCCAATGGAAACCAATCCTGGAGACCGCGGGGACGCCCGAGCCCCCCCAGAGGTGTCCATCGGGACCTCTCGTCTGGTCGCCAACCAGCACGATGGCGCACCTCCAGGATTTTTCGCGAGATGGCGGGGCAGCCTTTCATGAGTGGCTGGCTCACTACTTGGGCCCCCAACTATCTGCGGTCGGCCAGCGGAGATCTGGTTTTCTTCCTGGATAAACACGGCAGTCCATAGATATTACCGCTCGGCCATCATTGCTTCAAAATTACCCATTAAATAATTACCCATTTTTTCCAGTCCGCAGCGGGTCTTTCATCTACGATGTGGACTTGCCGAGTCTACCGGACTGGAGGCCGACGGACCAGGAGATAGTGACGCTTGGCGTTGAATGTGTTAAACTTTCCAGGTAAACAACCCTTATCGAACATAGTCAAAAATATTTTATTGAAGCCTATGACGCAAGGTCAGTTAGAAAATTTGAAGTACTGAGATGCTGACAGCACTTAGGTCTGAGGACGGAAGTAAATAAAAGCAAAGTATTTTTGCATGGCAGTAGGGCTCTTTTCACCGTGGGATTCCGGGCTAAATGCACGCCTTATTTATTGACATTAAAATTTTAAGACAGTATATCTAGACTCCTATCATTTCCTTTCATGTTAAAACTTTTTAAAATTTCTCTGGTCTGATCATGGCGGTAAAAGTACTAATTAGTTTCTTGAAAAAGAAAATGACATGCGCGTGTCTATAACAGAACTAGATTATAATATGCAGAAAAAATGATTGCTCTAGAGTTGTAGAGAAACCTGCAAATCGTTAGTATAGTCAGTGGAACAGATATTCCAAATACATCATCAAATATCATACATAGATACGTATGATATTTTATGTTGGTGTAATTGTATTTGCTAAAGCAAGCTTTTTAAACGGGCAACATCGATATGAGGGTAGGTCAAATAGATAAAGAGCAAAATAAATGGGTCAGTGTGAAGATGAGAACGAAGCGGAGCGAAGTTTGCCTTTTTTATTTTACTTTTTTTAAATTTGATTACAATTACTATCGCGTGCTAAGCGAAAATCATATCTTACAAATTATTGGACCATGAAATTCGGCTCGGAAGAGCGTGCCCAGGTGGCCGAGTGGTATAGGTATCCGGGCCGAAATCGGAGGACGCGGGTTCAATTCCCGCCTGGGGCATAAAATATTGTGCTGCAATAATTTGTAAGATATGATTTTCGCTTAGCACGTGATAGTGCTTGTAATCATATTTAGAAATATAAAAGGGTAGCGACATCGTTCTGAGAGTTGAGTGTTTGAAAAAGTATTTTTTCGATCAGATAAAGTCTAGTAGTCTGTTTGATGGCTGCATGCCGTCCCCTATGACGGTTAAAGTAATACTATAAAGAAAGAGCGAGCCCAGGTGGCCGAGTGGTAAAGGCATCTGGCGCGAATTAGGAAGACGTGGGTTCGATTCCCGCCCGGGGCATAACATTTTGTGCTTCAATTATTTGTAAGATATGACATGCTTTGTTTCACCTTTGAAACTTGTCTTCTCCCCATATATATAGTAAGTCATCACAAGTGAGTGACAAGAGGCAGTAGCCAGAAACAAAATCGGGGAATACATTAATATGGAGAATCGAACGCCGCATAGAATTTTTATGCTTGATAGGTTAGCCTTTGATCACTATGTCATCTGATGGTAAGTGATGATGGGGTCGAGGATGTTATTCAGGCTAACCTAGAAATACTGGCTCTCAAGGACAGCTGCCGGAATAAATTGTTAGGGGCTTGGCGACAGATTTTCTACTTCAGGGTGGGAGCTAGCCAGGAGGGCATTCGCAAAATACCTTACCACCATGCTATAACGACTGCCATCCTAAAAATACAACCGGGACCGACGATGGCTTAACGTGCCCTCCGAAGCACGTGCACGCAAAGTAGTAATGTCACTAGCGGTCACCTATCCAACTCATGACCGCAGCGGACGTTGCTTAACTTTGCTGATCGGTTAAGAACAGCTAAGTAAACTTCGCTACGAGCGCTTCAAAGTTTCGAGCCTTCTAATATTGAGTATGGAACTGTATATTTCAGACGCAACATGCCCCTGGAGCGGCTGGACGTGAGCGAAGCCCTGGCTATGGAGATGTTCTACGGAGACGAGCACAAGAGTCGCCAGATACCCAGCATAGCTCACAACGGCAATGGTAAGTAGCTCGCACTAAAGGCTTTTCTAGCCGGTCTACTTATAGATGTTACGCTATCCTTTGACCACTATCTCACCTGATGATAAATGATGATGTGGTTGGAGGTCGAAGACAGCTGTTAGGTGCTTGGCGACATATTTTCTACCATTTTATACTGCTATTCCAAAGACGCCTGCCAACCCTGTGGATTATAGCAAAGAATATATTTTCATGCACATGTATCTGTATACATGTGAAAATATATTCTTTGTTTTTAATAATAATTATTGTATCTAAATAGCAGATTTTTATGCTCTAGCTAGAGCCTAGAGCATAAAAATCTTTTTTAGTCTCATAACAGTGTGCATAAATAAGAACTTTATGAGCATAAAAGTCTGCTTTTTATGTTGAAGTGCAAAGTCCGCTCATGATTTATTATGGTGTTGTGACGGAACACGCACGAGGACCATCAGATGTTAAGCGGTAACCTCTGCCTATAACATATGCATTTCGGCACAAGTGACAAACTGCACTGCGCTCGTCACCTTGACACATACAGTTAAGTCTCATGTGCCTGTAATTTCAAGGACTGCTGCTGAAACACACTGATATGTGCTTGACGACAGGTTATCTAATTGAGGGTGGTAGCTAGCCAGCCGAGCATTCGCATAATGCCCTTTCGGTGAAGCTCAAGTCGACGGCGGTGGGGATCGAACCGTGAAGTGCATAAACAATAGTATTTTATAGCGTGTAAATACTTAACCCAAGAGTGTAAATATTTAGCCCAAGAGTGTAAATATTTAACCCAAGAGTGTAAATATTTAACCCAAGAGTGTAAATATTTAACCCAAGAGTGTTAATACTTAACTCAAGAGTGTAAAGTTTTTCATGAATTCCAGGCAAGGTGACCGTGTACCGGATGGGCGACCACGTGGACATGTCGAAAGGGCCGATGATAGCCAACACATCGCAAATCGGACGGTTTTCTGTCGCTTCTGTTCATACCCTACAAGGTGATATTACTTAACTATTACTAAAAAATAATATCCCCTAATATTTAATAAATCAAGCTTTAGCCATAATAAGAGCAGTTAAAAAAAAGTTAATTCAGCACGAGACAATTAATAGAATCAGGCGTTACTTTATTGAATTCCATATTAACTAACAATAAATATTCTTAGAAAACACATATACAAAATTAATATATTAGGAAAACACTTAAAAAAGTGACCATTCCGTTGAACATTCCTGCTAAGCCGTGCCTAAGATGTGATGTTGACTCATCGAGTGCACGATTGAGAAGAGACTAGTTTCCCGAAGCTCAGTCAAAATGATGCTTCGTGTAGAAGCGAAACGCGTCAAAACTTCTCCCGGTTGGGTTACGTGATGTTATTGACGTCATGTGGGCGTAGCTGGAACTACAGGCTGAATATATATATAAATTCAAATTCAAAATTTATTTATTTCAGGTAAGTTGCACCCTTTCATGTTTTACAATAAAATTACAATAAAAATAATATTAAATTAAAATTACAATTAAACTAAATACAATTCATAATTTCTATCAAAATAAAATAAAGTATTGTCAAATTTAGTGTCAAAGTTTTTAACCAAATAAAAGAAAATTGTCATAATTGGAATAAATAAGTTAATCTCAAATCGATCCATGTCAAACAAACAGTATAATAGAAGGTATAAAAAGTCAAAATAAAAAAATAACAAAAATTATACATTAGTACCTTCTCTCCGGCATTGGTACTGCTATAATATTTGTTATTATAATTAATCCATCATTTCAAATGTATTCAAAAAATAGTAGAAATTCAAACGGTGATTCTAATTCTATGACAAACTTTAGCTTGACGTTTAGAGTTACTCAATATAAGGTTTTTTTACTCATAATATGTCCAATATCATAATATATCTGATATTCATGGTGAGACTAGTGACGATATATTATGATACGATAAAAAAAAACTTATATTTCTGTTTGCAAGTCTTTTACTGTTGATCGAGTACCATAAAAAAATACTCTGGACAACCACTGAAAATTTCTTTGTCAGAAGAACCCAATAACTCGTCTGACCGGGGATCGAACCATTGACTTAGGAATTTTAAAGCGACGCTTTTTCTAAGTAAATTTTAGGATTGATCATTATATACCTGTAATCATTATAGGATTGAATCTGTATGTTGTAATATTATCAGGTGGTCCGGACAGCCCGATCCCGCAGCTGTACAGGTTCCAGGGGGTGGCGCTGCCCAAGGGGGTGCATCTCAACCACTTCGCCTTCTCCATACTTATCGACAGGGCTAAGAAACTGGTCAGTCACTTTTTTTCCAGCTGATATGGGTATAGAGCAGTTATAAAGAGTTATGTTTTTATTGTTTGATATACAGGGTTATTGGTAAAATGCTAACAACCTCTTAGGGTTGACCTCTGCTAGTCCTAACAAACATTTTGAGATTATTTTTTTAAATTTTTTTGTGTTGTTTTTTATGTGTATTTGACGGAATAAGCACGAGGACCACCTGATGTTAAAAGTCTCTTGTGCCTGTTATTTATTATTTAAGTAAAAGACAATGCCTACTCTGAGCTAAGAGCGCCCGCCGCGGCAACACTGGACTGCGCTGTGGTCTCTTTGAATATTTACATCAAGCAAAGTAATAAAAATATGAACTATTAAATTACAGGGACAAGAGATTTTTTACATCAGGTGGTCCTCGTACGTCCGTCAAATACATATAAAAAACACAAAAAAACATCTCAAAATGTTTGTTATGACTAGCAGAAGCCAACCCTAAGAGGTTGTCAGCATTTTACTAATAACCCTGTATACTACCTATGATGTCCAACACCAGGGTGGGACAACCATCTTCGATTTGGATTTGGCATGAGTGGAATAAGAGTATCGAGATAATAAGGATTGTGAAGCACTTGTAGCGTAGCTTACTTACCCGTTCTTAACTGATCAACCAATTTAAGCAATATCCATCGCAGTCATGACTTGGATGGGTTACCGCTAGTGGCATAACTCCTTAGCGTTCATATGCTTTGGAGGACAACTTCAGCCGTTGGTCCTGGTTGTTGTCTTACGATGACAGCCGTTACAACATGGTGGTAGGGCATTTTACGATAACTGCCTGGCTAGCTACCCACGGTTCCAGTAGAAAACCTGTCGTGAAGCACCTAATGGTGTGTTCCGGCAGTTGTCCTTGAGGGACAGTAATTCTAGGTTGGCCTGAACAACATCTTCGACCGCATCATCACTTACCAATGACCATCAGGCGAGATAGTGGTCAAAGGCTAGCCTATCAGAAATAAATATAAAAAAAGACCTGGGCCCACTATTCCATCACCCTTAAAATGTAAAACAATAGGAACGAAAAGATACATTTGAGCTGACTCACAACAATATTCTGTGTCAATTGGCTGAGCATATCCGGCTTTAGAGACGGGTGGTCGCGGGTTCAAATCCTGCTTGTAGTGCAAATTTTCTCTTTAATTGTAATTTTGTAACACTGTTTTTTTTCCTACAATATGAAGTTACGATATTGCACTTGGCCTGAAGGTAAAATGCGGCTGCATAGGAACCAGCACAATTATCAATATAAGAATGTGTTTAGTTAAGGTTTTTAATGTGGTGATGTAGATGATGATATGATCCTATTTATGTTCAGAATCAATTTCAAATTGTAAAAGTTGACCTGCCTGTAATAATGGCCAGTAAATGATCTTTATCTTTATCATTCCCGGACCACTGAGGTCCAATTCACCATAAATTTCGCCACCAGTGGTAAAGATGGTCGAAATATTTACAATTCCACCATCAGTGGGACAAAGTGATCCCCATTTCACCACCAGTGGTAACATAGAACGAAACCAAATTATAAAAAACAATCTCTATAAAATTCAGCATTTTATATCGATATAATTTCTTCCATACAGAATCCAGCGCGGTCACCCATAGGTGGCGCTGCCGGTGAAGAGCGAAAAGAGCAGAGACAAGAGAAAGCACAAGTGCGAGCGTGAAACCACAGATTAGACTACAGTTAGTGTGAATAGTGTTATTGTAAGTTATTAAAGTATAAGATCCAAGTATGTATTTTTATTTGCTGATATCCTTTGGATTGATTTGATTTTCAAAGTTCTTGATTAACATAAGTCTTCACATGTTATGTACAACTCAGCGCTAGAAACTAAGTTACAACTATCATTATAACTATTTATTTTACAGGCTAGGACCGCCGATTCAAACTTATAAAAACCAAAATTTAACATTTAAATAGTTTTCATTCCAAACATGTTTGTAATATCTAACAAACAGTCATGATCCATAAAGAAGGGAAATCTGCCAATGAGGTTGGTTCTAATAGACCTGCTACCAGTAATCCTAAAATGAAAAGATTCTGCTTACGCGGATGCTTAAATCTCTGACTGAAAGCCACAATCCCAGACCATCAGTTTGTATTCAGACAAGAGCATGGAACAGTTGAACAAGTTCACAGTCGTTGATCAGATCAGAGAATCCCTCGAGTTAAAAGAGTACTGCTCAGCGGCCTTCCTAAACATTTATATATCAGAAAGCTCCGTGGGGTGCCGGGCTAGAATGTCACCCCTATTGCTACTACCTGAGGGTGTTGCAAGAGGCGACTAAAGGTAAAATACCGGAAAGTGGACAGCAGTGCTTTCTGACGAACTGATATCTTAAATTGCGATCCCCAAGACGCCTGCCAAGTTTGGGGATTATGGCAAACCCCCTGTATGGCTGTATTGAGCAGTAGACAATCTGGCTGATACATTATATATCTAGGGTAGAAGACAGTAAAGAATTTTAGTGCTAGGCTAGTTTCTACCCCCTAGATATCCCGCCGGCTTGAGCTTCACCTCACGGTGGAACGGCATTTTGCGTCTACTCGCCTGGCTAGCTACCACCCTCAAGTAGTAGATCTGTCGCCAAGCACCTGACAGTGTTTTGTCATCAGTCATTAAGAGCCAAAAAACTACAGGCTGTTCGCCCGAGAATCGACCGCGACGCCTGAGTGGCAAAGCGGGGATGCATCCGCGCCGCGCTGGCCTTACTTTAGTCAGTAGACCTCGGAACAAACAGCGCGTGCGCAAATATATTGAAAGAAAGTGTAATGTAGGTAGATTATAAGATATCATACCGAAGGTAGTCTCTTTTGTTCGACGCCTCTCAGTCTCGCAATAAACGCGCTCAAGGAATTATTACGTTGCTATTATTTGTGTTATCGCCACCTATTCCCTCAGGACATTTCATTGGCGACGAGGATTACAGTCATAAATATACATACTTACGGGTGCATATAAAAAAAAAGTGTTTGAAATGACGATTGGAAAGATAGCAGAATTCGATATCCACAAGGACGATTGGCGGTTATATATAGAACGTTTGGAACAATACTTTGTCGTTAATGATATAGGACACGAAATACGAGTGCCAACATTAATAACAGTGATGGGTGCAGAAAGCTATGAGTTGTTGGTTAATTTGTGCACACCGGCGAAACCAGTGACCAAAACATTTCAGCAGGTCGTAGAAATAATGGAGCAACATTTACAACCTAAACCAAGTGAGTTGGCGGAAAGGTACAAATTTAGACAAAGAGTTCAAAAAAGCGGCGAAAAGATAGCGGATTACGTGGCGGCACTTAAGAAAATGTCTAAAACGTGTCTGTTTGGTGTCGGCCTAGAGGAAAATTTGCGAGACCAGATGGTGTGTGGCATAACCAGCGAGACGATACGTCAACGGTTGTTTGCAGAAAGCAACCTAAATTTCGTAAGAGCTTATAACTTGGCCGTAAGCCTAGAAGCGGCAGAAAAAGATGCAGCAGTAGTAGAAAATCATGGGAAGTTAAGTGAGCATATAGTTGCGGAATGTCAAAGCGTATCAACGACAAAATGGCGCCATCAGCCCGCCTCGGTAACAAAGGCATGGCGCGGCAGCAGTAACGGATCGGCGCGGGAGGCCGGTCAGTCACGATCACAGCGTAACCCGCAGGAGTCGGTGGTGGCGGCAGGGAAGCGCCAGCCAGGGCAGACCGGGTGGCGTGACCAGCGGCAGGGGGACCAGTGCAGAGCATGTGGTGGTGCGCATCATGTTTCGGGGTGCAGATTCGCGCGATACGTTTGTCGCGTGTGTAATAAGATGGGCCATCTGCGCCGCATGTGTCCGAACGTAAGCAACCAGCACTGCATGGAGGAGGCAAGAGTCGACAGCGTGAGAGAAGTAGACAGTGACGATAGTGACGAGGTAATTGATATCTGTGTAAACCAATTAGCAATATCCCGGTGTAAACCATTCTTAATAACTTTAAAAATACACGACAGTGTTGTCGACATGGAATGTGATACAGGCAGCGCCATATCTTGCATCAGCTATGATACTTATATAAAACAGTTTAGTGAATTACCCATTCACAGTTGTAATTTAGTGCTACGATATTATACAGGAGAGTTAATTCACCCTGTCGGATGCATAAAACCTAGTGTTGAATACTATAATAATAAAAAAGTATTAAATCTTTATGTCATTAAAAATGGTAAAACGGCTTTACTTGGTAGACAATGGATTGCAGAACTAAATATTAAGTTACCATCATTTGATAAGGTGTATTCTGTGAATTCAGTTCAAAGCGAGAAATTCAATTTTGCCACTTTCAGTTCCAGGTTCTGTAAAGTATTTGCTGAGGGGCTAGGGCGCTTCACCGGGCCGCCGGTGAGCATTCATGTACGTTCGGGCGTGCGGCCCGTGTACATGCGCGCTCGGCCGCTAGCCTACGCGCTCCGGGAGGGGGTGGAGCGCGCGCTCGACCAGATGCAGCGTGATGGCATCCTCACACCTGTCGAACGTTCTGACTGGGCGACACCCATCGTGCCGGTCGGCAAGAAGGACGGTAACATCAGAATTTGCGCAGATTATAAACTTACACTTAATAAGGTTTTAGAAATTGACCGTTATCCGTTACCGCGCGTCGAAGATTTGTTGGTTCGTTTAGAGGGAGGAACCAAATATAGTAAAATCGACCTTTCGCAGGCATACGCACAATTTGTTTTGGACGAATCAAAAAAATATACCGTGATAAATACGCATAAAGGTTTATTTATGTTCGAACGCTTAGTCTACGGGCTGGCTTCAAGTCCTGGTATTTTCCAACGGCGCTTAGAAGAAATATTCTCGGATATGCCACAGGTAGGCGTATTTTTGGATGACATCATAATTACAGGAAAATCAGACAGGGACCATGTTGATAATTTATATCGGGTTTTTGAGAAGTTAGAAAAATACGGTCTGCGGGTAAAACGAGACAAATGTGAGTTCTTTACTGACTCGATTAGTTATTTAGGCTATACAATCAGCAAAGAAGGCATCCACACGAGTCCAGATAAAATTAAAGCTATAGAAAACACACCGGCACCTTCTAACGTATCAGAATTGCGATCCTTTTTAGGTATGATCATGTACTATTCGAAATTCGTGAAAGATATAAGTACTATATTAGCGCCGTTGTATGAACTATTGAAAGCGGGATCAAAGTTTGTATGGAATGCAAGATGTCAGAATGCATTCAAAATGATAAAAGATAGACTTACCAGTAGCGAAGTTCTGATGCACTACTCGAACTCGCTACCGGTAGTGCTAACGACAGACGCGAGCAGCGTCGGCGTCGGCGCGGTGTTGTCGCACGTGACAGCGGACGGCGAGCGGCCTGTCGCATACGCGTCGCGCTCACTCACGGCAGCCGAGCGACACTACTCACAGATCGATAGGGAGGCACTCGCCATCGTTTACGGCGTACGCAAGTACCATCAGTACTTATACGGTAGGAAGTTTATATTAAAGACAGACCACAAACCGCTTACTTATATATTCGGTGACAAGGTAGGCATTCCAGTTATGGCTGCATCTCGGTTGCAACGTTGGGCTGTTCTTTTGTCGGGGTATACATATGACATACAGTACATACCTTCCAAAACTAATTGTGCAGATGCCTTATCTCGCTTACCGGCTAAGCGTGGTCGTGAGAAGGAGGGATCAACAGAGGTCACTTATTGTAATTTTGTGGAAAATTTCTTACCAGTGACAGGTGACGATATTAAAAAGGCTATCGCGAAAGATACATTATTAAGCAGGATTAAAATATACATTGAATCGGGATGGCCAAATTCCAATCCCGACGAACTAGTTCAACCATATTATGTTAGGCGTCACGAGCTATATGTGGAAAATGGCTGTGTGATGTGGGGATACAGAATGGTAATACCAGTTTCTTTACGGACATTGATTTTAAAGCAACTTCATAGTAGCCATATGGGAATAGTCAAGATGAAAAGTTGGGCTAGGAGCTATGTGTGGTGGCCGCGCATCGACCACGATGTGGAGACTGTGTGCCGCGAGTGTGACACTTGCGCGCTGGAGGCGCCGGCGCCGCCGCGCGCTGCTCCCGTGCCCGCCCCCTACCACACGCAACCGTGGTCACGCGTACACATTGACTTCCTCGGGCCTTATAAAGGTATGAGCTTTTTAGTTTTAATCGATTCGACATCTAAATGGCTGGAAGCATTTGCAATGAAACAGACCAATGCAGCGGCTGTAATAAAGGTACTAAGAAGTACTTTTGCTAGGTTTGGATTACCGATTGAGTTAGTTTCAGACAGCGGACCGCCTTTTACGAGCATGGAGTTAAAAAACTTCTTAATAATAAACGGTATAAGGCAGGTATTCTCGCCCGTGTACCACCCCGCTTCAAATGGATCTGCTGAAAATGCGGTTAAGCTGTGCAAACGCGCGATTAAAAAGGCATTTCGCGACAACATCGACATTGATGCTGCACTTCAGACGTTTTTGCTAAACTACAGGAATACAGCACATAGCACGACGGGCGAATCGCCAGCCATGTTATTGCAAAAGGAGTCTCAGGTCGCGCCTAGATTTATTACGCAACAATAGCACAGTTATTGGTAAGGTACGCAAAGCCCAACAACAGCAGATTGAAAACGCCGGCGGTGTAGAGCGTTCTTTTAAAGAAGGTGACACGGTTTGGGCTAAGGGTTACGGCTCACAAGATAGGTGGGTGCGTACTGAAGTGTTAAATAGAGAAGGTTCAAGGCGATATATTTTAGATAACGGAAACGGTCAATTTATAAGGAGGCACGTAGACCAATTACGTCGTAGGTCTAGGTTATCTGATGTTCCATGTCCGGGAGCGGGTGATGACGAGGGCAAATCAGAACGTTGGTGTGAGAATGCTACCACGCCGCCAGCTGTCGGTGCGGTGGTGGATGGTGATGGTGATTGTAGTGGTAATAAGCAGCTGGTTGAACCTGAGCCCAGTATTATCAATGAACATCCAAAATTATTGGACATTCCGACGTCACCTCACGAATCATCACCACTAGAGCCTGTCATTTCTTCTAAACGTATACGGAAACCGGTTCTCAGATATGGATTAGTCACTGATGTCTAGTTAAAATATAATTAAATATGTAACTTGTTATAACTTACTATCATGTTTATTATTGGTCTATATTTAAGGATTTATATTAAATAAGTATATTAGTAACTACAATAATAATATAAAAACAACATTGTGATAAAAATAATTAATGTGTATATTCACAGTTTCTTAATACTTGTGTATATAGAATAAGTACAGTGAGATGTGTGATGTCAAGCATCTCCATGTAATTTAATTAGATATTTAAGGGTTGGTTTAGATTTGTGGTGGAGGTGTAATGTAGGTAGATTATAAGATATCATACCGAAGGTAGTCTCTTTTGTTCGACGCCTCTCAGTCTCGCAATAAACGCGCTCAAGGAATTATTACGTTGCTATTATTTGTGTTATCGCCACCTATTCCCTCAGGACATTTCAGAAAGATCGCGAGTAATCCGTTATATTCAAATGTGATAGTGAAGTTAGTCGCCGTCATCCGCTCACGTCAGGATCAACTACAATCCCAACATTCCTGTAAGTACCTACTACCTATCTATAACCTCCCTTTAACTATCTATATATGGTGACTTTGCCTCACTACAGGCACATGAGACTTAACAACTATAAGTCTCAGCTTAACATCAGGTAAGCAACGTGCTTGTTACGTCACAATCACAAAAAAAAACGATTAGCCTTCCCATTTGCCACATGTCTCACTTGGTCAATAAAACTATTGATTTATAACACACTTTATCCATTAACATTATTTCCAATAAATTACAAGCCTACAGCATACCAACTACATCACTTCATCAGAAATAGGCCAATATCACTTGCCATACTATATTTCCAGCGTGTCCTGACACTGCTTTTACTCATTAGTTGCGTTTCATCACTAATAACATTATTAAGATACCCGCCAAATGCTTTTTACTCCGTGTGAGCGATTTCCTTCCGCAGTGGGCATCTGCCTGATGACTTATTATCCATCAATAAAACTCTAGTTCAGCATTCACCAAATCTTAAGAAGACTTAGGTTTCTTTGCATCAGGTTCACTATCTCCCTCATTCCCTTGGAATATTGGTTTTGGTTGAGTTTTCTTATACGCCGGTGCAACCCAAAATGGATTCTCTTCAGCGTCCTTTGCATATTTCAATATAGCTTCCCTTGGATCTTGTTCATCATCAACCCTCTTACTCAATCCAAGATTCCTGATAACGAAGGAACTTAGAGTGCTTCCTGAAGCAGCCACTCGGCCACCCTGACCTGATGTAATTGGTAAATCTGGTCGCTTAGACTTAACCGGGTCTAACCTGTCCTTTTCCATCTTTTTCTTATTCGTTCTCAGCTTCTCCTGTCTGAACAGTGGTAACGCGTGTGGTGTAATGATTTGCTGTGAACTAACGATTTCAACAGAATGTTTCTTTCTATGCGTCTTTATAATGCATAGTTTAGCCCCTCTCAGTGAACGTTTCTCATCGTAATAGCATTTGACCATTCCATTGCCACAACCAACAAAAATTTGGTTTAATTTCGCATGCCATACTGCTTTGATGATGTGAGATTTGGCAACATCTATATGTGTAACCTTTTCAAATGTCTTCGTATTATAAAATAGTAACCTTCCATTATCTTGGCTTTTTTGTAAAGATTCTCCAGTTAAAATCATCGAGTCATCAGGACTGAATGCACAATCAGTTTGCTCGTACCTTGAGAAAAGGTCACCGAATGTGTGTAAAGGTTTTTTGAAGTTTCTTAGGTCCCATAGTTTCATAGTTTCGTCATTGCTTCTGCTAGCTAGGTAGTTGCTTAGGTAGGAATACGCTATGCTTGATATTTCTGTTTGTTTTTGGTGGGCGTCGCGGAGTAGGCACGTGGTGTTGACGAAGTTTTTTCTGGCGTCCCACATTTGTATGGATCCGTCGTAACAGCCACAAGCGATGGTGTTGCCGTCGCGTGAATACGCGCAAGATGTTGGGTTGGTCCTCAGGCCGCCTTGTTGCCGCGCCTTGAAAGAAAGGAGTTTATTAGACAACTTTGTTCTACTTTTTCACACAGCTCAAACTTTGATTCACAACGACAAGTATTATACCCTAACGTCTGCTGTTACTAGTACTGTGTGGGAGGCCCCTCCGTGAATCAGGCGGTGAGTATCCGACCTTAAAGACTTAACTGCTGAATTAGCAGCCCAGTGAACTTCAAATATAACTAAATTAAGTTCAAAATCATCAGGATGAATGTATTACTTTTAAAATCTTTGTAGAATATATACTTTTTCTAGCTTAAAAAACTTTTTTGGCAACTCATAACACCCAAAAATTTAGAAATTTATTAAGATATTTTTACTTCAAACATTAGTCTAAACTTAACTTCTCACTTGAACATATTTGTATGATAGAAATTTTAGGCCAGCCAGACTAGGTGGTCTGGATTCGCAGAATGCCCTACCACCGAGCTATAACCACTGCCATCCTAAGACAACAATCGGGACCGACGCCTTAACGTGCCCTCTGAAGCACGGAAGCGCTCAGTGTCACTAGCGGTCACCCATCCAACTCATGACCGCGGCGGACGTTGCTTAACTTTGCTGATCGGTTAATAACAGCTAAGTAAACTTCGCTACGAGCGCTTCTTAAAATCTGATGGATCATCAAAGCTCACAGTGACCAACTTATATTTAGAGATAAAAAAACTGGTTCATAATACTAACAATTATTTTTTACGTAACAAATAACTAATTCTTTGTAAGTTTTTCTTGTTTTCATACCTACCCTCAAATAAAAGCTTGTATATAAAAATATTATAGTATGTAATTTACGTTTCAGTAGTTTAGCAACGCTTTTAAAATCAACAAGCTTAATATGTGAGATTGGGAAATTTTATTGAAAGCTATGTTGTCGATTCTATAATCAAAGAGTGTATAATCACTGAATCAGTTTAAACATACCCACAATTTGAGTTTTTAAACTGTCACGGTCATTAACACTATACTTATTATAACTAACGGGATATTTACCGTGTTTTTGATTGTTTATGAGCTCTCGATATTTGGGCACTGTTGCAAGCGCCATGATCACGAGTAAACTGAAGTCTATGCGAGTGGATGGTAGGCACTAAGAGCAGACGAACCGGTCTACCCTCTTCCTTGTACGTTTTTTCGGCAAGGCGATACTACTATTGTCACTGTCACTCACACCACTATTTAAATTTCGACATGCAAAACTAACGATATCAGATCGTGAACTATTTGGAACACTTCTTCGGCTCTTGCATAGGTTAACCACTGGATTCCAAGTTCTCGACAGTTGAAACCCATCTTCCCTATTGAAGTTTCGATATTTCGTAATTTCGATTGCTTCTCTTACCATTCTCGGTATGTAGTGGCGTTCTGTCGAGAGTACCTGTGGGTTGTGTAACTCAATCCAGTGGTTAGCACCAGACTCCAAAAGGTGTTGAGCTATGGCAGATTTTTCAATATCATTGTTTTTGACTGCCCTTATATGCTCCTTAATACGGCATGATATTGTTCGTTTTGTCTGACCGATGTAAGACTCACCACAGCTACAATTGACTTTGTACACACCAGGCTTTTCCAAAGGAAAGTTATCCTTCGGTGACCGCAGCATATGAGCTACTTTTCTGAAAGGGGTGTAGATAGTTTTTATACAGTACTTGTTTAAAATATTTGCGACCTTATCAGTCACTCCTTTCACATATGGCAAATAAACTGGTTTTCTTTCAACAATGTATTTCTTGGTTTTGTTGAAATTATGACGCACTTGTGTTTGTTTCACTTTGTAACCATTATCCTGCAAGACTTTTTGTATATGTGATAACTCTTCGTTTAGATGTTCGTAAATATCGAAACTTCAATAGGGAAGATGGGTTTCAACTGTCGAGAACTTGGAATCCAGTGGTTAACCTATGCAAGAGCCGAAGAAGTGTTCCAAATAGTTCACGATCTGATATCGTTAGTTTTGCATGTCGAAATTTAAATAGTGGTGTGAGTGACAGTGACAATAGTAGTATCGCCTTGCCGAAAAAACGTACAAGGAAGAGGGTAGACCGGTTCGTCTGCTCTTAGTGCCTACCATCCACTCGCATAGACTTCAGTTTACTCGTGATCATGGCGCTTGCAACAGTGCCCAAATATCGAGAGCTCATAAACAATCAAAAACACGGTAAATATCCCGTTAGTTATAATAAGTATACCCACAATTGATAAGAAATGTCAAACTTAAGGACTGTCATTCATAAGCATTATACAAATTAGGACTTAAGTTTGAACAGCAAGCATTACAAATTAAAATTTTTGTGTGAACATAGAATTACCATAAATAATTTATTTGAGAGCGTTATACAAATCAGTTAGAACAGTTTTTTTTAAATTGTTTTGCATTCTAGTAGAATTAACATCACAGTTGGGAAAAAAAAGGATGGCCTGTTATTTTAAAATAATTAGTATTTATTAGGACCAACCTTGATGACCCCTCGGTGTTGTTTAGGGTTGTCAATATGCCAGACCCGTAGTGTGCCGTCCTGAGCACATGTGAGGAACTCTTGTCGGATGTGAGGATGCCAGCAGCCACTGTTTAAAGCTGCAGTGTGACCTTTTGTTCTAAAATATAAACCAACAGTTATTGAGTCTTTTTGTCAAAGAAAAGCTCTAGAAGTGCCCGGTAGAAGATAACAAGCTTGCTCTCTACCACCTCTGCCTACCTATTGGATAATACTGGTTTGGCAATGTTTTTATTTTACTTCATTAGCAGTGACAAAGGGAAAAATACCAGAAGGTGGGCATCAGCGCCTTCTGAAGATGTGCTATCTTACACTGCCTTAGATGCCTGTTAAGAATGGTATTATGGGAGGTCCCCCCCTCATGTGTTTTGGACATTATGGCTGTTGATCAATCTATAAATGATAGATGTTTATCCAATAATACATTATTTTTTTAATTGCCTATAGGTAAGCCTTTTGCCACAATTTCACCTGATGGTAAGTGATTATGCGGTCTAAGGTGTTTACAGGCTTAACCTAGTATTACTGGCTCTCAAGAATAGCTGCCGGAAAACACCATAAGGTGCTTAGCGACAGATTTTCTATCTGAGGGTGGTCGCTAGCCAGGCGGGCATTCGCGAAATGTCCTTCCACCATGCTCAAGACCGCGGCGGGATTGGAACCATGGACCTGCTGCGCGGCAGTCCATAGCCAATGCCACTGAGCCATCACTGCTTAAATAATAAAAAAAATAGCTGAGCTATACAGAGTTATCCATGAGTTATATGTAGAAACCTGAATCTATATGATAAAAAGATGTTTTCAAGCAACTACATTGTCAGTTTTAGAGTGAGTGTTCAGTAAACTATGCATTCGGATTAAAGCCCTATCTCTAGGCGTATAGGGCTCATATTCGCGCGGTCGCGGATACTGTCGACAATATTATTCCGGCGCGGCGTCGGCAGGGTAGGCCATATGTAATTTATTTCTAACAGTACGCTCTTGATCTAGTTGACGTGAGGTCGCGTGTTGCTTTCCAATTTGAAGGATTAGCGCGCAGACGTGCCTAAGAACATTGACGTGAGGACACGTCAAGAATTCCTGTTTCGTCATAATGTGCGCGTGTTCGATTATCAGTAATTTCAATTTTGAATGTTATATAATTAACGTGAGGTCACGTAATAAACCTTCGTTCGTGTAGGCAAGTATCAGGAAGATGATTCTTATTTTTTGTGGTATTGTGACGGAACAAGCTCGAGGCCCACCTGATGTTAACCCATTGGCATCGGCGATAATGATAACAATAGAATTACATTCATAACTAGGACGTAGTGGTCCTGATGATGCAAACTTATTAAGCAGACTAACCTCTGTCTAGAACAGATGCATTTCATCATAAGTGACGAATTGCACTGCACCCATCACCTTGAGACATAGTTGTTAAGTCTCATGTGCCTGTAATTTCACTGGCTCTCAAGGACTGCTGCCGGAGGTGCTTGGCGACAGATTTACTACTTGAGGGTGGTAGCTAGCTAGGCGGGCAATCGCAAAATGCCCTTCCACGATGCGGTGAAGCTCAAGCCGGCGGTGGGGATCGAACCAGGGAACGGCACGGCAGTCCATAGCTATTATGTTACAGTTCCAATAATTTGAATATCATTTCCGAAACATTAAATGTTTGATAAGCCAAAATCATAAAATATTTGCAATCCCTGTTACAGCATGCAACTTTAAAGCATTCATTAAAGACTAGCTTTATGTTGAACACTGGTTCATTGATCATTGGTAAGTTTCCTCTAGTAGACTGACAAATGCAGATTATGTAATATTATTAAAACTCACGCACATTTTTATTTATTGATTAAGACAGGTTATTCACGTGATATTATCGATCCTTACATCGACAACACGTAAGTGTGTCCAAGTTGTTCCCATTTAAATTTGATCAACATTGGTTGAGCTATTTCAGTTATAGTCAATTAACTGAAAAAATATTGCAAATATTTTTTCAGTTAATACGTGGATGATGTAATTGTAATTGCATACTTTATTGATTGTATTTAATGCGAGTGTAAGCAGTATGCATCAGTAAAAAGAGCAAAAAAAAAAGAAACTAACTTCCAATATTGAAAAGTATAAAATAACTTATGGAGTCAGACCATGATAATGTGAAGTCAGTGTTAAGTAATATCACGTGAATAACCTGTCCTCATCAATAAATGCAGATTAAGTTGATGCTAGATTTCTTACGTCTTGATATTGTTAAATTTTTTCTCTTACCGAGCCATATCAGCAATATACTGGTCTCCCTTCACACATTCGAGGACTTCGAAACCATCTCTATCCAGGACCTTGGCTTGTGCAGAGCCGCTGACCACTAGGATGCTGTCTCCAGTGGCTGAGTACTGTAGGCAGCGGATGGGGTGGTTCTCACAAGGTTGGAGGGTGCGGAAAGAACGGAGAGATGAGTCCATACCTTTATGAAAAAATATGATTACATCTTAGTAAATTACTTTTAATATTAATTATTTTAATAGTCGTTTTAATTATTATTCACATTTTCTTCTCTCAAGATATATTATTTTATTTATTTATTATTAATGGATTGATGTGGCTGACACAACATGTTCTGGTAGTTTATTCCAGTAATGTACTCTGCTGCTCAGGAAATGGTGTGCAGGCTTTGTTATGGCAAAATCCTAAGTAAGCTGGGTTTTATATCCCTGATAGGCCTTGAGCTTTCTCTGACTATATAAAAGTCTTTATGTTCTTATTTGGTCTATAATCAGCTGTAATTCTGTTGTTTTAATTACTACCCACATTTTCTACTCTCAAGACATATTATTTTATGTTCTTAATAAGTCTATAATCAGCTGTTATTCTATTTATCAGAGGAAGTTGTTGTGTGATATTCTGTCTCAACACAGAAACCATTTGAAACTAAACGAAACAAAATCCTTTTCTTAAGTTTTTGCTGATAATTATTATTACTGTACTGTATCAACTGAAATGTCCACTGCTGAACACAGCCTCCCCCATTAAGGGGGGTTTGTCATAATCCCCATGCTTGGCAGGCGTCTTGGAGATTGCATTTTAAGACAGCATTTCCTCAGAACGCGCAGCTTATAGCATAGTGGTAGGGCATTTTGTGAATGCCCGCCTGGCTAGCTACCACCCTCAAGTAGAAAATCTGTCGCCAAGCACCTAGCGGTGTGTTCCGCCAGCTGTCTTTGAGAACCAGCAATTCTAGGTTAGCCTGCACAACATCTTCGACCACATCACTTACCATCGGGTGAGATAGTGGTCAGAGGCTAACCTATCAAGCATAAAAAGAAGAGTTATATATAAAGTTGTTGAATTACGATGTACATGTAACAAACCTGCAAAGTCCCAGAAGGAGACGTCATAGTCAATGGATCCTGTGGCTAATCTTGCACCGGAGGGGTCCACTGCTAATGCTACCACTGCTTTTGTACCATGGTGCATTTCCACCTGCAATTTACATTTATGTATTCTAGCTATGAGTGAATTTTGTCAATCCTTAACTAGTCTCAGAATTAAATTAACTATTATTTTTATAGCTTAGCCTTGTATTTCAGCACTATTCATCTGTTAGTGAGTTATATGATTGAAAATGCTTAGTCTATAAATCTATTGGTGTACATACATTATAGAGCTTTAAATTGAAATACATCTTATTTTAGAATCACAGTAACAGACTCCAGTGCTTCAAGTCTGCTTAACAATATGATCTATAATGGACTCCGCCTGGTAAATTTTGTCAGTTTTGGTAGTCTACTAACTTCATATTGAGTCAATATTGATTCAATCTCGGTTTCATATGAAAATGAAACGAAATAATAAAATAATAATTAGCATACAATATTAACAAAATAGTTTTCTGAACTACCTTACTCTTCTCTTTTTATTTTTTGTTGGCAATATCGTCAAACCAGCCTAGATTCATAAGGGATCAGCAGACTACCGATTCTGTCTTGTATGAATCTATGCTGAATATGAACATGTATTTAGCAGACTTGGCCCCCTGCCTAATATTAAAAAATATTCATAAAGAAACGGAACTGACTTCTAACGCTGAAATGTATGAGATAACTTGTTTCAGTGGGTACTATGTTTATTCAAAACACTGACTTCACATTATCATGATCTGACTTCCATAAGTTATTTCATACTTTTCAATATTGAAAGTTGGCTCTGTTTTTTTTTGCTCTTTTTATTGATGCATACTGCTTACACTCGCATTAATAATAAAGTTTATTTTATTTCCCATCACCTGAGTATTATAAACATATCAATTTCACTTCTGTAGTTTTGCACTAAATATATAATCACTATTTAACTGTTTAGATTTATATATATTTTGTTTTTTTAAATATCTTCTAGGATAGGAACCCCTACTTGGGTATAGATAGACTCGCATTAAATACAATCAATAAAGTATCATCCATCCATTACATCATCCAAGTATTAAAAAAAAAAAACAATATTTTTTCAGTTAATTGACTTAAAACTGAATCAAATTTAAATGGGAACAACTTGGACATACAAAATGAACAGTAATGAGTCACCAATACAATTCATTATTGGCAAAACATCAACAATCAAATTGAGAACAGCCTCCTTTTTTGGAAGTGGGTTAATAACATTAATAACACAGCTGGTACAGGCCCACAGCGCATAGTCTCTACTACACCAATAGTCATAGATCAAAATCATGAATAAAATGTACAAACAAATACACAGTAAAATATCATTTTCACTTTTCATCAATAATAGAGATATTCCAGAAAAAAGCCAATGCAAGAGTAGCTACATGTCCTAAATCAATGGGAATTTTAACAGAATGTTATCAATGAGAGATATATATATGGGTGGTATCTTCACCTTTCTGGCAAATGGAGGTAGTGTTGTTTGCTGGAATGTATGTTGCAATCTATGTCTGTATGAGACCATTGCCCACATGAGCGTAACCACGGGTAACAGCTAGTGACCCAACATTTACATTATGTTGGTGGTGAGGATTTAGAACTAGCACTCCAGCTGTCAGAATGTAATGTTAGATGTTTGGTGACGGTTTTTAAGAGAAACCTATGGTTAGAGCTGGTACCAGCATCTGCCTGAGCAGCAGACAATCCTTACTGCCAAAGTGTAAACCCAATTATGTCCAATTGTAGAAAAGCAATGTCAAAAGATACATAAAAATACCTGCTGCATGTGTCTCGGTATATTATAATATATATATATTTGTGTAAGTAATATTAATGTACATTATGGCTAGTGACTGTTGCAGTCCTTGATAAGAAGACATTACCATTAGCAGATTGTTCTCAGCTCAGTGAATAAAAGACAGGTACCTCACCTCATGAGTATATGGTATCCTCTTATCCAAGCTCAAGTCTTCATCATCAGATCCACTCAGCTCATCATAACTGTCTTCACCTTTATCTTCTTTCTCCTTAGGTTTAGAACTTGACATTCCGGAAGGAATTGGTGGTCCTATCAGTTCTTCACTTTCATCATCTTTGGTCAAGTTTTGTGGTAATGGTGGTCCGATAAGATTGTCATCATCATCATCGATATTATCCCCGGACTGTGCTTTTGCAATAACTGTTTCCAACTTCCTTTTGTTTGCTTCCAAAGCTACTTTTCGCGCTTGCTCCACCATCTCGTTTATGTCGATATTTTTAGCCTTTTTACCAAAATGTTTCACGCCGATCGCTTGTTGTATTTGCTGGCTCTCCAAGTCATCGGCTATATCTTCGATTTCCTTACTTTCCTGAATGGGAGTTCGGCCAAATGTGCCGAAACCGGAGGTTGAAACATCTTCACCTATGTTTCCATTACCAGCAGATTTGAAGCTTATTTTACCGAAGGTTATTCCTTTCTTCATAGTTTTGTCGTGTGCAATCCAATGAAAAACAAATACAAACAACCGCAACCGCTACGATTTGGAGATAATTTATCGCTTGCACCAAATTCGCAAAGGTTTTTTTATATACACTTTTTTTTTTTTTTTTTTTTTCTTTTTTCCTCTAAATTTTGAGGAATTGGCGTCGCACATTGTGCATTTGCCAGAGTCATGTTTTTATTTTTTCAATTTAAAACGGGGAAACTGATCGGTATTTATAAACAAGGATTAGATACGGATAAAAGGATAGGGTCAGGAGAGTTAAGGAATAAAATTGAGACAATTATGCTACATAAAATCATTACAAAAAAGCATACAATATATACATTTTTACAACTTAATGTCATTAACTTCAATAAATGAAGCAATGACTTTATATATAGAAATAGAATTAGAAGATAATAAACATAGTATATTAGTGGGAAGAGGTATATTAAATTCTATCAGACTTTGGTATAAGAAAGAGTAATCGTATCGTGGGCAGTTTAGGAAGATGTGATTAGCATCACCCACATCCTGCCCACATTCACAAATATTCGAATCTTTTACACGAATACGAGCAAGGTGTGCTGGACTGCACATGTGTCCTAATCTCATTCTTATAAGCACGGATGTAGCTCTCTTATTTAGTTTAGCAATGTAAAACCAGGGTTTTACTGGAATGTTGGGTTGAATGCAGTAGTAATACTTGCCCTTCAATCTAGCACCGTTTTTCCATACTTCACTCCAAGATTTTTGAAGATAAAGCTTGGAAAGAGCGGCAATGTCTTCACTATAATTTTTGTAAGGATACAAGTCACCACATTGTACGGCACTATTAGCGAGTTCGTCGGCTTTTTCGTTACCGATTATACCGCTGTGACTAGGAATCCAAGCAAAAGAAACAGAGAGGCCCTTATTCACACATTTCAAAAGCATTTCTCGACAAGCTACAATAATCGGGGAGTATGCATTTCTTTTAAAAGGAAATCTTTCAAGTGCCTGTATTGCACTTTTTGAGTCAGAAAATATAACCGTTTTAGAAAGTTTCATTAAATTAATGTATTCTAAAGCTTTATAAATACCAAAACATTCAGCTGTAAAAATTGAAGTTTGGGGAGGAAATTTTACTTTCTGGACAATTTTGTATTGCTTATGAAATAATCCCACACCAACACAGTCGTTGTTAGAATGTTTGGAGGCATCACAATAAATTTGATGCCATCCCTGCCAATTATCATCAACTACTGAATTAAAAAAAATATTTGCCAACAAATCACCTTTATGGATCCCTAAATCAAGGTGAACGGTTGGTGAAATAATTAATGCTTGATAGTCAGATTCAAAAAGGGACAGATTACGAGAACAGTGTGTTTGTGCATTTATTGTTTTATAATTATTGTGGGCTTGGATTAAACACGGTAGAGATTTATGTTTCCAATAAGGAGAAGAATCGATTTGCTCTATAAGGAGAAGAAGTTTTGACAAAAGTGTGTGTTCAGAAAACTGCAACATTTTACTAAAGAATCTATCGGCCAAATATTGTCTTCGTAGGTAAAGTGGAGGATCAACACATTCGACTTGTAATGCGTTTATCGGGCTGTTTTTCATTGCTCCAGTTATTATCCGAAGGGCTTTCGTCTGGATAGCATCCAATTTCTTCATTCCAGCTAGGCTACATGGTTCCAACAAGAAGGTTCCATAATCAAGAACACTTCTTATCAAGGCATTGTAGACCAACTTCAAAGAAAAGGGATGTGCACCCCACCAAACGCCCGAGAGACTTCTAAGGATATTAAGCGAGCGCTCACACTTTGCAGCAATATGGGTACAATGTGACAAACCGGAAAGTTTAGCATCAAATATGACACCCAAAAATTTTGTTTCTGTTTTAATAGGAATTAATTCCCGATTGTAGTATAGCGTAATAGGTGGAGGCATACGGTTTCTAGTGAACAACAGTGCACAACTCTTAGACACTGAAAGTTCCAAATCATTCTTGTCTAACCAAATTTTCAGCAATGTTAAGGAGTTTGATAAGTGAGAAGAAGCTGCATTGACGTATCTACTAGAACAGTATAAAACAACATCATCAGCATACTGCAAAATATTGCACGATCCATTTAATGAGCCTTCTAGATCGTGTGAATAGATATTATACAGAATTGGACTTAGAACGGAGCCTTGGGGCAGTCCCTTCCAGATTATTCTACTGTGCGATTCTATTTTGATTATACGTCCAGACAATAATTTTATGATAAAATTTGTAAGGTGTATTGGAAAAGATAATATTTCCAGCTTTCTTTTTAATAATTTTATGCTGACATTATCATAGGCGGATTTAATATCCAGGAAAACGGCTACAACTGATTCATTTTTAGAAAACGCCAATCGTATATCTGACATAAGTATGCCGATATTGTCGTATGTACTTTTTCCTTTTCGGAATCCGAATTGTGACTTTGAAAGCAAATTTTTATTTTCTATAAACCATTCTAATCTATTTTTAACTAAGTGTTCGGCAAGTTTAGCGATAACCGGCGATAACGCTATGGGACGGTAAGATGAAGGTTCAGAAGGATTTTTATTTGGCTTTAAAATTGGCAACACTATCTGTGATTTCCATGTCAATGGTATGTCAGTGTCGCTTGTCATAATTATTGAATTTATCAGTTGTAAATAATAATCTAATGTATTATCTCCAAGATTTGAAAAAAAGGAATAAGGAATGCCATCTTCGCCCGGAGCTGAATCCCGAACGCTAGAAAGCACACCTTTGAGTTCATTAATAGTAAAAGGAGAATAAAGGAAGTCATTATCATTGCGGAATGGCGATTGTAAAGGTTGGAACAATTCTTGTTCCGGTACAAATGGAGGCGCTAAATGGTTGAGGAATTCTTCAGACATGGATGGTGGAATTGTGCTAAAGGTGGAATCGGAGACACCTAGCCGGAAACGTTTAATTTTGGTCCACATCACTGAAGGAGGCGTTTTAGGCGAAATAGAAGTGCAGTTTTGTCTCCAACCTAAAAACTTTTTTTCTCTTAAAAATGTTTTTGTGTTAGCAATTATGTCTATTAAAATATTGAAATTTTCGTCAGTCATATTTGTATTGTATTCTATCTCTGCTTCTTTCCTTTTTTTTACTGCCTCAGTACATTCACTGTCCCACCATGGAAGAGATGGTAATCTACCAGTAGAAGCATTCTTAAGGGGAAAAGAAGCATCAGCTGCTTCTGTAATCAATTGACATAGAGCTGTACTACATTCCTGTTTACAATTATTAGCTATGTCAGGTAAACGTTGACATTTATCCTCAGTATATTCTTTGAATATTGGCCAGTTATCTTTTATTAATCTATATTTCATTCGTGGTTTAGGTGGAATAGTTTTAACTTTGTTACCGGGGAAACATATAATTATGGGATAGTGGTCACTGCCAAAAGTAGATGAAAGAGTTTTCCATGATAGTGCAGAGGCTAAAGTTGGAGAGGTAATAGAAAGATCTACAGCACTAAGGTTTTCATGTGGTTTTGTGCGTCTAGTTGGAATACCAGTATTTAGTAAACAAAGACTGTGTTGGTCCAATAAATCTATCAGTTCTCCACTGTAACGTCCTGAGATTGAACTACCCCATGATCTATGATGGCAATTAAAATCACCTAATAGAAGAAGTGGTTTTGGCAGAGAATGTAATATATGGTTAAGTTCTTGTAGAATTGAGGAAGGTAGATAAGGAATATAAATAGATACAAAGCATATATTAATGACAACAGCTGCTACTATAAAAAAATCATTATGATCAGGAAGAGGAATATGGTTTATAACTAAATTGTTCTTGACGAGCAGAGCTGCTCCGTCATGCCCGTCATTTCTGTCTTGGCGAAGACAGGTGTAACCTCTGATTTTGAAAGGAGAGTTTGGCTTTAACCATGTCTCTCCCAAAGCAATAACAGATGGTTCATATTTATTGATTAGGTTAATTAATTCTGATTTTTTGTCAATCACACTTCGGCAGTTCCACTGCAGCACCACATGAGGGTATTGCAGTGGAACTGCCAAAGAATGATTACAATTGTTCATCATTTGATGGTGTATATCCATTATGGATATTCATTATATTTTTGAGAAGGTCTAATATAGGGGCAGCGTGGTTCGGTTTTAAAAGGTTGGACTGAGAAAGGGTGCTTATTAACATGATAATGATTTCAGTTAAAGTTTGATTATTATTAATAGTATTGGATGAAATAGCACATCCATTTGGTGGAGACGGCATATCATACTCTTTTATAATTTCTTGGTGAGTAGCACGATCATATCCTACAGAAGGCTGACGTGCCTGCCGTGGTTTCGATGCTACAGATTTTTTATAGGAGGTGGTGGATGATGATGAAAATTTGGTGGATGAAATTTTTCTTTCTGTAGGAATTGATTGGTTTGTGGACAGAATTTCTGCATAAGATTTTGAGACAGGTGGATAATATTTAGAGGCTTCAGAGTATGATATGCAGGATTCAGCCATGGATTGCTTAATTTTTCTCTGTCTGTCATGCTCTGGGCAACTCTTGCTGGTAGCAAAGTGAGAACCAGAACAGAGACAGCAGGATGCACCTTGTTCTACTATATTGCAACTATCAGCTGTGTGTGCCTGGCCACACTTGTAATAACGAGGTTTAGACCTACATTGTACTTTGGTATGTCCAAAGCGACAGCAGCTATAGCATTGAATTGTTGGATAAGTATAAAGCTCAACTGGTAATGCATTATAACAAATGTATACTCTCTTTGGTAATACCTGACCATCAAAAGTAACTACCACGGTCTGTGATGGTTTCCATGTTGGTGTTCCTGCTACAGTAGTTTTGTAATTTAACCTTCGAATTTTCAAGATCTTTCCACAACCTAAAGGAACAGTAGTATTCTCCATCACCTCTTCAGGGGTCCACTCAGCTGGGACTCCTCTGACAAGGCCCATGCGCGTTAAATTGAATGTAGGAACAAATGCTTTTAGTTTATTCTTAATTAAACTGTCATGCACTAAAAATGCGTTAGCATTTTCGAAGTGTGTGAATGCTAGGGAAATTCTGTTTCGACCGATCCGTTTGAGACTGCCATTTACAATGTTGTTGAAACATTCCTTTTGCAAAAATTTACCGAAGGCAATAGGGTGTAAAGAAGTGTTGTCGTCTGGATTTGTCTGTTCTCTTTGAACATGTACAATAAAGGGAGCTACATCCGTGGGTTCATACAAAGTCCTACCAATGGGTGGAGGACGAGGATGGGTGTCAGTTGTCTTGGCAATTAAGGTTTCATTATTAGGCAGTGTTAATTTAGGTTTAGGCATTATGGAATCTGGTTTCATAATTTCCTTTACGACCATTGTTTTTTCAGGGATTATTTCGACATGATCGCAAACGCAATCAATTTCTTTGGGTTCAGAATTAGAATTACGTTTACGTCTACGTTTATTGCAATGCCTGCACACCTTGCTTGGACGGCTTCTTTTCAAATTTTTAGCAGAAACCCATGAACCATCGGTTTCCATGCCAGATTCATTGGAAGCTACAGTAATAAATGACGCAGCCGGAGGAACTGAGCCCCCTGGGTCAGGGGGCTCCTCCATTCCGAAAATTACACAAAATGGACTTACCTACAGATTATGTACACTAAAAAATAAACTATACAAACAATTAGTAAAAGATATGTACAAATACTACTCTACTGACCACTATTTACAATTAAAATTTAATTTAAAAAATATGCAAAATTTTACGCTCCCGCCAAGTTGAACGTTTCCCGCGCTTTTCTTTCTTATATACACTTCATCAACAAAACAAGACAGCAAGCAAGTGTTATTTTCCCATAAACTTAATAGTCTGTGCAAATATTATAACAAGCCCACAGACATAACTGCAAAAGTCACAAAATGTTATGGGTGCGTACCATTTGAAGTTACATTCGCCAAAAACGCTATGAAGCTACTGGAACAGGTTGAATTACCTACATCTAATGTTAAAAGTGGCAAATTTTAGTGGCATTCTTAGCGTTCTTATCCTACATGGAACAGGGGAGAACAGTTACAAATAAACGATCACAGTGATCATAACCATAGATGCAGCATGTGGTCAAAATTATCGAAAATAATGAAACTTGCTTCAAATGGAATACGCCCTATATAGAAAGCCGAGTACGATAGACGAATCGGATAGCGATATATACATATATATATGGGACGATGACGCGACGACGGGTCGCATTTTTAGGGTTCCGTAGTCCAGACAAGGAACCCTTATAGTTTCGTCATGTCCGTCTGTCTGTCAGTCTGTCCAAGGTTTTGCTACGAGACCGTTTGTACTAGAAAGCTGCAATTTTGTAAGGGTATGTATACTTATCACGCCGACAAAGTGGTAAAATAACATGTTGGAAACTATTTTTTTTTTTAGGGTAGCTCTCATACAAGCGATGCATGGAAGAATATATTTTTCGTTGTCTATCCCATTGTGTGGGGTATCATTGAATATGTCTTTTAAAATGACTTAGGGGTTGCAAATACAATTTTGGATTTAAGACTCCATTTACGAAATATTAAACTTAAGAGTGCAAATTTTTGTTCTAATAGGGCGTTCCCCCTTTAAAACCTAAGCTGTTGGCTTAAAAAATTTGGAAAAATTCATGATGATAGTGCAGTTCATAAACTTTGAAGAAAAATTATAGCGGTCGAGATAACTTTATTACTTTAGAAGTAATAGTCGTTGAACTTGGGTTTATAATTTTGTACCAAATCAAAATTCTTAGAATAAATCCTTTAAAGTGACTAAGATGAAGTAGTGGAAGGACTTTAGAATCGGTATACAGACTCATGTACTGTGGGATGTGGTGGAGAGAGAAGAAGGGGGTTGTAGCAAGGGGGTTGTAGTAGTAAATATGAAGTTACCTACTTGGTTGTGTGTTGCATATTCCTACGTCGTACATAGAGTTGGATTGTTGTGTTTGTAAATGTTTCCGAAGGTAGGTAAGGTACGCATAACCTACGAAATCTAATAAGTCATAATAACAGCAACAAAAGATTGTTAGGTAAGTAAGTACAACAATTATTCCTACGATGACAACCTTAGAGTTCACGCACACTGCATGGTGGTAGGGCATTTTGCGAATGCCCGCCTGGCTAGCTACCACCCTCAAGTAGAAAATCTGTCGCCAAGCACCTAACGGTGTGTTTCGGCAGCTGTCCTTGAGAGCCAGTGAAATTACAGGCATATGAGACTTAACAACTATGTCTCAAGGCGACGGGCGCAGTACAATTCGTGACTTGTGACGAAATGCATCTGTTATAGGCAGAGGTTAGTCCGCTTAGCATCAGGTAGGCCTCGAGCTTGTTCTGTCACAATAACATAAAAAAAAACACATTTACGTGTGTACAAAAACAACAGTGTAGTGTCTGTGTAATAAGTAGTTAGAACGCTCTTTTTGTATAGAGAATGAGTCGAGTGTCCAGGCTGTGGCAATATCACCAGCGCTTTAGGCGAAGTGCATTTATTAGTTCTATTTGACCTTGGTCAGTCAAACACTCACAGTTGCTCTCAAAGAAACTGTCAGGCTTTCAAACACTGGTTTAAATTGATGAGATTATTGTGTTAAAATATAATCAAATTCATTGAATGCCTTAACGCTTGAAGTTTTAACGAATTTTATATCCAAAACGATACAAACATATCAGTAAACAATTTTGAATAACACAATTAAACTATTTTACAGACTATGTTTAACAATAATAGAAGCTAAGATTAACAATAGACAGTTTAAAACCAAGTAGATATGATGGTCTCAAGATATGCAGTAAAACAAAATGTAATCTCTTAAAGTACATTAAATCATCTATACAAGACAAGGCTTCGAAATAAATGTAGTATAATAAATATTCTAAGATTTTTAAAAGACGTATAGGTACAAAGGAATCAAAAATCTTTGAATCAGAAGTATATATACTCTTAATGCAAGGCAAGCTGGGATATTATAAACAATTCAACTTGAATAAGACTTTAATTAAAAGAGATATAAAATCAATCAAAATTAATGTCTACAAGGCGTATTCCACTTGACGCCAATTACGTTATTTTCGATAATTTTGACTACATTTTGTGTCCATGGTTCATGTTACATGTGGAACCATAGACGCAAATTCTGGTCAAATTATCGAATATAACGAAATTAGCGTCAAGTGGAATACGCCTTTAACCGTTCATAAAACCAAACGTTCATTGGCAAGAATTCTATATAATCTGTGCTACTACAGTTTTGTCAATCCCTACGGATTAGCATTAATATTGCTAAAAATAATTAATTTTCAATATTTTTTTTCTCAAAAACTACGCAATTTTCTGATTTTGAAACTTTAAGTGTGTGCTTATAATAATGTAACCTTTCTGTGAAAGAAATATCAACCATCAAACCGACGGACGGCAATGGAAATCTGAGCCGATTTTTGGCAACCTTACCTTCGGAGACTGTCACAGAGATGAGAGAGTATAGTCATAGTAGAAAGAGTGGGAAGTAAGTTATCTTCATACAAACGTACCGCACGCGGCTTGTTTGTGTTCGCCATAGTATCTATGCATCCCGCACGCACACTCAAACACAATCTTGACCCGTTTCTCAGTGCGCCAGCCGGGGCTAACACCGAACAAGGATCGCGCGTCACGGCTCCGCTAAATAAACGAAAAAAGTTTGATAATCGCAGGAGAACTTATTGCTGAACTTAGTGTTCGGCTGTTTTTATAATTCATCGATTCTTGTTGTCTCTGTTTAGATTACCTACTGAACAGGAAAGGTAATTTTAATTTAATTTTAATTTCTCGAATTTAAAAGAATTAAATAATTATAATAATTTATTCTAGCAAGTCACTTATTCTAGCATACCTATCATTTTTACTTGATGATGAGTGAGATACCTACTTATTTTTTATTGTTTTAGGTAGGTATGCCCCGCGTCGCTCGTCTCTGGCTCCGCAACCACATAGGTATCGTCTGTCGCTCTTTCTTTCATCGTGAAAGGTTTCATCATCGTTTAGGTAAAACCGACCTCACTAACCCTGAACCTAGACAACTTAGGTAAAAAATGCAACTTCCCAGCCCTTGCCTATTCTAGGTACTGATTTAAAATTTAGCATATACATACATTATAAATAAGTAAAAACCCTGAGACAGGCAAGTATGGTAGGTAATTATATCGCGGATTGGGCCGGAGATGGCCTACTTCCCCACTCCTTCTACTATGGTATAGTCATGTTAAAATGTAGTATGTTTTCTTCATGGATCTTATATGTCCATGGTTTTCTTGGACCATGAGCTTAGAGTTAGAACACTTAGACCATGAGTATAGTGTTCTGTGGCGTGGCATGACATATGGCGTATTCCACGTGACGCCAAATTCGTTATTTTCGAAAATGTTGTCAACATTTTGCGTCTATGGTTCCACTTTTAATATGAACATAGACTAGAACTAGACACAAAATGTCGTCAAATAATAACGAAATTGGCGTCTAGTGGAATACGGCCGTGAATGTTAAAAAGCAAATGATTTAAAATTTATCAATAAATTGGATAAAAATACCTAGCGGATAACATTTAAAAGGTAAGTAATGTTAATTAAACTGACCAGATGTGGCTTTATACTTCACAAATAAATACCTTCAAAAATGCTAAGAATATGAAATAGCCGATGAACTTATTATTAAAGTTCATTCCTTTTTTACTATCAACATACTTGAATTCTTCCAGTAAATGATTATGATATTTCAGCAAGAAAGTATCTTATGTAGGTTTTATAGGTTGCAGGTGTTTCAGGTTCCACATTGTTGATAACGTTTATTGTGGCTGCTAATTAAGAGGGAAAGTTAGATTAAAGAAATATAATTTTTTGATTGTTCTTAATACTAATTTATGTAAGTACTTACTATATATTATCCCTCGTGGCGCGCCTGATAAGAATTGCACTTATTTCTTTCTGTGGGTGTTGTAAGAGGTGACTAAGCGAATAATGATAGAAGGTGGGCAGCAGCGCCTTCTAAAAAGCTGCTATCCCCAAGCCACCTGACTATGGCAAGTACCCTCTTAAAAATAGGAAAGGCTGTGTTTAGTAGTGTATGATCCAGATGATAGAAAACAGTATGCCCTACCAATAAGACACACAATGGGAATATCCATTTTTTGTTATTATTTCTTTAGCAACTTGGTTTCTAGTAATGAATACTTCCATATAAGAAAAAATACTCTAAGTCTAAGTCTTGGGCCAGTTAAGGTGATGAAAATAAGAAACGTCTGCAAAATTTTAGCTAAGGCATATAGTTATAATATTCTGATAATCACATAACGAATAATAATCAAAGGAATGTCACACACACAACACAGCTAAATTTATAGAATTCCATATAAATAGATGTGGTTGTGTTAATGGTAGTTACCCACAGCAAAATACATATAAATCATTAATTCCACATAAATTCCTAATAGTTAGTACTCCTAGCTTAATTCTCACATACACTGAAATGTTTTGAAAGGAAGAACACATTTATTTCTGTTTGTTTGGTCTTGAATCAAGTCCTCTGAATTTTCGAAGAATCTGTTAATGAACAGGATCAATAAGGTTAAGTCTTAAAAGCCAAAATATCTTAATTACCTAATAAAAAAAAATATTTTAAATTTAACCTTTAAAATCACTCAAAACAGAACAATTAAAACAGTGAAGAAAGAACAATTTTATGGTACTAATTAGTGTCCTATCAGTAAGTTAGTTCTTGGTGATTTACATACATGAGGCAGCACTGCCTTCTGAACATACACAGCCCGGAAACTATACAAAGGTAACTATTATTTATACCAGAATAGCTTATCAGTAGTGTATCAGGCGGATGGTCCACTGCTTAACACAGCCCCCCACATTAGGGGGGTTTGCCATAATCCCCACACTTGGCAGGCATCTTGGGGATTGCACTGGGAGATATCAGTTCTTCAGAAAGTGTTGCTGCCCACCTTCTTGTTTGTTACCCTTAGTCACCTCTTATGACACCCACAGGTAGAGGTGGGGGGTTGACATCCTATCCCGGCACCCCACAGGCAACTAATAAAATTTCCATGCTAATAAAAGTTCCATGTCAGGTTTCAGTTTTAAAAATTTGCCTACTCTTCTAATAAAAGTTCCATGTCAGGTTTCAGTTTTAAAAATTTGCCTACTCTTCTAAACATTACCTGCTTACATGCAAATTTGAAACTTATGGTGAGGAATCAGCATTCACATTCTGGTGGGTGTCAAAATCGGTATGGCGGCAAGAGCACACGGTTTCCACTTGCTGATATATAGCATATGTAAATAACAGTTTATTAATTTGATAAACTGTCTTTAATAAGCAAGTTTTATGATGCATAGCGTATTTTGCTTAGTCATACTTTACCGATCACCTAAGTTAAGCAATATCCACTACGGTCATGTTTTGGATGTGTGCTCCCTGGTGACATTATAACTGAGCTTCCATGCTTCCGAGGGCATGTTACGCTATCGGTCCCAATTGTTGTCCTAAGATGGAAGTCATTATAATATGGTTGTAAGGCGTTTTATGAATGTACCCTCAAGTAAAAAATCTGTCGCAAAGCATATAACTGTGTGTTCAGACCACTGTCCTTGTGAGCCAGTAATTCTAGGTTAGCCTGAAAAAAATCTTCAACCACTTCATCACTTACCATCAGCCTGATTGCATCAAGTTTGATACATAGTGGTCAAATGCTATCCTAACAGCTATAAAAAGTAAATGTAATAAGTATACACACTTTAATATATCTTTCAAGTAGAAAATCTGTCGCCATACCTAACTGATCAACACACAAGCAACACACCATTGTGTGTTGCCGCAGCTGTCTTTGAGAGCCAGTACTTCTAGGTTAGTCTGAACGACATCTTCGACCACATCATCACTTACCATCAGGTGAGATAGTGGTCAAAAGATAACCTACCATGCATAAAAAAAAAAAAAGACTAGCAGGCTTACCATCTTTGCTAACATCATGACTTACAGGAGCGATAAAGGTTTGAAACCTTTATCGCTCGACCATCATCACTTACCATCAGGTGAGATAGTTGGTCAAAGGAAAACCTATCAGGAATATTAACAAAAAAAGTAGACATGATAACCTACTTGTCTCCTATTACAGATTTTTTGTATTGGCAAAACATTTCTGTCTGTATGTGGCAGGTATTAGGTAATTATTATTATTACCTATAACAGTATACTTTTACCACCACTATATGACTTGATGGTAAGGGATGAAATGGTCAAGGACCCTAAAAGGGCTTAGAAAGATCTGATAAGTCAATAAAGAAGACATATCCCATCTTCTTTATTGACTAATCACAGATCACAGATCTAGATTTAGCCCAGTGCATGACAGTCATCCTCTAGGTTCTTGGTTCAATCCCCAGGTCATACAATAAGGTGTTGGTCGATAGGCAATTCTTAGTTACTTTTCAGAGCCTAATATTGCACCCAGTAATTGTGTAGATTCCTGTAGAGGGCCTAAAAATATATCTATCTAATTATTTAACAAGATATGGGTTGGCAAAACATTTTATGTATATCATACATAAGTAAGTATCTAAATAGAGAATTTTGAATCCTGTTCTATAAAACCATCAAGTCGAAAATCTATCGCCAAGCACCTTAAGGTACCTTTCGGCAGTTGTACTTTAGTCAGGTTCAGATTTTTGAAGCGCTCGTAGCGAAGTTTACTTAGCTGTTCTTAACCGATCAGCAAAGTTAAGCAACGTCGCCCGCGGTCATGAGTTGGATGGGTGACCGCTAGTGACATTACTACTGAGCGTTTCCGTGCTTCGGAGGGCACGTTAAGCCGTCGGTCCCGGTTGTTGTCTTAGGATGGCAGTCGTTATAGCATGGTGGTAGGGCATTTTGTGAATGCCCGCCTGGCTAGCTACCACCCTCAAGTAGAAAATCTGTCGCCAAGCACCTAACGGTGTGTTCCGGCAGCTGTCCTTGAGAGCCAGTACTTCTAGGTTAGCCTGAACGACATCTTCGACCACATCATCACTTACCATCAGGTGAGATAGTGGTCAAAAGATAACCTACCATGCATAAAAAAAAAAAAGACTAGCAGGCTTACCATCTTTGCTAACATCATGACTTACAGGAGCGATAAAGGTTTGAAACCTTTATCTCTCAGGCCTATTTGTTACAGAAATAAATATATAAATTAATTAAAAAAGCTAAAAACCCGACTGGAAATTATTTAAATTAAATGTTTATAAAAAAAAAAATATCTCAAAATATTTTGTCTAAATTCTACCAGTTTTTTTTTATGTAGCTACCTAATGTCTCTTGCGCTATCAAGGCGCATTTAACGATATCTCTTACATTAGTACTGGTTAAGCCGTTTAGAAGTATGATAGAATAAAGAAACTCACAAACATACATATATGAACCAACCTTTTATTTGGGCAATCTTGTAAAAAGAAAAATTCCAATGTACATATTTCCCTACGGCGCACTGTGTTTCGCCTAGAACAAGCTAGCTGGACAAAAATATTTTATAATGGGTTTCGATTGCTTTTGCCTTAGACAATGATAATTTGTTAATTTCATAATTTTCAGGTAGGTACAGATTAAATTATAAGTCTAAAAATGAAAAACCAAATACTTTATATAAAAATGTATTGTATTTCTTACAAAGGCACAAAAAAAAGCAAAAATACAGCAGAAATAAGTACATTAAAATAGAAAGAAACAATCAATAATATATTACAACATAATTATACAATAAAAAGTAAAAAAATACATTATTATTTATAACTTAAATATTATAAAAAAAGGTAAACTCAAGATTTTACAAAAATGCTACATCATACTCGTAATTATCCTAAATATCCTCATCTGATGATTCGTCACTCTCACATTCAGTCGAGTCTGGTAACAAGTAATCACCTTCATCAGTCGGACTCGGAAGAACGTTACTTGTAACCCGATGTGATTGTATTGAAGGCGGAACAATCAAATTTAAAACTTCTTCAGGTAATTTGTCAATTTTCTTTTTGGGTACCTCTCTGAGAGAGTTGATTAGAGGATCAGACGTTATTAAAAGCATATTCAACAAATCTGTATTTGTGGCAATACGTGACAGTTTCCTGGTGTGGTGTTCACGGAATCTCCGGCAGTCTTTATTTCGAGCCTCTTGAGCTTCTTCTGAGAGCTGTCCGATTGGAAGAATGCAAGTTTTTATCACTTCTGTGCTATGTACAAGTATTTTGTGTACAGTAGCTGGCATGTATTACCACGAATACAGATTTAGATAAAGTGTTCTGGTTTCAGAACACACTTTCTCAAATTCATTGTAATTAATATCGTACCCAGAAGATAAAGTTCTTAACAAAATGCAGAATTTTTTAATGAGGTTAACGTCTAAGCCTGTAATCTCTCCACTCAGTTCCGGGTTTGTAAAGAATCTGCGAGCTGTGTTCCCATCATTTGTGTTACCATAACCAGGTTTTGGTTTGTCTACAATAAGTCCCATTTGGGTTTTAAACTTTTGCTTTATGTCGTCTGAACGCTGTTTCACACTAGCTTTATCGTCATCACCTCTAACCTGCCACTTCTTAATATCCAAACGATAGCTAATGTGCAACAGACATTCAAAACAGCGAATCCAAGCATGTAATGTAGACAAACCAAACCCATAATGTTCTACATTACTTTCCAATCCACTTAAATCACCATTCATCATCTTAGGAGTTGCACCACAGATATAACACTTTTGTGCAGATCGTGTGTCAGTCATAGCATTGCATACTTTGCCGTCTGTCATTGTTAGCAAAAGAGTGTGCTTCACAGAAATTTGTGATTCACCAACACTACATGTGGTTGGAAGAAGTTGAGATACTTCTTCCAACACTCTGTTAGTTTCTGTAGTCGTAAATTCATTTGTTTCCTTTGAAAAAATAAATTTAATTGGCCTGCAATATAACGTGGAGGAAGGTCGTGGGTTTTGCCAAATAATATTTTGACCATCACACAATCTCAAAGGCACAAATGAAAATACAAACAGAAATTCATCAGTAGCCTCAGTGTTTTCAAACTTCTGCTTGTAGGTACTGTGACCAGAACTACCATCACATCCCCATTTGCTAACTAATGTGAATGACGAACTGGGCAGCACACTTTTAATGACTTCACTTTGTGCTTCAACTAGTCGTTCAGTTGTTTTATCCAAAATAGCTTGGAGTTTTATTTCCGCGCGCGATTCCGTTATAGATATATGGTCATCAGAAGGATAACAAAGTTTTTTTGACTTACATAGGCTATGGTATGATGGAAACACTTGATGTCCAGCCTTCATTGCCCACTTTCTCGTCTGTTTGTAAGAGTGAGAAGTGCACTTAGAATCTACGTAATAAGCTAGCGCTTCGTCACTATTTAACTGCCTAGCACCACAAAGAGATTCTTCAGATGCCTTTCCTTCTGTGCTGGAATGATCGCCACTTTTTCGGATTCGAGAGGCAACCGCTCTATGACCCGATAAACGATTTGCCACTTCCGCAGCTGTGGTCAATTCACTAGCACTCCGCAATTTCACCAAGTCTTCAACCCTGCGTTTTTTTGTTTTGAAACTGGCGTCTTCGAAGTCTTTTCGGGGTCTACCTTTAGGTCGATTATCTTCTGATGAGGAGGAAGCAGAAGGCCGATGCATACGAACGCTAAATTGTATGTCTGCTCCGTCCAGCCAACTTCTATTTTTGTTTAAAAAAACATCCATTGTTTTCGAAGCAGCCCACTTTTCAGCAAATTTTGACGATATGCTGGCAATTTTTGTTTGCATATCTCTTCTTGAATCGGAGGCCACATCTCTCAGATTGTATTTGTTAAAAATAAACTCCATCAGGTGAGCATTTCTTGCTTCTTTGTCATATTTACGCCATTCTTCAAATAACTCCATTTTCGAAAAAGTGTACACATGATCGGAAAAAAAAATAAAAAAAAATGTTTAGCATTCGTTGCGGTCTCCATATTATATATCATTTAAAAGGTTAATGTTGTGGCTGTAACATACATAAAAATCAACTTGGATACACGTGGATACAAAAAGTTGCGATCCTTGAAAGTTTAGATATGAAGAAAAACTTGACATTCTTTTAACAGATTTTTCAAGATTTTAACAAATGTTGGCAAATAATATATTAAGTCGATATTAAGTAAGAAAGTACTTACCCTCAAAGGTAAAATCCATCACAGAAAATACTAAAATAATCACTACAAATTTTAAGAGATGTTATCATAAGTGCCGCAAAATTGCAACTAATTTAATTTCACAAATGCAATTAACTTATCACTTACCTTCAACCCCTTATAACTCACCACTATGGAATGTTTGCCCTAATTATTACCTGTTATCGAGACCTTGGGGGTTTTGTTAATGGCATGTGACCCTTAATTACCTGATTAGGTAAATGACTTTTGTCCACCTACGTTGTTCTAGGCAAAACACTGTGCGGCGCGGCGACTCAGTCTTTTATCATTTCGCTGCGTACGCGCCTGTAATGATACCAGTTCCGTCAGCCTCCGCCGCGGCACGCACCGGTACTGTCAAGACTCATTAGTCATTGTTCACAGGATCGCGTTAGCGGGCGGTCGTGCATCATGTTGCGGCTTGCGGTGCTTTGTTTTGTGTTCGGAGTCACCGTAGCCAAGATTGCTGATAAAGGTAAGAATTATTTTTATTCATAGTAATTAAACAACTTTAAACGGTTTAAATCGCGTATATTTTTTCATTATTTTTGCCTCGACGTTTCAAACACTGCAGTTATCGTGTGATCGATGTGACGTCGGGACAAAAATAATGATAAATATACGCGATTTAAACCGTTTAAAGTTGTTTAATTACTATACATACACAATTATCTCAATTGAATGTGAAATCCCGCTAGTAGTTGTTTTTTTTACTAAAAGTTTGCGTTTAGTTATGAACATTGTTCTATTTTCATTAGTTTTGTCAGTCACCCCGTGATCAAGATAACTGCAAAGTGTTCGAAACGTCGGGACAATAATAATTATAAATATACGCGATTTAAACCGCTTAAAGTTGTTTAACTAATATGTGTAATAATCGCGAAAACCTAAGACAACATAATTATTTTTATTACTTGAGGAAAATAATTTTTGTTTGGTTCATTGGTGCTGTGTGGGGTGTTCACACCGCAAGGTCCCGGGGTCGATCATTGATTCGGCAATGTGTTATCGATTTTTTTTTATTAAAAAGCTAACTATGGACATACCAGTCTGGAGGCACTGAAGTGTAGTACGGCAAACAATGTGGTACGACAAATGGCAATAGGCTTGTAACGTATTCCATGGGAGTTAGAACCTAATAAGTAATTTATGGTGGTCATATATGTAATTATGGGTGTTTTAAGTCCGAGTGCATGTAACGCTTTCCATAGTAATGTAGTTTTGTAATATTTTAAATACCAAACTTGGTGAGATTTTTATGCAAGTTGATGAGCCTAATATTCCATTGTGTTTTCCTGTTTTCCGTTGTATGGTTTGTTTTATGTTTGTTTTAAATATTGAAAATACGTAATGTACCTGGAAAACCACAAGAATAAAATAGGCTCAAGCATGTGCATAACAAAATTGTACCGAGTTTGAACCCTTTGATAGAGTTCAAGTGTATAAAACCTTTAATATGACTACTCTAATACTTTTTTTAAAATGTTATTGTGACGGAACAAGCTCGAGGCCCACCTGACGTTAAGCGGACTAACCTCTGCCTATAACATGCATTTCGTCACATTTCACGAATTGCACTGCGCCCGTCACCTTGAGACATAGTTATTAAGTCTCATGTGTCTGTGATTTCACTGGCTCACAAGGACTGCTGCCGGAACACACCGTTTGGTGCTTGGCGACAGATTTTCTACTTGAGGGTGGTCGCTAGACAGGCGGGCGTTAGATTGTCACCACCCATTTCTACCTGAGGGTGTCGTAAGAGGCGACTAAAGGTAAAATACCAGGTGGGCAGCAGCGCCTTCTGAGATACTTAAACTGAGATCTCCAAGACGTATGCCAAGCGTGGGGATTATGGCAAACCCCCCCTAAATGGGGGCGGCTGTGTTCAGCAGTGGACAATCCGGCTGATACATGTATATATCTAAACGCACTAGTGCAATATTTGGCATTAATGCAAGTAAAATATTATTTTGTTACTTTACAGCTGCTCCTCCAGAATGGAATCCAGTTTACAGCATAAAGGGCATCCTCAACATTCCATACGCTGAACTACACGAACCTTTTTACTCCTGGTGAGTTACTTAAGCCTGCTATCCTAATTGTATCTGGACCGACGACATTGTTAGCTGTTTCTTATATTTTGGAGGAGTTACTCAATACGTCTGTTTTTTTGTTTTGTTTGTTACATCATAACTTTTGACTGGGTGAACTGATTTTGATGTTTCTTTTTTATTTGAAAGCTGATGCCGTGTGGTTAAATTTCATCAAAATCGGTCAAGCCATTTTTGAGTTACACTCCAATAACTGAAAAGTATGTTCCTATCTTGATGGTACAGTCATTACGATGGGTCCCATAAGTAGCAAGGGTCACTAAAAACGGGTGCTTTTTTTTTTACCGACAAATGTAACCGACTTTAACACTCAAATGTGTGAAATAACTTGTCGAAGTCGGTACCATGCGCACAATATTGTGATAATAGGTACTCTTGAACCATCATGCTACCAACTTCAACAAGTTACTTCAAACATTTGAGTGTTGACGGTTCCATTTTTTTTTAATGTTCATAAGTTCTAAGACGGATAAGCCGGTGCCCGATGGTAATCACGTCTGTCCATTACAGTTACAGTTTCACCATTTTGTATGACACTGCACTGCGCTTGACATTCCGAGACATTCGTTTATATCCGACTTCCAAAAAAGGAGGAGGTTCTCAATTCTCTCTTCTTATGTAAGACCACTCTTACTTTTTACAGTGTGATCCGATTTTGATAATTCTGTTTTTATTGAAAAGGGTATACCTCTGAGGTGGTCCCATATAAATTACATCAAAATCGGTGAAGTAGTTTATAAGTTACCCGCAACTAACTGAAAAATACTTGACATACCTAGATGGCTTGGTAGTTGCAAGTTTTGTCGATGTTGACCAGTATTGTAGGTGAGTGAAAATCGATCTTTTAACCAGAAATTATCACTAAAAAACATCCTGTATTTTTTTACGTAAAATAGAATCGACTGTTAACACTGAAAAGTAAGAAATAACTTGTTGAAGTCGGACCATGAAAATATGATCTCTGAGTGTATTGACTCAGCATGGGACTGACTTTAACAAGTTATTGTATACTTCAGTGTTAGAAGTCAGTTCCATTTAATGTAAAAAAAAATGTTAGTCTCGATTGGCCGGTAATTTCACTTACTACAGTGCCCTTCCAACCTAAACACTGCAGTATTTGCACAATGCTCTATCTGTCATTGTGGTGGTATCCATATTATTCGAAGCGCTCGTAGCCAAGTTTACTTAGCTGTTCTCAACCGATTAACAATTAAGCAACGTCGCGCGCGGTCATGAGTTGGATGGGTGACCGCTAGTGACATTAGTACTGAGCGTGCACGTGCTTCGGAGGGCACGTTAAGCCGTCGGTCCCGGTTGTTATCTTAGGATGGTAGTCGTTATAGCATTTTGCGAATGCCCGCCTGGCTAGCTACCACCCTCAAGTAGAAAATCTGTCGCCAAGCACCTAACGGTGTGTTCCGGCAGCATTCCGTAACAGCCAGTTAGAAATTATGAAATTACAGCCAAATGACACTTAACCAATACGTTTACACGACTGCCCAAAAGGAGTGAAATGTTTTAAGGTTTAATGTATATGACGTTCTTTTAAATGGCCCGGTCAGGAGTACCCTAAACCGACGCTTATGTATGAAAGGATTGATGAGTGTAGAATCCACACTAATCAATCCTACACTGTAGATGAAGCGACAGAGATATGTAAGGATCGTAGCAAGTATCTTAAAGTAGTAATGGCTCAGTGGCATTGGCTATGGACTGCCGCGCAGCAGGTCCATGGTTCGAATCCTGCCGCGGGCTTGAGCTTCACCGCAGAGTGGAAGGGCATTTTGCGAATGCCCGCCTCGCTAGCGACCACCCTCAAGTAGAAATCTGTCGCCAAGCACCTAGCGGTGTGTTCCGGCAACAGTCCTTGAAAGCCAGTGAAATTACAGGCAAATGAGACTTAACAACTATGTCTCAAGGTGACGGGCCCAGTGCAATTCGTGAATTGTGACGAAATGCATCTGTTATAGGCAGAGGCTAGTCCGCTTAACATCAAGTGGGCCTTGAGCTTGTTCCGTCACAATAACATAAATAAAAAAATAAATTGTGGTCTATGCCTACCCCTATGGGAAAGAGGCGTGATTTTATGTATGTATGGGTTCTTTATTCCTCCATAACTATTAAAGGCCTAAAGAATTTTTGATTCCGTTGTAATTTTTTTAGCTTATTATGTTAACAAAAAGATTTATTTATAAGCGCAGGCGTTCATGCAAAAAAGTACAATTGTTTCGTATAATTGTAATAATTATAGTTAACTAAGCATTAATATTTATACACGCATGGATGTACATTACCCACGATATAACACTTAAAACTGCAAGCGACGCGATCTTATTGAAATTTGTTCCACATTAATTTATTTAATCAGCTATATTGCAGTTTATGTTTGTTTATCCTTATGAGGTCAAATGGGTATTACTTACATCTGCAATTAATTGTTATTTATTACAAAATGTCTCGCGTGCTTGTATAGGTAATATAATTAGTAGGTAAGTAATAATAATACTTAAGGCGTAGTATTATTATATGTTCTATGCTTAAGGTTAGTGTTGCAACACCTTACCATCAGGTGAGATAGTGGTCAAAGGCTAACCTTATTATGAATCTCAAATTATGTTGCACCAAGTTGCATTAAGTTTGTGCAAAATGCACATTCTTATTGAAGATTTTTAAATCACTATCAATCAGTTGAATAACCTTTATTTGTTTCGTCTGACTGTTATATCTACGACAAATTTCTAATAATCGTACAGTTTATATACAACACAGAGTACCATGTCACTGTTTACAATTGAACCATTATCTAGTGGCGCAGCCAGAGGTTAGGTCGAAGTTTACCTACTGTACTGATAAGGACTAGATTTATGTAGATTCATAAGTTATTATATTAGTCGGGGGTAATAACATCGTTTTCCTTGACCAATTTTATTTGGAATAATCACACTAATATTTTAAATGCGAAAGTTTGTGTGGGTGTATGTTTGTTACTCCTTTAGTTTCAAACAGCTGTACTGATTTTGATTAAACTTGGAATATATATCGTTTCGGTACTGGATTTTAAACTGTGTATTTATTATCATCATCTACATGGGGAAAACCGGGGGACGCAGTTGTTTTTGAAGATTTGAGTTTACTGTTCCGGGCTAGCTAGTCGGGCATTCGCAAAATGCCTTAATACTATGCTATATCGACTGCCTATCCTAAGAAGACAACGGGGATAGGCGCGGCGGCTTATCGTGCCCTCTGAAACACGGAAGCGCTCAATGCGGTCAGGCATCCAAGTAATGAATGAATCTGTACAAGCCGAAAGGTCAAAGACCAGTGCTCCCTGCCTGCACAGCCAGTCCTGACAGCACGAGGGACCTTGACAGTTCAGTGTCCATTAGTTGGAACAAAACCTCCATTCATATCCCAATAAGGGACAGCCGAGCTCCCAAGTGGTGGTACCCCTAAAACCCGATGGCCATCACTCCTTGAGTAATATTCAGTAGAGCTACGTTGGGCACCATCAGAGCATCCACCCAGTTGGTTCTTTATGGGGCACCCTTGGTGGATCACACCACTCCAAATAAAGGCAGGGGCTGCTCGAACTCGGTTCCCCGATTTTAGGCATACGACTCTTCAAAGAAATCAGCAGCGGCCGCACCGATGTGTCAGGGAGACGTGGCTCGCGGTAATTTATAAACAGTAATGCCAGCTATCGAGGTATCGAAAGAAGTCCTAACATCGAAACTTACACCTAAAGAAAAAAGTCGTGGACTCCTGCATATTTCCCTGCCTAACGTACAGTTGCCAAACATGGATATTTAAAAAAGCTTTAAGAAATGAAATACAAAAATTTCAACGAGCCATGGAGCGAAATATCTTCAGTATCAAATTAAAAGATAGAGTCAAAAGAAAACTAAAAAACATTAGTCAAATTAAAACCGCCTGGCTAGCTACCACCCTCAAGTAGAAAATCTGTCGCCAAGCACCTAACGGTGTGTTCCGGCAGCTGATTGCATTGAGAGCATTGAGAGCCAGTAATTCTAGGCTGAACAACATCTTCGACCACATCATCACTTACCATCAGGTGAGATAGTGGTCAAAGGCTAACCTAGCAGGCATAAAAAAAAAAGAAAAAAGAAAACAAAATTAATTGATGCCTTAGAACATTCACAAAGGTTAAAATGGAAGTGGGCAGGACACGTAGCGCGCACTGAGGGTAAGAAATAGACCAAGAAAATAGCAATAAAAGGGGGTGCAGACCCGGGAGGCCACAAGAACGATGGGCAGACGAAATTATCATATCGGCAGGAGAACAATGGATGACATTAGCGCAAGACAGAAAGGAATGATCTAAAAAGGAGGAGACCTTTATCCTAAGAGGGGTCCTCAGCTAAAAAATAAATATAATTAAATACTTAGATTTAAATACTCAAATATAAATTCCGTTGTTTTTAAGTGTGTTAACGATAATGTTTTAAAAAATGAGGAATAAAGTGGCTTTACTATTATTATTATAATACCAGCTATCGAAGAGGACTGTTGGGGTCTTATCGATAGAAATAAGTGAGTCCATCATAGCCCGACATCATAGACAGATATCGCGCTCACCTCTCCCTCGGTGGACGGAAATGCGCAAATTCATTTTCCGCACTTACAAAAAGGTGCACCTGGAAAATAACGTATTGAAACTCCCTAGCGTAGCTTGCAAATCGTTCTGAACCTATGTTAAACAATTTACACTGCGGTCATTACTTGGACGGCTGACCGCTAGCGGCGTTGAGCGCTTCCGTGCTTCGGGGATAAGACATCGCGACGTTCCCTGGTGCCGTTTTAGGATGACAGGCGATTTAGCAAAGTTATAAACCATTTTGCGACCAGCCCGACTGGCTAGCTACCATCCTAAACCGGTAACAGGACACTTAGGATGGCAGCCGATTTAGCAATGTTTTAAAGCATTTTGTTGATGCCCGCGTTACTAGCTACCAGTTGCTAGCTTCCAGTAGAAAATCTGTCGAAAACCACCTAACGATTACCACCAGGTGAGATTGTGGTCAAAGGCTGGCTGGTGAGCTGTTAAAGAAAAATATAATATGTGCCATACATAAAATAATAATTTGTTTGTTGCAGGTATGACAGTAAAAATGGAAAATCTCGTATCGACTACTATGGTGGTATGGTTAAAACATATCAGCTCACATCTAAGGTGTACCCGACATACGGCACTTCCGTTAAGGTAAATGCTTGCGCTCGATATTTCAGGTTGTCGTTCAGCGAGATATAGCCCGGTGCCAGTGTTTCCAAATACACTATCCAATAGTAATGTAAACACTGTGGATTGATTATATTTTCTACTTACAGTAAATAGTACATTGTAAATCGAAGGGTGAAAGCGATCTATTTCTCCCAAATCGAGAACAGAAATAGAACATTCTCTCTAGTAGTGCTTTATACTAAACCTACGAGGAAAATAAAATCATTATAAGTTTTCTTGTACTTATCTCGAGACTTCTCAGGCAGTAAGTTCTTTATGACTTCTTGAGCTGCATTTCTTATTTCTGATTGCGTCATCATTATAAAATCGTCACTTTCACTATCAGATGACATTTTGGAAAATTATTTAGAATAATTAAAAGCGTACGTAAGCGTAGCATTAAAATATCAATTAAATATAAAACAAAATTTAACCAAACATAACAAAGGGGGTGCCCACCCCCTTTGTTATATTACCCCCTGTGGGGTTGACATTCTAGCTATTACCGCTCTGCCAACATAGCTTAATTATCGTCATTGTAGCAAAAATTGTCATATCGCTTGGTTTACTTACTCAATTATGGTATTAATTTTATCATCTCATACTTATTAAAATCATGTTAGTTTTGACATCTATATATTATTATTATTTTTATAACAGTAATGTAAAAACAAATAATATAAAAAACTTAAAACTAGGATGCCGCCGGTAGCGGGGCAGGGCCCAAACTACCGGTGGTTAGGGCTGCAGAGAGAGGAACCTCCGAACAATGCGTGTTATGTCGAGTATCACTGCCTTCTGCATCCTACCCTTGATCCAACCGTCTAGCGAGAGCCTCTTGAGGTGTTGGTCGAGGCTCTTCGCTATTAGGCCGTTCGCCGAAACGACTATCGGGTCAATGATCGTCGAGTCAACATCCCACATGGTGGTTACCTCGTGAGGCAAGTCAAGGTACTTGCTGACTTTTCCATCTCGACCTTCGCGTGGTAATTAATTATATAGTAATAAATAATAATATATTTATCCCCAGCTCGCTCCAGTAACAACAGAGAAGGAGTTGAACAAAGTGACGTGTTTGCAAGTGAACGGTACCAGCGAAATGTCCCAAGAGATCCAGTCAGTGTTGCCCGACATGGCCGACTTCAAGTATGTCGGTAAGTTTATGGATACTTGTATTATTTTATAAAAGTGGGTACATGAATATTGTTGAACAAAGTGACTAAATATCTGCTTCGAACCTATATACTATATAATCATGATCATGGAATATACTAGTAAAAAGCTGAGCTTTGTGAGGGCTCGCGTTTATTTTACAACCTGATTCTAGTGGTGTCATCTAGTATTAAGTAGATTAACTACGGTGTATTTTTTATGTTATTGTGACGAAACAAGTTCGAGGCCCACCTGATGTTAAGCGGCCTACAACAGATGCATTTCGTCACAAGTCACGAATTGCACTGCGCCCGTCACCTTGAGACAAAGTTATTAAGTCTCATGTGCCTGTAATGTCACTGGCTCTCAAGGACTGCTGCCGGAACACACCGTTAGGTGCTTGCCGACAGATTTTCTACTTGAGGGTGGTCGCTATCGGGCATTCGCAAAATGCCCTTCCACCATGCGGTGAAGCTCAAGCCCGCGGCGGGATTCGAACCATGGACCTGCTGCGCGGCAGTCCATAGCCAATGCCACTGAGCCATCACTGCTTCAAAATGTGTATTTAGTTTAGTTCTGTTGCAGCGATATTAACTCTTTGGTTTTCTAACAAATGGTTTTTACTGTAGTCAAGTAATTTTGCGTCTCTTTCCTTTGAGAACTTTGCTACGCTCAGGAGCCTTTATTTTAAGCACTCACTTCGCTCCTAGTCCAATCCTATAACACTTCGCTTTTGTAGGTTTCAATTAAAGTACTCGCGTCAAATAATAGTTTGGTTATTATTTTAGAAGCATGGTTTGATATCTCCCCTATCTAGGGGAGATACCAGGACTAATAAAATCCTGATGTCTCCCAGGGGGACATCAGGGGAGACGAGTCCTTAATGGAATGTACAACCGCCAATGGCACCCTCTTACGTATTTTATATATGATAGGGTAGTCTTTGAGCTTTATCTCACCTGGTGGTAACTGATGATGTGATCGAAGATGTTGTTCAGGCTAACCTACAATTGCTGCATCTCAAGGACTGCTGCTGGAACACACCGTTAGGTGCTTGCCGACTGATTTTCTACTTGAGGGTGGTAGCTAGCATTCACAAAATGCCCTACCACCATGATACTAACCCTGTGTTATAAACCTAAAAAACACCCTAACCTTTGTCCGGGTATATACATCATTGGTTATTTTTACTGCCGCAGTGGTATTTAAAAACGCCGCTTTGGAAAAACGAGGTCCTGGGTTCGATCCGGATCCGGCAAAGTTATTGGATTTTTCTGACAAAGAAATTTTCTGTAACATTATGGAGCCTGGAACTGTGTTGGGTAGAAATCAACGCAGTTTCAGATATTCTGCCTCGAAGTAGTAGTGTGCAATCACCACTTAGCCACGTGTTTATGATCACTGTAGCAAGTGAAATTACTGGGCGAACGAGACATGAGAACTAACAGTAATCTCGGAGTAACAAGCCCAGTGCAGTATCAAGCAGAATGTAGATGGTTACACTGCTACTAACTGTAATGGACCGGCGTCATGCTTACCGTCAGGCAGGCGACATCTTCGTCACAAAAGTATTTTTCATCATTTTTGTCTTCAGGCACCGAGACCATGCAAGACTCGGACGTGTCCAAGTGGCAGATGGTGCAGCCGATAGGAGACAAACTGAACAAGTACACCATGTGGGTCAAATACAAGAAGACGTTGAAGGGGGAGACAGTGCCTATACCTGTTAGGTAAGTTTATTTAATTTTTTTTTCTTTATTCCTGATGGCTAACCTATCGACATTTATTTGACCACAATCTCACCTTATAGTAAGTGATGATGTGGTCGAAGATGTTGTTCAGGCTAACCAAAAATTACTGGCTTTTAAAGTCAGCTGCCGGAACAAATCGTTAGGTGCTCGGCAACTGATTTTCTACTTGAGGTCGCAATGCCCTACCACCATGCAATGTTTCCTTTTTCATAACTGGCTTGTAAAATGTGATTTTAGAAATTTAGCCTTTGACCACTATCTCACCTGATGGTAAATGATGATGTGGTCGAAAGAGTTAACAGGCTTAACCTAAAAGTACTGGCTCTCAAGGACAGCTGCTGGAACAAACCGTTAGGTGCTTGGCGACAGGTTTTCTACTTGAGGGTGGTCGCTAGGCAGGCCGGCATTCGCAAAATGCCCTTGCCCCATGCGGTGAAGCTCAAACCCGCGGCGGGATTCGAACAATGGGCCTGTTGCGCGGCAGTCTATAGCCAATGCCACTGAGCCATCACTGCTTTATCAATGCTTGTTGTATTCTGCTGACAATGATAATTTTTCATCATCATTTGTATTTGTTCTGAAGAAGAATTCGAAACACAGCAACAAGCTAGATTGGTATCTTCATTTTTCAGATTCACAAAAATCCCTAGAACAATACAAATCTTCCCACTTTTGTTGCAGATACGAAATGAAAGGCTTCAATTCCCTGCTCGGCTCTCACTACGATCATTATTACCTAGATTACACAGACTACGATGTTGAAGACATCGACCCCAGCGTATTCAGCATTGGCAGTAAGAACTTATTACATTTTCATTTGTCCCATTTATTGTTATAGAACTACTGTATCAGCCGGATTGTCCACTGCTGAACACAGCCTCCCCCATTATGGGGTGGTTTGCCATAATCGCCAATGCCGGTCGCAATGTGAGATATCAGTTCCTCAGAAAGCGTTGCTGCCCACCTTCCGGTGTGTTACCCTTAGTCGCCTCTTACAACACCCAGAGGTAGAGAGAGAGGGGGGGGGGGGGTGACTATTCTAGCCTGGCACCCCACGGGTTTTTTTGGTTCTAGAACAATGAATTCAAATTTGGAACCCTGATTTTGGTTACTTTGAAGGGGAAACTCCTCTTCAGCTAGAGTTTTTGGTTTATTAGCTATAAATCCGTATTGAAGGTTTTTTCATAACTTTTTGATAGGTGAAAACAAATCAATAAGCATTTAAAAAAAAAACTGTTTTGATCTTTCACCAATAATTAATTTAAATTCAATGAAATGTGTTAATTTCGTAAAGATTATCCTTTACGAATCTGTGCTGAAAATTTTAAAATAAAACAATCCCATCTCATCACCGCAGTCTCACCTGATGGAAAGTGACGACGCGGTCGACGGTGGAACATGCTCGCCTAGCAGATACCTGTTTACTCTGTACTTGCAGACTTCCAGATTATATTTATCGGGAAAAAGAGACGCCTGGTAGGGTGTTTAATAATTCGGCCGTACGCATTATAAAACTAGATTTAAAACGCTTTGTGCGTATTTTCGGAATATCGACCATGTATGGATGCCGTGTTCCTGTGCATCTTGTTGTCCGATGAAAAAAAGGAGAAGAAGGAATAAGGTTGTGTAAATCGATCGCACATTTTCCGAAGTGAAGACTGAAAGAAAACCTAATATATTTTTTTGGCCTAAAGTGTTTTAATAAGAATCGGCCCGGTCCGAAAGGTTTGAGTTGTCTCTTAGACATAGTCTACAAACGTGGCCTACCCGTACAAAAGCGCATCAATAATTTACTGTGGAGGGGAGTGCCTTCTTGAGTGAACAGGGAGGCTTATTGTCTGATTCCAATGGTAATGAAAATTATTTTCATTTAGCTGTACGAACTGCATGATGGGCATCTATTTTAAAAGAAAATGTCAATATTATATCAAAATTTGTTGATCTTCACTTCCATTCTAGTTACACAATAAGGCCATAGGTAGTAGGTACTTTTTTTAGGGTTCCGTAGTACCTACAAGGAACCCTTATAGTTTCGTCATGTCCGTCTGTCCGAGGTTTTGCTAAGAGACCGTTTGTACTAGAAAGCTGCAATTTTGTACGGGTATGTAAATTTACTACGCCGACAAAGTGGTAAAATAAAATTTAGAAAAATATTATTTTTTAGCGTAGCTCCCATACAAGTGGTGTGGATATGATTTTTTTTTTCGTCGTCTATCCCATCGAATAGGGTATCATTGAATAGGTATTTTGAAATGATTTCGGGGTTACTAATACTGTTTTTCGATTTAATGCTCTATTTACGAAATATTCAACTTTAAAGTGAAAATTTGTGGCATGTGACACGCGCTTGACCGTTTATTTAATGTTATTGTGACGGAACAAGCTTGAGGCCCACCTGATATTAAGCGGACTAACCTCTGTCTAGAAAAGACGCATTTCATCACAAGTGACGAATTGCACTGGGCCTTCACCTTGAGACATAGTTGTTAAGTCTCATGTGCCTGTGAATTTACTGACTCTCACACTTAATCTGCTAAATACACTTTCCAGGTTACAAATGCTCTTCGTTCCCCGGCCCTGGGTCCCGTCACCAGGCGACCTTCAACCCCATGATGGAGTTCGTGCATCCAGTCCAGGATGCTCACGTCGACGACGAGTTTGACAGGTGTGTGAAGTCGCCTTTTTTGTCCTAGCTCACACACTGACAAAATTTGAGTTCATCTTTCCCTATATAAACTGCTCAGGCCAGATTTTTATAGATGATGCTTGACCGCTATAGTAAGTGGTGTGATGATGTGCTCGAACATGGTAATAGGCTTTACATAGTTTTGAAACTGCTTCTTAAGATCAGCTGCCGGAACCCACCAAGTACTTGGCGACAGATTTAGGGTGGTGCTAGCCAGGCTGTCATTCGTAAAATGCCCTACCGTAATCCGTTGGAGTTTCTGGCCGTCCGAAGCCAACATAGCCTAACGAATCGCTCAGTGATCACGTAACGAGCGCAAGAGACGTTGCTTTATCTAGTTGATAAAAAAAAACAAGCAACGTCCGCTACGAGCTGTAGTGTGGACCTACTCAGTTGTCTTAAAAAAAAACAACTTATGGACACACATTTATTTTAAAAATAAAATTATTATTTTTACAAGAGGACTTACTAGTTCCCGCAACATACTTTTACTTGGGTAGAGGTTCGACCTGAAGGGTATACTAGTACTGAGTCTAGTGACTCCTGGAGTTATCACAATAATTATGACCACTTAATTTGAAAGCCACCGTTTATATAGAGAAATATACTGCTGACAACGCGTAAATAGGTTTGTGAGGGATTCCGACCTACGTCATCAGCAATATATTAGGTGTAGCAGAGCGCAATAAGAATATAATTTAAATTATTATAAAATACATAACCTGAATGCATTGTATTTAGAGAAGATAGCTGAAAAAGATCAAAAACGAATATGAATTCTGTAAAAGAAATATTTAACAAGCATTTAAACGTTTTTTTTAATGGGAATTAGACGGCGTGGATTTTATTTATATTATACAGTGACTATGCACTAAACTGTGGTTGGTACATGCCGATAGCATTATCGGGTTACGATATGTATCTATAAATATAGTCCATAATCGCTCGCCGTACTATGTACAACTTGCATTGCTATAACAAAAAAATTAGGCGTTAGCATTTTATTCCAAAGCGGTGTTGTTTAGCATACACCATTTAATTTGTTATATCATACACTCTCCCTCTCATACACACACTATCACGTTCACACTCTCTCATAACTTCACTCACACGTAGGTATTGCTGAGTACCCAACTCTTACGAGGCTTGTGAGACGCGGCAATGCCCCATGTAACACACATACACTCCCCCACACACACACACTTACACTTATACACACCCTCAAAAACATAAAGTACACAAGTACATTCTTAGTGTAGGTTCTGTGGACTGATTAATGTATACCAAACTTGTATTTTACCTAATACAATAAAGTGAAAACATTATAAAGGGTTTTCCCGACCCGCCATTTTGCCAAAAAGTTATTTAAAACTTTGATGAAAGAATCGACATCTGTCAGCGTGCTCATGGTGGACATTTGTCAGATATTATTTTTCATTCATAATAGCCAAACTTTTCTCTTTGTAATACAATAAAAAATTTAATCGTCTTCATCTAAATTCATTGTTTTATTTTGTTTTAGAAAACAAAGATTTTGTCAATAAACTCTTTACAATATGTATATCTATAACTATAGTCCATAATCGCCCGCCGTATCTATAAACGTGAACTTGTATTTCTATAGTGAAGCAGTGATGGCTCAGTGGCATTGGCTATGGACTGCCGCGCAGCAGGTCCATGGTTCGAATCCCGCCACGGGCTTGAGCTTCACCGTATGGTGGTAGGGCATTTTGCGAATGCCCGCATGGCTAGCGACCACCCTCAAGTAGAATATCTGCCGCCAAGCACCTAACAGTGTGTTCCGGCAGCAGTCCTTGAGAGTCAGTGAAATTACAGGCACTTGAGACTTAACAACTATGTCTGAAGGTGGCGGCGGCGCAGTGCAATTCGTGACTTATGACGAAATGCATCTGTTATAGGCAGAGGTTAGTCCGCTTAACATCAGGTGGGCCTCGAGCTTGTTCCGTCAAAATAATAAAAAATGGAAACGTCTGCATTTTATTCCTATGCGTTATGTTTATTTATTATTAATGTATAAAGACGTTGGTAATTTGCAATTTAATCGAGGTAAGCCGACGGGAATCGGGTTGAAATACTCACAAACATAATGTGGGTGTGTAAACTCTGGAAAACTCTTTTTGTGCAGTCGTGTAAAAACATTTGTCTTTGCAGGTTTCAGAAGAAGCATAACAAGCAGTACGATCAAATTGAACAGATGAGGAGGCTTAACATATTTAGGCAGAATTTGAGGTAAGGCTGATAGACATATACAAGTTTTCATCTATAGGTAATGGTCTTCCATGACCAACGTTTTTACTCCAATTTGTAACCTTAAAGATTAACTGGCCGGCCTGTTCTCCATACAAACGTTGTAGGGTGATCACTCCCTTATTTGAGGATTTAGGTCCAAAATAAAGCATAATACCGAATGATCTCGTCATTATCTAGGCTTGTATGATGCCGAAATTTTAATAAAATAATTAACTTGAGAATTATGAGCCTCGAAACATTTTAATATAAAGTTATTACTCATAACTTACAACTTAATTTATTTTTTAAAATTTTAGCATCATACAAGCCTAGATAATGACGATATCAATCGGTATTATGCTTAAGTCTGGACCTAAAATTTCAACTAAGGGAGTGATCACCCTACGACGTTTGTATGGAGAAGTGACCGGCCAGTTCAACCTTAAATTAATTCCTTAATAATATTCTATATATTTGTCAGGTTTAAAAATAATAAAATCGGCCATGTACGAATCGGACTCGCGCATGAAGGGTTCAGTACCATTATCTATACCACATTAGACACAAAATTATAACCTTTTTATAGTACTAACTAAGGGTACGGAACCCTTCGTGAGCGAGTCCGACTTGGCCGATTTTTAGGATTTATTGTTATAGCAGCAACAGAAACATCATCTGTGAAAATTTCAATTGTCCCCACTGTTTGTCGATCACCTAGATATATGACCGACAGACAGTAAGGACAATTGAAATTGTCTCTCTCATCTCTTCGTCTTAGTAATAGGGTCCCGTTTTTACCCTGTTACGGAACCCTAAAAATATTGTCTCAACTGTTATTTTCAACGCCCTAAATATTCCAACATACCTTTAAATAAACAGCAAACCATTATAACACTTAATTTCACAGATTTGTCCATTCAAAGAACCGTCAGCACCTTGGCTTCTCGACGGCTGTGAATCATCTCTCAGACAGAACTGATGATGAATTAGAAGCACTCAGAGGAAGGAGATACACCGCCAGGAGCAATTCTGAGGATCTGGGTGAGTCTATTGTAAACAGGCCTGCGGTGGGATTTTACCCGGAGAATAGGCATCTTCAACGGCTGTGAACCATCTCTCAGAGAGAGATGATGGTGATTTACTGTTGTAGGGAGCTGCAGCTGATATAGAGACACAAAATTTTCACATTGTGCCTTCCACCATTAAAAGTGTAAGAGTTTTTAGATCCCTCTCCAGCCTCCTACATGGATCAACTGCCATCCTAAGACAACCAGAACCGACGGCTTAACGTACCCTCTGAAGTGCGTGGCGCGCTAATTTAAAAGTGCTCGTAGCGCTTGCTTAGTCGTTCTTAATCGATCAACTTAGTTAAGCAACGTTCGCTGAGGTCATGACTTCGATGGGTGACCACTAGTGGCATTACTACTGAGCGTGCACATGCTTTGGAGGGTTTGCTACCACCCTGCAATAGAAAATCTGTCACCAAGGGTTTTCTATTTCATGAGAACCGGTAATGGTCCATGAGAACCAGTAATTCAAGGTTGTCCTGAACAACATCTTCTGCCACATCATCTCTTACCATCAGGTTAAATGTGGAATGTGAGTGTGGTGCTCCTGAGCAAAATATGGCACACTTACTGTCATGTCCCCAGTGCCCGACCACCTGCACTCACGATGACTTCAAATTTGCATCTTACAGGGTGGTGGAGGTGGCCTTCCATTGGGCAAACATTATCTAAGAGTCATTTATTTATTAGCCATTGATATGAAGTGAATGATCAGGTTAGATAGTGGTCAAAGATAGCCTATGTAGCAGAAAGCTACCTAGCCAATGTAGCAGAAACTCTGTTAAAACATAATTTTCCAAGCAAATCACCGGACTTTTCTTTCAGACACACCACAAGATTTGAAATTATAAAAACATTTCAAAGTTTAAACATAAAGAGTACTGAAGACTTGTGGGGTATGTCAGTAAAAGTGGTAGAGTCTATAATTTACATTATTGCACCATATTTAGAAACAATATTCAATCTGTGTGTCGATAGCGGAAACTTCCCCGATTTAATGAAACAAAGTAAAATCACTCCAATTTTAAAGTCGGGGTCTACATCTGACCCTTGCAATTATAGACCTATTTCCATCTTACTTGTTCTGAGTAAAGTATTCGAAAAAATTATGTTCAAACAACTACTATCCCATTTTAACAAGCATAATTTATTAAATGAGAATCAGTTTGGTTTCACCAAGAGCAAATCCACAACAGATGCAGGTGTTCAATTGATGTTGCATATACTGGAAGCCTGGGAGAGTTCACATGATGCTATTGGCGTATTTTGTGATCTTTCCAAGGCATTCGACTGTGTAGAGCACTGCACTCTGATTCGTAAACTTTACCACTATGGTATTCGTGGAAAAGCTCTGAATCTTATAGAGTCATATCTGTCAGACAGGCTACAGAGGGTTGGAATAAGTGGCAATACTTCTTCCGGGTCATTGGTAAAAATGGGAGTACCACAGGGATCAATTTTGGGACCTTTTCTGTTTCTAACATATATTAATGATCTGCCTTGCATGGTCAAAGATTTCTGCGATATTGTTTTATTCGCAGATGATACCTCTCTGATTTTTAAAGTAGATAGGAAAGACAGTGAACTGACGCATGTAAATAATGTATTATCTAAGATTTGTAAATGGTTCGCCGCTAATAATCTTCTCCTAAATTCAAAAAAGACGAAATGTTTAAAGTTTTCTTTACCAAATGTTCCTTATGTTGAACCAAACATAAAGCTTGGCCCAGATAAACTCCCTATTGAACAAGCGACAGTCTTCCTGGGAATCAAAATGGATTCCACTTTACAATGGGATCCACATATACATGATCTCTCCGGAAGACTTAGTTCTGCTGCATATGCAGTTCTTAGGATAAGACAGTTAACAGACGTAGCTACTGCTCGCCTAGTTTATTTCGCGTACTTCCACAGTATTATGTCGTATGGCGTATTGCTGTGGGGAACTGCTGCTGAGATAGAAACAATCTTTATCATACAAAAGCGTGCAATTCGAGCCATATATAAAATGGGTCCTAGGGAATCTGTGAGGGATCTTTTTAAAGAAATTGATATTTTAACTTTGCCAAGTCTGTATATATTTGAAAATATTATGTATGTTCGTAAAAATTTGAGTAAATTTAAATTAAACAGTGACAATCACGATTACAATACTAGGAATAAAGATAAAATAGCGGTGCCAGGTTTTAGATTAGCAAAGACAAATAAAAGGTCCTTCTTAGGTAATTGTGTGCGGTTTTATAATAAAGTTCCCAAACATATTACAACGCTCACAGAAGGGAAATTCAAGTTACATGTGAAAAACATATTGATTAAAAAATCCTACTACACAGTTTCTGATTACATAAACGACAAAAATGCCTGGACAATTCCGCCTCCGCCAAGCTATTGCCTGTCACCTACATAATTTAAACAAATATTGTAATAACTCTATTTTATAGTATGTATGTAACACATTGTTAAAAGATGTTTAAAAGAATGGCCCCGAGTTTCTTGCCCGTTCTTCTCGCAGTGGCTCTATATACTTTATTTGCTGAACGTGGCAGTACAATGTAGAATATTTCAATACTAAAATTTGTAATTGACCTTCATAAGAGCGTCGTAGACGCCTAAATTGAATAAATGATTTTGACTTTTGACTTTTTTTTGACCTATCAGGTATGCCAGTAGCGGTCACCCATCTACTAAGTAATGACCGCAGAGGATGTTGCTTACCTATCGGTTAAGGACGATTAAGCCAACAACGCTGTAAGCGCTTTAAGAATGACTTCTCTATATATAATGGTTCTTTTTTTATTTCCAGGTCTTCCATACCCTTACAGCGAGTCGATGGTGGAAGAGATGAGCGTGAAGCTTCCCCCAGAATTCGACTGGAGGCTGTTTGGCGCTGTCACACCTGTTAAAGGTAATGTTCATTCTTTTACTGAAGAGATGCTGATTGCTTTGTGTGTGTGTACCTAAAAACACCGCAATTGGAATTTGAAAAACATTTATACGTTTGCAATGTAAAATTCCTTTTCAGCATGCACAAATGACAGGCAAATTACTTTTATTGACCCAACATTTTCTATATTATATATACAATCTTTCTGAAACCAACGTGAGGGCTGGCGCCGCGGCTACTTCGTCGGAGCAACTGAAGCGGCGCAAGTATGCTAACCTCGGTATGGGTTACATATTTGAGCCGTTTGGTGTAGAGACGTTGGGGCCGTGGGGACCGGGAGCTCATCGTATTTTACAAAACTTATCAGAGCGCTTGGTCGATGCGACGCGTGATCAAAATGCTGGCACCTATTTGTCTCAAAGAATAAGCATGGCAATTTAATGTGGCAATGCTGCCAGCATGCTGGGCACGCTGCCAACTGGTAGTGGGCTGGAGCATTTGGACTGCCTGGGAGTCTGCAATGACTTGTAGGTTGTCTAAATGCTTTTATTGTAGTATCTGTAGTGTTGTATATAGTTCGTAGTATTATGTTATTAAGGGATACCGCAAAATATTTTTTTATACATATACTAATATGTTATTTACTTAGCTGTAAGTTGTCCGTAAATTTTTAAATATAAGATAAATAATTAATTTCTGATTGTCCACAGATCAGTCAGTATGCGGTTCTTGCTGGTCATTCGGCACAGTGGGCGCTGTTGAAGGGGCACTGTTCTTGCAGAATGGGGGTCACCTGGTCAGGCTCAGTCAACAGGCTCTCGTTGATTGTTCTTGGGGGTGAGTGTGGCATTATTTTTATATAGGGATAGGCTAGACTTTGACCACTATATCACCTGTTGGTATGTGATGATGTGGTTGAAGATATTATTCTGGCTAACCTAGAATTACTAGCTCTTAAAGACAGCTACCAGAACAGACCGTTGAGTGCTGGGCGACATATTTTTACTAGCGACTTGTGCACCCACAGTAGCTGATCAGAGAAAATGCCCTACCACAATGCTATAACGACTGCAATCCTAAGACAACGATCGGGACCGACGGCTGAAGGTGCCCTCCGAAGCACATGCACGCGCAGTAGTAATGTCACAAGCGGTCACCCATCCAACGCTTCAAACGCGCCGAACTAGGTGACGTTATCCGCGCGCGCTCCTCGAATCCAGTACCAACTTACCAACATGCGGGTAGTTTCGACGCGGATCGTTCACCTTTAGTAATATTTTCATGTCTTGTTACAGTTTCGGTAACAACGGCTGCGACGGAGGCGAAGACTTCAGGGCGTATCAGTGGATCATGAAACACGGCCTGCCCACTGAGGAGGACTATGGAGGTTACCTCGGACAGGTATACCGATAATGTCTTATCTACGTACATTCTCCTACTTTATATTCCTCACAACCATTATTATAGCAATAAACGAGTCCAAATAGTGGATAAATAATCTACTAATAATATTATTAAAAAACTGGCCGAGTCTGTTCTGGTTATGGTAAGTTCGAGCCGGACTCGAGCACCCAAAGGGTTCTGTACAAACCTGTAGGTGTATATAAGTAAAAGTTATGGTATTTTTATTACTAAATGAAATCCATAATATTTTAAATGACTATAATTATTTTTATTATTTGATGTAACTAAAAATGAATGCCTTTCGCAATTTTCCGTTATCCGCGCTATAAGACGTTGCTTCGTACCAAATTTCAATATTCTGAGTTCACGGGAAGTATCCTGTAGGTTTTGATTCCCATGCGAAAATTTGCGGCATAAAAGGCTGTATCTTTTCATTGTGTTGGCTTAGAAGTTTGATTTTTTCACACCTCCAACGGACAGTAGTCTTGACAGACAGACAGATAACAAAGTGATCCTATAAGGTAATTCTCGGTTTTTTTCGTTTTGAGGTACGGAACTCTAAAAATTAAAGTAGTAATAACCATGTTTCTAAATAATTACAAGCACTATCGCCTGCCAAGCGAAAGTCACATTTTACATTTTTTTACCGCACAATGTTTTTTTTATTCTCGTCCTCCGATTTAGCTCCGGATGCTTAATTTTATTAAAGAGGAAACACTCCTTCGAACCGAAACTTTGTGCTCCAATTTTCTTACTTTAACTGTCATAGGCCATTAACCAGACCATACATTTTCAATTCCCGCCCGGGTCATAAATTTTGTGCTCCAATAATTTGTAAAAAAGTCATAATCTAGTCAAAAAGAAGTTAAAGTGAAGTCATAGTCATCACTTGCGAAGCATTCTAGCTCGTATTTGAGTCTAAGTGGCAACAAGAGCGAGTTTTTTTATTTTCCACTACAGACAAGACTAATCAGGCTACTAGAAGTTTTTTTTAATTTAATATGATCATGATACCCGTGGCGGTTTACCCGTGGGGTGCTGGGTTGTCACCCCCTATTTCATCCCGTGGGTGTTGTAAGAGGCTACGAAGGGAAAAATACCGGAAGGTATTTTACTTCTACTGCGATCCCCAAGACGCATGCCAAGCATGGGGATTATGGTACTTTCTCCACAATGGGGAGACATTGTTTTTCGGCAGATAATTCGTTTAATGTGATGATGATGGCTATATAATCACTTGTCCAAACGCAATCGTATTGATTGCTCAAACAATTGAAAAGTGCACAATCAAACTAACACTTTTTCTACACAAAAAGCCGTTTACCAAAACCAACTTGCTAACGACCCCCCTCAAGTAGAAAATCTGTCGCCAAGCACCTAACAGTGTGTTCCGGCAGCAGTCCTTGAGAGCCAGTAAAACTTCAGTCACATGACACCTGACAACTGTATTTCTCAGTGACGGGCACAGTGCAATCTTTCGTTGACGAAATGCATCTGTTATAGGCAGAGGCTAGTCCACTTAACATCAGGTGGCCCTCGTGCTTGTTCGTTCACAATAACATATGAAGTATTCATATGTACATGTATGTTTCATTGTTACTCAAATATACCAAATAATAAAAACGTCTTTTTTTCATTACAGGATGGATACTGCCACGTCGACAACGTAACCGCCGTTACTACAATCAAGGGATGGGTGAATGTTACTACCAACGATGAAAAAGCACTCAAGGTAAGTTATTGTAGAAAAATAACTTAGGGTAAGTTATTGTAGAAAAATCACTTAGAGTAAGCCATTGTAGAAAAAGCAGAGGTAAGGTATTGTATAAAAAGCATTTATGATAAGTACGTGTAGAAAAAGCACTTATGGTGTGTTATTGTAGAAAAATAACTTAGGGTGAGTGATTGTAGAAAAAGCACTTAGGGTGAGTGATTGTAGAAAAAGCAATTAGGGTGAGTTATTGTAGAAAAAGCACTTAGGGTGAGTGATTATAGAAAATGCACTTAGGGTAAGCCGTTGTAGAAAAAGCACTTAGGGTAAGCCATGTATAAAAAGCACTTAGAATAAGCCATTGTATAAAAAGCAGTTAGGGTAAGCTATTGTAGGAAAAGCAATTAGAGTTAGTCCTCGTAGAAGCACTCCAGGTTAGTCGTTGTATTAAAATAACATAGGAAAAGTCATAGTAGAAAAAGTACTTAAGATGAGTTATTGTAAAAACTGCACATAAGCTAAGTCATTGTAGAAAAACCTATTTTGACTGATGATTTAGTCGTTGTTTGAGTCTAGTTCCAAGCCCTTTGGCCTTGCACGAGGACCTTTGAGTCAGTTTTTGCATTAATGATAGTGAATGCTTTTGATACAAACGTAGTTACGTCACATTTCAAATACCAAATGTTTATACATTGGGAAATCTGCTATGCATGTTTCTAAGCAATACCCATTTCATCCTACTTACTTAACAACAGCTTAGGGTGCGTACCACTTGGAGTTAAAATCGCCAAAAACGATAAAAACGATCACACTCCCAAAAAGTTGTTCCACTTGGGTCTTGGCATTATTTTCGCCATAAACGCTATGAAGCTACTAGAACAGTTTGAATTACCTACACTTAATGTCAAAAGTAGCAAAAGTGGCAAATTTTAGTGGCATTCTTAACGTTCTTATCCTAAATGGAACAGGGGAGAATAGTTACAAACGATCACAGTGATCATAACCATAGACGCAGAATATGGTCGAAAATTATCGAAAATAACGAAATTGGCGTCAAATGGAATACGCCCTTAGTAGCGGCTCTGTCACAAACGCAAATTACACGCTGAAGACCATATTTCAAATTCGCTACTTACCAACTATTAAACGGCGTTAACGCAACTTAATTGCATGAAAATTGCAGTTTTTGACAGTATCCGTAGTCTGCCCGCTATTTCGGTGCCTTGCTATCAATAGTTTTTGACATATTTGGTATGCTGTAAGCTATTTTGTTACGGTTGCGTTGCTACAGTAACATAAAATATTTTGGAGGATTTTAGATAGAAAAATAGCTAAATGATTTAAATATATTTATTTAATCTATTGTTTGCTAGAAAACAATTTGAAGCGCTCGTAGCGAAGTTTACTTAGCTGTTCTCAACCGATCAGCAAAGTTAAGCAACGTCGCGCGCGGTCATGAGTTGGATGGGTGACCGCTAGTGACATTACTACTGAGCGTTTCCGTGCTTCGGAGGGCACGTTAAGCCGTCGGTCCCGGTTGTCGTCTTAGGATGGCAGTCGTTATAGCATGGTGGTAGGGCATTTTGCGAATGCCCGCCTGGCTAGCTACCACCCTCAAGTAGAAAATCTGTCGCCAAGCACCTAACGGTGTGTTCCGGCAGCTGTCCTTGAGAGCCAGTACTTCTAGGTTAGCCTGAACAACATCTTCGACCACATCATCACTTACCATCAGGTGAGATAGTGGTCAAAGGCTAACGTATCAGGCATAAAAAAAAAAAAAAAAAAAACAACTGTTTTGATGTTTTGACTGATGCTTGATTGATAGAAGTTTTTATTATTATATCAGTGGCTTCATTTGACAGCCATACGATAGCGACGCGATTGCTATACAACTGCGATTAGGAGCTAGAATTAGCAAACTACCGAATTTGACATTAACAGCATTTCGATCGCAGAAGCATCGCAGTAGTGTGGCATTTGGTCAATAGCTAAGAGAATTGGGGCCCAGATGTGCAAATGGCCCAATACGCAAACGAAATGAATTGAAATCGCAATCAACCAGGTACAAAAACTACCACTTTCCGAAAGGTAAAGTTCCCAAAATGTCAACTTAACTTAAGATGTGTGCGTATGAATAGGGATATATAGAGGTAGATTAGGTACATGACCTACATCAGATATCTTAGGTTTTCAAAAGAGAGTCTCTAATATTTGTATCATCTATCTATCAAGTGGAAAAGGATTTCTGAAGCAATGATGGCCGATAATAGTTGCCGCATGGACTGCCGTGCGGCAGGTCCATGGTTCGATCCCCATCGTCGGCTTGAGCTTCACTGCACGCTGGAAGAGCATTTTGCGAATGCTCGCCTGGCTAGCTAACACCCTCAAGTAGAAAATCTGTCACCAAGCAATCAAGTTCAGTGTAACTTAGAACTACTAATATATACATATTATGTATACCACGAATAACTTTTTACAGAGTAGTCCGATTTTGATAATTCTTTTTTAATTGAAAAGGGTACAGCTCTGAGGTGGTCCCGCAAAAAAATTTCATCAAAATCAATCAAGTAGTTTTAAGTTACACTGAACTAACTAAAAATGCTTGACGTATCTAGATGACTTGGTAGTTGCAAGTATTGTAGGTGAGTAAAAATCGATCGTTTATAACCAGTAGTTATCAGTAAAAATTGTGTTTTTATTTTACAAAATTTTGAACTGACTCTAACGCTGATAAGTATGAAATAACTTGTTGAAGTCGCACCATGAAAATATGATCTCAGAGTGTTTTGGCCTCAGCATGGGGCCGACTTTAACAAGTTATTTCATTACAAAATTACAAATCAGATAGGAAAAATTTAAGTCATGTGCGGGATTAGAACCCGCGTCCATCCACCCCTTTAGCCGGGGTATGCTCTAACCAATTGAGCTAACATGACAATGATGTCGATAACTCTATATAACATGATAATATAACTTTCCTATCGTATATTTGTAATTTTGTAATGTAATCCGCATAGCTGGCGTTATTGCAAACAAAACAATATTAAAAAAAAGTTATTTCATACTTTTCAAAGCTAGTAGTCGGTTCCATTTGTAAGAAAAAATATACACTTGTTTTGGGGGTGGTCAGCGGGGTAAATACAAACTTCTCATATATATATCCACTCTTTCGTATAATATCGTATTCTCTTCACTGTCACATAATCACCACTTATCACTTTACACTAATTTATAATTTAGTAAATTAATTATAGATTACTCTAATAGCGATATTACTCTTAGCACGACCGTTCTGTTCGGCGCCGAAAGCGAGACTGCCTTTTGCAATACTCGTGTGGCGGCCATCGTGGCGTTACGTGAAACGTCACGATGGCGCCACTTAGTACTTCCGTAGTCAACTGCGCTTCTTTTAAGAATACATGATATAATATTTTATTTACGAAATTAAATAAGTAAGCTAACACTTGTTACAATTTACAATATAGAATAATGTCATGTTTCTCAACAGTTGGCGATATTCAAACACGGCCCGATATCCGTCGCCATTGATGCTTCGCACAAGAGTTTCAGCTTTTACTCACACGGGGTGTACTTCGAACCTCAATGGTAAGGATATTTTATATTTTTCCTTTTTTTATTACTCACAGGCTAACCTTTGTTCATCACAGTAAGTGATGATGTATTTGAAGGCGTTGTTCAGGCTATCCTAGAATACTGACTCTTAAGGACTTGGCTGCCTCACAGTAAGGTGCTTGGCGTGACCTGATAGTGAAGCTAGCTAAGCGGGCATACGCAAAATGTCCTACAACCATGCTGTAACGACTGCTATCCTAAAATAAAAGCCAGGATCATTGGCTTCCAAGCTTTAACGCTTCCGAAGCACGTGAACGCTAAGTAGCAATGCCGTTTGTAACGTAAAAACCTTTATATAATCTCATTCGGTAATATTCTAATTATGAAATGAAATACAGACTTTTATTGGCATATTTTATTTACATACTTCTTTAAGAAAATTAAAAAGTTAAATTAAATTCGTAACAAAACAATGCTGCTTTTAATTATTAAAGTACAATGTGTCCCGACCAAGGAGGTTTCAATTCAATTTAAGTACACATTATCTGTGGTGAGCGCTGGTTCCGAGCCATAGACCAATACCAGACTTTTTCCATTTTGGCGCTATTTCGTACATACGAATTTGAGTAATATTTTGTTGGATAACATTTTTATTTAATGTAGCTACCTATAGCCATGAGATTAAATAAAGTAGTGTATGCAACTGCATATAATTATGTATTAAAACACTCGTGTAATCTTATTTTGAAATTCGCCTGCGGCTCGTTTCAAAAAACTACTCTCATGTTTTAATACCCTCTATTATATGACAGTTGCATAAACTACTATAATTATTCATATATTTATATCTATAAAATATAACAATAAGATCCTTATTATAAAGGACAACTTGCATTTGCGATTTCAGGTACTAGTTTTGTGTTAATAAGCTTTCATTAGTTTTTCACCCGAACGGATCGCGATTTAACCGTCGTTGCATCTCTATCACTCTTATGCAGTCCGATAGTGACATAATTTCGTTTAAAATAGTGTTTCATATAAATAACGAATAAAACACTATATAGTCAAATTATTGGAGTATAAAATTTTATGCCCAAGGCGGGAATCGAATCGTCCTCCGATATCGCGTCGGATGCCTAAACCTCCTCGGCCACCTGGACTCGACATTTCTAGCCGAAAATTTGTGCTCTAATTGTATTACTTTAACCGACATAGGGGACGGTGCGCAACCATCAACGAGACTACCAAACTTCATCTGACCGCCTTGGGCATACAATTTTGTACTCCAATAATTTGTTAAGTGTGTTTTCGCTTAGCACGCGATGTAATCATATTTAGAAATAAAACCCTAGTGTCACTCTAAGCTTTATATATCGGGTCGAGAACAGTGATGTCCCTTTTTTGTAACGGTAGTAGATAGTAGCCTGAACAACATCTTCGACCACATCACTTACCATCAGGTGAGATAGTGGTCAAAGGCTAACCTATCAGGCATAAAATAAAAAAAAATAAAAAAAAAGATACATTCTGGAATTCTAAGTCTTGTATATAGATGATGTTTTTCTTGGTCATTCGAGGCGTTGCATCGTAATACCGTTTTGAAGCGCTCGTAACGAAGTTTGCTTAGCTGTTCGTAAACAATCAGCAAAGTTAAGCAACGTCCGCCGCGGTCAGGAGTTGGATGGGTGCACCACTAGTGACATTACTACTGAGCGTTTCCTTGCTTCGGAGGGCACGCTAAGCCGTCGGCCCCGGATGTCGTCTTAAGATGGCAGTCGTTATAGCATGGTGGTAGGGCATTTTGCGAATGCCCGCCTGGCTAGCTACCACCCTCAGGTAGAAAATCTGTCACCAAGCACCTAACGGTGTGTTCCGGCAGCTGTCCTTGAGAGCCAGTAATTGTAGGTTAGCCTGAACAACATTTTTGATCATTTACCATCAGGTGAGATATTGGTCAAAGGCTAACCTATCATGCATAAAAAAAACTGTAATAAAAGCTTGCGTTGAGGCGATGATGTAGGTAGGTAAGATGCCTGTTTGCGCCAACCATACGCCGGAAACTGTAATGCCTTGATTGAAACATTGTCCTAAATTCTGTATAATTTTCCCTTTACAGCAAGAACAAAGTAGAAGAGCTCGATCACGCTGTCCTAGCAGTAGGCTATGGCGTTTTAAACGGACAGAAGTACTGGCTCATCAAGAACTCTTGGTCCAACATGTGGGGCAATGACGGCTACGTCCTGATGTCGGCTAAGGACAACAATTGTGGTGTTGAAGCCGCTCCTACCTATGTCCTTATTTAAATATTTTTATATAAGTATACTAGACATTCCTGTCCGTTTTTGAGAACATATTAAGACCAAGCCATTGTTGTAAAAAAAAAATGCACAGATATACTAGATATTCAATTTTGCAATATCAGCCAATAACGCGTATGTAGATGGGGTATATAGAGATAATATAATATGTTGGTATTGAAGCTGCTCTTACCTATGTCCTTATTTAAGTACAGTGGGCCTAAGTCTCCTTTTTGATAACATAACATGATAATTTAAAACTTTTTACGACAGGTGTATTGACTTTCCTTTATTTAACATACAGCCCAATGATGGATAGGTCTTTATGTCGCCTACGGATAAAAATACAGTAGTGACATTGTACTTGAACGTTAACAAGAAAATCTCACACAAAAAAGTACAAAAAATACGTACGATATGACATTACTGAAGACACCCGAATATCCTCAAAATGCGATAGTAGTATATTCTTATGATGTAAGTTTTTTACATCATAAGAATATACTACTTTCGCATTATATAACAATTATGTATTATAAGTATAAACAAATATGTCATCTGAATTTTTTTTATTCTTATCAGCCTCAAAATTGACCTAGGTTAAGGACAAATCATGTTACAATCTATTAAGTATGTGCTCATAAAAGGACATATTTGATAAGAAATAGTGACAGTGTTATAATTGGTATGTCCTTCCGGAAAAAATTAAATATCTCGAATATTGTTTCTTTTCTATTTTTACCTTATATTGAATAGTTTATGAAATATCCAATGTAGTAATCGAATATTTGCCAGTGTCAGGTTTTTTTAAAGGCGTTGCGCAGTGTAAATGTTTAGGGTTTTATTTATAGTTTTAATAATGCAAACATATCTATCGTCTCATTAAAAGTATATGTGAAAATAAGTATAAACACGTAGGGCCTGTTTCAGAATGTTCGAGTAAGTTCCGGTTATACTACCCAGAACATAAAATAACTGAATGATAAAAGTGACAGTTAACATGCAGCGCGTTTCAAGCTTTAACCGATGATAGGCTAAATAGATGACTGTGAAACGCAAAGATAGTGTTTTATTTATTAAATATGTTCTGGGTAGTATAACCGGAAGTTACTTGAACATTCTGAAACAGGCCCTTAGAAAAATGTGGGCTGTGTAGTACATTCCTGTGCTCTCTATAATATTTAAAAAGCTTTGTATGATTTATTTACAATAAAATGGTGAAAATATATTTGTATTTATTTCTGAATCGTTATTAATATGACTGTGGTTATTCCTATAAAGTAATGTTGCATTAGTCTTCTCAACCGACTTCAAAAAATTAGGTTCTTAATAATTTTATTTTACTGATAGGTCGAGTAAGTTTTGGCCACTATCTCACCTGATGGTAAGTGATGATGTGGTCGATGGTGTTAAACAGGCTTAACCTAGAATTACTGGCTCTCAAGGACAGCTGCCGGAACACACCGTTACGTGCTTGGCGACAGATTTTCCACCTGAGGGTGGTCGCTAGCTATGCGGACATTCGCAAAATGCCCTTCCACCATGCGGTGTAGCTCAAGCCCGCGGCGGGATTCGAACCATGGACCTGCTGCGCGGCAGTCCATAGCCAATGCCACTGAGCCGTTACTGCCTCAATTCGATTGGTTTTTTAATGTTCGTTAGCTCATCATTTATGAATCGATCTTGAAAAATATTTTTTGATTTGAAAGAGTATTTACTACACTCATTTGTGTATAGTCCCATAGAAATATAATCAAAATCGGTTGAGTAGTTTAGTGAGTACGTATGTGACCCTAGTCTCTAGTGTATCACTTAAGAATAAATAAGAACAGAAGGATCACTCCTCAAAGCTATTCCAATAAATAAGCAACTCTAGCTACGAAGCAATAAAGTGCACTTCAGCTCGCAAAGCACAGAGTACCTAATATTTATATTGACCTATAAGGCATCTCTTTCTAACGCATGTGCACGCATAGCTCTGATCTCTTCTGATGCGGCACGCCCTGTACAATAATCCCGTCCGAACGGGTACTCCGATGTACCTGTAGCTTTGTACCTAGAGTGTGGAGTGAGCCAGGTCTGGTATCATGCAAAGACCACTGCTGCACAAGCTGTTTACCATGCTGTAGCGACCGGTGCTGCGGAGCATCGCGAGAGAAAAAAAACATCAAAAATGAACTAATATATTTCATAGTTGAACTGTTTTTTAGTAGCTAAGGTACACCGATACATATACCTCCGTCCAGAACGGTCTGTCCTTTGCATACGTCTTGATGAATAGTCTTCTCGTACTGGAAAAAAGATATGTAAGTGAGTTATGATAATGGGTTTATCCAAAAATTCTCACTGAGAATCCCCAGCATTGGAGTTTTGTCCGAAATTCCACCTTACAATAACATTCTTAAGCGTTCAATGGGGATTTCTAGGCTTTTGTTTATAAATCTCCATTTATCTACTAATGACAACATTATTGGTACAATTCTTGATCTTCGATGAAGAAAATATTTGGGGTATCGTGAGAATCCTTATATCATCAGGAATTAAACTGCACAAACAAATAAACAGCCTTATTGTTTTTTAATTTAATCTCGTTATCTTTCGTAAGTAATCTGGGACTGGAGCAAATGATCGACAAAATTAATCACATAGTAGGAATAATCAGATTTTTATTTATAAATTTTTGAAACACTACATTTTGACTGCCGTCTCATTAAATAAAATGCAACATCGCAGTCTACTGTAGAACCTGCACATGCGCTATTTTGCGTTGTTGGCTACTGGAACCTCAAATCTTTAAGAGATAATGCATTCAAAAAACCCCGAAGCTAGGTGTTAGGAACGAGGTACCTACCGACATTTATGTATATTTTTTTCACCGGATGTATGTCTTTATTAACAAAATACTACAAACTATATAAAACTCTACAGCTACTACAATAAAAGCATTTAGATCCCTATAAGTCATTGCAGACTCACAGGCAGTCCAAATGTTCTAGCCCACTACCAACTGGCAGCGTGCCCAGCATGCTGGCAGCATTGCCCCGTTGAATTGCAATGGTTATATATTTATATATATAAAAATAAATATACTCTCTTCCTCTCTTGTCTTAACTAATATTATAATAAAGAGGAACGATTTGATTGTTTGTTTGCATTGAATAGGCTCAAACTACTGGACCGATTAGGATGAAATTTGGTATGGAAATAGTTTGAGACACGGGAAGGACATAGGATAGTTTTTATCCAACTGCACAAAAGGTGGTTAATGATTTTGCGTGATAAAGAATATAATAATTTTATAAATATAATAAAATTGTGTTAGGTGCTTGGTGAAAGATTTTTTCCTTGTAGGTGGTAGCTAGTCTGGCGAGCATTTTCAAAATGACGTACCACCATGTGGTGAAGCTCAAGCCGGCGGTGAGGATTGAACTATGAGCCTGCGGCACGGCAGTCCATAGCTATTACCGCTCGGCTATCAATCCTTGAAAAGGCCGGGTAGCGGGTGCGAATAACAAACCAGGCTAAGGATATTTAAAGTTTCAGTGTTTCATCGCGTTCACCGTCAACACAGAACCAAGGTATAACTTCACTGGACTGCGTTGCAACACTAAGTAAAACAAAATGTTCTACTACCTGATGCAGCACAGCAGTACCGTAACAGCATTCGCGCACATAGATGGATCACCAGAAAAGAAACATGGAAAATGCTAAGGAGAGGATGAAAAGAAAGATCGCATATCTGTATGTCCTGCGGATGCCTTTATAGCAGAGCTGGATGAGGTTGAAAGAGCAACCCAAGAAACTATCACTGACAGGTGGCCTGGATCTGTGACGATCAGAAGTTCGAGGCAAAAGGCTGTATAGTACACGTCAGGTACTCTTGCAGACTCATATCTAACTTTACGCCTATTTCCCAGTCTGATCATATTCCTGGTATGGCATAAGCCACCCCGCCAAGGTGGTGAACTTAGTTAAGTCCCCCATAGTTAGTTTTTTATATATATAGGAGGGTAAACTAGCAGGCCTAGCTTACCTGGTGGTAAGTGATCACCGTCCTCGCCCACGAACATAGGTAGAAGGGTATTGTTGCGCCATATGCACCTTGAGTTTTTTTAGTCTCTCTCTTGGATGCTAGAGATGTTTACTTTGAGCTAGAGGACTAAATCCACTATGAAACAGTTTTTTGTGTATTGCCCTGTTCATACTAAGTGCATAAACCGACTAAGTGAAACACAAACTGCTTTGACAAACGTAAGCTATTTCGGAGATCCCGGGGACGTTAAGGACCCCCAAGAATTTTCATTGGGCCCTCACCACTCTACCATGCACTTTTTCAGCGCGGCCATTTGAAAAGTGTTATATTCGCGCATGTTTGACAAAGCGAAAGTCGTAACCAACACGTTACATTGGGCGCTGCGGTGAAAACTTACAATCAGTTTCTCCCATTTTTCGTTTTATTATATATTGGATAATTAAGACTTACCGTCCAGTAGTTCCAGAAAGGATATTCTGGCAACATACTAGTCGCCTTTGCTGTCGTAGTTTCATCATAAGTCCAAAAAGGCAGCCTTGCCTGCTGTTCTAATTGCAAATCTTCCCCAGATTTATCAAAAGCGGTCCTCAAATTCTCAGCTAATTCTCTAATTTTTTCAATTAATTTCTTCTCCTCCGATTTTTTTACATTATCAGCTCTTAACCTATTGATGTGGTCCAGCAATGTGTATTTATTAGATATGCTTTGAGGTTTCAGTTCCATACTTCCTAAAATTTCTTTTTTTTTATCAGGTCCGCCTATTGGGCCAAACCATTTAGAAAGTTCTGATTTTTTAACGGCACTGCGATTTTCCTTATAATTTGCGATTGAGCTATTTTGGATACCTTTGAAATCTTGCAACCCGTCCAAATCTTTTTCAGTTTGAATAGATACTGATTTGTCTATTGAGGCAGGCATATGATGTTTTAATTTATTCTTGGTATCTTCATGTGATCTTTCATAATTTCCATATACGTCTTTTCTATTAAATTGTTTGGATTGTAACTGACCCATGGGCCCGAACCACTTGAATACATTACGAGTATTAAGCTTTTTAAGCTCATTTGGTCCTCTTTCTCGTTTTTCAATTTGGGACAAATCTTTTACTATGATAATCAACTTTTTATCAGGACCTAAACGGGCAGAATGATCTCTTTTTAATTTCTTTTTTTTCTTATCTTTTATAGTAAAATGCTTTGAAACTAATTGCCCTACTGTACCAAACCACTGTAGTTTTATTGGTTCAGCTGCATATTTTTTTTTCTTAATGTTATTATGATTTTCTTTCTTTTTATCTTGTCTTTCTTTTTTCCCATGTTTTTGCATTCTTACGTGATCTGAATGATTTAAGGGTTCGTGTTTATTAGAAACTGATTTCTTCACTTTTTTATTTTTTATTTTTTCTTGAGGTTTCTGTAATTCTGTTAATGATTTGTAAATATCATATTCATAAGAATTTTCATATTCTTTTATTCCGTTGGATAAACTATTTAGATTTTGTATTTTATCACCCAATTCCTTCCAATCTAAATTATTTACATCAGTATATGTTTTCGTATCTCTTTCATTTGTATCTGAGTCGGATAAGCTTTTAATGTCCATATTATCTATTGCAAAAGGTTCAAAAAGAGCATCGTCTTTTACTACTTTCGAAATATTATTACCGTTTTCATCATCTATCACGTAAACTAATTCAATTTTATTTTCATTATCATCTTCTGTAGGTTTCTTTTTATGTAATCTGAACAGCGGTTTGTATAATGTTTTGTACTTGTCATCGTATTCCAAGCTATTTGCTTCATATCCATGCGGTACTATTCTTTTAACTAGAACTTTGTTTTTGTATCCTTCAACGCCTATATTTCTATTGAAAATAGGCTTGCCTCTTGCTGCAACATTATTAATAATACGCCTTTCATCTCTGCGTTTGTCTATATAATTTATTATATGATTTTTTCCACGTTCTAAGTCGCCTTTATTTTCTTTGCCTTCGCTATCATCAACGAGTTTTATAACCAAACCGCCATTCGCACTTGATAAAGCAAACAGCAAAAACCATTGAACAATTATTATTTTTACTCTCAGTAACATTGGATTGTAATTGAAACAAAAGTTTGTTTCAACTATGTAGGTATATCTATTATTGAACTTAGCCAAGCGTGTTATTATAACGATAAAGAATTTCATCCATTGTATAATCTTTACAATAAAAACTTTTTGATATCACATTAAATATTGAAGTCTTGAGTAAAATACTCTTATCAAACTTCCTAGAACAAACTTAGTTCTTAACTGTTAAAGTGAACGATTGAAAAAGCAATTAAGCCGATGTAATTGGTATTTTGTAAACATTTCATAACATGTAGAAAAGTTCACGGATCAAATCATTTAGTACTTAATACCGTATAAATTACTCTCTGTATAAATTGGTGTTGACGAGGATTAACTAATAATTAATTTGAGTGATTAGAATTTCAAAGTACGAGCTACAAAGTAATAGGTTTATGATTTTAGAGGTTTCATTTATTACATAAGTAAATATAATCTTATAATATGTAAGTACCAATGTTGAATTGGCTGGATTCAAGGGTACATCTGACATATACCTATACTTATTTACTTATGTGTCACAAAATTACATATATACGATAGGAAAAAGTGTCGCGTCCATCCACCCCATGAGCCGGGGTATGCTCTAACCAATTGAGCTAACATGACATGATTATTTACTATTATACCGGCTAGCACTCACGGTGTTTGGTCGTAATCTCCGACCGGTGTTCGAGCAGTAAAGATGCTCATTCTCAAGGAATGCGGGCAGCTTCGAGGGCTGCTAGACGCGCACTGCTCACACTCCAGCCCTCGTAGCTGCCCGCATTCCTTGAGAATGAGCATCTTTACTGCTCGAACACCGGTCGGAGATTACGACCAAACACCGTGAGTGCTAGCCGGTATAATAGTAAATAATTATGTCAACTCACGTTAGTTTTTATGAAAATATAACATGACATGACGTCATAACTAAAAATTTTCCTATCGTTCTTTAACCATCGTATTGCTCAAAGGGTGGATGGATTCGGGTTCGAATGCCGCACACGACTTAAATTTTTCCTATAGTATATCAGTAATTTTGTTATGTAATCCACATAGCAGGCGTTATTGCAAACATAACAATATTAAAATTATAAGGTTGCGTCATCATTTACAAGTATAAAACCAATTGCAAAATTGGTCTTGTTTGTAGTTCAACGTAAGTTGTACTATAGATGTCGCTCCATCCCAATACGATGGTTAAAGAACGATAGGAAAGATTTGAGTTATGACGTCATGTCATGTTAGCTCAATTGGTTAGAGCATACCCCGGCTCAAGGGGTGGTGGACGCGGGTTCGAATCCCGCACACGACTTAAATTTTTCCTATTGTATATTTGTAATTTTGTAATGTAATCCACTAGCAGGCGTTTATTGCAAACATAACAGTATTAAAAATAATACTTGTGTCAATAGCTAGCTATTAGTAATATGTGTAGGTATTTTTTTTTTACTATTATGATAGATAAGTCTGCCTTGAGAGCGAGTATCAATTTCAGACCTGGCTAGTAACTATCTTCGAGCACTGCACTAACAGCTGAGATAGTCTAAGTGTGCCCTACCACTAGTTGTTTGATAAATAATAAATAAAAAAGGCACTGCATCGGCAGTCGATACTTACAACCACGAAGCTATCGCCACCGCTTCACATTTCACAGTAGAAAGTAGTCGCTGAAGATTGACTAGAATAACATATGTGGGGATTGTGTGAAGCGCACATAGCGGAGCTTATCTGTTGTAGATAATGTTTATGCTGTCACTACTTCGATGCCAAACCCCCCCCTTAATGGGGGAGGCTGAGTTCAGCAATGAACGTTGCGGCTGATACAGTTCAGTACTTGGATGGGTGACCACTAGTGGTATTTACTACGCAGAGCATCAGTACTTCGTCGGTCCCGGTTGCTGTCTTAGAATGGCAGTCTTTAGACAATGTCGTTTTAGGGCGGTCTGAAAACCGAAAAAAAACTGAAACCTCAGACACCAGAGCCAGCCTATCCGCCAAGCCGCAATGCATAATGGTCATCCATATATCATCATAGTATGTTTCAACCTGTTTTTTTTTTTTTTTGCATGATAGGTTAACCTTTGACCACTATCTCACCTGATGGTAAGTGATGATGTGGACGAAGATGTTAGCCTAGAAATGATAGATGGCTAGCCTAGAAGTACTGGCTCTCAAAAACGTTTTACCGGAACACTCTGATTCTTTTTCCGAAAATTTTGTGATTTGATGATGTTTTAACGCTCCTATTCGCGATACAGTTTGTAAAAATAAGTAGTCATAATCATACAGTGTTTTCTCTAACAACATATTATATAAAACTAGAACATTGTAAAAAAAAATGGCTTGGGTATATTATAGCTAGCTAGGCCGCTGTCCAAATCTTTTTGGGAATTTTGATACCGTTATAAGTACCAGCTCGTTTACGGCTCCTATAGGATCAGCCTCAAAGATCTTAATGAGTCCTGGGGCTATTACACATCGACGTCAGTAGTGTCATACAACTCGACTGCTCATCGATCATTCGCCACATAATTTTCCTATATATAAACATTTAAATTTATTCCATGGGTTACGTTGCAGTACTTGCAATCTATGCATAGATAGAGAGACATTTAATTTCAATGCAATATATTAATATTATCAGCTTCAGAGACCAGTATCATTTCGCTTATTGTCAGATTGAGCGTTTATTTGTTGAAAACTCTTTTATTGTGATTTAGTACTAAAACTTTAAAGTAGGTAAATTAAAAACAAGAGTTTTGGAGAACGGTGAATTATTAATATTACCACGTATTCCGTAAGTGCACTAGTGTAATGCAAGCAAGAAATATTATTTGTCGTGATCTCGTCCAATGTATCAATTAGTAAGTATAGTTTTAGTAGCTAATGTTTATACCAAAGCTGAATTGTAGAATTCGCCTTATTACATAGACAAGAACATGAGCCGAGCGAGCAAAGCGAGTGTTCCGCGGCAACGGCCGGCGAAGTAATATATTTGCTTCGAGTTTGTCTATTTTCCGCAAAATTGTATATTTTCAAAATTATGAACTAAAATAGTTTTATAAGGTAATTCTTATTTGTCTTTTAGAGATACAATAAATAATAAAATGTAAAACTGGCAAATCTGAATTATAGATCTTAGTAGACTCAAGGGCAAACTTACAAAATTTCAGTGAGTTTGAATACTTGGTAGGTACTAACCTTAAGAGACGACCCTAGGAGTTCTGCATCGACCCGTAAATAGAATTAATTAAAAGCGACTACAATACAATTAATCGATTATTGCAGTGTATGGTATATTAATTATTGTATAAGTATCTACAATCAATTAAATTATTGATTAATACAAGTATACCTATGTATATAAAGTAATAACTACTAATTAATTATATTTGTACACATTTCAGATAATGGCAGGAAAATTTTGTTTTTCTACGACCAGAATTTTGGAGTTGCTAATTTTCTATTTTAAATACAACTAATCTGAAGTCGTGAACCTTATTGAACCAATTAAGCTGCTACTTTAGTAATAATTGATCCTGATCTTGTTTTGCTGGTAATTTATTATTTTGTTGTTATCGAAATGGACTCAAGTCGAATTACAAGGCTAGATACTAGCTTGGAGACTTATCGCATTACTATTTCATCAACATTCTTCTACTCGTAATACCTGTTATGTATGAGAATCTAACAGTGGTTTTTAGGTCAATATGTATGTTATTAATAATATATAGAATAAGCATTGCAATTCAACGGGGCAATGCTGCCAGCATGCTGGGCACGCTGCCAACTGCTAGTGGGAAGACGCAAATCGCTTCGTTCAGGTAAAAGGAGTATCAACCATATAGCGGTGGTGCTTCTGTGTATCCCTGGATGTCCGATTATAGAATGGGGATGGACGAAGGTGCGAGTTAAGGCAACACGGGAAGGCCTGTTGCTCAAAGAGGCATGCCTGACGAACGAAGCGAGGAGGAGCGTTAGGTTAAGCGTGACCACAGAAAACAAGAAAAGCGAAGTTTTTGAATAAGTGCATACGTACAAATCTTCGAAAAGAAAAGGAAACAACGCAAAAAAATTAGTATGTTGAAGTGTACTTGGTTTATATGTTCTTTCCTTAATTGATATTCAATTCAGTTTTATTTGTCGTCCATTTTGAGTTTAGGTGTGCAATCAGTTTATGTTATGTCCAACATGTACATTCGACAGGATAATGAGGATTTGTTTGATGATTGTTTTAATTTTAAGCTTTTGAGCAGTTATGGCTTAGTGGCATTGGCTATGCCGCGCAACAGGTCCATGGTCCGAACCCCGCCGCGAGCTTGAGCTTCACCGCATGGACGAATGCCATTTTGCGAATGCCCGCCTGGCTCCCTCAAGTAGAAAATCTGTCACCAAGCACCTAACCGTGTGTGGCCTTAGGCTTGTTCCGTCACAAAAACATAAAAACAAAAAACTTTGAAATACTTCATAAATTATTCGTACTGATGTATTGTCTAAATTCCGTTACCTTACGTTTTAAGTAACGAAGTGCTTTTTTTTTGTGATTATTATTTACAATAACAACAATACTTGGGTAATTTAAGTCGGTAGCAAAAATCTGTATTGAAACCATTTTAGTTCAGTAATGTTCACAATTGCACAATAACACTATTTCTTTCTAAAGTCATACATATTTTATGATTGCAGATCTTTTGTTCCATCTACAAATGCAAAAATGAAAATATTATTAATAATGTTACTATGTCTGTGTTACGAAATAGACAGCAAGGATCCCTTGTCTCCAGAACTAAGATATATAAATCAACAGAAGAACAGAATGAGCTGTTCTTGGTGCAATCTCAAGAAATATGTAGAGCAATTAAAACGCGAAAAGAGTCCAAGTACATTACAACCAAAATTTCCAGAACACTGGCGTGTAAGAGACATATTTGATTTGCCGATTTTCGCTGACTTTGCGAAAAAGAATAAGACATTGACCAAGACGATGCTATATGATATTATGAATACTTGGAACATAAGTTGATACCTGATTATAATTATTGTCTTTTATATATATGTATTTTTATATGTATATATGTTCCCCGTGTGGTGCCGGGTTAGAATTGCACCTCCCAATATCATCAAGGGAAAAATACAGGAAGGTCGGCAGCAGTGCCTTTTTTTATTTTCTTTTTATTTTTTATGTTATTGTGACGGAACAAGCCCGAGGCCCACCTGATGTTAAGTGGACTAACCTCTGCCTATAACAGACGCATTTCGTCAACGACGAATTGCACTGTGTGCGTCACACTGAAACGTCCAGTTGTTAGGTCTCATTAGCCTGTATTTTTTCTGGAAATTTAATTTTTAATAAATTTTTCAAGGACTGCTGCCGGAACACACCGTTAGGTGCTTGGCGACATATTTTCTACTTGAGGGTGGTCGCTAGCCAGGCGGGCATTCACAAAATGCCCTTCCACCGTGCGGTTAAGCTCAAGCTCTGGGCGGGATTCGAACCATGGACCTGCTGCGCGGCAGTCCATAGCCAATGCCACTGAGCCATCACTGCTTCAAACCTTCTTAAGAACTGCGATCCCCAAGCCGCCTGCCAAGCGTTGGGATTATGGCAAATACCCCTTAATGGGAGAGGCCGTGTTCAGAAGTGGACAATCCGGCTGATACAATACAAGTGTAACCTCATTACTTTTTACAAGGTGTACCGATTTTGATGATTTTTAGGGTTCCGTAGTCCTGACAAGGAACCTTTATAGTTTCGTCATGTCCGTCTGTCCGAGCTAAGAGACTGTTTGTACTAGAAAGCTGCAATTTTGTAAGGGTATGTAAACTTACCACGCCAACAAAGTGGTAAAATAAAATTTTGAAAAATATTATTTTTTCAGGTACGTCCCATATGTTGGGATATTTTTTTTTGGCGTCTATCCCATCGCATGGGGTATCATTGAATAGGCCTTTTAAAACGACTTATAGTTGCTATTACTATTTTTCGATTTAATGCTCCATTTACGAAATATTAAACTTTAGAGAGCATATTTTTGTTCCAGTAGGGCGTTCCCCTTCCTCTAACCTAAACTGCTGGCTTGAAAAATCTGAAAAAAATCATGATGTTAGTGCAGTTCCTGAACTTTCAAGGAAAATTATAGCGGTTAATATAACTTTATTAGCTTAGCAGTAATATTCTGAATGAAGCGCTCGTAGCGAAGTTTACTTAGCTGTTCTTAACCGATCAACCGACGTGCAAAGTTAAGCAACGTCGCCCGCGGTCATGAGTTGGATGGGTGACCGCTAGTGACATTACGCTACTGATCGCTTCCGTGCTTCGGAGGGCACGTTAAGCCGTCGGTCCCGGTTGTTATCTTAGGATGGCAGTCGTTATAGCATGGTGGTAGGGCAATTTGTGAATGCCAGCCTGGCTAGCTACCACCCTCAAGTAGAAAATCTGTCGCCCAACACGTAACGGTGTGTTCCGGCAGCAGTCCTTGAGAGCCAGTGAAATTACAGGCAAATGAGACCTAACAACTATGTCTCAATCTGTATCTGCTCCTAACACATTTAAGATGGGGGTTTACTATACTAAGATATGGCTGTATAACATTAGTATATGTTTAAGTAGCTAAATACAATATTTTTGTGGGCAAGGATGTGTGTGAGGAGGTATGTGATACATTTCTTATAGTTTTGCACATCTAACATCGTCCATCTTTATATGACAGAGAGAGAGAGAGAGAGAGCCATCCATCCTATTTACACCCTGGTTATGTTATGGTTCTTAAAATTAGCATAGCTGTATAATTAGCATCCCTTATAACTGTGTTCTCCCCCTAAGTATGTAAGAATGCTCCCCATAGTAATGTAATTAATTAATAAATTTCTAAGTTAACTTAAAAAATGGCACGAACCCTGGAGTCTGTGAAAAAACCTAATCATACAATAAAAAAAAAATTAGCATAGCTACGTTTCACTTCTCTATTCCTAATCCTACTACACAGTTTGTGATTATTCAAAAGACAAAAATGCCTGGACAATTCCGCCTCTGCCAAGTTATCACCTGTCACCTACGTAAAATAAACAAATATTGTAATAATTTTATTATAAAGTAAGTATGTAACACATTGTTAAAAGACGTTTAAAATAATGGCCCCGAGTTTCTTGTATTTGTAGTTTCTTTTTCGTTCTTCTAGTTCTCTATTTTTTTGCTGAACGTGGCAGTACCTTGTAGAATATTTCAATATTAAAATTTGTAATTAACCTTCATAGTAGACGCCTAAATTGAATAAATGATTTTGACTTTGACTTGACCACAGCGGGCGTTGCTTAACCGATCTGTTAAGAATGTCTAGACAATGTACGCTACGAGCGCATCAAAAACATATAGGATTTCTCTCAATAGAAATCACAGATTACCCACACGGAACCCACTGCACGCGGTTTATGAGCTCACTTTACGATGCATCAGGCGTCAGGACAAAATGAAACATTTCATAAAGAATTTTTATGGCGGAGGAGTGTTGGCGTACATTTACTCTTCGATCCAGTACTGGGGCAAGTTAGATAAGGTTTATTAATTTCAGACTTTTTTACTGATTTGTTGCGTTGTTACTTCCAACGTATATAATAAATTAAGTACTATTAAGAGTAGGAATGTATATAAACCTCTACCAAAAAAGACGGGCAGTATTGGGATTAGAAATGAGCGCCGTTGGTCAATATCACGGCGGTGTGGCGTGGTTTAAAAATTTCCTCGGCGGCGCGTTTTGGTGGCGCGGCCGTGGGTCTTAGGTGTTTTATGAGAGTTCGGTATATTATCATAAAGAATATGAAAAATCTTGTTATTATTATCAAAACAGCTTTGTATTCATTAAATTAAGGAACGTAGGATGTAATTAAACCGTAATGTTTGTTGTTTGATTTAATATAATTTTAACAAAAAAAAATACGAAAATAGTTATAATTTAAATATTCTAAATGAGTAAGCACATAGGTACGTACAATGACATACATTATTTGTATCATCGTGTCAAGTTTAAGTATTATTGAGTAATATTACCTGCTTAAATGTTAACCACAATATTTACTTGACTCAAGTAGAAAATCTGTCGCCAAGCACCTACCGGTGTGTTCCGGCAGCTGTCCTTGAGATCCAGTTATTCTAGGTTAAGCCTGTTAACACCTTCGACCACATCATCACTTACCATCAGGTGCGACAGTCCATAGCCAATGCCACTAAGCCATAACTGCTTCAAAATTATTATCAGGAAACAAGGTCGCTGGCAAGTTGTTCCATTCATCTCCAATATCTTCTATAAGTGGAGCATTAATGATGCTAGACACCTTACGGCTATTGGAACTTTCAGCATCCGCTACTGCTATTTATACAGGGTTATTGGTAAAATGCTAACAACCTCTTAGGGTTGACTTCTGCTAGTTTTATGAAACATTTTGAGATAATTTTCTTTTGGTTCTGAAATTTTTATTTTTTTGGATTTTAATGCCTACTCCTAGCCTAGAGCTCCCGCCGCCGCGGCAACACCGGACCGCGCCGTGATCCCTTTGAATAGAGTTTTGAATATTTACATCGAGCAAAGTAATAAAAATATGAAATAATACATTACAGGCACAAGAGACTTTTGACATCAGGTGTTCCTCGTGCTTATTCAGTCAAAAACATATTAAAAAAAACAAAAGAATATATAAAAAAATAAAAAAATGTTTGTTAGGACTAGCAGAAGTCAACCCAAAGAGGTTAGCATTTTACCAATAACCCTGTGTAATCATTTCAGTAAACCGTTCCAGTAACTCGGTTAGTGTAATCGCAGCTATATTGTCCACTCTCCTCCCCGTGCAATATGTTTCGTGAAGATTTATTCATGACAATCTGCCCTGAATTTAGATATATCGCACTCTCTCGGGAACTATTCGTGTTAAATCAGATAATACAATAATACTCAAATATAACAAAAGGTTGGGCTTGCTCGTGTCGTAGGGTAGAAGTTACATATGCGTGGTAAGATGTGAGTACTGCTGATTGGCATACAACTTTTGAAAGCATGTACAGCGCGTAAGAATAACTGCTTAATTTAGCGCAAACTACTTCAGCATGTGTTTTCCAGCTGAGGCATGAGTCTATATGGAGTCCTAAAAATTTTGTTTCTGTAATGTCATTTATGGATTTATTAGAATGATTAAGGCGAAGTGTATGGGGAAAACCCAAAGAGGTATTTTTAGGCATGTTTCCTGGTGAAAATATACCATGTTAAGCTTTGAAATACAGATATCCTGTAACTTGTATGTTTAAGTTTACTGTCCAGGTTAAATGCATTGTGATAGTTACAGTAGGATGGAATTAGCACCCGGAACCTATCCTATCACTAAGTACTTCCTCGAAGGGCTGCATCATTTAAGCCGTAATAGCTACATAGCTGTATTTTTAATATTGTTATAGGTTTGCAATAACGCCTGCTATGCGGATTACATTACAAAAACACAAATATACGATAGGAATAATTTAAGTCATGTTCGAACCCGCGTCCATCCACCCTTTGAGCCGGGGTATGCTCTAACCAATTGAGCTAACATGACATCCATCCCAATACGATGGTTAAGAACGATAGGAAAGATTCGAGTTATGACGTCATGTTATGTTAGCTCAATTGGTTAGAGCATACCCCGGCTCAAGGGGTGGATGGACGCGGGTTCGAATCCCGCACATGACTTAAATTTTTCCTATCGTATATTTGTGATTTTGTAATACATAGCTGTATTTCTAAGAATACTGTATCAGTCTGATCGCCCACTGCTGAACACAGCCTCCCTCAAGGAGGGGTTTGCTATAATTGCCACGCTTGGCAGGCGGCTTGGGGAACGCAATGTTCTGTATGTTCTTTAGGAAGCACTGCTGTCCACCTTCTAATATTTTCCCTTTAGTCGCCTTTTTCTGCACCACAGGACGAAGTGGGAAGCAATTCTAACCCGGCTCCCCATGGCGGAAATTATCTTTCAAAGAATATGTACTCGTATATGTTTTTAATTTGTTATACTGAATTTATTACTTTGGTAGACATTCAGAACTTTTTCGTAATCATTTAAAAGCAATTTTTGAAGCAATGATGGCTGAGCGGTAATAGCCATGGACTGCCGTGCCGCAGTACCCTGGTTCGATCCCAGCCGCCGGCTTGAGCTTCACCGCATGGTGGAAGGGCATTTTGCGATTGCCCGCCTGGCTAGCTACCACCCTCAAGTAGAAAATCTGTCGCCAAACACGTAACGGTGTGTTCCGGCAGCAGTCCTTGAGAGCCAGTGAAATTACAGGCAAATGAGACCTAACAACTATGTCTCAAGGTGACTGGCGCAGTGCAATTCGTTACTCGTGACCAAATGCATCTGTTATAGGCAGATGTTAGTCTGCTTATCATCAGGTTGGCCTCGAGCTTGTTCCGTCTCAATAACATAAAAATAAAACGCCTCTTTTTAAATCGATTACGAAATTCCGAGATCAAATTGAAGTTATTCCAGACACGCCAATTTACGTAGAACAAAAACAAGCGGATCGCGCTCCCCTAGTAAAGCACTTTTGTTCGAAGTCCGATGCAAAGTTTTTCCGCCAACGGGTTTATAATGGTGTTAATTTATAACTACGACTGAAGCCGCTGCCAGAATAGATAGACCTCGCTGATTAAGGTAAGTGTGCACGTAGCTCTTTCTATACCAACGTAGTTTCTTCATATTTTAAATAGCAGAGTTCAAACTCCGTGTTTGGCATGCGCATGTCATATCTATGCTTCTGGGTTGCCAGTTTTCTGTAAAATAATGTATTCTTAAAATTATTGGTAAATATTGCTTAGTATGGGAATTCTTATATTAATATTAAATAAAACGGAAACCAGACCACCAAACACCAAATTTTGGGGGACTATACTGCTCGCGTCCGTAGGATTTAGCCCTCGATGTCTTACACGTGTCCCCTGGGTGGCGCCAAAAGAGCAGTACTTAGGCGGCTTAGGCCGCGGCGTGTTACCACCCACCAGGCAAAGCCATGCCGCCAAGCGGTCGCGTTACGGCATGATGCTTGGTGAAGCCACTATGGGGAACGGGTCGGAAACAGTTGCGCTTATTACTATAGCTAGTCGTGACACATCGAAGGTCAATTTACCTGGCAGCCAATCTTGGAGAGCAGCGGGATCCGAGGCACGGTTCTCCGCTGGCCGACCGCAGATAGTTGGGGGCCCAAGTAGTGAGCCAACCACTCATGAAAGGCTGCCCCGCCATCTCGCGAAAAATCCCGGAGGTGCGCCATCGTGCTGGTTGGCGACCAGATGAGAGGTCCCGATGGACACCTCTGGGGGGGCTCGGGCGTCCCCGCGGTCTCCAGGATTGGTTCCCACAGGGTGGAAGGGCCCTTTTTGTGTCACGGGTTGGTAGTATGCGCCTCGTTTCCACTTCCGTTTCCCTTTATCTATATTCACTCCACCAACCAAAATGAAAAAAAGAGGTAAAAACAGAATTAAGGTTCAACAGCGGAAGCACGTCCTCTCACTCCAAGTGCACCTCTCAAACATTCGAGGCATGCACTCTAATATCGACTCCGTCCACCACCATCTAGAGACCGCAAAACCTCATATTCTGTTCCTCACGGAGACGCAGATCAAATGTCCAGCTGACGCTACATACCTTGCCTACCCTGGCTTTGTTCTAGAACATAGTTTCAAGGCCAAGGCGGGAGTTTGTATGTATGCTCGCGATGACATTTGTTATCGGCGTCTCCGCAACCTTGAAGACCCCAAATTTTCCATCATGTGGGTTCTGGTGGACAATGGCATGGAGAAAATTCTTTATGCTAGTGTCTACCGGTCGCACAGCGGAGATGAGGAGACAACCAGGCTCACAAACTACCTTAGTGAGGCGGCCGATGTGGCCCAACAGAGGTATCCTTCTGCTCAATTAGTGCTTCTGGGGGATTTCAACGCCCACCATCAAGACTGGCTATACCCATACCAGAACACAGACCACGCTGGTCGAGAGATGCGCAAGCTTGCTTTGACGCTAAACCTCACTCAGCTGGTCCAAGGAGCTACAAGGATACCGGATGTTGATGGCCACACAGCCAATTGCTTGGACCTTCTGCTGACAACAGATCCAGACCGTTACTCGGTGTCGGTTTCATCACCCTTGGGTAGCTCCGACCACTGTCTGGTGAAGTCTGTATCAGTCTACTCCCCGCCCGATCCCAGCCCAAAAGGCACCCGGTGTGGCGATACAGGTCAGCAGATTGGGATGAGATGCGTTATTTTTTCGCGTCTTACCCTTGGAGGCAGGCTTGTTTTTCTTCCAGCGATCCCTCAGCTTGCGCGGATACTGTGACAGAAGTGTTACGTCAGGGTATGGATTACTTCATACCATTTTCTGACGTCCCACTGTCCAGCGAAGCTCGCCCATGGTTTAATGCCACCTGTGGAGATGCAGAAGCGTCAAAGCATGAGGCCTACTTAGCCTGGGCTGATGCTCGAACCCGCAAATTTAGAGATGTACGTGAAAAGAAGAAAGCATTTAACCTAGCCGCCAAGTCCTGCAAAAAGGCTCTCAAGAAGGCTCGCTTCGACCACATACGCCGAACAGGGAACAAACTTGCTTCTTACCCCTCAGGTAGCAAAGCGTTCTGGTCCCTGGCAAAGTCGATCGAAGAGAACTTCTGCCGTCCCTCACTGCCTCCACTGCTGAAACCTGACGGTTCACTAGCTCACACTGCTGAAGAGAAAGCAAACTTATTTGCCTCTCTGTTTGCAGAGTCTTCACGTGTAGATGCTGGCAATGCTGTACCTTCTAGTCTGCCAAATTGCGGGACTTTAATGTCCGAAATCCGTATTCGACAGTCTGAAGTACGCAAAGCGTTGTGCAATCTGGACGTGAACAAAGCTAGTGGTCCAGACGGTATACCGGCTGTAGTCTTGAGGATGTGTGCGCCTGAGTTGACTCCAATATTGACTCGCCTCTTTCGCTTGTCTATGACGGCTGGTCAAGTGCCTAAGTCCTGGAAGCTTGCGAACGTGCAGCCCGTGCCCAAAAAGGGTAGTCGCGCAGACCCCCGTACTCTGTAAGACGATGGAACGTGTACTGAACCACAGACTCCTGGCATACCTAGAAGTCAATGATCTCCTCAGTGACCGACAATATGGGTTTCGCCGAAACCGGTCTACTGGGGATCTTCTAGTGTATGCCACTCACATCTGGAGCGAGGCCATCGAGAACTACGGAGAGGCGCTTGCTGTCTCTCTCGACATCTCGAAGGCTTTCGACAGGGTTTGGCACGATAGCCTTATTAGCAAGCTTCCTTCATACGGCCTTCCCACTGGTTTGTGTGTTTGGATTTCAGATTTCATGAGGGACCGGTCGATTCGAGTGGTAATCGATGGCTGTTCTTCCGACCAATTGGCCATAAACGCCGGAGTCCCTCAAGGATCAGTACTCTCTGCAACGCTTTTTCTGCTGCACATTAATGATCTGCTTAAACCCGGTATTTTTGGGTACGCAGACGACAGCACCGTTGTGGAGAGTTATACATCTAACGCACGAACCAGTGCATTACAAATCCAGTCACATAGGGAAGCGATGGTTCAGCGCTTGAACTTTTCTTTGCAGGCAGTCTCCGATTGGGGCGATGCCAATCTAGTTAAGTTCAATGCTGCTAAAACCCAGGCGTGTCTTTTCTCCGCCAAACGGAGTCCTTTTCACCTGGCTCCTACTTTCAGGGATGTGTCCGTGCCGATAAGTAACTATTTCGAGCTTCTTGGCATCTCACTAACACCAACTCTCAATTTCGGCTCTTATATTGAGTCCAAAGCCCAGCTTGCCTCAAAAAAGCTTGGTGTTTTGGCTAAGGTGAGACAATACTTCACACCGGAACAGTTGCTTAATCTTTATCAAGCCCAAGTCCGGTCGTGTATGGAGTACTGTTCTCACCTTTGGGATGGTTCTGCCAAATACCAGCTGGAGACACTGGAAGCTATTGAGAGGAGAGCCAAGAGACTAATTAACGACGACCAACTTGTAAGCACGAGACTCCAAAGTCTCGAGCATCGCCGCAAAGTCGCCTGCTTATCGGTTTTCTATCGGATGCATTTCGGGGAGTGTGCCACGGAACTGTACGACTTGATTCCGCCATCCCCATTCTATAACCGGACATCCAGGGACACTCAAAAGCGCCACCGCTATATGGTTGATGTTCAATTTTCCCGAACGAAACGATTTGCTTCCTCGTTCATCATACGAACCGCCAGGGAATGGAACACCTTGCCTGAGTCTGTGTTTCCGGTTAAGTACAATATGGGGGTCTTCAAGAAGCGAGTGAATAGATACCTTCTGGGTAAGCGCGCTCCATCATCGATCGCATCATCACTTACCATCAGGTGAGATAGTGGTCAAGAGCTACCCAGTTATGAATAATAAAAAAAAAAACAAACCAGAAGCGACTCAGGGACATGCATGCAAATCATATTTAAAAAAATATGACAAAACTACGTTTCCATGAAAAGCGCTTCGTGCACACTAACCTTTATGTCGCTTTGTACGGTTATTGAGGGTTTCTCATTCAACGGGGCAATGCTGCCAGCATGCTGGGCACGCTGCCAACTGGTAGTGGGCTGGAGCATTTGGACTGCCTGTGAGACTGCAATGACTTGTAGGTTGTCGAAATGCTTTCATTGTAGTAGCTGTATTGTTTTATATCGTTCGTAGTATTTTGTTAAAAAGGGCAGTAAAAAAAAAGATAACACTACATAGGTTCGATTAATCGAAGGTGATGCTTACTCACCATCAGGCGGGCGACTTGTTCGTCTTATCATTTCATAGCATACAAATTACTAATACAAATATGTTTTCCATTCGTTCTGATCTCTTTAATAGTTAATAGTTTGCTCTTAATAGTTTGCTCAGTTAGTCAGTGTTTGAATTGCACGAAAATCGCTTTGCACGAATTAAATATAAATAGGAAAGTGTAAATATCGGTCCAGAAAAGTCCTATTGACTCGCGAAGCTGACATATATCTATTTTTATCATCGAATCAAAACACTAAATAGTTAGGTAGTAATTATTATTACAGTAACTCTCGGTTAGCCTGAACAACATCTTCGACCACACCATCACTTACCATCAGGTGAGATAGTGTAAAGTAAATTTAAATTAAACAGTGACAATCACGATTACAATACTAGGAATAAAGATAAAATAGCGGTGCCAGGTTTTAGATTAGCAAAGACAAATAAAAGGTCCTTCTTAGGTAATTGTGTGCGGTTTCATAATAAAGTTCCCAAACATATTACAACGCTCGCAGAGGGGAAATTCAAGTTGCATGTGAAAAACATATTGATTAAAAAATCCTACTACACAGTTTCTGATTATATAAACGACAAAAATGCCTGGACAATTCCGCCTCCGCCAAGCTATCGCGTGTCGCCTACATAATTTAAACACATATTGTAATAACTCTATTATATAGTAAGTATGTAACACATTGTTAAAAGATGTTTAAAATAATGGCCCCGAGTTTCTTGCCCGTTCTTCTCGCAGTGGCTCTATACAATTTATTTGCTGAACGTGGCAGTACAATGTAGAATATTTCAATACTAAAATTTGTAATTGACCTTCATTAGAGCGTCGTAGACGCCTAAATTGAATAAATGATTTTGACTTTGACTTTAAGTGGTCAAAGGCAAGCCTATCTACTATAAATAAAAAAAAATTGCTAATAGAAGGAATCTTACACTTCCCATACAAAACGATGTCCTAATTAATTTTAAAAATACGTAAATTTACGGATAACTAGCAAACGAGAAGCATAATATACTCGTACATTAGCCTCAAAGACATGGATGCAAAAATACACCAAGTTTTAACGCTTGATATTTATAATATGAAAAAAGTACGTCTTTATGTAAAGCGCTATGTATACACTGCCCTCAAGAAAGACCTTTATCAGAACGCCACAGACAATGGATTGACTCAGGCGTAAGATAAATCTTGGAAAATTATATTTTTGTTTAACTGACAACCTCGCCTTTTTCTACAGTCACACAGATCTCCAACGATGAGGTCAAAGATGGAAGTAAAACGGACGTAGAATATGAAGGGACTCAAGAGGGTAGCAACTGCCGAAACACCCGAACTGGGTTCTTGAAAATAAGTGGTGGCTTTCAAGGCAAGCAAACAAAATACCACTGTAGTGTCTACTGATAAGTGAGTACATGCTTCGTGGCATATAGTCTCTTCTCGAGACAATATCGACAAGCCCAAAAACGGTTGCAAAACGTTGTTCCGTACCTACTTACTGCCTTGCGGCTCCATCATATCATAGCCCGATATCACCATATATTATTGGTGATGGAGTCGGCATTATCATCAGAACTACACAGAATTGCCATGTTGCATGCTTACATACAAAATTGGAATTGTTTGAAATTCAGTTTCTTAAATTTATTAATAAAATTTAGTATTCATTCAGGTCTACCTAATAAAAACGTGTGTAAAAGAAACATTCTCTTTATTTATATGTTTTATAAACAAATAGATAACAGTAGCTACTTCTACAATATTCGCACTTTGCACTTCACTGTAACAAATATTTTGTTTCATCACATGACACACTCCATTTCGATGCTTTATATTGTCTATCTTCTATTGTTCTATCCGAACACATTCACCAATATCCGATCGGTCATACCCTGACGGACATTCAATAATATTGATAAAGCTATTATTCACTAGCTGATAATTATCATTCGTAGTATAAGCCAAACTGTAGATTTATAAATTTTTGAAAGATTGTTGTGTTTTTTTTTCAGAATGTTAATTATATGCGTTTTTTCGTTTTCTTCTGCTGTATTTGTAGAATCTGGTTTCGTTGTACTTATTTTCGTTGTAGATATACTAGAAACTTCTGTGTCTTCTAAATGTTGTATAGTATTTGTTTTATTAGTTTCGTTATCTACAGTTGTCTCTGTATCTTCTTCTAATTTGTTTTCTAATGGATTACTTAACACTGCAACGATTAATGAGAATATAAGAATTGTGTTGATTATCATTTTAGTAGATTAACACAGCCACTCGTTATGAAACTTTGTTTTTGAATGTCATCATTTATATAACAACTAAAATGATAAGCCACGTTTTATTGCTAATTGAGGTCATAAGTTCAATCAACATTTCAACTTGGGGGAACATAGCATACTTACACATATGTACGTAGAGATAACCGCTCAATCATTTGTAGCTGCACAAACGCAATTACGTGTATATCTTGTTATATTGCATTGCTTCGCGAATTCCGCAATATCCAAGAACAGCTTATTGAATATTAGGTTTTTTTGTATGATTGTGACGCAACAAGCGCGAGGTCCATCTGATGTTAAGTGGACTAACAGAGTTTAGTTCGCTTAATATCAGAGGTAATGTAACAATAAATGGTAACGAAACGCGTCTGTTATAGGCCTCTGCCTATGTAATGCATTTCGTCACAAGTGACGAATTGCACACTGAGACATATAGTTGTTAAGTCTCATGTGCCTGTAATTTTACCGGCTCTCAAGGACTGCTGCCGGAATACATTGTTAGGAGCTTCGCGAAAGATTTTCTATATCATGTCAGATATAAAACACATACTTAACTAATAATTAGACGGTATTTATAAATATATATTAAAATAGAGTAAGTACATTAAGAATATTAATTAAGATATGAATGATACCATAATTCTAAATAAAATAATAGGACTAGTTAAAATACCTACATATAATAGTAAAATTTAAAATCATTCACACCTCTCACAAAAATTGACACAATTTATCTATGCACTAGCAATTTTAAAAGCCAACACAAATTTTAAAACAGCAATTACCGCCTACTATGCTTAAGCATGTGCCTGGCTTACATACGGTATAGTGGTGTGGGGTAATGCCACTGAAGCCCAGGACCTATTTATTATGCAAAAAAAGTGCCTCCGAATAATGGTGAATATTCGTCAACGAGATAGTTGTAAACCTCACTTCATTCAACACAAAATACTAACGCTTCCGAGTATTTATATAATGGAAGCGTCAAAGTTTGTAAGAAAACATCAAAATCTTTTTACCTTTAACCCAAACCCTCGGCATCAAAATCAACTCCTAGCACCAGAACCAAAATTAGAACTAGTCAAAAAAGGACCTCAATATACAATTATAAAAATATTTAATAAATTAACTTTAGAAATAAGAAATGAAACAATGAAAAATAGAATAAAACTTAAGGATTTACTGGCAAAAAAATGTTATTCCACTATCAATGAATATATTGAAGATAAAAACGTAACGAACTCCCGATTCTGATCTAACAGTATGTTCAGGCAGCTGTCCTTGAGAGCCAGTAATTCTAGGTTAGCCTGAACAACATCTTCGACCACGTCATCACTTAATCTTAATACTTTGACCATAATTTTAGTATCTATACGAAAATATTTTCAATATATTTAAATTACTTTTTTGCCATAATTTAGAAATGTGTTATATGACCAATCAAATTACTCTCATTAAATTAACAATTATTATTGTATAGCCTCATTATTATATATTTGCTACACCCTAACAGGGTATGTACTATGTACTCGTTTGTTATGTATGTACATGATGCGATAATAAATAAATAAATCCAAACATGCAGACAAAATACTTTGCCATCTATCAGCGAACCAATCACAGTGAGGCTTGGCTGCCAGGAGAGCGTTGAGCGCAAAAAGTGTAAGCGGTATGGGCGAATTCTGCCGTGCTACGGTCCGACAATCTGGAATGGCAAAAAAATGGTGTCTCCTGCTACGTCTGTAGTTATAAGGCAGAAAAAAATGTACACAGCACGTCATGGAGATCAGGCGCGTCAAGTTGTCCTCTCAGAATCTTGCACATGACTACAGTCATCAGCTGTTGCTTTTCTCGTCTCACTTCCAGAAAGTTATAACCCAGATAGCCAAGGAGGAACTTCGTGGGATATATTATATAGGTAGTACCCATTCATACACTTATAAAAATACCTGAGAAAAGCTTTCTGTACCTTCTCGAGCATAAGAGAATATTTGCTCTCGTGTGGATTTCAGACGCACATAGCACTTTCTAATTTGCTACGGACCAATGCATGAAAAATAAACCGTACAACATAGTGGTTATCACGTTCCTTGGAATTTCTTAGGATGAATCTTAAACGTCTAAATGACTCTTGCGATCAAATATGACTCCCAGATCTTTAATAACTATCGGACGAGTTACGCTAATACCATTTATTTTGTATTCGTAACTTACTGGGTGCCACATTCGACTTAAAGTCATGACGTAACATTTGGCGATGTTAAACTCCATCCCATTCTCGTGACGCCATCAATTAACAGCATCGACGTCCTGTTGCATGGCTGTGCAGTCAACATCAGACCTTACCTTGTTAAAGAGTTTTAAACCGTCAGTGTACAGCAAACATTGGGAATTTGCGACGGAAGGAAGATCGTTTACCATTACCAGAAATAAAAAAGATCCCAGTATAGATCCTTGACTGACTCCGGAGCGCGTATGATAGGGTCTAGATTCGTATAAACCGAGTTTGAGAAACTTCTGACGCTCACGAAGATAGTCGGCAAGCAAACGGAGAAGTCCCGGGGCAAAGCCTATAGTACTAAGTTTTGCCAGTAGTATGTCATTATTAAACCTATGCATGTAGTCGCTCTCACTCGCACATGGATGAATGAAAAAAACATATACATAAAACGTCCGGCCACGCCATGAAAGGATGACCCAAAGATCTTCTCCATTGTCAGTTTCTATATAAGTCGCGGCACCGCGCCGGCAGAGTAAAATGGGAGGCCGCACTGCAAGCGCGACACCTCCGCATGGCGTTCTTCTGTCACGTCGTAGAATGGTACAGCCACTACATTCAAGTGCAGAGTCGTCAACAGAGGCATACAGGAATGTCTCTGTTAGGGGTATAGTATCATTCTCTTTAAGCGATAAATTATTTCGCCATAGCTGAAGTTTAGTTTTTGGCCACGCAAATTATGATAAAATGCATTGAAATAATGACTTTGGCTATCGTATTCTGTTGACCGAAGTTTTATTAAATCTCTGGTTCCCGGAATGGTCTTGACAAGATTTTTTTCATTTGTTTTTTTTTAATATTGTACACTCTGACAAAATAGAAGAAAAGACGGAGGCTCGTAAAACATCAAACTGAAGCCACACTTTTATGCATGTGTGGCTTCAGTTTGATAGAAGTGTTGCCAAATAAAAGCAAAAATAACTAAATTGTAGGATTTATGGGAGAAAAATGTTAGAAGACATAAATATACAGCAAAATCTGTTCGTAAGAATACTTCGCAATAACATAATATTATTTATATTGCGCAATATTATTATAATATTGCACAATCTTCACGATTATTGTTTAATATGTTTCGATATTTTTGTTTAAGATATTCTAGAATACGTTCTCTAGGACAATAAATAGCGCACAGTTACGATTATTTTTACACATATCTGTATCGATTTGTGTATGCTTGTGAAAACAGAATTAGAAAAAATATTACAATTTAACCGAAAAAAAAAATTCAAATGTTAAATAAGGTTTTTAGGTTCTAACGATTATTCCTAACTGCGGATAGCCAATCATCTATATAAGCACTCCTTATTGGAAACCTAAAATGATTAACAACAATAACACAACAAGTATCACGGGAGTGGTTTAAAAAATACTGCTAATTAACTATTTTCGTGTGAAAGTTTTTGTAGCCTAGTCGATATTTCTAACTTTACGACCTAGAATTTCATTATTTACCATAGATAGATTATACTAAAAACATCAAACGAAAATTGGTTTGAGCATTCTGTGATAATAAAACAACCGTTCCTGTCATTTGAAGGACTTTTTCCCAAAATATTTTTAGTTTATAACTGTTAAATTTTAAGAAATTGTAAATAAAATAAAAAAACCAATAATTCTCGTTAAATGGTTTTCTATTTATCTACGGCACCTGCGACGGGAACATATCATATGCGTGTCCTGACACGCTCTTGGTCGATTATTGTCTTTGTTAGTCATCAAAATGTAGGCTTTTGCCCAAATGTGGGTCAATTTTGTAATAACTTTTAACCTGCAAACTTTTATAAGTATCAAATTTCTTGGTCGAACTATCTAAATATTATAGTTGCAGTGAAGACGAAGATATCGCACTATAGCTTAATAAATTAATTTTAACTAAAACATGATTATTTGCAAAACTCTTTACTGGTTATTTCCACTATAAGATAAGATAATCCCTATTTTTCCTAATAAACATACGCTTGTTTAGATATAAAGTATATAATGTTACAGCTACACGAACAGACTATTAAAAACTGTACACTTTTGGAAACAACCTAAAATGTATGTCTGGCAACACTTTTGTTTACATTTTATTATAAATTGCGTTGTATAATATTAAAGAAAGTACATTACGTGTGTTTTAATCATAGACCTAGGATTTTTTCGCTACGCTCAATAGACCTACGAAGTGTGGGAGTGAAAGGTCCTAAGCTGCTACAAACCGTCGCGAGAGAAAAAGAGATAGTGATACAAGAAGACGGTATGTAATTTTTTACGCGAGTAAGAGGCCATAGCGTCCCGGCTTTTCCAAGTCGGCACGGATTTTGTGTATTTGCTCAATAATCTTACGATTCTAATATAAAATATGTTTTCTGCAAGCATGGTGTCTTGTTCAGTGAGTGAATGTGAGGTTACAAGACGCAGTAACCCGAATATATACACGTTTCACAGGTAATTTATGTTTATTTGTACTGCTTTTTTGATAATCATTATTTCGTCTATTTTGTTTTAAAATGAGTTATAAGAACTATGGAAATATTAGATAATAGGTTTCTCTTCATACTAATCTTCAAATTACATTGCTAAATGAAGAATTGGTTGGTATTTTACGAAATACTATAAAAACATTTGTTTACGATAGGGCTTGACAAAGTCCTGACGTCACAGGTATCGATAAAGTCGATAGTTTGTGTCTGACCTGTAGGTTTGTCGTGACTGCTCGGCTACATATTCGAACCTCAAAAATAACCGGTATATAGTTTAATCATAAATTAGTTTAAAAAATAATATAACTACATAATAATTAGCGAGAAGATGACAGATCAGTTTATAGCTTATTGAGTATTTACGAATAAGGGTGTAAAGATATATTATTCAAAATTTATTATGATGTTTTCTGTGAAAAATTCCCCTAACAGTCAATAAATAATTGGAAATATCTTTTACTTCTGTCATAAAATATTAGTATCTTTGTACAAATGGCTATTTAACAGAATAGAATTTGAAATGACTATATGCACGCGTATAATAAATAATGTTTGTGTTCTTACAGATTTCCAACAAATTCAAAACAAGTTCAATAATCCGAACCCTTTTATCACATAATGATATGTGATAAAAGGGTTTGGATTATTGACGGAATCTAAATAAAACTCTACAGTTTGTAGTAAACATTGAATTAAAATGCTTCATACAAAGAAAACATCGATGTTTACTAATGAAAGACTCAATACCAACTTTTAATGTCCCTGAATGCATGAAGCTGTGGAAATGGTAGTCAATAGCTTTCGGAAATGATGACACAAGTAACAGTTTAATTTGTAGTAAAATACATGGTATTTTTTTTATGCAATGACTGTATGATATGTTGATTCAATCTAATAACCCTTCCCTTAGCGTCCCTGGTGCAATAAAATCTACAATACTCGCTTCATTGCAGCGCTGGATAGCTATGGCTATCCTGACACAAAATAATTTTAATTTTTCCTTTCATATCAAATTGAAAACAAGGCGGCCCTGTCCTTACTTAAATAGAGATATATCACCACCGTTAGCCATTACTTGGTCCTTTAAATCAAGTACTGTCTCCAAGGAAAAAAACTTATTAACTAATGTTCTAAGTTGTGACAAAAATGATAGAAAAAAAATTTGCTCTTAAGAAGTTTAAAAGCTGAAACAAAAATAATGATAAAATGGCTTTTAGACTTAAAGGCAGATTTTAAAGAATTATATCTTTAGTAGGCCAGTTAGTAAAGATCATCGAAATTATGTACACATCGTCATTTCTACAGCCCAAGGAGCTATGTTTACATAAGGGATAAATTCGACCTTTACTTACCACATGTGAATGCTTTACGCAAATGGTATTCAAATAAATGTAATTTAATAATTTACAATATCTGTATATTTGCAACTTAATGATTTTGTTAATGGTAATAATAATACTCAGTAATGGTAAGTTTTATTTCATCTTATTACGATGAAGTTATAGTAGTTTGACTTTTAAAGTGCTGTACCATTTTAGACCTACAATAAATGCATTTGACTTCAACTTCGAATGAGTTTTATTTTTAACAGATCAAAAAAGGGAACAGTTTCTCAATAAGGTAGTATTCATGTTATGATATTTGGTTTGATTTTCATTTGAAAACATCGTATTTTGTTTGATAGGATATAATTTAAGATTCATCCCATTGATATTTCATCATAATCAGTTAAGTAGTTTGGTTTTTAAATCATAATAACTTGAAAAATAAGTTTTTCAAGTTAAATTAATTGCATATTTTGCATTTCTGTGATTTCAGTGTTGTTTACGATCATAACAACAGTCTCAATGAACTATATAGGGCATTATTTCAAGCGCATGTGTGCTAAGATCGATGAACGAGTAAGACTGTCGATAGTATTACGCTCGCGTCATGACATCACTATGTCACTCACACATTTACATTTCATTTTTTGTTACACCATTCATCCGTCACTGTTGGTCTTGTACATCCTAAGCCTATGGTTTTAATACTCAAGTCGGTTTTAAATTTATTAATTCCGGTGTAATATGCGACGGTCTATCGTGAATGAGGACAAAATTGGCCTAATTTGGATACGTTTGTGTGAGTGAGTTCTGTCTTACATAAAATTGGCCGAATTTGATGCTTCATTTTTCATTTTCATTAGACTCCCTCTTTCTTATTCATTTCACTGAGATTGGACACATGTCTGAATAAATAAAAATTATTATTATTAACAAAGATATAATAAAAGCTTGTTTATAAAATGTAATTTTAAAAGATTGTTATTGCTGGTTTGCCAACAAATTTATTCGTAGTGGTTTGCTAGTGTGTGTTGCCTACAAATTTATTCGTAGTGATTAGCAATTGACCAGTCTGCCACCTATCGGTTAGTGTTTATCTGGTCGACCATATTAACAGTCAAGGCCGAAATATGGAATAATAGTTACCTTCAGTCAGTTTTTAATGGCATTTGCAAGAAAGGGAACGTATACCCGTATCAAATGAATAAAGAAAGAAACAGAAAGAAAGCTACGACAACTTTTCCCGCTTACTGAGCTGGTTCAAACCGGTTTTGTACCCGAGTGGGCGCCGCTGTGGCCGCTGCACCCTCACGCGTGTCGTCAGTGACTAGTTACGCGCACTTAGGTATGCAAGGAGTTGTGAAGCTTTCATTCTATTCTATTCTTTCTTCATGAGCACGTAACAGGAAGCCTGGCTTTATGGCATAGCCTGTAACATAGGGTTATTGTTTTCTTATTCCTGTACCTACGTGAGTTCTTGGCTCGTCTTTACAATCGGTATAAACCACAATGTACCTTCATTCTTTTTTATAGATAAATATAGTTACCTTGAATAATCACACGAAATTTTAAATAGCTTTTGAGAAATAAATTATTGAACATTCAATTTAACCTTGATTATTTGTGTACTTTGCACTTCTACTAATTTTAATTGTTGCTTGTCAGGACTACGGAACCCTAAAAACGGGTCTAAAAAAACATTATCTTTGATTATGTGCTTTATTATACAAACACATGACAGTAGCTACTCATACAATGTTCTCACTTTGCACTTCACACAGTTCCACATATTTTGCTTCATCATATCACAAACTCCATTTCCATGCTTTATATTATCTATCTTCTATTGTTCTATCCGAACACATTCACCAATATCCGATCGATCATATCCTGATGCACATTCGATAATATTAAAAATACTACTATATTTCACTCCCTGACATTTATTCTTCGTAGTATTAGCACATACTGTAGTTTTATTAATTTTCGGAATACTGTTGTGTTTTTTTTTCAGAATCTTAATTATATGTGCTTTTTCGTTTTCTTCTGCTGTAGTTGTAGAATCTGGTTTCGTTGTAGATATACTAGAAACTTCTGTTTCTTCTAAATGTTGTGTAGTATTTGTTTTATTTGTTTCGTTATCTACAGTTGTATCTGCATCGTCTTCTAATTTGTTTTCTAATGGATTATTTAACACTGCAACGATTAAAGAGAATATAAGAATTGTGTTGATTATCATTTTAGTAGATTAACACAGTCACTCGTTATGAAACTTTGTTTTTGAATGTCATAATTTATATAACAACTAAAATGATAAGCCACATTTTATTGCTAATTGGGGTCACAAGTTCAACTTGGGGTAAAACATAGCATACTTACACATAATATGTATGTAGAGATAATCTCTGTATATAGTGGTAACCACTCAATCATTTGCACATACGCCGCGCCGAGAGTGTTCCCACATGTAAAATGTATTTAGAAAACTTCGTGTATTATATTGCATTGTTTCGCGAATTCTGCAATATGCCATAATAGCTTCTTGAATATTAGGTGTTTTTAAAAATTTAATATTTGGAATACTAACAAACCAGTAGTATATAAATTAGGCTCAAAGACGTAGAACTAAAAGTTCACCAAGTTTAAACACTTGATATTTAAAATATGACCAATCTACTTTTGTTCGGGAAGCACTATGTATACACAACCATCAAGATAGATCTTTAACAGAATGCGACAATGCTTTGACTCGGGCTTCAGATAAAAAATTAACACTGTGTCTTTGTTTAACTGACAACAACTCACCTTTGGCTACGGTCACACTGGCTGGATCCCCTATGATGAGGTCGAAGGTCGAAGTAAGATGGACGTAGAATATGAAACGACTCCAGAGGGTGCAACTGCCAGAACACCCAAATTAGGTGCTTGTAAAAAAAGTGGTGGCTTCCAAAGCATGCAAGCAAAATGCAATACCACCATTAACGTACTTGTAGTGTCTACTAATAAGTAAGTATATGCTTCGAAACATATTAAAAGCATCTCGAGACAATCGCAATAAGCTCTAAAACGGATGCGTTGTTCCGTTATGGAGTACCAATTTACTGAGTCGCGGGCCTCGCGGCTCCATTATCAATAATATGGCCTCATCTTATTATGGAGTTGGAGACATAACAAAAAGCAATCATCTGATATTCAGTTTCTTAGATGTATTACATACATTTTGTATTCAATCAGCTCTACCTAATAATAAAAACGGTCAACGCCTGTCGGGCCACGTGCAATGTAGGGTTCCGTAGTAGCCCGTTACCATGATATAGAACGATTCTGTTGTTCTTTTTTATCTTTTCCACTTTCCTCCTGATAAAGCTAAAAAATAAGAGTACGATTACTGCACAGTTATTTTTGGAATTCTATAGCTACTCGAATGGATTCCACTTTACAGTGGGATCCACATATACATGATCTCTCGGGAAGACTTAGTTCTGCTGCATATGCAGTTCTTAGGATAAGACAGTTAAAGGGCTATCATCTACACGTCTTATAATAAAACTGTAACAGGTCCAATCGAGTACATTGAAGATATTCTGCAAAAAAAAATTTACAACACTCTGTAGCTAATACTGATGCCAAAACTGTATTTATGTCTTCCTGTCTGTCTTCCTGTCTGTCTTTCTGTCTGTCTGTCTGTATCCCAGCCGCGCATCACTCCAAAACTACTGAATGGAATTCAATGAAACTTAACACGATTTGAGTTCATACTACGAAGAAGGTTATTCAGCACGGTTCCCTCGGGAAAGGGGATGAAAGTCAAAATGTACACTTAGTTGTAATTTATTAACGCGTAGTCCGATTTCAATTATTCTTTTTTGTTAGAATAGAGATGAGTGAGCTCGGAACCCCACGCGCAGCCCGGCACCCTACGGGCAGCCCAGCACCCCATGGGCTACTGAATTCAATGAAACTTAACACGATTTGAGTTCATACCACGAAGAACGTTATTGTATACTTTTAATCCCGAAATTTAGCACGGTTCCCTCGGGAAACGGGATGAAAGTGAAAATGTTATTTAGTTGTAATTTATGAACGCGTAGTCCGATTTCAATTATTCTTTTTTTGTTAGAATAGTGACGAGTGAGCTCGGAACCCCACGGGCAGCTCAGCACCCCCGGGGCCACCCGGCACCCCAAGGGCAGTCCAGCACCCCATGGGCATTCCGGCACCCCACGGGCAGCCTGGCACCCCACGGGCAGCCCAGCACCCCAGGGGCAGCTCGGCACCCCACGGGTATCTCGGCATCCTTATTTAGATTTGCCAGCTTGCTAAGATAAAACTCTAAAATCTATAACATCCGCCACAATATTTTTTTTTGAACCATCTATTTTTACCGGATACATTTTAGAGCCTTCGCAATGGAAGTGTACAATCTAATATATTATTGTTCTACCGCCAAATAAGGAGAACCTCGGCAAAAAGATACCGTTTTGTAATCGGAATTCCAAAGAAAGGCACAAAGTACCTACTTTGCTTCAACATTTATTGTGCAAACCGCGAAGGAAGTCTCTGAGTTACTTAACTACTGTCTTCTGGAAAAACAAGCTGGGAGTTATCAAACCCAAAGTAAAAAGCTCCTTTCTGAGCTATGCTTTACTAAGAGTGCTTCACCACAGACCACAGCGTTGCTTAATTTGAGATAAACAGTGCTCAAATGTGAATAATTAGTTTGCAGGTACGGCAATCGCGAACGAAGTCGCAGGTTCAGCTAGTACTATATATATATATTATTACTTGGTGAGTAGTAATACATATAATATATCTTAGTATTTAGACGAATAGGGTAGGGTTGAATTGATTTACAAGGTACAACAAAGAGGATCATCACGAGTGATCATTTACGCTACCTTCGAGCAGATCCAACAAATAGTCCAGTCATTTTAGCTTAAATTAGGTAAGAATCTCGGAATTCGAGATACCTAGCTGTAAGTCTGTAAATACTTGTATATTGACTTCTTTCAAAATCATTAATATAACAATTGTAAAGTGGGTTCCACATTGCCACAGCGTATTCCAACTGAGATCGAACCAGTGACATATCTAAAAATAAATACGTTAATTCGTTGTTGACGTTACTAGAGGACCTTATGACAAAATTAAATATTTTAAAACCACGCACTATTATTATATTTTGAATACTTACATTAACGATTACTTAACTATGTAATATTATTCTTTAATCCTTTATGACATGAATTTCAAATCACATAACACATATGTAAAATTACTTATTTTTGTCTTACAAGTAAAAATAATTTTAACAAAATGCACTGAAAATCTGTCAAGAACCTTTTGGTATTTTAAGAGGTCTTGATAAATATTTATAGAATGATATAAGTTCAGGTCATCGCATATAACAGCAATTTACAAAACATAAAACATTTTCAATAACATTAATGTATAAGATAAAAAGTAATGGGCTTAGTATTGACCCTTGTGGGACCCCTAAACTAATTGGAACCACATCTGATTCATCTACAACATTTTACCAGCCATTCTAATTCTATTGTTTTGTAATCAAGTTTCATGTTTTTTTTAGCGTCATAGCTTATCCTTTCACCACAATCTCACCTGATGTTAGGTGATGATGAGGTGAAGATGTTGTTCAGTTAACCTAGAATTACCTTGATGCTCTAGTATACTATATATATTGTGCGTTATCAAATTATTAGCAATGGGCAAATTGCAAAAAAGGTGTTCTAGTTTTTGTTCGAAATCCAAATATGTAGGCAACAAGCACTGCGGTTTCGTAGCCAGATTTAACAACTTTATGTACATATTAAAGCCAGTACCTACCTTGCCAGTGCCTATGGTAAAAAAAAAGATTTTTTATTTTAGATTCAGTTTTCAATGCAAGTCTTTACCTTTTTGAAATAAGCAACTACTTTATTTTAGTCTCTTTAAAGGATTTTGATTTTTGATTTTTCTAAGGATTTTGTATTTGTTACAAAATTATCCAACATCCAAGTTGAACGACTATTACTGCTAAACTAATAAAGTTATGTTAAACGCTATATTTTTTTTTCAAAGCGCAAGATTTGCGCACTATCATCAACAATTTTTCTAGATTTTTCAAGCTAGCAGTTTAGCTTTTAGAGCGGAGAGGGGGACGAAAAAAAAATGCTTTATAAATTTTATTTTACCACTGTCGGCGTGAAAAATGTTACAGCTTTCTAGTGCTAACGGTCTCTTAGCAAAATCTTGAACAGATGGACAGACAGACGGACATCACGAAACTATAAGGGTTCCTTGTCAGGACTACGGAGCCCTAAAAACGGGGTTAAAAGAAACATTCTCTTTATATTATATATTTTTTTATAAAAAAATAGATGACAGTAGCTGCTCATACATTACAATATTCTCACTTTTCACTTCACACAGTTCCGCATATTTTGTTTCATCATATCACAAACTCCATTTTCATGCTTTATATTATCCATCTTCTATTGTTCTATCCGAACACATTCACCACTATCCGATCGATCATACCCTGATGCACATTCGATAATTTTAAAAATACTACTATATTTCACTCGCTGACATTCATCAGTCGTAGTATTAGCACATAATGTAGTTATATTAATCTTCGCAATATTGTTCTGTTTCTTTTCCAGAATCTTAATTATATGTGCTTTTTCGTTTTCTTCTGCTGTAGTTGTAGAATCTGGTTTCATTGTAGATAAACTAGAAACTTCTGTTTCTTCTAAATGTTGTATAGTCATTGTTTTATTATTTTCGTTATCTACAGTTGTCTCTGCATCTTCTTCTAATTTGTTTTCTAATGGATTACTTAACACTGCAACGATTAATGAGAATATAAAAATTGTGTTGATAATCATTTTAGTAGATTCACACAGTCACTCGTTATGAAACTTTGTTTCTGAATGTCATCATTTATATAACAACTGAAATGATAAGCTACGTTTTATTGCGAATTGAGGTTATAAGTTCAATCAACATTCCAACTTGGGGGAAAACATAGCATTCTTACACATATATACGTAGAGATAACCACCCAATCATTTGTACATGCAAGAACGCCGCGGAGTGCAAATTAAAATTTAAAGTAAACGGGTTCAAATTTATAGTGAACATATTATGAAAACAACGTATATTATATTGCATTGCTTCGCGAATTTCACGATATGCAAGAACAGCTTATTGAATATTAGGTTTATTTTTTTATAGGATCGTGACGGAATAAGCGCGATGCCCACCTGATGTTTCTTCTGTTAGTTCTCTTAACACCAGGTGCAATGTAACGGTAATGGTAACACAATGCATCTTAGGAATCTGACTATGTAATGCATTTAGTTACAAGTGACGAATTCCCGTCACACTGAGACATTAACAGTCTTACTTATAAACGCTACTTAAATTTTAAGCATTACTTAGCCGCTGATTAGCAAAATTCCTTACTCATAAACGCTACATAACTTTATCCAGTACCTAAGTACTGCTTAAATCAGCTGTCAATTTAAACACCGTCCGACCCATGTTTAAATATTTAAGTAGCAAGATGGCGCCCATATTTCTGATCAGCTGATTTAGTTACTATTGAGGTTATTGTCAAGGAGGCATACAAAACTATAAACACGTATATTCTGTTAATAAATCGTTAAAATATAGCAAGTAGAAACATACATTGGATAATGAAATAAGTATTATGCGTAACCTACTCATTTTTCGTGATCTTATTGAAGAGTATACTGCAGGTACAGTTCCTGAATTAAGAATGTAAGGATTGTGCCACACTCGTATATTCCTATTTGAAGTATTACAAGGCAACTTGAAAAACGATGCTCTCGAAATGAAGAAGTTGTGGAGAAATTGGCAAATAGAAAAAGGATCCCGGAGTCAGTGGCAGGTCCATCCGGTACAGGATGAGAAAATTTTAAATATTTACTTTAAGACAAATTTTAAATAAAATTTATTTTGGGTTAATTTAAGAATAAATTAGGATTAAGCATGTTATGAATAATATAATAATAAGAGATAAAAACAGTTTGTTAGCAAAAACACACATAATAATAAAAAATGTATATATATATGGACTCACTTAGTTTTTAAGATATAACACCTTACACTAACCACCATATAAGTGTAAATAGTAGGTAATTGATGATTGGGGAATGTTATTGTAAAACTAGTTAATATAATAAAATAAAAATAAATCTAAAAATAGTACGGACCACGAGTCTGTAGTGCGATAATTAATTACAAATAAAAAAAATAAAAAAATAATAATAAAGTTATCTTAACCGCTATAATTTTCTTTCAAATCCCGTGAACTGCACTATCATCAAGGATTTTTCAAGCTAGCAGTTTAGCTTTTAGACCTATTCAACGAAACCCCACACGATGGGGTAGACAACGAAAAAAACTCATCCCCAAATCAAAAGTACGGGAGCTACCATAAAAAAAAATTATTTAAAATTTTATTTTACCACTTTGTCGGCGTGAAAAAAATACAGATTTTTAGTGCTAACGGTCTCTTAGCAAAACCTTGAACAGACGGACAGACAAACGGACATCACGAAACTATAAGGGTTCCTTGTCAGGACAACGGAACCCTAAAAACGGGTTTAAAAGAAACATTATTTTTATTTATATTTAGTTACTGATTTAGTTACTATTGAGGTTATTGTCAAGGAGGCATACAAAACTATAAAAACGTATATTCTGTTAATAAATCGTTAAAATATAGCAAGTAGAAACATACATTGGATAATGAAATAAATATTATGCGTAACCTACTCACTTTTCGTGATCTTATTGAAGAGCATACTGCAGGTACAGTTCCTGAATTAAGAATATAAGGATTGTGCCACACTCGTATATTCCTATTTGAAGTATTACAAGGCAACTTGAAAAACGATGCTCTCAATGAGTGGTGTAGGTTTTTCAGTATTATACCACTATTCACGTTGATATATATGCGTAGGGTGTTGCTGAACATTGGGTGGAAAACAGTTCTCCATGTCACGATTATGGCCGGAAAGGTAGCGGGTATACTATACCTGCTATTAATAAAGTTGGTTGTCCATTATAAAATCAAAGCCAAAACTTTTACATTTTTGTTCTCGTGTTGTTCTATGCGTTGTTAGCAAATATTTAAAATATGTTGTTGCTTTGTATTTTGTATTGATATAGCTGAGATATATATACTGACGCAACATAAGGGGGATATATCTCCCAAGCCAAATAATTGTAGGTATATATAATCCTTGTTAGGATAGCACGATTCAATATTACTCTATACCTACTAGCTCAAGCCTTTAGAACGTAGAAGACAAAAACACATACATAAACTTTAGATACATACATATTATCACGCCTGTATTCCCCGAAGGGGTAGTCAGAGGTAAACACCCATGTTTCGGTCAATTGAGTTTTGGTCCCATGTAATAGGCGGCGAGCCTATTGCCATTCACCGGCACAGTTTCAGAGTCATACAAAATCATTTCTCTAACACACTAGACGAAACACAATAACATATTACGGCCTTTATAATATTACTGTGATTTAAGGAATCGCTATAGAATGATAAAATAAATATGAAGATTGGAATCTTGGCTTCATAGAAAAAAAGTGGACATAATTGGGCATAGGTATTGTTTGGGATCGAAAAGATAACTTCCAGCGGGATTTAACGGTATGTATTTGGGCTTCCATAATGCATTTCCAATTATGCTATGGAATAGGTTGCTGGATCGAATTAATAGAATATTAGGGCACTTTGAATTTACCATATTGCAAAAAAACTCGCTTCAAAAGTCTCCAGTACGCCTAACCATATGTACATAAATATTCTATTTGATCTATGATATGTACAAAAATCGGTAGGTATCTACAAAGAATAGTATTTTTTTACTTTTTAATTTCAAGATTTTCAGCACTAGATACATACTTTTTGGCAATTTGGGTCTTTCAGTTCCTTTTAGTTCAATGTTGTCAGTTTAAAATACGTTCGACCTCATTATCAATTGCTTAGCTAAATAGTTGCTAAGTAGCGTTTATAAGTAAGAAATATTTAAACATTACTTAAACACTGTTTAGTTATCTATTACTTAGCAACTACATAGCGGATTTTTTATAAGTAAGGGGGTAGTTGTTAAGTCTCATGTACTTGTAATTTTACTGGCTCTCAAGGACTGCTGCCGGAATACATTGTTAGGTGATTTGCGACAGATTTTCTACTTGAGGGTGGTAGCTAGCTAGGCGAGCATTCGCAAAATGCTCTTGCACCATGCGGAAGCTCAAGCTGGCGTTAGGGTGCCATGTGCACCATGAACCAGCAGCACGCACGGCAGTCCATAGCTATTACCGCTCGGCCATATTTGCTTCATAGGTTACCCTATACGGCATTCAAAAACCTTTTAGAAAAAAGGGTTTTTTTATACGAAATTATGACTTTGGTTAGCGTATAATCGTATTGTAATTGACCGAAGCTCTATGAAATCTTCGGTTCCAGTTTGAAAAATTTTAGTTCCATTTATTAACAAGAACATAACAAAAACTTGTTATTAGAAAGTTTTTTTTAGAGAGAAAAATTTACCTACAAAGTTCAAAATATGGAATAATAGTTACCGTCAGTCAGTTTTTAATGGCATTTGCAAGTAAAGGAAGGTTTACCCGTATCAAATGAATGAAGAAAGGAACAGAAAGAAAGCTACGACAACTTTCCCCGCTTACTGAGCTGGTTCAAACCGGTTCTGTACCCGAGCGGGCGCTGCTGTGGCCGCTTTAATATTACGCGTTTCGTCAGTGACTAGTTACGCACACATAGCTGCGTGTGTAGTAGTGAAGCTTTAATTCTATTCCTTGTGCCCGTACCACGCAGCCTAGCTGTATAGCATAGTCTGTAATATAGGGTTATAGTTTTTTTATTCCCTTACGTGAGATGTTCGTACTAATATTTCTATAGGTAAATCTTATTCTTAATTATTGGAGAATTTGCACATGTTTTTTATATCTGTTACTTTGCATACAGTGTTAACATGTCACATTAGTTATATAAAAATAAATGTATGTTTTGATTGACATACATTTCGAGGCGAGAGCTTAAAAAATACACAAAAATTTCCCGATCTTACAGTTTTAGACCTTAAAGTTTAACACACTATATATTTTACTGCAAATCGGTCTAGCAATGGCCACGGATGCTCACGTTATCAGTACATGATAGATCATGAATTTGACCTCTGTGGGATCTTAATATCGCACGATTGATAATAACTTGAAGCAACAATAGCCGAGTGGGTATTGCTATGGACTACTGTGCCGCAAGTTCTTGGTTCGATCCCCACCGCCGCGCGCCGGTTTATGCAAATTGCTTTTTGTTTATTGCAAATGCTCGCCTAACTTGCTTCCAATGGCAACCAAACACCTAAAAGGATGTTCCCGGAGCAGTCCTTGAGATGCAGTAAATTGAGGCATAGTCGGCTTACTAATCACAACAACATCATTAATCACCAACAGGTGAAATAGTGGTTAAGGGCTATCTTAAAAAAACCTTTAGATACTCATATATTATAAAAGTTTTTTTTACTATAAGCTGAAAAAAATATTTTGATGCGGTAGGTTCCGGCAAGGAATGGTTTAAACGACAGAAAAGAGAATAGTATTATATTTCTCTCTGGTTTAAACCTACATTATTACGCCAAGAAAACACGTCAAGAAAATAATTTACATGAATATAGCGGGATTATCCGCGAAATGTTTTACTTAGGTGTATCATAATTAGTTAAATTACTATATATATAATAATACAGATTTAATGATCTAACTAATTATGATAAAAAGATTTCGCTTACACGTGTAATTTATTATATAATTAACCTTTGCAGTTTTGTTTGATTATTTAATTACATGTTCACTAAGGGATGATTTATATTAGACCGGGCCGTGGACGGGGCGGGCCCGGGGCGGAGCCCGTCCGTACGTTAGTAGGCGGGCCCGGACGGGACACGTATCAGGCACTGTTTAATATAAATTGCTTCATACAAAATGTATGTAACGTTTCAAATCCGTGCCCCGTCCGGGCCACGTACACGGCACGCCACGGGCACGGCCCGGTCTAATATAAATCTACCCTAAGCGTGTGTAAAGGGTCAAATTAAGCTTCTTTTAAACACGGTTATTGGTAAAATGCTAACAACCTCTTAGGGTTGACTTCTGCTAGTCCTAACAAACATTTTGAGTTGAAGCTTTTTTTTAAAAGTTTTTTTTTATGTTTGTTTTTTGTATATTTGTATATGACGGAATAAGCACGAGGACCACCTGATGTTAAAAGTCGCTTGTGCCTGTAATTTAATATTTCATATTTATTATTACTTAGCCCCGAACAAATATTCAAAACTCTATTCAAAGAGAGCACGCTCTTGGTTCGGAGAGACTCAAAACTTAAAACAATAAGTTTTTCTAGTACTGTCTGACACTTTTAGGTTCTGTGTCTCGTAGTAAAGACAATGCCCACGCCGAGCTAAGAGCGCCCGCCGCGGCAACACTGAACCGCGCCGCGCTCCCTTTGAATAGAGTTTTGAATATTTACATCGAGCTAAGTAATAAAAAATATGAAATATTAAATTACAAGCACAAGAGACATTCAACACGAAGTGGTCCTCGTGCTTATTCCGTCATATACAAATAAACAACCACAAAAAAATAATAAAGATATTAAAAATAAAAAAATCTTTTTAACATTTTTTTATCTAAAAATGTTTGTTGGGACTTGCAGAAGTCAACCCTAAGAGGTTGTTAGCATTTTACCAATAACCCTGTATAAATAGTTAGTACTTGAACTTAGAATCAGATATACTGAACAAAACTAAAACAAAAATGACATCTCTAATTGTAACAAATAACAACAAATTTTCGGCGTCGAAAAGTTTTTAATAGAATTTATACAATCACTTCTATTCAGTCTTAGCCGGTGCAGGAGGAGTTGCTGTTGTAGACTCCGCTGGAGGTGTTACCTTGTTTTCGGTATCTTTTGCCTTTTCAGTAGTTGAAACTTCAACTTTTTGAGTGGTTGCTTCGGTAGGCTTATTTGATTCAGCAACAGGCGTCACTTCAGTACCTTTAGTGCTGGCTTCATTATCTTCTGCTTTTGTTTTGTCTTTTGTGTCTTCCTCCTCTTTATCGTTACCATTTTTCTTTAATGGAGTTGTGAGGATATCTACAACGGTTTTACCGTCTTTCTTTAAATCAGTGACAACTTTTTTAAAGAGGTCATCGTTTTTAGATTCTTTTGGCTCTTCTTTCTTGTCTAATAGATCGTTGAGGAGACCGCAGTTAACAGTGATAATTAAGAAACTTATCACAATTAAGAACTTCATCGTTACGAATTTGTATGTGTTTAATAGTATTGAAATATTGTATACTAATAAAATTGTATTTTCGCTAGTTAATTCTATTACGAAATGATTGAAAATCTAGACTTAAACTAGGTTAAATAGATATGCTATTTCAAGGATTATGGTATAAAGGGGTAAAGTAGAATTATATTTGCGTCATACATATTTATAAAATTAGAATAATAATAAATACCAAATAAACTAATTAATGATATTTTTTTGCTTCTTCTTTAGTTACTTAACCATTGGTTTGTAAAATTCTATAACTGTATTTCGATTCTTCAGAAAGTTTTATTTTATTTTAGGTGTATCGACTAACAATATTAGTTATTTTTATTCTTCAATAGCTACATAGCTGCCACTGTAAGCTCTATCAAACAAGCTAGCACAGCCAGATATATAAAAATAAATCATGCCTGCTGGACAACTTACTGTTTCTTTTTTATATTCGTACTAACTGTCTATGTTTCATATATTCGTAAAGTTCTTATGCATTTTATAAGCATTTTCTTGAAATCGTCATAATTTACAGATTGAAAGATATTTGTAGAATTTTGACTAAAATATAATATAATCTCGCTCTATTTTTGTGTAATTTGTCTATTTATTTTATTCTCCGTATTTTGGAAACCATTCTGTATTAAACGCGTTAATTGAATATAGAAGTAGCAAACTTAATATTTTTTATTAATTTATTTAAAGTCGGGTAATAATTAACTTTTTCAATGTATGCAAGAGACCAGCAATCAAAAAAATATTACATTTAAAATAAAGTTAAACAAGATATGTAACTGGGTGTGAGAGCGAAAATGAAATTATAATTATAATAATAAAAAAAATAGTCGCCTTATCCGCGCTTACTTCTCGCGCGGCTCCTTCCTTAGCGCAGGATTTACCCACCGCGTTGTCGACCCTAGCCCTACCTATGATGCCTTCGCTGGAGGTGACACCGGTGGCAATGGTGGATCTTGAAGTCGATGAGGGATTGTGCGAACATGAGCGTGACTAGCCAGTCTTAATAATAAAATTAGTAATTAGCCAGTATCGATTCACACCCGACTCTAGGTAGAAAGCAGTGGTCCTCGACTGCTAAAAACCACGGTTCGATTCACACCCAAAATTAACAATTCTGTGCCCTAAAAATTTGTTATTTTTTTTTTCAATTTGACATTTGCTTAGAATCCTATAGAACTTGTTAGTTTTTTTTTGTTTATTAGCGCAGTTCAGTAAATATCAATTCCAAATTATTGGAGCACAAAATTTTATGCCCCGGGCTGTATTTTGTGCTTGAATAATTTGTAAAATATGATTTTCGCTTAGCATGCTTGTAATGACATTAAGAATTTTTTTATCAAACTGGTAGATATTGTGTGTGAATTGTATTGTAACTTATACCCTACTAAATTAGCTTGCATATAATATTTTGATATTTAAACTCATTTTTAATTAATGATTATACTGTAGACAGAGTTGCCACCTTTTTAAAGGAAATAACTTATCGCCGCTGACTGGTACAACATTATTGTAAACTAATGAAAGGAAGGAACAGCGAGGAGCAATGGCCGTGAAGGTGAATGTGTGAAAAATATTGTTAAATTAGGTCCCGTTTTTCCCCACTTTCCCCCACACCGTGATCCGTGACACCAGCTTGACATCATTCTGATAACCTTACCGATAACTGATGAGCAGTAAATTATTGTTTGTTATTAACTGTACCTACATTAATTTCAAGGAAAATTAAATTACCTAGAAATGAATCCACATCATAATGTCGTATAGTGTATTGTTGTCGGGAGCAGCAGCTGATATAGAGCTGAAGATAAAGATGGATCTTGCAAAAGGGGGCAATTCATGATATATATAAAATGGATCCTAGGGAATCTCTGACGGTTTTTTTTTAAAGAAATGAACATATTGACTTTTTCTTATCTTTATATTCTTGAAAATATATTGTGTGCTCGAAAGAACTTCAATTACAACATTAGGAAAAATCAAATAGCGGGACCAGATTTTAGATTAGCAAGGACAATATGTCTTAGGTTATTGTGTACGATTTTATAGTATAAATCCTAAAGATATTACAATTCTCACAGAAAGAAAATTTGCCCAAATATGTTTTCTTTTACTGCTGATATATTAGCCTATGGTAACCTGCACCTACACAAAACTGCTCAAATATGTAACCACAAAGGTTTAACATACTTGCGCCGCTTGAGTTGCTCCGCCGAAGTAGCCGCGGCGCCCTCACGTTGGTTTCAGAAAGATGTGACGGCGCTAAAGTGTCTACACATGTAGCGTTCCACACTAAGAGTCGTCTTCATACCGTCAGGTCTTTTACCATCGTCACGCATCAGACCATTCTATTCGAGAATAGCTGCAACATTGACACTTGTGGATGATATCGTTGAGGCTGGTGTAGCGGAAAAAATACTTAGTTGATTGTAGTCTTGGATTTTTAATAGCTTTAAAGCTATTTTTTTTTTTTTTAAGCCTGATAGGTTAGCCTTTGACCACTATCTCACCTGATGGTAAGTGATGATGTGGTCGAAGATGTTGTTCAGGCTAACCTAGAAGTACTGGCTCTCAAGGACAGCTGCCGGAACACACCGTTAGGTGCTTGGCGACAGATTTTCTACTTGAGGGGGGTAGCTAGCCAGGCGGGTATTCGCAAAATGCCCTACCACCATGCTATAACGACTGCCATCCTAAGACGACAACCGGGACCGACGGCTTAACGTGCCCTCCGAAGCACGGAAACGCTCAGTAGTAATGTCACTAGCGGCCACCCATCCAACTCATGACCGCGCGCGACGTTGCTTAACTTTGCTGATCGGTTGAGAACAGCTAAGTAAACTTCGCTACGAGCGCTTCAAAATAGCTATAGGTATTAAACGGGGCTTAATCGCGATAACAAGATGTACATTATCCGTATTTTCCTTAGGCCCGTATTTTCGTGAACGACCACCTTACCCGAGAAAACAAACAGTTACTCACTAAGACAAAGAAACTGGCCGCTGATAAGAATTACAAGTACACATGGGTCCAAAATTGCAAAATTCTATTAAGGAAAAATGATACCTCACCTATAATCCACATACGCCAAGAAGAAGACCTTGTTAAAATTAAGTGACTATATTTTATTATTTGTTTTGCATTTAAAAAGCACCTACTGTTTACTCTGTACCCATACTTTATAACAATGCCATTTGAACCTACTCATCATAACTTAATAAAAATACTATTATTTTTTCATATCTTAATTTTCATCTTTGCGTCGGTATATTTTAATCCTGCTAAGTCAAGTAAGTATCACATAAAACATAATTTCATCAGTAATAATATACAAACTAGACATATATCAATAATTATATTATATTATTTATCAGTTAATTTTACTCATTTAATTCCCATGAAGCTAAGTCGAATCATACGCACTATGTCGCTTCCCTCGACGCCGCTCCGCGCTGGATCGCCGCTTCTCTCTTATCTATACTCGTATATACAGTCACGTATCTCCTTAGTGCTATGCTGCATTACTATGCCCTCTGTAGCGCGTAAACCCGACTACCTGCCGCCATCGCACGTGTATCAGTACCGCATAACTGAATACTTTACAGTGTATTATTTTACAAGAAATAGCCATGCATTACTTAACTCATTTGACCTTTATCTACATTATTCTAGTGGTACTGTCCATACGCGGCAATGGCTAGCACATTTATTTTTAATTTCGGTCAATACTTTCAGATATTATTATGCATTTATGACCTTTAACTTTACACTTTCATGTTCGCAAACACCTGACATACATTTTAATAGTATCACACTTATAATATATAACAGTGCACTCTCCGGCCGAGTTCTCGCTCGGCTGGTAGGTGTTCATGGTTGTTAATATTTATTATCAGAATGTCAGGGGTTTGCGAACGAAAATACCGGAATTTAAGCGTAATGTTCAACTATGTAACTACGACATAATTGTGTTGACCGAGACGTGGCTCTGGGAAGGTATTAAAACTGAAGAGTTATTCAGTGACGTTTACGCAATTTGGAGGCGTGATAGGGACTACGAACGTCTCAACCAGACACGTGGCGGCGGAATCTTAATCGGGATCCGCAGTGATCTGGCTGTGCTTGCGCGTCCAGAATGGAATTCCACCGCTGAGGACTTATGGCTCACTATTAAAATCAAAGCGTCTAACAATAGGTCGTCTGTTGATTTGCACATTGGCTGCCTTTACTTGATATCAGAGAACCTAGGACTATCGCTATCGGCTCAGCTTGCAAACTTCTGCGATCAAGTACTGTCCATTTCGGCTAATAATCCAACTGACAAACTATTAATCTTAGGTGATTTTAATCAAAGCAATATAACGTGGACGGTTTCGCCCGACCATACTCACGTTTTACCGGTGATAAATGGCGCGGATAATAAGCACCTCGAAGTACTTGACTTAATAAATTTGAATAACTTAGAACAATATAATCATGTTAAAAACTTTTATGATGGTAGTATACTTGATCTAGTACTAAGTAATGATGATGTGTCTGTACTTCATTGTCTGGACCCACTGGTGAAGGAGGATGTTTTTCATCCTGCACTCATTTGCAGGCCACATTTCATTCACTTAAGTCATCTGACCCCTACCTCCAGGCCTAAATACATATACTCTAAAGGCGATTACTCGGCAATTTGTAGTGAGCTTGACACTCACGATTGGAAATCACTCCTCGCTTGTGGTACCATGGATGACTCGGTTGCCCTTTTTTCTAGGATACTTCTTGACCTTAGGGACAAACATGTACCTTGTAAAATGGTGCGGCCAAATAAGTATCCAGTGTGGTACTCACCAGCTCTGCTCAAAATTTTGAAGGAGAAAAATAAATATCACATCAAACTTAAAACATATAATAATATTTCTGACAGGAACTCCTTCAAGGTATTGCGTGAGCGAGTGAGGAGAGTTGAGCGTGAGTGCTATCTAAACTATATAGCTAATATTGAAAGTTCTATTCGGGATAGTCCTAAAGCATTTTGGTCATTTATTCAGTCAAATAAGCAGCACAATTCATATCCGTCATCTATGTCATATAATGATCGCTCAATCGATACCGGGGAAGGCATTTGTAACGCATTTGCTGAATTCTTTAACTCTAATTACTTGCCGTCTACCTCTTTAGCTCCTGTTTCCACTACCAACGATATTACAACTGATTCCACAGCTGATATATGTACCATTGAAATATGTAATGACAAACTGCTGAAATTATTAAAAACACTCGATTGCAATAAATCTGCCGGTCCTGACGGCATTGATCCACATTTGCTAGTTCGCTGTGCTGAGAGCTTGGTGAATCCCGTCTGTCTGCTCTATACAAGGTCAATTAAGGCTGGTATAGTCCCTACAATTTGGAAGTCAGCAATAGTTACGCCTATTCACAAGAAAGGACAGAAGCGGGATGTATCTAACTACAGGCCTATTTCCAAGCTCTGTGTACTGGCAAAGGTCTTCGAAAGATTGGTTCATGATCAGTTGTACGCCGCCCTAAAGCACACTTTCTTGCCCCAGCAGCATGGTTTCTTAAAAGGAAGATCAACCACTAGTAACCTGGTCACATTCACTGATGTGCTGACGGCAGGCATGGAGGGGGGGAAGCAGGTTGATGCGGTCTATACAGATTATAGTAAGGCTTTTGATCGGATTGACCATTCTATCCTTCTCAATAAACTTTTAGCAGCTGGAATCAGGGGTGACCTATTTCGGTGGTTCACCTCCTACGTTAGCGGTCGTATCCAAACTGTAGTACTGAAAGGATTTGCATCTCCTTCAACCCCCATTCCATCTGGGGTACCCCAGGGGTCGATTCTTGGCCCTCTACTCTTTGTAATATTTGTAAATGATATTTATCGCTGCTTTAAACATTCGCACTTCTTGTTGTTCGCTGATGACATGAAAATTTATAAAGTTATCCAAAGCCCCAAAGACTCTGAGCTACTTCAAGAGGATCTTTACAGACTGCACACCTACTGTTCACTCAACAAACTTGACCTAAACATACTCAAATGTCTCTGCATATCGTTCAGTCGATCTCCTAATATTTTTATGTGCGACTATAAGATATGCGGTCAGTCTTTGTTGAGAGTCGACTCTGTGGTGGATCTCGGCGTGACTCTCGATTCCAAACTCCTCTTTGATAAGCATATAGAACTTATCTCTGCTAAAGCTATGAAAACCTTAGGCTTCATCATCCGCGTAACTAACGACTTTAAGCAAATTAAAACTCTAAAAATCTTATTCTGTTCGCTAGTTAGGAGCCAGCTTGAGTATGCGTCGCAGGTTTGGAATCCAAGTGGTGACATATAAATTAAGATTCTTGAAAAACCACAAAAAAAGTTCCTACGCTACCTAAATTTTAAAACGAAGACATGGCGCTATGACTATGAGGTGAACTGTTTCCACCACCATTTCTTGCCTCTCCACAAAAGGAGGGAGGCAGCTGATCTTACTATGCTGCACAGTATCGTATCCAATAGGATCGATTGTCCATCTTTGCTCGCTAAGATAGGGCTTACAACTCCTATTCGGTCAGTGTCTCGCAGAAATTATCTTCAACTACACATCCCTAGCCATCGGACAAACTATCGTGCAAACACATTTCTCTTACGCACCATGTCAAACTTCAACTCGCACCACTCCAAATGTACGGACCTATTCACTACGACACATTATAATTTCAAAAATCTTATATCTAATCAGTTCTTTGATAGAATGTCTACTCAAACTCGAAAATTTAATAATAATAAAAATAACAGGATTAAAAGAATACCGACTGCAAACAAATAAATAATACTTTTTATTAAATATAGTATTTTACTATTGATTCTATTATTACTCTTTTTCTTTTTATTTTTCATATGGCATTGACTTTAAATTTTCTTTTTGAGCTTATTACTGTATTTTTGGTACATAATAATAATTATATTATATATTGTCATATTGATATAACTTACCTACGAGTGTTACTATTAGCGAAAACTTCTTAAGCTTAGAGTATTAGACTACTGTTCTCATTATTTTGTATTTTATAAGCTGTTTGTTTTCCTTGGAAGATAAAAATAAAATAAAAATAAAATAAAATTATTAACTCGACGTTTCGACCAAGTTGCATAGAATTTTCGATGTGTTCGTTGGTAAGTGCATGCTCGTATAATATAGTTGCACTAAGTAAGCATGCGTTTACATTCCCCGCCACGCCGGACTTAATGACATTATTCGCCGGACTCTTACCACCGCCAACTGCGCTGCCATCTTGGAACCTAGTGGCCTTGTACGTGGCGATGGTAAGAGGCCGGACGGCATGACTTTGATTCCGTGGAGGATGGGAAGGCCTCTGGTATGGCACGCTACCTGTGTTGATACCTTAGCACCTTCTCATCTTCCCGCAACCCGAAAAGTGGCCGGCGCGGCGGCTGAACTAGCAGAAGGCCTCAAAAGACGTAAATATAGTAATCTCAGTAGTTGTTACATATTTGTGCCTTTTGGGGTCGAAACGCTGGGACCGTGGGGACCGAGCGCCAAAATATTATTCAAAGACGTCTCAAAACGTCTGGTCGACGCTACTTGTGACCAAAATGCTGGCATATACTTTGCACAGAGGATAAGCATTGCCATACAACGTGGCAATGCGGCCAGCATTTTGGGGACACTGCCTAATGGTAGCGGAATATTGGAATAGTTTTTTTTTTTTAGTTAATTTTAAGTTTTTTAGTGAAATATGTTAATCCGTAAAATTTAGTTATATTGCTCCCAATTACTTACTGCAACCAATTATATATTCGTCAGCATGCACTAATTAGATAAGTAATTAGATAATGAATGAAATTGGCAATGTTTATGTGTTCAGTACTGATGAACGAGGCGGAGTATGTTGGTTTCGAGGTAACACGACCTACTTAGAACTTTGTTTGGTACAGACAGCAAAAAATAATAATTATTTAAATCAATATCAATATTATGATGATTCTCTTTTGTTTGGTTGTTCATACTTCAGATGTGCTCCCATATACATTTTATCAAAATCGATTTAGTTACTTGATTTTAGTTAATTGAGCTAACATGACAATGACGCCATAACTCAAATTTTTCCTATCGTTCTTTAACCATCGTATTGGGATGGAGCGACATCTATAGTACAACTTACGTTGTACTACAAACAAGACCAATTTTGAAATTGGTTTTATACTTGTAAATGATGACGCAGCCTTATAATTTTAATATTGTTATGTTTGCAATAACGCCTGCTATGTGGATTACATTACAAAATTACAGATATACGTGAGGAAAAATTTAAGTCATGTGCGGGATTCGAACCCGCGTCTTTCGAAACAGGGGGGGGGGGTTAGCCGCGGTATGCTCTGAACAATTGAGCTAAAATGACAATGACGTCATAATTCAAATGTTTCCTATCGTTCTTTAACCATCGTATTGGGATGGACGTCATTGTCATGTTAGCTCCATTGGTTAGAGCATATACATCGGCTAAAGGGGTGGCAGGACGCGGGTTCGAATCCCGTACATGACTTAAATTTTTCTTCACGTATATCTGTAATTTTGTTTTTCCTCTCGTGTATTTGTAATTTTGTAATATGTTAGTAAAATGCTAACAACCCCTTGGGGTTGACTTCTGGTGGTTCTAACACAAAATGTTTGTTAGAACCACCAGAAGTCAACCCCAAGACCCAGTTGTTGTTTTTGTTTTTATGTGTTTAGACGACACAAGCACGAAGATCACCTGATTTTAAACGTCTCTTGTGCCTGTAATTTATTATTATATACCATATGTTTTATTACTTTGCTTGATGTAAATATTTAAAACTCGATTCAAAGCGAGCGTATTCTGCGTATCCAGCAGAGATGTGAGGAAAATGAGCGATGTAGGAGGAACAATCCACGAATGGGACCACTTAATTACCCAAGCCTCGCTGAGCGCTGCAATGGCATTGGTGATTTTTTCTTTTTACATCTCTCATTTTCGTTACTCAACCCGGGTAGATACGCTGCTGAAAAGGGCTTTCTGTATCTTTGATACTGTAATAGGTAGCCAATTGGAATTTTCACAGTTTATGTCTTGGATGTGTCAAATTGCCTAACAAATAGCAGCACAATAATTACCTGTTTTTGTTTTCTAGTTAAGCATTAAAACAAGATCCATTTTTACAATAAAAGAAAAGCAACACTCGAGAACCTTTTCTCCACACTTTTTGCTTGTCTTGAAATATGAAGTCGGTAGAATTAAAATAACCGATCCAAATCGTGGTCTCAAGACCAATTTCAGCTGGAAAGCTTTCAAAACTTGGTTAGGACTTAATATACCTAGTCGCCATATTTTTATATATACGAGTAAAAAATTTAAAATGTAAGTATGTCCCTATACAAGAAACGTGCATATTTTATTTTTTGCTTTATCGTAAAAACGTAATAATTAAAGGCATCAAACTTAGTACGATTATAGTTGCCTATACGTGTATCAACAAATAATTAAACTAGGCAACTGAAGTTTAGTCACTCCACTAGGGATCTCTGAATAAAATAAAAGAAAAGTATGAAATAAATAACGATTTAGTGGTACATTTTTTATGGGTTCGGAACCCTCGATTCACGAGTCCAACTCTCACTTAGCCGGTTTTATGTGACAATATTTTACACTATCAAAACACAATTTTGCGACTCATTTCATTTACGAGCTAGAGACTCGTGACATACAGACGGACAAACAATGTATCTCATTAATAAGGCTCAATTTATCCTTTTGTAAGGAAACTTCAAAAACAATACGTCATCGAACCAATATAAATTGATATCATCAAAACTTTAATCTTAACGTTTCAGAAACAGTTTAAAATCTGATTAACTGGATATCATATAAATTCAGGATAACGAGATTACCAAAAACCAATTTCGCAAACGTCCCAATTCGTCTAATAAATATGCAAAGTGTACGAGTAACTTCCGGTCAATATGCATAGTAAACAGGTCTGACCCATACCATAACATAACCATGCATATATATATATACTACTTGTGGTGTGCTATAAATTGATAGGGCAAATACGTAGGTCTTGGAGTACTTGTCCCAATTAATGAAGCAGTGATGGCTCATTGGCATTGGCTATGGACTGCCGCGCAGTAGGTCTGAAAAATCGAATCTTCTTCCCAATGTCATAAATGTCAATAAAATGACAAATTTAAAATACTGCAACATAATTGGACGTCTATGGTGACAAAGTTCTATAATTATTATGTTGGTTAAATATATAATATTAAAGTTATCCTTGTATACTTTTATCTTAGTTTTGTGAAATTGGGCCTACGTATGTTAGTTATTAGGTGAACAAGAGGGATACCTGTTACGAAGACATTAAACTTCACTAGACAGTGTCAACACTTACGTTATAAAGTAAATGTAACATATTGGTGACAATATCCCATTATGGGACAATATCTCATTATGGGATATTGAAGCATTACGAGAACATTAAACTTAAGTGATAAAGTAAATAGTTACTTAATAAATTAGTGTTGATACTCCCTAGTGAGTTTTAATGTCTTCGTAATGCTTCAATAGCATATTAGTATGGGATTACATTAGTACAATATCCCATTAGTATGGGATATTGTCACCAAGATGTTATATTTACTCATGAAATATCATTGATTATATATTGCTGCCTAGTTTAGAGGTACTTATACAACAATAGGGTATCTTTCAAGATTTGCAACTAAAAATGTTTCGAGTGCAAATTTTTTGCCTCCATCGGTGATAGGATCTGCGTCTTACAGCTTTTCATATTTAGAAACTAATAAAACAGTGGTTCTGTGTCCTCATGACCACGCAACTGAACTATGTTTTTTTACGGTTACAACTTCCATATATTTTTTTTTTTATGCTTTGACCACTATCTCACCTGATGGAAAGTGATGATGTGGTCGAAGATGTTGTTCAGGCTAACCTAGAATTACTGGCTCTCAAGGACAGCTGCCGGAACACACCGTTAGGTGCTTGGCGACAGATTTTCTACTTGAGGGTGGTAGCTAGCCAGGCGGGCATTCGCAAAATGCCCTACCACCATGCTATAACGACTGCCATCCAAAGACAACAATCGGGACCGACGGCTTTAGGTCCCCTTCGAAGCACGGAAGCGCTCAGTAGTAATGTCACTAGCGGTCACCCATCCAACTCATGACCGCGGGCGACGTTGCTTAACTTTGCTGATCGGTTAAGAACAGCCAAGTAAACTTCGCTACGAGCGCTTTGAGTATATCTCCAACATATTGAAAAATTTCCAAAAACTGAATCTACGCAAAAAAGTTGTATAATTATCAAACCAGCTCTTAAAATTTTACGAGACTTGGATGAGAAATGCGACCTGTGGAGGAGAACAACCTAAACTACGGATAGACATACGAAAGCAAATAGCATAAGCAAGCAAAGCGAAGCTTCGCGGGTTCCGTAGAAAACTCATCAGGGTTCCGCCAAAATGATTTATTATTAGCTGTTAAAATAGCTACCTCGGTTACAAGCATTATTTTGTAATTATGATATTTTGTCAAGTTAAGAATGCGTTTCACTTATATTTATTACATATTTTATATAGTATTTTTTTTAAATAATTGGTATTTGGCTGGTGTCCTGTTATCTTTAAAGTTAAGGAAAGCCTGCTGTAATCTGTAACTGTACTGTATCATCCGGATTGTCTACTGCTGAACACTGCCTCCCCCGTCACGGGTTTTTTTTATGTCATTATGACGGAACTAGCTCGAGGCCCACCTAATGCTAAGCGCACTAACCTCTGCCTAGAACAGATGCATTTCATCAAGACTCTCAACTGCAACAACTCAAGACTGCATTACACATCACACCAGGTAATGCAGTAAGATGGAAGATGAGCGACGTTTTCAGCGCAAAATATATTATGTATATTCATTTTGGAAAGTACAACAAAAGTATGAAAAAAGAACATATTTTTTTTTATGTTATTGTGACGGAACAAGCTTGAGGCCCACCTGATGTTAAGCGGACTAACCTCTGCCTATAACAGATGTGTGAGTTATTTTTCTAAGGAAGCGCTACCCCCACCTTCTCGTGTGTTAAGCTTAGTCGCCTCTTACGACACCCACGGGTAACAATGATAGCTGAGCAGTAATAACAATGTACCACCGTGCTGTAGGTCCAAGGTTCGATCCTCCGCACCGCTGGCTTGGACTTCACCGCTTAGTGGAAGGGTATTTTGAAAGTGCGCACCTGGCTAGTTACCACCCTCTAGTAGAAAATCTGTCGCAAGTAGCCTTGTGTTCCGGCAGCAATCCTTGAGGTCCAGTAAGATTACAGGCACATGAAACTTAACAACTCAATATGTCACAGGATAACAGGCACCTTGCAGTTCGAAATTTCTGTCAAAATGCATCTGTTATAGGCAGATTATCGCTTAACATCAGGTGGGTACAATCACATAAAAGTCATAAAAGAAAACTATGTTTATGTCTGTTACGAACACTAAATAGTATTGTGTCATTACTATTCAATTATCATTATCTTTATATTATATGTATGGTCATTTATATTTAGACTTTAACATATAATAGTAATATATCTGATAAAAAAAAAACGAATTTGGATTTAATTATACCCTAAAAATATTGATGACCCAATTTCGATTTCTTTGCGAACAGTACAATTAGTTACAACGCGGTTGTTGTGCGCCGCCTATATCTATGTGGTCAACATTAGATGTGGTCCATTGGTTTTGCTATCCCTACTTTAGTTTAATACCTAATGATACTAATAGCTATTAGAAGATAGATTGCATTGAACTATAAACATGAACAATTTTCGTATATGTAGTATTGACGTATATATACTGTTATCTCGATGATCTGTAGAAGGTATTAAATAATGAGACTTACTTTGGGAGCCGTGTAAATATGGGGTATAAGTAATCAAGGCTGTTCAGCAGTGGACAATCTGGCCTAAGAATAATATATTTAATCGTAGAATTCGGCTGATACGGTATTACACATTATTTAATGAATAGATTCAGGCGTTACTTTGCGGAAATCCATTTTTAATAATAACAAATATTTGAAAAGTATTTTAAGAAAACAATTTAATTAATTATTTAATAAAACACTTTAAAATCTTTATAAAAATGATATATATCTAGTGACAATTCCGCCTAATTTCCTGTTAAGCCGACATGACGTCACAAACGCCACGCAGCCAAACCGGAAGAGTATTCGACGCGTTTCGCTTCTAAACGAAGCATCCTCAGGAGATCTTGACTCTACGAGCGCACGATCGAAACTTAAGTCACTGAGTCTCGATCGTGCGCTCGTAGAAAGTTATTAATTAATTAATTAAATTGTTTTCTTAAAATACTTTTAAAATATTTGTTATTATTACACATTATTTGTTTGATGCGTATTCCAGCACACAACTATAAAAGATAAATATTATAATTTTGATTGCTTTGTCTGTTTGGACAGCCCTTGTTCCGCACTTAGGTACGTCGCTACAGGTACATGTGCGTACCCGTCCGGACGGGACTATTGTACGTGCGTGCCGCGACAGAAGAGATCAGAGCTATGCGTGGCTATGCTATAGAAAGAGAGGCCTTGTAGGTGAATATAAATATTAGGTACTCCGTGCTTTGCATGCTGAAGAGCGCTTTATTGCTTCGTAGTTAGAGTCGCTTATTTATTGAAATGGCTTAGCTGAGTGAACCTTCCGGTCCTTTTTGTTCTGTTCTGGGTGTTTGTCGTTCTCTCTCGTGGTATCGTTGCTCCCAAATGGCTGAACTGATTTGGCTAGTGGTTTTTTATTAGAACGCTTGTTCTTAATGTGAATGGTTCACCTAGTCTGACAAAAAGTTACTCACACTCATATTATATAGGTATGCAAAAGTTCGAGTGTGTGAGTGAGGATATGAGTATGTTTGGTACTCCTTCACGGTGATACTGCTCAACCGATATGGATGAAATTTGGAGTATAGGTAGTTTACGTCCTGGATTACCACAAACGATACTTTTGTCGTCATCATCATCAGTTTTCATCAGTTTCTAAGAAGGTAAAACCGGCTGGCCTCGTGCCGCATTATAGTCGTTATTGTATAGTGGTAGGACATTTTGCCAATGCCCATCTGGCTAGCTACCACCTTCAAGTAGAAAATCTATCACCAAGCAATTAACGGTGTATTGAGGCAGCTGTCCTTGAGACTAGTTTAGCCTGAACAACATCACTGATCACAACATGTGCACTTACCCTCAGGAGAGATATTGGTCAAAAGCTAACCTATTAGCCATAAAAAAATAAAGTGTGAGTTCGACTCCCACACGGAGGGCTCCGTTTTCCGTACCAAAGCACAAGGATCTCGGTCTGTATGTAAAATGGAGGGGGAAAAAGGAGGGGACTTGGCCGTTTAATTTTTAAATTAGAGGTTGATGGATAGAATTTGTTGTAGTACGTTAAATATTGGACTATGATCATACCAAGTGTACCTACCGCTTGACTGTATATATTACCGATTTTATAAAAGAGCAAAAATAACAAATCGTTAAATAATCATGTTCTTGCATAGGGATCCCCTTTTATTTGTAATTTATTGGTACTTTGAAGCGCTCGTCATGAAGTTTACTTAGCCGTTCTTAACCGATCTGCTAAGTTTCGCAACGTCCGCTGCGGTCATGACTTGGATGGGTGACCGCTAGTGATATTAGTATAGAGCGTATCCTTGTTTCGGAGGGCACGTTTTAAGCCGTCGCGTTGGTCTTGCTTGTTTTTACTTATGATGACAGTTAATATAGCATGGTGGTAGGGTATTTTGCGAATGCCCGCCGTGCTAGCTTGGTGTTTGGCAACAGATTTTCTACTTGAGGCCACATGTGGACGGTGTGTTCCGGCAGCTGTCCTTGAGAACCAGTATTTGTAGGTTAGCCTGATAACAACATCTTCGACTATATCGTCACTTACCTTGAGATAGTGGTCAGAGGCTATCAGATATAAAAAAATATAAAAAAAATGTTTGTTGAGCCATTTGCCATACCAACGCATATTTGTGAAAAATTCAACTGACTAAGGGTGCGTACCATTTGGAGTTAAATTCGCCAAAAACGATAAAAACGATCACACTCCCAAAAAGTTGTTCCACTTCGGTCTTGGCATTATTTTCGCCATCAACCTATAAAACTACTGGAAGAGTTTGAATTACCTCCATCCAATGTCAAAAGTGTCAAAAATGGCAAATTTTAGTGGAATTCTTAGCGTTCTTATCCTAAATAGAACAGGGGAGAACAGTTACAAACGATCACAGTGATCACAACCATAGACGCGGAATGTGGTCAAAATTATCGAAAATAACGAAATTGGCGTCAAATGGAATACGCCCTGAGTATTACCATTCTTCAAGTTTGTCTCTTACGACACCTACACGCAGAGACGGGGGTGACATTCTAGCCTGTAATCACACGGGCACGTCATTACTTAGCATATAAACCCATTGGCATCGGAGAAAATGATAACAATAGAATTTCATTCATAACTAGGATATAGTGGTCCTGACGATGCCAACTTATATTGTAAGTAATTTTATATGTTGTGGTCAACATCGTTGTTATCGACATTACTTATATGTGTTGTCTTTAAACTTTTTGTACATTTTGTACTGTGTATATTGTTTGTTGAACCACGACAAAAACATGTGTTATTGTGATCAAAGCCTAGCCGATCTGCTGTAATAGAGCATCTAACTTTATAGCACCTATGGGCTGAGCGCTTACTCTATTTCACTTTGAAAAGTAATAATTATTTTGGAAAGATATCCAACATAAATAAATAGGTACCCGGCTGGGACTCGCGTTATATTTACCGGATAGATTCCGACCAGTTTCTGTCTATATATCTATCTATACTCTTCGTCTGGGAGTCACGGTTGCGCGAAGCGGAGAGCGCGGGCACGTAACAGACGAAGGGCTACAATATAGCCCGAAACTGGTCGGAATCTATCCGGTAAATATAACGCGAGTCCCAGCCGGGTACCTATTTATTTATAATGGACAAAACTCGCAATAGTTGTCTAAGTGAAGATATCAAACACTCACAGATCGTTATACAATCCTGTTGAATGTTAAACATTTAACTCGTTTATATCATTACCGACCCGTGGTACAACTGCGATGTCCAACTGGTTGTACTACGGAGAAGTAAAGTTACCCATGGTTCAACTCTTTTTTTATTTATTTATGATTATGATCCATGGTACAACTGTCCAACTGGTTGGACTAAGGGGATAAAGTAGTAAATGATCACCAAAAGTAGTATATGAAATTAAATTTATGTGGCGCATCGCCGGACGCTGCCGCGGCACGCTCCCTTAGCTCGCTCGGCTCGCGCTATGTTGTAGTCACAAGTAACCTAACGCTCCTCCTCGCTTCGCTCGTCGTCGCACCTAAATATGACTGCCCCAGACTATAGATAAATAAATAACTAGTCGTCCATAGATAAATTCAATTCCCAGTAGTACAACTAGTTGAACCAAGGAAAGAATAACTCACTCGAGTTGAATCATTGGTAAAGATATTTCCCCATAGAACAACCAGTTGAACCATATAAAAAAAGAGTTGAACCATGGGTAACTTTACTTCTCCGTAGTACAACCAGTTGGACATCGCAGTTGTACCACGGGTCGGTCACCGTTTATATTTACTCCGAGAATTGAGAGGTATTTTATAAAATGTAACAATCACAAATTGGCAGAGTTCGAAATTAAATTAAATATCGGAGCGCGTCTGAAGTATTCAAATTACTCGTTTGCGAAGATTTGGAGGAGGCGGAAATACCCGGAGGTACTACGAGTACGCAGGTGTTTTTCGTTGTCTTATTTCATTACACAGGATTGTGTTTTTAACTGATTAAAAAAAAGCAGGACGTTCTCAATTCGTCTGTTTATTGTGTACTAAGCAATTTTGAAGCAATGGCGGCTCAGTGGCATTGGCTATGGACTGCCGCGCAGCAGGTCCACGGTTTGAATCCCGCCGCAGGCTTGAGCTTCACCGCATGGTGGAAGGGTATTTTGCGGATGCCCGCCTGGCTAGCGATCACCCTCAAGTAGAAAATCTGCCGCCAAGTACCTAACAGTGTGTTCGGGCAGCTGTCCTTGAGAGCCAGTGAAATTACAGGCACGTGAGACTTATTAACTATGACTCAAAGTGACGGGCGCAAGGCAATTTATGACTTGTGATGAAATGCATCTGTATAGGCAGAGGTACGCTTAAAATCAGGTGGCCCTAGAGCTTGTTCCGTCACAATAACAAAAAAATAACTAACTTTTTACCGAATTTTGATGATATTTTTGTATAATCGAAAGCTGGTGCTTGTCTTTTTATTAATTAGCATCTCTGTCAAAGTTCCCTTTTACCCACTTTGAAACATTCAAATATTATATACATTATGATAAATAACGGATCTTATGATCTTACAAGACTTTTTCTCTACTTTTTGAAGCGCTCGTAGCGTATCTTGCATGCTTACTCATCCTTAGTCTAAGTTAAGCAACGTCCGCTGTGGTCATGACTTAGATGAGTGACCGCTAGTGGCATTACTACTGAGCGTAAAGTGCCCGCGAAAGTGCCCTCCAAAGCATGTCGCTTTGGAGGGCACTTTAAGCCCTTTGTACTGGTTATTGTCTTAGGATAGAAAACATGGTAGTAAAGTATTTTGTGAATACCCGTCTAACTAGCTACCATTCTCAAGTAGAAAATCTGTCGCAAAGTACCTAACAGTGTGTTTTGGCAGTCCTTAAGATCCAGTCATTCTAGGTAGATTTCACACATCATTACTTACCATCGGGTGAGATAGTGATCAAAGGATAGCTCAACAGCTATAAAAATTACTTTCGCAGGTCGAAGCAGTGATGGCTCAGTGGCATTGGCTATGGTTTGCCATGCAGCAGGTCCATGGTTCGTATCCCACCGCGGGCTTGAGCTTCACCGCATGGTGGAAGGGCATTTTGCGAATGCCCGCCTGGCTATTGACCACCCTCAAGTAGACAATCTGACGCCAAGGACCTAACGGTGTGTTTCGGCAGTAGCCCTTGAGAGTCAGTGAAATTACAGGCACATGAGACTTAATAACTATGTCTCAAGGTGACGGGCGCAGTGCAATTCGTGACGAAATGCATCTGTTATAGGTAGACGTTATTCCACTTAAGATCAGGTGGGCCTCGAGCTTGTTCCGTCACAATAACATAAAAAAAGACGTTTTTATCCATCTTGCATTTATTGACAGGTCAAAATGTCTGAATTGCAACATTCAAATAAAGGAAGACATAAGATGCCCCGATATAATATTAATTCAATAAAGATATAAATTTTAAAAGGGTCAGCCTTACGACACAGGTGTAAGATATAAAAATTGGTCGCGTTGCTACACCCGGCTGCCGAGGGTGGCCATGGTATACTGGAAAATATTTGAGTTCTTCCGTTTAACCGATTTATTTAAAATGTCACAAAAATATAACCTGATAAGTGTGAATAAAACTCACACAACGATGGTCACAATATATTTTTGTAGTTTTATTTTCAGTCTAAGATCGTAAGCACTTGTCCAATCTATCTCTGTCCGGTTTGTTAATCCATACCCGAAGAGAAACGGAGCCCTTTTAATGAGAATTCGCTGTCCGTGTGGACGGACAGACTTACAGTCCGTATCTAACGGGTGTCTAGCAAAAATTTAGGTACTTTGTGAACCCAAGACAAACATTATTATTATAATCAGTTATGAGGAAACAGCTAGGACCCGCTTTATACTTACCGGAAAGATTTCAACCAGTTTCGGACTGCTATGAAGTCCTTCGCGTGGGAGACAAGATTGCGCAAAGGGACAAGCACGGGCTTCAAGGCGAAACCAAAAAACGGGCACCCGTGCTCATTCTCTCGTGAGTTTTTGGTGTTTTTAGTAAGTTTCTAGACTCCTATAATTTTCGGTTAGGTTAAAACTAACTTGTCTAGTGGTCCTCTTATCATGGCGGTAAACCGGGGCATTTTTCTTTTCTTCTTTACAATATAATGTGGCGTAAATTTAACATGCTGGGCACGCTGCCAACTGGTAGGCTGGAGCATTTGGACTGCCAGTGAGTCTGCAATGACTTATGGGTATCTAAATGCTTTTAAAGCCTTTTCAACAATTCCATTATATATGATACGTTTTAAAGGATGACAAAGACAGGAAGACAAGCATGCAGTAGACCCACATACGGACACTGCAGAGACTCAATCAGGAGACTTCGCTTGATTTAACATTGCCATATTCGAGGTATGGGTGCCACTTTTCCCGTTTTTTATAAGTTCAATGTTCTAGACTTTGTGAAAGAGGTAAATCGTTGAATCCTACTCAGCTGGATAGCACTCGGAAAACTTCACGGAGTCTTTTTGTCCAAAATACCTCAGGGCCTAAAGACGAAAGTCTTCAAGCAGTGTGTCTTACCAGTGATGACATATGAAACCAAAACATGGCCCTTAACTGTGGGCTTTATAAGTAAGCTCAAAGTCACACAACGTGCTATGGAGAGGGCTATGCTGGGTTTTCTCTATGAGATCAAATCAGGAATGAAGAGATCCGTAGACGAACGAAAGACACCGACATAGCCCGGCGGATTAGCGAGTTGAAGTGACTGTGGGCAGGGCACATAGCACGCAGAACTGATGGTCGATGGGGCCGGAAGGTTCTCGAATGGAGGCCATACAAACCAGCAAGCGCAGCGTCGGAAGACCACCCACAAGGTGGACAGTCGACATTACTAAGGCCGCAGGGAGACGCTGGATGCATGCCGCTTCCAACCGTTCTATTTTGAAATCTATGGGGGAGGCGTATATCCAGCAGTGGACTTCTTGCGGCTGAAATGATGCTGAATGTTCTAGAGTCTAGAGCCATCATTCAGGAAGAAAAGAGGGAATATATTTGTAGGGAGCACCGCAACCCACCTTAAAGATGTCTAGCTCCACTTTTGCAACCGTATGGCCACCCTACCCTGACACATGCGTTTCTTGGGCAACAGTAATGGCTTATTTTATGGTCAACGGTTTACGAGGCGCGTTTAGATTTATGTCCGATAGATACAAAATACGCTCATATGTGCTTATTGTACGTTCTGTTTTCTATTTGCTATGTTTTGTAATAGTTTTGAAGCGCTCGTAGCGAAGTTTGCTTAGCAGTTCTTAACCGATCAGCGAAGTTAAGCAACGTCCGCCGCGGTCATGAGTTGGATGGGTGACTGCTAGTGATATTACTACTGAGCGCTTCCATGCTTCGGAGGGCACGTTAAGACGTCAGTCCCGGTTGTCATCTTCGGATGGCAGTCATTTTAGCATGGTGGTAGAGCATTTTGCGAGCCAGTTATTCTAGGTTAGTCTAAACAACATCTTCGACTACATCATCACTTACCATCAGGTGATATGGTCAAAGGACTAGATATTAAGCATTAAAAGAAACAAAAGTGGGATTCGTAAGAGGCGACTAAGAGAAAAGTGCGCCAAATGAGTAGCATGCCACTTCTCACATGGATGTGAGTAGAGTATTATGTGCATTACACGCACAACAGGGCTGTACGCCAACTTAGTGCCCTGTCAGGGTTTCGTACAATAATCTTGTGTTCCTGTCTTATATGTTAGCGTAACATTATTATTCTAATATGTTTTTGTGTTTCGTCCAGTGTGTTAGAGAAAACATTTTGTATGACCCTGAAACTGCCCGGTGAATGGCAATAGACTCTCCCCCTATTACATGGGAGCAAAACCTACCAATTTCACGTCTTCCAGTGTAGTGTGGTAACCACTCGAGAACCTTTCTTCCCCATCGGTTATCAGTTCATCGAGCAATGTGGCCCGCACATTGCCACTTCAACTTGCAAATTCTGAGAGCTATGTCGGTGACTTTTCTTTAGCAAATATCCACGTCCCGGATTTTATCGCGCAAAGAAACTCCAAGCCGCCCGCTCTCTCCATAGCTCGTTGAGCGGCTCTGAGTTTTTCCATAAGGTCCACAGTTAAGGACAACGTTTCAGTGCCATAATTCATCACCATAGTCTATACCAGCTACCTTTTGTGTATTAAGATCGTGGGGAGTCCTATCGTAGACATAATATGAAGAAACACCCCACTCAAGTCAAGTGGTCGCATGCCAAGGGGCACGCCATTCATAATTGGGGGCAATTTTGACCTATGTTGCCTTTTATGCCCTCCCACGAGAAGATATGGAACAGCTTTTAAACTCTTAAGCCGAGAAATGTAGGGCAACGTTACTAAATATGATTTCCCAAATACTATATTGTGTTCTTTATGAAGCCCTAGTAGCGTATTTGGCAAGTCGTTCTTAACTGACCAACTAAGTTGAGCAACGTCCGCTGCGGTCATGACTTGTATGGGTGACCGTTAGTGACATTACTACTGAGAACTTCCGTGCTTTAGAAGGCACGATAAGCCGTTGGTGACGGTTGTTGTCTTAGGATGGCAGTCGTTATAGCATGGTGGTAGGGCATTTTGCGAATTCTCAACTGACTGTCTTACACTCAAGTGGAAAATACGTCGCCAAGCACCCAAGGGTGTGCTCCAGTTGAGGCGAATAATTCTAGATAAGCCTGAAAAACGTCTTTGACCACAACATTACTAACCATCAGGTCAAAGGTTAGTCAATCAGCTATAAAAAAACACTATCTCGTGCTTCATATACGTATAATAATTTAATTACAGCTCAACTTTCACGACTTCTTCTTCAGACGAAGTTTAGTAGACTGATTGATTGGAAAAGAACTTTGAATACGCGCCTCTGTTTCCAGTATCAGTGGCCAACATTGTAAGGTTTCCGGCGCGTATCGAAAGGTGCGGGTTCAATTTCCGCCCCAGGAAGACACTTGCGCTTTGAATAACTCCTAGAAATGTAATGTTAGTTGTTTTACACATTCATATATTTCACCTAATGAGTTATGGTTACAGTTTTCGGCTTAGACACTAGATCTGTTTAATATCTCCCTGTTTATATTTACGTCATAGGGGTGTGTTCCGTATTACCATTAGCATTTGTCAAGCCTTATGGATAAGTAGCATCTAGCTTCTCTTAATCCTGTTAGCGCAAACAATACAATACTCATTATCTTTAATAATTTAAAATGGAAATGTATTGGGTCATAAACTTGAAGCATCCGCACTATCTTCAGGCGGTATACGCTCCCAGCAGCCACAAGTGCTGCCACCTATCACATTAGAAACAAAACACTCTTACGACGTCCGTCTTCCCAGCAACATCTCGTTCGCTGACTTTTTCGCGTGTGACACAAACCGCGGAGGAATATAATACTATCTTCTCCAAATATTTTAAGTGCTTGTGAAATTAGCATAAGGAACATACACGAGTCGCCAGAACCTGCAAAACCTTTCTGGAATCAAACCCGGGCCCGGTAACAGGAGCTATCGCCACGCGGCACTGGGTAAGTGATTCAATACATTTTCCTCTCATCAGCTAAAAATTCTATTTACGCAACATAATTTTGGACCTTCGAACCGAATAGCAAATGGTCTTGTGTATTGTTTGTGCTAATTGTCTCTGAGAACTAACAAAATTCCAATAATTTACGAACCCCACGCGTCGGTTCTAATTACGAAATATAATCTCAGGCAGCGATTGTACTAGAACAATCCACTGAGTATTGTACTTATCTGTTGTCATATTACGTATTTCAATAGTTTAGTTATAGTTAAATAGCCAAAATATTCGAAATTTTGCCACTTTAACATTTTTTTCTCTCCGAGGGTAGATAGTGTTCACACACAAACGCAGTTTACTCGAAGCGGTGCACGAATGCTGGAGCGCCACTGCAAGCGCGCGATAGCAAAAGCGATAAGCCTCTAAAGTATTTAAGATTTATATGTATATATATACCTATATGCACTTTAGTTATTTAGCTGTATCTGTTTACGACAATACACACCATACGTACTATAGTATTACGTACATAGTACATCACATACACTAATTATTAAACATCTAATAATTTGCCAATACTTGTCAATTACTATTATAGTATTGCGATAGTCGCACTAGCGTTACGCACTGGTCACTATCCCTAAGACGTTCTTTACGTTACGCGTGAGAATGTTTTAATCTATTAATAGCCTTATTCTTAAATATTAACATCCAAAGTCTTACAATCAAACTACATACTACATATTAATAAATACCTATAAGTACTCGTATCTATTTCAATTAACATATACTTTAACGTATCAATCACCGCAAGTTCTTCGTAATATTCGTACTTCTATTACTGGTTTACCTACTTTCTTAGCAGAATCATGGAATACGAACAACTTACTTTCGAAAGAGATTTATGTATTTCAAGTCTTCGGCGTATGATTGATTGTTCCGAAGATGAAGCCGAATTTCGTGTCCGTGTAAAAGAATTAAATTTAATTAAAAAGCAATTCATAGCAGTTCAACTTAAAATCGAAAAATATGCAGCAAAAAACGGTGAATTCAAAAAAGAGGAACATTTAGCCATTCGCGAACAATTTGATAATTTATACTACAAAATTCAAGTCGTTCTGGATGAAACGAAAGAAATCAAACGTAAACAAAGCATTGCAAATGCATCAGCTGTTTGCGCGCACACATCGCCACAGCAACCGGTTCACCATCGCCTGCCTGTGTTATCTTTGCCTACATTCAACGGCAGTCTTACAGAATGGAATGCGTTTTACGATTTATATAAATCGTTAGTACATGATAATTCAAGTTTATCAAACGTTGAACGTTTTCGATATTTGTTGTTGTCGTTACGCGGTGAACCACTTAATTTAATCAAATCAATACCTATAACTGAAGTTAATTACGAAAATGCCTTGCAAGTATTACTGAATCGTTATGAAAACAAGCGCATTATTGCTACTAAACACTTAGATAAAATAATAGACGTTCAACCCATGAATGAAAGAAACACAGAACAAAGCTTACGTCATATTCTTAACGTTTATCATGAGAATTTAACCGCATTAAAATCTTTAGATCTACCGGTTCAACATTGGAGTTTTATACTTTTAAATATTTTGTTACGCAAAATTACCCCTGAAATTCGCAAACGTTTTGAAATTTCTCTGACGTCATCAAGTGAAATACCTTCTGTGGATATATTACTAGAGTTCCTCGATAAGGAGTTATCGGCCTCGGAAGTTATGTCATCCTCAGTACAGAGCCGTGCGATGAATGCCGTTCGATACGCGCCGTCGCTCGCGCATCCCGCGCGCTCCACGGGCTCGGCCACCGCGGGTTCCGCCGCCGCCGCCGCCGCGCGCTCCGTCATCGCCCGCTCCTACTCAGATCAGCAGCGCTCGGCCACACCAGCGCGTCACACCAGCGCCGTGAACATTCATGCTGCTACTTATACTAATGATAACTCGCCGAAAGTAAAATGTACCTTTTGCAAGAATTCTTCACATACTTTATATCGATGCGAACATTTTAATAAACTGACTTTAACTGAAAGAAAACAATTTATTTCGTTAAACAAAATATGCATTAATTGTTTATGTGCTGGTCATAGTTTAAACGAGTGCAAATCAAAGCACAACTGTCGTGTTTGCTCACAGCGGCACCACACTTCTATACATAATGACACAGATTCAGATAAGAACGTATCTAATGTGACGTTTTCGAATCAACACTCATTTATTCCCCAATCCCCCAGTTTGGTAGCGGATATCTACTCCCCTAAACATAGGGACTTGGTTGCAAAAACCTCTACGCCTGCCTCGGGCTTAGCAGCGGATTCATTTTCCCCTAAACCGGCATTTGCTTTAGAAGCGGAATCTTCCCCTGAGCATGCCAGCTTGGTAGCGGAAACATCGAATGCGCTCGCGCCCTCGCATGTATCTTCGGGGCATCACAACAATTGTACGGTTTTACTCACTACCGCGCTCGTTAACGTCCGTCCGTCAGATTCAAGTACCTACAGTACCTACACCCCACGACCCGTGCGTGCCCTTGTGGACCAGGGTTCGCAGGCTACTCTTATCACGGAATCATGTGTTCAGCGCTTAGGCCTGCCGCGATTTCACACGCATGTTAGCACAACAGTGTCGGGAATAGGGGATAGAAGCGAGCAGCCGCGTGGGTTTGTCATCGTTGAAGTTACGCCTCATGACAAGACGGAACCGAAACTTTTAGTTGAAGCACTGATCTTACCAAAGATTACGTCGTATGTCCCCTCCATTCCAAGTACTTTCGAACAAATATCGCACTTACAAAATTTGCCTCTTGCGGACCCTGAATTACGTTCGGCACGTCCCGTTGAGCTACTAATTGGTTCTGACTACACGGACCGCATTTTACTAAATGACAATATTAAAGGTCCACACAATACACCAGTAGCAATCAATAGCATATTTGGCTATTTATTAAATGGTAAAATCGCACACTCAATTCCTGTTCAAGTGCATACAAACCTAAGCACTTGTCAGCTGGACCTGCAGCTTATGAAGTTCTGGGAATTCGAGTCAGTTTCTGAACACAAACTAATGACTAAAGAGGAAGAACTATGTGAGAAGATTTTCGTTGAAACTCACAGCCGTGATGAAACCGGAAAATATATAGTTGCACTTCCATTCAAAAGTGATGCTCCCCCTCTCGGGGATTCTCGCGATATCGCTTTGTCTCGTTTACACAAACTCGAGAAACGACTTGAGCATGACCCTGCTTTACGAGCAGAGTATACCCAGTGTTTTCAGGAATATTTAGATATGGGTCATATGGAGACAGTCCCAGATCCTTTAAACTGCGAAAAAACGCCTTACTATATACCGCACCATTGCGTAGTAAGAAAAAACGCGGCTACCACTAAAGTGAGGATAGTTTTCGATGCGTCATGCAAGACTACGTCCGGACGCTCTCTCAATGACAATTTACTAATTGGTGAAAAACTTCACCAAGATATAACAGAAGTTCTTTTGAAATTCCGATTAAACAAAATTGTTTTTACTGCAGATATCAAAATGATGTATCGCTTCATTAACCTACGCGTACAAGACCGTGATTTTCAACGGATTCTTTGGCGAAAACTTCCCACTGATCCTGTCCAAGAATACCGCCTATGCACGGTGGCATTCGGTGTTGCCAGTTCACCTTTCCTTGCATTGCGCGTTCTACGCCAATTAGCCCTGGATGAGGCAGCTTTATATCCACTTGCTTCTCGAGTACTTCTAAACTCAGTTTTTGTTGATGATTGTGTTTCTGGGGCGCAGACTCTAGAAGATGCTCTTTCTCTTCAACGCGAACTCACTGCTATATGCAAAGCAGGCTCTTTCGAGTTACGAAAATGGACAAGCAATAGTTCTGAATTTTTATCTGCTGTTCATAACGATGAATGTAACAAAGACGACTCGCACATTTTATCAGCACTTGACTCTGATTCTTCAGTGAAAGTACTAGGTCTCAAATGGAGTCCCCATTCAGATTGCTTTTCCTACAAAGTTCAATCTACAACTCAAACATGTACAAAACGCATCATGCTTTCGGAAATTTCTAAGATATATGATCCTTTAGGATTTCTAAGTCCGATCATATTACTAGCAAAACATTTGATTCAACTTCTATGGGTTGCTGGAACAGGCTGGGACGAAGCCCCACCCCAAGGAATAAGCGAGCTTTGGCTCAAGTTCATATCTGAACTTCACTTACTACAGACGATTTCAATACCGCGATATGTACTTCCGGCCAGTACTGAAGTCCAAATACATGGTTTTTCAGATGCATCAGAGAAGGCAATTTCAGGATGCGTCTATTTTCGTATCATTGATGCATGTGGTACTATACAAGTATACTTACTACTGGCAAAAACGAAACTTGCCCCGTTACGACGGGTCAGTCTTCCACGACTAGAGCTAGCAGGTGCCCTTCTCCTATCTAAATTGATAGAAAAGATTCTAAACACTTATAGTGACATTATATCTATTAAAGACGTTTACGCCTGGAGTGATTCAGCAGTCACTTTGGCTTGGTTACGGTCACCACCGCATGAGTGGCGTACCTACGTTTCTAATCGCATAACTGAGACAACATCACGTGTTCCTGCTGCACACTGGGGTCACGTGAGATCCGAAGATAACCCAGCGGATATATCGTCCCGCGGTGTCTTACCTTCACAGTTAAATCAACAGCACTGGTTCCATGGCCCTTCTTGGCTTGCTGATGACCAAACGAAGTGGCCAGTTATAAAAGTTGACCTTAATACCGATGAAGAACGTCGTAAAAACTTACTTGCGTTTGTTTCTACGTCAGCTTCCGAACCTGAATTTTTGACACAATTCATCGAGCGATTTTCGTCGCTAACCAAGCTTCTACGGGTATTCTCTCTATTTATGCGCATAGCTCAAAAATGTCATAAGATTACGATATCATTATCTTTACCAATTACAGTCCACGAAACAAAAACAGCTCTCCATAAAATAATTTACCTTGTTCAACAACAAGAATTTGCGGACGATATATCGCGCATTTCTAATGGCGATAACTGCTCTAACCGTATTCAAAAACTCAGGCCTTTTCTAGATCAAGCCGGTCTTCTTAGGGTCGGCGGCCGAATCCAACATTGCCACCTTCCTTACGATGCTAAGCATCAGATCATTTTACCTCAGCGACATGCAATAACAAAACTTTTAATAAATTATTACCACTTGACTCATCTACATGTAGGTCCGCAAACCTTACAGTTTTTAATATCTCAGAAATACTGGATATTGTCAGCGCGCCGCGCTATTCGCTCACAAACCCGACTTTGCGTGCGATGCTTTCGCACTCGGCCTATTGCGCCGCAGCCTATTATGGCGCCTCTTCCCTCTGCAAGAGTACGTGCTCTTCGCCCGTTTTTGCACGTAGCCGTTGATTTTGCCGGCCATTTTTACCTTAAATCTAGTCCGCAACGTAATGCTAAAGTTATAAAAGCATACGTCAGTGTCTTTGTTTGTACGTCAACAAAAGCACTGCATTTGGAAGTCGTACCTGACTTATCCACTGAATCGTTTCTCAATGCTTTACGACGCCTTATTTCCCGGCGTGGGTTATGCACAGATATATATTCTGACTGTGGTCGCAACTTTGTTGGATGCAACAGATATCTCAAGGAACTCTACACTTTTCTTAATAACGCAACCAATCAAACGGAACTTACCCATAAACTCAATCAACTTTCTATTACGTGGCATTTCAATCCACCATACGCAAGCCATTTTGGTTCAATTTTCGAAGCCGGGGTCAAAAGCATGAAGACCCATTTACATCGCGTCGCAGGCAATCTAACTTTAAATTATGACGAGTTTAATACACTTCTATGTCAAATAGAGGCCGTTTTAAACTCTAGACCTATAACTCTTCAAAGTAACGATCCTATTGATCCTTTACCACTAACACCCGGACATTTTCTCATCGGGGAACCATTAACTTCACTTCCAGAAGTGAATTATGAATTAGAAAATATATCACACCTTGCTCGCTGGCAAGTTATACAACAAGCAGTGCAACATTTTTGGAAACGCTGGAGCGTAGAATACCTACATCAGCTTTCCCAACGAAGTAAATGGTTCCGCGAGTCATCTCACACACCCCTCACCGAGGGTACAGTAGTGGTGCTGGTAGACAACTCGCTGCCGCCCTTGCAGTGGCGTCTGGCACGTGTGCACAAGTTACATCCCGGAACCGACGGTGTTACTCGTGTAGTCACAGTGCGCATGGGTAATTCCCTTACAAAGAGACCTGTCGTGAAGGTCTGTCCTCTACCCCTCGAATAGGTAGATATTATCCTATTTACAATAGATATTCTAGTTGTAGTTTTAGATGTAGTTAGTAGTAGTACCTATTTAGTTAAAATACGTACATATTTTAAGGTCGGCGGCATGTTCCGTATTACCATTAGCATTTGTCAAGCCTTATGGATAAGTAGCATCTAGCTTCTCTTAATCCTGTTAGCGCAAACAATACAATACTCATTATCTTTAATAATTTAAAATGGAAATGTATTGGGTCATAAACTTGAAGCATCCGCACTATCTTCAGGCGGTATACGCTCCCAGCAGCCACAAGTGCTGCCACCTATCACATTAGAAACAAAACACTCTTACGACGTCCGTCTTCCCAGCAACATCTCGTTCGCTGACTTTTTCGCGTGTGACACAAACCGCGGAGGAATATAATACTATCTTCTCCAAATATTTTAAGTGCTTGTGAAATTAGCATAAGGAACATACACGAGTCGCCAGAACCTGCAAAACCTTTCTGGAATCAAACCCGGGCCCGGTAACAGGAGCTATCGCCACGCGGCACTGGGTAAGTGATTCAATACATTTTCCTCTCATCAGCTAAAAATTCTATTTACGCAACAGGGTGACTAAGGTCACTTCAAGTCAAAGTCAAAATCATTTATTCAATTTAGGTGTCTACGACGCTCTTGTGAAGGTCAAATACAAATTTTCATATTGGAAAAAAATATGTATTGAGCCACTGCGAGAAGAACGGGCAATTCTTTTAAAGATCTTTTAAAAATGTGTTTAATACTATATATAATAAAATTATTACAATATTTGTTTAAATTATGTAGGTGACAGGCAACAGCTTGGCAGAGGCAGAATTGTCTAAGCATTTTTGTCGTTTAAGTAATCACAAACTGTGTAGTAGGATTTCTTAATCAATATGTTTTTCACGTGCAACTTGAATTTCCCTTCTGTGAGCGTCGTAATATGTTTGGGAACTATATTATAAAACCACACACAATTACCTAAGAAGGTCCTTCTATTTTTCTTTGCTAATTTTAAACCTGGCACCGCTATTTTATTTCATTTTCTGTCTATTGGTGTAAATACCTTTGTTTAGAGTCCTTGAAAGACGAACGGTATCGGGTATATCACCAACGAGATTTGCCAAGGAGGGGTGTGATTTTAAAACTAGCCTTTTGTAAGAATTTATTTTATGGTAAGTTATGATGTGACGAAGATGATGTTTAGGATAACCTAGTCACCCATCCGATAGCGATGACCGCAGCGAACATTGCTTAACCTAATTTATTGTATAAGATAATGAATAGATTCAGGCGTTACTTTGCTGAAATCCATATTTAATAATAACTAAATATTTTAAAAATATTAAGAAATAAAAATTAATACATATTTAAAAAAAATACTTTTTCCTGTTGAGCCGATGTGACGTCAAATACACCACGCTGCTAAACCGGAAGAATTTTCGACGCGTTTCGCTTCTCAAAGAAGCATCCTCAGGAGGTGTTGAATCTTCGAGCGCACGATCGAGAAATCTATCGATCTGATTGGTTAAAGACAACTAAGCAAGCTCTGCTACATGGTGTCTGGAACATAGCCGGTGACACTAATGCTGTAAAATAATTGCATCTCAAGAATAAGATCATTGGCAAGATGCAGTTTTTGATAGGTGTTCCATATTTCTAAATATGATTACGAACACTATCGCGTGCTAAGCGAAAAATACATTTTCTTCACACTTGCACGTAAATAGTATCTAAACATAGGTTAACTTGGCCGTAATGCCCCATACGAGTATAAAACCCTCGAGCTTTCTTTTTGTCATGAAACATAAGGTCGGTATTTTTTTTTAATTTACAGCAATGCACACAGTTCATGCAAGTTCAACCACGGAGTTCACACGCAATTGAAAAATTGTCACATTACTTAAATACTCAACTAAGCCTCGATCGTAATTACTTACTTACCGCCCTTAACACATAATGTACTATTATAAATTATTGGTTGATGACCGCGCACCAACCTCTATGACGGTTAAAGTCATACAATTGGAGAACAAACTTTTAGCTCCAACAGGTACGTTCCGGTGGCCGAGTGGAATAGGCATCCAGCGCGAAATCAGAGGACGCAGGTTCGATTCCCGCCCGGAGCGAAAATTTTTGTACTCTAACAATTTGTAAACTGGGTGTTCCATAAATTAAACGTCAAACTGTGCAATAGTCAATATCAATTTGCGCTTGCATGTGTCCCTAACACATGCAAGCGCAAATTGCTGATATTGCAAAAGCCGCCTCATGCGCTCAGTTGTCCCCCCTGCGTTTGTACCGAGCGTCCGTACTTCAGCCCACCTCATTAGTTCAACCTTTTATGTAAGTAAAATAGTAATTCTGCCGGATAATAATTAATGGTGATCACCGATATGTAGTACTTTATTTACCCTTCCCAGTAGACAGTCAAGAACACGCATATGGAAGAAATAAAGGCGCACATATAAACCTTGATAAGTGACGTGCACCACGATACCAGATAATGATTCCAAGGACCTTACAAACTGAATCTTAAGATCGATCTCAACTATGATATAAATATATTAATAAGAGCACTTTTACAAAGTGTATGTTTCTGTCAAAAAACAAAACCCGTGCGTGTCGTAAGAATCTACTAAGGGGTAGCAGCTCTTTCTGAAAAACTGATATCTCGCACTTCGATCCCGAAGGTGCCTGCCAAGCGTGGGGATTAACAAATTACCTCATTATGGGGTAGGCTGTGTTCAGCAGTAGAAGATCCGGCTGATACAGTAATGTTATTGTCTTAGCAACATACATAAGGTACAAATCCCCCGCATATGTGGTATGAGAGAAACACGGTGGTGTAAGTTAGTATGTCCCCAGAATGCAGAATGCAAATTGCTGCGGTCCTTAGCGAAGCAGGTGCTAAGCTTGCCAACTTATTCGTAGGTACACTGTAACTTTGCCGTATACTTAGAACCAGGGCGAATTCTGTCATTTTAATGGTGTCGAGACATCTTCAGAATGGTGTCATAATTAGCTTGCGCTTGTTCCCGATGGGTATTAGAGACAACAGATGTTAACGGGCTAAGATTCTTGCTAAATTGATATAAGGGTGTACATTAAAGGATTTTGTAACGGAAAGAAAACAAAATGTTAATTAAACAAATTTTATATCGATGCGCCATGCACGTGGCTACGACCTCTTGTTTGTTGAATTCATTATAATTAAAAAACCCGACTGCAGATTATTTATTTACGTTGAGTATTTTATAGTTCCATTAAAATTAAAACTTATAGTTATATTTATGGAGCCCTTCATTCAACTCAATGGGTTTGGGAGAAAAAAAAACTTTCCTCACAGTATGGCGTCTAAAATCCGCCACATTGTTTTTTTTTTTACATTTGATGTACCTAGTGTTTTACCTGCGCTATCAAGACGATTCTAACGATATATTATATATTATATTAAGATCGGTTGAACCGTTTAGAAGTTATGGTGGAATAAAGAAACTCTTAAACATACATACATACAAACATGAACCCTGAACACATAACACTCCTTTTTGGATAGTCGTGTAAAAATAGAGAAAATAATGCTTTTCACTGATGCGGTTTTCCGATGTAAAATTTTTCAGCACGCATTTGTTAAGGATATCAATGTTCACATTTAAGAATAAGAAAAAAATATTTTAAAATTTTTCAGCACGCATTTGTTAAGGATATCAATGTTCACATTTAAGAATAAGAAAAAAATATTTGAAGTATTTTTTTTTAATTAATTGTGACGGAACAAGCTCGAGGCCCACCTGATGTTAAGCGAACTAACCTCTGCCTATAACAGATCCATTTCGTCACAAGTCACGAATTGCACTGCGTCCGTCACCTTGAGACATAGTTGTTAAGTCTCATGTGCCTGTAATTTCACTGGCTCTCAAGGACTGCTGCCGGAACACACCGTTAAGTGCTTGGCGACAGATTTTCTACTTGAGGGTGGTCGCTAGCCAGGCATTACGTAAATAATAGAAAGAAGAGGACACGACTGTAGACAAGATAAGATAATAATTTATTTCAGAAAAATACATTCAAGGAGGTATGCAGACTTAAATTTTAAATACGATAAAGTAATCGAAGAATAATATAACATAATTATTAGCTAAAATAGTTCCCGAAGTATAACCTAAACCGAAATAAATTTTACTGAGGAAATATCGAAAGACAAGACATTGAGAATCACATCATTTTAAAAGAACTAGATGATCATACATCTGTAGATTTCCCCGTGGGGTCGGCACCCTATACCCCCCATACCCCGTCGGTATTTGCCATAATCCCCACGCTTGGCAGGCGGCTTTGGGATCGCAGTGTAAGATGGTAGTTCTTAAGAAGGCGCTGCTGCCCACCTTCCAGTATTTTTTTCCATTAGTCGGTCAAATAGTCGGTCGGTGCAATTCTAACCGCCCCGGGTTAGAATTGCACCTCCCCATATCATACCGTGGGTGTCGTAAGAGGCGACTAATGGAAAAAAATACTGGAAGGTGGGCAGCAGCGCCTTCTTAAGAACTACCATCTTACACTGCGATCCCCAAGCCGCCTGCCAAGCGTGGGGATTATGGCAAATACCTACTAAATAGCGAAGGCTGTGTTCAGCAGTGGACGATCTGGCTGATACAGTACAGTACATCTGTAGATTGCATTTCTAATTGTGAATCCTGCTTAATAGGTACATCGCAGTTTCTATCTCCCAGTCCCAAAATCTAAGTCGACAAAGATTTTATTGCACCAGCGCACCGCAGCGTCATAATCTCACCTTTCAAAACGCTATATACCTAGGTAGGTAAGTAAACTAAGTACCTATAGCGCGTCTTGTCCTTTGTCGCGAGAACTAATGAAGTCATTAGTTTGACGTCGCTTCGCTGCGCCACGTGCACTTATACTTTGTACTCGCTCGTTGCAGAATTGACTTATATTGTTCCCAAGATTAAGCTTATATCTAGTAATTAAATTGCATGTTTTTAATAATAACAAATATTATTAAAATATTCTAAGAAAACATCAAATTAATATTTTAATAAAACACTTCAATAATACAAAAATATATTTAGTGACAATTCCGCTCAATTTTCCTGCTAAGCCGAGGTGACGTCACAAACGCCACGCAGCCAAACCGGAAGAATTTTCGACGCGTTTCGATTCTACACGAAGCATCCTCAGGAGGTCTTGACTCTTCGAGCGCACGATCGTGAGTGCGCTCGAAGAGTCAAGCACGATCGAGAGTGCGCTCGAAGAGTCAAGACCTCCTGAGGATGCCTGATGTATGTATTTTTTAAGTGTGTTATTAAAATATTAATTTGATGTTTTCTTAAAATATTTTAAAAGTATTTGTTATTATTAAAAATGGATTTCCGCAAAGTAACGCCTAAATCTATTCATTAGCATGTTTTTAATTTGATGCGACATATTTTCTTAACGGAAAGAAGATATGTCGTTTCAAAGTTTCAAATCTGTTTATAACAATCTGCAAGTTGTTATATCTGATATTATAAATAATCGAAATATCTATTTACATCTAAGACTTTGCTCTGTGATTTACATAGTTCTGTCATTAATACAATATTTGTCAACGAAATGAAGACGTTATATTGTTTCGAAAATATTTTTTTTTGTAGAACAACAATAGACGATTTATTTAATCAAATAAAATAGATGCATAATTATGTATTACCATTTATTTTATTGCTTCATTGATTTGGCCTATTTGACTTATTTTGTACAAAGATTAAGTTTGTTCTATGTAGCAATCGATTTATAAACGAGACATAAAAGGTAGAAACATTATAGAAATTATAGAATTAATATATAAAATTTGTTCAACTTATTGAACATACATAAATATATAAAAATTGGCGGACTTGTTGCTTTAGTTAATCAGCTTTCGTTTCTATACAGCTAATGATATCAAACATGTTTTGTTTATTTTATCGCCAACTAAGAGAAAATCGCCATATTTAAGCTTTCATTGTTTTGAGCACAGCCTGGACACTCGACTCATTCTCCATACAAAAGCCGCGTTCTAACTACCTATAACATAGACACTACACAAATGTTGTTGTTGTACACGCGTAAATGTGTGCGTGAAGTCTAAGGTTGTCTTCGTATGAATATTGTTGTACTTACCTACCCAACAATCTTTTGATGCTGTTATAATGACTTATTAGATTTCGTAGGTTATTCGTACCTTACCTACCTTCAAAAACATTTACAAGCACAACAATCCGACTCCAAGTACGATGTAGGAATATGCAACACAACCGAGTAAGTAACATTACTTCATATTTTACTCCATTACTTATACAGTAATAGATACCTACACTTTAAAAAAGTATCATTCCAAGTTCACATTTTATACAAGTAAACAACATAAATATTTGTGATTGTAATTATTATCATTAGATAATAATTACAATCACAAATATTTATGTTCTTCTCGTATAATAAACAATCATGAAGAGTGCCGCGTGTCAACAAAAGCGAAGGTCGGTATGTGTATTGCTTTTCTCTATGGTAGGTATAGGTAACAAAGACACTTGTTTCGCTGCAAACGAAGTCGATATCCACGGATATTTTTTGCAAACGAAAAACTTCTAATAAATCATTATTTGAATAGCAGTTTGAATAAAATATAAAGATAAAGTATTATGTTTGTATTTTTTTCAATACCTACTGTAAATTACCGGTTTCAATAAGTTACCTACTATATAACTGAAGAACGACAAATAGGTAGGTACTTAGCGTAGGTTACAAAGAATGACTTACCTCGTTTTATCCTCAGGAATCTACAAAAACTTCTATCCTTTTCTCGTTTAGTTGATAAGCAACCGTAAACAGCACAAGAGTACCCCATTCTCAACTTTTAAAATACTCGTACAATCGTCACGCTTCGTCGTCACGTCGCGTCATCGTGCGCGAGTTGCGCGTCCCGTACTCAAGTCAGCTCAGCGACAGCTCAATCGGCGGCGAGGTGAGACAAAGATTTTATTGCACCAGCGCACCGCAGCGTCATAATCTCACCTTTCAAAACGCTATATACCTAGGTAGGTAAGTAAACTAAGTACCTATAGCGCGTCTTGTCCTTTGTCGCGAGAACTAATGAAGTCATTTAGTTTAACGTCGCTTCGCTGCGCCACGTGCACTTATACTTTGTACTCGTTGCAGAATTGACTTATATTGTTCCCGAGATTAAGCTTATATCTAGTAATTAAATTGCATGTTTTTAATAATAACAAATACTATTAAAATATTCTAAGAAAACATCAAATTAATATTTTAATAAAACACTTAAATAATACAAAAATATATTTAGTGACAATTCCGCTCAATTTTCCTGCTAAGCCGAGGTGACGTCACAAACGCCACGCAGCCAAACCGGAAGAATTTTCGACGCGTTTCGATTCTACACGAAGCATCCTCAGGAGGTCTTGACTCTTCGAGCGCACCTCCTGAGGATGCCTGATGTATGTATTTTTTAAGTGTTTTATTAAAATATTAATCCGATGTTTTCTTAAAATATTTTAAAAGTATTTGTTATTATTACTCGCTCGTTTTGGTGGGGGGTGAGGAGTGTCCATTCTATACGTAGAATTATTATATGTTCTATGGTTTTGAGCGTAAATTGTTACGAAAAGCTGTGAAATATCTCGACTTCGGCGAAATATTTGCAAGATACAGACTTTAAAACAAAAGTAATGTAAAGGATATTTGGGGCAGTCGAGCTACTAGCGTAAGTTAAATATTTATTAGCTGTAAGTATAAAAGCGAATACAAGAGCTTTGCACTTGGCTTTTGAACTACAAATACAAATACAAATATTTTATTGGTAAAATAGATTTACATGTCATAAATACAAATAGCATAAACAAAATTATAAGTTACCGCGAGCGGTAGTGGTAAAGTCATCTTTTAAAAATTCTCTGACGTCATAATAAGCTTTACTTATTAGTAGTATTTTTAGTTTTCGTTTATATATATTTGCGGAAGCTGCACTTTTTATATCTACAGGTAGGTGGTTGTATAAGTTCGGACCGCCTACATACACGGACTTCACCGATTTAGCGAGGGAGTGAGCAGGTGTCCGTAGTCGGTCCCTTGACCTCGTTTCATAGCTGTGGGAGAGTCCTAGTGGGCTAAAGTGTTCGGGGTTGTTCCGAACAAAGAGACACGCCTGGTATATGTGGATGGACGGTACTGTCATTATCCCCAGTTCCTTGAAATAGGGTCTTGCTGAAACATCCCATTTCACCCCAACAATTGCGCGGACGGCGCGCTTCTGTAGGATCAGCGGGCGCTCCGACTCGGCCGCGTCTCCCCACAGCTCAGTTCCGTACATAAGTAAGGAGTGGACTGTGGCAAAGTAGCAGGCGAGCACGGCGTGCCGGGGCGCCGATGTCGCCAGCCGTCTCAAAGCAAAACAAGCCTGGGTGAGTCGCGCACACAGTGCGTCTATGTGCAGGTGCCATTTTAACGCTCGATCCACATGGAAGCTTCACCGACGGTACTTGCTGTAGAACGGCGTTCTGAACAGTGATATCTATAGTTTTTTGATGTCTGTTCGAGAGATCGAAGTGAATGTAGCAGGTTTTCGTCAGATTGAGCGCAAAACCGTTTATAGCGAACCACTCATGAAGTCGAGATGCAACATCTGAGAAATACTGCTTGAGTAGGGGCAGGTTCGGTGCAGTCACCAGGGCCGCCACATCGTCAGCAAACATGTACACCTCGGCACCATGGATAGTCGCCGGCAAATCGTTCATGAGCAGTGAAAACGTTGTGTTTGATAGACAAGATCCCTGAGGAACGCCCAAGTCCGGAAAACCCTTCTCGGATCTGACGTTGCCTGAGTCGCCAAATACTCTTTGACATCTCTCGTGTACGAAATCCATCATTAAATTTAGGGCCGGCCCTCTCACACCGTAGTGCTCGAGTTTAGCCCGTATGAGGCTGCGGTCTGCCGTGTCAAAGGCGCGCGACAAGTCGCAGCAGATTGCTGCGACTTGTTGCTTGTTCTCGCGAGCTTGGAGGACCTTTTTGACGAACTCACGAACTTATCGAAACATGTCAAGAACTTATTATTATAAAGCTTTACTATTAGATTTTCACGTGCTCGTATAAATTACGTCGCTAACAAGTACTTATTAGCTTTACTTGCACAGTTTTTTTGCAAAATGTATTTACTTTGTAGCAGTAAGAAAAATGTATGTTATCTAGATCATATTATCTGAGGCCAAGAAAAGTCTGAAACACGTTTCCTTAAAATTTTCTCGATAAAATAAAATTGCAAAGTTCACTCTAAATTAAGCTTGTTACGTATATCTGAATTGCGCCTAAACCTTATTTACGTATGAGTGTGTATGAAAATATATTAATAAAATAGCAAATTCTTATCAAGAGGGACAAGAAAAGTTACATTTTCGATTTACGTTCCTAGATTTGTGTTATTAAGGTTACTTTCGAATTTTACCTAATCTGATCGCGATTTGGCCATCGCTGCCTCTCTTTCACTCCTACGCAGTCCGATAGTGACAAAATTTCAGCATATCCAGCATCTTAAGTAGTAGTTTGAGAGTGCAATAAATAGCTTAAACCCGAATTTAACACTACTCGCCCCCTTACAACAGCCGTGCAGTCAGTTACTAGCAGCCATTTAAAGGCTTCCACGTCAATCTGTTTCCCTCTGTATTGAGAAAGTATTTACATGAATGAAATGAAATGAAATGAAAATAGTTTTATTCAACACATAATTCAAGATAAAATATAAATGTGAACGCAGTACTTAATAACATATTGAGATTTTCCTAAATAAATCGTACATAGAAATGGTGTTGAAAGGGCTTCAGCTCAGCATTGTGCCAATTGGGTATTGGTAGGCGAAAGGACACCCTTAAAACAATGGGTATTTTTTAAAAAAAAAAACTCTAGGCAAAGAGTGTTAACTAAATGTTAACATTTGAGCAAGAAAAATAAAAAAAAAGATAATGTTTCTAAATATAACTAAATAGATACTACATATTATACTAGACATTATAATAAAACTTACACAACATATCATAATGGAATATATACAGTAAAAAACAATACATACACTCAATAAATACACATTTATATATACAAACACACATTCTTATCTATCAGTAGAAAAAATTACACAACTTTATGATTACATAAATCTCATGGAATTACACTTATTTTAAAATAATATTGTTAACAGTGATATAAATTAAATAAATGACAAATCGTACACGATGTTTTCATGGCTCTACATACATATTAGCTAAAATGTATATCTCTCTTTTTGTACTATGTCTACGAGCTTAATTCAATTTTCAAATTTACTCTCATACTTAGGTTGATATCCGATCATTCTAGCGCGGATAATTGATTTTTCTCAAAAATGGTATGTAATGTTGCCATAACATCTCTAAAAAAGTATCCAGAAAGTGAACTCTACCGGAAACTTACACACAACTGAAAAAAAAGAGTTCAAGCGAATCCGATTCAGAAATAGATAGCACTCCTCCTGATTTATAAGCTGAGGCATTCATTTTAGAAAAGCATTATACAAGCCTTAAGCAGTAAGAAAGCCATCCTGACCACTTATATAACCGGACCTCATCTGCAGTTCAGTCCGGTGAACTCATACTTGGCCAGGAAGGCTTACTTACCGGATTCTGCAGTAATGTACTATTACCATCCGAAATTTTTGTTAGGCACGATAAACTTTCTGAGCATTTAAAATCATCATCAAAGTGTCTAGAGTGAAAATTAATTGTAAACTGAAGTTTTGTTAAGATATGGAACAAAATTCCAATCTCCTTTTGAAATGAACTATTTTCTTCAAGTTAATTCAGGTCTTGTGAGGCCCTTAAACTGAAAACACTCAGGTCTAAAGGTGAGGAAATGTTTTTGCGTTCATGATGTATAGCAGATATCCAGTAGATCAACTTTGTGGAATGTAGTTTTAGGTACTTAAGTAGATATTAGTGATTGGGAGTTTTGACGAAATTATTGTAATGTGTTTAAGTAATTATTAATATTTTGTATTTATTTAACTGTTTTGTTAAAATGTTGATGTGTTATCATAGTGGATAAATAACATCTATGTGTATGTTATGAACATGTAGGTAATTAGGTATAGGTCGGAGTACGCAAATAAAGCAATAGCTAGAAATGTTTATTTTCTCTTTATTCCTGATAGTCCAGCCTATATCCTACTACAGTCTACTGTATCAACCGGATTGTCACTGATGAATCCCTCAGCCTCCCCCATCAAGAGGGTTTTGTCCAAGCTTGGCAGGCGTCTTGGTGATCTTAGATTAAGATTTTCGAAGCGCTCGTAGCGTAGTTGCTTAGCCGTTCTTACCCCATCAGCAAAGTTAAGCAACGTCCGCTGCGATAATGTGTTGGATGATGACCGCTAGTGGTATTACTACTGAGCGCTTCCGTGCACGATAAGCCGTCGGTCTCGGTTGTTGTCTTAGGAAGGCAGTCGTTATAGCATGGTGGTAGGGCATTTTGCAACGTACATCACTTTGCTCTATTGTCAAAAATTTCCACAGCGTACGCGATATAACGGTTTTTTTGGTATTGGGCTTGATGGCTTAAATTTTTTTCTGTACGAATTCCTAAGATTTTTATAAATATTCTATAGCCTATGTTTATTAGATCGATAGATGGGATAGTGTAGGATTCTAATGGTGAAAGAATCTTTCAATTCTGTTCAGTAGTTTTTAAGTTTATTCGTTAGATACAAAAATACAAAAACAAAAAACAAATCCTTCCTCTTTACAATATTAGTATAGAATAGAGTATAGATATAGACAACTTCACCTACTGTCGCTTTTATATTATCTTAGCTGCGTCCTCAAGTCGCGTAATTGGTTTATGATGGAATACTTTGCTGAAATCCCCGCTTTATTTCAGTCGAGGAGTTTTGGAATATTGTTTAGTTTTCGCAACGGCTAAAAATGTTTTTTGTACGAGTAATGTCTCCTAATTTTATAATAAACATAAATTTACTAAACTGACTGAGGTTATTTCCGGATCGCACCCAGGTAACTTTCACATTCCGTTCATGATTAGTGAAACACGATTTTATAAAATATTGTTTGTAAGTACATACTTCAAGACTGTTCCCATAGAAATTTTATCAAAATTGGTTCAGTAGTTGTTTTTAAGTCTAAATTACTGGAAATAATCATCCAAGGAAAAGGAAATTTTGTTTGAAACTTTTCAGTAGTAAAAGTCAGTTTTCTTTGAGTAATTTAAGGTATTGTGCAAGAACACGGGACTCTCACACCCAGTGATGTGTTACTACGTTTTAGGATGCTGTTATTTTTAATAGGACCCAAATATATACAATATATATGTATATCTATACTAATATTAAAAGGAAATATTTGTATTTTTGTATGCATCGAACAAACTTAAAAAGTACTGGACTGATTTGGATGTAGATATGGAAATAGTTTGAACCCGGGGAGAAACATAGGATAGTTTTTACCCAACTGCGCAAAAAGAGGCTAATGGTATTGCACGATAACCGACATACGCGCGAGCGGATCGCAGCCGGAAAGCTAGTTATATTAGGTCCTTACATATGAAATTGGCGTTTTTCGTACTGGCCACTTTAATCACGAATTTCTCCTCTTTGGTTAGGAATTCCAAATTCAAATTTGTACAGCTATAGACTCATGTATTTGTGCTTCGATGATCGTCATTCATTTGTTTTTTTTCTTCTGTTTTTTTCTGTTTGCGTCACTCATTTTACAAAATGGAAAACCTTAAATATCGCATTATTTACGAGTACGAGTTCCGCCGTGGCACTAGTGCTGCGGAAACAACTCGAAGGGTGAATGATGTGTATGGCGGTCGTGTTGCAAAAGAAAACACAGTTCGTTTTTGGTTCCAACGTTTTCGTTCTGGAAATTTCGACCTGCAGAACAAGCCCCGTGGACGGCCTGAGACTCAAGTTGATAATGAAGAGTTGAAGGCTATTGTGGAAGCGGATCCATCGCAAACCACGTCCGAGTTAGCTGCAGGCTGCGATGTTAGTGATAAAACTGTTTTAATTCACTTGAAGCAAATTGGGAAGATTAAAAAGCTTGAAAGGTGGGTACCTCACGAATTGACTGAAACAAACCGACAAACGCGCGTCGACTGCTGCGTTACATTACTAAACCGGCACAATAATGAAGGTATTTTAAACCGAATCATTACCTGTGATGAAAAATGGGTTCTTTACGATAATCGGAAGCGCTCAGCGCAATGGTTAGATCCTGGCCAGCCAGCCAAATCCTGCCCCAAGCGAAAATTAACCCCAAAAAAGTTACTTGTAAGCGTTTGGTGGACTAGTGCCGGTATAGTTCATTACAGTTTTTTCAAATCTGGCCAGACTATTACGGCTGATGTCTATTGTCAGGAATTGCAAACCATGATGGAAAAGCTAGCGGCTAAACAACCTAGGCTGGTCAATCGCTCCACGCCACTGCTGCTTCACGACAACGCTAGACCACACACTGCGCTACAGACGGCTACTAAATTAGAAGAGCTTCAATTGGAAAGTCTAAGACATCCTCCGTACTCCCCGGACCTTGCTCCAACAGATTACCATTTTTTTCGAAATTTGGATAACTTCTTGCAAGGGAAAAAATTCAACTCCGATGGGGCAGTCCAAATCGCCTTCAAAGATTTTATTGATTCCCGTCCGACTGGTTTTTTTAGTAAAGGGATCAATGAACTACCTATGAGATGGCAAAAGTGCATAGAAAATAATGGTTCATACTTTGATTAATTAAATATATTATATTAAAAAATATTCGACTTTTTGTTCCTCCCATACAAAACGCCAATTTCATATGTAAGGACCTAATATAAATTACGGAGACAATAACATAAAATAGGAATGTGCCGAATTAAAACCTTTTTTTTCGAAAGTCGTTTAAATACCAAGGAGGTCGCGAAATAGAAATGTGATGTGACAAGTAAAACGGGAACTTATTGGCTCTCAAGGAGAGCTGCCGGTTCACACAATTTTCTACTAGAAGGTGGTATCAGGTATGTATTAACAAAATGCTCTAGTAACATGTAGTATAACGCTCCTTAACGGGCCTCGATCTAATAATTCTAGAAATGCAAGATCACGCCTCTCTCTGCGCAGAACGACCTACATTTCTAAATTAATTCAATGACTTCGGGGAGAGTAGTTTCTATGGCGCGTCTAGGTACTAGTTCATTCACCTTAAAGCTCAAGCCTGAAGCTTGATTCGAACCAAGCTCATACTGCGTGTGCTTTTTTTTAACTTTTATTTTTTTATTGCTGATAGGTAAGCCTTTGACCATAATCTCACCTGATGGTAAGTGATGAATTGGTCTTGTTAACAGGCTCTCAAGGACAGCTGCCGGAACAAACCGTTAGGTGCTTGGCTACAGATTTTTCACTTGAGGGTGGTCGCTAGCAAGGCGGGCATTCGCTAAATTCCACCATGCCGAAGTCCGCGGCGGGATTCGAACCATGGATCTGCTGCGCGGCAGTCCATAGCCAAAACCACTGAGCCATCACTGCTTCAAAAACTCCCTACCATTACCACCACTAGGCATTATTATATTACATTCTATTATTAAAAAGGTCTGAACAACTCTCAATCAAAAACTCAACCAACCGTAATGGGATTAAAAGTTAAAACAATTAACTCGTCCGATAAAATCAATACAATACTTTTTAAGGCGTTTATCAAACAGTTGCTCCTAAAATTAAATCAGGGGCTTAAAGTCATTTGACAATATATCCTATTTCAATACAACTAAGGTTGAAATTAAAAGGACAGTGAAACTGAGAGCTTTTAATGCAATGGTTCTCGAAGCTCTTGACTTTTGTTAAATCAGACTGGAGACCTGAATAACATTATTTGGAGAGCTCAAGGTTTTATAAAAAGACTTATTGCTCTTGTCTTGCTTTTAGAGTTCAAATTAAAAGTCTAGTTTGCAATGGTAGGGTATTTTGCGAATTCCCCGCATTCCTAGCTACCACCTTCAAGAAAAAATCGAAAATTTATCCCCAAGCACTGCGCGGCATGTTTTGGAAGTTGTTCTAAAGAGCCAGTAAGTCAGGTTAACCTTCGTCCACATCTTAAGTATTTTTTTTATATTACTAATAGGCTAGCCTTTGACCACTATCTCACCTGATGGTAAGTGATGATGTGGTCGAAGATGTTGTTCAGGCTACCCTAGAATTGTGGTCTAAGGTAAGGATAACCTATCAGCAATATAGACAGCAATACAGGTTAGATTACATGGTTACTACGTGGGTCTAGTTTATGACACGAATGCCCAAAAAAAAGTATTATATTTTCAGGTCATGTATGTTTGTGAGTTTCTTTATTCCACCATAACTTCTAAACGGCTTAACCGATTTTAACGTATAAGATATCTTTAGATTTGTCTAGACAGCACAAGTAACAGGTAGGTAAAACAATAAAAAATTGGCGGATTTTAGACGACATATTGTAAGATAAAGATATTTGTTTTCTTCCAAACTCATAAAATGTATCAAAATTGAGCTTTAAGTAACGATTCCATTAATATGTATAATTTCAACAAGGAATTTCTTATTAACAATCTTCTTATTTGTTTTTAGAGCTTTTATTAACCTCAGATAAATATACCTACTATATTTAAAATTTTAATTTGAGTAGATATATAAAATACTCATATACTTACCCCTTTTATAATTGTTTCACAACTTTATCAAACTTCATTTAAGGTACCAATAGCGCAAAGTAAGAAATGTTCAGTAGCAGTCTCGCCCAGTAGTGGAAATAGGCTCGCTCCATATTACATGGAGCCAAACTTGTGAAACATTGTTGCTTAGGCACATGTGTGATTATATGTTTATATAATTTATGCGATATGGAAATCATGTGCACAGTAGGTACCAAAATTGAATGATACAGTTATGAAACAATACTGATAAGGGGTTAAGTAGTTACCTATATTAATGTTAAGTTGTCATAGTTTTATAGATCTGTTGAATTAAATAGAATTGTTTTACCTGTAAATATTATGATTATAAATTTTCCTACCCTACACATTCTTGGTAATTTTTCGGCATTTTTCGTACAAATGGTAATTACATATTCATTACACAATAACATTCATAAAATAATAAATATACATTGCTTCTTCCTTGGATTCAATTGGAACGATAAAACTTGTAATGAAATAAAATAAACAATTTGCAGACGAGATTTTTACATTTTTAATTGACCGAGCGAGAGCTTAGTGACCGAGCGAGAACTTAGTTCGAGCGGAGCGTCTCTGCTTCAACTTAGACAAAAATGGTTTCGTATGTCCGGTTGTTCTACTCTACAGTTCGTATTTCTCAACCGATTCTCACGAAATTTTGTAAGCAGGTTTGATAAGTCAAAACATTTTTTTTGTCGATTCAGTTTTTAGAATTTGTTCAAAATGACGGAGATGTTCATTATAAGGTGTTGAAAGTATGGACGCCTGCGCTTAACTTAATGGCAATATCTGATAGGATCTCTCTCTCTCTCTCTCTCTCTCTCTCGTATAATCAATTATTTATCATACGAGAGAGAGAGAGTTATTTATCATACGAGAGATCATTTTGAAGCGCTCGTAGCGAAGTTTACTTAGCTGTTCTCAACCGATCAGCAAAGTTAAGCAACGTCGCGCGCGGTCAGGAGTTGGATGGGTGACCGCTAGTGACATTACTACTGTGCGTTTTCGTGCTTCGGAGGGCACGTTAAGCCGTCGGTCCCGGTTGTTGTCTTAGGATGGCAGTCGTTATAGCATGGTGGTAGGGCATTTTGCGAATGCCCGCCTGGCTAGCTACCACCCTCAAGTAGAAAAACTGTCGCCAAGCACCTAACGGTGTGTTCCGGCAGCTGTCCTTGAGAGCCAGTACTTCTAGGTTAGCCTAAACAACATCTTCGACCACATCATCACTTACCATCAGGTGAGATAGTGGTCAAAGGCTAACCTATCATGCATAAAAAAAAAAAAAAAAAAAAACATGTTTTTGTAGCCAGTATATTAGTTCGAGATAAATACATTACTTAGTATGTAAAATTGTTGTATATTTACTACTTACCTATCTATTTCTGATACAACTAGCCTTCGCTGGGGCCCGCGTGTCATTGATTTTCCTGGACTTACATTTTATATCTAGATTTTAGGATTTCTTGACCCATTCTCCCATTAGCATGCGCAGTGAACCCTTATTCAATTGTTGTTGCTGTATGTATGCTGGGGCAGACTCGTGAGGTCTACAGCTCGGAGAGCCACTAGTTAATTAATACTTGTTTGTCATATCCGTTTATGTACTCGTATATAACATTAAAAAGCATTGCACTAGCGTAAGAATATTTAGTGTTAGGCGGGATAGTTTTTTTTTTTTTTTTTTTTTATGCCTGATAGGTTAGCCTTTGACCACTATCTCACCTGATGGCAAGTGATGATGTGGTCGAAGATACCCTAGAAGTACTGGCTCTCAAAGACAGCTGCCGGAACACACCGTTAAGTGTTTGGCGACAGATTTTCTTCTTGAGGGTGGTAGCTAGCCAGGCGGGCATTCGCAAAATGCCCTACCACCATGCTATAACGACTGCCATCCTAAGACAACAACCGGGACGGACGGCTTAACGTGCCCTCCGAAGCACGGAAACGCTCAGTAGTAATGTCACTAGCGGTCACCCATCCAACTCATGACCGCGCGCGACGTTGCTTAACTTTGCTGATCGGTTGAGAACAGCTAAAACTAAACTTCGCTACGAGCGCTTCAAAAAACTATATTATTGTTACCACAGTCTGTACAATATGTAGCCAGGAAGCAATCAGAGTGTTCAAGCAGCTGTTTAGAGCAATTTCATAATTTAGTTATAACCTGTAAACATATTTTTTTACGTAATCCACCCCAAATCACGTCTTCGTTGGATATTAGTGGGTATCAGAAATAAAAAATGAAATATATTGACAAGATGATCAAAATACATACAATGATATACAAGTTTGGGAATAAAGAGGTCTCCACGGTCATACATAGAAAATTACTCAACTTCCTTATTTTTTGGCAAAATATGAGTATTCTTTCCAGAAAGTTCGGGCAAAACACACGAAGGCATAAGTTATAAGTAGAGTAGTTGTCAACACAAATAGAAGTCGACAACAGAAGAGGTCCGCAAACATAATAACCCCACTAACGAGACCGTGAAGAGTCCTCGACGACAATATTGGGGATTACAATCAGGCCTGAAGCACACCACATTCTTCATATTAATGACGTCAGAGATTAGCGTTCTCGACAACTTTGTATAAAAACAGGGCACATAATGATCACAACATTATCTTGTACAGACTGTGGTACCAATAACATAGTTTTAGGGTTCTGTTCTAGAAAATGTAACCCTTTACTAAGCCACGGCTCTCCCTCCGTCCATCCGACTGCAGAAAGCTGTATCTTTGCAACCGTAATTATTTTTTATTTAATACTTTATTGCACGAAATAAATGTACAAAAGGAGGATTTAATGGTAAGGCATTATCTACCAGGCATCCAGCGATAGTGTTGGAGAAGGTGTATGTGCATCAAGGGGTGAATAAATAGGTTATGTATACAAAAAGGAAACTACAAGAAGTACAGAAGAAAAAAAAAGGAAATAAGTTGCTATGATAACTTAGTCATATAGTAAATAAATGCATAATGTTATATAAAATATGATAATATATAATAATAATAGCTAAATATATATAAATGTTGTCTTAGGTTTTCGCGATTGTTACACATAGTAATTAAAAAAGTTTAAACGGTTTAAATCGCGTATTTAAATTTATTTCTGTCCTGACGTTTCAAACACTTTACAGTGATCATGGTCACGGGACTAATTGTTTTTATTTGTCACATGAGTTATTAAGAAATTATTTGACCTACCGTCAGAAATTGTATATAACGTTCCCTATTCAAGCAGTATTCGCTCACAGTGTCTAGAGGTCTTGCAGATTTGTGTCGGCCTTGGGATTTAATTAATTTGATAACAGGATCCCAAGCAGGTGGTACTTGCCAACCATCATCTCTATTGAAATTGGGGTACTTTTTGATTTCAATAGCCTCGCGTCACATTCTTGGCATAAACCGGGTCTCTCTGGCTATGATTTGTGGATTGTCGAACCGAATGTAGTGGCTGGGTTTGTCCTGGGCATGTTCACTAACTGCAGACTTGGTCGAGCGTCTGTTCTTCATGTCAGCAATGTGTTCTTTTACCCGGATACCAACGCTGGTTGTAAGTAATGATGTGATCTAAGGTGTTATCACAGGCTAACCTAGAATTACTGGTTCTCAAGGACAGCTACTGGAACACACCGTTAGGTGCTTGGCGACAGATTTGCTACCACCGGTAGCTAGCCAGGCGGGCATTCACAAAATGCCATCCACCATGCGGTGAAGCTCAAGTCAGCGGCAGGATTTGAACCATGGACCTGCTGCGCGGCAGTCCATAGCCAGTGCCACTGCCACATCACTGCTTCGCTTGTAAATAATAGGCTCGTGGGGTTCCTCGTGGGGTGCTGGGTTAGAATTGCAACTCCCCATATCTTCCCGTGGGTATCGTAAGAGGCGACTAAGAGAAATATACTGGTAGGTGGGAAAAAGAATGGTTGATACTTGTCTTTATAGTTAACAAATTTTGTTGTAAATATAAGAACCTTTCTCTTCTAGTGATCCCAATGGTCAGTTTGGTATAGTAGAATTTCCAACGTGAATATTTAGTTGCCATTGTTTCCATGGATTCGAGCCACTAGTTCCCCGGGAATGTGTAAAAATACAAGCACCAAAGAATGTTTTTGCATTTTTTTAAACTAATTATACATTTAACCCTTTTAAACTTTGGACCAAAAACATGATAAGTACGAAGGTACCTAAAAGACACAGGTAGAAACAGTTCGTACGATAAGACAGTTAACAGACGTAGCTACTGCTCGCCTAGTTTATTTCGCGTACTTCCACAGTATTATGTCGTATGGTGTATTGCTGTAGGGAGCTGTTGCTGAGATAAAAATAAATACAATCTTTATCTTACAATAGCGCGCAAATAATGAAATAGCTCGCTAGGAATCTCTGAGATATCTTTTTAAAGAAGATCTCTCAGAGATTAAAAAAAAGTGCACAATCTAATTAATATATTTTCGTTCTACTGCCAAACAAAACCGCCGTTTTAAAATCGAAATTCGTACTTTCAACATTTATTATGCGAACTGCTAAGGAACTCGCTGAGTTGCCGTTTGAAAATACAACCCGGGAGTTTTCAAATCCAAAGTAGAAAGCTCCTTTTTAAACTATGCTTTACTAGGAGTGCTTTACCGCAGACCACAGCGTTTGTTAATATGAGATAAACAGTGCTCAAATGTGAACAATTAGTCTGTAGGTACGGCAATCGCGAACGAAGTTGCAGGTACAGCTAGTATGGAAATAAAATCTTCATTAAAAGAGGCATGCGTCGTCTACACAGATATTTATAAATACACAAGAAAATTGGTAAATTGTCTGAGTTACTGTTTAACACTTTCAAAACACATTTGAAATAATTGTAAGAAGATTATGTAAGTAGGTAAGCATACCTACGTATTACTTTATTAACAAAACGTTAAAACTCAAAATTACATATCAACATGTATACTGCGTGTCAGGAAACATAGCACATCACAAAGGCGCTTGTCCCTCCACCACGCCAGCGAGAAAAACCGGTAAATATCGACTATTTTCTGACTCAAGAAACGTACAAAACAACAAAAGAGATTTAAGTATATAATAGTAGTTATTCGCTGAATGTTCACATCACCGCCGAGACGGCCGCGCGGGTGAGAACCCGCTCTCCACTATTTTATAGTAGTGAAAAGAGCTACGCTCGTTCAGAAATTCTTGCTGCAAGGTGTCAAAACACTTGCCGAGAGACTCGCTAAATACGCATACCAGTGGGTTGCCCCGAGCAAGTGGGCGAGTAATCGCTCGTCGCACTCGTTCACTCGTTTATTCAATTCAATGTTCGAGCATCGGCTCATGGCCCCTGCTGAGCCTCATGAAGCCACTGCCTCATGGTCACTTTTTGGTACAGGTTCTTTTATTTTATGAGTTACTGAACTATATATCCGCTTATAGCGCAACGACAAAACTACTGGAACTACACACTCATAACTCGCTGATCGCCAACTCGTGGCTAGTTTCTAGATCTTCACGATTATCGCTTATCGCTGGCGGTCGGACAAGTTTAGTGCCTCACATACATGACTATTCAATATTTGTGTAGCAATTATGGCCAGGTGTCAATTATTATGGACTACCGTGCTGGTAGAATATTTTGTGAATGCTCGCCATACTAGCTTCTAATCCTAAATAAGAAAATCGGTTGCCAAGAACCTAACGACGAGTTCCAGCAGTTGCCGTTGAGAGCCTGTTCCCTTTCTAGGTAGTCTACCAGCCGTAAAAATATACGAAATAGACGAAAAGAGCTGGTAGACTGCCTGATGATAACAAATAGCGTCTGCCTGTATAAAATGCAGATCAGTCAGGACTCGTACGAGTAAGTGACCAGAGCTACACTGCATTATGTATGATTTGCAAATGTAATCCGTTTTCAGCAAATAAAACAACATAATTTTGACTATATGCTGCCCCAATTTTTTGCCTCGCGCTGTACGGTGTTGAAACACGCCAAACATGATAATTTCTTCAAAAAGTTAATTTCGCACAACACAGCCCCTGGATTCTACATTATAATTTAGTTTCAGTTCCTGTGAACTTAAAAAAATGTGCTTTGGACACCAACAAACTTTTTAAATTGTATGTACAATATTTGCTAAGCATGATTTACAAATATCTATTGATCCTACGAAGCCCTGATAGATTTTGAAGCAACGATATCCGATTATAGCTATGGACTGCGGTGCCACAGGTCGATGGTTCGATCCCCGCCACCGGCTTGAGTTTCAATGCAGGGGGGAAGGGCATTTTTTGAATGCCCGCCGGGATAGCTACCACCCTCAAGCAGAAAATCTGTCGCCAAGCACCTAACAGTGTGTTCCGGCAGCATTTCTTGACAGCCAATAAAATTACAGGCACATGAGACTCAACAGCTGTATGTCTCAGGGTGATGGGCGCAGTGCAGTTCGTCACTTGTGATGAAATGCATATGTTATAGGCAGTGGTTACCAACATTAGGTGGCCCTCGTCCTTGTTCCGTCACAATAATATAAAAAAAAATTAATTGATCGCGACAATTGATATTGAGACAAATGAGTTTGACTTTGATATAGCTATAGCTTTCCGATATTGCTTTTTGTATAACTAAAGTAGAATCAAACGCTAGGTTGGAAAGGATTCCTCCTATTGGATATCTTACTTTCGTAAACAAATTTCCATATTGTGTACGGCTTGTTTTTGTCCGATGATAAAACGTGAAAGGCGGATATAAATTGTGTTATTTCGTTGAAAACTCTCCAAATGTATCCTTTCAGCTTTTTTTATGTGCTATCATAATGAAAACCTATCTAATCAAAAAGCTCAAAGAACATATATAAAGAGCTGGAAACATTACGAGACAGGAAGATCAGAATAGAAACAATACGAAACAGAAGTCTGTTGCAGTCGTCAAAAAATTTAACACAATAAATGACACTAACATCACAGCATAATGATTCTTAATCTGTGTTAAGTTAATACCATATGTGTAGTAATAGGAGATTATGATACAAGTTAGCTAAGTTGCTCATTATACACGAGGCTGTGAGTTGGTGTAAATCAGCCGAGTGTATAATGAGCAAGTTGCTCACGAATTTCATACGCACTTTTTCAATTTCATGCGAGGAAAAATAATATATATTACACAAATGCGATACAAACATCATACGAAAATTATGGGAAATAGCGTAAGTTTTTTTTTTGCGCTCGTCAAATGTATGATGGTTGATTACATATAAACCTCTTTGATGTTACAAATCTATATTACCCGGTTAAATTGAAAATGCTCTGTTTACTCGCATATAATTTGCAGTTAGGTACTAACTTAACTTTGTAGGGATAATTCTATTACGCACTAGTGTATAATATTATTACGCACGAGGGTGTTATAGTTCGGTTTATGGCCTAACAACGATATAATAAAGCTCACATTACGAGCTAGGGTGTTGAAAATTTGTATTTTCAACACCCTTGCTCGTTGAAAATTTGTATTTTCAACCTACATATATGCCTTTGGCCATAGAATAAGATATAGGGTATGTATAGTAATTAAACAACTTTAAACGGTTTAAATCGCGTAAATTTTTCATATTTTTTTTTTCAGTCACCCCGTGACAACGATCACTGCAAAGTGTTTGAAACGTCGGGACAAAAATAATGATAAATATACGCGATTTAAACGGTTTAAAGTTGGATAATTACTATGTGTAATAATTGCGAAATCCTAAGACAACATTATAGGGTATGTACATTTTATTCCAAGGAGTAGCTCACGAGAGAGTGCCGTATATTCGAATTTCACGCGCGTACAGCGGTGAGTAAAGCTAGTGAATACATATCAAGAATAATCGCAACCAGAACACCTACATAAAAAACTAAATTAAGTCCTTTCTTTTTGTCCCTCAGGATGTTTCGTTTCAATTGCGAGTTTGAAGTGCTGAATTTGGTCGGCTACATTGTACGAAATAAGAGGTTTCTTTTCTATTTTCTAGTCCAGAATGTATTTAACGATGTGTATAAACATATCGGCCGCAACGATACTTAACATCGGGTTAATTTACGGTTATACTTAAGTCCATAATGTGTAAATAGTGATTTGCCCCGACCGGTTCAAGTCCTATTTGCGTGACTTGAACCGTACCCAGCGGTTCAAGTCATGCAAATATGCGCTGTTTGCACTGTATTCGCGTAAACGTTTGGTTCATAACGTGCTATAAACAGACACCACGATAGCATTATGACATCATGTATGACGTCACCTCCGGTTGCAATCAACGCTCACAGAAAATTGGTAGTGCAGTGTGTGCACAAATGTCAAACTTTAATTTTGACAGATAGATGAGGAGATTTTTGTTGTTGTCCTTGGAATTTAATACTTAAAATCATCTTGTTCAAAATAGAATGCCTTGACATGCGATACTTCTAATGTGAATAATTGAAGTAAAGGTTATTTTGGGTTAATTGCGAAGAAGCAAATTGACAGCAGATGTTATAAGCGCGGCTGCTAATCGGTTCACATCGTTTGCGCGCAAACAGTGCATATTCTCGTTTTTCAGTTATGAACCGAGCGTTTGCAATGTATTTAGTGACAGCAGTGTTTTCGTGACTTAAACTGTAGTGTTAATCAAGCTATCAACTTTTGTGTGAAGGTCTCACTATTTAGATTACTTCGGTTATTAAAAAAATACAAATAAACCCTTGGTAGTTCAATGGGCTGGAGCATTTGGAATGCCTGTGAGTTTGAAATGACTTGTAGGTTGTCTAAATACTTTCGCTATAGTAGCTTTAGTGTTGTATATAGTTCATAGTATTTTGTTTAGAGTAGAGTGCACGGAACGATTTCCATACATACGTACTTTCGCCATATTTTAAATACCAAGGTTTCAAACTCGGTGAAATTTTGTACGCATATTGCTGAGCCTATAATATCTTTGGTTCTAATTTGCCAGTTTTTAGGTTTATTATTTTTTTTATCCCTAAATGTCAAAATAACAATTTTAGAAGCGCTCGTAGCGAAGTTTACTAGTCTCTTCTTAACCGATCAGCAAAGTTAAGCAACGTCGCCCGCGGTCATGAGTTGGATGGGTGACCGCTAGTGACATTACTACTTAAGCCGTCGGTCCCGGTTGTCGTCTTAGGATGGCAGTCGTTATAGCATGGTGGTAGGATATTTTGTGTGCCCGCTACCACCCTCAAGTAGAAAATCTGTCACCAAGCACCTAACGGTGTGTTCCGGCAGCTGTCCTTGAGAGCCAGTAATTTTAGATTAGCCTGAACAACATCTTCGACCACATCATCATTTACCATTAGGTGAGATAGTAGCCAAAGGTTATCCAAACCAAAGAATAAAAAAAAATAACAATTCCCATACAAAACGATTTCTAGATTATTTTTGAAAATACTTCATTTTACGGAAAACTGGCAAACCAGAAGCATAGATATTAGGCTCAAGGATATACATGCAAAGTTTCACCGAGTTCAAACCCTTAGTCTATAAAATATGACGAACCTAAGTTTGTATGGAAAGCGCTCCGTGAACTCTACTTATAATGAAGGCATACCGCCGGTAACAAAATATTACTAAAACAAATATCAAAATAATTTTCCGATACCCAACTTCTAATTCAACACAGCTCCATCTATATTCTATCCCTAGAGATATCTAGTTTGTAATTGGTCCACATCACGTACAAGGGTGACATGTTGAACCAAAGTCAGACAGTGGTGCCCCCTGGGTATAGGTAACTAATACTGTTCCGTCACTTTGTGACAAGTTACTGAATAACAGATAATGAGAATTCTACCTTATACGAACTAAAAGAGCTTCAGTAAGTACTGATAATATTCGTCTATTGGTACGGTACAAATCTGTCCTTTTTACACGACTGCCCAAAAAAGGAAAGTTATGTTTTCAGGGTTTATGAATGTATGTATGTTTGTGAGTTTCTTTATTCCACCATAACTTCAAACCACAATAACGTCAAAATGTCACGGGTACAAGACGTCATATCATGACGTCGAGAATACGTCGTATATCGACGTAAAGATAACGTCGTATCGCGTTTAAGTATACATAATTTTAATTAAACAGGACATTTTGACGTGTTTGGAGATTGGGCTAAGACGCCTACTAAATCAAATTTACGAAAACAAGAGACATGCATTAAAGGTATTGGCGTGAAGTTATTATAGCGTCAGATGCGAAACATCATTAAGACGTGTTAGATACGGATGTGACGTCTTGTACGTCAAATAAACGTAATTGAAATACGTCTTATTATGGATATGATATGACGTCATTGTTACAGCTGACATTATACGTCATTTAGACGTCTTAAATAGGGCTGTAACGTCTGACACGTCTATTAGACGTAGACATGAAAGGTTCCAATAAGGTCACTGACGTCACCTTCCTACCTGGGTTATTTTCATGTACCTATGTATAATATAATGTTAAAAATAATAAATGCAAAGTAAAATCTTACAAACTATTGTTTACTTTTTTAAAGTCATAGCGTTTTTTTTCCAGACCGTACCTAAGCGTCAGTGTGACGTAGTTGACGCCAGGTGCAAACTATAGATTGGTCTAGTTGTAGATTACGTATTTTTATTTAGTTTATTATATTTAGTTCAATAGTTTCAAGCAGTGAAGGCTCACTGGCACTGGCTATAGACTGCCACGCAGCAGGTCCATGGTTCGAATCCCGCCGCGGGCTTAAGCTTCACCGCATGGTGGAAGGGCATTTATGAATACCCGCCTGACTAGCGACCACCCGTCAAGTAGAATAACTGTCACAAAGTACTTAACGGTGTGTTCCGGCAGCTGTCCTTGAGAGCCAGTGATTCTAGGTTAAGCCTGTTAACACCTTCGACCACATCATCACTTACCATCTCATGAGATTGTGGTGAAAGGCTAGCCTATCAGCAATATAAAAAAAAGTGTGGCCTGGACATAAAATTAATAATAGTTTGATTAAATTTGAAAAATTAGACGGGGCCAATCACTAGTTGTAAAAGTAGTTTAGTAGTGACCACCCTCAAGTAGAAAATCTTTCGCCACGCACCTAACAGTGTGTTCCGGCAGCAGTCCTCGAGAGCCAGAAAAAAATACAGGCTAGTGAGACCTAACAACTGGACGTCTCAGTGTAATTCGTCGTTGACGAAATGCGTCTGTTATAGGCAGAGGTTAGTACACTTAACATCAGGTGGGCCTCGGGCTTGTTCCGTCACAATAAAATAAAAAAATTAAAAATAAAGTTTAAATATGTATAAGATTACCTTGTTCTATTCGATTATGGTAAATACCCCCTGGCCTGGAATGTAGTATACTCACCTACAAAGCTCTTATTTTGGACAATGTCACAAACCAAATACAGCACTAGAGCAATTCAAACTCGTAATTGAAGTGAAACGTCCTGAGGGACAAACAGCAGGTATTAACTTAGAATGGTTTTCTAGTTGAGAATATTCTTGAAATTTATTCAGTAGTAGCTTTTGGTAGCTTGTACTGTACACGGTGAAAACACTTTCAGGAGCTATTCCTCAAGGAGTAACTCCTAAATTGGAATAAAAAGTACCTACGCTTTGTACTTTATGTACGAAGTTTCTCACATTGTCTCTGCAGTGATTGCGCTGGTGAGTGGCAACAAGTGTTTGTTATACACACACATACACACACCGGTTCTCTTGTAAAATCTTAGCATATGTGTAATAAATTATTAGTTACTTTGAAGTGTTCGTAGCGTTATACAATACGAGCGTCGTAGCTCGTAGTTAACTTAACCGTTCTTAAATGATCAGCTAAGTTAAGCAAAGTCCGTGGCGGTTCTGACTTGGATGGGTGGCTGCTAGTGACATTACTACTGAGCGCATCCGTGCTTCGGAGGTCACGTCAAGCCGTCGGTCCCGGTTGTTGTCTTAGGATGACAGTCGTTATAAGTATGGTGGTAGTGCATTTTGCGAATGCCCACCTGGCTAGCCACCACCCTCCACCCAAATATAGAAAATCTGTCCCCAAGCTCGTAACGGTGTGTTCCGCCAGCTATTCTTGAGAGCCAGTAATTCTAGGTTAGCCTGAATAACATCTTCAACCAAATCATCACTTACCAGCAGGTGAGATAGAGGTACGCCTATAAAGTAGAAAAAAAAAACTACACATTTGATATTACACATGATATTAGTGTAATTTATCGTTACAGTTTTTGACGAGATCAACAGACTTCGGTCTCATTTCGAATCTCTGATCTACCAGTCTTGTAATGTTTGCAGTTTTTTTATATTTTCCGGTCTCGTTGTTCCCCGTTCTCTGAGCTTTTTAATTAAGTACGCATTCAGAGAGTAAATAATCAAAGCTGAAAGGATTCATTCTAGAGAGTGTTCAATGGTATAACATAATTTATTTCCGGCGTTCAGGTTTTATCATCGGACAAAAACAAGACGTACACAAAACAGCAATCTGTCTACGGAATAGGCGGAATCCTTTTAAACCGAGCGTTTTGGTTCTACTTTCGTTATAAGAAGAGTAAAGGAATGAGAGTTTAACTAACAAAAACGTTAAACAAAAACTCATAACTAGTAATATTCATGAAGTTCAGTGAAGCAGTGATGGCTCAGTGGCAATGGCTATGGACTGCCGCGCAGCAGGTCCATGGTTCGAAGGGGAAGCTCAAGCCCGCGGAGGGATCGCCCTCCGCGGGCTTGAGCTTCCCCGCATGGTGGAATGGCATTTTGTGAATGCCCGCCTGGCTAGCAACCACCCTCAAGTAGAAAATCTGTCGCCAAGCACCTAACGGTGTGTTCCGGCAGCAGTCCTTGAGAGCCAGTGAAATTACAGGCACATGAGACTTAACAACTATGTCTCAAGGTGACGGGCGCAGAGCAATTCGTGACTTGTGACGAAATGCATCTATTATAGGCAGAGGTTTGTCCGCTTTACATTAGGTGGGCCTCGAGCTTGTTCCGTCACAATAACATAAAAAAAAAATTTTCAAGTCCAGTGCGAACGATATGGTACCCTTTGGTTACACTCCAATCTTGATCGTGGTTATTATCCCAATATTGAGTGTGGCCATTACTGCCCAGCAGGGCCCGTAAAACTAGTGACCTGAATACGTATAACGTTTAATGAACTGGTTGACAGATGTTTAGACCATTCTTAAACAATTAGGGCAAACTCATCAAGAGGCGCGAGGACGAGCTTAGCGAGGAGAAGCATAGTAGGTCACTGGTAACTATAACAATGCAAGAGTCGAGTGAGCGAAGCGAGCGGGCTCCGCAGTAGCCAGTGAAGCACCAGAAAAAGTGACGCAAATCAGATAACTAGGCCATATAGGCAAGTATTTAAGAAACGCAAATTCAATGACTAGGCAAGTAGTTAAAAGTAATCGATGCAAAAAAATTGCCTAGCTGTTCGTGTGAATGGCTAGCCACTGCCGTGGCAGGCTCGCTTCGCTCGATCGGCTTGTGAATTGTTGCGGCAACCAGAAAAAATCTATTCAGTTCTGGATGCTAAGATTTAGTTCCGTAAGAACTTGGCCGCTTATTATATTTTTTTTTCTACTTTAGAGTTTTAAAGTTAAAAAAGTTAAAGAAAATATTAAAGTTAAAAGAAAATATTATGTAACAATTTTTAAATAAGTATGTATTATTATATTTTATTATAGGTAAACCAAATATTCACAGTTAGTGTATGGTCCAGGAATTATTCCAGCAGTAAACAATGTTAGTTCCGTGGAAGAAACCCTCGTCTGCTGGAACATCCCTTGGGACGGGCCGATAATTGTCACGTTTCGCGAAGCTGAATTATTATAACTATGTACTCACTCATGAGCGCTTATTATCACGCGATGACGAGGCTGTAAAGTTTGGTAAATACACAACCACTATCCAATTAAACTGGCCAGCATTATGTTTTGAAGCGCTCGTAGCGCAGTTTACTTAGCTGTTCTTAACCGATGAGCAAAGTTAAGCAACCTCGCCTGCGGTCATGAGTTGGATGGGTGATCACTAGTGACATTACTACTAAGTGCTTCCGTCCTTCGTAGGGCACGTTAAGCCGTCGGTCCCGGTTGTTATCTTAGGATGGCAGTCGTTATAGCATGGTGGTAGGGCATTTTGCGAATGCCCGCCTGGTTAGCTAACACCCTTAAGTAGAAAATATATCGCCAAGCACTTAACCGTGTGTTCCGGCAGCTGTCCTTGAGAGCCAGTAATTCTAGGTTAGCCTGAGCACTATCTTCGATCACATCATCACTTACCATCAGGTGAGATAGTGGTCAAAGACAAAAAATAAAAGTTAGATAAATCGTGCACTCACCAAACCACCAGCAAGAAGTCTTCCGTTTTCTAAATCCTCAATAACTTCAAGCGACTGCCCAACAAAACAAATTTTAGTTATTCTACGCAAATCAAAAACTCACACAACTTCTCCTATTTTATCAAAAGTTATTTTACGCGCCGCAATAACTTCGCGTCCAATCTCAAAAAAGTTAACATTGACGAAGAAGCTACTGCCAATTTTACAACTACCAGTGACAGCTAGGTGCCATGTTATTTTTCTTTATCTGCCGCTTGGAATCGGACACATTCACGTGCAACCATAGACGTAGGATTTTTTCGCTACGCTCAAAAGACCTACGAAGTGTGGGAGTGAAAAGCCTAAGCAGGTACAAACCGTCACGAGAGAAAAAGAGATAGCGAAACAAGAAGTCGGTATGTCAATTTTTACGCGAGTAAGAGGCCATAGCGTCCCGGCTTATTCCAAGTCGGCGCGAATTTTGTGTATTTATTCCAAAAAGGTTACGATTAAAATATATAATATTTATTCTGGAAGAATGGCATCTTGTTCAGTGAGTGAATGTGAGGTTATAAGACGTAATAACCCGAATAAATACACGTTTCACAGGTAATTTATGTTTATTTTTACTGCCTCTTTGATAATCATTATTTCGTAATTTTGTTATAAAATGAGTTATAAGAACTATGGAAATATTAGGTAATAGGTTAATCTTCATACTTATCATCAAATTACATTGCTAAATGAAGATATGGTTGGTATTTTGCGAAAAATTACAAAACATTTATTTACGATAGGGCTTGACAAAGTTCTGACGTCACAAGTATCGATAAAGTCGATAGTTCGTGTCTGACCTGCCGGTTTGACCTGGCTGCTCGTGTACATATTTCAACCTCAACAATAACCGGTAGTTAGTGTGATCATAAATTAATTTAAAAAAATAATATAATTATATAATAATTAACGAGAAGTTGACAGATCAGTTGTGGCTTATTGCGTGCTTATGAAGGGAGTCAATATTTTCACAAGATATATTATTCAAAATTTATTATGATTGTTTCTGAGAAAAGTTCGCCCGAACACTCAATCAATAATTGAAAATATATCTTACTTCTGTCATAAAATATTGGTATCCTTATACAAATGGCTTTTTTACAAAGTGCAATTTAAAATAACTATATGCACGCATACATTATTATAACATTATGATATGCATGCATATAATAATGTTTGTGTTCTTACAGATTTCAAACAAATTTTTATTATGTGATAAATGGTTTCCGATTAGAGATAGAGACAGCTAAACTCCAAATAAAAAATCTATAATAATCGCTGCATTGCCGCGCTGGATTGCTATGGCCATCCTGACACAAAATATTTTTTTTATTTCCTTCCAGATCAAACTGAAGAGAATAATCAATTGAAAATAAGGCGGCCCTGTTCTTACGTAAATATAGATATATCACCATTGTTAGCCATTACCTGGTCCTTCAAATCAAGTACTATCTCCGGGGAAAAAATACTTACTAGCAAATGTTTTAAATTATGACAAAAGTAACAGAAAAATAAGCTAAATAAGCTATAAGAAGTTTAAAAACTGAAACAAAAATACTGATTAAACGGCTTTTAGACTTAAAAGTAGACGTTAAAGAATGATATAATAGGCCAGGTAATAAAGATCATCGAAATGATGTACACATCGTCATTTCTACAGCCCAAGGAGCTATGTTAGCAGCAAGGAGTTTTGTAAGGGACAAATTCAACCTTTGCTTACCATATGTGAATACTTTATAGTATTTGATAAACCGAACCAAGATCCGGCTGCAAATTAGTGCACTCATCGCTTTCGCTAAAAACCAATATACCAATGTACAATATACTGATTACAGGACCTGTATATTGCAGCTTAATGATTTTGTTAATAGTAATCTTCACTTTCTCAACTAAGTAGTTATGGTAATGTTGTCTTAGGTTTTCGCGATTATTACACATAGTAATTAAACAACTTTAAACGGTTTAAATCGCGTATACAAGTCAAGTCACCCCGTGACCACGATCACTGCAAAGTGTTTGAAACGTCGGGACAAAAATAATGATAAATATACGCGATTTAAACCGTTTAAAGTTGTTTAATTACTATAGCTATGGTAAGTTTTATTTTCATCTTGCTATGATGAGAGTTATAGTAGTTCTACTTTTAAAAGTGCTGTACAAATTTTGACCTAAAATAAATGCATTTGACTTCAACTTTGAATGAGTTTTATTTTTAACAGATTCAAAAAAAGGAGGAGGTTCTCAATAGGGTTATATTCATGTTTGGAAATTTGGTTTGATTTTCATGAAAAAATCTTATTTTGTTTGAAAGCATATACTTTTAGATTCATTCCATTGAAATTTCATCTTAATCAGTAAGTAGTTTGGTTTTAAAATCATAATAACTGGAAAAATAAGTTAGGTACCCAAGTGAAATTTGCATATTTTGCATTTCTGTGATTTCTGTCGTTACAATAGTCTCAATGAACTATATAGGTCATAATATCAAACTAATGTGTCCTATGATTCAACCCGTAAATCTGTCGATAATATTACGCCCGAGTCATGACAACACTATGTCACTCACACATTTACATTTCTTTTTTTGTAACACCTTTCATTCATCACTGTTGGTCTTGTACATCCTAAGCCTATGCGTGCAACGCTACCGAACAGTTAGTTTGACACTTGGATGTATTATCGTTAAGAACAATGTAATTGAAATTATTCTACTCTTTGTATTAATTATATTTATATTTGCTTGCAAAATGAAATAAAAAAAAAATCCCCAAGCCGCCTGCCAAGCGTGGGGATTACGGCAAATACCTCTTAAGAGACCGGCTGTGTTTAGCAGTGGATGGTGATGATGATGATTCCCAAAAACAAATTTTTGACAAAATTTCAGCTGCATTTCTATTAATTTAACAGACACATCCCTTTAAACCCATGCGCATCGTAGATAATTATAACAATGGAAATCGAATATGTCGTTCGCTGCGAATGTTATAAGAAGTGAATGTTTTTTTTATGCTTTATAGTTTAGCCTTTGACCACTATCTCACCTGATGGTGAGTGATGATGTGGTCGAAGATGTTGTACAGGCTAACCTAGATGTACTGGCTGTCAAGGACTGCCAGAACACACCTTTAGGTGCTTGGCGACAGATTTTCTACTTGAGGGTTGTAGCTAGCCAGGCGGGCATTCGCAAAAAGCCCTACCACCATGCTGTAACGACTGCCATACAAAGACAACAACCGGGACCGACGGCTTAACGTGCCCTCCGAAGCACGTGCACGCTCAGTAGTAATGTCACTAGCGGTCACCCATCCAACTCATGACCGCGGGTGACGTTGCTTAACTTTGCTGATTGGTTAAGAACAGTTAAGTTAACTTCGCTAAGAGCGCTTCAAAAATAACGAACAGTATGCTAATTATTCAGGCAGAACAAACTCTTTATTCTGAGACTTAGTAAAGCGTCTCATGTATGTGTACGGAACACTAATAGGTAGTAGTTACATAGTAAATAAGATTTCTAATAATAACAAAAAAAATTAAAATATTTTGAAATTTTTATGAAAACATCCAATTAATATTTTAATAAAACACTTAAAAAATACAAAAATATCTAGTGACAATTTCGCCTAATTTTGAAACGCGTCGAAAATTGTTCCGGTTTGGCTGCGTGGCGTTTGTGACGTCACGTCGGCTTAGCAGGAAAATTAGGCGGAATTGTCACTAGATATATTTTTGTATTTTTTATTTTTTTTATTAAAACATTAATTTGATCTTTTCATAAAATGTTTGTTATTATTAAATATGGATTTCCGCAAAGTAACGCCTGAATCTATTTATTTATTAAATATAATTTCTGCTATAGGCTTAGCTATAGTGGGATCAAACGCACTACTCGTATGTCATGCACGATAAAACAATAATGTACATACGTACCTACAATCACAGGTATACAATGTATAATGTTTGTGCGTGTCAAAATAACATTTAATACAGTTTAAAAGGAAGTGAAACTAAATTAGAATGTAGAAACGAGGGGCTGTGTTGTGCGAAATTAACTTTTTGAAGAAATTATCATGTTTGGCGTGTTTCAACACCGTACAGCGCGAGGCGAAAAAATGGGACATTAAATCGTCAAAATTATACCGTGTTTTTTTGTATGTTCAACTATTTCTTCTGCTTTATGTGCATATCCCAAGTTACGTGTGGTCGGCAAAATATTAATTTATCTCCCACTCTGTTCTGTTGCCCGTCATCTCACTACACACACCTTTCACGCACAAATACAGCGTCCATGCATAATTTCTTTGGCCTTTTTAGGGTTCCGTAGTACCTACAAGGAACCCTTATAGTTTCGTCATGTCCGTCTGTCTGTCCGTCTGTCCGAGGTTTTGCTAAGAGACCGTTTGTACTAGAAAGCTGCAATTTTGTACGGGTATGTAAACATACCACGCCGACAAAATGGTAAAATAAAATTTTGAAAAAAAATTTTTTTTAGGGTAGCTCCCATACAAGTGATGTGGTTATGAATTTTTTTTTCGTCGTCTATCCCATCGAGTGGGGTATCATTGAATAGGTATTTTGAAATGATTTAGGGGTTGCTAATACCATTTTACGATTTTATGCTTCATTTATGAAATATTCAACTTTAAAGTGCAAATTTTTGTTCCAGAAGGGCGTCCCCCCCATCTAAAACCTAAACTGCTGGCTTGAAAAATCTGAAAAAATTCACGATGATAGTGCAGTTCATAAACTTTCAAAGAAAATTATAGCGATTAAGATAACTTTATTACTTTAGCAGTAATAGTCGTTGAACTTGGGTGTTAGATAATTTTGTACCAAATACAAAATTCTTAGAATAAATCCTTTAAAGTTACTAAGATGAAGTAGTGGAAGGACTTTAGAATCGATATACATACTTATGTACTATAGGAAGGGGTGGAGGGGGAAGAGGGGGGTTGTAGCATCCCCCCGGGGGGGTTGGGGATTACGGAAACTATTAATTTTTAATAACAATAATATTAAAAAAATATGTGTATCTACATACATTGGAAGGGCTTTAGGTATGGTACGAGTATATGTATATATTTTGTGCAACGGGGAGGGGGAGTGAGGGCGGAATATTCCCCATTGATGGGAGGGGGGGTTACAGAAACCTATAGTTTTTTTAAATACTAACGAAATTTCCCAAAATAAGCTTCTTCTTCATGAAAATAATTAATCCTCTCCCTCTCCGCGTCTCCGGCCTTTAAAAAACACTGTAGGGGTAGAGCAGACAAGACTGCTACAAAGATGGGGGCTCCAAAAACAGCAAGTGACCCATTAGATATTAGTAACATTTTCTCGAATCACTTCCAATCAGTATTTGAACCCTCAACTGTTACCGACGGTTATAATGCAGATAATACATTTTATATTTCTGAAGATTATGCACGTGAACCACAAGCCAGATTTAACTATCAGTGATGTTTGTTTTACTATAATCAAATGTTTATCAAATCGGAACTACATAGGCTCGATCCAACTAAGGGCGCTGGAGTTAATAATGTTTCACCATAAGTTCTTAAATACACCGCTGACACCATTTGTTTTCCAGTCCAGCATATATTCAACCTAAGGATTATTAAAAGTTGTAGCAAACTATCGCCCAATCTCAATGTTGCCCGCCTAATCGAAGCTTTACTGAAATATTTAAAACGTAGAAAATAACAAACAAACAAACTTTATTGTTTGTTATTTGTGTTTACTAAAAAATATTTTAAGTTTTTTAAATTCTATAACTTGCCGATGACCTGAAAATGTATCATTCTATAAATACTTATCAAGAACACTTAAAATTCCAAAAGGATCTGGGCAGATTTTTAGTGTATTTTATTAAATATAATTTTACTCCTAAGACGAAAAACAAATAATTTAATACAAATACAAATTAATTTTAATCTTCCTTACTGTGATACATTTATGATGAGTCTATGACTCTAAAACTAGGCTGGTGGCCTGTATCTCAAGAGCCAGGTTCTTCCTGGTTTTAGAGAATCTGTAACACATCTATATATTTTCTTTTATATATACTATTCAGTAACAATTCAAAATTGAACCAATACATTGAAACATAAATACATATAGGAAAAATATTTAACGAAATGTTTTTATTCGAAATTAACGTCATTTTGTATATTTTTAATAATTAATATTTACGTGTAGTAATTATTCTGTGGTGTAGTATTGGTGTATGAGTTTAAGTGAATGTTTGTAAGGAATTTGAAAGGTGTATGTGTCGGTGCGTGTTTCTGTATGTTTGAGTATACGTGCATGTGAAGGTACGAATATGTGACTTGTAATGTGTAATTTTACATATGTGTTATGGGATTCTTACTTTGATGAATTTCAAGTCATAACGGATTAAGTAATAATATTAGATAGTAAATTAGTCGTTCTTGTAAATATTCAATATATAATAATAACACGTGGTTTAAAGATATTTAATTTTGTCATAAGGTCATCTAGTAACTTCAATAACGAATTAACGTATTTATTGCATAATATTAAACCATTATGAAGAGCTGCTAAATAAATATAAATTATTGCAATTAACTCTAGAAAAAAAAAAAAAAAATTTATCAGTGCGCTTGGTCGATGCGACGCGTGATCAAAATGCTGGCACCTATTTGGCTCAAAGAATAAGCATTGCAATTCAACGGGGCAATGCTGCCAGCATGCTGGGCACGCTGCCAACTGATAGCGGGCTAGAGCATTTGGACTCCCTATGAGTCCAAATGCTTTTACTGTAGTAGCTGTAGTATTGTAGTAGCTGTAGTGTTGTATATAGTTTGTAGTATTTGTTTAATAAAGGCAGACCGCCAGAAAAAAAAACTCTAGAAGGCAACAATTAGATATAATGCTTCTGTATGACCTATATCATAAGTCATAACAGATATGACTGTACAGAGTTGATCGATTCTTCAGTACGAGTATAAGGTACTTTTAAGACCTCATCCTCGCCGTCTCATAATTATTATTATAAATAAGAATAATTTTTCATTAGGAAAATATTGTGACTCTGTTTGTTGGTTCTTGAATATATAATATATAAATATATATATATATATATATATATATGCACAGTCCTTCAGTGTCGTTATATAGTTTACACTATATATAGATGTATATATATATATACAGTGTAAACTCAAGGGACTGTGCATTTTATGGCGTTATAGAGAGGTGTCGTGAAATGGAGAGAAGAAAAATGTTTGTGAGGAACTAAGAAACGTATATTCCAACTTAATAGTCACGGTCAACAACAGTCTACACGTGCAAGCAATCACAATTTATAAACAAAAGAACAAATTGCTTAGAAAGTTATAGGTAGAGAGATTAAAAGAAAAAGAACAACAGAACTATTCTATATTATTATAACGGGCTACTACGGAACCCTACATTACGCGTGGCCCGACACGCGCTTGACCGCTTTTTTATATTAATGATTATTAATAATGTAAGCAAAGAGACCTCACATCCTCACAACCTATAACAAAAAGCAATAAATGATATATATGAAAAATAAATACAATATGGACATTTTAATACAAAACAGAACGTCATTAAATTGTTATATTATTATCAATAGACTAAAAAAAGTATTGATTTACTACTACCTAGTAAGGAATTGTTTAATATTATAAAATGATTATTTAAATTTTGCATATAATTCATGTAAAGGCACAGAGTTATAAAGTATAGGTATATAACTAATATTTGCACATCTTCATACTGTACTGTATCAGCCGGATAGTCCACTGCTGCACACAGCCTCCCCTAATAAAAGGGGTTTGCCATAATCAGTGCCAGTGAAAGATATCAGTTCCTGAGAAAGTGCTGCTGCCCATCTTCTGGTGTATTATCCCTTAGTCGCCTCGTCCTCACGGGCACATCTGCATGCAGGCTGAATAAAATCATTATTACTAGACCATACAACTGTATTATTGTATTCTTGCAAATAAAATATTGATTGATTTAATTGGCATTTATTTGATTACACTCAACAAATGTATAGTCCCACCAAGTTATGTGTTCAGGCGGCAAAAAAAAGAACTACAACATTCCTTCAAATTTTGACAGTTCGTAGTTGATTTCCTTGACCAGTAGCGCCCTCAAAAACTGCACAGTTAAGTTGGTGGTACTATAATAGCTTTCTCGGCGGCGCTTGGTGGTGGGACAACCTTAGTGATGTGCTATGTTTCTTGACACGCAGTGTACATGTTCTGATGTTATTTCGAGTTTTAACGTTTTGTTGTTAAGGCAATACGTGTGCTTACCTAATTAACCTAAGTCGAATGTAATTAAAACAAATGTGTTTTAGAGAGTGTAAAAATAAACACAGGTAATGTACCAAAGTTCATTACATAGAAATAGCTGTGTAGGCGACATGTGCTTTATTTGAAGAATACATTTTTTTTTATGTAGCTATACTTATCTTTGATAGTTGTTTTGTGAAAAAATATGCTATTGTGCCGGAACAAGCTCGAGGCCCACCTGATGTTAAGTGGACTAACCTCTGCCTATAACAGTTGCAATTCATGACAACTCACGAATTGCACTGCGCCCGTCACATTGAGACATAGTTGTTAAGTCACATTGTGCCTGTAATTTCACTGGCTCTCAAGTACTAGCGTGCTTGGCGACAGACTTTCTACTTGAGGGTGGTCGCTAGCCAGGCGGGCATTCGCAAAATGCCCTTCCACCATGCGGTAAAGCTCAAGCTCTGGGCGGGATTCGAACCATGGACCTGCTGCGCGGCAGTCCATAGCCAATGCCACTGAGCCATCACTGCTTCAAAACATTACATATTATATGATATTGACAGAATATGTGCTGCGGTTTCTTTGCAATGATTTCAACTTATTTAACACCTCAAAACGCTTTTCTTAGGCAAATACTTAAATGCTTTATAAGTACATTTTCTATTAAGAGCTTGGTATTACATTCAAATCCCATTAGGACACGCCTTCTATTTCAACAACTTTAAACTCAAAATTCCAATACAGAAACGCCAGACGTTGAATTTACATGTTTTTTAATGTTATTGTGACGGAACAAGCTCGAGGCCCATCTGATGTTACGTGGACTAACCTCTGCCTATAACAAATGCATTTCGTCAACGACGAATTGCACTGTGCCTGTCACACTGAGATGTACAGTTGTTAGGTCTCATGTGCCAGTAATTTTACTGGTTCTTAAGGACTGCTGCCGGAACACACTGTAAGGTGCTTGGTGGCAGATTTTCTACTCGAGGGTGGTCGCTAGCTAGGCAAAAATTACTAAACATTTGAACATACAATTGCTGATATTCTCTGATTGCCTCTAACACCACATGATAAAAAGGACCAGAAGGATCACTACACAAAGCCATTCCAATAAATAAGCGACTCTAGCTACGTAGCGATAAAGTGCACTTCAGCTCGCAAAGCACGGAGTACCTAATATTTATATTCACCTACAAGTTGTCTCTCTTTCTATCGCATGTGTACGCATAGCTCTGATCTCTTCTGACGCGGCACGCACTGTACAATAATCCCGTCCGGACGGGTACGCCGATGTACCTGTAGCTTTGTATATAAAGTGAGGAGTGAGCCAGGTCTACTAATACATAATTTCACTGTTCAATAATTGTCCTTAATCTTAATTCCTATATATAAATTGAGAAGAAACAATCAGCTCTTTAACTGTTGGGGGATTTGGGGGTAGTAGGTAAGTCTACTATCTCACAAAGACACTGTCTCTTAATATTTAAATGCCTATTTCACCAAACTATAGAATAAAAATATAAGATTAATTACATTAATCTCTGTAACCAACTGAATATGATAGACCTTTGTCACCATAGACGTCTAATGATCCTGCAGTATTTTAAATTTGCCGAACTTGAAATTTGACATCTGGCAGACGACTTTAGCAAAGGAAAAAGTCATAAACAAGATTCAAAAATTATACCGTCGGATTTGGCGGTATAGCTCCATACACTGAAAACAAATATGGCCGCTTTGCTACAGCTGATAGGCCATAACATTTTAATGTCAACGCTGCTGTCACATGTTACAAAAGTCTACACCAAAGAGTTTCTGCAGCGACAGAAATCTATCAAATTTAAAATCTGCTACTAGGTTTGTGCTGTAATAGCAAAAACCAACCATATTTGAATGGTTTATAGTATAAAGTTATCCCCGTGTAAATTAAACCTTAAATTGGTGAAATCAAGCCTATGATGACTACCGATTTCGTCTTTTGTTGATATATCACTACGTTCAGATAATAATAAAGCTTTAGGTTTCCAAAGATCATATAAATTAATAAAAACAAAATCGTAAGATAAATTAAATTTACCAAAGAAGTTTGGAGCCATGAAGTGCTCGAGGCATGGCTTGCTTAGACAACGTTCCCTGCAGTCGAGACATGGATGGGTGACCGTTAGTGGCATTACTACTGAGCGTGCATGTGGCTACCACCCTCTGTCGCTCGTGTGTTCCGGTAACTTGCCTTGGGAGCCGATAGTTCTAGGTTAGTATGAACAAAATCTTATAGCAAATCATCACTTAACATCAGGTGAGCTAGTGGTGAAAGGCTTGCTTATTAGCAATATAAAAAGTGTCCAAGCTTATCAAATTCTTTTGTACGGGGAATAAAAAAAGTTATTTTAACCCTCAAAGTTAAGAAAGGTTAAAACGAGTAATTAAAACTACTAAACCGATTTTGATAAAATCTCCAATGGTTAATTTATAACATAATAATCCTTTTAAACAAAAAAATATTTAAAAAAGACAACCAAATTGAATGCGAAATTATTTTGACTTCAAACTTCACTTAAAACTAAACTCACAAAAAAACTAGAAAAAACAAATCTTTCCGCTTTATAAAGGTTCAAAGAAATTTATTCTCAAAAAGACTACATAGTCCCTTACATGAGAACAAGAACAAAGCATATTTTTTAATATCGTTCGTTAATTATAATACAAAGTACTCATTTAACGTACAAAAATGTAGGTAGGCTTTATATCAACGCCTTGTTTATAAGATATCATTGTTACCGATGACGTGTTGAGCTAGTTGCGATTTAAATACGTTAAATGAGCTTATTTTTTTTATGTTTGACGGTAGTTTATTAAACTTATTGAATTAAGAACAACTAAAACTGTAATTGTAGTATTATATAGGCCTGATAATGATATAGCATTGTTTTTTGATATTTTCACAAGGCTTTTACAGAATATCTGCCGGGAAGGAAAGAAAATGATCATAGCAGGTGACTTCAATATTAATGTTTTAAAGCCTGGTAAAAATGTCACGAAACTGTGTAACATACTCAAAAATTTTAATTGTAAGTTCTTGATTAATTCACCTACTCGTACTAAGGGTGCAAGTTCTACTTGTTTAGATAACTTCATTGTAAATTTTGATCAACATAAGAGCTACGTTTTGGTTAAAAAACTATCAGATCACAATGTAATAAAATTAGTCATAGAAAGTGATACAAATGTAAAAAAAACAAATTGTAATTTCAGGAGAGTCATGTCCAGAAATAATTTTCACTATTTTCATTATTTAATGAACATTGAATATATTACTCTAAAATCTCAAATATCAGAATGTGACGATCCAAATGTTCAAATGAGAATTTTATCAGACGCTATTGTATATCTATTTAATATAGTTTTTCCGAAAGTCAAACGTAGTATGGTCAAATCATGTAAGAAATGGACAACTAAAGGCATCGAAGTCTCGAAAGCAAATTTAGCTAAATTAGAAATATTACAAGATTACCAACCATGCGAACAACAGAAGACTAGAATTAAGGTATATAAAAAAAATCTGAGAAAGACTATGTCAGCAGCAAAGAAACTACAATATTCCCATAGAATTAAATCTTCGCACAATAAGATAAGAGAAACATGGAAAATAGTAGGAGAGCAAGTTAGAAAAGGTAAAAAACAAGGCTCTAGGCATAAAATACACCATATACATAATAATGCAGATAAATATGTAAATGACCCTAAGACTATAGCTGATTTATTCAATAGGTTTTTTCTAAACATTGCACATACTTTGACAAGTAGGGTTGATATAAACGCTCAAGATTGCATGTTCTATTTAAATAATATAAACAAACCATTGACATTAATTAAATTTGACGAAGTTGATTATAATGAATTACGTAATACAATCATAAAAATGAAATCAAAATTAACAGGAGATATTTATGATATGAATACTAAAACGATGAAACTATTATTATTGCAAAATGATCAAATGATGGAGTTAATTCATCTCGTTATTAATAGATGCATCGAAAAAGGAGTATTTCCTGACGATCTTAAAAAAGCGAAAATTTTACCGTTGTACAAAAAAGGTGAAACATCGGAAATAAGTAACTATAGACCTATCAGTATACTACCAACTTTATCTAAATTACTAGAGAATATTATCAAAAACAGAATAGTGAAGTACTTGGAACAAAATTGTATCTTTTCACCAGCTCAGTTTGGCTTCCGCAAAGGACGATCTACAGAAATGGCCATCAGGAAGGTAGTATATTTTATTCTGCAGTCTCTGGATGAGTCGCATAAATGCGCTAGCATCTATTGCGACTTATCCAAAGCATTTGACTGTCTCCGACACGACGTCCTTTTATTAAAATTAGAATATTATGGCTTTCATGGCGTAGAACTAAAAATGATGAAATCGTACTTAACTGATCGGTCTCAGGTGGTTTTTGTCAATAACAACTGTTCTAAAATAGGCAAAATCAAAATAGGGGTGCCCCAAGGTTCAATTTTGGGTCCCATTTTGTTTTTAATTTATATCAATGACTTAGCTAAATGTTTGCCGGATTGGGCATTTGTTAGTTTATTTGCCGATGATACACACGTTGGAATTAAAGATAAAAATAAAATTGACTTAGAACATAAAACAGAACTCGTTACAGGCATCTTACAAAAAGTGGTTTGAAGCCAACGGCATAATATTAAATGCTGATAAAAGTATAATTATGCAATATCAATCAAGAAAAGGTGTAGAGCGTAACGTCTTAGTAAAGGATAATAAATTTTTGGGGTATACCATAGATCATACTATTAATCACTCTGCTCATATAAACACGCTCTGTAAAAAACTTTCTAGTGCCAACTACGCGTTGTTGAAACTAAAACCAATAATAAATAAAAAAGCACTAATAACTGTTTACTATGCTTATGTACATTCTTTAATTAGTTACGCTATTACGGTGTGGGGCAATGCTGCTGACATAAAGAAAATTTTGAAATGCCAAAAGAGATCAATCAGAATTATAAATGGTTTACGAAAGCGAATTTCTGCAAAATCACATTTTGCAGAAAATAAGATCATGACAGTTATATCTTTATATATATTCAAAAGCCTCATAGAAATACATAATGAAAAAGATAATTACGCTCAAGTTATGGACTATACGCACTATAACTTACGTAATAAAGAAAAACTTCATCAGCCCAAGATAAGACTGGTAAAAGTGAAAAAGCAAGGCATTTATAATAAAATAATGATGTACAATAAACTGCCTTTAAATATTACAAAACTAAATACAATTATGTTTAAACGTAAAATAAAACATTTTTTTCTGTCTAATCCATTTTACTGTTTGAACGAATTTCTGACGATGCGACTAACTGAATCCATGTTTTATAATGACAATTTTGAATAATATTTAAATTGGTGATGAATTATTGGAACTACATACGACCTTATTATATACCTTCATTCTACTTTAATATTTGTATTATATACTCCTAAATGTGATAAGTTAATGTACTTGCATATTCCTAGCAGGATAGTTATTAAGTAGTTGGTAAAAGTATTTATGATGTTCTTAATAATGTAATTTGACTTGCCTTGTATAACATCCAAAGTTATATGGTGAATAAATATTTCTATTTCTATTTCTATTTCTATAAACAGTTGTGCACCTTCGTACGTAATCATTTTTCTCCCGTAATTTGTTCTTATCTTGGGTAGCACTAGAAAACTTGCTCGGCGAGTGAATCGTTTTGTTGTCTGTTTCAACATAGCAAAGGATAAATTAGTATGGATAGAGCTTTTCAATATTTTTCTGACAAGTATGCATGTGTTAAAAATATATAATTGTTTAATATTCATTATTTTAGTTTCGTTTTAAATTTTAGAAGTAGGTGTTAAGTAATGGTAGTGGAATAGGGTTTTTATGACATTATTTTGTAGAATTTGTAGATTAGCTAGTTTTGTTTTGCAAGCACTGCCCCAAATTTCAATTAGGTAAAGTAGATGAGGTTTGACAAGGGAGTTATAGATAGTGTAGCGGATTTGACGTGGGATACAACGGACGATGCGTCGAAGGGCTCCAGTAAGAGACGAAAGTTTGGTCTTTAAGCAGTCAATCTGCGCATTCCACGTCAATTGGCTGTCTAATTTAAGTCCAAGATACGTTTCGCAATTTTTTTCCTGCAAGACAATATTATTGATTTTTAAGGGATCATGATAAGGAATTAATTTATTTTTGGCCTTAAAAATTACATAGCAAGTTTTTGACGTATTTATTGTGAGAAGGTTATATTGGAACCAAGAAAATAGGACACTCAAGTCTTCTTGTGCCTTACGCATTATATCCTGAATAGACGCCCCGAAGTAAAATAAACATGTGTCATCTGCATACAGCGATATATTGCCATGCAATCCTAGTTCATGTATATTGTTTATATAAATTAGAAAAAGCAGCGGACCCATAATAGAGCCTTGAGGAACGCCGCAAGAAACGGAGCATTTTGCACTTGCTATGCCACTATTATCCATTTTAACGACTTGTGACCTATTCGTTAGGTATGATTCGAACATTTTTAGTGCGCTACCCTCGATACCGATACATTTTAGTTTTTCAACTAATAGGCTGTGGCTGACGGTGTCAAAAGCTTTTTTTAGGTCAATAAATATGCCCAGAACTATATTTTTGTTGTCTATGTTAGATTTTATTTTTGTCACAAGATCAATCGTTGCAGCAAGAGTATTGCTTTTAGGTCGAAAACCATATTGACGATCAGAGATAAGATTGATGTTTCCAATCGTGTATGTATAATTTTTTCAAAAATTTTAGATAAAGTAGGTAAGATTGAAATCGGCCTATAGTTACCAGAATCAGTCTTAAGACCTGATTTAAAAATGGGCGTGACCTTGGCTATTTTTAAGGTATCGGGAAAAACCCCCTTCAGTGTCGTTTCGATAGCCGGCTAGAGGAGTCGCATACAGCGACTTCTCGATGTTTGACCCAGTTTTTGTACACGTGTTGAAATTATTGCGAAATGGCGCAATCAAAACGTTCGGACACTATCATCGTTCATGAAGCACTTGCTTTCATCCAGCAAAAACTGGATGTGATGGATGAAGTTAGCCTGGAGCAGATCTGTTCATCCCATTTTACGGAGGCTCAGATTCTAGAAGCCAAAAAAATACTTGCCGACTCTGCTGTGACCAATGTTCGTTTCACAGTACGACAAGGGGACGGCCGAAGAAAAAGGGATCTTTACGACATTTTCCGAGTTTTTAAGGAAACTGACGAAGATAATCTGCCCACCTACGTAATAAAGGACCTCAATGTGATTCCAAGCATCACTTTTGACCACATTGATGCCAGTGCGCTCCTGAAGGACATCCTTATATTGAAGTCAAGTATTATGGAAATTCGCACTAAGCTGGACATTTCAGAGCAGACAGTTGACCAGTTGAAAAAGGAAATATGTGATCTGCGTAGTAAAACGTTTTCACAATCGCCTAGTCTGCAAAACATTAACCTACATCGAGGCGGCACTCGACAACAAATATCGCCACTCTGCAGTTCAGCGACAATATCGCCTACTGAGTCACCACGGGCTCAAACCGACGTAACTCGACCTGCAGCTGACGTCACGCCATCGTCACAGCCTATGACGTCCACTCCGACTGCAACTGTACGACCACCTATAGCACGGCATCAGAAGCAGTCATACGCACAAGTTTCTAAAACGTGTCAAACTGGTATGAAAACACAGAAACAGATTGTGGATGTACAGCGTGCTGTACCCTGTGCGGTTCAGGATGACAATGGGTTCACCCTTGTGAAAAAGAAGAGCCGTCAACCTCGGCAGAACCGCAATCATCGCGGCACAGCTATTGCTATGACCTTTACACTACGGGTCGTAGCACCGACCGTTAAAATATACCTTTCTCGACTGGACAAGGAGACAAAAGGAGAAGATATCCTTCGTTACGTCCGGGAGAGACTGAAGGGCCGGTGTGAGGAGCAAATCTCACTGAATTTGATGCGGTTGGAGCAGATTAGGGCCACGGACTTTAAGTCTTATACCCTTCAGATCCCAGCAGCTCAATCTAAGATGTTCCTGACACCGGACTTTTGGCCTGCAGGGGTGGTATACCGCTTGTACAGGGAGAGGAAGCAGAGACAACCTGTTATGTAGTGTCACGGAATTATTTAAATTTGTTTTATATATATATTTTAGATTAAGATATTTATGTTCTATGGGTCCGTACATTTATAAATTTATTTATGGTGCCTGTTACCTGAATTAAAGATTTATTTATTTATTTATTATTATTATTTAAAAGTAATTTGTTAAAGCATCTGTTTAAGTTGTTAACGATTAAATTTTTAATACATTTAATGGCCTTTGTACTAATTCCATCTAGGCCTATACTTGAATTTGAGTCAAGATCGGAAATGATTTTAGAGATTTCATCAATGCTACATGGTTCAAGTGTTGATAGTTTGGAACTAATTATTGGACGAGGTAGGGCTAACTCAAAATTTTCGTGGTAATGTTTTGGTATTTCGTTTGCTAAGAGGGTACCTATTGTAGTAAAATATTTGTTAAATTCTTCACATATTTCTTTTGCGTTCGTTATAAGCTTACTATCGACAACAAGTTTTGAAGGAGCACAACTGTTTTTGCATTTATTATTGGCTAAATTATTCACTAGGTTCCACATCTTTTTTGGTTTGTTAGTAAACTGTATAAATTCATTATAATAATAACTGTCTTTGGTATCCTGTAATAGTTTGGCTACGTTGTCTTTTTTTGATTTGTAGCATTCTGCCAAATGTTCGTTTTTCGGATCCATCCTCAATTCATGCAGTAGATGATTTCTTTGATTTATTCCAGAAATAATATTTTTATCAATCCAGTCTTTTTGGGGCAGGTTAAGTATCTTAGTTTTTAGTATTTTACTTTGATTTATGGAATCGATTATTGATTTTTCAAGAGTAGCATAGTCATCGTCTATTTCACTGATGCCATTTTCTTCTATATTTTTTTTCAGTTTTGTATAGTCTATCGCTTCATATCTGTCATAAACTCTTCTGGGTGGCTTATATTTTTTTAACTCCACAATAATTTGTTTATGATCGGACATAGCAGATTCGATTAATGCCATGTGGAAGTGACTGTTTTTGACATTGGTACTAACGTGATCCAAAATAGATTTTCGTGTAGTCGAGTCTCTAGTACAATACTTTTTGCTAATTTTGTTTAGTATCGTAAATCCAGCTTCATTTATAAGTTCTTTATACTGTTTTGTTTTTTTGTCCTTTGCTAGTAAATCTATGTTAAAGTCTCCGAAAACTATTGCTCTATTTCTTTCATTTAATTGTGTGTCTAAAGTTTCGAGGAAGTTTTTAAAATTTGTGTCTCCTGGATTATATACAACTCCAACTTCCAATGACATTTTTTCGAGTTTTATCCATAGATAATTGTTCCCGTCTTTGTAAATAGAGTCAGATAAGGTGTGTTTCAGGTTGTTGTGTACATATATAGAGACTCCTCCACCACGTGCATCTGTTCTATAATTAAAATAATGGCAGTAGTTCGGTAATTGCAGTTCTAATGCTTGTGTTTCATTTGCAATCCAGGTTTCTGTTATCAATATTATGTGAATTAGGGTTGGTATTGATTTCAGTAAACATTTTAATTCATCAAATTTTCCTTTTTTACATAAACTCCGAGCATTTAAGTAGAAAAATGTGAGTCGAGATTTTGTGGTTTGAAGGTTTTGAAAGTCGTTTAATAATTGATATGTGTTACTGTTTTCAAAGGTGTTAATTGAGTGTTCAAGTTTTTTGGCGTATTCTAGTTTTTTGGAATGGCTTCTATAATGGTTGGTGTCCCATTGATGTACTTGATGGTTAATCCTATTTCACCATCACGCAAACGACGGTTGAGTTCCTCTTTTAAATTTTGAAGGTATTTTTGTTGGGCCGGAGTTTGATCTGAGAATATTCGGATATGATCAGGAAGCTTATTTTTGCTACGTAGGAGTTGTTTTGCAGATAATTTGGAGTCGTAACATACTTTCAGTCTTCGATTTTTAGCAGAATTGTACTTGCCGATTCGTATTATTTTTATTGGGGTTGGAGTGTCTAAGCAAAGTAAGCGAGTTATGTTGATTGCATCGCTCTCATCTTTAGACGCTTTTTCGTCCGCACTTGATGAAGTTTGTTCCGGGAGGCCTACAATGATGATGTTTTTCTCTCTTTCATTGCGCTCTTGTACTTCACGGATCAGACGCTCATTTATATAGGGTTGTGGTTCTAGTCTCGCGGAGGCTGTTGTTAATGAATATGTAAAATTTGTGTCCCCGATATTATTTTCGATTGATTGTATTTTACCTTCGCTTATGGACTGTTTATTTTGTAGTGAGGCCATTTGAGCTTTTATATTATTTTGTTCCAACGACAGAAGCTGCGATGAAGATTGTATGTCATTAATTTGATTTTTCATATCAGAAATATGTGCTAGAAATAAGTTGGTTGTTTGTTCATTGGTAGATTTGATTTCGGCTACCTGAGTTTTAATTTCAATGATAGTGTCCTGTGTTTTAGTCATAATTTTTTCATTTGACTCAGTGTATTTTTCGAGTTGAGATGTCATGCGTGTTAACTCAGTGCGCAAATCTTTTATTTCACTAGAGCACTTGCAATCATGGTTAAATGGATTTTTTCTTTTTCGCATTGTTATAAGAGAGTCCGTCTCCATATTACTTAGCTTTGACAGATCAGGCTGCGATCCACCGCCCGTTGTAGTTTTTATCGGTGAGCGTAACTGACTCATAGTAATATATACTATATGGAACACTTACGATATTGAGTCGCCGTGTGCCGAAGTGCGCCCCGCAGCGTGAGTGGAAGAGAGTCAAAAAATGACAGCTGACCTTGTTCCTCGAGGGGGTGAGCGGAGCCCCGCAATGGCCCACACGCACGATCTATTGTTCGTTGATTAGCAGACTCGGAGATGTAATGATATAATGACGATCACAGTTAGTTATCAAAATTAAGCTTTGGTTTATATGACGCACGTTTTAGTTTTGAATGCCACTAAGAATAGTTTTTCTGAGCAAGAAGTATAACATGTATGCTTTGAATGATGTTCGAACGACGAATGAGTTTATAATATTAGTATATATATATATATATATTATAAATACATTTGTGTTGAGATCTGGAGCTCATAGTCTACGTACTGGGTAATAAAAGTTTTTTTCGGCCTACTTCTCATGTATTTGAGCCTTAGAGCAACACGGATATCCGACCCAGAATGCTATGGCATCGCTGAAAAATAATTAACCCTACTTGAGGGTGGTAGTTACCCAGGCAGGCATACGCAAAATGCGCTACCACCGTGCTAACAGACGTCTAGATTGAATACAGAACTCTAAAAGCAAGACAAAACAATAAATATATTTACAAAATCAAGAGCTTTTCAAATAAAGTTATTCAGGTCTCCAGACTGTGGAACAGAAGTCAAGAGCCTTGAGTACCCTTGCATTAAAAGCTCACAATTTCATTGTCCTTTTAATTTCAACCCCAGTTGTATTAAAATAGGATGTATTTTTAAATGACTTTAAGCGCCTGGTTTAAATATAGGAGCAACTGTTTGAGAAACCTTTAAAAGAAATTGTATTGATTTTATCGGACGAGTCAATTGTTTTAATTCCATTGAAGTTGGTTGAGTTTTTGATTTGGAGGTGTTCTGTCATGATGGCCTAGTAGTGTTAGTGAAAGTGAGTTTGGTTTGCCCGCCACGCAGTATTTCCTTGTTCGAATTGTAATACGGGTTTGCACATGGTCTTAAATTTATTTCACGAGTTTATTGCGATGCAAAGCGCAAGTAAGGTCCTGTGTTGAGTACTGCTCTCACCTCTTTGACGGCTCTGCCAAATACCAACTTGAGGCACTGGAGTCGATTGAGAGACGCGCCAGGAGGTTAATAGGCAGCGACTTTCTGAAGGATTCTCGGCTACAAAGCCTTGAGCACCGCCGTAAAGTCGCTTGTCTATCGGTCTTTTACCGGATACATTTCGGTGAATGTGCACAAGAACTGCACGACTTGGTTCCGCCCTCACCCTTTTTCCATCGGACGTCCAGACAAACGGGGAGGCGCCATCCGTACATGGTTGATATTCCCAAGACTCGTACGAAGCGCTTCGCTTCCACTTTTCTCGTGCGTACTGCGAAAGAGTGGAACTCCTTACCGGGGTCAGTCTTTCCCGATGAATACAATATGGGTGTCTTCAAATCGAGAGTAAATAGGTTTCTTCTAGGTAAGCATGCTCCATCCTAGACCACATCAATGCTTTACATCAGGCAGGATGTGGTCAAACGCGAACCTATAACGATAAAAAAAAAAAAAAAAAAAACAATTTCAGCAAGTGTTTGTTTAGCCTTTGACTACTATCTCACCTGATGGTAAGTGATGATGTGGTCGAAGGTGTTGTTCAGGCTGACCTAGAATTACTGGCTCTCAAGGACAGAAAGCAGCAAAAGATTTTTATTTTTGAAGCAGTGATGGCTCGGTGTCATTGGCTATGGACTGCCGCGCAGCATGTCCATGGTTCGAATCCCGCCGCGGGCTTGAGCTTCACCGCATGGTGGAAGGGCATTTTGCGAATGCCCGCCTGGCTAGCGACCACCCTCAAGTAGTAAATCTGTCGCCAAGCACCTAACGGTGTGTTCCGGCAGCAGTCCTTGAGATCCAGTGAAATAACAGGCACATGAGACTTAACAACTATGTCTCAAGGTGACTGGCGCATTTCGTGACTTGTGACGACATGCATCTGTTATAGACAGATGTTGGTCCGCTTAACATCAAGTGGACCTCGAGCTTGTTCAGTCACAATAAAAAAAAGTTGCGGGAACACAATTATTGGTAGCCAGGAAGGATTCGCAAAATGCCCTATCGCCACGTTATAAAAATAATTGCGAACCTCAAACAACAACTGGAACCGCTCTTCGAAGCACGTGCTCAGTAGTATATGCCACTAGCGGTCACCCATTCAAATAGTCACCGCAGCGGACGTTGCTTAACTTACTAGGCAAACCTCGCTACAAGCGCTTCGAAAGCTCTAAGTCAGAACATTTTAATTCTTCTTGTACTGTATACCACCTTAGTGCCCTGCCAGGGTTTCGTTTAATATGTTCTTGTGTTCCTATCTTATATTTTGTAAGCGTAAACATAATTATTATTCGTAATATGTTCTTGTGTTTCGTCCAGTGTGTTAGAGAAAACATTTTGTATGACTCTGAAACTGTGCCCGGCGACTAACAATAAGGCTGGCCCCCTATTACATGGGACCAAAACCCAACTGGCGATACGTGAGTGTTTATACACATCTGCCTACATATAGAATACAGGCGTAATTATATGTATGTACGTACTACATACAATAATAAGATAATCATAATATTCAACTTATCTCATTATAAAAGTTTCAATATACGCTTTTTATATTTCAATAAAGTCAAAGGTAGAAACTTACGCAGACTTTTATGATAAAAGAAAAATATTCTACATATTTACCTTTCTTTGCCATCATTAATCTCTATAAAAGGATCTTTTGTAAACCTTTTAGTATATTGAACAAATATTGAAGCTGTGCGTAAGAAAATGAAAGGGATGACAAAGAGAGCGATTTGCTTGTTATGAAAATATGGTTGGTATATATTTTTAGTCCGGATGATGACTTCTTTAAGGAAACAAGAAGCGCTCGTAGCGAAGTTTGCTTAGCTGTTCTTAACCGATCAGCAAAGTTAAGCAACGTCCGCCGCGGTCATAAATTGGATGGGTGACCGCTAGTGACATTACTACTGAGCGCTTCCGTGCTTAGGAGGGCATGTTAAGCCGTCGGTCCCGGTTGTCGTCTTAGGACGGCAGTCGTAATAGCATGGTGGTAGGGCAATTCGCGAAGCCCGCCTGGCTAGCTACCACCCTCAAGTAGAAAATCAGACGCCAAGCACCTAACGGTGTGTTCCGGCAGCTGTACTTGAGAGCCAGTAATTCTAGGTTAGCCTGAACATAGCATCTTCGACCACATCATCACTTATCAACAGGTGAGATAGTGGTCAAAGGCAATAAGGGGCAAATAAAAAAAATAATTAAAGAAAACAAGAAAATGGAACTTACGTAGGACCTTTAAATAGGTAACCGATTGAAGTTTTCATAGAATGTGTTGATATGGTGGATTACTGTATTAGCCGGATTGTCCACTGCTGAACACAGCCTCCCCCCCCTGGGATTTTCCATAATCCCCACGCTTGGCCGGTGTCTTGGGGATTGCAGAATTAGATAACGGTTCCTCAGAATGCGCTGCTGCTCATATTTAGGTATTTTACACTTAGTAGCCTCATACGACACCTACGGGAAGAGCTGAGGGTGACATTCTAGCCCGTCACCCCACGGGGAACATACGTAATTATTGCATTTGTAACGATTTTCATTGTTCTCAAATCTTTACCTCAAAATTTATTGGCAACGTGACATTTTAGGGGTTGGTATTGTTTCACGTGTCTTGTGTCCTCTACCCAAATATATTACTTACATAGTGCGCGGAAACTTTGCAAAACTCAAAATGGCGGCGGGTCGATATGTCAAAAAGTTTTTATCCTCTGGATCAGTCAGATATATTTTATCTGATGAACACCAAATTTGATTTTTAGTAAAATGTCTGAAAAACAGGCAGTGGGAAGTCCAAAACAAGAAACTTGAATATTTTACGTTTTAGTTTTTGTATCGTAAAAACGATACCACATACAAGCGCCAATCTTGGTGTGATTATAGACCAATATCTGACTAGCATATAACAATATTGCATTTATAATGCCCCGTGGGGTTCCGGGTTACAATGTCATCCTCCCATTTCTACCTATGGGTGTCGTTAGAGACGACTATAGATAAAATACCGGAAAGTAGGCAGCAGCGCCTTCTGAAGAACTGATATAATAAATAGATTCAGGCGTTACTTTGCGGAAATCCATATTTAATAATAACAAACATTTTAAGAAAATAATTTATGAAATTATCAAATATTTTAATAAAACACTAGCCTTTTTAGAATGTCATTCTCAATCGTGCGCTCGTAGAGTCAAGACCTCCTGAGGATACTTCGCGTAGAAGCGAAACGCGTCGAAAATTCTTCCGGTTTGGCTGCGTGGCGTTCGTGATGTCACGTCGGCTTTACAGGAAAATTAGGCGGAATTGTCACTAGATATATTTTTGTATTTTTGAAGTGTTTTATTAAAATATTAATTTGATATTTTCATAAAATGTTTTAAAAATATTTGTTATTATTAAGAATTGATATCTTAAACTGCGATCCCCAAGACGCCTGCCAAGCGTGGGGATTATGGCAAACCCCTCTAAATTAGGGAGGCTGTGTTCAGCAGTGGAAAATCCGACTAATACAGTATAGCAATAAATAGACATCGCTAAGTGGACGTCAGAATCCTGCTAAGCTTCAGGAAACAACTTCAAAACTAGACTATACAATTGGTTATTTAGACTATTGTTTTTTATAGCATGACTTAATATTTTAATGTATAATGTTTTATTATGAAATAAATATACCGGCTAGTAGTCACGGTGTTTAATCGAAATCTCCAATCAGTGCGCGTCTAGCAGCCCTCGATCCTGCCCACATTCCTTGAGAATGAGCATCTTTAATGCTCGAACACCGGTCGGAGATTTCGACTAGACACCGTGAGTGCTAGCCGGTATGTTTATTTCATAATTATGTCAACTCACGTTAGTTTTTATGAAAATAATGTTTTGTTGTCTTTGTTAACCGTCCAAAATTAAAACAAATGAACTTTTCTTATCCTAAGTTTAAATCTTCACACGAAAGTCTACTGGAGAGAAGAAGAGTAGGTACTTAAAAATCAATCCAACAGCAAACGATCGGGGATCGCGGCCCGCGTGTTTTGATGTGTGGAGCTATAGGAAAATTTGGAAAAGGGGGATTTAATAGGGAAAAAACACAATATTTTGAATGTTAATAACTTTTACACTATTGCAGCTTTTAGACTGAAACTAACGTGGAACGGACCGCTACCAGCGGCCACTAATTACTGAAGACAAAAACAACATACAAATTGAAAACGAACAAAGACAACACAAAAAATCGAAAATTCTATGACAAAAAATTTAGTTTTTCAACGCTGGTGTAAAAAAAAATCTATAGAGCGGTACTAATTAAACCGTCTATATAGGTTACGCTCGCGGAGACGCAACTTTTGGTAGGACAAGAAACTTAATAACCAAATATTCATGTTTAACAAAAATCCCTATATTTTTATCACCGATCTAGTTGTTTATAAAAGAAAGAATGTAGTTCCGTAGGTATTACGTAGTCAGTTTAGTTTCCATTCAAACGAGTTATAAGCGTTCGTATTCAACCGACGTTTAATCTAACCAATAGCTGTGGGAACACTGGCTTGGGGCCAGCGGGAATATTCTAGAATCTAAACGCGTAGACTAGTAACTACCAGTAGTATGAAAATTGTTTTAGTAAACGTAATTGTATGTTACGCTTGCGCTACATTTTCCAGTACTTAGTATTTAATCAAATTATTAAATAAGAAATAAAGGATCCAGAGGTTAGTCATAGTACGTTATAATGGTAATACACAGCACTTAAAAATATCATAAGTTGAATATATAGATATCGGTAAATTTATTTTGAATGGTGGTAGGGCATTTTGAATGCTTGTCTGGCTACCACCCCCTAGTAGAAAATTTGTAACCAAGCACCTGTGTTTTTTGGCAGCTTCCTTGATAGAGTTTTTTTATTTTTTTTATTACTGATATATGACCTCTTGACCACAATCTCATCTGATGGTATGTAATGATGTGGGCGAAGGTGTTAACATGCTTAACCTAGAGTTATTGGCGCTCAAGGACAGCTGCTGGAACACATTGTTAGGTGCTTGGCTACAGATTTTTTACTTAAGGGACCACCCTGGCTAGCGACCACGCTAGCCAGGCGTTATTTAAATGCTCTTACACCATGCGGTTAAGCTCAAGCCAGCGGGATTCAAACCAAGGACCTGCTGCGCGGCGGTCCATAGCCAATGCCACTGGGCCATCACTGCTTCAATTTTTGGGTTAGCCTGAATAACATCTTCCACCACGATCACTTACCATCAGGTGAGATAGTAGTCAAAGGTTATCTATAATTTTTTTTATTGAGGGTGGTGATGATCAACACACATGTCCAATATTATTATTGACCATAAGCCTTACAAAATGTCTTATAAAAGTTGAACACACATTTTGTGATATCATTTCTAAAATACTGTTTTAACTCGCCCAGACGTTTCTCAATTACGCGAGTTTTTTGCGGAAGATAATTATATAAAACTAAGGGCCAGTTTCAGAATGTTCGAGTAAGTTCCGGTTATACTACCCAGAACATAAAATAACTGAAACTGAATTACAGTTAACATGCAGCGCGTTTCAAGCTTTAACCGATGGATAGGCTAAATCGATGACTGTGAAACGCAAAGATAGTGTTTTATTTATTAGATGTGTTTTGAGTAGTATAACCGGAACTTACTCGAACATTCTGAAACAGGCACTTAAGATAATAAATATATTCAGGCGTTACTTTGCGGAGTTCTATATTTAATGATAACAAATATTTTAAGAAAATAATAAATGAATATTTTAGAAATTTAAAATATATCTAGTGACCTAATTTTCCTATTAAATCGAGAATCTCGATCGTATGCTCAATGAGTCATCTCCTGAGAATGCTTCGTGTAGAATCGAATCGTGTCGAAAATAAGTGCTTGCCTAAAATATATATTTATTATTTTCAAAAAATATTTGTTATTATTAGTTAACTTTCGCTATTCCCAGGGTACCCAGAATAATAGTTTCAAAAGAACAGTTTTTACAAGCTCCAGACCCGTTTAAAAAGTAGTTTTTATCGCTGCATCTTAATATTCTATCATAAGTTTACTTACATTTAAAAAATGCTAGCGCGTAAAGTTTCAGAACGCTTGAAGACCTTTGGAAAAGTGCTTAGTGAGTGCTTTTAAACTTCGGTGAATTTTGTTCGTTGTACGTGACAAAATAGCCGGTATTTCCACTAAGAGGTACATTTCCAACACTTTCGAAAATAATGAATTGATTCAGGCGTTACTTTGCGGAAATCCATCTTTAATAATAACAAATATTATAAAAGTATTTTAAGAAAACATCTAATTAATTATTTAATAAAACACTTAAAAATCTTTATAAAAATTATATATATCTAGTGTCAATTCCGCCTAATTTCCTGTTAAGCTAACGTGACCTCACAAACGCCACGCAGCCAAACCGGAAGAGTATTCGACGCGTTTCGATTCTAAACGAAGCATCCTCAGGAGGTCTTGACTCTACGAGCGTACGATCGAGACTTTTTCTTTTTCATTTGATGTTTACTTAAAATACTTTTAAAATATTTGTTATTATTACTTTCGAAAATCTTAAAAGGTGGTTAAGGCTAAGCACACGACATACAAAAGCTCATTTACCAATTAAATGGCTTTCTTAAGAAAATAATGACAAATGAAAATAAATTACAATAAATTTTAACAAATATAAAACACATCCAACAATTGGAAGTAATTCCAACTTCAGGAAATTCAGGTCCTTGGTACGATTCCCACCGCCGGCTGGAGCGGCACCGCATAGTGAAAGCGCATTTTGTGAATGCTCGCCTGGCTATGTACAAGCTTCAAGTAGAAAATCTGTCGCCAAGCACCTAACAGTGTGTTTCTGCAGCAGTCCTCGTAAGCCAGTAAGTAATAAAGAAATTCCAGGCACATGATATACATCTGTATGTCTGTGTGTAACAAATTGATTTTACATACATTTTCATATTTAATATAGCTAAGAATAAACATTAAGACTTATTATTTCTTCGTAGCTGTAGGCAGCAAATTTATTACAAAACTACAACTAGAGGAAAAATTAAGGTCATGTGCAGGATTCGAACTATCCACTTTATAATCAGGGTATGCTCAGACCGCTAAGCCAACATGACATATGACTCTAATTTGTCCTTTCTTTCTTAATTCAACATCTTAGTCATGTTTGTAGTACAACGAAGTTGAACTATCGATGTCACCCTGTTCCCATACGAACGAGAGCACAGATTAGAGTCATACGTAATATGCTATGTTGAATTAGCGATCACAGATACCCCGGCTATAGAGTTGGATGGCGCGGATTCGAATCACGCACATGACTTTAATTTTTCCTCTCGTTATAATTTTGAATTTTATCCGCTAAGCATGCGTCATTGCAAAATATAAACATTTGATGTTAGCAAATCACCCAGCCATTCCTGATATATTTGATAAATTTATCTTTTTATTTTGTCGAATTGGAATAGGTACTGAAAGTACAACATTTTTCGATGTACCTACATTAAGAATTGTATGTGAAAAAACTCACCAAAACAAAATATGTCTGTCACTTCAGTCAGACTCAAAAGCCCTCGATTAATAAAAGACCAAGGATCAATACAAAACCCATCAAATACAAATATTACAAAGCGATGATTTAAAAGCAATCCAGCTACAATGGATAGAGATCAGTGATAAACCCGCTGTAAACAATTTTGTGCGGCCACGAACATCGGCAAAATTATTTTGTGAATCCACACATTTATAAAGTAATATTGTTAACAATTAAAATAACTATAATGTACTTTATTTTTTTTTAATAACGATTTCTTTTAGCTCACGCTTAGGATAAAAATGTAGTTAAAGCTAGAAAGTAATGCAATCTAGACTGAGAGTTACCTTTTAAGGTCAGTGTCTTTGTAGCTCTTTCCATATAAATGTAGTTTAGTGATATTTACTTATACAAACGTAGTTTAGTGATATTTACTTATGCAATCGTAGTTTAGTGATATTTACTTATACAAACGTAGTTTAGTGATATTTACTTATACAAACGTAGTTTAGTGATATTTACTTTTACAAACGTAGTTTAGTGATATTTCCTTATACGAACGTAGTTTAGTGATATTTACTTTTACAAACGTAGTTTAGTGATATAAACTTGTTGAAATTTTGTGTTGCGTATTTTATATGTGATTGAGACGGAATAAGTCAGGACGGCGATTCTCTCCAAGACCGAGGCCCTAATGTTCCATGGGCCTCGGGGGGGACCCCCTCCAGAAACGTGGATAAACCTGGACGGGGTCCTGGTCCGGGTTGGGACCCAGATGAGGTACCTGGGTCTCATCCTGGACGGGCGGTGGACTTTTGGGGCCCACTTCACTCAACTGGCCCCAAGAGTCATAGGCGCCGCAGCCGCCCTTGGGAGGCTGCTGCCCAACATGGGCGGCCCGAGCGCCACATGTCCTCCCCTGTACTCCGGAGTGATTCGGAGTATGGCCTTGTACGGGGCACCTGTCTGGGTGGACGCCCTCGGTCGCGCCAATAAGGCCCTGCTGCGTCGTCCGCAGCGGGTCATCGCGACGAGGGCGATACGCGGGTACCGGACGGTGTCCTGGACGGCGGGATGCGTGTTGGCCGGTGATCCCCCCTGGGAGCTCCAAGCGGAGATCCTCGCCGAAGTGTACCACTTCGTGGCGGCGAGGAGATCCCGCGGGGAGCCTCCAGCGTGGGAGGAGGTCACGCACATCCGACGGCAGGCGCGGGCCGCCCTGTTGCGGCGGTGGACGGAGGACCTGGCTCCACCGGTCCCTGGACAGAGGACGGTGGATGCCATTCGCCCGGTCCTTCGGAGGTGGGTAGGGCGGCGATTCGGGTCTCTCACCTTTGATTGGTGCAGGTGCTTTCCGGGCATGGATGTTTCGGCAAGTACCTGCATCACATCGCAAGACGTGAGGCGACCCCCGGTCATAAGTTGGATGGGTGACCGCTAGTGACATTACTACTGAGCGCTTCCGTGCTTCGAAGGGCACGTTAAGCCGTCGGTCCCGGTTGTCGTCTTAGGACGGAAGTCGGAATAGCATGGTGGTAGGGTATTTTGCGAATATGTAGAAAATCAGTCGCCAGTAATTCTAGGTTAGCCTGAACATAGCATCGTCGACGACATCATCACTTACCAACAGGTGAGATAGTGGTCAAAGGCTATAAGGTACAAATAAAAAAAAGCAAGAAAATGGAACTTACGTAGGACCTTTAAATAGGTAACCGATTGAAGTTTTCGAAGAATGTGTTGATATGGTGGATTACTGTACTAGCCGGATTGTCCACTGCTAAACACAGCCTCCTCCCTGGGATTTTCCATAAACCCCACGCTTGGCCGGCGTCTTGGGGATCGCAGTATAAGATAACGGTTCCTCAGAATGCGCTGCTGCCCACATTTAGGTATTTTACATTAGTCGCCTCTTACGACACCAGCGGCAAGAGATGGGTGACATTCTAGCCCGGCACCCCACGGGCAACATGCGTAATTATTGCATTTGTAACGATTTTCATTGTTCTCAAATCTTTACCTCAAAATTTATTGGCAACGTGACATTTTAGGGGTTGGTATTGTGTTCTCTATTCAAATATATTACAATCATCGTGCGCGAAAACTTTGAAAAACTCAAAATGGCGGCGGGTCGATATGCCAAAAAGTTTCTATCCTCTTGATCAGTCAGATATATTTTATCTGATGAACACCAAATTTAATTTTAGTTAAATGTTTTAAATATACTAAAATAATAATAGCAAAAAGTTAAACGGTAGTGTATAAGCAATTGAAGCTCAAAACAAGAAATGTGTATTTTTTTCGTTTTTCTTTTTGCTGTATCGTAAAAACGGAAGCGCCAAACTTGTTGTGATTATAGTCCAATATCTGACTACCGTTTACCATTTAATAATAGTCACCTGCCAAGTGCGGGGTCAGAACCCTGGTAAGGATCTCGAACTATAAGAAAAAGTTATGAATTTTTGGTACTTTTTCTGTTGGTACGGAAATTCGGTATAGTGCAACTCGCACTTAGCCGGTGTTATTTTATCATGATATGTGTTACAATTTGTGGTAGCAAAACGACGTTCTTATGATTAACCGAGCGAGCATGAAGCGCGTGCGAAGCGTCACTGTTCATAGATAGATAATTCTTTATTGTACACGCCCCTAAATTACAATATAATAAAATACGAAGGTTTACAATCAAGTGTTACAGTGGGCGACCTTATCACTAACAGCGATCTCTTGCAACCTTGCAATGGTGAGGAAATACAGGAATAATAAGACGGGGGTGTTACCAACTAATATAAATAATGAGGTTATACAAACTATGCTAACTTAAAATTTAAGCAAAAAATATTTTTCTGATATTATACAAAAACAAGAAGACCTAAATACGAATAATAATAATACACTCGTACATACTATATATACTAATAATAATATACATACTTATATACTCTTACATACATACAATAATACTTATATATATAGACATACTATACAATATATACCTAATTATGCTATGTTTACATATAAGTACATACGTTTCGTATACATAACCTACAATTGTGATGATGAAGAGCAAGTGATAAGCAGTTTGGAACAGTCCAGTCAGTTTGAGTGTAGGTAAAATGCTTTCTTATGTCTGTCGTATGTTCTTCTCTACACTGTTGTTGTTTAGGATGTTGTTCAGGCTAACCTAGAAGTACTGGCTCTCAAGGTCCGTTAGGTACTTGGCGAAAGATTTTCTACTTGAGGGTGGCAGCTAGCCAGGCGGGAATTCGCAAAATGAATGCCATGCTGTAACGACTACCATCCTAAGACAACAACCGGGACCGACGGCTTATCGTGTCCTCCGTAGCACGTGCACGCTCAGTAGTAATGTCACTAGCGGTCACCCATCCAACTCATGACCGCGCGCGACTTTGCTTAACTTTGCTAATCGGTTGAGAACAGCTAAGTAAACATCGCTACGAGGGTTTCAGCTAGTTAAGAGCTAAGTATTAATTAAGTAAGGAGGGTAACAAATAATCTGCTATCGGTTGTCATTCTAAATACAGCTACGTAACGGATTACTTGTGGTTTCCTTTATCAACTTCCTAATTACAAATATTATACAAAACACGCACAAACTTAAAAAAAATTGGATTGATTAATTGATATGGCGCTTAGAAATGATCGCATCCGATTGGTCGTGTCGTAGTAATGTTATTGCGCCTCACGGTACACTTTTTAAAGCACGCCCGCCACGGTAAGTTTTGCGTTCTGCTGTTTTTGACTTGACTTACATTTCTTTTTTTTTATCTAATTTGGCAACTGGTCTCTTATTTTGTAAGAGACATTACTCGAGTAAAAATGAACCTTACATTTCTTTACATATTTAATCGTGGGTAAGAAGGTTGTATTTCGAACGTTTTTCAGAATTAACTAAAGTGAAATTTGGTGCAAGACACGGTTTTTCGAAATCAGATAAAAATATCAAACATATACATTTCTCAACTGACCACAATTAAAACAAATGAACTTTTCTTATAAACAACCAAACATTCATATTTTACAAAAAGCCCCTATATTTTTCTTATTGATCTAGCTTCTTCTCCACTATCATCACTACATAGTATTAAACAAAGTCATTTCTCGCTTCAGCTGTCCTTATATATACAGCATACATAGGGATGTATGCTTAAATCTTTAAAACTACGCAACGGATATTGATGCAGGTTTTTAAATTATTTAGTGCAATTCAAGAAAAAGGTCTATATGTATAAAACATGCATAATATAGTAGAGAAACACTGATCATTTTAGAGGTTTCTGATGTGATGTCGTAAATAAACACATTTTTTGCGCTTACATTGCAAACGCTGGCTGAACCCTACGAGATAGATCAAAATAATGTACTACAGTATTGTAAACCATAAAAGGTCTACAAAAAAAATTGCAATGATATATGTCTATCTTTAAGGATAACCCACAATAACCAATTTTTATCATTTACTTTTTACGGGAAATAAGGGCTTATTTACGAACCGATTTAAGGCAATACAGGATTAATCCTTATCCAATTGCGTACCTTAAATACATTGTGCATTTAGTAGATCAATATGGCCTTTACAGCATTAGATTTTTCGTTGCGCTGAGTGATTTTCTGCTTCTCTGTCAAGAGTAACTTCTAAAGAAAACATGTTTGTATTGTCTTATGACATAAAAGCTGTGAACGTTGTATATCAAGACATTCTGTAGTATATTTAGAATGAGCATTGCACCCGTACGAAGTCGGGGCGGGTCGCTAGTTGTTTATAAAAGGAAGAATGTTTAGTTCCGTAGGTATTACGTATTCAGTTTAGTTTCCATTCAAACGAGTTATAAGCTTTCGTATTTAACCGACGTTTAATCTAACCAATAGCTGTGGGAACACTGGCTTGGGGCCAGCGGGAATATTCTAGAATCTAAACGCGTAGACAAGTAACTACCAGTAGTATGAAAATTGTTTTAGTAAACGTAATTGTATGTTACGCTTGCGCTACATTTTCCAGTACTTAGTATTTAATCAAATTATTAAATAAGAAATAAAGGATCCAGAGGTTAGTCATAGTACGTTATAATGGTAATACACAGCACTTAAAAATATCATAAGTTGAATATATAGATATCGGTAAATTTATTTTGAATGGTGGTAGGGCATTTTGAATGCTTGTCTGGCTACCACCCCCTAGTAGAAAATTTGTAACCAAGCACCTGTGTTTTTTGGCAGCTTCCTTGATAGAGTTTTTTTATTTTTTTTATTACTGATATATGACCTCTTGACCACAATCTCATCTGATGGTATGTAATGATGTGGGCGAAGGTGTTAACATGCTTAACCTAGAGTTATTGGCGCTCAAGGACAGCTGCTGGAACACATTGTTAGGTGCTTGGCTACAGATTTTTTACTTAAGGGACCACCCTGGCTAGCGACCACGCTAGCCAGGCGTTATTTAAATGCTCTTACACCATGCGGTTAAGCTCAAGCCAGCGGGATTCAAACCAAGGACCTGCTGCGCGGCGGTCCATAGCCAATGCCACTGGGCCATCACTGCTTCAATTTTTGGGTTAGCCTGAATAACATCTTCCACCACGATCACTTACCATCAGGTGAGATAGTAGTCAAAGGTTATCTATAATTTTTTTTATTGAGGGTGGTGATGATCAACACACATGTCCAATATTATTATTGACCATAAGCCTTACAAAATGTCTTATAAAAGTTGAACACACATTTTGTGATATCATTTCTAAAATACTGTTTTAACTCGCCCAGACGTTTCTCAATTACGCGAGTTTTTTGCGGAAGATAATTATATAAAACTAAGGGCCAGTTTCAGAATGTTCGAGTAAGTTCCGGTTATACTACCCAGAACATAAAATAACTGAAACTGAATTACAGTTAACATGCAGCGCGTTTCAAGCTTTAACCGATGGATAGGCTAAATCGATGACTGTGAAACGCAAAGATAGTGTTTTATTTATTAGATGTGTTTTGAGTAGTATAACCGGAACTTACTCGAACATTCTGAAACAGGCACTTAAGATAATAAATATATTCAGGCGTTACTTTGCGGAGTTCTATATTTAATGATAACAAATATTTTAAGAAAATAATAAATGAATATTTTAGAAATTTAAAATATATCTAGTGACCTAATTTTCCTATTAAATCGAGAATCTCGATCGTATGCTCAATGAGTCATCTCCTGAGAATGCTTCGTGAAGAATCGAATCGTGTCGAAAATAAGTGCTTGCCTAAAATATATATTTATTATTTTCAAAAAATATTTGTTATTATTAGTTAACTTTCGCTATTCCCAGGGTACCCAGAATAATAGTTTCAAAAGAACAGTTTTTACAAGCTCCAGACCCGTTTAAAAAGTAGTTTTTATCGCTGCATCTTAATATTCTATCATAAGTTTACTTACATTTAAAAAATGCTAGCGCGTAAAGTTTCAGAACGCTTGAAGACCTTTGGAAAAGTGCTTAGTGAGTGCTTTTAAACTTCGGTGAATTTTGTTCGTTGTACGTGACAAAATAGCCGGTATTTCCACTAAGAGGTACATTTCCAACACTTTCGAAAATAATGAATTGATTCAGGCGTTACTTTGCGGAAATCCATCTTTAATAATAACAAATATTATAAAAGTATTTTAAGAAAACATCAAATTAATTATTTAATAAAACACTTAAAAATCTTTATAAAAATGATATATATCTAGTGTCAATTCCGCCTAATTTCCTGTTAAGCTAACGTGACCTCACAAACGCCACGCAGCCAAACCGGAAGAGTATTCGACGCGTTTCGATTCTAAACGAAGCATCCTCAGGAGGTCTTGACTCTACGAGCGTACGATCGAGACTTTTTCTTTTTCATTTGATGTTTACTTAAAATACTTTTAAAATATTTGTTATTATTACTTTCGAAAATCTTAAAAGGTGGTTAAGGCTAAGCACACGACATACAAAAGCTCATTTACCAATTAAATGGCTTTCTTAAGAAAATAATGACAAATGAAAATAAATTACAATAAATTTTAACAAATATAAAACACATCCAACAATTGGAAGTAATTCCAACTTCAGGAAATTCAGGTCCTTGGTACGATTCCCACCGCCGGCTGGAGCGGCACCGCATAGTGAAAGCGCATTTTGTGAATGCTCGCCTGGCTATGTACAAGCTTCAAGTAGAAAATCTGTCGCCAAGCACCTAACAGTGTGTTTCTGCAGCAGTCCTCGTAAGCCAGTAAGTAATAAAGAAATTCCAGGCACATGATATACATCTGTATGTCTGTGTGTAACAAATTGATTTTTACATACATTTTCATATTTAATATAGCTAAGAATAAACATTAAGACTTATTATTTCTTCGTAGCTGTAGGCAGCAAATTTATTACAAAACTACAACTAGAGGAAAAATTAAGGTCATGTGCAGGATTCGAACTATCCACTTTATAATCAGGGTATGCTCAGACCGCTAAGCCAACATGACATATGACTCTAATTTGTCCTTTCTTTCTTAATTCAACATCTTAGTCATGTTTGTAGTACAACGAAGTTGAACTATCGATGTCACCCTGTTCCCATACGAACGAGAGCACAGATTAGAGTCATACGTAATATGCTATGTTGAATTAGCGATCACAGATACCCCGGCTATAGAGTTGGATGGCGCGGATTCGAATCACGCACATGACTTTAATTTTTCCTCTCGTTATAATTTTGAATTTTATCCGCTAAGCATGCGTCATTGCAAAATATAAACATTTGATGTTAGCAAATCACCCAGCCATTCCTGATATATTTGATAAATTTATCTTTTTATTTTGTCGAATTGGAATAGGTACTGAAAGTACAACATTTTTCGATGTACCTACATTAAGAATTGTATGTGAAAAAACTCACCAAAACAAAATATGTCTGTCACTTCAGTCAGACTCAAAAGCCCTCGATTAATAAAAGACCAAGGATCAATACAAAACCCATCAAATACAAATATTACAAAGCGATGATTTAAAAGCAATCCAGCTACAATGGATAGAGATCAGTGATAAACCCGCTGTAAACAATTTTGTGCGGCCACGAACATCGGCAAAATTATTTTGTGAATCCACACATTTATAAAGTAATATTGTTAACAATTAAAATAACTATAATGTACTTTATTTTTTTTTAATAACGATTTCTTTTAGCTCACGCTTAGGATAAAAATGTAGTTAAAGCTAGAAAGTAATGCAATCTAGACTGAGAGTTACCTTTTAAGGTCAGTGTCTTTGTAGCTCTTTCCATATAAATGTAGTTTAGTGATATTTACTTATACAAACGTAGTTTAGTGATATTTACTTATGCAATCGTAGTTTAGTGATATTTACTTATACAAACGTAGTTTAGTGATATTTACTTATACAAACGTAGTTTAGTGATATTTACTTTTACAAACGTAGTTTAGTGATATTTCCTTATACGAACATAGTTTAGTGATATTTACTTTTACAAACGTAGTTTAGTGATATAAACTTGTTGAAATTTTGTGTTGCGTATTTTATATGTGATTGAGACGGAATAAGTCAGGACGGCGATTCTCTCCAAGACCGAGGCCCTAATGTTCCATGGGCCTCGGGGGGGACCCCCTCCAGAAACGTGGATAAACCTGGACGGGGTCCTGGTCCGGGTTGGGACCCAGATGAGGTACCTGGGTCTCATCCTGGACGGGCGGTGGACTTTTGGGGCCCACTTCACTCAACTGGCCCCAAGAGTCATAGGCGCCGCAGCCGCCCTTGGGAGGCTGCTGCCCAACATGGGCGGCCCGAGCGCCACATGTCCTCCCCTGTACTCCGGAGTGATTCGGAGTATGGCCTTGTACGGGGCACCTGTCTGGGTGGACGCCCTCGGTCGCGCCAATAAGGCCCTGCTGCGTCGTCCGCAGCGGGTCATCGCGACGAGGGCGATACGCGGGTACCGGACGGTGTCCTGGACGGCGGGATGCGTGTTGGCCGGTGATCCCCCCTGGGAGCTCCAAGCGGAGATCCTCGCCGAAGTGTACCACTTCGTGGCGGCGAGGAGATCCCGCGGGGAGCCTCCAGCGTGGGAGGAGGTCACGCACATCCGACGGCAGGCGCGGGCCGCCCTGTTGCGGCGGTGGACGGAGGACCTGGCTCCACCGGTCCCTGGACAGAGGACGGTGGATGCCATTCGCCCGGTCCTTCGGAGGTGGGTAGGGCGGCGATTCGGGTCTCTCACCTTCCGATTGGTGCAGGTGCTTTCCGGGCATGGATGTTTCGGCAAGTACCTGCATCACATCGCAAGACGTGAGGCGACCCCCGCCTGTCACGAGTGTGGAGCGCCAGAAGACACGGCGCTCCACACGCTGGAGGAGTGCGCCGCATGGAGTCCCATACGGCACGCCCTCACAGCGGTCATAGGCGCAGATCTGTCGCTGCCGAGCGTGGTTAACGCTATGCTCGGCAGCGACGGATCGTGGCAGGCGGTGGTCTCTTTCTGCGAAGAGGTGATGGCGCAGAAAGAGGCCGCGGAGCGGGCGAGGGAGGACGACGTCCTCTCAGACCCGCTCCGGCGTAGACGAACTGGTGGAAGGAGAAGGCGATTCGGGCGCCTTCTCGCTCTATCCTAGTGCTGTGCGGATCATCGGTGGTGAGTCGGGGGATTCTCCACTGGCTTGCACGATCCCACACGTCTGGGGGATGGCCCTAATGAGCTGGGTCATCCCTCCATTGGCCGGGGCCCTTCAACGGTCACAGCATTCACCATCAACCGCCGGGGCGAGATGGTGAATGCTAACGCTACCCCATCTCGCCCCGAGTAGGCGGCAGACTGCTCATCCCGGGTTTTTAGTGGGTAACCTCACTTACTACCCCCCGTGGGGGTAGTAAGGCCCCTCAGGCGAGGACTCCCACATAACCACTCTGCTCCCCCCGGAGCCGGGTGGTATCCATAAAGGATTTTCCGGGGTCAAAAAAATCGTAGTATCGTTAAATCGTAGGTATCATAGTAGATAAATATGGAGAAAACATGGCGAATATCGAGTCGTGTAGTTTTGTGTTATTCTCGCAATATCTCTATCGATAAATATCAAACCCTAGCGATCAACACGCAACATTGCGATATCGGGATTATCATTATACTTTCTATACACATGAACACAAGTTTATCTGTGGACATATTTTTTAACTACCACTCGCGGGAATAGCATTTTTGTGAAAAGTCGATATTTTTGGGATATTCATAGTCTATAGGTGACACGGGATAAATATCGAGAATCGATAAATTTATCCCAATTTTGAGAATTGCCCCCCAGGCCTCATCCTGAATGGTGTTTAGTGAACTAACCTCTGTATCACCCTGTCTGTATGTCTCAAGATGTTGATTCTCATGTGCCTGTAATTTTACGGGCTCTCAAGGACTGCCGGTGGAAAACACTGTTGGCGACAGATTTTCTACTTGAGGGTGGTAGCTAGCCAGGCCATATATATTTAAGTTATTTCTTGTGTTAAACGGAGGCAGTCCACGAGATAATATAATTTTACCAATAACCCTGTATATAGTATATATATATATATATAATTAAAATATAAATATATATAGTACAGCGGGTAACATTTTTATCTAAGTTTTCTATATATTTATAGTATAATATAATATAATATAATGAAAGTATTTTTTTCTAAACAATGCCAAGTGATGAACGGCGGAGCCAGCAGCGTTTTAATATCTACATTTGATCGTGTTCGCTCATCGCTAAAGCTCAAGCGTTTTTTTCATAGCCCAAATTTTTGTGGGTAGTAAACGTCCATAATTAAAATATTTTCAACATTAGCGATAACTAAATAGGCATTTCAACTATTACATTATTGCATACCATTATTGAAACTGTAATAAAAGGAACTTAATTTACTGAACCCGTCGTGCTGATAAATTTTATCACTAAGCCTCGACTAGTGTATATTGTATACAGTTTTATAGCATTTTCCTTTTGTTATGATTTTGTTAGCGGAATACGCTTAACAGAGGCTTATTGAAACTATGATAGCCTAGTGGTTATAGATATGGACTGCGATGCCGCAGGTCCATGGTTCGAATCCCACCGCCGGCTTGAGAAGCGCATGGTGGAAGGGCATTTTGCGAATGCTCGCCTGGCTAGCTACCACCCTAAAGTAGAAAATATGTCGCCAAGCACCTAACAGTGTATCCAAGCAGCAGTCCTTGAGTGTAAAATTACGGGCACATGAGACTACTGTATGTCTCAGGGTCTCACGCATATATTGGCACAATCGACGCTCTCTGATTAGGTTTTTAAAAATAAATCTGTTTTTTTTATTGCTGATGAAGCCTTTTCATTCGCAAAATGCCCTTCCACCATGCGGTGAAGCTTTAGCCTGCGGTGGGATTCGAACCATGGACCTGCTGCGCAGCAGTCCATAGCCATCACTGCTTTAAAATGAATATTCGAGGTATAGATGTACATGTTGTAAATATGTGGATATAAGACAATATAACCGCCAGCTCCACGGAAGTTCTCAAGGTCACCATTGGGTGTCAAATCAAATTATTTATTTGTCGCTTTGCTATACTCGTCCTTCACTTCGCTACAGAGGTCATAGTCTCACTTCGCTTTGCATCTTGACTGTCTATCATTGCCCCACTCAAGAACATCGTGATTTTATTTTTTTGTTCTTAATTGTATTCTAGCTTTTTACCACTCTCTAACCAGATAGTAAATGAAAATGTGATCGAAGATATTGTTCAGGCTTCGTACATAGAACTACTGGCTCTCAAGGACAGTTGCCGAACAAACCGATAGGCACTTGCCGACAGACTTGCATTAAAGATTGTTTTTGCCTGGCTGGCTTCTACAAGCTTGGCAGAAACAATTCCCTTCATAACCAAATACTACGCGGGCGTAGTCGGAAGTTGAATCTAAATTTAAAGTTAAAAGGAAATTTCCGAATGCGATTTCATTTTGGATTCGCGAAACTAATATGTAAAAGTTTGAGATCTACATCGTAGCATTTCGTAGCGCTTTCGTAGCAGAAGGTGTAATTCGATTGCCAAGTATCATATTTCTGACTATTTTTGGTTAGACACATACTTAATAATCACACCTGCATATTCCCAACGGGGTGGGTACATGTATGTAAGTAAGGTTCTTAAATAGGTACCGCATTCGATACGTTTCTATTGATACCATATAATATACTGAATCAACCAGATTATCTACTGCTGAACACAGCCTCCCCCATTACGAGGGGATTTGCCATAACCCCCACGCTTGACAGGTGTCTTGGAGGTCGCAGTGCAAGAGAGTAGTTTCTCAGAAGGCGCTGCTGCCCACCTTCTGGTATCTGACCCTTAGTAGCCTCTTACGACACCCGCGCGAAGTACTGAGGGACTGAGATTCTAGCCCGGCACCCCACTGGGCATATAATTTAGGAAGAGCCTAAAATATCCATCAGGTACAGGTCCAGACTTGAGATCTTCTATATTAGCCGTTCTTAACCGATCAACTAAGTAAAGCAACGTCCGCCGTGGTTATGACTTGGATGGGTGACCGCTATTGGCATTACTACTGAGCGTGCAAGTGCTACGGAAGGCACGTTAAGCCGTGGGTCCCGGTTGTTGTCTTCGATGGCAGTCGATATAGCATAATGGTAGAGCATTTTAAAAATTTGATTTTGCGAATGCCCGCCTGGCTAGCCTAGCACCGTCAAGTAAAACATCGTCGCCATTCACCTAGCGGGGTGTTCCGGCAGCTGTCCTTGAGGGCCAGTAAATCTAGGTTATCCTGAACAACATTTCCGATCACATCATCACTTACCATCAGGTGAGTTAGTGGTTGGCTAGCCTATGAGCTATAAACAAAGTAAACAGATACTACCAACTAAAATACGATACCCTCACTATATAAGTAGATATTAAACACACTTTAATTTCATGGTACTTATTTCCGGGATATACTAGTTAGGAAGTCTCTCAAAGGAATAAAGTCAGATCATAACAGAGTCCGTTTAAGTGAAGCTATTAAGTTGAGAATTGTTTACCCAGTGCAGTAAGTATTAACGGGCTGGGGAGTTAAGTGGAATGTGGGGGGTGGGGTAAGTAATCAGCTTAGCGCGAAAAAAATATGAATAAGCACGTCTACTTCGGCAAGAGTTCTGATAATATAATAATATAAAAAATATATAATGAATAGATTTGGCCTTACTATGCGGAAATCCATATTTAACAATAACAAATATTTTTTTAAATATTTTAAGAAAACATTAAATTAATATTTTCATAAAACTTAAAAAATATATCTAGTGACGATTCCGCCTAATTTTTCTGTTAAGCCGACGTGACGTCACAAATGCCAAGTAAAAAAAAAAAAAAAAAAAAAAGGAAGTATTGACTCTACGAGCGCACGATCGAAATTCTCGTTTCTCGTAAAAATATTTGTTATTGTTAAAAAGTATCTATATATCTTAGAATTGGAATTCAAGGGGATAATCAAAATATTGAAATGAATTATTTAAAAGCACATCACATTCTTCACTTTATTTTCATCTTAATCTCGGGTAAAAAATGTGTTTATTAAATAAATTAATGTAACTTTAGTGTCTTTCCTCTTTGTTTTTTATTTAAATCATTTCAGGTTAAATTGTACTCTCCATCTAGTGAACGCTATTTCGTGGGTGAATTTAATCTGGTACTCGCTATTTTTTGTGAATTGTGCCTACGTCCTCCGTCGTGCTCGCGACAGTCCTGTCTCATATGTTTCTATGTGGTTTAATTTTCTTCTCAGCGATACTAACCAACAGCTAGGCACTGAACAAATGAAAACCTTTTATAAAAACTGTTTGGTTAGGAGGTTTTTAGGCTTAAAAATCCTCGTTTAATTTGGTTTGGACATAACTCATTCAAATATCTCGGCAGGGGAAAGCAATGTAGCGGCAGTGGGTGGATCTACTACCACATGAATAAAGAAAGAACATGATGAAAGCTATGGCAACTTTGTTCGCTCACTAAGCTAGTTCAAACCAGTTCTGCATCCAAGCAGGCGCCGCAGTGACCGCTACAACACCCGAACGTCTCGTCCGCGATTAGTTTTTTTTTATGTTATTGTCACGGATCAAGCACGAGGCCCACCTGATGTTAAGCTGACTAACCTCTGCCTACAACAGATGCATTTCGTCACAAGTCACGAATTGCACTGCGCCCGTCACCTTGAGACATAGTTGTCAAGTCTCATGTGCCTGTAATTTCACTGGCTCTCAAGGACAGCTGCCGGAACACACCGCTAGGTGCTTGGCGACAGATTTTCTACTTCAGGGTGGTAGCTAGCCAGGCGATCATTTGCAAAATGCCCTTCCACCATGCGGCGAAGCTCAAACCCGCGGCGGGATTCGAACCATGGACCTGACCTGTCACTGACCCCTGAGCTGTCACTGCTTCAAACAACTTAGTTACGCACACATTGCAGTGCGTGTAGTAGTGAGCTTTCATTCTGTAACGTTCTTAATTCATGTGCTACTACTGTGGGCCGTGCTTCTCGTGATATGCCGTGAGCACATAAACGCTTTTGTTTCTCAATATGCTTGATTATAGCTAACGCGCCGCCGCCAGGGGCGCTGTGCCTTTGCGGTATATATCAAAGCACTCGCAGAGTATCGTGAGAATAACTTGCTGTAGGCCTAGTGCACTTCGCAGCAACGTAATTGACACTGCATTTCGACACTCACACTTGCTTTAAACTGCTTACTTTCATCCACTTAATACTTGTATTATAAATACATTTTTATAGCACTTTTATAATTGATTAAAACTAACGTAAGTTTGACACATATTAAATGACATTTTTATCCGATTTAACTTACGGTTTTTTACGTCGAGAAGGCGTCTCGACCGGTTTCGCGACTTTCAGAGTCGCTTCATCACGGAGTGCGTGCGCTTACGATCGCGCCCGCGCATGCACTGGTGGTGGCACTGTTATAGTCAATGAACCGACAAAAATCATTAAAACTTTTGAAGCGTTAGTAAGCTTTCTTTGTCGTTAAAGTAGCTCTAAGAATCTCACGTCTGTGACTGGAAATTCATAACATTTACAGATTTGTCGCGCTTGTAGATAAGTTAAGGTCCAGGACCGACGACGGTTAAACGCGCCCTCCGAAGCATGTGGTGCGCTCAGTATTAATGTCACTAGCGGTCACCCATCCAAATCATGACCGCGGCTAAGCAAACTTCGCTACGAGTGTAAAAAATATGCGTATGTACGCAAACACACAAATACTGAGGCTTTCAACTTGCCACCGAGAACTAGCTTCGTTCGGTCAATAAAGAACATCACGGCGTTCATAGGTAGTAATATTCGGAACGAGTGTTACATTAATTGCCCAGTAAAACTTTATAGCCTCAACAGGTGGCACTGCAGGAATATTATTGCCTGCAATTATCGAGCGAACGTACAAGGAGTACCTATGTACCTTCTAAGTGATTAACTTTAGCGTTGTATATCGTGTGGTGGCGTAGTAAGGTTGAGTAGGATTTTTATTTATGTAATTGTGACGGAACAAGTCCGAGACTCACCTGATGTTAGGTGGGCTAACCTCTGCCTATAACTGATGCATTTCGTCAACAACGAATTGCACTGTGCCCGTTATACTGAGACGTATAGTTGTTAAGTCTCATGTACCTGTAATTTTACTGGCTCTCAAAGACAGCACACAATATGCTGCTGGAACACAATATTAGGTGTTTGGCGAGAGATTAGCTAGCCAGGCATTCGCATAATGCCCTACCACCATGCTGTAACGACTGGCATCCTAAGACAACAACCGGGACCCGTGGCCTGCGAAGCACGTGCACGCTCAGTAGTAATGTCACTATCGGTCACCCATCCAACTCATGAACGCGGCGGACGTTGCTTAACTTAGCTGATCCTCGCTACGAGCGCTTCATAGTGGTAGTCAACTTCAAGTTGTCTGTAATAATGCGTGTTTTATGTCTGAAGTCGGCTTCGTTTTGTTACAAGAGAATTTAAATATTTTGCTGAACGTGGCAGTACAATGTAGAATATTTCAATACTAAAATTTGTAATTGACCTTCATAAGAGCGTCCTAGACGCCTAAATTGAATAAATGATTTTGACTTTGACAATTTTCTTTGTTTTGTTTCAAATATATAAACTGCCTTTACACTAGATTGGTCAGAGTTGCTTTACAATGTCCTGATTTTGACCCTCGAATCAGACAGTGTTGTAGGAATTCCATACAAAAATTACTGAACAGCTTGAGTTGAGAAGCTTTTCTATAAGGTGCCGTATGAATTGTGTGCTCGAATCATTAAACGCCAGATTAAAATGGCTATTAGTAATTATTAACCACCAGCTCTGTGTGTGTAATACGGTCACGATGTCGTCGGTCAACCAAGTAGGGACCACCTAGTTTACGTCTTATAGTTTGTGGTTGCTCACATTCTTCACCCTCAGTTATCGCTACGTTGATCGGAAGCTACTTGTTTTTTTTATATTACAGCAGTGAGTTTAGCATTTGACTTCTATCTGAAATGTTGGTAAGTGATGATGTGGTCGAGGATGGCAAGGCTTAGCTTAGAATAACTAGTTCTCAAAGACAGCTGCCAGTACACACCGTTGCGTGATTGGCGACGCTTTTTCTACGCGCATTTAAAAAGCCCTAGCACCATGCAACTTGTAATTGCTATGTTAGTGATTTTCTTTTTTCGGCATCAACAATCTAAAGGTCTTGAGTTTGGTCCCCGAAACGAAACGTGACGAAAAAGTTATTGGTCTGCTAAACCACAGTCCTTAGTATGTACCCGATAGAAGGCAATACGTTGGCGTCCTATTGCATGGGATCAAAATATGTCTGACACCTCTTCCTACCAATCCAAAAATATAGTGTCAAGTTCAAGCATACCATCCTCCATGGCTCGCTAAGCGCCTCAGTCCTTGTTCGCGTAAAGACAATACAAGAAAAACAGAACATCCTCAACAAGTACTCAACAAGATAATACGTTCAAAATATTTTCACCGATTCTCCTGGGCGCTCGTTGAATATTAAAAAGGTTAAATATTTAACGGGCCCAGGTCTTGTTGACACCATTAATTATTCTGTGCGTTGGCTTCCAGCCAGGGGAATGGTTTTACATGGTATTGTTCTGGTAGCTTCTGGCTTAAACCAATATGGAATCTCTTTGGTTGAGACATCAAATTAATATGTAAAGAAATGTACAAGCTCATAAACAGCAGAACGTAAAACTTACCGCGGTGGGCGTGGTTTAAAAGGTGTAGTATTTTTTATTTATTTATAACTGATAGGTTAGCCTTTGACCACTATCTCACTTGTAGGTAAGTGATAATATGGTTGATCATGGTATAAACATGCCTTATCTAGAATGAGAACTGGCTGTCAAAGACAGCTTCCGGAACACACCGTAAGGTGCTTGGCGACAGATTTTCTACTTGAAGGTGGTAGCCAGGCGATATCTGCAAAATGTCCTACCACCGTGCGGAGCAACAACATCACCTTGACGCGACCAATTGGATGCGATAATTTCTAAGCATCAAATGAATTAACCAATCCAATGTAATTAGGAAGATGTGCGTGTATTGTTAATCTGTATAAACTAACTTAGGGAAATCGATAACATCAAGATTCAAACACTATACTGTTTGTTCGTTGGTGAATTTTTAATCGATTTTTAGTCATTTCATTGATGTAGTACAAATTCAATTTTGTAATTCAGGTAATAACTAGCGTGAGCAGAATAAGATTGCGCAATATTTCCTCGTTGTTTTAACAGTGGCAACCATTATATCATCAGTGTAAATATCAGTGTTGTAGCCAATTTACAGATACCCAACACACACATACACACACACACATATTGGATGAGATGATCTAAAACTTCTATACTTATGTTAAAATCTATCTATACTTATGTTATAAGTAGGAGATATTAGTATTTTTGTACGTAACGAATGAACTTAAACTCCTGGACCGATTTGAAACCCCTATACCTCTCCTCCTCTTTCAGCATAAGAATCCTTTTTTTTGGCGCTGGGAAAACGCTTTACGCGTACCACGCATTTCCGGGGGGAAGGCACGTGGTTATGTGGGACTCCCCGGGCAGAGTCCCCGGTATACTCACTAAAACCCAGCGGTGGGCCTCTACGTCTTATGTGAGGTGAAGCTTGGGCATTCTACCTCAATCACCCCGACGCTAGGCTCTCTGGAACCTCCTGCCTTTGGCACCCCTCTCTGGGGGGCATTCTTCATGCTTGACCTTTATTAGTGATGGGTCCCCCGACCCTTCAGGAGGGCAGTTCCTCTAAGGGGGCAGAAGTATGTCTGCATATTGGCGCTTTCTCCACCCTGGCCTTTTCCTTCCTGTGAAAAGATCACAAAAGGAGGCCGCGGAGCGGGTCAAGGAGGAATGTGAACTCGCTGACCCGATCCGCGGCCTCCTTTTGTAATATGTTTTTTTCACAAAAAGAGCCCATTGCTAACCAGCACCGCTCCTGCCAAGCATGGCATCAACTAGGCTTGACGGGGAAATATCACTTCCAACCTCAGCTATAAGAGCGTGCCTTTAGGATCCCCATGTGGCACACTCTACCACAGTGTGACGCGCCGTGTCCACGGGCGCGCCACACTCGTGACAGGTAGAGGTGGGATCCCGTCCGGTGCAGGTACTCGCCGAAGCATCCGTGCCCAGTCAGCACCTGCACCATTGGAACGAGAGGGAGCCATGCCGCCTTTTTAGCCAGCGATCTAGGTGGGGGCGAACTGCCTCCACCGTCACCAGGCCGGCTGCTGGAGACTGGAGATTCTCGGCCCATCTTTGTTCACCATTAGAATCCTACACTATTCCTGATTAACAAAGGCTAAAGAATATATTCAAAACTTAGGGATCCGTGTAAAAACTTCGATAACTAACCCAACGTGTGAAAACATACCAAAAACATCGTACGCTGTGGAAATTGCTGACAATAGAGATAGAATAAAATTTTATATACAAAAAAGTCCACAATACCATATGTCTAACTATTACAGTAATGTCACAATACCTGCTTTTTATGTGTTTTAATTTATTACGTAAATAGTAGTAGTCATATATAATATGAGACATTAATGAATATTAAACAAACGTACATCTTTGATCTCCTTAAACTCATTTTAAACTTATTTGACTCGAACACAGAGATTCCCCACTTGCAAATATGCCATTATTAACTCTTCATCAAATAGAATATTGAATTAAATTCAACGACCAGTGTGATCTTGGTGCTTAGCTTATTTGAGGATCAGTAACCATTACAAAAATTAAATGTATTGAACATTTTCTATTTCCAAATAGATTTATAACCACGGAGTAGACTAAAAATTTATTATAAAGTTAAAGTGCAATAAGAAACAAATAAAACAAATCATCGTATGCAGTTTTTGTTAAGCGTCAATGCCTTATAAATTTTCTCACATATGATATCTTAGATTATCTTAGTTCTAAATTGATGAACCCTCAGGATAGCGCCAATATGCTGCAGAGCCCATAGTATCAGCTGCTGTCTGAGTTTTTAGCTCAACAGATCCCAGAGATGGCGTTAGCAGTATTGATTCGTAAATAGTTGATGTTATAATCTACCTACAAAAGTCATACAAGATGCTCGCGGCAAATATTTTTGTATAGAGGGTAATGTGTGGACTATTCATTCGTTTTCTCTCCGCTAAAAAACGCACATCGCCACTCCGTGTTAATTTTATTAATAATAACTGAACAATTTAAGACGCAAGAAAAAACACTTGCTATACAATTAATATGTATGAATGTCAGAGTGCAGTGAGTGTAATCTTTTGGGCAAGACTTTCTCCCGATTATTTGGGATTTGTGTGTCGCCGGCCGGTCGCCATATAAGAACGCCTAGAACGATGTCTGCTGTAAATACCAACTTGAAGGATTTGTAGGCATAACAAGGATTGCTTAAGGTACGTGGGCTATTTACTACTGCATTGTATATGTATTGGTGTTTTCAGGGAGGTTCATCAATTTGTGCAAGAGGTCAGCCATAATTTTAGGCGCAGTTGACCCCATCTAATTAACGGTACGCAAGTACACAGTAGGTGTAGGCTATTTACACGCCTCACTTTTATTACATTTCTTTTTCTTTCTTTCTTTCAATTAAATACGCATTATTAGAGATAACTAATACTACTCGTCAGATTTCATTCAAATTTAAATGGGACTACTACATGGCCACCATCAACTTGCGAATCAAAAAAAAACATCAATATCGGTACACCCTGTAAGAGACTTGAGGTAACACACACAAAAAATACAGTCGAGTTGAACCTCCTCCTTTTTTTTCAAAGTGGGTTGAAAATAAAAACCTGTCAAGTGCGAGTTGATCTCCAACACCAAGGGTTCCGTAGCAACCAACACTACCGGTACATACTATTCCATAAAATCGCCTTTTTTATCCAGATCTTTAGCGGGAGTCCGACCCAATCTTAGTTAGTTTTAATTATTTGTTGTTTTACGGTTGATATTGGATTATAACCATACCAAGTTTGATGTGGTATATGGAATTTTAATATACATTACCATATTTACGTAAAATTAAAAAAAAACTTTTTTATTAAAACATGATACTATGTGGATTCAATTATATAAAAAAAAAACATAAACAAAACAGTTACTTACAATGATAATATGTTGGCAAACCGCCATTAATATTATGTTAAAATTTCAACTACCTACCCCCAGATACAGGTGAAGTGAGTCACAAAAAGGCAAATTTTAATACGGTTTTTAGAAAGAGTGCTGTATGTCTAACGGATATTAATTTATAATATCTAGAAGATATGAAAAATAGTATGTCAAATCCGAAAACACAATTCCATATTTCTCTTATGATAGAAAAAAAATGAATATTAAATTCATTCAAAAATAGTATGTCATGACATAGTATCAGACATACTATTTTTCATATCCTCTAGATATTATAAATTAAAATTTAATTAAATTTACTTAATCATGTTTTGTGTCTATATACTTTTGCATGGTGGAAGAGCATTTTGCGATTGCTCGCCTGGCTAGCTACCACCCTCAAGTAGAAAGTCTGTTGCCAAGCACCGAAAGGTATGTGCCGGAACATAGCCCGCTGCCCATCTTCTGGTGTGTTACCCTTAGTCACCTCTTACGACACCTACGGGTATTAATAATTTCGACCCTAGCTACCTTTGAGTAGAAAATCTGTTGCCAATCACTTAACAGTGGGTTTCGGCAGCAGTCCTTGAGAGCCAGTGAAATTACAGGCACAATGAGACTTAACAGCTATGTTTCAATGTGACGGGCGCAGTGCAATTCGTGACTTGTGATAAAATGCATCTGTTATAGGCAGAGGTTAGTCCACTTAACATCATGTGGGCCTCGAGCTTGTTCCGTCACAATAACATAAAAAAATAAGCATAAATATATATCTATATATATATATAAAAACGCTATTTCTAATTATAATGTAGCAACTATGTAATACAGTAACTAAAAGATTTTTTCCATTTAAAAAAGAATCACTTGTAATTTAATTTATCGCTCACGATATTGAAATATTTCGTAGTTCTGTCTCGCTCTCTCACATGCGAATCGAGATCTCTCCGTCCCACGCCCGTAGTCTGACATTAATGAAATACCACTTCGTCTTAAAAATTTGATGGACGAGTGAACGAAAACTATTGCTTAAAAATAGGATCCGTATTGTACGGGACTCTAAAAAGAACCAGATATAATCATTTACAAATTTTTAGATTTTCTAGTTTCTGATTATTCTAAGTCCTTTGATACCATCTGGCTTAGTTGTATTTTATCGTTTGTGCCTGGATTTGCGAGAACATAGCATAAAGAGAATAGTAATCAGCTAGTCACTTTTGTACACAAAGCTCTGCACTAAGTAGGTGCCTAGGCTACCGAACGAGGCGATTAACTCCGCGGTAAAGTTTAAAGTGGTTTAACTGGCCGCGAACATAATATATGGTCAGGGTTTTCGTTTTAAATTCCTGATTTCTTTTAGCTATAAGACCACCCTTTGAACTTTAGACTACGTGTTGGTTTGTGTTTATGGATTTGTTTATAGTTCATTAGTGGAGTTTGCCCTAATCAACGCGCTTGGTAGCGTCTTGTGTTAGTGTAAGATGCCAGTTTTTTTAATAGCGCTGCTTCCCTCACTTTTAAATTGATGATAGGATAGCCTTTGGCCACAGTCTCACCTGATAATAAGTGATGATGTGGTCAAAGGTGTGAACAGGCTTAGCCTAGAATTACTGGCTCTCAAGGACAGCTGCCGGAACACACCGATAGGTGCTTGGTGGCAGATTTTCTACTTGAGGATGGTAGCTAGCGGGGTGGGCATTCGCAAAATGCTCTACCACCATGCAAAACTGCCCACCCACTGCTGCCAACCGTTTGGTATATTATTAACGTCTCCCAAAGATGGTATGAGGGGTGCAATTAACCTCAGCCTTAGCTCGGCACTCCACACAATGCGTTCATGATATACGATAATGTAACTATAATGTTCCCTTTTTTAGATAATAGTGTGCAATTTTATAATAAAACTCCTAAAGATATAAGTTATATACAGTTCTTACAGAAGGAAAATTAAGTCAACATGCAAAAAGATTTTAATTAAGAGAGCGTGTTATCAAATAGGTGATTATTTAGAAAACAAAAATGCTTAGGTTTTTCCACCTCTGCCAAACCACCGGTAATCACCACCTTACAAATTGTAAATGAGTACAGACATATAAAAAATGGCCTCATTTCGTGCTCGTTATTCTCGAAGTGGCTTTTTACCATGTTTGCTGAACGCGGCAGTAGAATATTTTATTAGTTAAATTTTCTAATTGACGTCGACGAAGAGCGTCGAAGACGCCAAAATTTCATAAATTATTTTGACTTTGTAATACAATACAGTGAATATTCTTATCATATATTTTAATTTTTTCGCTTCCATGCTCATGTCTGTCCTAACATCTCTCTTTATTGACTATTTTCCACTAAACTTTTCACCAACAGTTACTTGTAACCTTAAGCCGTTTTTAGGTACTTTCATAGACTTATTACTATCCAAAATGATCAACACTAGAATATGTATACCCACACTTACATTAGTCTACTCTCATCTTCTTACACTTGCCCGACACTTGTGGCGTCGGTACAATATGCCTTCTCAAACTACACGCAAGACAACATAAGGACATATTTGTTAAAAGTTTTAGCTTACTATCATAAAAATGCTATCGCGTTGATCTAATCCTAGATCTATCCCCACAACCTTTAATCCCTACTCTAGAACCTAACCAAATCACCTAGGTATTAGCTCAATATACCAATTTTCCGATAGGAAATTGCAATTTTACTTCACAAAGGCCACAAGGGGCAAATATATCTGTCTCTGTCACACACCTCTAACTCATAGCGTTGCCGTTGGCTTCCAAAACACCGAGTGCTCTTCTTGATTCAATTAAGATTGGGGATATTTGCCGATACGATATTGAAACGGTTTAAGAACCGTCTCGGTATAAATGAAGTAATGGAGTTGAAACTTAGACAACTGGCTCGACACAGACTGACAAGCGAAGTGTTCGGGGTTCACATCCTGCAGCTGAATTAAGCATCATAAGACTCACTAAATAGTGGTTTGCGGTTGCCATGCAAGGCTTAGATAAAATGTTGTTGCGAAGTGTAAAATTTTACCTCACGGCGTTTACGGTGTTTACCTTCCTGCAGCTGCTTTGTCAGTTTTTTAACCCTTTCTAGGATTAACATCTTCAATCTTACCGTTACTAACAAGTTACTCAACAATAAACAGCAACGGCGTGTTTTCAAGGCTTACGACAGGCAGTGAACCTTTGCTTTTCGCCCCAGATAGAGCGACTTTTCACTTGCCTTTCAACGCCTATTAGAACTGATAAAGTCAGAAGAAGCAACCAGCATCCTGTTTGGCCTAAAAAAATGTGATACATTCATTTCTGCTGCTAAAATTTACTGTTGCACCTTTGCTTTATATCTAAGAGACAGGCGAGTATCTGCAGTATGGCTTTCCTCAATACTTGGATGGGTGACTGCTAGTGGCACTATTCACCACTTTAACGCTTCAGAGGGTTCGTTGTTATATATAGAATAGCGGTAGGGCATTCTACGGATGCCTGCCTTGAAAGCTACCATGCAGAAAATCTGTACACAAGGTTGTATCTCATATCTGTCAAGCTATGATAGCCGTGCCGATATAGCTGTGGACTGCCGTTCTGCAGGACCGTGGTCGATCAATACGACCGCGCCGGCTTATGCTGTACAACATGGTCCAAGGGCATTTTGCGAATGCTCGCCTGAATAGCTACCATCACTCTTAAGTATAAAATCTGTCGCCAAGCATCTAGTGTGTATGTTACGTCAGCAGTTCTTGAGAGACAGTAAGTGATTATAAAATTACAGGCACATAAGACTTAACAACTGTATGTCTCGACTCTACGTGGTCGACGAAATGGATCTATTTTAGGCAGAGGTTACCGCTGGGCCTCATGCGTGTTCTATCACAGTCTTTTCCGGCAAATGTCTGTTCTTGAGAGCCAGTTCCCACTCTAGGTTATGACTGTTTACCACCTCCGACCATATCATCACGCACCATCAGGTGTCAAAGGCTAGCAGTAAACAAAGTGTGGTAAACCCGACAGTACCAATATCGTTCCTCTGGATATAACCACAGGTGCACACGAGTCCTCATACCAATTAGTCGGGTAAAATCACATTAGTCAGCTCACGCCGAGCGTTTTCAAGCTGCGATATTATATTTCACAAGCTAATTAGGCTACCGGGGGCTTTCGATTTTGTTTAGAGCTTAAAGTTATTAAAAGCACCTGCGTCGCTTTCTCGTTATTCTGCCGATGCAAAAGGTCTTGTATGTTTACCTTTGTTTATCACAAATAAAATAAACAGTATTGTTTATGGAATTAGCACGTGTTGGGCGTTGTGTACGCTCGTTGGGCTGGCCAAATACGCGGCACTCTTGGGACCTCCTTCTATTGCAGGTTATTTGCATTGGACCTCCAAAGTAACCGTCGTATTATTAGGCAATTTGACAATACACTGCACCAAGCCCCAAGACGCCGAACAAATCAGGTATCTGTATTTCTGGTATATTTGTAGATTACCGCCAGATTTTCTGTGGGTGGTAGTGTGGCGTTTATTACGCACCTTATTTTTATATTATTATTTTGTATTACTTTATATTAGTAGTTAGAATAATTACCCACCATTTTTGAGTTTATACAGTGTATTATTTTTATATGTTTCCGAACGCAACATTTTAAGTTAGCTGTGTCATTTAAAATAAATTAATTATAAGCTTTTAAATACGTAATTCAAAGCTGGTACAGTCAGTTCCTTCACCTATACAACTTACCGAGCCTGTTACTGCTCCTTCAAATACTACCACTACCTCAACAAAGAAACTGCCACTCGGTCTGGTAGACATGTTAAGTTTAAGGATTACCCTGATTTTTGTTAAAATCTGTTTTTCGTTCTCCGTAGGGGGGTGGTGTGGCGTTTATTACGCACCTTATTTTTATAATATTATTTTGTATTACTTTATATTAGTACTTAGAATAATTACCCACCATTTTTAGTTTTCATTATACAGTGTATTATTTTTATATGTTTCCGAACGCAACATTTTAAGTTAGCTGTGTCATTTAAGTTATGGCAACTAGCAAACAGAGATATACCAACCAATGACGCGTTCGGTCGGTTACATACAAAACAACTGCGCTGCATATTTTATGCAAACAGTTTTATATTGATATTTTAACCGTTATAATTTACATTTATATTAACTTGTGTGTCAACTTATTATCCGTAATACTTTTCATGTAACTTTGGTGTTAAGTTGTGTATTAAATAGTGTGTTACAATCTTCAGCATTTCATTCATCGAGTATCATATATCACACGTTAAAAGCAACACGGTACAACAGAAAACATAGGGGGGTTCGGGCTGTACTATCATCCGCCCATATCATCCCCCAAAGTAGCTTAACCGTGGGGTGCCGGGCTAGAGTTTCTCCCCGCCCCTTCCTGTGAGTGACTTAAGAGGCGACTAAGGGTAAAATACCGGAAGGTGGGCAGCAGCGCCTTCTTTGGAACTGTTATCTTACTCTTCCATCCCCAAGACGCCTGCCAAGCGTGTAAATTATGGCAAATACACTCTCAAAGGGAAGCCGGTGTTCAGGAGTGAATAATACAGCTGATACACTACAGGAAGCGCTCGTAGCGAAGTTTACTTAGCTATTCGCAACCGATCAGCAAAGTAAAGCAACGTTGCGCGCGGTCATGAGTTGGATGGGTGACCGCTAGTGACATTACTACTGAACGTTTCCGTGCTTCGGAGGGCACGTTAAGCCGTCGGTCCCGGTTCTCGTCTTAGGATGGCAGTCGTTATAGCATGGTGGTAGGGCATTTTGCCAATGCCCGCGTGGCTGGCTACCACCCTCAATTAGAAAACCTGTCACCAAACACCTAACGGTGTGTTCCGGCAGCTGTCCTTGAGAGCCAGTACTTCTACTCGTAGGTTAGCCTGAACAACATCTTTGACCACATCATCACTTACCATCAGGTGAGATAGTGGTCAAAGGCTAACCTATCAGGCATAAAAAAAAGGAGCTAGCCAGGAAAAATGCCTTAATCTACCATAATGCAGTGTCGGTGTTTTCAGGCCTCCGGCCGGCTTTCGACGTATCCTAATTGCTCCCATCCTAAAACAACGTCGGCATTGACGATGGCCTCTGAAGCATAGAAGCGCCTGTAACAAGCGTAAATACCACCAGCGGTCACCCATCCATATGTATTAAATTCAGCGAACATTGCTTGACCTAGTTGAACAGCTAAGAAAAATTAGGTGTGTTCCATTTGCAAAGTTTTAAACTAAATACTACGAAGGACGTTACTGCATCGCCACCGCTTAATACCAGGAGAGTCTGAGGTAAAATAATTGTTTATCTATTATATATAATATGTTTTTGAATACAATGTTGTTAGTATAATCTTGTAAATACGATTAGTTGTATTCCAAACCAAAAAAATATGAATCAATATATTTGATATATTATTGTAAAATATATATTCGTGCTACTTGCGACCTAACCCAAACAGACTCTTGTAAAACTCACTTCATCTGACTTGACATATTAACTTTTCCGTCTCTATATATATACGAAACTGCTCTGTTTGTCCTACAAAACTTACACCTGTTTACTAAATATGACTTTCAAGGTAGACGACGAAAGGATCTACGACACTTTGCCTCAAATACGTTACTACTAAATAAAAGTGTGTTCTGTATGGCTCCAATTGTCTATAAACGTCCGAACGCTATAAGTGATGTATATAATATAATAATATTCAAAAAAAAGTTACATGACTTCCTGGTTTCATGGCCTACTATACAATTAATGAGTTCTTAGATGAGAAAAATATTATAATTTCCTAATGTGTGTGACTATTTTGACAATATACTTACCTGTATATACATAGGTAATACTTGTATGCGTAAAGCGGACCCTACCGAGACTATTTGTATATTATAATACCTAACAGTGTAACCTAGGACTACAAGTAAATAAATTTCATTTCATTTAAAAAAAAAACAATAACGGACAAAATTGTAGTCATCCGCGGGATTCTAACCCCCGCCGGGTATTTCGTCATGTAAGGTACGGAGCATGCGCAACAATAAAATATTAAAGTTATCCCTATAAAGTAAATAAGTTGAAAGCTATATTATTTTAAAAAAATTGTCTTGTTTGTAGTACAACGTAAGTTGCACTATAGATGTCGCTCCATCCCAATACGATGGTTAAGAACGAAAGGATAAATTAGAGTCATACGTCATATGTAATGTTGGCTTAGCGGTTAGAGTATACCCCGGCTATAGGGGTGGATGGCGCGGGTTCGAATCCCGCACTTGGATATAATTTTTAATTTGTTATTTTGTAATGAAATCAGCGGAGCACGCGTCATTGCAAAAATTAAAATATTAAATAATGTTTGATGTTTCTTTTCACATTATAATTTATGTATATTTCTTTGTTCATATTTAAATATCAAACACGTTTTTTCCAGAACCATATTTCCAGCCATAAAATGTTCTGTTCTCAATGTTTTGATATCACTTTGAACACCGCTAAAGAATTTTGTAACAAAACGTTTCCTTACGAAGGTAATTTATAATGTTTTATTTAGGAGTATTTCAGGTATGCATTGAATTTATGTTTAAAACATTTGTAAAGGTTATTTGTGATTATAATGTGACGATATTTTGGAAGCTGACATTCATTTTGTAGATTAGTAGAAAAATATCGCTCGTTTTGTCCGTAATTATTATTTAGCGTTATTTTCATGGCGATTCCCTGATTTAAGGTAATTTTGAAGGTAAACTCTTCTTCAGAGGATCATTGTGTTTATAATCTTTTAATGTTTACAACAAATTATTTACAAAGACTCCTGTTTTCTGATCCATCATTTATAAGGAACTCGCCATTTTGTTAATGTAATTTATTATTTGTGAATATGTAACAAGTAGAAAACTATTTCCGTTAACGATTTATTACAATAATTTGAAGCAGTGATGGCTCAGTGGCATTGGCTATGGATTGCCGCGCAGCAGGTCCATGGTTCGAATCCCGCCGCGGGCTTGAGCTTCACCGCACGGTGGAAGGGCATTTTGCGAATGCCGGCCTGGCTAGCGACCACCCTCAAGTAAAAAATATGCCGCCAAGCACCTAACGGTGTTTTCCGGCAGCAGTCCTTGAGAGCCAGTGTAATTACAGGCACATGAGACTTGATAAGTATGTGTACATTTCCGATTTATTCTAGTAGCTAAACTGACTTCACTTTTCGACGAGAGTTGTGAGGGTAGATTCTACATGGTTACGTAGCAGTCTATTCTAATCTCTCGTACAGTGCAGACGTATTGGTGCATGGAGTATAGTGAGCTCAGTGGATATTGCGGAGTTTTATTTTAAATGACCTCGGTCGATTATAAATGATTGATGAGAAAACAGAGATTTCTCAACCGTTTCTGGGTGAAAGAGTAACATGCACAGCATTTATAATATAAGTGTGATTTATCAATGATAATATCAATGTGGGTACAGTGTCGACCACTAATAATAAGAAATTAAAGTTTAAAAATAATCCCTTTTCATATCCAAGATTTGCGTTATATATTTTATGAAATTTTAATAAAATACAGAATCCTTTAAGTTAAAAACCTTTCAATGTTAAAACTAAATTCAGTTCTGAATCAAACACTGACATGTGGAATCCAGATAACAAACTCGTATATGAAGGGGCATTGTAGTTACTGTCGGAGTTTATGAACATATGGAGAAAACTGGTAATGAAGCAAAGTTTGAACTTACTATTGTTATAGAAATCATAGTTTGCAATAAGAGATGTCGGATAATAAGTCCAACGCTGTTATGAACAACGTGGTAAATTTATTTTCTACTCCATAATATACATGTATTATGTATTATGTTAGTTGTGTTGTTGCCAGTTTTGTAACTAGAATATACCTTTAATATTGTTCGGTTTTTATAGTGGACTGTAGATTATACTTAGAAGTAGTGGGAATTTCGATTAACCAATCGATCGAATAACAAAATAAATTGACTCACCGATATGTATCCTGTGATGTATAACTGATATATAGCCTTACCGGGGATGCAAGTAAAATAGTTACTGGGGCGCCCTTTTACTATAGATCCTTACATTACCCATTCAGGCGACGATGATACTGCGTAATTGGCTTGCAGAAATCGGATGAATCCAGGAATCGGGTCACTGCAATTCTCACGCTGCGATGGCGATAATGTAACACACGTATAATTTGATTCGCCGCGTTAAGTGGAACGAGAACGAGAAAATAACGAGATATCGACGAAAAAATTGCACTGATCAGCTTGGCGACAAATTTTGAACAGGACTGAATGAATAACTGGCATTAACTGCCAAAAGGCTTTTAGGCGGGAAAGTTTGTGTTGCCATTGCGAATATTGACATGAATATTGACTGTGAATATTGAACAAATATATTTATATGTTTTCACTTCAATTACTTCAGAGTCCATTTCACAATGTTATAACAAATATATATGTCACAGTTCTTAATTAGTTATATTTTTTTAGTTCATAGTCTAGACTTTGACCACTATCTCACCTGATGGTAAGAGATGATGTAGTCTAAGATGTTGTTCCAGCTAACCTAAAATTACTAGCTTTTGAGGAAAGTTGCCAAAATACACTGCATCTAAATGCTTGTTGCCGAATGATTTACTACCTAGCTATACAACACTCAGTTAGAAAATTTATCACCAAGCAACTAATGGTAGAGTTTTGAAGCTGTCCTCGCGAGTAAGCATCCATTCTAGATTTAAGCTTTTAAATCTTTGGCTATACCAATACTTTTTACTTCTTTTTATGTGATTGTGGCGGAACATGCACGAGGACCACCTGATATTCAGCGGACTAACCTCTGCCTATAACAGAAGCATTTCGTCCGGACGAAGTGCACTGCGCCCTTCACACTGAAACATACAGTTGTTAAGTCTCATGTGCCTGTAATGTTTTCTGGCTCTCAAGGACTGCTGCTGAAACACACTGTTAGGTGCTTGGCAATAGATTTTCTACTTGCCAGGTAAGCATTCGCAAAATTTCCTTCCACCATGCGGTGAAGCTCAAGCCGGCGATGGGGATCGAACCATGGGCCTGCGCCACGGCATTCCATAGCTATTACCGCTCGGTCATCATTGTTTCAAACTTACCAACTGTGTGTTTATAAATGTGAAATTTAAACATACATCAAACCTGTACAAGACTGAGGCATCAAAATGGACTCCTAAACTTAATGTAAGCCTATATAGATATGTCTGGTATTGAAGTTATTGAAATGAAATAGTAGGTATAATACTAACATTGAAATTATTACATTAACGCCTGCTTAGCGTATAAGCTTACAAAGGAGGTAGTATAATGATATGTATATCATATATATGGTGGTAGGTATAATAGTTAAGTTAATTCATGTTGCGACGTAAGTGTAAGAAATTCACCATTAGTTGATAATCTGAACTTGGAATTTCATTCAAGGGTTATTTGTTTGAATTCTTACCCTAGTTTCAAAAGCGGCTAAAAGAGTTATGTGTGTTTTAAAGCCACGTATCAAATTCAAAATCTATAATTCAATTTAGTAATTTTGAAGCGCTCGTAGCGAAGTTTACTTAGCTGTTCTCAACCGATCAGCAAAGTTAAGCAACGTCGCGCGCGGTCATGAGTTGGATGGGTGACCGCTAGTGACATTACTACTGAGCGTTTCCGTGCTTCGGAGGGCACGTTAAGCCGTCGGTCCCAGTTGTTGTCTTAGGATGGCAGTCGTTATAGCATGGTGGTAGGGCATTTTGCGAATGCCCACCTGGCTAGCTACCACCCTCAAGTAGAAAATCTGTCGCCAAGCACCTAACGGTGTGTTCCGGCAGCTGTCCTTGAGAGCCAGTACTTCTAGGTTAGCCTGAACAACATCTTCGACCACATCGTCACTTACCATCAGGTGAGATAGTGGTCAAAGGCTAACCTATCAGGCATAAAAAAAAATAAAAAAAAAATAGTTTACTATGCTCTTATGAAGGAAAATTACAAATGTTAATATTAAAATAGCATTCAATGAACTGCCACGTTCAACAAAAATAAAATGGCCACTGCGAGAAGAACGGGCAAGAAACTCAGGAAAGATAAACTTCTTGAACCGAATATAACCACACATGTTGAGGGAGCTAATTACTTAGATACAAAGAAGTAGCTGAATTTTGTTATTGAATTCCATTGTATACCTTTTTTTTCATGTGTGTTGTTGTTCTTTTTGTGCCTTAGGTAAAATGGGGTAACTGTCATGCATACCCCGGCGCATGTATATATAAATACATAAAAAAAAATATCGTTTACACTCAAAATATCGATATTTTCTAAACCATGTAAAAGGTTTAACTCATATCCCCTTTCACAGGACAATTGTCCTGACTTTACCCTTCTATTTTCTCAAATCTAGACGATGTGGTGAGATCGGATACATGGCGTTCAGAAATGGAAACCACTTGTAATCGACGCGGAATAATAAAATGCGTTCGGATGTGGTATTGCAACTAGTCTTGTAAACATCGATTATATGTTTCTTGTTAAAATGAAAAGAGGTCAGTTCAAAAGTGACACAAAATGCATGTTTTAAAATCATGAATACCAAAAATCTAAATCGTCAAAAACAGTCCTCAAATTAGCAATGCATACTTGATATTTTAATTTGGCTGTGACCGATACATGCCACCTTTATTTACTATTTTTTGCTGATGGGTAAACCTTTAACCACTGTCTGACCTGATAGTAAGTGACGATGAGGTCGCAGATATTAACCGCTTTTTTTTGTTTGATTCAAAATGTTAACCAACTGAGACACTGGAAAATGTTGAATAATTTCAGGGAGTTAGACTATGAACACTCACTAACTCAGAGTGTAGAATCTCTAGTTAGTGAGTGTAGACTCTAATAGAGGCTTTCATCGAACCGATGTCATAAAACCATTTTTTCTTGATATTCTTTTCGTTAATTTATATAAATATTTCGAAAGAAAACTAAATTTGACGTTACTCTACACTTATTTCACTGATTCTACCTGTAATATGTTAATAAACTATATATAAGGTCAACTTTATGTTATCAACTATATTGAAGCCCGTGCGCGTGGTTTGGAATCGGTAACTAAATTAAATTGAATAGGTACCTGGTTTTTTTTCAGGCAGGATTGTCAAAATATCCTAATACCATGCATATTGATGACCAGAGAGATGCCTTTTCGCGCCCGGTTTGAAAAATCCTGGGTAAAAGCTGCATGGAATAACTTACGCCGGTAGAGCGTTTCACAATTTTATTACATGACATAGGTAGGAACTGTCAAACTTTTTGGTTAATGGTAAGACATCCTGAAGAATACATGGATGACATGCCAGGCCGAATGAGTTGTTCGGGACCAGATTGGTGAGGAAAGAATGAAATAAATGGTTTCCTTAGATAACAAAGTATTGAAATTTGTATGCGAGTCTGAGTGAAGCCTGATGCTTATTTTATCCCAACGACCACAGGTCACATAGCTGCGTCTTCGATTCCCAGGCCAGTACGCCACAGCTTAAGCAAAACTGAAGGAGTGGCAGCCGAGCGGTAATAGCTATGGATTGTTCGATCCCCACCCCAAGGTGTAAAGGATTCTGCAAGGCTCGCCTTGCTAGCTACCACCCTCAGGTAGAAAATCTATCACCAAGCTATATACTAACAGTGATCAGACAGCATACGAAACAAACTCGTTGTTTCGTCACAATAGCATAAAAAAAAATTGTTATCTAGACAAACACTATTCGATTACATTCAGTCCCTGATTCCAAACGACTCTCTGCAATTCCATTACCAGTAATATATTGACCTTATATGTTTTTACGAGGCAAATAACCATCAGCTTTATTGTAATATTTTGATGAAATATATTGTTCAATGTAGGCAGTTTTAAGTACAGCATGTTATATCACTCAATCTGCATGCAAACAGAAGCCTTTACAAAATCAAATATTGTAACAATGTCAAAATTGGACATTGTATTTACATATAATATATTCTCGTAATATAATTTTACTTTATGGTCAGCAGCTATACTGTATTTAGTTATCAGTGCTGTTTGAATTTGGGAAGAGAGTTATACAGGAGCTTAATATTATACATAAATAATACTGTAGCTCGCAGGATACATAAATAAATGATACATGTCGTACCTACAGTGGAATAAATAGCATATTTTGTCGCCAATGTGCTATTCACTTTACCTTTTAATATACCTACGAGGAGGAGGACTCTCACGAAAAGCTGACAAAACAAATCAATAAGGTGTTTAAAAGCGCTTACCTATAGCGAAGTTTTCTTAGCCGTTCGTAAACAATCAGCTAAGTTATACAACGTCCGCCGCGGTCACGACTTGGATGGATGACCGGTAGGGACATTACTACTGAGGGTACACGCGTGCTTCTCGACTCCGGTTGTTGTCTAAGGATACAGTCATTACAGCATGGTGGTAGGGTATTTTGCGAATGCCGCCTGGCTAGCTCAAGCTGAAATTCTGTTACCAAGCACCAAAGTGTTCCGGCGGCTGTCCTTGACAGCCAGTAACTCTACGTTAGCATGAACAACATCTTTGATCACATCATCAGTAACCATTAGGTGAGATAGTGGTCAAAATTAGCCCATCAGCTATAAATAAAAATGCGTGTGTTGGTAGATTTACTACTTGAAGGTGGTAACTAGCATGTACAACTTACCCTTCTACCATGTTGAGAAGCTCGAACCCATGGCAAGTTTTTGTCAAGGATTTCCTTCACAAAAACTTGCCATGGCACTGGCATGGCAGTCCATGGTAATTTTAAACTGTTTTGATCGCCGGTACTATATTCTACGCAAAACGAGATGAAGTTCTTAAGGAAGGGTTTAGGCCAAAGTCACACAATGCTATGCTATATTAATGCTATAAAAAATATACTGCCTCGACCTAGTTAAAACTCCAAGAGCGTTAAACTTTCGCACTTAGTATATGGAACTATATTCCCTACTGGGATTCCTGGAGAAGTTTTGGATGAATGGGTACCACAACTACGCTTATGCCTAATTACCTGCTTTATAGTAATAGTTCTTAGATACTAGTCACTTACTCAAATTGTAAAATTAGCCTCTTAAGACATGTCAATATTTTTTATATGTTATATTTATATATGTACCCCTTATTAAGTCAATGACAAAGTGATCGAATTGTTGTGTTCCAGAACAAAGAAAAGTAGTATAAGACCCCCTTAAAAATAATAATAAAATTTACACAGATAATTGTCTTGTAAAGAAGAAATCATATAAAAATGACTTCTCCATGTCTTTCTTAGTTCTACGTCGAAGGACGAATATCAAATCCGCTAAATGATCAGTCGGTCCGCGACGTAACGACTCATCTGATATTGGATCTTGGATTCGGACCAAAATAAACGACAAATTACGAAAGAAAATTCGAAAATTCTCGCATAAGATCAGATTTACAAAATAGGATTTATAATAAGAATGTTTATTTAGAGTGTCAGATATTTGCGAACCTGATATCTTGCGCTTGTAATGTTTTACGTTCGTGACAATGAAAATTTTCTTGGAGTTTTTTTTTTCTTTTGCATGGTAGGTTAGCCTTTGACCACTATCTCACCTGATGGTAAGTGATGATGTGGTCGAAAATGTTGTTCAGGCTAACCTAGAAGTACTGGCTCTCAAGGACAGCTGCCGGAACACACCGTTAGGTGCTTGATGACAGATTTTCTACTTGAGGGCTAGCCAGGCGGGCATTCGAAAAAATGCCCTACCACCATGCTATATAACGACTGCCATCCTAAGACGACAACCGGGACCGACGGCTTAACGTGCCCTCCGAAGCACGGAAACGCTCAGTAGTAATGTCACTAGCGGTCACCCATCCAACTCACTCCCCAAAATGGGAAAATCTGTCCCCAAGTAATTCTAGATTAGCCTGAACAACATCTTCGACCACATCATCACTTACCATCAGGTGAGATAGTCAAAGGCTAACCTAAGAAGGATATAAAAAAATTATATGCTTTTTTGCTATTCATTTTTTGATTAGACGAGAACTGTATTTTAATCTTTATTAAAAATAAAGGACTCACTACAAGTTGAAGCTGTTTGTCTTATAAGATATATTGACAAAAGACCCGAAAGCAGAAGTCATTCACATTAAAACTTGTTCAGGAAGATTTGCTTGATGAGGTGGTGTGCTGACTATACCGTTTAGTAAACTCTTTGTGCTTTGTTCTTTTTATTTTTTATTATGTTATTGTGACGGATTAAGCCCGAGGCCCACCTGATGACCTAACCTCTGCCTATAACAGATGCATTTCGTCACAAGTCACGAATTGCACTGCGCCCGTCACCTTGACACATAGTTGTTAAGTCTCATGTGCCTGTAATTTCACTGGCTCTCAAGAACTGCTGCCGGAACACATCGTTAGGTGCTTGGCGACAGATTTTCTACTTGAGGGTGGTCGCTAGCCAGGCGGGCAATCGAAAAATGCCCTTCCACCATGCGGTGAAGCTCAAGCCCGCGGCGGGATTCAAACCATAGACCGGCGGCGCGGCAGTCCATAGTCAATGCCACTGAGCCATCACTGCTTCACTAAAAACTGTTCTTTTGGTTTGCCTCGATCAACTGCTACTCGTATCCAGATATTACAAATAAATGATTTTTATACATAAAAAAGATATCGCACGTCCTGTCTGCCATTTCGGGTATAATAAATAACGACGCTTTCCGTGGGTAGATTAAACCTTATTCTGTTGTATAACGTTATTCAGGTTATTTAGTTTTTGATTTAAAAATGATTTATTCAAAACATCAAGTATAAATAAACGGTATATTCGAAGTAGGTAAAATAGATCTTGCCAGTTATATGTAATGTTTCTTGTCTAGGAGGCGAGCATATTACCACTGTCAGAATCATACAGTAGTTAGCCTTTGATGTTCGCAAAAAAGCAGACAACGCAAGATGCTGGCCACACGCTTAAGGTTGTCACTTTTTTGTGAAGTAGCTAATATACAATTATAATAAAAAAATTATAAGAATTTATTAATTATTATTTTACTTATAACAATGTTATAAATCAATAAACAAATAAATTTTGTATTCTAACTATAATATGGAGTAGATAGTAACACTTACTGTAAAAATGTGTCCACCAATCTGGATTTTAAAATGGATGTCATTTTTGTAATCAGCACCACAAAAGCCCTTAAAAATGACACTCGTATTTTTTATTCTAAAATAATTATTTTTACAAAAACGATACCGACTTCTAACACTGAAAAGTATGAAATACGAGTAATTTGTTGAAGTCGGCCTCATGCTGATTCAAAACACTCTGAGACCAAATTTTCATGGGCTGACTTCAATAAGTTATTTCATACTTTTCAGTGATAGATCGGTCCCATTTTTTATTAAAATAAAGTTTTCTCCCATTTTATTGATATGGTGAAAAAGTACCTAAAAAATAGAATTATAGAGTTTAAAGGAGTGTCCGATAGAATCGCCGTCTTAAACATAAAACTTCCTGGTCATAAGCATCCTACATCTATAGTTCAAGTATATGCTCCTACCGAAAATGCTCAAAGCGACAAGAAAAATACATTTTATGAACAACTAAAAACAATCATGCAAAACTTGTTTAAGACCGTTATTGTAATTGGAGACTTTAACGCTCAAATCGGAAAAAGGAGAAAGAATGAAAATAAAATACTCGGACAATACTCTACTGGCAAAAGAAATGACAACGGCCAAAGACTAATAGACTTTGTACTTCAATACAACTTAAATATTATGAACAGTTATTATAAGAGAAACTTTAACAGAAAATGGACATGGGAGTCTCCAAACGGGTTAATAAGAAATGAAATTGAGTACATTATCACAAATAAGCCAAAACTATTTACTAATATCGAAGTTGTAAACCAATTTAATTACAATACTGATCACAGGTTACTTCGAGCACAATTGTATCCAGTTGAACTAAAAATATCAAGGAAAAATATATACAATAAGACACAACCAATACGTTTACCACTTCCAAGTAACACTTTAGAATCCTTAAAAAATAAATTAGACATAATAAAAGACCTTCAAGGGGTTCAAGAAAAATAAAATGTTCTTGAAAAAGAATTAAAAGCAATTGAATCCAATGCTATACATAATGGAAATAAAAAAGACAGAATGGGGTCAGAAGCAAGAGATTGAATCAAGCAACGAGCATTTTTACTTATAGACAGGAACAATAATAAACATGACATAATCAAAATAAGCAAGATAATAAATGTATGCATTAGGAAACAAAGACAAAAATTGAGAAATGATACTATAAATTTACACATAGACAAATTTGGAGGGGTAAAAAGAGCATGGAAAGAGTTACAAGACAGTTCTAATTGGATCAAGAACATGACTCACCACAGACACAAAAGAAAAATAACGAAAAGAAGAGAAATATTAGAAGTAGCGACTAATTTCTACCGTAAAGTATATAGTGATGAAGATTCAATGTTTTCACTGAGATTAGAGAGAGGTGATAAAGAAAATGAAGTAGCTGTTATAATGAAAGAAGAAGTGGTCAAGGCCATACAAACACAGAAGCAAAGAAAATCACCGGGAGAAGATGGAATCTATAACGAACTTCTCATAGGAACATGTCAAACTATACTGAATACTGTTACAAATATGTTTAATGAAATTCTATTTACTGAATATATACCGCAACAATGGGCTACTTCAACTATAATACTTCTTCATAAAAAAGGAAAAACAGATGACATTGCTAATTATAGACCAATCAGTATTATGTCAAATATGTACAATATATTTTCTAAGATACTGCTAGACCGCATAACTAAAGTTTTGTATGAAAACCAACCTATGGAACAAGCTGGATTTCGAAGTGACTTCTCAACAATAGACCACATTCACACTATTAAACAGATAATTCAGAAATGTAACGAATGCGGAATAGCATACTACTTAGCCTTTGTGCACTACAATAAGGCATTTGATTCATTAAAACATGAACAATTATGGGAGGCCTTAGTCGCTCAAGGAGTAAATAAGAAATATATAAGTCTAATTAGCAGTATTTATAAGGACATGACGGCAAAAATAAAAACAGAAAATGTGGGAGAATCGTTTCCTATTAAGAGAGGGGTCAGGCAAGGGGATCCACTATCTATTTTCGGCAGCTCTTGAACACGTATTTAGAAATCTCGACTGGAGAAAATATGGCCTAAAAATAAATGGAGTCATGCTGAACCATCTTAGATTTGCAGACGATTTAATCCTCATTTGTGAAGATCCAAAAAGCTTACAAGAGATGATTACAAACCTGATGATTACAAACCTTGTGTTTGAGAGCGATAAAGTTGGCCTGTCCATAAATATGGTTAAAACAAAACTTATGACAAATCGTAGTAAGGTTCCAATTACATCAAAAAACACTCAAATATAATATGTCGATGAATATACATATCTCGGACAGATCATCTCTCCCATTGATCTCACTACAAAGGAAATTTATAACAGAATAAACATTGGATGGAAGAGATATTGGTCCTATAAAGAGATTATGAAAAATCCTGGGATACCACTCAAAGCTAAAAGAAAAGTATTCAATACCTGTATCCTACCGAGCATGACCTATGGGTGTCAGACATGGAATTTGACAAAACAGAACATACAAAGATTAGAAACTTGCCAGCATGCGATGGAACGCAGTATGTTAAACATCAGAAGAAAAGATAAGGTTAAAATAAAAACAATTAGAAAACAAACAAAACTTACTGATGTTACATATTGTATTAGAAAGCTCAAATGGAAATGGGCTGGACATTTGATAAGATGCAGAATAAGGAAATGGGCCATGGAAGTGACAGAGTGGTGTCCTAGATATAACAAAAGAAGAAAAGGTAGACAACGACAAAGATGGGAGGATGACATAAAAAGAGTAGCGGGAATAACTTGGAAAAGGGAGGCGCTAGATCGTATAGCATGGAAAGCTCTAGAGGAGGCCTATGCTGGAAAGCAAGACAATCTTCAATAAATGTAATTTACTGGTGTCAACAAACCCGTGTCAAATTAACTAATTCTAACATTTATAATTTAAAATTTATGTAAATTAGTAAGATTGTAAATAAAGGCTATTATTATATTATTATTATTAAACGATCGATTTTCACTCACCATGTCCATGGTTCAAATCCCTTGGCGGGCTTGAGCTGCACCGCATGGTGGAAGGGCATTTTGTGAATGCCCGCCTGGTTAGCGACCACCCTCAAGTAGAAAATCTGTCGCCAAGCAAGTGAAATAACAGGCAAATTGAGATTCCAACAACCAAGTCATCTAGGTATATCAAGCATTTTTCAGTTGTTGATTGTAACTTAAATAATACTTGATCGATTTTGATGAAATTTATATCACTGAGGTACACCCTTTTCAATTGAAAAAAGAGTTATCGAAATCGGACCATTCTGTAAAAAGTAATGCGTAGTCGCACATTTAAAAAAATATATAGTTACTGTTGAATTGAAAACATCTTCCGTTTTAGAAGCCTAAAAAAATGTGTCGGCATCTTGACTTTAAATAAAGTTAATTGATATGGGTGTCAGTCACTTTCGAGGTTTTTAGGATTCTGATTACAAAAATGACTATATATCCCATGCTATATGAATGATATAAATAATATCTCATTTTGTAATCAGCACCTCAAATAACCCTCGAAGTGACACCCATATTATGATGTGCGGGCGTAACATGAGAGCGGGGCATAATGGTACCGCTTGTGCCCCGTGGTATTGCCTATACCTATAAATGGTAACATACTGCTAATAGGAACTGAAAATGTTTGAAAAACGCTTTCCCAAAGACATTATTTCAATTCAATAAAACAAGCCGTAACAAAAAGAAAAATAAACTGTCATCATAAAGGTCAAATCTAGGACCTCTTAAATGGCCCATTTAATGCTTTAATATTTAATGTATTAAAATTTGCGAAGTGTTTGTGCAAATATTTACCTTATTTTATTAGAGTCTCCTTTGTAACTATGTTAATATAGATCAAACAGAGAGAAATACTTTTAAGCTGTAAACATATTTTAGGACCATTATACTTTTGGTCACTTCTGCGTTGAGCGGAAGTCCAAAGTGGCCACTTTCTTATAGTTGGTAAACTGGCCTTTGAGCTCTCACCTGATGGTAAGTGATAATGTGGTCGAAGATGTTGTTCAGGCTAACCTAGAATTACTGGCTCTCAAGGACAGCTGCCGGAACACACCGGTACGTGCTTGATGACAGATTTCCAACTTGAAGTTGGTGGGTAGCCAGGTGGGCATTCGCAAAATGATCTACTACCATGCGATATCGACTGCCATCGTAAGAGAACAACCGTGATCTACGGCTTAACCTGCCCACCGAAGCACGTAGACGCTCAGTAGTAATGCCACTAGCGGTCACCCATCCAGGTCATTGCCGGGGTGGACGTTGCTTAACTTAGCTGATCGGTTTAGGACGGCTAAGCAAACTTCGCTACGAGCGCTTAATTACTTTTTTAGTAAATGAAAAATATTATTTTTAAAAGTAGAGATCACTGAGCGCTTCCATACAAACGTAGTTTCGTCATATTTTAAATACCAAGTGTTCAAACTCGGTGAAACTTTGTACACATATTGCTGAGCCTAATATCTATGCTTCTGGTTTGCCAGTTTTTCCATTTATTATTTATTATATCCCTTATGACAAAATAACAATCAATTCCCATACAAAACGATTTTACGAATTATTTTTGAAAATACTTAATAAATCGGAAATCTGGCACCCAGAAGCGTAGATATTAGGTTTAAGAATATACATGCAAAGTTTTACCGAGTTACAACATTTAGTATTTAAAATATGACGAAACTACGTTTTTGTGGAAAGCGCTTCGAGATCTCTACTCTTAAGGCGTACAAGGATGTTGTTTGCCTCTGCGACAATACAACACCACCAAGCTTAAACGATACATATTGCTAGCATCTCTGGTTTGTCCCATATAGTGGTTAGTTTCGTTTAAGCTCGCGCCCCATATGGTCCCCTGCTTTTCCCTCAAAGGTACTATGGTACTTTTTTAATATCGTATATTTGCAATAACGCCTGCACGGCGGATTACATTACAAAATTACAAATTTACGAGAGAAGATAATCATCCCGCAAATGACTATAATTTTTTCTCTAGTAAATTTGTAATTTTACTATGGTACTATTTAGTGTACAATATTATGTTGGACCACCATATGATTACTCAGTTTTTTTAGTAATAGTGCTAGACTTACCCGAACTTTCACTCAAATGAATTACTGTTATTGTTATTTTTGTTTTTTACTGTTATTGTTGTGATCGTGGTCACCCCGTGACCAAGATAACGGCAAAGTGTTTGAAACGTCGGGACAAAAATAATGGTAAACATACGCGATTTAAATCATTTAAAGTTGTTTAATTGATATGTGTAATAATCGCGAAAACCTAAGACAACAATACTGTTATTGTGTACATAAGGTCACCACTTTCGACCTGTCGTCGTAATTTGTAACTACGCTTAAGATTCCCTTAAAGTCTTAAGTATTCTCATCACAAAAGTATTCGCCTTTCCTAAAATACTAAGCAAGAAACCGCCAAAATTCTTTAGTAAAGTTTCTTTCCTTAGACAATTTTGGAAGCTTTCAAGCTTCTAACGATGCGTCGTATTGCGGACCAACGGAGTTAAGTGTTTTTCACACAATCATAGTTACGCTTTGTTTGAAATCCCCTATATTATTAGTGGGAAGGGGGGTCGCTGTGTAAGATGATAGTTCTTCTCGAAATATTGATTGGGGGGCAATTTTAACCCGGGTCACTCACTGTTGATGGCTATATAATCACGATAGGAAATACTTTTCAGTTATTGGAGTGAATTTAAATGGGACCACATGGCAAGCATCAGCTTTCAAATTTTTTATTATGTTCAATTTTTGTTAATGTTTGATAGTAAATCTATATCTGAGTGATCTTTTTAAGAAATTGATATTTTTACTTTACCAAATCTGTATATATTTTAAATAATTATGTTTGTTCCTAAAAATCTGAGTAAATTTAAATTAAACAGTGGCAATCACGATTAAAATACTAGGAATAAAGATAAAACAGCGGTGCCAGATTTTAGATTAGCAAAGACAAATAAAAGGTCCTTCTTAGGTAATTGTGTACGGTTTTATAATAAAGTTCCCAAACATATTACAACGCTCACAGAAGATAAGTTCAAGTTGCACGTGAAAAAGATATTGATTAAAAATCCTACTACACAGTTTCTGATTACATAAACGACAAAAATGCCTGGACAATTCCGCCTCCGCCAAGCTATTGCCTGTCACCTACATAATTTAAACAAATATTGTAATAACATTATTATATAGTTTGTAACACATTGTTAAATTGTTAAAAGATGTTTAAAAGAATGGCCCCGGGTTTCTTGCCCGTTTTTCTCGCAGTGGCTCTATACAATTTATTTGCTGAACGTGGCAGTACAATGTAGAATATTTCAATTCTAAAATTTGTAATTGACCTTCATAAGAGCGTCGTAGAAGCCTAAATTGAATAAATGATTTTTACTTTGACTTTAGTATTGAGATTCTTGATTATTGAACAACTATAACTAACTAATACCTATTTTTGTTATGACTAATTACGTTAAAATAGTCATAACAAAAAAAAAACCAATAAGCCTACCAATGACGCTCAAGTAACAACATAAAATTTATTGAGTTTTACAAACATGTCTAAACTACGTTTCTAAAAAAAGAGCTGCGCTTATTATAATCTATCCTTTACGTAGAGATTATGTGTATATATGTGTCAGTAGTACCAACAATAATAAATGAATAGTAGATTATGATACAAGTGAGCTAAGTTGCTCACGAGTTTCATACGCGGTTTTTCAACACCCTTGCGAGGAAAAAAATATAGTGCACAAATGCGATACAAACAACATTCGAAAATTATAGAAAATAGGGCGAAAGTTTTTTTTTTTGCGTGCTGTAAAATTATGATTGTTGATTACATATAAACCTCTTTGATGATACAGATCTGTATTACCCGGTTAAATTGAAAATGCTCTGTTTACTCGCATATAATTTGCAGTTAGGTACTCACTTAACTTTATAGGGATAATTCTATTACGCACTAGTGTATAATATTATTATGCACGATGGAGTTATAGTTCGGTTTATGGCCCTAAGTACGATATAATCAAGGTCACTTTACGAGCAAGGGTTTTGAAAAAGGATTTTATAGGTTACAAAATTACAAACTTAAGAGAAATACATTATAGTCATATGTGGGATTCCGCAGAGCAGGCGTTATTGCAAACAACAATATGAAGATTTTATAGGTGTTACATACAGTACAAATAACATCATTGAAGAGTACCTAGGTGGCATCTATATTTTGGTGTGTGGAGATAATCTGTCAAACCACGCACGGTGAGAATATAGCTTAACAGTTCACAGCTTCTGCCTCGTTACAGGCGTTGGCAACATTTTGGCGCCTCCAACAATGTATGATTATAATGACCGTTAAAGTTATAAACAGTACCGTAACTTCACACAAATCCCTACCGCTAAGGGAGATATTCTTGTCCATTACTAAAGGACCCTGCATTGTATCTCTATTATCACTCCGTCTCTTAGCACAATCTTAAAATAATTGCCAAGGTCTAAGTAATATTTTTACCATCTTTTATCTCTTTAAGAAAAGTGCATCAGCGGTACAAGCGCAACGTCAGGTATTTTGCCTAGAGTTTTAATGCGTGTGTGAAGTTAGTGAGGGTGTGAAAGGCACTATATCAAGTGAAATTATAGAGCACGCGAGACATACGAACTCATATTTTGGAGAGATAAGTCAGCCTGGCCCCGAAAATTTGCAGTTATTTGCAGCACCGTTAATAGAACGCCTTGAGAAGCAGATGTGCTGCTCTTATTATCAAAAAAAATGTACCATTCTGTAATAAAGATAATTTAAGCAGTAAAAATAATTTATGTGTTTGTGTATTCCTCATATCTGTTCCTTATTGTGAAAAAGGGTAATTCAATTCATTTAATCCTGGAAAAACGCGTAGGATACCTTTTTTCTGATTTTTTACGTGGCAAAGTCACTTATACATTCAAATTCCATGCAGGTAATGTTACAGGTGGAAGTTTATGATTGAAAAAAATATTTTATATTAACGTACGGGACTGACTTCTATCTTAGACTGACAAATTAAAAATAATTTGTTGGAGTTGATACCATGCTGATTAAAATATCCTAATCTCATATTATCATGGTTAGAATTCCACATGTTATCTCACTTTTTCAGAGTTCTCTGTATCAGCCGGATCGTCCACTGCTGAACACAGCCTCCCCTGTAAAGGGGGTATTTGCCGTAATCCCCACGCTTGGCATGCGTCTTGGGGATCGCAGTGTCAGATGACAGTTCTTTAGAAGGCGCTGCTGCCCACCTTCCAGTATTTTTCCCTTAAACGCCTTTTACGACACCCACGGGATGAAATGGGGAGGTGCAATTCTAACCCGGCACCCCACGGGGTCAGAGTTACAAATTAGTTATTTTAATTTTTTTATGATTCATGCTACATACAGGTTCGATTGTGTCGCGCAATAACTAATGGTCACTATTGGAAATAGTATCAGTAATTATTAAGCCTTTAGTTTGTTATCGACTCCCGCTCCGGCTCGTACCTGGTGCAAAGATTGGCCATCGCAGTCCAACGAGGCAATGCAGCCAGCGTTATGAGCACCTTTGCGCCATGTACAGTGAGTTTTTATTTTTTGTATTATTTATATTAACAACAAAATTACAAATTTACGAGAGAACACATTCAAAAATTAGAGAACACATTATAGTCATATGCGGGATTTGAAACCACGTCCATCCATCCCTATAGCTGGGGTATGCTCTCACTGCTTGAGCTAACAGGACAATGACTCATAACTCCAATTTTTCCCTCTCGTTTTTTTATTTAACCATCGTATTGGGATGGAGTGACACCTATAGTTTAACTTGCGGTGTACTACAAACAAGACCAATTTTGAAATTGGTTTTATACTTGTAAATGATGACGCAACCTTATAATTTTAATATTAAATTATGATATGCTATAATTTTTTCCCTTGTAAATTTTATTATTACAAATTTACAAGGGAAAAAATTATAGCATATCCCGGCTATAGGGATGAATGGAAGCGGGTTTGAATTCCGCACGAGCAGGCGTTAGTGCAAACATAACTATATTAAAGTATATATATTTAATTGACATCATATTAATAATAAAATAAAGTTATATATGATGTAAAACATTTCATTCAGTCACGTGATATAAAAAAAAAGTACTTGGCAGTAATTGATGATATTTAAGTGAAAACAACTTATAAGTTATAATACTCTACCTTTCACAAATATATGTATACGTATGGGCTTATACACGTTGCTCTTTTTATATAAGATTTATTATATTTACAAAACGCCAACTTGAGTTACTGTTATCACTGACACACCAACCCTTGTGAAATTGTGTGGAAACGCCCAAACAATGGCCATGAAATTGTCTGACACAAATCAGGCTTCCGAAAAGTGATGGAAAACGTTGTATGACATCAATCAACAGACGTGTGGTTTTTTGGATAATTGGGAAAAAGGTTGAGCTCCCCCGTTGAATAGTGCCTTTATATTGTTAACTTTTAGGGTTAAACGGAGTTATTTATTTTATTTATTTATTTATTTATTTATTTAATTTAAACTAATACGGTAATATCACCAATTACATTAGTTATCGAACAAACTTAAATATACAATCGATTATTATTTATATTATTATTTACAAATTATAAGTTTCGTAATAAAATTATTATATCAAATTAAAATAAAGTAATAACATTATTATAAAAAAAAAACAATTAATTACATTTAAATAGAATAAATTAGTTTTCACGATCATAGTGTCATAATTTCACGAAATTACAAAACAATCAACAAAATATGAATCAGTACACAAATGTCATAATTACTCCTTATTAATATTAAGTATTATATGTCATAAAAAATAAATAAAAAAAAAACATTTGGTCAATGGATTATAAAAATATTAGTACTACGGTAAATATCATAAGTGCAAGTCACATTCACATTCGTCATACAGATTGCACGCACATCAAATTCACATTAATTCATCAAATTCACATTCTTCATTCACATTGCGCGCTTTCTTCTCACAGAACTCCAAGCATATTGATACAATATTCTTCCATTCATCCGCAAACAAATCACAATCAGGCGCCATGGCCAGGAGGTTGTTGAGTGCTCTGAGAGTACGTGGAATGGGAGAAACTGTGTGAGCAACTGTTCGGGCTAGCGGGAGCGAGAAAAGCTTGTGACACCCGCCACGACGCGGTTGCAAGCCATTAGGGTCGGGAGCGTTTATCCGTAACAAAGAATTATGTAGGTTGGGTGCATCAATTTTTCCGTGAAGGACCTTGCACATGAAAAGCATTTGACTATGTTCCCGTCGAACTTCCAGTGAGTTATAGTCCAAGCAGCCCAGGAGAAAGTTGGTTGGGTACAAAAATGGGTAATATCCATACACCCGTTTGTACAAATAGCGAAGGAATGCTTTTTGCACTTTCTCTAACATAAGGGTGTACGCGTACCACGGCGGAAATGTGATCATTAAAAGTCAACTTTTGGTCGAAAGTGACTCCTAGGTCTTTAATTGTATCGGATCTGGTGATTTTATAAGAGTCCAATTGGTATTCAAATTTAACTGGGTGCAATTTCCGAGTAAACGTCATAGTCTGGCATTTCAGTGGATTAAACTCCATCCCATGAGCCACACTCCACTCGTAGACCGCATGAACATCGCACTGGAGGTCATGGCAGTCCTTCACGGTCTTTATTTCTATGGCCAATTTCAGATCGTCCGCATATAAAAGACACTTAGAATGCTTAACGACAGCTGGAAGATCGTTTATCATTAGGATGAACAGAAGAGGTCCGAGAATAGACCCCTGACTGACCCCAGATCGCGTATGATAAGCAAAAGAATCGTAGATGCCCAACCTAACAAATTGCCGACGGTCTCGAAGATAATCAGCTACTAACTTGAGAAGCCCTGGAGAAAAACCAATGGCGCTTAATTTCGTTAGCAATTGGTCGTTATTCACACGATCAAATGCTTTACAATAATCAAAATAAAGGACGTCAACTTGGCCTCCCCGATCAAGGCTAGATGAGATGTAATCGACTAGCTCTAATAAGTTTGTGTCGACAGACCTTTTTCTTCTGAAGCCGTGTTGCACATTGCATAAGCTCTGTTCAACCTGCCTATAAATTTCCTGATGGAGAACTCGTTCAAATATTTTTGCTGGGGAAGACAAAATTGCGATTGGCCTGTACTCTTCCACTGATAATTTGTTTGAGCTTTTGGGAATAGGCGTTACTCTTGACAATTTCCACTGCGTAGGATAGGTTCCCGTTGCTATGGCCAGGTTAAAAATATGACACAGTGGTTGGACCAGGAATTTCATACCTTGTTTTAGGAGCCACGGTGGAACGCAATCAGGCCCAACTGAACTACCTGGTTTTAAATATTTAATAGCTGATGCCACATCCGTAGGTGCTACCTCAAAAATATTTATAATGTTACTAGTGAGAGTTTCATCCATTTGGTTTACACTATCTGCATCCAGTGCAGGAACATCAGGCAGAAACACGCTAGAAAAGTATCTGGCAAATGCATCCGAGGCTTCAACTCCCCTGTAAGACTTACCATCATAAGTAATGGTAGGTTCGAAACCACCTTTTGAGCGAAGTCTGGATATATGTTGCCAAAAACTACGAGGGTTGAACGATATGTTTTCCTCAATGGTTTGCAAGTACGAGTCATGGGCTGCTGCGATACGGATTTTTAAGCAAGCTCTCAAATCAGAAAAGGCCCTATACGATTCTTCGGATTGTCTTTGTCGCCATTGATGATGCAATTTTAATTTAAGTTTGGTATCCTGAATTATATCACGCGTAAACCATACAGGATAACGTCTGTTAGTGTTTTTTTTTCGTCGCTTTTTAGGAATACTAATGTCAAATATATTATAAATAATGTCATAAAAATAATCGATGCTAGATTGCACGTCATCAGATAAAAGTACATTGGTCCAAGAGGTTTTGGAAAGCAACTCAAATAGAAGGTGGAGATCACACTTTTTAAAATTCCAATCCCTTGTAGGATCTATGTTGCTGGGGTCAATACGGTGCGAAGACTGAACCGAGTCTATAATCACTCTAATATCTAGAGGAGGGTGATAAAGATCAGGCTTAACGAAACCTTCGGAATGCTCGACGTAAACCTCTGGTGTAACATTTTCCTCCTGAACCAAGACAACATCTAGTATTCCTCCATACGTATTCACCACGTCATTCCTCTCAGTCAGTCTACAGAACGATTTGAAATAACAATAATAATTACAAATTAAGTTAGACGCACTATTTAAATTGAGATCACCTAAAATAATAACTTGTCCTCTAATGTTATTGATTGAACGTTCTACTTTACAAAACCACCTCATATAATCACTTTCTATCGCCCGGGGATGAATATAGACGACACATACATATAAAGTACGACCTCGCCACTCAAACTTTGCCCATAAGTCTTCGCCCTCGTCAGTCTCCAAAGCAGGCAGTCGACACAGCACGATAGGAGCATGTGCAGCAAGCAAAACTCCCCCGCAAGGTGAATTCCTGTCACGGCGCAATATGCTCCATTCTTCGCCGGTGAGCTCTGAGTCTTCTACCGACCCATCTAGAAACGTTTCAGTAACTGCAACAAGGTGGTGCTCAGACAGAACTAAACTGTTTCTCCACAACTTTAGTTTGGTTTTTAAACCACGTACGTTTTGATAAAAAACATTCAGACAGGCAGCTTTTTTACTGCATTTTTGATGCATCACTTGTTGATTGTTCAATCCGAGAAGATTCTCTGAAAACGGAAATAAATTCTGGCTTCCGAAAGGGCTGCTGCCGTTTTGAGGAATGCTCAACTCTGAAAACCGAACTGTTAGAACCACGAGGCGCCTGCAAGTCAGAGTCTCTCTCATCAACAGAAACATGCCGATGTGGTTGGCCCATTGGGCGTCTTAAATTGACCCAGGTCTTTATTCTTGCATTTATTGGCCAGACGTCAGCAGATAAACACTTCTCAAAATGAGCGACCGGAATCCCCAGTTTAAAAGATTTATAGGTTCCTTTAGGTGTTAGCTCATCAACAGTGCAAACTCCCGTAGGGCACAACAACTTTAGATATTCGCGCACTTCCTCGGCGCCCGATTCCATATTCCATAGATGAATATGTTTTCTTGATTCTACAGCTCTTAGGGTGGTAACACTGGAATCTGCGGTGCCGCACCATGTTGTTATATGGCGGCTCTTTCTAGACACCTGAGTCCATTCCTGAGTAATTTGTCGATCTGATTCGGATGACTGTTTGTTAGTTGGCACATTGACACTAGTTGTCTGATTTGGAATCACCTCGGATTGGACAGATTTTTTACTATCGGCTGAAGACAAAGGACTCGATGGCATATTGATAATTTCCCGTCGTGTGGGCTTCTTTCTGGCCTTTCTAGTCTTTGTAGCATCTGGGTTTGCGGTTATAGACGAGTATGACTGAGTAAACTGGGTCGAGGATAGCTGCTGAGCTGAAACAGGAGCAGGCTGTTCTATCTGGAGCGGAGCAGGTGACAAGGTTTGCATTGCTGCTAGCTTCTGCATCTTGGTCACTAATGGGGGCGAAGTTTGGGTTGCTGCTGGTTGTTGTGCTTGTGATGAGGACCGTGGAATTATACTCATAGTTGCCGAGTATGGTTCTTTATACTTTTGCATCATACTGTGCACTAGTTTCAGCTCAGACGCATACTTCACTACCTCAGACTGGTAGCCCCCAATAATAATCACAGCATTGTTAAGCTGTGTCTCGTAGTTGGCTATAACGGTGACGGAGTGGCTCAACTTAGCTTCATAGTCTGCAGTGATCACACTAAGTCGCTCTTTCATGCTACCCATCTCTTGACGCAGATCTCTTATCTCCTGCACTAGGTCCTTATTACTGTAGCTAATATCTGTTGGCATAGAATCAATTTTTTTCCTGTGTGTGACATTCGGATCACGATTCTTTTTTGATGCAGATACTGGAGTCGAGCTGTTGTCTCCGCCTTTCTTAGTTGCGCAACGGCACTCTGGGCAGATCCAACTTTTATGCGCCCCATGGGATAAGTTCCTTTCGCCTGTACACAAAACATGATACTTTTTGCAGCACTGGTCTAGACTACAGCTTAAGCTCATGTCAGTGTCTTCGAAAGCACCTAGGCAAGCGGAACAGTTCATCTTTACATACACAGAGAGCAATACAATATCCGCTGCTGATCGCGATAAGCAAACGGGCACAGAGAAGTGGTGTGGTGACTCAGCTAGCAGTAGGCAGTTAAAGTAATGCGAGATGCAACGCTCGGGAGTCGGCCGGCAGTCGGCAGCGGAGCGGGCGCGATGAGTCACTAAGCACCGGTGGCGTCGAACGGCCGACGACAGCCGAACAATAGCGAGCGATGCGTCATACAATGCAAGATTGCAAGTGAACGATGAACAAACAGCTATTTCAAATTATTTCGGTTTTAATTTGCTTATATCTCTGGTTTCACTTGCCTGATTTACTCGCAATAAACAGCACCTCAAACTGCAGATCTCCAGCTACTTGGCGATATATTTTTTATTGCTTCTGTTTCACTTTTTACCACATTTGTAGAAAAATATTTGCGGAGCACAGTAACGTGATGTTGCCTTATAGACGGCGCGCGGCGCGTTATATTGTTGTCACTCTGCAGTTTATCCATCAGAGTTTTAAGGGCTGTTTCTTACGCGATAAAACTCCTGGGTAAAGTAAACAAGAACAACAAGAGTATGCCCAAGTAGAGTTGGCGTCAGGAAGGCGGCGGGCCCTAAAATTTAAGCCAAGTCTTTTGTCCATGTATTGTCCTAGGTGATGTTAGTGAAAATATATTTACGTTCCTATATTATATACATATGCAGGGTTATTGATAAAATGCTAACAACCTCTTAGGGTTGACTGCTGCTAGTCCTAACAAACATTATGAGATGACTGTTTATATATTTTTTTTAATAAAAAATATATGTTTTTTTATATTTTTGACTGAATAAGCACGACGACCACCTGATGTCAAAAGTCTCTTGTGCATGTAATGTATTATTTCATATTTTTTATTAGTTTGCTCGATGTATATATTCAACACTCTATTCAAAGGGACCACGGCGCGGTCCAGTATTGCCACGGCGCGCGGCGGGCGCTCTTGGCTCGGAGTAGGCATTAAAACCCAAAAAATATTTAAAAAAAATAAAATTATACATTATTTTATTATATTTATTATTAGTACTTATATGTTTTTTTAAACAAAAAAAAATCATCTCTAAATGTTTCTTAGGACTAGCAGAAGTCAACCCTAAGAGGTTGTTAGGATTTCACCAATAACACTGTGTTGTCCTTTGTGTTGATATAGAAGAAATATTCTTATTATAGCAACGCCTTTCGTCCCCCGAGTATATCAATCAGATAATAGATGTACTGAATGCAAGTATTCAACAAAATGTAAACAGTCTACAACACTCCTCCTTGTTTGGAATGTTCTTTAATAAACAATCTAGTACGATGAATCATTAAACAGCTGAAATGCTCAGCGAAGCCATTTTACTGCGACCTAAAACAACACAAAATGAATAAAACGATTTAATTAAACTTTTCCATAACATAACTACTGTACTAATGACTTTTGATAGCGGCATTGATGTTCTTTTTAAGGATAGGCTCCAAGGAACGCTTGCTGTTCTTTATATTTTTATTTTGTATCAGGTCAAAATAACTTAACGACAGGGACTCTTTCGGTATAAGTCTATGTTAACCATACCGTTATCAACGCACTATCTGTCTATCCTGCGCACTCATATTGATTTGATATCTCATTGTTACTCGTTATTACGTCATTTGTGTATTAGTTTTTAGCTGCATAAGGCATAAGGTTTAATGACAAAACTCCTCGTCCCATACAATATATAATCGTAGATAAAATTAATTAAATCATATTAAAAGTAAATTAGATCTGTTTTCTGCGTTGACCTGCTTAATACAGTTTAATTAACTATATAAAAGGTACCTTGAAGTATCTACTAACTATAACTTTACCAGGAACAGTTTAATTTCTTTGTGTTTTGTGAGATTTTGGGTCAATGCCATTTATATAGGTAAAGTGCCTACTTTACCTATATACATTGCTTTTGCATATAGGCATATTACCTTTTCTAAACGGTACGCCAAACAAAATACCTGCAACTGAGGATTATTTCATTTAGTTACGAAACTATATAATGGTGCCTTAACCCAAAATTTCTGATAAAAAAACTAAAGGTATCGTATAATAACGGTATGACAACATACCGAAAATTAAATGTACCTTTATTTAGCAGTAATTTAGTCCCTGCATAGTACCTCTTTACATTGCGGCCCTTGTTTTGCTTCCAAGTCGCGCCCCGTAGAATCCACGTTAGCTCAACACCCATGGTATTTTTACTACGGTTGCTACTCTCTTAAGTATTCAGAAGATTTTTGTTAGGTGTGTTAATACCTACCCTTATTAATAACATTTTGGTCAGCCCCAGATCCAAAGTTAACGCTATCTGATATAATTATTATTTTTTGTGCATGCTTAACCATTTTGTAGTAAGCGTTTTGTACTTATTTATTGGATTTGAAAATTGGTAATAGTAAGCCCAAGAATAGTCATAATGGACTACTAATTAGATTTTAATATTGTTAGGTTTGCAATAACGCCTGCTATGCGGATTACATTACAAAATCACAAATATACGATAAGAAAAATTTAAGTCATGTGCGGGATTCGGACCCGCGTCCATCCACCCCTTGAGCCGGGGTATGCTCTAACCAATTGAGCTCCATCCCAATACGATTAAAGAACGATAGGAAAGATTCGAGTTATGACGTCATGTCATGTTAGCTCAATTGGTTAGAACATACCCCGGCTCAAGGGGTGGATGGACGCGGGTTCGAATCCCACACATGTCTGTTTTTCCTATCGTATATTTGTGATTTTGTAATACTAATTAGATGTTTTGGATTCAAACTCTAAAACAAGTAAGAGCTAGTAACTGGGTAGAATGTTTTGGAAGTCCGATTAGTTACCACCCCTAAGCTGTCTTCTTGTACATCGGATGGTTGGTTCTCAATTATGTCTTGGAGAGCCATTTCACATTTAAGTACCCTGCTACTGTCTACAACAATATCTTAATAACTAATTACTTGTTTATCTATAGTAAATGTATAGCTATATAACTAATTACTTACCAAATATTGAGATAGTGATTCCAGTCATCACTCCTGACATAATTTGTGAACTAACATAGACAAAAGAGTCATGTTTTCTAACGATGAAAGGAATAATCACTTTGTGAGACTTGAGCGTACGTGCTCCTAGTGGAGCAGGTAAATTACAATTATTTTTCTAATCCACCACCCAGTCAAAATTATATATCGTTGCTCAAAATAGAATAGTTTCTGTATCAGCCGGATCGTCCACTGCTGAAACAGCCTCTCCCAATTTAAGAGGTTTGCTAAAATCCCACTCTTGGCAGGCAGCTTGGGGAACTGATATCTCTCAATGCGGATGCGGATGAGAGATATCAGTTCCACAGAAAGTGCTGGTGCCCACCTTCTGTCGTGTTACCCATAATCGCGTCTTATAACACCCACGGATAGAGATGGGAGGGGGGTGATATTCTAGCCCGGCACAACACGGGCAGAATACTTTAGGCGCTTCTAATGGATATACATTCAATGTTATTAATTGGGTCCAAAATGTACACCAAATTGTATATGTCATCGGACATATCCTTACAAACAGATGTCGTGTACCTGTATAACTTTTAACTACTGTTTTTAACTGTCACGAGTTCCGTAGGTTCTGTGACAGTGACGTGACTGTGACAGCCTCTGTTTTAGGGTTCTCTGGAGGGCAGTTATAAGGATGAAAGTGAGGGTTGTTTCATACACGAATAATTGTGTGAATTCATAAAGACTGTCTACATGGCAACCCTATGAGATGGAGTGTAATAATTAATATAAAAAAATTAACTAACGTTGATGTTTAAAGCGCTCGTAGTGAAGTTTGCTTAGCCGTTCTTAACCGATCAGTTAAGTTAAGCAACGTCCGCTGCAGTCGTGAGTTGAATCGGTAACTGCGTGACATTACTACTGAGCGTGCTCGTGCTTCGGAGGGCACGTTAAGCCATCGGTCCCAGTTGTTTTAGGATGGCTGTTTTTACAGAGTGGTGGTAGGACATTTTGCGAATGCCCGCCTGCCCGTAGTAGTGTGCAGTAGCGTGTTGTTGCTCATTAAGCACATAAACATGGTGCAATTGTACAGATATTCCATTTAAATAACAAGCAGGGCACCCTGTAGAGAGATGGTGAGGTGATACTGAGATGGTGGAAGCCGATCCGAGCCAAACTACCCAGGAATTAGCGGCATGGTTTAACGTTACCTAACTAACAATATTGACCCATTTGCGTCAAATCAATAAAATAAAAAAATATGAAAAATGGATGCCTCATGATTTCACTGATCTGCAAAATGAAACGCGGGTTGAAACTTAGTTGCCTTGTGGAATCGATACAGAAATTAAGGAATATTGGATCGAATTGTGACATGTGATGAAAAGTGTATTCTTTACGATAGCCGTAAGCTAAAAATGCAATGGCTGACCCCAGGTCAAACGCCGCAACAATGTACTAAAGCAAAGCTTGCCAATATAAATGTAATAGTAACTGTTTGGTGGTCTCAGCATGGTGTTATTCACTATAGCTTTCTCCGATCTGGTCAAGCAATAACAGCAAATGTCTACTGTGCCGAGCTTCGAACAATGATAGCAAAACTAGCAGTGAAACAGCCTCGACTCATGAATTGATCTTCACCATTATTGCTCCATGATACGAGACCTCATACAGCACGAGAAACCGTTTTAACTCTACAGGAACTGTAGTTGGAAACCAATCATCACCCTCCGTATTCGACAGATCTTGCTTCAACGAACTACCATTTTTTTCATCATTTGGACAATTTTAAAGAGAAGAAGTTATCTTCCCAGAAGGCAGTACACAATGCTTTCACACAGTTTGTCGAATCTGATCACCAGAGTTCTATCACAAAGGCTTAAATGACCTTCCTTATACATAGCATCAATGCATGGATAATAATGGTAATTATTTTGATTAAATAAATAAGTTAAATAAAAAATAAAACAACAATTTTTCAGTACAATACGGCAATTTCATGCCGATTTGTACTGAAAAATGGCCGGTCACTTCTCCATACAAACGTTGTAGTCCAGTAATATTTATTACTGGAGCACAAAATGCGCCGTGCACTTGTATCACAGTGTTAGACTTTTTCTTTACCTATGGCATATAATAAAAAGGTGGATACAACATTCTAAATTTAATACCATAACTGTTGCCATTCTTCTCGATGTTTACTTGATTATTTATGAAAACAAAGGTCCAGGGTGAAAATTACATTAAAACATCTTTACATCGATTAGTTTATATACAAATGTCTATGAATTTAAAATCATTTATATTGTAATCTAATAAGTTGGCATTGTCAGGGCCACTATGTCCTAGTTATGAATAAAATTCTATTGTTATCATTATCGCCGATGCCAATGGGTTAAAACGAAAGGTTGTTACAAACTGTTCACGATCAGATAATGACTTCTTGCTCGTTAAGAGTATTTTTGTCAATGTTTCTGTTAAAATATTTTTCTTATCGAGTCGCTGTTACGTAATACTGGAAGTCAAAAACCTTCGTCGTCCTGATAATAGTGACAACATTTTTCTCCACTCTACTTTGTCAACCATCGTCTTTGCACTTATCCAGATATGTAAGCCTTTGACCACAATCTCACCTGATGGTAAGTGATGATGTGGTCAAAGTTGTTAACAGGCTTAACCTAGAATTACTGGCTCTCAAGGACAGCTGCTGCAACACTCCGTTAGGTGCTTGGCGACAGATTTTCTACTGGAGGGTTAGCCCCTCGCCAGACTAATTCACAAAATACCTTCCACCACGCGGTGAAGCTCACGCCCGCGGTGGGATTCGAACCATGGACCTGCTGCGCGGCAGTCCATAGCCAATGCCACAGTAGTAAATTCTGCTAGCGGTTACCTATTCAAGTAATTATCGAAAAGAACATTGCTGAACCCTGTATTCTTTGTATTTTTGACCAACTACGTTAAGCAATGTCCGCTGAGGTCATGACTTGATTGGGTGACCGCTAGTGGCATTACTACTGAGCGTGCACGTGCTTACTCTAATACTGATTTAAAAATGAGTTCTTGTTGCAGTAGTGATGGCCAAATGGCAATATGTAGTGCCACGCAGGGCTACTACTCTCAAGTAGAAAATCTGTCGCCAAGCAGTGATGGCTCAGTGGGATTGGCTATGGACTGCCGCGCAGCAGATCCATGGTTCGAATCCCGCCGCGGGCTTGAGCTTTACCGCACGGTGGAAGGGCATTTTGCGAATGCCCGCCTGGCTAGCTACCACCCTCAAGTAGAAAATCTGTCGTCAAGCACCTAGCAGTGTGTTCCTTGCAGCAGTCTTTGAGAGCTAGTAAAATTACAGGCACATGAGACATAACAACTGTACGTCTCAGTGTGACAGACGCAGTGCAATTCGTTGTGACGAAATGCGTCTGTTATAGGCAGAGGTTAGTCCACTTCAGGTGACATCAAGTAGGCCTCGGGCTTGTTCCGTCACAATAACATAAAAAAAAAACACCTAACTGTAAGTTCGGCATCTGGTACTTCCGAGACAGCAGTTTACCAACCACGACCACGTCATCATTTACCAACAGTGATAGTGAACGAATGCTAACCTATTAACCATTATAAATGCCTTATTATTTGTGGTCGATAATTCTAAGGAGCCTGACGTCATAAAATCTCCATTGAACTGTTAACGAAACCCAATATTCTGTCTGAAACAACTGCATCCGGTTCCGGACGGCCGGAAGTCCGGCATCGGACATCCGGTCTGTACTTCAATCGCTTTCCACGCGATGACGTCGTATTTGATTTTATGATGTCATTGTTTTAGCTTCGTAATGTTGGTATCTATAGCTCGTATCAATAAATGACTTATTCATCAACTGGCGAGCGTGAAACTCGCGAATGCGCGCGAGTTGGCACCATCAGAGTTCACCTATTTTATTTTGTCGTCAACTTGCGCGCACAGAATAATATAAGGTAATGCCATATAAAAAGGAAATCGGCATTACCTATCCAGAAAGAAAGAAATAATGATGATATTTTTTTTAATATGGTTAGGTTTTCAATAACGCCTGCTATGCGGATTTCATTACAAAACCACAAATATACGATAGTAAAAATTTAAGTCATGTGCGGGATAATGACAATATGTTTATTTCACATGACATGCTTGAATTATACAAAATAAAGGCACTAAAATGTAAATGCAGAGAAAAATATAAAACGACTTATTTTCCTAATAATTATTAATCACATATCAACAATATCACAATGACTCAATATTTTGGATTATTACCTGTTATGTAAATTGCCTAAAACAAAGCAAAATAAAACAAAAAAAAATACTGTACTGTATCAGCCGTATCGCACACTGATGAACACAGCCTCCCCCATTAAGGGGGTATTTGCCATAATCCCCACGCTTGGCAGACGGCTTGGAGATCACAGTGTAAAATGGAAGTTCCTTAGAAGGCACTGCAGCTGCTCACTTCTTTTCTTGTCCCTTAGTTGCCTCTTACGACACGTAAGTACCACGGTATGTATGGGGATGTGCAATTCTAACCCGCCACACCACGGGGACACTATAAAAACAACAAAAAGATAATATGTGAGTAAAGCGAGATGGCTTCATTTCTTTCTGGAGAGTCGATACTTTCACTAAGAATTTCGCAATTTTCATATGCCTTATACAAACTGAGTAAAATAGCAAATCAGGACACTGTACTCACAGCATATCATGGCTATGTAGCTTCGGTCTTAAGATATGGCGTCATATTTTGGGGTAATTCTACAAACAAGTTGGATGTATTTAAAGCACAAAAGAAATGCATTCGTGCTATTTGCAACCTAGCTCAAACAGACTCTTGTAAAACTCACTTCATCAGACTTAACATATTAACATTTCCGTCTCTGTATATATACGAAACTGCTCTGTTTGTCCGACAAAACTTACACCTTTTTATTAAATATGACTTTCAAGGTAGACGAGCAAAGGATCTACGACACTTTGCCTCAAATACGTTACTACTAAATAAAAGTGTGTTCTGTATGGCTCCAATTGTCTATAATAAAATTCCGAACATTATACGTGATGTAAATAATATAATAGTTTTCAAAAAAAAGTTACATGACTTCCTGATTTTCAAGGCCTACTATACAATTAATGAATTCTTAGATGAGAAAAATATGTTAATTTCCTAATGTTTGTGACTATTTTGACAATATACCTGTAAATGCATAGGTAATACTTGTATGCGTAAAGCGGGCCCTAGCGAGACTATTTGTATATTATAATACCTAACACTGTAACCTAGGACCACAAGTAAATAAATTTCATTTCATTTCATTTCATTTTCATTTCATTTCATTTATTGGTTTCAATAGTTTTTTTGTATAATTATAAGTATTAAACGAGACTTAATCGCGATAAAACATGAATATATTTATTTACCTCGACATTAATATAAGTCCCGATACTTATAACTATGTGTTCAAGTCGCCAAGGTCCTAAAGTTACCAGTTTTTATAAGACTGTATTTTATAAATTGCATATGCGCGCGAGTTGACGACAGCAAATAGGTAATATCGGAAGGTGCCAACTCGCGCGCACTCGCGAGGCTACCTTTTGATTTTGACACCAAAATACATCTGATGAAATACGAAAAGTATTTCTATAAAAAAATTTCTAGAAACGTTACGTTAGTACTTAAACTGATTCGAATGAAATTAAAGCTAATCAAAATTGTTTTAGTGACTGTACAAGCTCTAGGCCCACCTGATGTTAAGCGGACTTACCTCTGCCTATAACAGATGCATTTCATCACAAGCCACGAATTGCACTTCGGCCGTCATCTTGAGACATAGCTGTAATTTCACTGGCTCTCAAGGACTACTGCCGGAACACACCGTTAGGTGCTTGGCGGCAGATTTTCTACTTGAGGGTGGTAGCTAACCAGGCGAGCAATAGCAAAATGTCCTTTCACCATGCGGTGAAGCTCAAGCCGGCGGTGGGTATAAAACTAATAGAAAATAATCGTATTCCATCGTCACAACTTTCTAACCAGCTATGTTGAAAACTGCTGTCCGGATGTAATAGCCAGATATAATCCGTTTAACGGATGAAAGGTAAAACTTTTACCGGATAACACGACCGGTTTAATAGCCTGTTAAAATTCGCGGAGCTTCAAACGTTTTAATGTTCGAAAATATTTTTTGAAGTATTGATACGATTATTGCCCACGGAGACCAAGTTAAGGGCATTACCGTTGTCAGTTACGTTTATTTTACATTATTTTTGAGGAATGTCACTTTAGGAAGAAAATATAGTCTCAAAATATCGACTATTTACGGATGCCGCATTCTTGTACGTCTTGTCGTCGGATGAAAGAAAAGCGCAAAGATGGCCGAGCGGTAATTGCTATAGACTACCGTGCCGCAGGTCCATGGTTCGAACCCCACCACTGCCGGCTTGAGCTTCATCACATGGTGGAAGGGCATTTTACATATGCTCGCCTGGCTAGCTGCCGCCCTCAAGTAGAAATTCTCTCGCCAAGCACCTAACAGTGGGTTCCGGTAGCAGTTCTTGAGAGTCAGTAAAATTACAGGCACATGAGACTTGACAACTATCTCTCAAGGTGAAGGGCGCAGTGCAATTCGTCACTTGTGACAAAATGTATCTGTTATAGGCAGAGGTTAGTCCGCTTAACATGAGGTAGGCCTCGGGCTTGTTACGTCATAAACACATAAAAAAAGTTGGTAGAATTAGGTTGTTTAGATCGATCGCATATTCTCTGAAGTTCTCTGAAGTATTTTGAAGCAGTGATGGCTCAGTGGCATTGGCTATGGACTGCCGTGCAGCAGGTCCATGGTTCGAATCCCGCCCAGAGCTTGAGCTTCACCGCACCGCAGGGCATTTTGCGAATGCCCGCCTGGCTAGCGACCACCCTCAAGTTGAAAATCTGTCGCCAAGCACCTAACGGTGTGTTCCGGCAGCAGTCTTTGAGAGCCAGTGAAATAACAGGCAAAATGAGACTTAACAGGTATGTCTCAGGGTGATGGGCGCAGTGCAGTTCGTCACTTGTGATGAAATGCATCTGTAATAGGCAGATGATACCGCTTAACACCAGAAAAAATAAAAAATAAAAATTGCCTGACAAAATACCGATAAGCTGGCAACTTTGCGTCTATGTTCGAGGCTTTGGAGTCTAGCCTGACATTTATTTCACCAGAGATGTGCTACGTTGCTGAGCTATGGATAGTGTGTTATATAACAGCGATAGGATCGCTTGCTTTCATTGCTAATAATGCCATACCATTTATGACCTACAAAACAAAACAGAATCATCAAAATCCATTTTAAATTTGGTGCAGTAATCGCTTTACAAATTCACAAAATCTATACTTATAATAAAACTGTAACAGATCCAATTCTATAACAGCAGATATTGTGAAAAAAATAATTTTACAGCACTATGTAGCTGCCACTGATACCAAAACTGTTTTTTTAATTTTTGTCTATCTGTCTGTCGGTCTGTTTCTATCCGGGCCGCGCATCACTCCAAAACTACTGAATGGAATTCAACATTTGAGTTCATACTAAGAAACAGGGCATTGCTTACAAATTATTCCGAAATTCAGCACGGTTCCCTCGGGAAAGGGGATGAAAGTCAAAATGTACACGTAGTTGTAATTTATAAACGCGCAGTCCGATTTCAATTATTCTTATTTTGTTAGAATAGTGACAAGTGACTCCACGGACAGCCCGGCACCCCAGGGGCATTCCGGCACCCGACGGGCCGCTCGGGACCCTTATTTAGTTTTGCAAGCTTGCTAAAAAAACTCTAAAATCTGGGACATTCGCCACAGTCAGTTTTTTTAACCATCTATCTTTTGCCGGATACTATTTTGGATACTGCGCAATGGAAGTGCACAATCTAATATATTTTCGTTCTACCGCCAAACAAGGAGCACCTCGGCAAAAAGACGCCGTTTTAAAATCGAAATTCTTAACTTAACTACTGTCTTCTGGAAAATACAACCCGGGAGTTTTCAAATCCAAAGTAAAAGCTCGTTTCTGAGCTATGCTTTACTAAGTGTGCTTCACCGCAGACCACATGTTGCTTAATATGAGACAAACAGTGCTCAAATGTGAATAATTAGTCTGCAGGTACGGCAATCGCGAACGAAGTCGCAGGTACAGTTAACATAAAGGAGATATACTAGCCGAGTTAAAATTATTAATATTGTTTTATTTTTTATTATTTTATTATATAGAATAGCGTATTTTATGTTACATTTGAGTAAGCGACGCGATAAATCCAGCCTTAGAAGTGTAAGGCGAATGTTGTTAGCCGTATTTTCAAAAATTAAAACTTCTCACTCTTCCGTCTATGTATATTTATAAAGCAGCTATTCTCATGAGAAATAATCTTAGCGACTATAAAACGTTGGCAACAAAACGATATGATAATATACTATGCGCTCAAAGACATAAAAAGGCTTTAATTAGTAAAAGTGTGTTTGGCAAAAGGATCAATATATATAATAAAATACCGCAAACCATAAAAGAGGCAAAGAATATTGACATATTTAAATTGCAATTAAAGGAGTTTATTATTGATAAGGGTTATTATACTATTGATGAATTTCTCACAGATAAATTATAGATTAATGATTGACATGACTAATATATTTTTGTAAGTAAATGAAATGACATTGTTATAATAATTTGTTAATTTTATCATATCATTGTAATATTAATTTAGATGAATCCAGTAATTTGCACGCCTTTAAGGATTAAATGTAGAGTCACATATTATTTTAGTTATGACCTGTACTGTACCTACATTATGGCAAATAAATGATTTGAATTTGAATTTAGAAATTCTGTATGTCCTAGTAGGCTGTATTCGGAAATACACGTGTGGCATCAATACAGGTATTCTCAAGTGGTTTTTCGGGTCCCCAAAATCCAGGCCTAGCCAAGTTTAGGGCCCAGTGATAATATAAAGTGTGTGTTACATATTTAATTGGATTGGTTAATTGATTTAGTGCTTAAAAACGATCGCATCCGATTGGTCGCGTCTAGTTAATGTTGTTGTGCCGCACGGTACACTTTTAAAACCACGCCCACCGCGGTAAGGTTTACGTGGTGCTGTTTTTGAGCTTAACTTACACTTCTTTACAAATTTATTTTACACAAACCTTTAAGCTTACACTCCTTTTGGGCAGTCGTATAATAAACGCCATCTAATCCGTTTATTACTTTATTTTTTTATGGGTTAGGATGCAAATGAGTGTGCTACTCACCTGGTTGTAAGCGATCAATGTCACCCATGGACATCCAAGACCAGAGGTCTCAAGGACGTTTTGCCAGCCTTTGAGGAAGAAATATTTTATTTTCTTAACGATTTATACGTCGTATCGGAAATATTTCAGACATGCATAGTTCCACATATAATTAAATCTAAATGAATGATTTATTTTCAGTTTTCTCTTGATTACAATTTGCTGATAAGCAGTTAAGGTTGTTGTTTTTTCAGGGTGGAGTTGATTGATTGGACCATCCATCTTATTCTGATATTCTTATTGATTAATATGCTCTAGCCAATGCTGTTTTTGTATATCGCTACATGGATATTCATATTAATTAAGTCGTGTTAGAAATTTCTCTAAGTTTGACCAATCCATATTTGAAGCAACGTGAGATAAGAGAAAGAGATTGCTAGAAATAATATATTTATAATTCTAACAATAAAATGTAGTTCTCAAATCAACACGTACATATATATTTTGATATAGATTTTTTACGCGTGTAAAATTGGTCGAATAAAAATAAAACGATATCAACACTTCTCACCAAGGAGATTTAATTCGTTAGTTTTTAATATACAACAAACCAATGAGTTTTTTACCTACCGAAGTAGATCTTTAGAAGATTTAATTATAAACCTTCTTAATCAGATTATTATTGCTATAAAAAAGATCAAGAAAATATTTTCCTATTCGTTCCTCGCAAGTGTCAAAAACGTCGTATGAAACTCGTGCGCGTTGTTTATTGCAATCTCTATTCCATTTAGGCCTTCGATCTTCGATGGCACAGACAGATGCGTACAGTCAAGTGTTATTAAGTTTGTGGATACGTTACTCAAACTTTATGAGGACCTTTGCATCCAACATAGAGCCTATATAGGAGGCTAACCTCCTATATTGATTCGACGTAAAAGCTCAAAGACAATAGAAGCCATTAAAAACAAGAGAAATAAGGCACAAAGTCATTCAGTTCCGAACTAGGCCGTAAAACATCAATCTTTTAAGAGTTCAGTTACAAAACCGAATGACACTACATAAAAATCGCATCCCGACCTACATTTCGAAGCTATCATCAAAAAAATCACTGCTCTTGCTCCTATAGACCATAAACATGGCCACTAAAAAGGATGAAAACACTATCCGATGGATACAAAAGTTTTTGGTTTGATAGTAAACCGGAAATGTGCTTGCAATGTTAGGAGTCGTGCAGAATACGTTCAAAGAAGGATGTCGTTGCATTTTTTAAGTTCTGTACCTATGTGTCAAAAACGAGTCTTTTAGATAAATCTACTGTCTATGTTTATGTATATCTCAGGTTATGGCTCCTAAATAAAACTAGTAAAAGTCCTGATTTTTTTCTTTGTTTTGTGTTGACTTCTTTTTATGTCATTGTGACGGAATAAGATGTTAAGCGGATGTTAAATTAACCTCTGCCTATAATAGATACATTTCGTCATGTGACGAATTGCACTGCACTCGTCACACTGAGACATACAGTTGTAAAGTCTCATGTGCCTGAAATTTTTCTGGCTCTCAAGGACTGCTGCCGGAACACACTGTTAGGTGCTTGTCGACAGATTTTCTACTTAAGGGTGGTAACTAGCCAGGCGAGCACACGCAAAATGCCCTTCCGCCAAGCGGTGCAGCTCAAGCCGGCGGTGGGGATCAAACCACGGACTTGCAGCACGGCAGTCCATAGCTTAGACATTTATTTAAATCATTGCTCAGGGATAACCACTCATGAAAGACGTGTTATTAAAGAGGACAACCACTTGGTATGCTAGTCTTTGCAATTTCTTCATTTGGTAAGTGATGATGTGGTCATCAAAACATACCTAAATCGGAACTAGATCTGTGGGACATCTACTGGAAGGCACGATAAGGTGCCTGGTGATAGATTTTCAAGTGAGATAGCTTGGCGATGCTATATACCCTACCTATGCTGTGAAGCTCAGGATCACGATGAAGTTCGAGCTCACCTGATTGACATCTAAAATTCTCCAGCACGGAGATAACCTATGAAAACAACACATTTAAAATATTGCTAGACTACCCTTTGACGACTGTCTTACCTGGTAAGTGATGCTGTTGTTCAAGCTAACCTAGAGTTACTGGCTCAAGGATAGCTGCCGGAACTCACTATTAGGTTCTTGACGCCAGATTTTCTGCTTGATGTAGTTAGCCAGGCCGGCATTCGCAAAATGCGCTACCACTATGCTATAACGACTGCTATTCTAAGACAACAACCGGGACCGGCGGCTTAAGCACGTGCACGCTCAGTAGTAATGCCACTAGCGATCACCCATCCAAGTCATGACCGCGACGGACTTTGCGTAACTTAACTGATCGGTTAAGAATGGCTAAGCAAACTTCGCTACGAGCGCATGGCTTTGGCATTGTTTATCTGTTAGGCTAGTTTTTGGCTACAGTTCATAAATCTTCTCATTCTTAAGAGATAATGGGGTCAAATATGATAATGCTGGCAGCTTTGCCCCGTTGAATTGCAATGCTTTTTCGTTGAGCCAAATAGGTGCCAGCATTTTGATCACGCGTCGAATCGACCAAGCGCTCTGATAAGTTTTGGCGACGGGTTCTTTTGATGCATTATTGTGACAGCAAGGTGGGCATTTGTCAAAATACAGTTACACTATGAACTAAGTTCGAAAACTGCACCATTCCGTTTATAGATAATTTTGAGAACAGAATACTATTTTATACAATATATTAATAGTAGTTTATGCAACTGTCATACAATAGAGGGTATTAAAACATGAGTGTAGTTTTTTGAAACGGGCCGCAGGCGAGTTTCAAAATAACATTACACGTGTGTTTTAATACCTAATTATATGCAGTTGCATACACTACTTTATTTAATCTCATAGCTATAGGTAGCAAGTAGTAGCAGTAACATTAAATAAAAATTTTATCCAACAAAATATTACTCAAATTCGTATGTACGAAATAACGCCAAAATGGAATAAGTCTGTTATTGGTCTATGGCTCGCAACCAGCGCGTTGCGCGCGCAGCGCGCTCACCACAGATAATAGTAGCAATTCTGTTGACAAAAAAACTAACTAAAATTTCGTAAAATTAGATTTAGAAATGTCAAATGAACATTCCTTATTCTGTTGGGGCCATAGTTTAGTTAATTCACTCTAAAATTATTAAAGTTACTAAACTTAGTAAAATTGCATATTTGCTATTCTGTTGTACCATAATTTAGTCAGATTAGGCGGAACCATAGATAATTAAACCTAAAATTAATCAACAAGTAAACTCAAAATGGAATTGGTGTTGACTAATACTGTCATGTTCTCTAAATAATTTATTTAGGCGAATTTTATCATAATCACGACTTTCTTAGTCGGATAAACAATGGAGCATGGTAGTATATGGTTGCTAGACTTGTGTGTTTTCCGGAAAGGATTGTAATTTTCGGTAATTAAAAAGCATAACTAGTGAAAAAAGCTTGTAGGCAAACTTGGATTAATAAAATCTTTGCACATCTGTAATACCCAGAGGGGTGGCAGATGTGTTTAATTATTTTAGTTTAAATACCCACTTTTATTAGATAGACTTCGGACAGTTATGTGCTTTGTTATTTTTTTATATATATAATCACCAAAAGATTCTGTTACTGAAGCTAGACTTTCGAGATTGCGAAGCGCCCAGTTGAAGGTGCTCTGCCGAGCACCGTGGCAAAATCATTAGTTTTGGGCTTTAGCACAGGTTACGATAGTTTCGAATATAAACAAAGTTCCATAGGTAAATGGGGCGTATACCATTTGACGCTAAATTCGTTATTTTCGATAATTTTGATCTATGGTTCATATTAAATTTGGATCCATAGACGCAATATGTAATCAAAATTATCGAAAATAACTGAAATGGAATACGGCCAGACTAAAAATGTTTATAATACAACTTGACTTGTGCGCTATCTAGCGTAGAGTAGCGGCAAATTGAATTATATTTAGTATTGATAATTTGCTGTATTAAATTTAGTTCGAGGTAACAGCAGAATGACTTTTAGAAATCCTAATACTAAAATTAGAACTTTTTAATTAGTTAATATAGTTAGTGAATGTACAACAGAATTGCTACCAATGTGTACTTAAATTGAATTGCAACCTCCTTGGTCGGGACACATTGTACTTTTATAATTAAAAATTGTTTTAAAGCATTGTTTTGTTAGGAGAATAATGCTTTAATTTAACTTTTTAAGTTTCTTAAAGAAGTATGTAAATAAAATATTGTAGTACTGTATTTCATTTCATAATTAGGATATTACCGAATGAGATTATATAAATATTTTTTAAGTACAGTGTATTCGCTCCCTAAGGCCAGAGCGCGAAGTGATGTGTCAGTAATAGTTGTAACTTGGGGTTCGATCCCACAGAGGTAGTTATCGGCTCGCTTGGGAGTTGTGTAGGCGGTTTCCGGATGGCTATCACACCGTTAGTATTTCTACAGTCTGTTAAAATTCTCTTGGAACTTAGTTCAATATTTTTTTTTATATTATATAATTGACCGAGCGAGAACTTACGCAGATATACATTATAAGGTGTTGGAAGTATGGACCTGTGCTTAATTTAATGGCAATATTCTGATACGAACGTCAGTTGCCCAAAAGAGATATGCTCTCTCTCTCTCTCTCTCGTATAATCAATTATTTATTTTCCATGTTTTTGTAGCCAGTATATTAATTCGAGGTAAATACATTACCAAGTATGTAAAATTATTGTATATTTACTACTTACCTACCTGTGTCTGATACAATTAGCCGTCGCTGGGGCGCGCGAGTCATTGATTTTCTTGGATATAAGTCCAAGAAATTTCTTGATCCATTCTCTCATTAGCAAGCGCAGTGAAACTTTATTCAATTGTAAGCTATGCAAGGGCAGACTCGCGAGGTCTACAGCTCGGAAAGCCACTAGTATTTAAATAAATATTAAGATAATTGTATACATTTAACACAATTTTAAAAGACGTTTAAAAAGAATGGCCCCGATTTTTCTAACCCGTTCCTCTCGCAGTGGCTCTCTAACACTTTTTTTGCTGAACATTAGAGTGTGGAATATGTCAATACAAAAATGTTTAATTCACCTTCATAAGAGTGTATTAGATGGCTCAATAAATAGTGCAAAGTTCCACTGACTGAACACTTTGTATTACAAATATGACGAAACTACGTTTGTATGGAAACAATAATTAATGTAATTATAATAATTAACAATAATTAAAAATGGTTAATCCAGGACCTAAACTATCTTAATTCAAAGTTCCATCTAAATCGGGTTAGCCGTTTCAGCGTCAAGGAGATACATACATCACCCTTACTCACATACTCAAAACAATATCTAATTTTTTTTTTTTTAACAAAAAAGCCGAGGGGTATAGGCATCCGACGCGATATCGGAGGACGCGGGTTGAATTCCCGCCTTGGGCATAAAATTTTGTACTCCAATAATTTGTTAAATATATTTCGCTTAGCACGCGATAGTGCTTGTAATTATATTTAGAAAATTATCTCATTTATAATATAATATGATATTAATTATAAACCATCCACTGTGTGTTTATGAATATGAATACGGTGTGAGTGTCGGCCAGACCAAACTAACTGATGCTACTTGTTTGATATAAATCTCTCGCTCACACTTCATTCTCCATCGTAGTAATAATCCCAAGAGAGCTTTTATTTTAAGGGTAGCTAATAAATTAGTACCTCTTTAAGATATTATTAAATTAAAGATCCCGTCTGGCCGTACAATTAGTAGATTTGTATAAGGACTTGTTTTTTTCTAAATATGATTACAAAAATTATTGCGTGCTAACTGCTAAGCGCACCGTCCCCTATGATGGTTAAAGTAAAACAATCGGAGCACAAAGTTTTGGCTCGAAAGAGTACGTTCCGGTGACCGAGTAGTTTCGGTATCCAGCTCGAAATTGATAAATGCAAAGAAGCAGTGATGGCTCAGTAGCATTGGCTATGAACTGCCGCGCAGCAGGTCCATAATTCAAATCCCTTCGTGGGCTTGAGCTTCACCTGCGCGCATGGTGGAAGGGCATTTTGCGAATGCCCGCCAGGCTAGCGACAACACTAAAGTAGAAAATCTGTCGCCAAGCACCTAGCGGTGTGCTCCAGCAGCTGTCCTTAAGAGCCAGTAATTCTAGGTTAAGCTTGTTAGTACTTTTGACCACATCACATATCATCAGGTGAGATTGTGGTCAAAGGCTTAACTATCAGCAATAAAAGAAAACGCGGGATCGATTCCCGGGACAAACATTTTTGTGCTCGAATAATTTGTAAATGTAGTATAAGGTCTGTTCCATATCTTCCTGTAAGATATTATAAAACGCGACGAACTCAAAAATACACCTAATGACCAGAGTGCCACCATACACCCTGATGTGATTCGGGTGCACATTGTGTGTACCAATGAAAGCATTCCCAAAGAGCGTCAGGCAGGCAGGCGGCAGGCCATGATATCAGTCTAAAATTTTTAAAGTTATGTCTTTCAATGGATGTTTAGCCCTGTGTTTTGTTAGCGGGAACAGATTTCTGATAAGTCTTTGTGTGATTAGAGATATTGTACCAACCCAACATGGGTAGAATAAGGGTATTTAGTTGCTGCTATTCAATATAGATCATCATCAGCTGAATGTAATCTACTAGTGAACCTCAGTCTCCCCCCTTTTGAAAATGAACAGCTATTTAGGCACTTGAATCCACTCGCCTTCGCACTGGTAGTAGGCCTATCTTCTCTACGTTTTCCATTGTGGTGTGGTACCTACCCAAGAACCTTTCTTTCTCATCAGTTATCAGCTCGTAAGGCAAAGTTGCCTGGCCATTGCCACTTTAACTTGCAAATTCTGAGAGCTGTGTGATTTTAGTTCTTCAAGGAATTTTTTTTTCGAATCGGATTTTTTCGCGCAATAGAATTCCAAGCATTGTCTCCATTGCATGTTTTTTTTTTTTTTTTTTTTTTTTTTTTTATGGGATAGGAGGGCAAACTAGCAGGCGGCTCACCTGGTGGTAAGTGATCACCGTCGCCCACGAACATCCGCAACACCAGAGGTATCGAGGATGCGTTGCCGGCCTTTGAGGAGGGAATATGCTCTCTTCTTGAAGGCCCCTAAGTCGTATCCGTTCGGAAATACTGCACCTGGCAGCTGGTTCCACATTGTGGCAGTGCGAGATAGAAAATGCCGTGAAAATCGCAAAGTTGTGGACTTCCAGACGTCGACATGAAATTCCTTCCAGACGTCCTATGGCGAAATTGAGCTGCAGGTAGTAAATCGAACAGTTCCTCAGAACACTCCCCGTGATAGATGCGGTAGAAGATGCAGAGTGATCCAACATCTCTACGTAGTGCTAAAGGGTCGAGCCGGTCGGAGAAAACTTGGTCGTCAACGATTCGAGTCGCTCTGCGTTGTATGCGGTCAAATGGAAGAAGCTGGTATTGGGGAGCTCCCGCCCAGAGATGAGAGCAGTACTCCATGTGAGGCCGAACCTGAGCCTTATAAAGTTGCAGGCGATGGGCCGACGTGAAGTACCGCCTCGCCTTTCCAAGCACACCAAGCTTTTTCGAGGCTAATTTAGCCTTATCTTCCAAGTGACAGTGAAATTGAACGACGCTCGATATGTCGACGCCAAGTACTCCGATGCTAGTTGAGGGGGCAAGGGGAGTGTCTTCAAAACGGAGGGATACGACAAAAGGGGATAGTTTAGCGGTGAACGCACAAACTTGTGTCTTCTTGGGGTTAAATTGAACTAAGTTCAGTCGGCCCCACTTCGAAACATTAGACAACATGGTCTCGACTTCAGACACAAGTTTGTTCCGACTCTCCACAACGTTTTCCCGAGAAATTTTAGCACGGCCGGTGTAAGAGGCATCTCCGGTACTGTCATCCGCATAACAATGAATATCGCTGAGCTGCAGCATGTCATTGATGTGCAAGAGAAATAGAGTCGGAGATAGCACACAGCCTTGCAGAACGCCAGCATTAATTGGCTTCAAGTCGGAGCATGCACCGTCGACAATGACCTTGATGCTCCGATCTGCCAAAAAACTGGAGATCCACTTGCACAATTTCTCGGAAAGCCCATAGGAAGGAAGCTTCGAAAGAAGCGCTTTATGCCACACCCGATCAAAGGCCTTCGCTATGTCCAAACTAGCCGCCAACGCTTCACCCTTGGAATCCACCACCTCCGCCCATCGATGCGTAAGGTATACTAAAAGATCACCAGCTGAGCGACCGCGACGAAAACCGTACTGGCGATCGCTTATCAGCTGGTGCTCCTCTAGATACTGCAAGAGCTGGTTGTTGATAATGGATTCCATTATCTTGGAGAACAAAGACGTTATGGCAATAGGGCGGTAGTTGGACGGATCTGAGCGGTCACCTTTTTTAGGGATCGGGTGCACCAATGCCGTCTTCCATGTTTTTGGGACAACGCCTGATGTGTAGCAGAGCCGGAAAAGACGCGTTAGAACCGGAGTCAATTCTGGAGCACAAGTCCGCAGCACTATCGGAGAGATGCCATCAGGCCCACTCGACTTATGAATGTCCAAGGAGAACAGTGCTTTACGTACAGCACTTTGCCGGAAATTTATATCCGGCATCGAGGTATCACACCGTGGTATAGTCGGTGGTGAGTTCCCCTGGTCATCCAAAGTCGAGTTTGACGCAAAGAGAGAGCCCATAAGATCGGCTTTCTCCTTTGCGGTGTGGGCCAGTGTGTCATTCTCTCTGTGCAGGGGCGGTAGAGATGACTCACAAAAATTCCCCTGGACAGCCCTGGCGAGAGACCAGAACGCACGTGTTCCCGAAGGAAGGCGGGCTAATCTCTCGCCAATTCTGCCGATATGCTCCGACTTCGCTTTTGCGATTACTCTTTTGAAGGACCTGGAGGCAAAATTATATTCCTTTTTGAGATAGCTGGTATTTAAATCCTTAGATGCTACTGCGTTGGCCCAAGCTTGGTAACGCTCTCGTTTTTGGCTAGAGGCCATTTTACAAGTACGACCAAACCAGGGATGGGACCTGCCACCGATGGGCACTGCAGAATATGGAATAAAGAGTTCCATACCCTGAATCACTACATCAGCAACATAGTCGGCAGTGACATCTGGATCATCCGGCAAGAAACAGACTTGCCCCCATGGGTAGGATGCAAAAAAGGACCGCATCCCGTCCCAATCTGCAGACCTATAGTGCCACACGCGACGACAACCTACAAAACGGGGTCGAGTTGGGCGTGTAACCGGCACTGAACTCCGGATCAGGCAGTGGTCCGACGAACCGAGAGGAGATGTTTTGCGGCTCTGAGCTTGTTAAAAAGAGACATAATAAATAGTGTCCGTACCATAAGTCATCACTGCCAGCACACACTGTATTTACGCCACCAACAAAGGCATACAGAACCGGAACTGCGCGTGGGAGCGGGGAGGTTGCCAGGCTGCGCCCGCGATACCCGCACTTCATTCACCTATTATCTAGCAAAGAAGATACTACGTACCAATTTTTCCTATATTCGCTCGATCTATAATGTCGCGCTCCTATATATAATACCTATGTACAACAACTATCTTCAACCTACAATAAACCCATGAGAACCTACTTTTCCTTGTATCAATCGTATACACACTGGTCGAAGATTTTTGTCTTCAGGTATTATGGGATATTAAATAAGAAGATGTCGCTTAAGTTCTCGAATGTATATAGTGTTATGCCGTTATAAAAATTGAGAAAAGACTTAGGGTCAATTCCACCAAACAAGGATAAAATACGTGTACAACTTTAATCTCTCAACAAAATATAGTTTCTAATGCTGTCTCAGGTTTTCGCGATTATTACACATAGTAATTAAACAACTTTAAACGGTGCAACTTTTGCAGTGATCGTGATCAGTCACCCCGTCGGGACAAAAATAATGATAAATATTCGCGATTTAAACCGTTTAAAGTTGTCTAATTACTATATAATTTCTAATCTCTGTAACCAATATTACTTTGTTACCACAGACGTCTAATAATGTGCAATATATTAAATTTGCTAAAAGTAATGACTTTTATGACATTTGTCATCACGCTGATGGCTATAATAAAGGAAAAGGAACATGGCTATAGCTCCATAAACATAAAACAAATAATGACCACTATGTTACAACGGATAATACTTACTATTTATATGTCCACGCTTCTGTCACGTCATATATAAAAGTCCATATCCAGTAGTTCTCTTTTTCTAAGACAGAAAGCCAACAAATTCCAAAAACTGCCACTAGGTTTGACGTTCTATGGTAGCAAAAGCCTGTTACCGGTCTCAAGTATAAAGTTAACCTTAGTTTGTGAAACTTGGCCTTAGTAAAAGACAATACATTTTCTTATACTTCACTTAGCCTAAATGATATGCTTCGTGGAAGTCCATGAAGCATTTTCATTTGAGTTTTGTACCTAAGGGTAACTTGGCCAAATACGTGGTAATAGATGACACATTTCCTCCAAGACTTTGTGAAATATCCTAGATGCTGAAATCCCAATAAATCCTAGCAACAATGCTTACAACGTTGACTAATGTTCTGGCTCTCCACCTACTTTGGCACTATTCCAAATAACCTAACGATGAATCAAATGGACGATAAAATCTGCTTTCATTGAGTTTCTGATGTTATTAATGGTGACTTAATGTTTTTTTTATATAACCTTTTGAACCAATAATGGCCCAATGGTAATGATGACTGAAGCGCAAGATGTCCATGGTATGAAAACTGCAACGGACTTGAGCTCCACTGGAGGGTACAACATTTTGGGATTGCTCGCATGGCTAGTTTACTACCTATTGCTATAAATATATATTTTGTGGGCTAGAAACACCGGCGTCCATTGGTGTACCTTCTGGACCATACACGTAGCCCCTGGGTGTTGCCAAATGGTTGGCAATTTCCTCTTGGTAAGCTTCGCCCATGACTTGTCACCACCCATTGGACTAAGATTTGGTGCCAAACAGCCCAGCCGTGTGCCGACACGGTGTCCATTGAAACTATTATGGGAAAACGGGTACGCATTTGCACCAGAGCACCAGGTGTACCAGTTTGACATACAATGAGCTCACTGTATTGGAAAGTCTCTCAGTCACGAAGGGTAGCGCCATTCAAGGCACGCTTCTCTGCTGGACGATCGCAGTAAGTAAGAGGCCCAAGTTTAGTGAGTCAGTCTCACTCAGGAAAGGCTGCCCCGCTAACTAGCGAAATATTATACGACGAGAGCACCCGACGGGCATTCCATTTATAAAATCGGCTGTACCCGTTTTTCTCCAGACTAGTCCCTTTATAGTGTTGGTTATCATTATCAGCTGAACTGTGAAAACGCCTCACAAATACTGTTATAGCTCACCTTATAAATTTACCTATAGCGTCTTAGCAGTTATCGGATGATTAGATATAACCCAATGTGTGCCACGGCACTACAACGATGCATTAGCGTTACTTTGAAACATTCACTAATCGTTCATAACCTCATCTATTTAATTGACGCCTGATCTTGATATTAATATTCGTATCTCTGCCACACCCTCTCTTCTTTCCTGTTGTCTGTCTCCTTTTCTTCAAGAGCCAATACATTGATATATCAAGGTAGGTCTTATGATTATAATTAAACAACTTTAAACGGTTTAAATCGCGTATGTTTATCACTATTTTTGTCGCGACGTTTCAAACACTTTGCAGTGATCGTGCTCATCACTGCAAAATCTGTGCAGTGATGAGCACGCAACGACGCAAGCAACCGCATCGTGTCAAATCGGGGTGGCTGTCGATCGCAAAACCAGATCGCAAAACTAAGACAGCATTATGGGTCTTATGATGTTAATACGCAATTTTTCGTCGAGATTTTTAGGATTTTTTACTGAGGCGTTATGGTGATGAATGATTATAATATACACCCAATACTACTACCTACCCAATACTAATACTAGTTGCGCCCCAAGGTTTCACCCGTGTTGACAATGAAAAAAGTGATGATCATGATGATGAGAAGTATATCACTTCTAGGTTAGCCTGAACAACATCTTCGACCACATCATCACTTACCATCAGGTGAGATAGTGGACAAAGGCTAACCTTTCAGGCATAAAAAAAAAGTGTTAATCAAGTATCTAAACTATCTACTTATTATCTCTTAGGTGCTTGGCGACAGATTTTCTACTTGACTAATCTAATCAGGCGGGTAATCGCAAAATGCCCTGCCGCCATGCGGTGAAGCTCAAGCCGGCGGTGGGGATCGAACCTGGGTACTGCTGCACGGCAGTCCATAGCTATTACCGCTCGGCCATCATTGCTTCAGATGGTGATTCCATTACACAATATTTTTTTATACAAGTTAAGTAAACCGGCATCATGAATTCAATCCAATTAATTTGTTGTCTAGATTTATATTATATAAATTGTATCATTTTCATTATGTGTCTAGAACTTAATATTGCATGCTCGATATGAGTAAACTGTTACTAGCTCGATTTCAAACTTATGTTGTTTATCTTTAAGTATTGTACTGACAGTTTTGCAATAAATATTACTTTACTTTGCTTTAAGGAAATATAGACAAAGTGCGTGCAAAATCTCTACAACGACTCATTCTTATAGGAAACAATCTTATAAATTAGCGCGTAACGGCCACTAAAGAAGTTATAGGTCTCATATCTCGCACAGTATTTGCTCAGCGGATATTTAACGACGGACGAGTTCTCTCTACTGCGAAAATAAACCGTTTTATAAGCTGTTATGGAGTGCGAAGTACAGTAGTTTCATAACTTTGTTTGTTTGAATATCACAGCTTTTTGCGTCTTGAAATACCGTAAATGAGTCTCAAAATGGCAAATTTTGAATATGTCAAAGTCAAAATTATTTATTCAATTTAGGCGTTTTTTTTTATGGCGGTATGCCTTTATTAAACAAATACTACAAACTATATACAACACTACAGATACTACAATACTACAGCTACTACAGTAAAAGCATTTGTACTCATAGGGAGTCCAAATGCTCTAGCCCACTATCAGTTGGCAGCGTGCCCAGCATGCTGGCAGCATTGCCCCGTTGAATTGCAATGCTTATTCTTTGAGCCAAATAGGTGCCAGCATTTTGATCACGCGTCGCATCGACCAAGCGCTCTGATAAATTTTTCATTTAGGCGTCTACGAAGCTCTTATGAAGGTCAATTACAAATTTTAGTCTTGAAATATTCTTCATTGTACTGCCACGTTCAGCAAATAAATTGTATAGAGCCACTGCGAGAAGATGTGTTATGTTTTTTAGAAACAGTGTACGCCTTACAGATATGAATAAGATATATAGTCGGATTCTAGAGGATATGAAAAAAACTATGCCTAATCCGAAAACATGATTCCATATATAAATAAATCATGTCTCAATCATCATTTTCAAAGCAGTGATGGCTCAGTGGCATTGGCTATGGACTGCCGTGCAGCAGGTCCATGGTTCGAATCCCGCCGCGCGCTTGAGCTTCACCGCATGGTGGAAGGGCATTTTGTGAATGCCCGCCTGGCTAGCGACCACCCTCAAGTAGAAAATCTGTCGCCAAGCACCTAACAGTGTGTTCCGGCAGCAGTCCTTGAGAGCCAGAAAAATTACAGGCTAATGAGACCTAACAACTGGATGTCTCAGTGTGACGGGCACAGTGCAATTCGTCGCTGACGAAATGCGTCTGTTATAGGCAAAGGTTAGTCAACTTAACATCAGGTGGGCCTCAGGCTTGTTCCGTCACAATAACATAAAAAAAAAACAGCTCCATAGAAAAAAATCTTGAACACAGATCTAAAATTTCGTTAATCAAGTTTTGTATCTACATAGAAAAACGTATTGAAACAAATTTATTTCTTATTATTATACACCGTGTCCCAAAATTCCACGATAAGCCGACATTGGAGGGTAGAAATGAATACGTGGGTAAATGAAAAAAAAAATTAGTAATAGTTTCATAATTTTTTGTGAAAAAACTAGAGAGATTCTGGATTTTTAAAGGATTGTGATAGATAGCAGTACTATTCATGTTGCCTATAAAACATAAACAAAATAGAAATCTTGTAATAATGGTGGTCCTGGTAGTCTAGAAAACGAGAAAAGGTCAAAATTTAGAAAACAAAATTTTTTTGTATCTTTATAAATATTAAGTTTTTTTTTTCATTTTTCTCCACGTAGTCATGGGCAGGTCTACCCTCCAGTGTCAGCTTAACATTGAATTTTGGGACACGGTGTATAGCAACCATGTGATGCAGATACCTAGACGATTTGTAATGTTTTCAAGAAGCTCAAATTTATACAGGATTATTGGTAAAATGCTAACAACCTCTTAGAGTTTATTTCTGTTAGTCCTAAGAAACATTTTTTGAGAAGAATGTTTTTTTTTGTTTATTGTTATTATTTGTTTCTGACTAAATAAGGACGAGGACCACCTCATTTGAAAAGTCTCTTGAGCCTGTAATTTTATTTCATATTTTTTATTACTTTGATCGATGTAAATAATCAAAATTATATTCAAAGGGATCGTGGCGCCGCGCCGTCCAGTGTTCAGTTGTAAGTGTGTAGGAAAATTTTTTTTTTTTTTACTAAATTACTAATATTATTTTTCCATGACAGCGTATTGTTGAATCATAGGAATAAGCCTTAAAATGTTGTAGATCCTAGTTCTTTAAATGGATTGGCTAGGTAATTAAAGTTAAATTTTAGTGGGCTATGTCTTACTTTTATTTTTTTTTGTAAATTCGAAGGACCGTGTTGACTAGACATTGTGAAATGACAAACTAAGTAAACCTAAAATAGATCTACTGCATTTGTAACAAATTGAAAAAACAGGGACTTTATCATTATAAAGTCCCTGTTTTTGCAATTTGTCTTAGGTTTTCGCGATTATTACACGTAGTAATGAAATAACTTTAAACGGTTTAAATCGCGTATATTTATCATTATTTTTGTACCGACGTTTCAAACACTTTGCAATGAGCATGGTCACAGGAAATAAACGCGATTTAAACCGTTTAAAGTTGTTTAATTACAGGGATTTTATGTTCTATAAAAACTATAGCCTATGTTTCCTTCATTGTAGCTAAGTCCTAAGCGACGGCATCACACACATAATAACCAGCTGGTAACACTTCGGCAGTTTTCCTTGTGACCTCTTAGCATCTGCATTTGGACGATATCCTCCATGTCTTTCGTTATTCCTATTGATATAATTATCCACGTTGCGCATGGGTTAATTTAATTCAGCTTTAAGAGGAACGAGAAGAAAAGCTCCTACAGAGAAATAAGTATTTTAACAAAGTGATGCTGTCTCGCTGCTAAACGCCCTAACACTTGAAGAAGCTGCAATTGTCCTTATCGCACAGAATAGTGCGTAGTTTTGACTTAGAATTTGCGCATAATTTGCGTTCTGTGTGAAAACTTTTCTCCTATAGTAAACATTAATCAAATCTAAACATTTTGGCCTTATTTTATAACTGATAAAATAAACTAGGTTTAAAGGTTTTCTTTTTTCCTTATTTATAATTATTTTTCCAATAAATAATTCACAAACTATAGTTACAAGTTTTGAGAAAATATCGGTATTTAATTACCCATTAATTCTAATCCCTTCAATATATTGATAAAAATCAAAACCTATAAACCTGGATATTGATAACATCTATAACTTAACCAAAAATCATCAAAATCGGTGATTGTTTAGGGGGTAGAAACGTTTTCTCTTTTTGTATGAAAATTCCGTCCAGTATTAAGGCGCTGACATGAGCTAAATATATGTTTTTAAACAGTTTTTTGCCAATGTGTAAAGCAAGAAGAAAATTATATGTTAATGAAACACGTTTGCTTAAAATTTTCTCAATAGAATAAATTTGCAAAGGTGACTCTAAATTACGCTTGTAACGTAAATATCTTAATTATTCACGTATGAATGTATATGAAAATATATTATTAAAATAGCAAACTAATATCAAGAGGGACAACAAAAGTTACATTTTTGATTTACGTTCCTGGTTTGTGTTATTAAGCTTACTTTTGGGTTTTTACATAAATTGATCGTGATTTCACAATAGCTGCCTCTCTTTCACTTTTACGCGATCCGACAGTGACAAAATTTCAGCATTTGACAGCGTCTCAAGTACAATTGAAACTAGTGTACAATTGAAACTAGTGTACTATTGAAAGTAGTGTACAATTGAAACTAGTGTACAATTGAAACTAGTGTACAATTGAAATTAGTGTACAGTTGAAAGTAGCGTTCAATTGAAACTAGTGTACAGTTGAAAGTAGTGTACAATTGAAAGTAGTGTTCAATTAAAACTAGTGTACAATTGAAACTAGTATATAATTGAAACTAGTATATTTACCATTACTCAATGATATTTCTTTAATGTAGTGTTTTAAATAACGTTAACGTTACTTGAGGTTTGCCGGACAATCTGGTGACTTTTTAATTGTAATAAAATGACAAGTTGCGGAGAATGTTACTTCTAAACACAAAAACAAAATGCTGCTCATTAGGTTCTTTATTTTTCGTAGCTCTCACATACAACTATACAGAGCATATCATAGTATATCACATGCTATAAACTAAACCAATAACGGCTGCGTGACTATTTGCAATCCTTATCTACAAAAAAATCTCTTAACAAAAAAGCCGCTGGAAATTTTTCGATTGCAAAATAAAAGGTGGGAGCTGAAAAACTGCTACATAAAATGCACAATAGCTTCCCATCGCGTTATAGCGGCGGATTTCATCGTTGTCATAGTGAAGGATGTCGCTTGTGATACACGATAGTGGGTTCCGTGACCTTTTTATCAATCTGCCCCCGGCCTTATTTAGTAAATCAAGAAACTAAAAAATAAATAAAGAAGCAGTGATGGCTCAGTGGCATTGGCTATGGACCGCCGCGCAGCAGGTCCATGGTTCGAATCCCGCTGCGGCCTTGCGTTTCATCACATGGTGGAAGGGCATTTTGGGAATGCCCACCTGGCTAGCGACCACCCTCAAGTAGAAAATCTGTCGCCAAGCACCTAACGGTGTGTTCTGGCAGCAGTCCTTGAGAACCTGTAAAATTACCGGCACATGAGACTTAATAACTATGTCTCAAGGTGACGGGCGCAGTGCAATTCGTGACTTGTGCACGATATGCAGGCAGAGGTTATTCCGCTTAACATCAGGTGGGCCTCGGGGTTGTTCTGTCACAATTACATTAAATAAAAAAAATAGTATAAAAAGAGGGAGTCTAGGTAGTATGTTTGTGTATTGAAGAGTATTTTAATATGAACGTTATTTTGGTATAATTTTTATTATGACTTGAACAACGTCCTCTAATCTGTGGGTTATGTAAGTGCAGTGTGTGTGTTTTATGAGGGAGTGATGATAGTATCTGAGTGTGAGTGTATTGAGGAGTATTCAAAGTCAAAGTCAAAATCATTTATTCAATTTAGGCGTCTACGACGCTCTTATGAAGGTCAATTACAAATTTTAGTATTGAAATATTCTACATTGTACTGCCACGTTCAGCAAATAAATTGTATAGAGCCACTGTTTTAATACGAGTGTTATTTTGTTTGATTTTTATTATGTTATGAATAAAACCTCTGCCGTCACTACTTCGATGGGTTGGCAGTTATAACTGAGTATTTCCATGCTTCGGAAGTAACGTTATGCCATCGGTTTCGGTTGTTGTAGGAGGGTGGCAGTATAGAGGCTGTCAGGGGCATTCAGGAGGGCTTAAAATTCCAGCAATAACACTAGTTTCTAACCTATAAGCCAAACTATACTGAGCTTCCGTTGTGTATCTCTATCTAGTGAAAGCCAGTGTTATTAGATACGTAATTGGTACGGTTACATTCACTGAAGTAGATGTCAGAATTTATTAGAATTCATAATTTTGAAAAATACCTTGAAAACCGATACAAATAAGTCATAATATAACCTTAAAAAAATATTGCTCGAAATGATTGCTTAAGCACAGCTTTACAGTTCATAAACCAAAACTATGTCAGTAACATAAGTTTTTAGCACAATTCGCATATAACAGGAATCGTGAATTTTTAGCATCATATTCTAGCATTCAAAACTGTATCGTTTTATGGTGCTATAAGGTTTTACTGTTATACGCGTTAATTCATACTGAAAACTTGGTAAAGCAGGTCTGCGGTTATGCCTGCATGGGCTACTGGCAGCATGGTCGTTACTAGTTGAATAGGGTATCATAAACTTGTAATATTGTGGCACCTAAATACGAGTAAGATGTCGCGCATGTACGTACTTTTGTAGCTTCTGTTCCTGATTGAATAAAAATAATCTAGATCAATCAATAAGTTACAAACCAACTTATTTTTTAAATATGTAAAATTATTTTCTCAATATATAAGAATACATAAGAATAAAACTGGCAATCCAAAAGCATAGATGTGAGGCCCAAGAACACACATGCAACATTTTTAGTTTGTACTTTGATATTTAAATAAGGCAAACTACTTTGTGTGGAGAACACTTCGAAGACTCAAGTTTAACAAAACAATACAGCTATTACAAAGAAAGCATTTAGACAACCTAAAGGCCTTTGAAGGCCCAACAGCAGTCGAAATCCAGCAGATCTAGTCCACTACCAGTTGGCAGCGTCTCCAGTATTCTCGCATAAATAATGATAGCCCAAATTGAATGTTAAATAAGAAATTTAACAAAATTATTTCTCAGGTGGGTCCAGTACATTAAAATTTATTTAATTTATGTTTTTGTACCTAAGTTATCATTTAGTTTTTTTATGTTTAAATATGAAGAAATGGTTACCGTCAAAGGTGTCAGTTTTAATTGTTATGTTCAGAAATTATAAACTAAACTATAAGTTTAGTTTTAGTTAAGTTCCTACATTTTCTGTGAGTATACACAGATATCAGTCTACCATGAGTAATCTAAAATAGACAAATTTTGTCTCTCTCATAGTACCTACTTTTGTATGGAGAACATACACATTTATTTTTTGGTAATAAGACGCCTTGTAATTTAAAGGATAAATGTTGTATAGTGTTAAAATGGGCGCATTGTTATACTAAGTATATACATCATTTTAGTCATTAATAGTTGAGTTATTACTTGGGGTGTATTAAAAGTGTTATTTATCGTTTTTATTTTTTATTTGTATTTTTATGGGATAGGAGGGCCAACGAGCAGGCGGCTCACCTGGTGGTAAGTGATCACCGTCGCCCACGAACATCCGCAACACCAGAGGTATAGAGGATGCGTTGCCGTTTGTTGGCAATTGTTTATTTGGCCATTCTCAATGTAGGTAGGTACATATAATCGTCAGAAGTTAGAACTGACACCATATTCACGAGTGATCGTGCACTACGGTGACGCAATGGTACTGATTTTTGCTAGTACGTGCTGTTGCGGCTAGAAATTAGATAAAAGCAAGTAACTTTCAACAAAAAATAAAACACAGAACCAAATTTTAACACTCAAATGTATGAAATAACTCTTTGTAATTATTCTGCTGAACCATGCCGATTCAAAGCCAAGCAATCGCCTGTCACCTACGTAATTTAAACAATTATTATAATACTTTATATAATATATATGTATTATAGAATTATAATATAGTATGTAATACATTGTTAAAATATGATTAAAAGGAATGGCCCCGAGTTTCTTGCCCGTTCTTCTCGCGGTGGCTCTATACATTTTTTTTGCTGAACGTGGCAGCACAGTTTTGAATATTTTTGTATAAAATTTGTAATTGACTTTCATTAGACCTTCGTAGACGCCTAAATTGAATGAATGACTTTGACTTTTGACAATAATTCTAAGCTCACACTGTAGCGGTGTCTTTTATTTTATGCTATTATTATTTTATTTAAGCTCGCATTAACAATATTACTTCCTTTTTGGCAGCTGCCTATAAAGAGTCCGCTTTCTAACTGAAAAATATAAAACAATTGACATTTAATATCCTGCACGGAACCCAGATTTTTCAACTTTATCACTTACTCGAATGAATGCAGAGATGTGAAAAATTCAGAGTATTTGGCACGAAGCCAATCGTATGCAGTGTAGTTCGAGCACATTCCAACCACCATAATAGCAATGGGTTGTACGCTATATGCCGACCTTTTACATAACAAAAGATGTGACTGAGGTTAAGTCACTTTTCAAACATTCAATAGGCACTCTAACTTACTTTATAACAATATCCAAGGAGGCAGTAAAATGCGCCAAATAAGTATCATATCACGACGGTGTTGTTGGTCATCGGAAGTACAATAAGGCTATTAATCTTCTTTTTTTGCTGGTAGGTTAGCCTTAGACCACTAAGTCACCTCATAGTAAGTGACGATGTAGTCGATGATGTTATTCAGCCTAACCCAAAATTACTGGCTAACTAAAGGAAAGCTGCCGGAACACACCGTTAGGTGCTTAGCAACAGATTTTCTACGAGAGGGTGGTAGCTAGCCAGGTGGGCATTCGCGGAATGCCCTACCACCATGCTGTAACGACTGCCATTCTAAGACAACAACCGGGACCGACGGCGAAGCACTTGCACGCTCAGTAATAATATCACTAGCGCTCACCCATCCAACTCGTGACCGCGGCGGACGTTGCTTAACTTAGCTGATACGCACTGTTGTTACAAATACGCAAAATAACAGAGCAATACCTACTCTTTAATGTCCATGAATATAACATATTTATCTGACAATCCACATTCCATCCAGGTTGTAAACCGACCAAAGTTAAATTAAAAAAGTTCCGTAAAAACTCGCGTCGGTAACATTTTCATCGGTTTTTTTTATACCCAATGTTTGTGTTTCTATTTACGTACGTGTTTCGTCTTTTTGTACAAGGTTCGATGATGAAGGTTACCGTTTCGAGTGGTTTGGGACGGATAACGTGGACGCAACTTGGTAAGTACGTAATTGAGTTTTGTCCCTATCGAGTCAAGTCTCAATTGAAAAGCTTTCATTGTATTGAGGAAAGGAATTATTTGGCATTTTTTTATATCGATAAGTTAGTTTTAACATTATGTTTGCAATAATGCCTGCTCCATTCTAGGTTGTTTACAATCTTCGAGCCATCAGGAGAAAAAGTGGTTAAATGATGGGGCAGTGACTTATTGCTCATCAGGCGATTTTCTTCTACAGTCACAGAGAAAATGGAAAAACTTATATATTTTTAAGACTCTATATTGAAAACACATCTTATATTGAAAACAATAAGGTTGATTATCAAATACTGCTTATAATAATAGAATTATGAGGAAGATTTTAATATTTTTAAGTTTACAATAACGCATCCTCTGCGGATTACATTACAAAATTACAAATTTACGAGAGAAAATATTATAGTCATGTGCGGGATTCGAACCAGCGTCCATCCACCCCTATAGCCGGGTCCATCCCAATACGATGGTCAAATAAAGAACGAGAGAAAAAATTGGAATTATGAGTCATTGTCATGTTAGCTCAAGCGGTCAGAGCATACCCCAGCTATAGGGGTGGATGGACGCGAGTTCCAATCCCGCACATGACTTAAATTTTTTCCTCGTAAATTTGTAATTCCGATAAGTTAGTCTGACCTAACTCTCAACAAGGAACAGACTTAGCCTAAGAGGTCGAGTTCTGAAGCACTGGGTAGTGAAGTTTGCTTAGCCGTTCTTATCCGATCAGCTAACTTAAGCAACGTCTGCCGCGGTCGTGACTTGGTGACCGCTAGTAGCATTACTACTGAGTGTGTACGTGCTTCGAAGGGCACGTTAAGCCGTCGTTTCAGTTTTTGTTCTAGGATGGCAGTTGTTATAGCATGGTGGTAGGGCATTTTCCTGGCTAGATAGCACCCTCAAGTAGAAAATTCGTCACCAAGAATCTAACGATGTGTTCGGGCAGCTGTACTTGAATAAATTAAAATTAAAAACTTATTCAAGTAATAATTCTAAATTAACCTGAACTTAATTTCTAGGTTTTTAGTTAAGGAATTTTGCGAATGCCCGCCTGGCTAGCAACTACTCTCAAGTAGAAAACCTGTCGCCAAGCACCTAAAAAACGCTCGCCTGATGAAGAGCGTAACGCCTGTCCATTGCACTTGCAGTGTCACCATACTTATCACCCCGAGACGTTAGTCTTTATGTATTGTTCGCGCAATAACTTCACTTGCTACAGTGCCTGTTTGCAAACAACTACTTCGAGATGCAATATTTGACGCTGCGTTGGTACCTAAAAAGACATATTCTTGCTAAGGGGACCTACTACCTGGTACTCTTGGTTGAAGTACTACCTGCACAACAATACGCCATTCGCATACCTAGAGAAGTCGTCAGCCAACGTATTCTGACCACATTGGCAACGTTCTGTATGTATGTAATATGCATTTAGGACAAAAAACAGCTTTACTATATATTCGATACATTTATCATATATTGTACTTCTTTTAAGCATGAACAGCATGGCAAGCAAAATTACGAGATATTTTTTTTTATACCGGATATGTTACCCTTTGATCAGTTTATGACCTGATGGTAAGTGATGATAGTCGAAGATGTTGTTCAGGTTTCCCTAGAATAAGATATAAAAAATCAGAGTGACGAGTGCAGAGCAGTGTTGCATAAGACTGTGATACTGTAACTGTGTGGCCAGGCTTGAATTTTACCACCAGGCGGGAACCTCCATATCTAGTTATATAATATCGAAAAATTAACACTGGTAACTTCATCCAAATGGATCCTTTGAACTTATAGTGGCCTACATTACCTCTTAATGAAACTAACAGCGTTAACTATACTCCGTTACACGGCTACGCAGCTACGCCGCGCTACTCCGTAGACAACCGCTACGAAACCATACATTAATGAGACTGCCGGTGGAGCCACGAAAGTAACGAAAACGTTACCTAATAAAAATTAACACTACCGCTAACGTTCTATAGTTTTCCTTCCAAAAGTTGAGGGATCATATTATACACATATTTTACAAGGCCACAATGAGGGTGTATCACCAAAACTTAACAAAAAAACACTTTGTAACCATGATCACTATAAATTGTTTGAAATGTCGAAAGAAAAGCGATTCAAGTATCATATGTAATAATCTTGAAATCCTAAGACAATAGCACAAAATAGAGTTATGTTTACAAGGCCACAATGAGGGTGTATCACCAAAACTTAACAAAAAAACACTTTGTAACCATGATCACTATAAATTGTTTGAAATGTCGAAAGAAAAGCGATTCAAGTATCATATGTAATAATCTTGAAATCCTAAGACAATAGCACAAAATAGAGTTATGATTGTCAGTTCCATAATTATGAATTCATGAAAATAGGTTATGGTTTGCCGTTGTAAAATAATTGGGCACAGGAAATAAGTTTGCCTTTCAATCAACGCCAAAGGACAAAAAAGGTAGAGATTTGTTGCTTATACCATTTATCGGTCTTATGTTGAAATATTGTTCATGGAATATTTTTATTTTTTATACCTGACGTGACCCAACTGACTAGTTTCTACAAAATAACCGTGTCTGTTCATTAAAAACGTTCTATTTGAGGCAGTGATGGCCTAGTGGCAATAGCTAAGGTATGCTTCAAGATAGGAAGCTGTTATTCAGTTTCAGTAATTCTAATAAAACTTTATCATTACAACTGCAAACAGTGCTTACAGGGAATTAAAACTTAGATTTAGTCTAGATGTAGTATGCCTAGAGGTGCCTCTTCAGCACCGACTACGCTACGACCTACCTACTTGTACTGTATCAGCCGGATCGTCCACTGCTGAACACAGCCTCCCCTGTTAAGTGGGTATTTGCCATAATCCCCACGCTTGGCAGGCGGCTTGGGGATCGCAGTGTAAAATGGCAGTTTTTTTAGAAGGCACTGCTGCCCACTTTCCAGTATTTTTCCCTTAGTCCCCTCTTACGACACCCACGGGATAATATGGGGAGTTGCAATTCTAACCCGGCACCCTACGGGAACCACCTACTTGTACTGTACCTAAAACCATCACTTTGTCATGCGAAATGATTATCAAATGCAAGCATATTACATATGAAGTGATTTTTTTCTAAGCTGAATCAAACGCCCCTAACCAAAAATTGCAACGAGCGTTTTTTTCATGACCACGTTGCGACGCTAAGAGACCACTGCGATTAGATCGTGCTACGCAGCATCTAATTTACTGTTATAGCTTTATGGGGCAATTAAAAGGTTCGTCTGATTAGCCAAGCTTTTTCATTAGTAGAATAAAGCCAAGTAATGGAGACACAGCTTTATTTGACTTTAAACGACTTTGCGGAACTTTGTCGCGGGACAATGTCGCTTGACGTGATGTTTTTGAGGGTAGATTCGATACGTTTAATTTCCTTGAATACATTTTGAGTATTGTTTGAGTTTTTGGCATTTCGGTTATAGAATACTAGCGACCCGCCCCGGCTTTGCACGTGTGCAATGCTGATACTAAATTTACTACAGAAGGACTTTAAATACAACGTTCACAGCTTTTATGTCATTAGATAATACAAACATGTTTTCTTTAGACTACTCTTAAAAGAGCGACATATAATTTGCTTTTTGAAAATACTGAACGCGCAACGAAAAATTGAATGCTGTAGAGGTCATATTGATCTATATTAAATGCACAATGTAGTTAAGGTTAATTGGATAATGATTAAAGCTGTATTGTCTAAAATTGCTTCGTAAGTAAGCCATTATTTCTCCTAAAAATAAAGGATAAAAATGGTTATTGTGGGTTATCCACAAGAGATAGACATATACCATAGCGGATGCTTTTTTAGACCTTTTTACGACATCACATTAGAAACCTTCAAAATTAACAGTGTTTCTCTACTATATTATGCATGTTTTATACACATAAACCTTTCTCTTGAATCACTCTATCTAAAAAAAACCGCATCAAAACCGTTTGCGTAGTTTTAAATATTCAAGCATATATAGGGACAGACAGACAGCGAGAAGTGACTTTGTTTTATACTATGTAGTGATGTCAATGAGAGGTTTATTTCCGTACAACTCGTGGTTTAAGTATATAACGAGTGATTTGTATTCTACTGTTGGATTTTGTCCAATATATAATGAATGCTAATTGATGTCAGTACTCGCGTGGCGTCAATAGTTTATAGTTGCACATTAGGCGACCTGATAACTGAAATATAGCGGTTATTCAGATGGTAGTTCTTTACAAAAAGAGTTCAAATTGGTAGGGACCACTGCAGTGTCTTCTGCCTTGAAGCAGTGATGTGGAAATACTGCTGTGCTCATTTTCATACTTTACATAATTACAAATAAACGAGAGGAAAAATTAAAATCATGTGCGGAATTTGAGCCCGCGTCATTCACCCCTATAGCCTGACTGACTGAGCTAATATGACATATGACTCAACTCTATTTTTTACCCTCGGTCTTTAACCATTGTATGGAGAAGGCGCGACACCTATAGTTACTACTACTTTATAATTACAACTACTATAGAAGTCGCTCCATCCCCATACGATGGTTAAAGAACGAGAGGAAAATTTGAGTTAAGAGTCATATGTCATGTAAGTTCAGTCGGTCACAGTATACCCCAGCTGTAGGGGTGGATGAAGCGGGTTTGAATACCGCACATGACTAATATTTTTCCTCTCGTACATCTGTAACTACTGTGTTAAGATGTGCAAGGCGTTGTAGCAAGTGAAATTACTATGCAAACGAGACATAGAACTAACATTTCGAAGCTACGAGAGCAGTGTAGTATCAAGCAGAGCACTGTAACTGCAATGGGCGCGTCTGACGCTTACCATAAGATGGATGACCTGCTCGTCTCCTTACTTCATAACTCACAAAAAAATAATGAGGGTTAGCATCGGACAGGAGCCCGTAGTTAATCAAAAGCAAAATTTTTCCAAAAAAAATCTTTGCTTTCCTTGTATCGTCAGAAGAACATATTGCTTGAACCCCTAAATATGTGGAAAACGGTCAAAAGATGATGAGGTATTCGAAAATTTAAATATAGTGCATTTTTTTTTAGATTCATATGTTTTGGTGTGCTATTGTTACAATATGTATACAACATAAAACTAAAATAGTAGATTGAGTGATGATGCAAGTGAGCTAAGTTGCTCATTATACACGAGGCTGTGTGTTGCAGCCCGAGCCGTAGGCGAGGGCGTCAATCAGCCGAGTGTATAATGAGCAAGTTGCTCACGAGTTTCATAAGCACTTTTTCAACACCCTTGCGAGGAAAAAAAATATATATTGCACAAATGCGATAAAAACAAGGGAAGCGCTCGTAGCGAAGTTTACTTAGCTGTTCTCAACCGATCAGCAAAGTTAAGCAACGTCGCCCGCGGTCATGAGTTGGATGGGTGACCGCTGGTGACATTACTACTGAGCGTTTCCGTGCTTCGGAGGGCACGTTAAGCCGTCGGTCCCGGTTGTCGTCTTAGGATGGCAGTCGTTATAGCATGGTGGTAGGGCATTTTGCGAATTCCCGCCTGGCTAGCTACCACCCTCAAGTAGAAAATCTGTCGCCAAACACCTAACGGTGTGTTCCGGCAGCTGTCCTTGAGAGCCAGTACTTTTAGGTTAGCCTGAACAACATCTTCGACCACATCATCACTTACCATCAGATGAGATAGTGGTCAAAGGCTAACCTATAAAGAATAAAGAATAAAAAAAAAAAAAAACAAAAAAAAAAAACAACATACGAAAATTATGGAAAATAGCGCGCAAGTTTTTTGTTTTTGCGCGCGGCAAATGTATGATGGTTGATTACATATAAACCTCTTTGTTGATACAAATCTGTATTACCCGGTTAAATTGAAAATGCTCTGTTTACTCGCATATAATTTGCAGTTAGGTACTAACTTAACTTTGTAGGGATAATTGTATTACGCACTAGTGTATAATATTATTATGCACGAGGGTGTTATAGTTCGGTTTATGGCCCTAAGAACGATATAATAAAGCTCACTTTACGAGCAAGGCTGTTGAAAAAAAATTAAGTCTAGATTGCCTCTGGTAGTATTATATCAAATAGAAGATATAATATATAGCGAGCTTAATCGTGAAAGGGGACGTCATATAGAGTTTTTTCCCTTATATCTCTTTGGATAGTACAAACCGAACTTAGAACACTTGGAAAAGAAAAATATGCAAGTATTATATTATGTAAAAGGTACTAGGTGAGCAGAATCGTGAAAGAGGTTTATCATAGAGATTCGTCTGCTTCTCTTTTTGAACTTGCTATACGGTACAAGCAACGTTTTTATCCATTACTTATTTCTCAGGGATTTTTATATAAGACCCAAATTAGCAACTTGTTGCCCGCTAAGTATGAAAATCAAACTAATTAACGTTGAAACAAGGCTCATTACAGCGCACAATGAAAAGTGGCATTAAAATAATAACTTCTTCGGAAATGCAAGTAAATTTGAGAAAATAATACTTATCAAATATAACCCATTCTTTGATTTTAAAATCGTATGTACAGGTTAAAGATATTTATCTATCGATTGAAAAAGTTTTAAAGATAATAGTTAATATAGTTTAAAAGGAGGTATGAATTTTGATCCCTAACTTAACAAAACTTCGTTTCGCAAACAATTCATAACTGGAGAAGTTTCGACGCCACAGACAAGGTATTCCTACTTTAAAATGTAGTCAAGGATCTAACGATTGGCAGTATATTGTACAGAATGTTTTTAATCTGTGAAAGTAAATCGCTTTTCAAAGCAGTTCTGATTCGTATTTACCTCTTATAAATTTTAAAACTATGAAACCTCACTCTGAGACATACAGTTTTGAAGCGCCCGTAGCGAAGTTTGCTTAGCCGTTCTTAACCGATCAGCAAAGTTAAGCAACGTCAGCCGCGGTCATGAGATGGATGGGTGACCGCTAGTGACATTGTTACTGAGTGCTTCTGTGCTTCGGAGGGTAGGTTAAGCAGTCGGTCCCGGTTGTCGTCTTAGGATAGCAGTCGTTATAGCATTGTGGTATGGCATTTTGCGCGTGAATGCCCGCCTGGCTAGCGACCACTCTCAAGTAGAAAATCTGTCACTAAAAACCTAACAGTGTGTTCCGGCAGCTGTCATTGAGAGCCAGTAATTCTAGGTTAGCCTGAATAACATCATCACTTACCATCAAGTGAGATAGTGGTCAAAGGTTAACCTATCAAGCATAAAAACAACCTATATATTTATACACTAAAAATTGTGATTCGGACGGTACAAGCCAAGGCCCACCTAATGTTACGCGGTAACCTCTGCCTTTAACAGATACATTTCGTCACAAATGACGAACTACACCTTACTACGCCCGTCACCCTCAGACATACAGTTGTTGAGTCACATGTACCTTTAATTTTACGGACTCAAGGACTACTGCCAGAACATACTGTTAGGTGCTTGTCGACAGATCTTCTACTTAACCCGTTGTTATCAAATTAGACCCCGGCGTCCTACTTATGAATGAAATCTATTGTTATCAGTATTACCGATGCCAATGGGTTAGGGTGGTAGCTAGCCAGACAAACATTCGCAAAATACCCACCCTCCCACCTTGATGAAGCTCATGCTGGCGGTGGAGATCGAACCATGGAGCTGCGGCACCGCAGTCCATAGCTCACAAATTAAAAAACTTTTTTAATTTGCTGTTCAAATCAACATTTTAAAGATATATGCGACTTAAGAAAATAATAAATAATCAACAACTGTCCCTTTACATTACAAAATTCAAATATACGATAGGAAAGTTTAAGTCATGTGTGGGATTCGAACCCGCGTCCATCCCTTTAGCCGGGGTATACTTTATCCAATTGAGCTAACATGACAATGACGTCATAACTCAAATTTCCTATCGTTCTTTAACCATCGTATTGGGATGGATCGTAATGCCGCATAGCAGGCGTTATTGCAAACATAACAATATTCATACTGTCCTTTTATTTCCCCGCTTTAACCTCAGATAGACGTTTGTTCAGTATAAAGTACATGACATCTTTCATTTTGACATAAAACTCTTAAAGCCTGAGTAAGTAGCGAGTGAGAAGAGATAAAGCACGGTTAGCCGACTTGACGGCACATGAGCGAATACTTTGTTTTATGATATTCCTTGGTTGAATAGGTTTAATATATATGTTGGATTATATTTAGTTTTCAGCAAAATTTGAGAGCTTTAATAACAATGTATCTATGACGTTGTAGCTCTTGTGTTATAGACTATTATGAAACATTGTATAGTTCTTGGTTTTTCGAACTCCATTTGACCTTTTCGACCTTTTTAGGGTTCCGTACCCAAAGGGTAAAACCAGGACCCTGTTATAAAGACTACTTTCCGTCTGTCTGTCAGTCACCAGGCTGTATCTCATGCACCGTTAAAGCTAGATAGTTGGAACTTTTACAGGTGAAGTAAATGTCTATATCTATGGTATATAGCCCCGTGGAGAGCCGGGCTAGAATATAACCCCCCAATTGCTACCTGTGGGTGTTGTTAGAGGCAACTAAAGGTGATATACTGGAAGGTGGGCAGCAGCGCCTTCTGAGGAACTGTGATCTTGAGCTGCGATCCCCAAGACACCTGCAAAGCGTGGAGATTCTGGCAAACCCCTCTTTAATTGGAGAGACTGCATTCAGCAGTGGACAATCCGGCTGATACGGAGGTCTCTATCACTCTTGCTACTGTAATGGACCGGCGTTTCACTCACCATCACGCGGGTGACTTGATTGTCTCATCACTACACTGCATAACTTAAAAAAAACCTGTGTAATAATTAATTATAATATGGTTTATCGATAGTATTCTGTCAAATCCAATTTCCTAACGAGAAAATACTTCGTCAACGATCTGTACGATTTAACAACTTGCTGTGGAGTTTGTTTGCTAACAATATATTTGCATTCAATTATTCAATGAAAAATAAAAAACTTGTGGTGCGGGAGGCGAATGTTAAGAATCCCCTGAACTGCTAAACAGACGAAATTCATTCTTACGCAGCTTACAATTGAGCCTTTTTTAGCAATACCATGTCATCAGCGCATTCTCACGTATTTTGGACATATAATCAGGAAAGGGGACGACTGGAAAAACTGGTTACGGTTGGCAACTCTGTAGGAAAGAGTACAAGAGGACGGTCACCACTCTATCTAAATTCTATGCTGCAGTGTGGTAGGCCATGGACCAAAATCAATTGAAACAGTTTGTCCGATCCCATTTAGCCAAGAGTAACCAAAACCTTCAGCAACGACCGTAGAGAGATTCTCTGAAAATATTCATCGTCGACGATTTGTTGAGTTAAGTAACTCATTTACGAGCACAATTAAAAGTTCACTGAAAACTCATTACGATGGTAGATTTTTTGTATACAATCCTGACTGAATGATATGACAAACTTTAGAGACAATAATTATTATCACCACTCCTTGTTTAAATAATACTGTAACTTCACTTTAAAAACGTGATAGTTTATTTATTAGTATTAGTATTAATTTCCTAATGAGTTAATACTGTAACGTTATGAAATTGTGAAAATTTAACTATTTACGGTTATGTGATACGAGAACATATATAATAACTACTACCTCATTATGTTTGCTTCTGTTATAAAGGGCGATTTTGTCATAATCCTCACCCTTGGCAGGCGTCTTGGGGATCGCAGCATAAGATAGCAATTTCTCAGGTGCTGCTGCCTCCCTTCTGGTATTTTACTTTTAGTCACCTCTTACGACACCCGCGGGTAGATATGTGGGTGACATTCTTACCCCAAGTACCGTGGTAATGTCTATAGATAAGCTTATAATAATTAATAACTGAACGTACTCAAAATCAGTTTTAACTATTACCTCAGTTGTAGCATGTCAGTAGAATGAGTGACGTATATTTTAACAAGGTTCTCGAGTGGTTACCACACTACACCGGAAGACGTAGAGTTGGTAGGCCTCCCACCAGGTGGACTGACGACCCCGAGCGCCACCAGGTTTACTGGTGGTGCTCGGAGATTGAGGATCTCCGAGCGCGATGCTCGGAGACGCGGCGCCTCTATTACCACTGCAGGAGGCGCCGCCACGGCCGGAGGGACGACCAGCTGCCGCCGGAGCAGCTGGCGGCCGAGCAGCTCCTGTACGGTAACGTAAAGATAGCCAAACAGGAGCTGAAGTTGGCCATCGGCCGGGCTAAGGCCCAAGGCTGGAGCGAGCAGTTGGAGGGCCTCGACAGGGACCCATGGGGGCGCCCGTATAAGTCTGCCCGGAATAAGTTCCGGGGCAGAGCGCCCCCTATCACGGAGTCCCTGGAGCCAGAGCTCCTGGAGAGGGTGCTGGGGGGTCTATTCCCCGACAGCGACCCCCACTACACCCCTCCATCGATGGCCACCCCGTCCTTCCAGGAGGAGGAGGACCCGGCCTCCATTCCGCCTATTTCAGAGGTGGAGATGGAGGTAGCAGTCTCTCGCCTGAGAGGCAAGAAGACTGCCCCGGGACCAGACGGGATTCCCGGGCGGGTCCTCAGGATCGCCCTTAGGGAGATGGGCGGTCAGCTTCGGGAACTGTTCGACGCGTGCCTCACGTCGGGTCAGTTCCCGAAGCTCTGGAAGGACGGGCGATTGTGCCTGTTGCGGAAGGAAGGGCGAGACGCAGACTCGCCCGCCGCATACAGGCCAATCGTGCTGCTGGATGACACGGCGAAGCTACTGGAGAGAATAGTGGCTTCCCGTGTCATCCGGCACCTGGGGGGAACTGGGCCTGGCCTTTCAGAGGCCCAGTTCGGATTCAGAGCAGGGCGGTCGACGATAGACGCCCTGCTCTGGATCAAGGGGTGGACGCAGGACGCGGTCGGCGGGGGGGAAAAGGCGTTGGCTGTCTCGCTGGACATTGCCAACGCCTTCAACAGCCTACCGCACGGAACGATACGGGAGGCGCTCCGCTATCACGGAGTGCCCCTGTATCTGCGTAGGCTGTTGGCCGACTACCTCCAGGACCGCGAGGTCCTGGTGGAGGGACGCGACGGTCTGAGGCGACGTCGCGTGTCCTGCGGGGTTCCACAGGGGTCGGTGTTGGGACCGCTCCTGTGGAACATTGGCTACGACTGGGTGCTCCGCGGCACGTTTCCCGCAAGTATGCGGGTTGCGTGCTACGCGGATGACACCCTAGTCGTAGTCAAGGGGAGGGACCTCGGGGAGACGGTGCGGCGGGCCACGGTGGCAACAACACTCGTGGTCGGCCGCATACGTGCCCTGGGACTGGAGGTCGCCCTCTCCAAGACCGAGGCCCTAATGTTCCATGGGCCTCGGGGGGGACCCCCTCCAGGAACGAGGATAGACCTGGACGGGGTCCTGGTCCGGGTTGGGACCCAGATGAGGTACCTGGGTCTCATCCTGGACGGGCGGTGGACTTTTGGGGCCCACTTCTCTCAACTGGCCCCAAGAGTCATAGGCGCCGCAGCCGCCCTTGGGAGGCTGCTGCCCAACGTGGGCGGCCCGAGCGCCACATGTCGTCGCCTGTACTCCGGAGTGATCCGGAGTATGGCCTTGTACGGGGCACCTGTCTGGGTGGACGCCCTCGGTCGCGCCAATAAGGCCCTGCTGCGTCGTCCGCAGCGGGTCATCGCGACGAGGGCGATACGCGGGTACCGGACGGTGTCCTGGACGGCGGGATGCGTGTTGGCCGGTGATCCCCCCTGGGAGCTCCAAGCGGAGATCCTCGCCGAAGTGTACCACTTCGTGGCGGCGAGGAGATCCCGCGGGGAGCCTCCAGCGTGGGAGGAGGTCACGCGCATGCGACGGCAGGCGCGGGCCGCCCTGTTGCGGCGGTGGACGGAGGACCTGGCTCCACCGGTCCCTGGACAGAGGACGGTGGATGCCATTCGCCCGGTCCTTCGGAGGTGGGTAGGGCGGCGATTCGGGTCGCTCACCTTCCGATTGGTGCAGGTGCTTTCCGGGCATGGATGTTTCGGAAAGTACCTGCATCACATCGCAAGACGTGAGGCGACCCCCGCCTGTCACGAGTGTGGAGCGCCAGAAGACACGGCGCTCCACACGCTGGAGGAGTGTGCCGCGTGGAGTCCCATGCGGCACGCCCTCACAGCGGTCATAGGCGCAGATCTGTCGCTGCCGAGCGTGGTTAACGCTATGCTCGGCAGCGACGGATCGTGGCAGGCGGTGGTCTCTTTCTGCGAAGAGGTGATGGCGCAGAAAGAGGCCGCGGAGCGGGCGAGGGAGGACGACGTCCTCGCAGACCCGCTCCGGCGTCGACGAACTGGGGGAAGGAGAAGGCGATTCGGGCGCCTTCTCGCTCTTACCTAGTGCTGTGCGGATCATCGGTGGAGAGTCGGGGGATTCTCCACTGGCTTGCACGATCCCACACGTCTGGGGGATGGCCCTAATGAGCTGGGTCATCCCTCCATTGGCCGGGGCCCGTCACCGGTGACGGGCCAACCGCCGGGGCGAGATGGTGATTGCTAACGCTACCCCATCTCGCCCCGACTAGGCGGCAGACTGCTCATCCCGGGTTTTTAGTGGGTAACCTCACTTACTACCCCCCCGTGGGGGTAGTAAGGCCCCTCAGGCGAGGACTCCCACATAACCACTCTGCTCCCCCCGGAGCCGGGTGGTATCCATAAAGGATTTTCCCGGGTCAAAAAAAATAGCCGTTCTTTGTGGCGTTATATGGGGGAGGCCTTTGTTCAACAGTGGACGTCTTCCGGCTGATGATGATGATGATATTATAACAAACTGCTGAATTATGTCACCTACGAGATCCATTATTTACTGTAATAGTTTCAGGCTTTGACACTCCTTAGCATCACAAAATAACTTCAAAATATTTAGAAGTCATCATCATCAGCCGGAAGACCTTCACTGTCGAACAAAGGCCTCCTCTATCGCACATACGAGTACAAATACAAAGCTACGCCACAGGGAACGGCTATTAGGCGCTTGTAAACTTTGGCTACCCGCGACTATCGATGTCGTCAGACCACCTGGTGGGGGGCCTGCCAACTATATTTAAAAGTACTTACTACATATACTGGTACTAAATAGTAGATATAGGAGCAAGTTAAGTACGGCGCAACGGCGGCAGTTTCGCGGGAGCAAAGACTCAAACCGCGCAGAGACAATAGACTCTCCCCACTCACTGCTTCTAAAGAAAGATAAACAGAGACTTTCACAGATGTAACAATTCAAGAAACGGCTTCAACAGACTTTTGTCTATTTTGAAAATACAATACTTACTTAACATATCACCCATACATTCTTTTTATTCATAGTTGATAGGCTAGCCTTTGACTTTGATATAGTCGAAGATGTTGTTCAGGCTAACCTACAATTTTATCAGCCAACGCCAGAACGCACCATTATGTGCTTGGAGACAGGTTTTATGATTGAGAATGAGAGCTAGCAACGCGGGCATTCGCAAAATGCCCTATCACCATACTATAACGACTGCCATTATTAGACAAGAACCGGGATCGACAGCTTAACGGGCACCTTCGAAGCACGTGCGCGCTCTGCAGTAATGACACTAGCTGTCACCCATCTATCCAAGTCATGACCGCAGCAAACGTTACTTAACTTAGTTGGTCGGTTAAGATCGACTAAGCAAGGTACGCTACGAGTGCTTCTAACTGACGCTCGGGACAGAAATGCAACACAATTAAAGTTTTGTAGATATGTTTTGATCCCATGTGACGGTTACTTATTGCCATCGAACGGCTAGAGTTCCTTAATTTGAACTTAAACTGAAAATGTCTATTTCGTATATAACCAACTTACTTTTAGTTTAACAAATTATTGGAGTACAAAATTTTTTTTATGCCCAAGGCGGGAATTGAACCCGCGTCCTCCGATATCGCGTCGGATGCCTATACCCCTCGGCCACTTGGACACGGCAATTGTAGCCGAAACTTCATACTTCAATCGTATTACTTTAACCGTCATAGGGGACGGTGCGCGGCCATCAACCAGACTACTAGACTTCATTTGATCGAAAGAAGTGTTTTTTCAAACACTTAACTCTCTGTGATGTCGCTACCCTTCTATATTTCTAAATATAATTACAAGCATTTTGTACTCCAATAATTTGTTAAATATATTTCGCTTAGTACGCGATAGTGCTTGTAATTATATTTAGAAACATACTTTTAGGTTGGCTTAAAACTAGTTGTACTAGCTGTAGTTTATTTTGTTTCGTAACGAAGTTATACTATCGATAAAAAAAACTTTTCTACCCGATGATCGAAGCCTTTTTGGCACTATGCTTTTAGAACACACCGTAAGCTATTTTTGAAATGAAAGCTCTGATATGCTCGAAACCCGGGTCGACGTATTCGATCCTAAACGTGAGTGTTTTTGCCGGTTTAATTTATAATATTTAAATACACCGTAAGCTGCTTGGTGACAGATTCGCTACTTCAGGGTAGTAGCTAGCCAGGCAGGCATTCAAAAAATGCCCTTCCATCTTTACCCATACTGAATTACTTTCTTAAAACATTCGTGTTGAATGAAAGAAAAAGCCATTTCCAGTTCCAAACGTATTCCACGTCTCACCCTTTTAGTTCTCTTTCGTACAGTTTCTATAGACGAGGAACTAGAATAGTTTTATCCAAGCACTATGTCCTTTCTTCCCGTAATCACCCCACCTCGTGGTTTAATGGACGATTTATATTTAGGGTATATTCCATTTGTCGCTAAGAACGTTATTTTCGATAATTTTGATCACATTCTGCGTCTATGGTTGTGATCACTGTGATCGTTTGTAACTGTTCTCCCCTGTTCCATTTAGGTTAAGAACGCTAAGAATGCCACTAAAATTTGCCACTTCTGTCACTTTTGACATTAGATGTAGCGTTTATGGCGAAAATAACGCCAAGACCCATCAAATCAAATCAAATCAAATCGTTTATTTGTAAACATGTGTAAGAATACATACTTAATTAGCATGCATGATCTTATTATAAAGTAAGCTAGCACAAACATGTTTCGCCCTTTGAGGCATACAAATCTAGCATTTCAAATTACATAGATCACATTTAATACAGTCAAAACGCTTAATCAAATTAGGTATGAAATTAAAATGTCAATTTAGTTAAATAGAAGACGTTTGGTAAGCTATACATGATAAAAAATGTCAAATTGAAATAAAAAATGTCATTACTCATAAAATAATAAAATTAGATTTACAATTGTTACAATTTGTCAGTCAGGAACTCACCTATGTTATAATAACATTTATCTACCAATATATGTTTCATCTTTTTCTTAAACAAATCTGTATTTAGACGTTTAATGGAATCTGGTATATTATTATATAGTAGAGGAGCCATACAAATGACGCTCTTATGCATAAGTGCTGTATTAAACTTTTGCAAGCACATTTTACTGTTGTCTCGTCTGTTACGAACGACTAAATCTGTTTGCCGTAGAAACAGTTTAGGATTTTCCTTTACAAACATAACTATGTCAAGTATGTACATTGATGGTAGAGTTAATATCCTGTGATTTCTAAAAAATGGTTTGCAGCTATCAGTTTGTCTCAAATTAAACATAGCTCTTATACATCTCTTTTGAGACTTAAATGCAGATTCCCTTTCTGTAGAATTTCCCCAAAAAATTATGCCGTAACGCAGAACTGATGCCACCAATCCATGGTAGGCAGTTACTAACGCATTTGTATTAAGGACTGGGGCTAATTTAAACAGGGCATATGCTGAAGAGCTTACTTTCTTGTTTAATTGTTCTATATGTGGCTTCCAGTTAAGTCTGTTATCTATTACAAGACCAAGAAACTTTGTAGTTTCAACATTTTCGAGTGTTTTATTCTTATATTTTACTTTTAAACTAATGTCAATATCTCGTTGGCTAAAATGCATAATACTAGTCTTGTCCAAATTAATTTTTAAATTATTACTGTCTAACCATTTTATTATAGATGTCAAAGATTCATTAATTTCACTTTCATAAGTGATTTTATCTTTGCATATGATTGTTACCGTACTGTCGTCTGCAAAAAGCATCATAGGTTGATTTATAGCTCTAGGTAAATCATTTATGTACAGCAAGAACAACAGAGGACCTAATACACTACCCTGTGGCACACCATATATTGGCGAACGTTCATCGGAAAGGTAGACTTCTTCATTTCTTGTCGAATAATTTACTTTTATTATCTCAGTACGATGTTTTCTATTGCTTAAGTACGATTTTATTAGATCTGAAATGTTACCACGTATACCATAAGCCTCTAATTTTCGCAATAAAATTGTATGATCAACGTAATCGAATGCTTGTGTCATATCGCAGTATATAAAGCATACTGGTATTCTCTTATCTACATTTGTTATAACATTTTGTAAAAAATCATAAACTGCCATATTTATTGTTCTTTTTTGCCTAAAACCTTTTTGCTCATCACTAAATATACACTTTTTTTCGATGTAAGAATAAAGCACTTTATGAATATATTTTTCAATAATTTTCGAAATAATGGGAATTAATGAAATTGGTCTATAATTTTCCATATGTTCTCTACTTTTTTTCTTTAATATCGGTTTTATAATTGAAGTTTTAAGGGAATCAGGATATATTCCAGCACAAATACACAAATTTATAATATGACTCAAATGAACACAAATATGCTCCGATACATATTTGACAACTTTCGTCGAAATACCATCAAAACCAACACTATTGGTCGTTTTTAAAGCTTTGATAATATTTTGTACATCAGCTGGTAAACATGGAGGGAAAAATATAGAGTCACTTCTGATAGCTGTCTGAGATAAATTTGTATAACAATCTATGTTCTGAATTGGTTGAATTTTGTCAACAAAAAAGTTGTTAAATGCATTAGCAATCGCCTGTGGGTCATCAATTACTGTTTGATTTGAAATTATGCGGTTTATAGGTTCTCTAGGTAAGTTAGGTTTAGAATTATTGTTTATTATGTTCCAAGTAGTTTTAGGCTTATTCGTTGCTGTTTGTATTAAGTAGTTATTTTGAGCTCGTTGAGTAAGTTTAATTATTTTTTTAAGCTTTTTAGAATATTCTTTAAAATTAACTTTGCTTGTAGTATTTCGTGCCAATCTATGCCGCCAAAGGGAGTCTCGTTTTTTCTTACTACATAGCTTTATTCCTTTGGATATCCATCGCGGTTTTTTAATGACCTTAATGGTTACTAATTTAAAGGGAAAACATAAATTATAAAACAGCTGAAATAAATCATTAAAGTCGTCATACGCCGTGTTTGGGTCGTCAGTTTCATAAATATTTGAAAATGTCAGGTTTTCTATGCTATTTTTAAATTTCACTAAATTTTCTTGTTTGTAATCGCGTCGTTTTACTCGCCAACTTTTTAAGATGCACACTTTTTTGACAGGACATTTCAGCACCTGAGCCGTGTGGTCCGACAAAGCATTCTCGATGACGTCTGCTCTACATTTTGTTTGCAATTTATGAGCAAAATTATCCACACACGTTTTCCATTGAAACCTAGTGACTTGCTTTAACGCTAATGTTAGATTATAATTTAATAATAGACATTCAAACTGTCTTGTCAGCTTGTTTGCTTTTAATACGTCAATATTGAAATCTCCCGCAACCACAATTTCTTTATATGACTTCATACAAAGAAAATGGAAGATCTTGTCTATTACATCAAAAAATAAACTTAAATGTTTCTGTTTTGGGACTCTATACATACAAACAACAACGATATTGTAACAAGTCAGCTCTACACCACAACATTCAAAAATACCAGTCAGTGATAGTGACGCTATTTCAGGTAGTTCCCGCCATTGCAGGCCGTTCTTAATTAGAATACACGCTCCGCCTCTTTTGCTCTCTTTTCTACAAAAACTTGACGCCAGACAAAAGTTAGGGATCATTAGAAATTTCTCATATCCAGACATCATGAAATGCTCTGTAAAACAAAGGACATCAACACTACCGTTACATTTATTGAGTTCATCTATGCAAACCGTTACGTCATTAATTTTATTTAATAAACCGGCAATATTTTGATGCATCACGTAAATATAGTTATGCACGAAAAAGCTGATTATTTAGTAATAAGTTTTTGTTACCGTTTTCGTGAGGTGTCAAGACTATCAAATTGTTATTTACATAGTTTCTGTCATATTCCATGTTTCTTATGTACAAAAATAGATTATTTAATATTATACGCATACCATAATTATTTACAAGGCCCGATTGCTTATAAAACATACTGAACGAATGCACTTCATTCGTGTCGAAAAGATATGCATGTTTGTGTGTTACAATGTCTTGATACAGTTGGTAGTTGAAGTTTTGAACTCGCCAATTAAACAAGTGTGACCGAGTGCTATATTTATAAGTCGGCAGACATAATATTATATTAGTATGCGTAATTTCTTTCAGTGTGCTCCTAATGTAAGATATGAGTTTAAAGTAGGTGTTCGTAGTAGTCTTAAAATCTTCTTCTCCAATGAAAATGACGCAGTAGTCATTTTTCGTAAAATCAGCAATCTTTTTATCAATCCCGTCTAAAATATTCTGCACATACCCGTCCGGCGTTAGAAAATGACATAAGTCATATTTATTATTTGAAGCCTCTTCAGCAATCTTCAACAACTTGTTGTATTTATTTGTGCTCAAAATACACATCCTACTCTGTCTGTTTTGCTGTATATTTGTGTCAGAGTCTTCAGTCACCTGAGTAGTTTGCCAGGTCTTTTGCGCTTGGATACCCTGTATGTCCTGTGAAATTTGGGTGACTTGGGTTTGAATGTCAGTGGGGGCACAACCAGTAGCAACTTTTTCTTTATCAGGCTTTTTCTTAACTGTTCTATTAATCTTCTTTACATTTCCTTGATTTTTTGAGAGCTGCTTTGATATCGTTATAGTTTCTGTTTGTGTTTGTTTGGTCTTTTTTTGAGGACTAGATTTCTTTTTCGGAGCTGTGTTACTCTGTGCAGAATTATTTCCATTTTTTAAGTAAGACTCGTTCTTGTTAATTAGTTCGTTATTTATGCGCTTGAGATTTAGATTTTCTGAAGAAAGAATTTCAATTTCTTCCTGAGCATGAATTAGGCGAATCGCTTGTTCCTCAACTTTCGCCCTAAGTTGTTTTATGTGCTCTTCTTCGTCATCTGATATGTCAGGTACGGTTTTGTTTGTATTTTGTGTGGATGTATTAATTGGACTACCATTATCATTACTTGAAGAAGAATCTTGTCGGTTCCGTATGTTACGGAATGTAATATTTTCCAAGAAATTCATGCTTTAAAGTTAAATCAACAAATTTTGAGTGCAAAAATAACAATTGATTCAAGTGGGTTTGAACCATGCGTCGTCAGAATGCAAGTCCAGGCGTGCAATCGTTACGCCAAAGTTACATTAGCGGTGTGAGCGAAATTAGTATATACTTCTTGTTAATAGATCCAATTGAATACTTATTTACTTTATCTCGGGCTAGATGTCGCTTACATATATATTATGATATTTTTGCAACGTTCATACAATGAGAAAGCGGCAACACCGTGTTTCGTCTATCAAAACCTTTGAGTGTCAAGTTTGAAATATTACGTCGTTGAATGAAATAAAACAAGGTACTGATGTAAACAAAGATGTTTTTTGCCAATCTGTGTTAAATCAACGAATTAATGATTCCACATTCCTTACAATTTGTTATGTCTTGTTTTTCTCACCATTTTACCGTTGTTGTTTCGTGCAGTGCTAGTAATTTATATGTTCAGAATAGTTTATCAAATCCAACTCTTCAATATCACGGTTTTTTCATTCACCTCGAAATAACTGATCACTTTTTGATTTCCACATAATATTTATCACCGATTATATGCTTTCTCGACTTCAATAAGTGTTTTTGGCTTAAAAATACAATTATTTAACATTAAAGTTACGGAGCTACTTGTTGTTCGATCGATGACACCTGTCAATCGTCCCATGTGGAACAACTTTTTGGGAGTGTGATCGTTTTTAGCGTTTTTAGCGAATCTCACTTTAAATGGTAAGCACCCATAGGATCTACCAATAAATATGTAGAGATGTATAAGTCCAGCTCAAATACAACAGAAGGCAACGCTAACCGCGGCGGGCGTGGTTTAAAAAGTGTACCGTGAGGCACTATAACATTACCTTGACGTGACCATTCGGATGTGGTCATCTCAAAGACAAAGACGTAGTCAAAATCATTTAGTCAATTTAGGCGTACCTATATGACGCTCTTATGAAGGTCAATTACAAATTTTAATGTTGAAATATATTACATGGTACGGGCAAGTTCTGCAAAAAAAATAATTATAGAGCCACTGCGATAAGAATGGATAAGTATTTCGGGGCCATTCTTATAAAACGTATTTTAACAATGTGGTACAGACTATATTATTTGTTTAAATTACGTAGGTGACAGGCGATAGCTGGGCGGAGGCGAAATTGTCCAAGCATTATAGTCGTGTAAGTAATCACAAACTGTGTTGTAGGATTTCTTAATCAAAATGTTTATCACGTGCATCTTGAATTTTCTTTCTGTTTGTCCTGTGTTGACTTTTCTAGGCAGCAAATCACTTAACCTATCCTATTGAATGAGGAAGGTTTTTTTTTATAGTTGATGCTAGCCTTTGACCACTATCTCCGCCTGGCTTGCTAACACCCTCAAATAGAAAATCTGTCAAGCACCTACATATACCTTATATACCTACATATTTGCCATAAATCACTTTAATATGAGCTCAAAACGAATCCACTGTTTTGTTGTTCTAGGATGTAAAGTTACGATTTTAATTGATAGCAATAGGCTAATAGGAGGTCTAACGCAAGATATTAGAGACTCATGCTGCAACACTGAGACCAAAACCAAGACTGTCAGGAAGTCTTGGTTTTGGTCTTAGCAGGTTAGTTTCAACCCTAAGACCAAAACCAAGACAGAACAGAGCAGTAACTTCTAATATAGTTTCAGAGTAAAAAAATAGTTTTCCTGTGACAAAGAGCTCCCAGTCGGTTCACCATGATCCCTGAATAAATCCCTCTACATCGCGAAAAGATACAAGATACGACTTGAAACTGAGATAAGATTGAACTTTGATTCGATGCGTGAGCGATCTCGTATTGGAATCAAAACTGTAACTTTAACATTGCATTTTGAATAGGGTTGTCACTGCAAATGCTAAAATGCATTTAATAAACGTTGCACAGGTCTACATTTTTATTTCATAAAACACAGATTACATGATCACTTTGTTCCCTGCCAAAATGTATATGCCTTTTTTTATTGCTGATAGATTTCAGCGTATTACATATACATATATTATGTTCTTTGAACACTATCTCAAATGCTGGTAAGTAATTACGTAGTCAAAGATGGCGAAGTCAAGAATGGAATTGGGTCTTAAGGACAGCTGCCGTATAACGTTTCATTTAAGTACTAAGGAACACATTGTCGTTGTAGCTAGCCAGACAAGCATTCGGAAATGACCTTACACTATGGTATGAAACTTTAAGCCCGCGAAAGGATTAGCGTCTCTGGGAATAAACTGAATAGTCTTGTTAATTGATATTTGTATCTGTTGTAGTCTATGTAAAAGTAAAAAATATTATACAATATAATGATGCCTCTCTCCCTAACTACTGACAACCCTATTTTATCGAAATGCATTTTATTCCGAAGTTAAATCGCATTGGAAACTTAAGATACGTCTTCGTTTTGTTTTACGTCACTTTTATAGCGTTGAAAAATGTACAATGAATGGATTCAGTTTTGTTAAATTGTTTTTGTTTGTGAAGATTGGCGAAGTAGTAAATAACTTTGTGTCATTTTAACCGATATACAAAAAGGTTTGTAAGGCTGAGTGGATATAGTGGTTATACGTGCATCAAACACTTATCGGAGTGTTCCGGCAGCTGTCTTTGAGAGCCTGTACTTCTAAGATGGCCTGCTTAACATCATAGACCACATCATCACTACCATCAGGTAAGACAGTGGTCACAAACTAGCCTATGAGCTATAAAACAAATTATATTATGTAGTTAAGAGAAGGTTTTTTTAAGAAAATCATGTTGCTGTTTTCTAGTTTAGTACACAAAGCAAAATTATTAAAAAACTAGCCAAGTGCGAGTGGGGCTCGCGCACGAAGGGTTCCGTACCATTATGTGTAACCTAATCTTGCAAGTTACAGACACTTTTCGCAGTGTCCGATTGAGCTGGGTAGGTACGGCGAAAACCTCTTCTATTGTATGGGAGCCCCCTTAATCATATATTTTATTTTAATTAATTATATTTATAGAGAACTAACTAAATATTCTGTGAATAGTTAAAGCGTCTACTGTCACCGTTATTAGTATCGAGCAAGAAACGGTAAAAAAATAAGTTTGTTGTATGGGAGCCCCCCTTAAATGTTTGCTGTGCCTTGTTGTTATAGCGGCAATAGAAATACATCATCTGTGAAAATTTCAACTGTCTAGCTATCACCGTTCTTGAGATACAGCCTGATGACAAAACGGACGGACGGACAGCGAACACTCAGTAATAGGGTCCCGTTTTTACCCTTTTGGCACGGAACACCAAAAAACTAGTGCAATAGCTGAATATCTTAATAAAGTGCCATAGTTATTTTAGGCAAATCTATACACGTTTCTCGGCAGAAGCTGCCCCAATAGCAAAATTGTCTGTGTTGTTCCTATCGTCAATCAAACGGGTCTATAATTGGCTCAGAGGCTGCAAAATCAACTGAAGTGGACGCACTGCCGGTATATTGCACGAGTAACTCGTGCTTTTGCATGCCAAAGGTGCCGCAATGTCCATTACTTCTAAGTTAATTAATTTTGCTACTACTACTAGGGATCACAAATTACAAATTAACGAGAGAAAAAATTATAGTCATGTGCCGGTTTCGAACCTGCGACATTTTTTTTTTATGTTTTTGTAATGGAACAAGCCATGCCCACCTGATATTAAGTGGACTAACCTCTACCTACAACAGATGCATTTCGTGAACGACGAATTGCACTGCGCCCGTCACACTAAGACGTACAGTTGTTAGGTCTCCTGTGCCTGTAATTTTGCTGGCTCTCAAGGACTGCTGCCAGAACACACTGTTCGGTGCTTGGCGACAGATTATCTACTTGAGGGTGGTCGCTAGCTAGGCGGGCATTCGCAAAATGGCCCTCCACCATGCGGTGAAGCTCAAGCCCGCCAGATTCGAACCATGGACCTGCAGCACGGCAGTCCATAGCCAATGCCACTGAGCCATCACTGCGTCATCCACACCTATAGTCGGGGTATCCTCTGACTGACTGATCTAACATGACAATGACTCATAACTCTAATTTTTCCTCTCGTTCTTTAACCATCGTATGAGGATCTCTTGTTGATTTGTAATTTTGTAATGTAATTCACAGAGCATGCGTTATTGCAATAATAAACATATTAAAATTAAACAAGTTTGTTTACACTACAACGACACCCACAATAGTAAAAGGGAGAAGCGGCCTAAGTGCCGGACCGGTTTAATTATTTGATGAGGTAGGGTTTTCGCTATCAACACATGGTTTAAGCTCACGAGTATTTTAAACTATAACACATGCAAGTTTCTACCTGTATGTAAGGCTATTTAAATTAATCTCATTTACATGTAGACAATTTCATCAAAATACATGTACAGTCCCACCAACTTATCTATTCAGGTGGCAGAAAAAAGAACTACAAAATACCCTGAAATTGTGACAGTTTGTAGTTGATTTCCTTGACCAGTAGCGCCCTTGAGATCTGCACAGTTAAGTTGGTGGTACTATAACAGAGATGACGACACTTTGCTTCGACGACAGTTAAGTTGGTGGTACTATAACAGAGATGACGACACTTTGCTTCGTGATTGATAACGAAGGCAGTTAATTTTTTGGTGCTTACTTACTTACATACTTACTACAAAATGTTAAATGAGTCTTAAAAAGGCAGACTTGAACATGTTTTTATAAAGAATGTATGTCTTATGTTTTCGCGATTATTACAACAATTTTAAACGGTTTAAATAACGTATATTCATAATTATTTTTGTCCCGATGTTTCAAACAATTTGCAGTGATCGTGGTCACGGGTGATTGACCCAAGTCAAACCAGAGAATATACTCAATTTAAACCGTTTAAAGTTGTTTAATTACTAGAATGTATGTCTTACAGATATAAATAAAATATATGATAATAACTATGCCTGATCCAACACGCATCCATATACTTCTCTATATCATGAAAAGAGCTGTAAAAATTTCGCTTTGTAAAAATTCGTGTCTATTTAGTGAACCGTATCAATACAAATTTTATTTCTATTTTTTTATATATATATACTTTTTTATGTAGCAACAATATACAAACCACCAGATGGTAACTGATAATGTGGTCGAAGGTGGTAACAGGCGTAACCTAGAATTACTGGCTCTCAAGGACAGCTGCCGCAACACACCGTTAGGTGCTTGGCGGCAAATTTTCTACTTGAGGGTGGTCGCTAGCCAGGCGGGCATTCGCAAAATGCCCTTCCACCATGCTTCACCGTATCAAGCCCGCGGCGGGATCGCGATGCCTAATTAATGATGTTTTCAAGTCTGGTTGTCACATCGATTTTTGAAACAAATTTCATTTGTTTAAGCCATTTTTATATAAGCAATTTTTTTATGTTATTGTGACGGGATAAGCTCGAGGCCCACCTGATATTAAGCAGACTAACCTCTGCCTATAACAGATGCATTTTGTCACTAGTTACGAATTGCACTGCGTCCGTCACCTTGAGACATAGTTGTCTCATGTGCCTGTAATTTCACTGGCTCTCAAGGACAGCTGCCGGAACACACGGGTGAAGCACAAGCCCGCGCCGGGATTCGAACCATGGACCTGCTAAAAGTTTATTTGAAAATTCTTATTTAAATTATTTTTACTCTTAGTTTAGTCTCATAGAAATTTCTTCGTCAGAAGTTTAATATTTTGGTTATAAATCAAAATAACTGAAAAAATCCATGTAAAATCAAATTTTTTTCATCAATTTCAGTTGTTTAAGTCACTTTTTTTTGTAAATGATTACTGATAGGTTAGACCGGTAATAAAATAACGTTAATATTTATGAACAAATAACGTGTCTCCAGAATCACATAGACATGGGAACTGTAACAAAAGTAAGTCTCAGCTCTCTAATTAGTCGAGTGTCGCGCCACTAGTGTAGCGCGGAGTGTCTGCTCTCGCGACACTAATTGCCGTGAGTGGGACACAGGTGGATAACGAGGCAATGGCCGGAGCTGCGACAGCTTACAATGATTTGCTTGTGAGTGCATCGAACACATGCGTTATATAAGCGGTATATTGAGAAATAGTTTCGTAGATCTGCGCTATATTGAGAAATAGTTTCGTAGATCTGCGCTATATTGAGAAATAGTTTCGTAGATCTGCGCTATATTGAGAAATAGTTTCGTAGATCTGCGCTATATTGAGAAATAGTTTCGTAGATCTGCGTTATATTGAGAAATAGTTTCGTAGATCTGACGTAGTAAAGTTCAGAACTTTATCGGAATATTAGTTATTAAAACTGGTCAAGTACGAGTCAGATTTGCACAACATGGTTTTTGTATGATCACACAATAATACATTTGCTGTTTTAACCGACATCCAGAAAAGGAGGAGTTCTTAAGTAAACGCGTATATTTTTTTAATGTATGACCACGCATACTTTTACAGATTTTGATTTTGATAATTCTTTTTTTTATTGGAGCGTGTGGTCACATAAATATTTCATCAATCAATAAAATCATCAGTTTCAAGTAGTCCTATATAATCCTTACGTTTAGTTTCATGGCATTCCAGAAAAAGTGTGGAACATAAAACTTATACCTGTGTTTGAATGCTTCGTTCTCCGTAGTAAGCACTAAAACTAGCTAATTACTCATCGCATTCACGAAATAAATTACTCACAGTAGTAACCCCGAAGAACTGTCGCCAAGCAGTAGTTCCGGCAGCAGTCTTTAAGAGCCAGTAAAAGTACAGGCACATGAGACTTAACAACTGTAGGTATGTCTCAGTGAGACGGGCGCAATGCAATTCGTCACTTATGTTGAAATGCATTTGTTATAGGCAGAGATTCGTCTACTAAACATCAGGTGGGATTTGAGCTTGTTCCTTCACAACTACATAAAAAAAACCTGGCTTTTCTCATCTCGATTTCTTTTGTAAAGGATATAAACAATATCGTTGTAATCATTACCAGTCTGTTTTGAATTGCTGAAGATTTCGTTTCAGTGCTTTGTCAACAATCTGTGAAACTAAATTCCAGCTTCAAGAGTTAACTGGTAGACCAGAGGTTTGTAATGTAACCGATAACTTTGACAACTGCGACAAAACTGGTTCAGGGTTGTTTCGGAATTGTTACAGAGTCAGATTTACAAGCTCCAGTGCGCTTTACGATATTGAATTTCAATACTTTAGTTCTGAGCTTCGGATAAACAAGGATCAACATGTTTTGTGAAGTTGTAGTGAGATTGAGAAAGTTTACTGGTTTATTTATGTTATGAAACTTATGACTGCTAAGGCCTTGTTTCAGAGGGATCGGATCACTTTATATGGCAGCCATCTTGGATCCGCCATTTTGGATTTTTGACAGGTATTATTGGACTCCTCTTTCAAAATCTTATGACACTTGTTGAAACAACCCATACCTTAACTCTTGAAGCTGTGCTACACGCTCGCTAACCATGGTTTCTGGTTGCCTTGGCGGGCGGTTGACCAACTGCTCACCACCGTTGTGGTTGAAGCACAGTTGTAAAACAATGGTGTGAGGGTCGTTACCGACTGTGTAGCACAGCTTTTACTGTTTCCAAAATACGCTATCCACGCTTCAAAAGTTCAAATACGTGACTGACAATTGTTTCATGTTTGTAAAATTTTCACATACTGCCGAAAATACCCCCTACACTCTTCTCATACATTCCTTTCTCGCTAAGGACTCCTGTTGGGAGAGCAATTGTGTCAATGAGTAAATCAGTCATTGTATGGGTATCGAGCATTGGTTATCAGCTATTTTATAATTATTCAGGTGTCTTGCAAAAAATTTAATATAAAACAACTTGTTTTTTCTTGAAACGACTCTTTGAAATTACACTTTTAGTGAAAAGTCGCTATAACTATTGACGTTACCTTACTACCTACCTCCCATTTAGCGAATTTATTGGCCCAAAAGTCCCTACTATCATGTATAGTTCATGGTAGGAAACAGGGCATTTCAAGAATCTACTATACATATAGTATAATATAATACATAATAGTTTAATTATTAGTATAGCTACCACTTACAAATAGAAAATATCGCCAAGCACCTACAATCGGTTTTGGAAGCTTTCTTTGAGTCTTTATTCTAGGCTGTCTGTTTACAATCTTCGAGCCACCATCAGTAGAAAAAGTGGTTAAATGAGGTGGCGATTGTTTTTCAGAGTCGCCTTCTAAGAGATCCAGTAGCAGAAAATGGAAAAGCTTTTGTATTTTTAAGCCGCGAACTCTTATATTGAAAACAATAAGGTTCATTAGCAAATACTACTGATAGTAACAGAATCGTTTGTATTAATTAAATATGAGGAAGATTTTATTATTTTTATATTTATAATAACGCATGCTCTGCGGATTACATTACAAAATTACAAATTTACGAGAGGAATAATTATAGTCATGTGCGGGATACGAACCCGCGCCATCCTCCCCTATAGCCGCGGTATACTCTAACTGATTGAGCTAACATGACAATGATTCATGACTCAAACTTTTCCTATCGTTCTTCAACCATCGTATGGGGATGGAGTGACACCTGTAGTTCAACTTACAATGTACTACAAACAAGACAAATTTTGCATCAGTGATGAGGCAACCCTATAATTTTAATATATTTATTTTTGAAATAACACATGCTTTGAAAAACTACAAATTTACGAGAGGAAAAATTATAGTCATGTGCGGGATTCGCGATTCCATCCTCATACGATGGTTAAAGAACGAGAGGAAATATTAGAGTTATGTTAAGAGTCATAATGTCATGTTAGCTTATATGGTCAGAGCATGCCCTTAGCATGCTATTCGGGTGGATGGCACGGGTTCGAATCCTGCACATGACTATAATTTTTCCTCAAGTAAATTAGTAATTTTGTAATATGAGGAAGATTATACACAATCAAATATATTGTGGCAGTTCATTGGTTGATTTATTAGATGCTTGTGTGTGTTACTACAATAAAAGCTTACCCGATCCTACTAATAATAGCTATACACAGAGTAACAGAATTTGACGTTTTGAAATACACAGTTAAATCATACACGACCAAAACAGTAAACAAACTCGCAATAATGAGTCAACAGAGCACTCGGAATAAATCAAAACATCGCCTCTGTGTAAACAGTAGGTATACTTTTCAGTTACATTTTTTTTTATGCGTGATATGTTAGCCTTTGACTACTATCTCACCTGATGGTAAGTGATGATGTGGTGAAAGGTGTTGTTCAGGCTAACCTAGAGTCTCAAGGACAGCTGCCGGAACACACTGCTAGGTGCTTGGCGACAGTATTTCTACTTGAGGGTGGTAGCTAGCCAGGCGGGCATTCGCAAAATGCCCTACCACCATGCTATAACGATTGCCATCCTAAGACAACAACCGGGACCGACGGCTTAACGTGCCCTCCGAAGTACGGAAACGCTCAGTAGTAATGTCACTAGCGGTCCATCCAACTCATGACCGCGGGCGACGTAGCTTAACTTTGCTGATCGGTTGAGAACATCTTAGTAAACTTCGCTACGAGCGTATCTTCTATATGCATAGCAAATTTTTGTTAATACACGAAGTTTTTCTTTACAGAGAACATCATCTTCGCACCCTTAGCCCAAAAGTAGGGTCAGTGCAATATGTTTTAACTTTATAACACAAAGGAAAAAAGACATTAAAAAAATGTTTGGATTTTAAATCAGTGTTACTGAATTAACCCATTGGCATCGGCGATAATGATAACAATAGAATGTCATAGCTAGGACGTAGTGGTCTGACGATCCCAACTAACAGACGGTCCCTGGGAGATCTCGTTAGTAGTAATTGAAGCAAGTTTTTTATGGCCTAAAGATGATTATTAGCTATTATCTGTGGCAGTAACAAAACGGATGCTTCTCACACAACACATAATGATGACAAAAGAGCATTCTTATATCTGATATAGGCTAGCCTATAACATTTATCTCACCTGATGGTAAATGATGATGTAGTCGAAGGTGTTGTTTAGGCTAACCTAAAATTACTAGCTCTCAAGGACATCTGTCTGAACACGCCGTTAGGAATGCCCGTGCTTGGCGACAGATTTTCTACGTGTAGTGTTGGTAGCTTGCCAAGCGGCTATCCACAAAAACCCGCACCATGATGATGTATCGACCATCCTAAGACAACAACCGGGACCAACGGCTTAACATACCCTCCGAAGCATGGAAGCATGCAGAAGCTACTAACGATCACCCATCTAATAAATGAGCACAGTGCCCGTTGTTCAAATTGATCGGTTAAGAACGACGCACTACTGCAATCATGACAGCAAAAAACTTTATTTAACATATCTGTAGAATGGTTATGATTCTTCGTGAGCTTTCCGAAGGAGTGTGCGTGTTATCAGTGATGACTTATGACACTGAGACGTGGTTCTTAACTGTGGCCCTCATGGATAAACTCAGAGTCGCTCAACGAGCTATCGAGAGAGCTATGCTCGGAGTTTCTATGAGTGATCAAATCCGGAATGTGGATATTCGCCAAAGAACCAAAGTCACCGACGTAGCTTGCCGAATTAGCAAGTTAAAGTGGCAATGGGCGGGCTACATTGCTCGACGAACTAATAACCTATGGGGAAGAAAGGTTCTCGAGTGGTTACCTCACTACACCAGAAGACGTAGATTTGGTAGGCCCCCCACTGGGTGGACTGATGACATCGTGAAAGTTGCGGTTAGCCCATGGTTACAAGCGGCTAATAGCCGTTCTTTGTGGCGCTCTATGGGGGAGGCTTTGTTCAACAGTGGATGTCTTCCGGCTGATGATGATGACGATGAATCTGTAAGATTTATTAATATATAGTCACAGAAATATAGTTAATTTTATACCCTTATCGGTTCATTATTAATTATTTTAATGCATCTTGCAAAAACAACACGATAGTTACCTTCTTTTTCTGTTTAAATTATTGATTTTCCCATTGCCGCGTGCCGGCCCGTATCCCGTCATTAGACAGGGTAATTTGCCCGCACACGCCAGAAAAATCTACGTGAAAATAGCTTGAAGCAATAGATGATTGAATTACATACTACTGTCGTTCTTACTCTTTTTATTTTTACACGCGCTTTCACAGTGATTGCTTCATAGGCAGCTATCCTTAAGAGTCAGTAATTCTAGGTTTAGACCTTTGACCACATCGTCACTTACTATCAGGTGAAACTGTAGTCAAAGGCTTACCTATTTGCATAAAAAATAAAAAAATAGACAAAACTGTTAAAAACGTTGAGAAAACTATCGCTACATTACCTGTATCATGAAATAACCTCCCTATGCATATACGCAATAAAATAAATAAGGATGCTAGCAACAAAGGGATATATAGGTAGGTATATAACAAATAATGCGCAGAATCGTCAAATCAACCATTTCTACATCAAACCATACACAATCTAAACAGTAAACAAAGTCACTCTCAAATAGCTTCATGGAATTAACGCGGCTGCACGCATTTTAATGATATACTGTAAATGGATATGGCCGTACAATACTGCTTTCTTATGTATTCTATTGACAATAATGATAGGTACAGACCAGATTATGAACAGAACTACAGCATTCTGCTAAGGCAGTAATCATCTCAAACTAATTGCCACATACTTTGTAAGTTATTTCACCAGCTTCCATAATAGAAAAGGCTTTTAACTCGTCGGGTAATTTTAATAATATTTTTATGTACCCCTTTTAGCAGGATCATCTAATAAAAATATTCTTTTTCGAAAATTGTATCATTAGATATAATATTTATTAGTAACAAACATTTTAAGAAAACGTTAGTTTAATATTTTAGAAAAACACTTAAAATATATCTAGTGACAAGTCCGCCTAATTTTCCTATTAACGGCTTAACTGGTAAAGTCATAAACGCCACGTAGCCAAACCGGAAGATTTGGCTACTAAAAAATGGCTGGTAAAAAATGGTACCCATTTAAGTTTCTGATAACGGTCAAGCGCCTTTTCAGTTGTAATCAGTTCAACGCAAAAATATATATGAAATATTTATAATTGATTATAATATAAATAAGTTCGAATGTCGATCATTGTTGTTGGCGAATGACACCGATAATCTTGTACGCAGTATGTTCACGTAGATATTAAAATAATGATAAAAATATTAAAAAGACAAACCCACAACAATCAATGAAAAATTATAAGAAATCGGGGCGATAATTACACATCTTGTTTTAAGCTATGTTCCACTGTCATTTAAATCTTATTTCCCGTTTATCTGGGAGAAAACAATTTTCCATTTTATTAAACTGATTGACGACTTTGACGTTCAAAATTAAACAAAAAGTTTTACATAGTAACAAATATTTTTATTATATTAAAAAAAAACACCACCAATTAATTGGGCGGAATTGTTACTAGATATTATTATATTTTGTAAGTGTTTTACTAAAATATTACTAAAATATTTTAAAACTATTTGTTATTATTAAATATGGATTTCGGCAAAGTAGCGCCTGAAGCTATTCATTAAAAAATATTAGTCAATGCGTTTAAGAACCGTAATTGTTTTTTATTTTCTATAACTGGGTGAAATTTGTTTCATCCGATTTGAAGCGTGATATAGTGTAATAGGTAAAACATTCGATTTATATCAACAAGTCAGTTAAAAAAGTCTGCATAACTGCTTTTCAGATGAGTGCATACGATTGCTATCAATCACACATATAGATTGGTATCAACACTTACTGCCATTATTATGTATAATGTACAATCGCGAAGCATGTTCTTACGATGTTAACTCTACTCCCGTGCCCCAATTTACCGAGTTCGGCGTAATTCAATATTTTGTATAACAAAGTTGCTCTATAGCCTCGGGATAGACACAGAATACACAATAGTTATTATACGTCGAGGTCACAATCACAACACACCCGAATTTCGGATACATTCATCAACATTGAGGGTACGTACCATTTGGAGTTAAATTCGCCACAAACGATAAAAACGATCACACTCCCAAAAATATTTTAAATTTCCCAAAAATTTGTTCCACTTGGGTATTGGTATTATTTTCGCCACAAAAGCTATGAAGCTACTGGAACAGTTTGAATTACCTACATCTAATGTCAAAAGTGACCAGTGACACATTTTAGTGGCATTCTTAGCGTTCTTATCCTAAATGGAACAGGGGAGAACAGTTATAAACGATCACAGTGATCACAACCATAGACGCAAATGTGGTCAAAATTATCGAAAGTAACGAAATTGGCGTCAAATGGAATATGCCCTTAGAGAAAAGGCCTTCTTTGACTGCGGTAAGGGTTGAATCACTTCCAGTTTTCTAGTTAGACCATATTTTAATGTTCACAATAATGTTTTACATGAAAAAGAAGTTTATATTATATATAATAAAGGCCTATGGTAATGTAGTCTATACCATGGAGAAAAACTATTAATTTATCTTTTGAAGCAATGATGGCTGAGCGGTACTAGCTATGGACTGCCGTGCCGCAAGTCCTTGGTTCGATCACCACCGACGGTTTGAGCTCCACTGCATGGTGAAAGGGAATTTAGGCAAGCGACCACCCTCAAGTAGAAAATCTGTCGCCAAGCACCTAACGATGTGTTCCGGCAGCTGTCCTTGAGAGCCAGTAATTCTAGGTTAAGCCTGTTAACACCTTTGATCACATCATCACTTACCATCAGGTGCGATTGTGGTCTAACCTATCTAACCTATGAGCAATAAGAAAAATAAAACTATTTATTTACTTTACATAGGGTGGTTTTGCAGAAGTGGAATGTTCCAAGTATTTTTGTTATCTAAAGTAAAAAATAAGCGATTGAATAATATGCTTTTTAAATTAAGATATGTTTTACATGCAGCTTCGATTTTCATTGTATTTGAATGAAATACAAGTATCTAATATTTAATATATTTAGTAAATTTATAAAAAAATCGCACACAATCCCCTAAGCATTTTTTGTCGTAGCTAATTGAAAACCTGCACTACTAATATAGTATAATATCCCGTTGGGTGCCGGGTTAGAATTTCACCTCCCCATATCATCCCGTGGGTGTCGTAAGAGGCGACTAAGAGAAAAATACTGGAAGGTGGGCAGCAGCGCCTTCTAATGAACTGCCACCTTACTCTGCGATCCCCAAGCCGCGTGCTGAGCGTGGGGATTATTGCATACTCCCGTACTGGGGGAGGCTGTGTTCAGCAGTGAACGATCCGGCTGATACAGTACAGTACTACTAATAAATTTTATTTCCAGTCATATTTAACAAATTATTGGAGCACAAAATGTTTTTTTCCCGGCTGGGAATCGAACCCGCGTCCTCCGATTTCGCACCGGATGCCTAAACCACTCGGCCACCCGGGTACTCTTTTTCGAGTGGACATTTCGTGCTCCAATTGTCTCCAGTGTTGTTATTGTGGTTGACAATTTTTTTTTTAAATCGTAGAGTAAAATCGCGAACACTTGCCCGCGGTGGGATTGGAACCATGGACCTGCTGCGCAGCAATCCATAGCCAATGCCACTCAGCCATCACTGCTTCATAAGTTACAAACTGTGAAGAAAGATATGAAAAATGGCATCGAGTATGCCTCCCGCGCCGCGCTGCCTTTGAATAAAGTTTTGAATATTTATACATAGAACGAAGTAATAAAAAATATGATACATTACCGGCACAGGAGACTTTAAAGATCAAGTGGTCCTCATGCTCATTCCGTGAAAAATACAATTAAAAAAGAAAAAAAAATACTAAAATCCCGCACATGACTTCAAATTTTCCTATCGTATATTTGTGTAATCCGCATAGCAGGCGTTATTGCAAACCTAACAATATTAAAATACCAAAATGTTTGTACTAGCAAGCCAACTCCAAGAGGTTGTTACCATTTTTCCAATAAACCTGTTTAAGCAGTGCCTTCATACCGTTATTGCAGAAAGCAGAAGTACAGTAGAATATTTTAATAGTAAAATTTTGTAACAATAATGGCGAGTACTCAAAAATCAGTCTAAAATTTCTTTTTTAGTTCATATTCGTCAAGTTATAGTTATAGTATTACAAAATTACAAATATATGAAGGGAGGAAAACCCGCGTCCATCCACCCCTATAGCCGGGATATGCTCTAACCAAGCTAACATGACATGACGTCATAACTCAAATCTTTCTTATCGTTCTTTAACCATCGTATTGGGATGGAGCGACATAATAGTACCACTTGCGTTGTACTACAAACAAGACCAATTTTGCAATTGATCTATACTTGTAAATGATGACGCAACCTTATAATTTTAATATTGTTATGTTTGCAATAACGCCTGCTATGCGGATTACATTACAAAATTACAAATAAGTTGGTATTTGTTATAACAAAGATGTATACTAAAGTGTTCTGTTCATTAGAACATGAAAGGAGAACCTTTGACTGAAATCCCAGTAAATATAAGCTGATTATTTCCTGAAATTGAACCTGTTGTAATTGAGAAGTCCCTTTATTTAGGGACGATTTAGAAACGTCGAAATACAATTGTGATAATAGTCATCATTATAAACATTACTTAGAATAATAATTGAATATAATTTTAACAAAAAACAGAGTTCAAACTGAAAATAATTATTATTAGGGATAACTCAAATACCGATCGTCAGATCTCACTCAAATTTAAATGAGACAAAGGGAAAAGTACCAGCTGTTGAATATGTAAAAAAAAAAAAAAAATGGTTTCCCTCTACTCCTCCTTTTTAAAGTCGGTTAGTAATAATATATTAAATATAATTGTTTGTGCCGTTTTGTTCACATCAAATATTAGTATGACTTAGCCATCTAGGGTGAATTGCATGAACTACGCAAGTATGTGCAATGATCATCCGGAACATCGCACGCTACGTCGGCAAGGTAATTGTAGTTATTAAAGATAGTGCTGGAGAAAGTTAGCCCACGCGTGGGCACCTGGAGGAACGACTAGCAGGATTGGATCTTTGCCGGCTTTCGGTGAGTGCATGTACCCCTGGCTTTTCATTCTTTTATTTGATGTGGACTAGCTCATCCCCTAGGTTTCTGCCTCCGTTATTGCATTTTACATAAAACATATAATTCACCCGCATCCGCATACACAATAATCTTATCTTATGCGAATATCACATTTTATGGAAGTTTTTTTTTATCGGAACACTCATGAGGCCTACATGATGTTAAGCGGTAACCTCTCCATATAACAGATTCAATCGTTCGTCACAAGAGATGAACTGCACTGCACCCATCATCCTGAGGCATACCTGAGTTAAGTCTCATGTGTCTGTAGTTTAATAATTACTTATTGGCTCTCAAGGACTGCTGCAAGTACATAACAGTGTGTTCCAACACTGTTATGTACTTGAGGGTGGAATCTTGCCAGTCGAGTATAGGAAAATGCTCTTCCACCATGTGGTGAAATTCAAGCCGGCGCTGGGGATCGAACTATGGACCTGTGGCACGGCAGTCTATAGTATATATATCTTAGTCTATATGTTATAGGTATACCTCATTTTCTCCATATTTACCTTCCTTACATCTCTGACTCTCTTTCTCACAAGAAACAATCCAGAGAATGAATAAAACAGAATAAATAAGAAAATCACTTATTTATTTACTTACAAATTTAACAATTTTATAAATTAATATTCTATATACACTCTATGTACATTATTAAAAATACTACAACTATAATTAGTTCAAAAAATCTACAATTAGTGGCAACAATCAAAATTTAAAAAAGCAATAACTGTATAATGCACATCTTTAATTATATATGTGAATAATAATAAAAAATATTCTGTTATTCATTTAAATTAATTATTTTCATAAATTTAGCAACTTTCTAAAAATTCTAATTATTGCAGTAACGATAATTATAAGTAAATACACCACGATTAGATTTCGCTCCCTCGTGAACGAAGGGACAAATTCAAACTATGGTGCATTATCACGATAGCTCAGATAAGAAACATGTCCCAACCTAGAAGACGGATCACTCCAATTATATTTTATGTTATTTTGTAACTTTTATCCCTGTCATGTTAAATAAGATGGATTTTTTGTGCTTTTCACATAGTGGCAAATGCATAACAGAGCTACGCTGTACGTTTTAGTTGAAATGACTGGTTTTAATTACGAACATACGCAAGGGACGTTTGCCACGCGTGGGCAATTATGCAGACAAACATATTTGTAATCATTTATCATTATATCACAATTATATATTACATAACTATTGCGTTACTAGTACAGTATTATCTAAAGTACAAGTAAATATAATAATAACAAATATATAACTTCTAGGTTAGCCTGAACAACATCTTCGACCACATCATCACTTACCATCAGGTGAGATAGTGGTCAAAGGCCAACCAATCAGGCATAAAAAAAAAAAATTTAAAGTATTTTAAGAAAACATTTAATTAATTATTTAATAAAACACTTAAAAAATCTTTATAAAAATGATATATATCTAGTGACTATTCCGCCTTATTTCCTGTCAAGCCGACGTGACGTCACAAACGCCACGCAGCCAAACCGGAAGAGTATTCGACGCGTTTCGGTTCTAAACGAAGCATGCTCAGGAGGTCTTGACTCTACGAGCGCACGATCGAGACTAAGATTTTTTAAAGTGTTTTATTAAATAATTGTTTAAATGTTTTCTTAAAATACTTTAAATTTTTTTTTTTTATGCCTGATTGGTTGGCCTTTGACCACTATCTCACCTGATGGTAAGTGATGATGTGGTCGAAGATGTTGTTCAGGCTAACCTAGAAGTTATATATTTGTTATTATTATATTTACTTGTACTTTAGATAATACAATTTCTTAAAATACTTTAAAATATTTGTTATTATTAAAAATGGATTTCCGCAAAGTAACGCCTGAATCTATTCATTACAAGTAAATTTATTTTATTAAAATTAGAGTTATGAGTAATAGTCATGTTAGCTCAGTTGGTCAGAGCATACCCCGGCTGTAGGGATGACGCGGGTTCATATTCCGTACATGACTATAATTTGTCCTCTCGTAAATTTGTAATGTAATCCGCAGAACATGTGTTATTGCAATAATAAAAATATCTTTTATGTAAAAATCAACGAGCGTATGCTAAGTGATGATGCTTTTGAAGATGTTGTTCAGGCTAACACTGTAACTTTTAGGTACTAGAAAGGCTACAGAAACACACTAGGTGCTCGGAGACAGATTCTCTACTTGAATGTGGTAGCTAGCCAGGCGGGCATTCGAAAAATGCTCTTCTATCAAGAGGCTTATTTTAATAAAACAAAGTCAAATTATAATAATTAAAGTTAATTATTAGACACCAATCAAAAAATATTCGAAAATTGTTAATTAAATTCGTCTACACATCTAACATTAATATAAAGCTAAAATTATATTTGAATTTAAGCAACTCTAATTACATTCCAAAAATAAAAACATTTGAATGAAATTTAATTTTGAATACAACCAAAAAAACGTCGATTCATTGCTAACAAACCGGAAATTAGAATCACCGAAAGCGGAAATAGCCTGATTCACCCCAAATTACGTTTCTGTAAAACAAAATTATAATATTTTATTGAATGAAAAGAATCAAAAGGGGAAATAAGTTTTAATTTCTCAAATTCTAAAGCAACAGTTTGGGCTTTGAAATTTAGGCAAGCAGTGAAAGGAGGAAAACATCTTTAAATTTGGAATTTTCTAGTTCTGAATTTAAATTAAACGTTCAATAAAGGTTTTAAGCAAATATGTTTTTATTTAATTTGCCACTTTAAAATGGGGTGATGAATAATTTATGAACATAGCGAAAAATCTTTGAGGTGGCAAATTTTGCCGGAAAATCGGATCTTAAATATTGGGTCTTTTCAAAATAAAGTAAAACAAAGTAGCAAGTAGAAATCAGACGTATCCTGTAAAATACAAAACATATTGAGATACGAACAGTTAAAAGTAATAAGCCGCGTTATTGAAAAAGTTTGTATTGCCAAGTATCAAACGTTGTTTATCTCTTTAAGCCGACACGTCTCAACAAAATCATCATAAAGTGGCCTTAAACTAAATTTCGGGTGAAATATTCAAATAGAAAGTTTAGGAAATAAGCAAGCAGATATTACTATCACAAGTCTGTTGCTCTGTTATTTGGCAAGTCTGGAAAGTTTGGTTCATTGTAATTTTAAATACAAATATTCAAATTATTGTCTAGAAAACTGGAGCTACATTTTTATACTAATGTAATAATGCTTGCTGAACTACATGAATTGTTAATATGTGAGACAGTTACCACTACAGTTGGTAGGCCCCTCACTAGGTGGACTGATGACATCGTAAAAGTGGCGGGTAGCCAATGGTTACAAGCGGCTAATAACCGGCTAATATTCTTTGTGGCATTATATGGGGGAGGCCTTTTTACAACAGTGGACGTCTTCTGGCTGATGATGAAGACACAGTTAAGCGTACTAATTACAAAACTGGCATTGACTGAAATTATAATAAATTTAACTGCTTTGCCGTTTACATCATGCCGGTGTTTAAAATCATATAAGCATTTTAAGAAGGTAATCAATTCAGGAGTAGGATATCTATGCCACAAGAGGCATGGCCATATGAGATATCGACTTGTGTGTTATTGGCACATGAATTCGTGTAATATTGGTAACATTTTGTACAGAACAGTACTTTTTAATTATTTACAATTGTACCTCACCATACATATTTTTGGCACATACAAATTTATAAATATTTACTTCGAGTAACAATTATTTCTTCAATACTGTATCAGCCGGATTGTCCACTGCTGATCACAGCGTCCTCCATTAAGGGGGAATTTGCCATAATCCTCATACTTGGCAGGCGCCTTGGGATCGCAGTTTAGCAATGAGGGGGTGATATTCTAGCCTGGCCCCCACGGGTAGTGCGGCACCCCTAAGATCACACCAATAAAAAAATATTTCGTGATAATTTCGCCAAAATTCCTAGCCCAGAGCTGTACCAACGCGACGTGACGTCATCTCCAAGTTCTTTTAAATTGATATAAAATATTGATCATCGCAAAGTAACACCTGAATATATAAATTATTTCTCAAATACCAATAAAACAATTATTTCTCCTAAATATACTTCTATGTAAAAATTGTCTGTACATATTTTTCTATTAAACACTATTTCAATATTTCTATATTTAGTAGTTTTCCTTATATTTCTAAATCATTATTGTACACTGATATTTTACGAGAAAATGACTAAATTTATAATTTGGTCTAGATTTTAATATCTATAATTATCGATTGCTCAAATTGAATACAATATTAACATAATTACAATACAAACAGCTCATTATACTACTCAATTAATTTAAAGATACATTATTGATTGCTTGTTAAAATTTAGTAATGTTTAATTGTTAAAAATCTTCAAAACACAACATTCTTTTTAAATATAATTACATAAATTATTTGAATTAGTTATTATGAACTTTTGGAAGACATCATGAAACTATAAGCGGTTGTTGATTCAACTATAAAAGCGATAACAATAAACATTATTACAAAAAACCACACTATTTATAAACACTTAAAATCTAGAGAAAATTTACCTAATTATTGCATTGAAAACATTTTGATTAAAATTTATCTATAGTTAATAATAGCCATTTTCACAAGTTGTTACGTTAGAAAAAATAAAACTTTAAATACATGTCATTTAATTAATGTCGTATAATACGTAACATTATATTAAATTATAAAATTATGTTTATAATTTTGTTCCAGTTGTTAGATACTTCTCACGTGTAAATATTACCAAATATTTACTCTTCATATTATTCAAACATGTGCCCATTTTTATAAGTATTAAAACTGGATCTTTTGCGTTCATATTAAAATTCACTAGTGTTTTTTGGACTTACTGTATCAGCCAAATTGTCCACTGCTGAACACAGCCCCTCACGCATGGCAGGGGGCTTGGGGATCGCAGTGTGGGATATCAGTTCCTCAGAAAGCACTGCTGCTTTTTGGATTGTTACCCTTAGACGCCTCTTACTACACCTACGGGTAGAGATGGGGGTGACATTCTAGTCCGGCACCCTACGGGCTTATGACTTACATGTTGAATATTACGCTTAAATGCTGCAGGTAATTAACCAAAAGTATGACGATTATTTTCTAATATAATAAGGACTGACATTAAATTATATCATGTTTTCTGTAGACTATATAAAATTCATTCAATACAAAAAAAAGTTGCCATAATGCCAATAGTTGATACAGCAGCAGCCGAAAAAAACAATAACCATCATTGATTACTAACTTCTTTTATACTAATATGTATAGTTGATTATATAGTACACAGGGTTTAATATTGATTTATTTTTCAATTACATCGTATATGGTCCTGTAAAAGGAAAACATATTTTTCTATAAAAAAAAACTTGACGTATTTTTACCTCTTTGAAACTATTTTAATAATCAAAATATTAACTTACTGTAAAAGACAGGTAATCATAATTTTCACAAAACAGAACGTCGTTTTATGGCTTGGTTTCCGTATAATTATTTTGACTGCTGCACGCTATCTGCATCTCTTTTTATGGCAAGGGTAAGTATAGTAAGTATATATCCTTTTCTCATTCTGCTCCATTAGTTTTACTTTCGATTTTGATAAATAACATTATTAAAAAATAAACAGCTAATATTTGTGAAACTAAGGTGCCGGACCTATAGCGAGCGTGTAGCGTTCCGAGTTCTGCGTTCCGCGTTCACTCTTTAGCAAGTAAGGGATGATTTATATTAGACCGGGCCGTGTCCGGGCCGGGGCGAGGACGGGGCGGGCCGGAGCGGAGCCAATCCGTGCTGTTAGTAGGCGGGCCCGGACGGGACACGGATCATGCACGGTCTAATATAAACTGCTTCATACAAAATGTATGTAACGTTTCAAATCCGTGCCCCGTCCGGGCCACGTACACGGCACGCCCCGGGCACGGCCTGCTCTAATATAAATCTACCCTTACAGTATTTGTAGGTACAACCACAGTACCAGATATTCTGCCTCAGAGCATCAATTTGCATATACAAATATGTTTAAAGGTGAGGGGAACTATGTCTGTGACTGTAGCACGTGAAATTACTAAGCGAACGTGACATATGATCTAAGGCCTTGGAGTAAAGAGCGCAGGGCAGTATCAAGTAGGAAGAGAACAGTGACATGGCGACTATAATAGAAAGCCGTGATGATTAATATCAGGTAGCCTACTTGTACGTCACATCACTTCTTAACGAAAAAAACATTACTTGTGGTCGAGTTCTACTATTCAGATATCTTCCTACACTATCTTCCTTAAACGGTTTTATATTAATTTATCCTTCCAATGGTAGAGCAAAAGCCTTTCATGCACGACATCGATACGTTTTTTTCATATTGTCCGACATTGCGACTAAGCGGTCTAGTTAAATAGGACTTCGATATAACGTTTTTGACCGCCATGGTTTGACAGCTATTGCATCTTCACAATTCAACCAAGAGATTGCATATTTCACAGTGAACACAATCCATAGAACTCTGAACTCAGACCTAATGATTTATCAGATAGAATAAAAACTGTAAGTACGTAAATTATTATAGAAAAGCTAGTATAGTGTGTACGAAGCTGTGAGCACTTTTGTTATAATTTTTGATTTGTTTGTGTTTGTATATGTAGCTGACAGGTACATGTTGTTCGAAAGTCCAACAATAAAGAAAATATACAAGACTGCTCGCTGTGGGCCCGGCGCCTTATAGTGTAAAAATAACACCAGCTATTATTACAAAACATATTGAGCTATTATTACTAGCTCAATATGTTTTGTATTGTTCTTACTATCGCTGCTTCACTCCAACACAACAACAGTCGTTGCAAACTTAACGAAATGCCGCGGTCAGTATCGAAAACACATTTTATTTTCAAATACCCAGTCTGTACTGATACACCCGAAATTTTAGAAGACACATTTTATCGCAACTAATTTTACACGCAATTACTGAAACCACACAAAAACATTAATTTTAATTGAACACATCCAAAATGACGAACACATATCGACACAAAATCAAAACCTCTGTTATCTCGGCGCTTCAATGTCCGCTTTCACCAGAAAAGTGTTTTTACCGTCACACTCATCCTCCAAACCATAAAAACACACACTTCGAGGAGCACTACATTTCATATAACCTACTGTTGAGGAACCCACATTTCTCGGCAGTGTTTGACTTTTACAATATTCACTTTTCAAACAATAATCATAAGACACGCCCTGGTCGAAGTACTGGCTGTAATAGCCCTCACATGTATCAAAGTTTATGCTGCGAGTGTCCAAATGGCAGAAGGTGGACCCTTCTGGGCACGTTCGCGGCTCTAGAGGGCACGTGTGGGGTTCTAAAGGCCAGTGTGGGGGTGTTGGGGCCCACGGTGCGGGCCCCAAAGGTCACAATCAGCGAATCGGTTTGGAGACTATGATGACGTCGGGGGCGGAGCGTGTAGTCTCGGTGCTGATTGGGCGGCGGTCCACGATCTTCTTTTCTGTAACAATAGTTAAGGGTTAGATAAGTTTTCCACTGGTGTTTTAAAACAATGAGTTATTTGTATATATAATAATCTTTATACCAATGATGGCCGAGCGGTAATAGCCATGGACTGTCGTGGTGCAGGTCCCTGGTTCGATCCCCACCGCCGGCTTGAGCTTCACCGCATGGTGGAAGGACATTTTGCGATTTCCCCCCTGGCTAGCTACCACCCTCAATTAGAAAATCTGTCACAAAGCACCTAACGGTGTGTTCCGGCAGCGGTCCTTGAGAGCCAGTGAAATTACAGGCATATGAGATTTAATAACTATGTCTCTAGGACGGGAGCAGTGCAATTCGTCACTTGTAATGAAATGCATCTGTTCTATGCAGAGGTCAGCCCGCTAAACATCAGGTGGGCCTCGAGCTTGTTCCGTCACAATAAAATAAAAAAAAACTTAGGAATTATAAGTCAAGCTCAAAAACAGCAGAACGCAATCCTGACCGCGGTGGGTGTGGTTTAAACTGTACCGTGCAGCGCAAGAACAAATGTTGTTTCAAGAATGTAATAGACTAAGTTTCTTCCACTTCTGTACTATAGTAAAAAAACAACACTCCAAAGATGTTAGAGTTCACTATAGGCACATCAAGTGACTATAGGCGAGCTCCATACATCCAACATACAAGCGCTAAGCGTTTCAAAATCTGCTCTTCACCATATACAGTGCGGCTTCAAGTACATGACCTACTAAAAGCTAAGCTGTGTAGTTCTCAGCAAGGTATAGTTCCACATAAATCTATCTACGTAGTAGCTGCAGCTAGCGAGCATTCCGCCAGGAAGGATGCTCGACGGATTCTCTCCAAAGTGGATCCCGGTACAGGCGAAGAGAAAAATTATAGGAAATAAATCTAGTTCGATGCAAAACACTTCTTATAAATTGTTATTTTTGTTTTAAAGTCATCTTACTTGATGACTCTTTCTATGATAATTCATTCTCAGTGCAGGCTGTTCGATTTTGGAACAGTCTGCCAGTCTCGATTCGAAAATCGCAGTCACTTACATTGTCAAAAATGGAGTCAAAGAATTTTACATGTCCACTCTGAGCTAATCTATTTCCTTGGTTATAAACTTATTATATTTACTTTTTAAGTATATTATTTGGTTTGTAGTATTTGGATATGTGTATAATAATATATTTATATTAGTTTATGTATGTAGGTATATAAATATGCATTTATATTATTAATTATAAGGTAATTATAATGTATATAAGTTTATTTATTTAAAAAGTACTTCGTGAATAATTGTTTAATTTTACCTAGTAAATTTTTGGAAATACTTTCTGTTCGGTTGTCTGGAAGAAATTGCTTTAATTTTTTTAAATGCTCTCTATCTATCAAATTTTTTTCCAAAATAAATTACTCGTAAATAGGTAGGAAAGTTACTAGAACTTAGAATCAGTGACTTATTTAATGATGAAGGCCTTAAAACACTAACCTGATGGTAAAAGATGTTTCGGTCGAAGATGTTGTTAATGCAAACCTATGTAAAATAACTGGCACTCAAGGACAGCTGCCGGGACACACCGTTAGGTGCTTGGCGTTTTCGGTTGCTAGCCGGGCATTCACAAAATGTCCTACCACCATGCTATAACGATTGCCATTATCAGACAACCGTAAACTTCGAAGTACGTGGTGCGTTCTGTGCGTCTTGTAAATACAACTAGTGGTCACCTATCCAAGTAATGACCGCCGCGGATGTTGCTTAACCTAGTTGATCGGTTAAAAAACTACTAGGCAAGCTTCACTTCAAGCGCTTCATGGTCTTTTTATCGCCATTCCAATGGAATATTGCAGATATCATTATTGTAGGTTTATAAAATGCGTGTGCCAATCCTTCTTAGAAATGCTGTAGTTGTACCTTTTGAATAAAGATGGCGTTCAAACAGTAAAGAACTACGTCAACCGCCTAATTTGCAGTAACATCCTGCTCAAGTTGGCGTGAGTAAAAGCATGCTTATTAAGCTCATTATTTGCCTGAGTCGCCTTTTACGACACAAAACATGAGAATATATTATATTCTGGTATTTATGTTCTTCAGCTGCAAACTGTACTGCAATACCTAACCTATCATTAGGGTTCGAAGTGCCGACGAAGTTCTAACTTTGGATGTGTTTTTTTTTACATATGTTACATAAGACCTCCTTCATTTATTAAAAAAACAATTTGAAAACAATTATTTTTATTTGAAAGGATAAATACTATCAGATTTTGATACAGAAACTTTATCAAAAACGGGGCGTAGTTTGGAAAATAAATAGGTTTTTTTTTTTTTTTTTTAATATTGTTTGGTTTGCAATAACGCCTGCTATGCGGATTACATTACAAAATCACAAATATATGTAATACAAAATCATAATTATGTCATGTTAGCTCAATTGGTTAGAGCATACTCCAGCTCAAGGAGTGGATGGACGCGGGTTCGAATCCCGCACATGACTTAAATTTTTCCTATCGTATATTTTGTGATTTTGTAAGGAAAAAATATCATATAATCGTATTTCATAACTAGACTCCAACGTTACTAAAAGGGGTCTATTTATTTTATGAATTATGTCACTCATTTTATTTTAGTTTTTCTCTAGCAATTCCTTAATCATTCAGCAATATAGATAATAAAAACTATAAAAAATCATCCACAAAGGGGCCGAACGGTGCGTAATATTGAACCAAAAACCGTTAATAAGGAATCAATCAATTCGAGTGCATACTTATGCCTCAAAAACCAATGTAACGAATAGTCACCGATATACCAGCATAAGTAATGGCTAATACACAAACATGAAGCGTGGGTGGGAAGAGACGTGCGGTACAATTTATCACTACCACAACCTCAGTGCCTGCCTCTTATATTTCTACTGTACCAAAACATACAGCGGTTTGCACTGGCCTACTCAAGTCATCTGCTTGACTTGGAAATTAAGGTGTGCATATGCATAATTACGACTTGAAGTCACGGTAAAAATTAAAGTAAGCACGTAACTTCTTTACATTTTAAATCGTAGAAAGTAGATTGTTGCTGTTCACATAATTCGTTCCGGCAAATGCCACTGAACAAATTTGCGTATTTGACGGGAAAAGTCGAGTCACCTAACTGTGAGCTCTTTAAGGTTGAACTGGCCGGTCGCTTCTCCATACAAACGCCGTAGGATGATCACTCCTTTATTTGAGATTTAAGGTCCAGAATTAAGCATAACACCGATTGATCTCGTCATTATCTAGGCTTGTATGATGCCGAAATTTTAAAAAGTTAGTTAAGTTGAAAGTTATTAGCCTCGAAAATTTTATATGAAAGTGTTTCGAAGCTCATAACTCTCAACTTAACTATTAATTATTAAAATTTCGGCATCATACAAGCCTAGATAATGAGGAGATCAATCGGTATTATGCTTTGTTTTGAACCTAAATCCTCAAATAAGGGAGTGATCACCCTACCGCGTTTGTATGGAGAACTGGCCGGCCAGTTCACCCTTAAGCCAGAGAATGCGTACCATGTTTTAGTGGAATGTGCCCGCAACAAAGCTGAAAGAGAAAATATACTGATCGAGTTGAATATTAATGTAAATAATATCGGTATTTTTCATTCTTTAGTACCTAATTCTAATGCAGAAAAACCGGCCAAGTGCGAGCGGGACTCGCGCACGAAAGAGTCTACCTGTCACCGTTATTAGTATCAAGCAAGAAACGGTAAAAAAAGTCAAGTTTGTTGTATTGGAGCGCCCCCTTTAATATTTATTTTATTTTACCCTTTGGGTACGGAACCCTAAAAAATGATTTTTAAATTAGTCTATTAACTATAAGTATATTACAGAAAATTATGTACCTAAAGCAGGGCTAGTTAAGAGGAAGGCGCTGTGTGCACTTTAGTTATAATTTTTGGTTTGTTTTTGTTTACATAATAAGGTCACTACAGGGCTGACATGCTGACAAGATGTTGTTCAAAAGTCCTTAAATAATAAAGAAATAAAAAAATCACATGATTACTTTTAGAATTATACCGACAACAAATACATTATTAATATTTAGAATAATTATTTTTTAATACTGCTGCATGATTTAAAACATTTTGTCTCCATTTTTCCGCTACACTTCTGCAACGTGATGTAGCAAATCTACCAAAGACATCAACGGCGCTTTCTTCTGTGACTTCAGCGTACATCTCAACCAATATATGCCAACGCTCGGGGCAGCTGTTGTTGCTATTAGTTACTAACGTGACATCATCGTCTGTAACCAATAACGTGGTATTTTTCTATTTTTAATATCCATCGTTTCTTTATAAATTTTGAATATATATTATGCCTGGGTGACCGAGCTCCGTTCAGTGTTTTTGTAGCGGTATTTCACAAGTTTCGAGGTACCAGTTAGTCTAACATTCAAGAGTAACAATACAAGTAATAAAAATAATAATCTTTATTTGTCTCCAAAACATGAGTTAATGGTTACAGTCATCAGTTTGTAGGTATAAGAATATAATAAATTAAGTATAGCATAGTTCCCCGAATCTCACACTAGGATGACCTGTTTCGTGAGGTTCAGTCTCTTCCTTGTGAACATGGCATGGTAAGAAAGTATCTAAATAAGAAAGTATCTTAAATACATTCAACAGATGGCGCCATAATATAATATATAATAGATTATGCAAGCTCTTTTTATCATCACTACATAGTATAAAACAAAGTCGCTTTCTCTGTCCCTATATCCCTATGTATGCTTAAATCTTTTATACTATCCAACGGATTTTGATGCGGTTTTTTTTAATAGATAGAATGATTCAAGAGGAAGGTTTATATGTATTATAAGATCCATTAAATAGTGGAAAAATACTGTTATTTTGGAGGTTTCTAATGTGATGTCGTAGATAATTACAGTTTTTCCGCTTACATTGCAAACACAGGCTGAACCCTACGAGATTTGTCAAAATAATGTATTAATATTGTACACATTGAAAAGGTCTACAGAAAACTCCGCTGTGGTATATGCCTATCTCTAATGGATATCCCACAATAACATTGTTTTTGTCATTTATCTTTTACGACAAATAATGGCTAATTTTCGAAGCGATTTTAACCAATACAGCATTAATCCTTATCTAATTAAATACCTTAAATACATTGTTGATTTAATATAGATCTATATGGCCCTTTACAGCATATGATTTAAATGAATTGTCCAAAGATAGCAGGAAATGTTTAGGGAAAGAAGAATTGTTTTACTCTAAATTTAACGCGTGCGGGCGACGGGCAGAAAAGTATAAATCAAAACTACTGGATCGATTTTAATAATTTTTTCAGTGAATGACATAGGCCGGAGCGGGCCGCTAGTTCTTAATAAAAAACTAATGTTATAGTAACTTTAAGACTTTCGCGACTTGAACACATATTTATAAGTATTTAACGGGACTTAATCGCGATAAAAAAAAATAAAAAAAAAAAAAAAAAAAAAAAACATTTATAAATTTGGAGTCCGCTCGTGACCACGACCAATGCAATTTGGTCGAAACGTCGAGGTAAATAAATTTATACATGATTTTATCGCGATTAAGTTCCGTTAAATACTTATAAACTAATGTTATATTTTGTAAAATCGCAGCTTTTCAGGAAAGATGCCTATATAAATGATCTTAAAAATCAAAACCTATAGTATACACAAAATTGGATCCAAATCATAAAGCCGTTTTAAAGATACACGATACTAGGCAAAACAAAATAAGGGTCACTTATTTTATTTACTCGTAAGTTCATTAATGAAAGTAAGTGATAACATTCTATTAATATTAAAAACTCTTTGTTGTCTGACCTCTTTCATGGCGGTTTTCGAGTTCCGAATTTGAAAATTAACTGGCTGTAAAGACATTTTTAAATTAAAAAAGTTTAAATAAGCCACAACCGTGTTCAAGCTGTGATGCAATAAAGTTCTGGATATCATCATCAGTCGGAAGACGTCCATTGTTGAACAAATGCCTCCCCCATGGAGCTCCACAAAGAACGACCATTAGCCACTTACAACCAATAGCTACCCGCGATTGTTACGATATCGTCAGTCCATCCGTTGGGGGCCTACTCTACGTCTTCCGGTGTAGTGTGATAACCTCTCGAGAAACTTTCTTCCCCATCGGTTATCAGTTGGTCAAGCAATGTGGCCCGCCCATTGCCACTTCATCTTGCTAATTCTTTGACGAATATCCTCGTTCCGGATCTTATCGCACATAAAAGCTCCGAGCATAGCCATCTTCATAGCATGTTGAGCGACTGAACTTTCCATAAGGGCCACAGGACCTAGATATTCATAACTAATATTTCATTGAGAAATTCGTCAAGAATACGAGAAGTATTATTTTTTGCTATTGAACTATGTAGGTATGAAATAAAGATTTATTGCTATTTATTTAATCGAAAAAAAATATTTAAAGCAATGCAAACGGCATTACAATTTTTGCCTCGCCTGTACTGAACCCGTTTCTTTGCGATAGCAATCAAACTGAACGAAAAGAAGTTTTAAAACTGAAGCTTGGAATCTGGCCACATTGTACAAATGCGAACTTGAATGCATTTTGAGAATTCTGATCCAAAAATCTACGAGTAGTTTTTACACAACACGGCTATTATTAGCTTTGACACAAAGGATTCCTTGCAAATAACGCGTGACAGAACATGCAGTAAACTATAACGCGTTATATAGATAAGGAATCTCCAAACGGTATTTTGTATGCTATAAGGTATGTTGTCTATGGCTAATTCTTTTATTTCAAGTTTTCACGAGGTACTTTTGATAACCTATCTCGCATTCAAAACTATTTTATCATAGATGGAAATATCCACCTTTTTAAAGTTTTATCTATCGTCGTGATTAAATTGTTTATTTTAGGTTAAATTAATTTAGTTTAATTTATTAGATGAAATTAAATAGATACTTGAAGGTTTGGCGTGAGTATTTGAACGTGTAATGTTTAACTTTACTTCACATTGTAAGAATTTTGTATCTGCATGACCACTTACATTTACTCCACAAAGGCCATTCAGAAGAAGTTGTTCCAGAGCAGCGTATTTTGACAATTCAAAAAATGTAGCTAACATGTCGTCAAATTTGAAGAATACCAATCCAGATTCACGATCTTTCCACGGAAAAAAAGAAACGCGCTGCGTTACGTTTTTGAATGGTCATATAAAGCGGCTTGCTTTAAATTAGGGATACAACGATGCATACCGTCGAATAGAATAAATAGGGAAGGCGACTTATAGAAAACATTACATCTGATGAGCAGCATATCACTATACTCACTTCAAGATGTTGATGTATAATGTTCCCCTCATTAACTAAATATATAGCTGGTAAAGTACCAACGACATTTCTCGAGGACGTTTTTTTTTATTATTATGTTATTGTGACGGAACAAGCACGAGGCCCACATGATGTTAAGTGATAACTTCTGCTTATAACAGATCAATTTTCAGTGCGCCCGTCACATTGAGACATACAGTTGTTCAGTCTCGTGTGCATGTAACTTAGCTGGCTCTCAAGGACTGCTGCCGGAACACACTGTTAGGTGCTTGGCGACAGATTTTCTACTTGAGGATGGTAACTAGCCAGGAGGGCATTCGACAATCGTTGTTGACAGGCAGGCGGTCGGATACGTCATGTTTTTGTTTTGACAGCAAATAAAAAAAAAGTACCGTCCGACCCACACTAATGAGATAAAAATAGGAAGATACTATTACCATGCCTACAAAACGATATCTACTCAGAAATGATGGAAATGTATTAATTAAACAAGTTTAAGGGTTAAAGCAGGTTTTGTCATTCCGAACATTCATTGCCGCCGATCTCCACGTTTTTAATCAAACTGATATCAAAGAACCTGCGAGTAAATCGAAATCGACCGCCTTTGATCCAAACCAGGCTATAGTTTAATGAGATACGGAGTCAATAGGATACAAGTTGTGGCCACAAGGGGCAAATTAGTTACTAGGGACTTAATCTGTTTTGTGGTAGGTAATGGCCGGGTATTATGTCGGATTTAGTGATATAGTTGTTTAAAAACATCGTGGTAAGAGAAGGACGTTTATAAAGTACTAAATATAATCCGGCCTTCTTTATAATTCAGACTAATACACAGAGAGTTCTGTGCTTGTACACAAAATATATTATATAAAAGCACCTTTGATATAATATATCCAAATCCAAAGTGGTTAAAAATATTTAGCTGGTTGTTATTAATTGTTACTTTTATGATAAACGCCAATTTACTAACTGTCTAGTTTTTGAGATAGACAACGTAACAAAATTAGTCTAATACTATACATTTTGATGGTTTTAGATTTGCCTGCGCAACATTACGATTATCCATCAAGCCATCAAGCATGTTACGTTCAACAGCAACGTCAAGCGGGTAGCTGGAGTTAGTTGGCTACAAAGCTAGCAATACTAGATTTGTGTGGCACTGACAGTTTGAAGTGGTCAATATGGCAGAGATAAGACACCAGTTTGAGCAGTGTGACAATTAATATCGAAAGCGAACACCGTGAACTAATCAGTATACACAGAGCTATCATGTAACCATTTGTTGGTACAATGATTGGAAGGTATTGGCACTAGGATTGGTCTTATATCATGGATTCTATATGGTTGTAACACCCTGCTACGCGATCTCAACCATGATCATGGAGATCCGAAATAGAAGCAGTTTCTGGAGCAGCATGCTATGGTGAGCGCGCTACTGCGACGATGAGTAAACCTAACCAGTATATAAATATATCTCAAAGACTAGTAGTGAAGAGTAGTTAGCTCGATACCGACATGTTTGCCTAAGAGGGCTCTGGCCTAAACAAATTACGAAATGTTTTCCTACATATATTATATACAAGGTGTCCCAAGAAGTAGTGATATGAGAGCTGGGAGGTAGAGGACCTAGAGGGCTATCTGATTCACCCGCATGTATGTTCCGCGATTTTTCGTAATTTCGGAACTATGACTTATTGTTTAGTTTTTCGCCTATCGCCGAGTACGATGAGATTTTTATTTATATTGACGTGAATTATTGCGGTAGATGTTTGTGTGCTACGCTGATAGATAGGTCAATTCAGTATTAACTAAATTCAGTATTATTAAGTAACATTTACTATCGTTAGATCTTTGAATGGAATTAAAATAAAAAAATGCCATGAAATTTAAAATTACCCAATATGTTCAAAGCTTCAAGAGCACTTAAAAAAATAAAATATCTTAAAAACCGTTTGGCTTTTATAAACTTGGTATATCTATCAGATAGCTACCCTGAATATTTCTTCTTGGGACACCTTTTATATTAAGAATAACGTCTAAAACCACCTAAAACTACCTGTATATTTCAAAATACTATCTTAAAGCAGCAAAAAATTATCGTTTTTATATAGTAAATATTTTTTTATTTCATTATTTATATATATAAATACGTAAGTAACCGTAAGAAAATGTTACAAATTGTTAATGAATTAATCATTTGCTAAACACATATTTGTTATATTGATAAAGAGCTCAGTTTGACAAAATGTATATCTTATCTCTATAAAATTAGCAAAACCAGCCAATTGATATTCAAAACATTTTTTTGTCGGATAATTTGAAAGTGGCCGGATACGTCATCTCTAGCGTAGAAACCTGCAAAGTAGAGTTTATTACGAAAGGATTGATTTAATGCAGAGTAAATTCGAAAGCTTTCTGCGGAGCGGTCAATATCTTGAAACGGGTTTGTATAAACCCTGTTTAACTATATTTATAGTTCGACTGAGCTGAGGGCTTAAGGGTTAAATGAGTATAATTAATTGGTTGGTTAATACGAGTATAAACTTATTTATATGTTTAAGGTTCAATATTACTTGATCATATAATCAAATAGAGGTGTTTGTGTCTTCAAAGCGCATTCCATTCAAACGTAGTTTTATCATATTTTAAATACCAACTGTTCAAAGTCGTTGAAGTTGTTCCTGCATGTGCTTAAATATAAAATCTATCATAAAAAATAGTTTTGTTTGGGAATTCTTATTGCCAAATTTAAATATAAAATCTATATCTATAACTATACTAATTCCTATTACAAATGTTTCCTTTAAAAAGGAAACATTTGTATTGTGGTATGCAACGAATAAACTTAAAAACTACTAGACTGATTTGAAAAATGTTGTTATCATTAGAATTCTACACTATCCCTTATGATCATATGATATAGAATATTTCCTAAAACATATATTATATTAATATTTTATTACTGCCCCCGTGAGGTGCCGGGTTAGAATTGCACCTTCCCATATCATCCCGTGGGTGTCGTAAGAGGTGATTAAGGGAAAAATACTGGAAGGTGGGCAGCAGCGCCTTCTAAAGAACTTCCATCTTATACTGCGATCCCCAAGCCGCCTGCCAAGCGCGGGGATTATGGCAAATACCCCCTAAATAGGGGAGGCTGTATTCAGCAGTGGACGATCCGGCTGATACAGTATATAACTGCCATCATAAGACAACATCCGAAACGACGGATTAGCGTGCTCTCCGTAGCACAAAAGTGCTCCTACCTACTGCCACTAGCGGTCACCCATCCAAAATCATGACAGCGGCGGACGTTGCTTAACTTAGTTGATAGCGCTTCAAATATTGTTTTTTTTTATGGGATTGGAGGGCAAACGAGCAGGCGGCTCACCTGGTGGTAAGTGATCACCGTTGCCCACGAACATCCGCAACACCAGAGGTATCGAGGATGCGTTGCCGTCCTTTGAGGAGGGAATATGTTATATTAAGGTTAAAGATAATTATAAACTTACGTGGCTTCACCGTGTCCTGCCTCGGCACCTGGCGCAGCAACTCGATAGTCATCTCTGAAGTGTTGGTGGCGGGAGGCGAAGGCCTACCGATTGTTGCGCCGGAGTACCCGAATGTTGAGAACCCGCGGCTGTTCGTACCAGTCGTGCCTGACCCTGTACGTAAAGAACTTGTTACTTTGATAGCTTCATGATAGGAAGTGTCACCTTGCCATTAGGCTATGGTAGTTGTGTTCATGTACAAGCCATGTTCGTGGCTAGAATGTCACCCAGTGGAAGCACCCAGAGATGGGGGGCCACCATTTCTTCCCAAGGATGTCTTAAGAGGCAAATTATGGTAAAATACTGGAAGGTGGGTACCAGTGTAATGCTCGAAGACTGTAGACTATTTCAATAAAGTTATCTATTTTTCTACCAAACCTTTATAGTTAAAAAACATACCAAATCTTTTTAGTTGAATCAAATGCTGAAATGATATTAATGATGATGGATTCACCTGATTTCCTTCCGCCATCAGAACTGGGTGGAGCATCAGCTTGGAACAGACTCTCCCTGGTCTGACATCCCGACTCCTTTGTATCTGGTGCTCCAACCGATACATCTCTTATCTCCCTTTTTTCTTTTTCTTCGGTCTCTCTTTTACTTCTGTTAAAATAAAATACATTAAGAATGTAAATGTGACGGATTAAGCTCGAGGCCCACCAGGGGCCCGATTCTCTTAGCTATTGAACGGCGTTAACGCAACTTAATTGCATGAAAATCGTAGTTTTTGACAGTATCCGTAGTCTGCCCGCTATTTAGGTTCGATCGCAAGTCAGTGGCTTGCTATCAATAGTTTTTGACATATTTGGTATGCTGTAAGCTATTTTGTTGCGATTGCGTTGCTACAGGGGCATAACATATTTTGGAGGATATTAGATAGAAAAATAGCTAAATTATTCAAATATATTTATTTAATGTATTGTCTGCTAGAAAACCTCTGCATTGATGTTTTGCCTGATGCTTGATTGATAGAAGTTTTCATTATTATTTAATTGGCAAAATTTGCAAGCCATAGCACAGCCATACGATAGCGACGCGATTGCTATACAACTGCGATTAGGAGCTAGAAATAGCAGACTACCGAATTTGACATTGACAGCATCGATTCGATCGCTGAAGCATCGCAGTAGTGTGGCGTTTGGTCAATAGCTAAGGAATTGGAGCCCAGATGTTCAGCGGGCTTACGTTTGCCTATAACAGATACATTTCATCACAAGTCACGAATTGCACTACGTCCGTCATTTTGAGACTTAGTTGTTACACGCGCATACATATGAATGCTGCTATCTACGACCGTACTTACTCAATTCTAGTTTATTATATTGTAGTCTACCCTACAATTTCAATATGTTCAACTGTCTGGAGTGTTGAAGGAATGTTGTGATGCTGTTTGTAAAAAAATATAAGAGATGTGTTGTTTATTTACTTTTAAATGTAGTTAAATTGTTCATTCGTCGTAATGTCGCCTCACAGTGGTTGTTGCTGACAACTGCAACATAGGTTTGACCTAGCACAGCTATCAACGTTTCTATTTGTACTTATTGTTATCGTTAGTTATTTGTTATATTATTTTATTTATCCCATGTACTTTTTTTTTAAATGTTATTGTGATGGAACAAGCGCAAGGCCCACCTGATGTTAAGCGGTATTATCTGCCTATAACAGATGCATTTCATCAGAAGTGACCGAACTGCACTGCGCCCATCACTTTGAGATATACCTGTTAAGTCTCATTTTGCCTGTTATTTCACTGGCTCTCAAGGACTGCTGCCGGAACACACCGTTAGGTGCTTGGCGACAGATTTTCTACTTGAGGGTGGTCGCTAGCCAGGCGGGCATTCGCAAAATGCCCTTCCACCATGCTGTGAAGCTCAAGCTCTGGGCGGGATTCGAACCATGGACCTGCTGCGCGGCAGTCCATAGCGAATGCCACTGAGCCATCACTACTCAACAAATTAGTACTTTTAATAGTGTACCGTTACTGTAGTTTTTGATAGTAAATTATTCTGATTCTTTATGGGATAAATCCAGTGGTTTTTGTCATCTTATTTGCTTTAACGGCTGATGGAACACAACCGCCAGTTTTGGTCAGGATTCCACCAACGCTGTTGGTGTGATAGAATTGTTGAAGCCACCCACTCCGCCTGAACCCTTGCGGCTTTCTCAGCATTGCCGGTACAATTCCCAGCACGTCACTTCCCATGACGCCGCTCTACGCCTATAAGTTGATTATACTATGCTGCATTCGCCTTTGCTTTCTTCCTACTACGTTGCTCTATATGCAGATACTAACATACACTTTGACAATTATTTTAGATAATAGAGTCTACATAGAGGGAAAATTATTTTATTACCTGGCGGTCATAAGTTAGAAGAGTAAATCAAGGTCACCCATTGTTATGGACAATTAACATAATCTATTAATATACGATACTAAGATATGGTTATTATTTTTGAAAAGTTTATAAATAACATATTGTATATCTGTACAATGCTAGAGCCATCAAATATCTTATAAAACACCTGTTATAAAATAATTTCACGTACCTGCTAGATTCTTCCCTTCTATTCATATCGCTTCTTCTCTCGCTCTGCTTCTCGCTTGCTCGTTCGCTTCTCCGATCTTGCCTCTCCCTTTCACTGCGTCGTGTGCGTCCATGCCGTTCTATTCGGACATCACTGGTTTCCGTCGGGACACTGTCGACTTCTCTTCGCCAGGGTTCTTCTTCTATATCCAAATGAGTTTCTTGGATGTAATCGGAGTCTATACTCGTCGGCTAAAAAAACAAACATTAATACATTAATATTTATGAAAACATAAGCTTATAAAATTATTATTTATTGCTTTTCCATTTTAAAACTAGACTAGTACCCAAAATGGAGTAGGAAAACTAAAAGGAAGTGGTTTAGCTTGTGTGTCCCTAAGTATACATTATGGGAACCGCTGATTTTCAGCCACCCCCGTTCTCGTAGGTGTTGTGCAGGAATATTGTGATGATGGCCACCCACGAGCGACATAAGTGTTTTTTTTTATATTTGTTCTTGAAGGTGACTTCACTTTGCCCGATGGAAAACGAAGATGGAATGAAGAAGCGATTACCATTAAATCAGCTGTAAGCTGTGCCAATCACCATCACTATGATTACTCGAAGAGGCTTTTTCTAGTCTCTCTAAAGAGACGCAGCGTTTAGCAGCAAGGAAAAAATATAGAAAATTGTAAAAAAATATGGAAAAATAAATTTAAATGTTTTTTATTACACGAATCGAAATGTCCATGAATTTCTACCTCATTGGGAAGTAACTTAGTTCAAAAAATTACAAAGAAAAACATGTTATAAATCTGATAAACTCCGCTTATCGTGAACTGTATCTCGTTGCCAACAACTGACCTTTCTTTTAGAGAAGCTTTCTCTTTTTCTCTTGAACATTTCATTAGCCTGGTTTTCTCTTTCCAGACTGGCTCGAGGTTCCGAGTCACGCTGCAGTCGCTTCGCATCCAGTGTCAGTCTACTGCCTACCATGTCTAGGCGGTCTTCGCACGATTCTCTGATATGTTCCTGTACAAAAATGTACAATTTTCTTCGAAGAAAAAATCTTGTAAACTTAGCTTAAGGGAGAAAATAATGCATATTAAAATCTACAAGTGTACCAAAAGATTGAGAAAACACAGCGACTTAATGTCAACAATAATGTGTAAAAGACCACTTATTCCCATTGTAATATTATATCAGCGGTAGAAAACCCGTACAAAAAGTCATTTTTACAAAAATAACACTATTATCTTAGTGAAATTGAAAATCTAAAACTGGTGTACTGTTGATCAGGCCTATCATCTGAAGAAGGATAGTTTAGAATACATGGATAGAGTACTTATTGTAAGATGAGAAGTCATTGGTATTACCTTGATAATCTTGTGGTCCTGGTACAGTTTCCTTATGCATTTGAAGAGGAAGACGAAGCTCATCGTAGATAAGATCAGGGAGAAGATGATGAGGATTACCATGATGTGTGGCTGGCTGATTGTCGACTGGGCCACTTTCTGGATAGAAAAGTCAAATGTACTTGTCGGTTGTTCCTAAAACTCAAGTCCTAACTGCCAAGTCCCGAGTTTAATTTCCAATTTGGCCGATTGTTATTATGATTTCAGACAGGTGATCAGTAATAGCCTGGAGTCTGGTACTGTACCCGGTAAGGATCTCACATTTTATTAGACGAAACGAAATGTCAATGAATTTCTACCTCATTGGAATACACAGGCAGCACAAAATTACAAATCAAAGCAATATTTTGAATCATGAGCAGGATTCAATCTCGTGACTACACCATTAAGTCTTTTGTAAATTAATAAGAAATTAACACTTCCAACTTAGACTTCATTTGTTTTATTATATACCTTGTGCTTCAATTATTAATGTTATTATTTAAACATTGATCTTTACCTTATCGTTTTCTTCTTTTCCAGTTCAGTTTCTTTAATATAGAAGAGTTAACGATATGGTTCAGGATAAAAGGGACAACTTTATTGTACACAATAAAATAACTGATGTTGAAAAATCCAACAGTAACATATAAAATAAAAAGAAGTGGTTCAGTAAAGAATCAAGTAATAGTAATAAATAACCATAATTATAGGTTAGCTCAACAACATCTTCGACCACATCATCACTTACCATCAGGTGAGATAGTGGTCAAGGGCTAAACTAACAGTCATAAAAAACAGTATTTTCCTTATATATTTTCCAATATAACAAAGTGGTGGCTGGTGGAAATGCTGGAGAACTACAGTTCCATAATGGTTCAGGATATACAGGTTTATTGGTAAAATGCTAACAACCTCTTAGCGTTGACTTTTGCTAGTCCTAAGAAATATTTTGAAATGTTTTTTTTTTTTTAAGTTTTTATTATGGTTTATATATTTATTTTTTATTTTTTTGACATTAAGTTCTTTGGTCACATCTACAGAAAGGAAGATTCAATGGAGAAACTTGTCGTACAAGGTCAGGTGGAAGATAGCAGACCTCGAGGGCGATCCCCCACGTGCTGGATTGATCTTATTACCAGAAATACTAAAGCTATCGCAGCACAATGTGCTCGCAATGCAAATAGCCATCTCCAATGCGGCGACGCCGAGACGCAACCCTATCCATCGACAGCCACGACCACTCTGTCAAGAGTACCCGACTAAGAAGATGTTTTTGACTGAATACCCAAGAGGACCACCTGATGTCAAAAGTATCTTGTGCCTGTAATTTATTATTTAATTTTTTTTATTACTATGCTCGATGTAAATATTCAAAACTCTATTCAAAGAGACTTCGGCGTGGTCCAGAGTTGCCGCGGCGGGTGCTCTTGGCTCGGAGTAGGCATTAAAACACAAAAAAATATATCACAAAAATTATAACAAAATCATTATATTTTTCAAAACAAAAAAATATCATCTCAAAATGTTTGTTAGGACTAGCAGAAGTCAACTCTAAGAGGTTGTTAGCATTTTACCAATAACCCTGTATAGACGTTCTAGGGGACTAGGATTTCAAGTACTTACTTCACAGTTTTCCTCATCAGTCTTTAGTTTACAGTTGGCTTCATCATTACATTGTAGTTTTTTATCAATGCATGTATTGTCGTCGCAATCAAACTCGTCGTCTATGTTGCATTTTTCTGGAAAAAAATATTTTCAATATATTTAATAAAAAAATACAATATTAATTTTGTTAAACTTTTCTACTGCTAGTAGATTTTTTCTGGATTTTATTTTATTATTACTAGTAGGTACTCGAATAATGCATACATGACTGCCGAAAAAAGGAGTATTATGTTTTCAGTGTTCATGTGTGTATGATGTTTGTGAATTTCATTATTCGAACATAATAGCTAAATGGTTGAATCAATTTTAATGTATCGATAAATTTGTCTTGATCAAGTGACACTTGGTACATCGTATGGGGTATCAAAATGAAGGGCTTTAAAAACGATTCCATATATATACTCAAATCTAGCCACATAAAAAATTTTGAAAGCGAAACGGTGTGTTTTTTTTTTATTGATAATATCTAAGACCACAACCTCACTTGATGATGTGGTCGAAGGTGTTAACAGGTTTAACCTAGAATCTTCTAGCTTGTTCCGTCACAAAAACATAAAAAAGGTAGTACTTTTTTATGTTTTTGTGACGGAACAAGCACGAGGCCCACCTGATTTTAAGCGGACTAACCTTTTCCTATAACAGATGCATTTTCGTCACAAGCCACGAATTGCACTGCGCCCGTCACTTTGAGACATAGTTTTTAAGTCTCGTGTGCCTGTAATTTCTCTGGCTCTCAAGGACTGCTGCAGGAACACACCGTTAGGTGCTTGGTGACAGATTTTCTACTTGAGGGTGGTCGCTAGCCAGGCGGGCATTCGCAAAATGCCTATCCACCATGCGGTGAAGCAACGCCTATATAGTAGTAAAAACGTCAAAACCATTTTATTCTCTCTCGTCTAACAAAGCAGTTAACCTTACCGTCTTGATTGTTAGGATTGAGAGTCCTAAAAGCAGTGTAGGTGGCTTTGACTTGCGTCTTTTCTATAGCTGGCTCCGAGACGAAGATTCTGACGTGCAGGATGTGGCCAACGTCGTTGCTGGAACCTTTCCCTTCATTTTTTCCTCTTGAAGAGACTGGATTGGCGATAGATCCACAGTACTGTGCTAATCTGAAATACAATAATCCATGTCAGAAAAATATTTTCTGTTTTTAGGGTTCCGTACCGCAAATGGGAAAATCCAGAATCCTTATAGGATCACTTTGTTGTCCATCTGTCTGTCAAGACTCTTTTTATCAGTAACGCGTGGACGTATCAATCTTAAATCGAACACTCAGGTCTACTGGCCCTTGGAGCATGGAAAAAATCAAATATTTAAGCCAACGCAATGAAAAGATACAGCCGTTTATGCAGCAAATTTTTGACATTCGCAATGGAATCAAAACCTACAGGCTACTTCCCGTGAACTCAGAATCTTGAAATTTGGTACAAAGCAACGTCTTATAGTACAGATAAAAGAAAAATTGCGAAAAACATAACTTTGTAGTTATATCATGTAATAAAAATATTTTGAATGATTTTTAATTATTATAGATTTTATTTAACAAAAAAAATACCATAACCATACTTATATACATACAAGTATGTACGGAATCCTCGGTGCACGAGTCCGACTCGCACTTGGCCGGTGTTTTTTTTAAATCATACTGCATTATGATTCGGCATGTTTAGTATTTGCTGTTATCGATTCAATTGGCGCAAACGTGTTTTGGCCTAAGTTTAAACTGTAGTTCATTTATAATTGTTATATGCCAGTTGTTGAGATATAATGTTTACATGTCATATAGAACAGGAATTTAGAATCATTACTATTTTGGTTCCCGTGCCGGGTTAGATTTGCACCTCCCCATATCATCCCGTGGGTGTCGTAAGAGGCGACTAAGGGAATAATTATACTGGAAGGTGGGCAGCAGCGCCTTCTAAAGAACTACTATCCTATACTGCGATCCCCAAGCCGCCTGCCAAGCGTGGGGATTATACAAACACCCCCTTAATAGGGGAGGCTGTGTTCAGCAGTGGACGATCCGGCTGATACAGTACAGTACAGTACAGTACAGTACTATTTTGGTTTCAAAATCCCGTAGCAAACCTAACATGTATGAAATTTCTATTTCAATATTGAACCCGGGTCAATTTTCGAAACAAAAGCGACCTTACGACCACGATGATATGGTTTCAACTATTGTAGTTAAAATAAGACCACATAATGTGTTACTAAATTACAACGAGAGGAAAAATTACAGACATGTGCGGGATTCATACCCGCGCCATCCACACCTACAGCCGGGGTATGGCGTAACCGCTAAGCCAACACGACATAAGAAGTATAACTCTAATTTGTCCTCTCGTTCTTAACCATTTAATGCGGAAGGTGAGACATTTATAGTTCAACTTACGTTGTTCTACAAATACGACTAAGCTTTATGCTATGGTTTTCGTAAGAAATATACTTATTTTTTCTTTGGCATTTTCGGTCAGATTTGTATGATTCAAACACTTTTGATAACTACACCGATACACATATACTCTGATACAAACATTATTAATCTATGACTATGGAAAGTATTTCAATTCAATACAAAGAAGTTTATTTAGTCATTAATAATAATGTTATAGTAGGTATTTGAAGCGCTCGTAGCGAAGTTTGCTTAGCCGTTCTTAACCGATCAGCAAAGTTAAGCAACGTCCGCCGCGATCATGAGTTGTATGGGTGACCGCTAGTGACATTACTACTGAGCATGCACCTGCTTCGGCGGGCACGTTAAACCGTCGGTCCCGGCTGTCGTCTTAGGATGGCAGTCGTTATAGCATGGGGGGTAGGGTATTTTGCAAATGCCCGCTTGGCTAGCTACCACCCTCAAGTAGAATATCTGTCACAAACGGTGTGTTCCGGCAGCTGTCCTTGAGAGCCAGGAATTCTAGGATAGCCCGAATAACATCTTCGACCACATCATCACTTACCATCAGGTGAGATAGTGGTCAAAGGCAAACATATCAAGCATAATAAAGAAAAAAAAAAGTTATACGCACCTGTAATCCATTTCTGGAATGCGTCCAAAAACTTCGACGACGTTTTTCTCGCATTCGTTTGGAAACGCCAATTTGAATAAGGTAAAGTTTAAGTTAATCTGCAAATAAGAGCATAAATAATTAATTAATTACATTTATCACACACACCACGACATTGTCAAGATTAATAAATGAAATATAAGTCCAGGAAAGGCCGAAAAATTACTGGGAAAACTAGGAAAATGTCGGATTGAAGATCAGCAAAACTAAAACTCAACACCAGGTTTGCAGCTGCGGTGGTACATCTTCATAGTTTTCCAATACATAATCTATGAATTTTAATATGTTAATTATTTATTTCTGAATAAGCATTGCAATTCAACGGGGCAATGCTGCCAGCTGCAAAAACTAGGAAAATATCGGATTGAAGATCAGAAAAACGAAAACTCAACACCAGTTTTGCAGCTGCGGTGGTACATCTACATAGTTTTTCCCATCCATCATCTAAGAATATTAATATATTAATTATTTATTTATGAATAAGCATAGCAATTCAACGGGGCAATGCTACCAGCATGCTAGGCACGCTGCCAACTGATAGTGGGCTACAGCATTTGGACTGCCTGTGAGTCTGCAATGACTTATAGGGATCTAAATGCTTTTATTGTAGTAGCTGTTGTATATAGTTTGTAGTATTTTGTTAATAAAGGCATACGGCCAGTTTTTTTTCATCTAATGTTTTTTGTTGATATTTTGGAAACGGTTTCAAGGATTTGGATCAATTGTATGTAGTTATGGTTATGCTTTTTAAGTTTATTTACATATGTCGGTGGTAGGTACCGCACCAGATATAGGCGATTTCAACAATTTTTTTTTATTGCAAATGCGTACTTGCTTTGTTGCTCTTGGAATTATAATAGCCTACCGGTATCTGACAACTTTGTGACATGGCGATAAAAAAAAACGCCAGGGGTAGCTACTAATCAGTTTGTTTGACCGATATAAGAACTACCGCAGCTGCAGTCAACTTTATACACGCCAGGTGTTTGAAACGGGACAGTATCCTTTGAAATTTCTGTTAGTGTTGTTTATAGGACCCGTGGTTATATTTTAAATCATTTCGCCAAAAAGTTAGAAATAGCACCCGCATTTTATGATGCAGACCTTCTCCTCTTCAGTCGTTTCGTGACCACGGTCGATACAACTCGATCGAAAGATACAATTTAGTCAAAATAACATTGTTATTTTAAATGGTGTGCCAACAGATCCCTTTTTATGAATCTCATTCGAAAAAAAAAATCACGTAAAAGATAAATTTCAAAGACCTTCAAGCAGATAAAAGAATATATGGCAGAGATTGTTTTGTGGTATAATTATTATGGAGAATATATGGAATGGATGTTTGAGCTGCCCCAAAGTTTGAGGGTAGGACCTGTGACAGAAAATTTGAAGAGTAACAGACTTAGTCTCGGTATATCTATTAAGAAAGAGGAACTACGTACATATAGAATTGCAGTGTCATATACAAATGCAGGATCACTGCACTGCAACTGTAAAGGACAGGCGTTACGTTTTCTTTTTTATGATATTGTAGCGGAGCAAGCTCGAGGCCCACCTGATGTTAAGCGGACTAACCCTCTGCCTAGAACAGATGCATTTCATCACAAGTGACAAATTGCACTGCACCCGTCACCTTGAGCCCTAGTTGTTAGCTGTAATTTCACTTGCTCTCAAAGGCTGCTGCCGGAACACAACGTTAGGTGATTGGCGACAGATTTTCTACTTGAAGGTAGCTTGCCAGGCGGGCAATCGCAAAATGCCCTTCCACCATGCGGTGAAGCTCAAGCCGGCGGTGCGTACCGAACCAGGGACCTGCGGCTCGGCAGTCCATAGCTATCACCACTCAGCTATCATTGCTTCCACCAGGAACGCTTGGAAGCTTATCACCATACGGGCACTGCTCGGTCTCGTCACCTCATAACAAAAGAAAACAACTCGTTGCTCTCCAACCTGGGGTTGTCAAATCCTCAGGCTAGGCAGGCATCCTAGGGTTCACAGTATCTAGTAATTCCTCCGAAGACGTTGCTCAACCTCCCCTTTGTAGCCTTCCACGCCCACAGGTAGAGATGAAAGAAGAGATGACGCCATATTGGAATGAGTCGTTGGGTCATTACCTTCATGTTTTCTTTCGTTTCGATGATCCAAAGAACATCAAGGTTAGTGCTCGCCTCGGTGCATTTCTTGTCCACTTTCTTCACATCTATCTTTCCTACTTTTCCACTCATGTTGAAATTACACGCATCTGGGACGCTCTCTAGAAAGAAACAAAAGTTATGATTCTAACATTGTAATAGTATACTCAAAAAATCTAAAACGCATAGTACTTATAGAACTTACTGTGCCGTGGGAAACAAACATACCTAAAGACCACACAATAAAAACTAACAAATATTATGACCTAACAAATGAATTAACCAAAAACGGTTATGTGGTTAATTTATATGCTGTAGAAGTTGGAGCAAGGGGTATACCAGCGAAATCCCTATACAACCTACTTAAAGACCTTGGCCTACCAAGAACAACCGTAACTTCCATCCTAGAACGTGTATCTAAGGCGGCAATAGTAGGATCTTATCAAATTTGGTTAGGTAGGGAGGGAGGCTCGAGTGGTGAAGGAGAGCATTGATATATCATAAAGGGGCCCCTTAATCCTACTCCTGGGTTGCAAGTCCCAGGCCCCACTAGTCTCTTCCTCTGCAACGCGATGGACCCGGCACCCGCACGGTGAATCCATGGAATGCTAAGTAATTCGTCTCATGATACAAGTGAGCTAAGTTGCTCGTTATACACGAGGCTGTGTGTTGCAGCCCGAGCCGCAGGCGAGGGCTTAAATCAGCCGAGTGTATAATGAGCAAGTTGCTCACGAGTTTCATACGCACTTTTTCAACACCCTTGCGAGGAAAAAATATATATATTGCACTAATGCGATACAAACAACATACGAAAATTATGGAACACTATGGCAAATATCTAGCGTGTCTAGAGTGCGTTCTCTTATGTTAAGTATTTTTTTATGTTATTGTGACGGAACAAGCTCGAGGCCCACCTGATGTTAAGCGGACTAACCTCTGCCTATAACAGATGGATTTCATCACAAGTCACGAATTGCACTACGCCCGTCACTTTGAGACAGTTGTTAAGTCTCTCTAATTTCACTGGCTCTCAAGACTGCTGCTGGAACATACCGTTAGGTGCTTGGCAACAGATTTTCTACTATGGCAATGCTTGTCTTCCCGTCTTTGTTATTCATTAAAACGTTTCATATACAATGGAAGTGAAGCTGTGTACATTATATGCTTGTGTAATTTTTTTCCAAATTATATTGTCGTGGTACGCTCTAATATAGAGCGTACCTACTTTCATTTTTTAATTAAATCGATGCCCGCAATATAACTTTCCTTCAGCGTTTTTTTATTACATTATTTTTCAACCATGATTGTTATGATTATGATAACAGCTTCACGGTCAATCATCTATTGATACTTTTTCTTAATGTGAATGTGGTTGAACAAGCACTAGACCCACATGATGTTAAGTGGATTAACCTCTGCCTAAAACAGATGCATTTCGTCTCATATGTTTTTTTTATGTTATTGTGAAGGAACAAGCGCGTGGCCCACCTGATGTTAAGCGGTATCCACGGCCTATAACAGATGCATTTCATCACAAGTGGCGAACTGCACTGCGCCCATCACCTTGAGACATACCTGTTAAGTCTCATTTTGCCTGTTATTTCACTGGCTCTCAATGACTGCTGCCGGAACACACCGTTAAGTGCTTGGCGACAGATTTTCTACCTTAGGGTGGTCGCTAGCCAGGCGGGCATTCGCAAAATGCCCTTCCACCATGCGGTGAAGCTCAAGCTCTGAGCGGGATTTGAACCATGGTCCTGCTACGCGGCAGTCCATAGCCAATGCCACTGAGCCAACACTGCTTCAAAATGCCCTTAATTTATGATATTTATGGTACTTACGACTCTTAGGTGATGGCTTGAACTCTATAGTGATCTTGAAGCCTTCGTATTCAATGGTGTCATCAGAGCGGAATTTCAGCCAGGCGAATGGTCCCGAAGTTGTCAGCTGACGGGGGAATGCCGTGCCGCAGACACGATCCAACAACTTTGCGTAGCCTCTTTGTCCGTCTCTGATCTGCGGGTAATAAAAAAAATCTCTTATCCGTGGTAAGAGCCTTTTTATGATATGAAATGACGTGGCGCTTTTTGACTTTTTTCCATGGATTCAATTTCAAATGCTACTAATCGTAATCGTCTATTAGTTAGAAATAAGAATACACACCACGACAAAATTTTACACGTACACAGCACACATACAAAAATGCTTATAGACATGTATGTACTCACAAATACACATAAAAACCCAATTATACTTACTCACATACCCCACACAAAGAGTTACCTACTTATAAGAATTGTACTATGGCACAGCTTTAATTGTAAATTCAATTATATTACATAAGCATCGCGCATTAATAAAGAAAGGAACAGAATGAAAGCTACGAACACTTTGCCCGCTTACTGAACTGGTTCAAACCGGTTCTGTCCCCGAGCGGGCGCCGCTATGGCCGCTGCAACCCTAACGCGTCTTGTCAGTCACTAGTTACGCACACATAGCTGCGCGTGTAGTAGTGAAGCTTTCATTCTGTACCGTTCTTTATTCATGTGTTTTAAAACAGCAACTAGTTTTTTTTTATGCTTGATAGGTTAGCCTTTGACACTATATCACCTGATGGAAAGTGATGATGTGGTCGAAGATATTGTTCAGGCTAACCTAGAAGTACTGGCTCTCAAGGACAGACCGGTACACACGGTTAGGTGCTTGGCGACTGATTTCCTACTTGAGGGTGGTGGCTATCCAGGCGGGCATTCGCTAAATGCCCTTCGACCATGCTATAACGACTGCTATCCTAAGACTACAACCGGCGGACCGACGGCTTAACGTGCCCTCCGAAGCACGGTAACGCTCAGTAGTAATGTCACAAGCGGTCACCCATCCAACTCATGACCGCGGGCGACGTTGCTTAACTTTGCTGATCGGTTGAGAACAGCTAAGGAAACCTCGCTACGAGCGCTTCAGATTGATTGTAACTTTTACATAGGTAAATACTTGTATATGGACTCAAAAACATGGAACTGGTTAAAAATCTTTAAGCAGACGAATTAAAACAGAAAATTACTTACCTCTAAGTAATCATAAGCGCATTCTGGATGATTTTCAATACGAAATTCGTCAACGAACGTCAGTATTATCACGTGGTCCTTAGGAGCTGCAATTAAAATAAAATGAATACTGTAATTGACATGTAATTAAATGAGTTATCTAAGATCATTATACTTGAGTCTTGACTTCGGCTCGAGCATAAAATGAGCCGAGCCTAGAGATATTAATGCTACAATGGCCTCGCGTTTCATACTACATTTTCTAAAAAAAATTCTCGTAACGATCATCAATAAGCACCAAACATAAGATATAGATAAATTTATTTGCAAAAACATGGGTAAATACACAGTAATGCATTATTGATGTTCAATAAAAGTAATAAATGCTGTGGAGATGAGAGCATTGAGGAGCATGATTGGAGTGAAACGGAGTGACAGGATAAGAAATAGTGTGATAAGGGAACGATGTAGTGTAAATGAGGGTGTAGTGACAAAAATCGAGAAAGGTATGTTAAGATGGTTTGGACGTTTGGAGAGAATGAATGAAATGAGAATGACTAAACAGGTATACATGGGACAAGTAAACGGAAGTGTTGGAAGGGGAAGACCTAGGCGAACGTTCCGAAATCAGATTGAAGACGTTCTGAAAAAAGGCCAGGTCAAAAGTACCCTAAACCGACGCTTTTGTATGAAAGGATTGATGAGTATAGATGAAGCGAAAGAGATATGTCAGGATCGTAGTAAGTGGAAATCCGTGGTCTCTGCCTACCCCTACGGGAAAGAGGCGTGATTTTATGTATATGTATGTATGTAATAAAAGTAAAAATTCCACTCGTTTTGCCTTAAAAGGCGTACAAACATTTGAGATACAAAGGCATGCAGGTAGATTTAACAAGCATACATAATTTATATTAAAATAAGCGCCTGGATTATTAATAATTCATTGTACATGTAAGATAATAAATAAGCTATCTTAAATTTGTATTATTTGCCAGGATTTCTTCATTTAATTTGGTCAATAAAGATACATTAGTAAATTTAGGTTATTTTACTATGTGTATACCCAATATTAGCACTTAATGGCGTATTTATTTCTAGTTTCGTGCGCCGAGCCCACGTGGTTGTGATAAAAATATTTACACGAAGGTGAAGTAGAGAAAAGAAGAAAGAGAGGAGAGGCTCTGACGAAGCCGCAATACAGACAAAAACTATTTGCTGAGTTTTAAACTAAATGTCAAATAAAAATTCCTACTAGAAATGAAAAAGGTAGGCACCTTCGCATTCGTAAAGAAACTTTTCTATATGACCTTACTTTCACCTTTCGTTTAAACATCACAAATCAATTAAATAAATGGCTAGCTCAATAAAGCATTGAATATTTCATAGTTGCTAAAACAGCGCAAGGCTATTGATACATTAAAGGGCTTTATTGGAATATTACAAATACAAATTAATTTGTAGCGTAACTTTAGACCTCATTAGTAGTAATTAGTGTTTGGTTCAGATCTAGTGTGTATTCATAAGCTACATCAAGGTGTCAGTTTCGGACGAATTAATCATCATATTCCAACTCTCATTACAGATAAGTGCGGTCGATATAATATATCTTCTCTAACAACACAAAAGGACCCTATATACAAGAATCTTAGCTTATCTATACAAAGATCTTTTAAAAACCGAAGTTGTGAAGGCAAAATCTTGAATTTTATTAAAATTGATATTGTTCTCCTGTAAAATTACATTGACGTTACAGGAGAAAAATTGTTTTTTCAATCAAAAATCATAATATGTTTTTCCATCGACTCGAATCGATCGAACTCTATGGTAATATTTAATTTCAATTTAAACAATACAGCTTCACTATAATAGCATAGCCAGCGCGATTAAAGTCGATGATGGTACATGCTCGAAGAAGATGTTTATTCACTTTTGCCGGCACCAGATTAAATGTCTGGAAACACAGAAAAATGCAACGAATTCCATTACTTGGATGTACGTCTGATAAATGAAGAAGCTGACCGCTTTGTACCAGTCGTACGTGCTGTGGATATCAACCATGTAGCGGTGTCGCATTACCGTCTGTTTGGTTGTCTGGAGATCCAGGATATAATCCAGTAAATAACCATTAAACAAAAGACTGCACTGGTGCTCGAAACTTTGAACTTTTTGTGCAACTAGTAAGTCATTGTTTCTGAGCTTTTTGTCTCATCTTTCAATTGAATCCAGATCCTAAGTACCAAGTTGGTATTCACCCAATCCATCCCAACAGTGTCAACTTTTAAAGAGTCTTGCAATATGGATTGGGTACTACTAGTTACTACAAATTACAGTACTAAAAACTACAGTACTACAAATTACGAGGGGCGTGCCTTCGCGAATGGCAAGGTTTGTACCTGATACAAAATCTCTTTGAGAATACTTTCGTTGGCAGTTTACCCACTAACTCCCGGGTAATTAAGGCGTTAAGACGACAAGAAGTCCTGATCTGCGCGACACCCAAACCATATCAAAGAGTAAGGGGTCATGGCATGCTTTTGTTACTGTTTCTGGTAAGTTACTAGTGTAATTTTATTCAAATGTGACTCACCTTTTATCACTGTGGCACAATTACTATTACTATAATATGTCTTATTACTCTTGTGATGTGGATGAGTTATAAAAGTTGGATCTTTTTCATTAAACATAAATTGTTCACAACGATTGGAATCTTCTCTCTTGTTTCTTCTTCGAGCAATATATGTATTCTCATCAAAAACTCTCATGTTATTTGCCTTATAATTATTCAAATTCATGTTATGTATATCTAAATTTCTAGCAGTTTCTGAATTGTCTATGTATATATCGTCATATTTCTTATGTATATATTCGCTTGTGCTTTTATCTACTTTCTTAAGTACATTGGTCCATTTATTGTATATATTGTGCGATGGCTTATGTATCATGGTTGTTGTTTTGTCATGATCAGCTGCTCGATCTGATGCTGTGCCAATGATGGAACAAACTGAAACAAAAGAAAGATAAGTTTAGTAAATTACCAATAAAATTAGTAGTCAAATAGGGACTTTAACACATAATCAAAGTTTTAGTTATATTTTTTTAACTGTCGTTTTATCTTTTGACCACAATCTCACCTGATGGTAAATAGTCGAAGGAACGTTCTCGCTAGTTCCATTGGACAGTTCCATGATGGAATTAGTGAGAATGTTTTTTCTCACTTGTTCCATATGTTAAACAGGCTAACCTAGAATACGAACTGCCTCTCAAAGACAGCTACTAGAACGAACCGAAACGTGGTTGGCGACAAATTTTCCTTGATAGTGATAACTACTTACATAGGCATTCGAAAAATGCCCTACAACCATGCTAAGTGGAAGAGTTTCCAGTGCACTCGAAGCCTTTTGACTCAGTCTAATGACTGTCAAAAACCACAGTTAAGATGGACGACTTGGCTTGCTATCCGAAGCACGCAAGCTGGAATGCTCAAGGGGGCAACTCTTACCTCATAAAGTAATAATAACTTAATCTTACTGCTAAATTGTGTACCTCCACATTGATGTGGAGGTACACAAGGAGGTTAAGCAATCTTACAAACGGTAATGGAATCGCTCAGCGTTTTGATGACGTCACAACAAATTGTTCACTCTTTTCACTTACTCTGACGTGACATTTGACACGAATTATTACTGTCACGTACTGACAAAACCGTCATATTTATACATCTTAAAAATTGTCGGTGACTTGAAAACCTTCCTCTTTTTTGCAAGTCGGTTATAAATAGTATTATGATAATTATATGTTACTAAAATCATAATTCTCCCGTTGAGTTAGCCGTTGTCGGGTTATCTAAGCGAGCTTAATTTTTGATAGCAACTTTACGGTGAGCTTTTACGAGTAAGGTAATAAAAAAATAATTGAAAAAATTTCTTTATGCGTCATCGTTGAAAAGCAATCGCGGGTAGATGAATTTTTGACATAGCAGTTTTTTTATTGAGGATTATATTATACGATAAAAAACAAAAGTAGAAAATATTGTAGGTAACTTTTTTTAATGCTTTTTATAGACGGAGCAATGGGAAAGTAGAAAAGCGTATGTTAGGACACTATTCATTTTTAAATAATAAAATTTCAAATTCAAATAATTTATATGTCAGAACACGGTGAGTATACATCATACAATAGCATACTAGGTAATTTAATCCACTATTGAATGTATATTATTTTTGAAGTAGTGATGGCTCAGTGGCGTTTGCTATGGACTGCCACGCAGCAGGTCCATGGGTCGAATCCCGCCGCGGGCTTGAGATTCACCGCATGGTGGAAGGGCGTTTTGCGAATGCCCACCTGCTAGCGACCACCCTCAAGTAGAAAATCTGTCGCCAAGCACCTAACGGTGTGTTCCGGCAGCAGTCCTTGAGAGCCAGTGAAATTACAGGCAAAATAAGACTAAACAAGTATGTCTCAAGGTGATGGGCGCAGTGCAGTTTGTCACTTGTAATGAAATGGGTATGTTATAGGCAGAGGATACCGCTTAACATCAAGTGGGCCTCGTGCTTGTTCCGTCACAAAAACATTAAAAAAAAACATTTATCTTAGGTATTTCATTTAATGTCCAATATAAACATTGTGACTGTATAATAAATAATATTGATTATAATATTTACAAAGTAAAGTGCCGTATCCAATAAGATTGTATAAATAAAAAAGTAAAACATTTGACACAACTGATACGGCGCTAACTGGTGGAGACAATTTTCATTATATATAGGAATATATTCTTTTTTTTTACAAGTAAGTGGATACAGTTGGAAGTTACTGGATCTGATTTAAGGTAAAGAATAACGATTTTATTAAAATATAAGTGTAGATTAAGAATGTTAGAAAACAATGTACTAAAGGAGAAAACCTTAGTTAGTAAATGTTTGTCAAACCGATCGAAACCATAGATAAATATATTGCTTTCTCTTTTCTGTGATCTAAACATACATTTCATTTCATTATAATAATCCCTAATACGTAGATCTCTCGCTTTGCTAGTACTTAGACATTAACAAGTTTGTATGTATTTCAGTCTGTCCGTTGATTACTACGCCATACAGTCTTGGATTTAGAATGAGACCATTTTTTTTTTTTTTTTTTTTATTCTAATTTTTTTATACAGGGTTTTTTCTTAAAGAATATGCCACCCTTATTGCTAAACAGGAAACGTATATCTATTATTAATTTAAGCCTACTCTTGCCCAGTACTAGGTGTCTTTAAGACTACCTGGTACAGGTCATAAAGCTTTCTAGCTTCTTCGGAGTCAGGCTGCGACAGCACTCCGTTGCACCCTCCTACCTGCCAGAAAGCATGCCATTCCATTACATCCTTGGATGTCGTAAGAGCTAAAAGAAAAAAATGTGCAACATGCCACAACTCACGGTGTCGTGAGTCAGTTAAACTTGTGTGTACCTATAGCATATATGTATATATACATGTATACTTCAGTTTTTGACATGAAAACTGTATACAACAAATAAAGTCTTTGAAGTTTAGATACATTATAAAAAACCTTCTTTTTTCTTATAGGTAAACCTTTGACCACAATTTCACATGATGGTAAGTGATGATGTGTTCGAAGGTGTTAACGGGTCTAACCTAGAATTACTGGCTCTTAAGGACAGCTGCCTGTTATGTGCTTGGCGACAGATTTTCTACTTGAGGGTGGTCGCTAGCCAGGCGAGCATTCGCAAAATCCCCTTCCACCATGCGGTGAAGCTCAAGCACACGGTCAGGTTCGAACCTTGGACCTGCTGCGCGGCAGTCCATAGCTAATGCCACTGAGCCTTCAATGCTTCAACAATTTTGAGAATGTAATCACATGTGTATCTCCCACATCCCATACCTCCGGGCCCCATGGGTGAGGACTCATTAAAGTGGTCTGCTTATAATTAACAGACAATCGGTACATGAATGATTGCAAAATCAATAAATAAATAAAATACCAACATTTTTCCGGTTCCAAATACGTGAAATAATTTTGTATCATACTCGAATAACAACAGAACATATTTTTGCAAAGTTTTGGCTTCAGTTTTAAATGAGTTTCCTGACGCCCACCCTTCTTGAGAACACAAGTTTGGAGTATACCATTGTTACCATTGATTGTGAAAACATGCTATCCCGTAGGGTGACGGGTTAGAATCTCAACCTCCCCATTTCTTCCCGTGGGCGTCGTAAGAGGCGACTAAGTGTAAAATTCCAGAAGGTAGGAAGCACCTACTGAAGAACTGACAACTTCAACTGCGATCCTCAAGACGCCTGCCAAGCGTAGGTATTACGGTAATTCCCCTGAATGGGGAAGACCTCATACAACGGTGGACGTTTAGAGTGATGTACATCATGATAATGTGCGTAATGTACTGTACTGTATCAGCCGGATCGTCCACTGCTGAACACAGCCTCCCTCATTAAGAGGGGATTTGGCATAATCCCCACGCTTGGCAGGCGCCTTGGGGATCACAGTTTAACATATCAGTTCCTCGCGCACGCGCAATAATACCTTCCCATATTATTTTTTTATGGTCATCTTATAGAAGGATATGGCATCGTTCTGATTGATATTTATAATCCGAAAACCGTACAAATAATAGGGTCGAACCGTACAAATAATAGGGTCGTAGTACCTTTTTAGTAACGATAAATCTTCCGGTCACTGGTCACTGGCGATAAAACGGTAAAAATGTCCGTCATCTGGTAATCGCTCAAAGTGGTCCCACTATATAACTCGTACGTAACTATAGCTTTTGCTATACAGGGTGAGTTCATATTAAGTAATGTTTTTTCTAAGGTTTTTGCTATTAATTCATACAACAATTAAATACTTATAAATAAAATTATTTGAAATCCTTTGTTACTAGTTAGAAGATTGGAATTTGTACGTTATAAGTCAACAGGCTCGGCCCTTATGACATGGGACCTCAATACTCAATATTTTATTGCAAGATGTTATCTTAAGGTCTAAAGCACACATTAAAAGTTACATCTGAAAGGGTGTAGCAATATAGGCAAAGAGCTAACCTATGTAAAAGAACATTGAATAAAATCAATTAAATATAATTAGAAAAACCAAAAGCATAAAATGGCAGTTTTTTTTTCTATTTATCGTTTCTGTGATGTATACAGGCGCAAAGGAATGTTTATTTTTTATTAAGTTTTGAAAAAAGAATGCCTAAAATATTATTATCTCTAAAAAAACACGATTCTTTGTTTGATAAAGCACGCAGAAAGCAGTTCAATTTAGCTCACTGGTCAGCATTTTATTTTCTTGGTCAAAATAATCAGATGTCAAAATGAAAGCCAGTTAAATACATCTTAAATCATTCTTAACTTTGCATAATATCGATTTTTTTTAAACACACTTAATCTAATCTATAGATTGTGAGATGTGCGACGGAGAAAGATGCAAATTATGAAAGAATTTGTATTGAATTAGAATAAGATATTGAAAGGAATTGTACGTGGTAACTGCCATGGGTAAGCGTGGGTTTTTGGGCACAAATTGCGCACCTCCTCTGTAGGAGTCATAGGAGGCGACAAAGGGAAAATTACTAGAAGGTGGGCAGCAGAAGTGGGCACCTTCTGAAGAACTACCATTTGTCTTACACTGCGATCCCCAAGACGTCTGACAACCGTGGGGATTATGGCAAAATAGAGGAGGCATTCGTTTAACGGTGGTCATTAATGGCTGACGTTACTGAAGTACTTTTTCCTCCGGTCATTTCAGTTGGTTTGGAGCGACACGTCCAAACCATGAGATCAAGAGGGACATGGCTTTGATCCCAGGTTTGGATTACTGTCGGTTTTGGCTACGGACATTTTTTTATCGATTACAGTCTGAAGCTTGTCAGGGAGATGGAAATTACGAGATTTAAGTATCTGAAAAAGCTCTCTTTTCGATTAGTTAAGGTCTTGTAGTCTAATTGACTTTTCCATCTGAAAGTTAAAATGATAAAGTTTGAACACAACATTTGCATCACATCCCATTAGTCTCGATGGCCTAGTCATAGGACGTAAAAGAATGACCTCAAGTTTTTGTCTGTTTTTCTAGAAGTGTGGCAATAACACTTTTTTGCTGAACGTGGCAGAAGAATGTAAAACATTTAAAATTGAACGTTTAAAACGTCGTAGACGCCTAAACTGAATAAATAATTTTAACTTAGAATAATGTACCAAACATGTACCAAAAAAGTTATCGGGTATTTTCTGACATAGGGCGGTAGCTAGCCGTAGTTGGGTACTGTGTCCGTTAGATGGCATTGGACAGTATAATTATTATTTAGTAACTGGTAGGACTCGCGTTATATTTACTCGAAACTGGTCGAAGCAATATCCGGTAAATATTACGCGAGTCCTAGCCGGTTACTAAATATTAATTATGGACAAAACTCGCGAAAGTTTTTTTGCTCAAATTGGGCAACATGGTACCAAAGCTGTTTTTAGTTATGTCTATTAACCCTTCTGACGATAATGATGCATGTATATCCAACAATTTATTAAAAAAAAACTGGCCTGAAATCACCCTGTATTCACCATAAAGCTATCAACGGTGACAAATGCCTTGTATTTCAAGAAAAATGGTAGCTATGAGCTTGGAAATGTTACCAATTGTTTCAGTCAGCACGAAATATTTGGGGGTGAGGGTGATTGCTTATACGTAATAACCAGGTGGATTCTAAGGAAAACGTTTAGATGGATTCTCGGTCTGATTTCATGTCCAAGTTTTAGGTTTAAGGTTGAACTGGCCGGTCACTTCTCCATACAAACGTCCAGACTTAAGCATAATACCGATTGATATCGTCATTATCTAGGCTTGTATGATGGCAAAATTTTAAAAAGATAATTTAGTTGTAAGTTATGATCCTCGAAAATTTTATATGTAAATGTTTCGAGGCTCATAATTCTCAAGTTAATTATTTTATTAAAATTTCGGCATCATACAAGCCTAGATAATGACGAGATCAATCAGTATTATGCTTTATTTTGGACTTAAATCCTCAAATAACGGAGTGATCACCCTACCACGTTTGTATGGAGAACGGGCCGGCCAGTTCACCCTTAAGATTTAATTTCCAGTTCGAATAGCAAAGAGATTATTACAACTCGACCAAGCTAAGTTTGCACCTCGCGTCGATTACGGTCACAATGACGCTTAGGTACGGTCTGCAAAAAAGGATTTGCTATGACGTTAATAAATTAAACAAAAATTTGTTAGAGTTTACTTTGGATTTATTGTTTTTGACATTATATTATACATAAGTACATTAAAATTTTAACAAAAAACTGAGGTGCAAACTTAACTTGGTGCAGTTGTAAGTTAGTATCGTGTTACTAGATGGCGCTCACAAACGAAATGTTTCTGTATCACGATATCGTTTGTAATTGATGTGACTCATCCGTGTATATAAGTGAAATTATTTTCATAAACAGCTATATTTGCTAGTTATTTGAATTATTCTATAGCTATCTTCACGGTGGACACACAATTTCTTGCGGGTTATTGGGACGTGTATACGCTGTGTTTGAAGCATTCGTAGTGTTTGCTTAGCTATTCTTAACTGATCAGCAAAGTTATACAAAGTCTGCTGCGCTCATGAGTTGGATGGGTGACCGCTTGTGACACTACTACTGAGCGCTTCCGTGCTTTGGAGGGCACGTTAAGCTGTCGGTCCCGGTTGTCGTCTTAGGATGACAGCCGTAATAGCATGGCGGTAAAGCATTTTGCGAATGCCCGCCTGGCTAACTACCACCCTCAAGTAGAAAATCTGTCGCCATGCACCTAATGGTGTGTTCCAGCAACTGTCTTTGAGAGCCAGTAATTCTAGGTTAGCCTGAACAACATCTTCGACCACCATCAGGTAAGATAGCGGTCATAAGCTAAACCATCAAGCATAAAAAAATGTATCGAAACTTGTCTGGTTTATGTATAAAATATTTTCTGCAATCACTGCTTAAATAGTATACTAAATAATAGCAATACTTCTGACCGGTTCCGTCCTTCGCAAGGCATATTAAGCTATCGTTTCTGGATGATGTCTTATGAAAGTCCTGTACACTCTGAAATCTTATGAAAGCCCACATAGTCAGCACCCTTAGTAGAAAATATCAACAAGCACTTAACGGTGTGCTTGGGCAGCTGCAATTTCCATTCTAGGTTAAGCCTATTCACCTTCTTCGACCACATCATCACCTTCAAGTGAGTTTGTGGTCAAAGACTAATCTAATGATATAAGAAGATGGAAGTACGATCGCCATGAAAATTTTGCACTTTTACTGTCAAACCATTTTCAACTTTGTCTCTATAACTACAATGCATAGTTTTACATGAAAGGTTTGCAAAAGACGCGTGGTGGCCAGTGGCATCGAGAGTTGACGCGCGGCCGCCCCCGGTCCCATTACCGTAAATTCTTTCATCCTATAATATACATAGTAGTAAAAAAAACTGATATCTATTACTGTATCAGCCGGATCGTCCACTGCTGAACACAGCGTCCCCTATTTAGGGGGTATTTGCCATAATCCCCACGCTTGGCAGGCGTCTTGGGGATCGCAGTGTAAGATGGCAGTTCCTTAGAAAGCGCTGCTGCCCACATTTCAGTATTTTTCCCTTAGTCGCCTCTTACGACACCCACGGGAAGATACGGGGAAGTGCAATTCTAACCCGGCACCTCACGGGGAATCTATTACAAAAGAACATATAATGAATATTAAAATTGCACTTAAAAAGAGAAAAAAAAGTATCCCGCACATGACTTAAATTTTTCCTATCGTATATTTGTAATTTTGTAATGTAATCCGCACAGCAGGCGTTATTGCAATCATAACAATATAAAAAAAGTATAAAGTCTGTTAAAAATACATTATAGTGCTGTAGATATAGGCAAAAATGATTTGACAGTAAAACTGACAGTTCATGCGCTGTCAGCCGCTCTCATTTCGGTGGAAATCAAGCCTTAGTATTATATAGCTCTTACAGTACCATTATCATAACCGATTACAAATTAAATAGCCTCAAAACCACTTTCTGAGGGAAAAGAGGCAGTTTACGGCACCAAATGTTTAATGCACTCCTTTAACGGCAATCCTTTGTTAAGGATAATGGAAAACGACGTTGAGTTAATGTTGGGCCTTAATGAAAATCACCGACCGATAAACCTTACCCTTAAGAACATAATAGTATAGGAGTGCTGTTTGATATGTTTACATGTAGCTTTTAATAACTACACGACTGCCCAAAAAAGGAGTGTTATGTTTTCAGGGTTCATGTATGTATGTTTGTGAGTTTCTTTATTTCACAATACTTCTAAACGACTAAACCGATTTTAATGTAAGAGATTGATAGCGCAAGTGACACTAGAAACCTAAATAATAACACAGGCGGATTTTAGACGCCATATTGCTGGATAAATAAAACTTTTTTCTTCGAAATCATCAAGTGGGATATCAAAATAAGGGACTAAATAAATAAACTGTCAAGCGCGTGTCGGGCCACGCGCAATGTAGGGTTCCGTAGTAGCCCGTTAATATAATATAGAATAATTCTGTTGTTGTTTTTCTTTTAATCTCTCTACCTATAAATTTCTAAGCAATTTGTTCTTTTGTTTATAAATTGTGATTGCTTGCACGTGTAGACTGTCGTTGACCGTGACTATTAAGTAGGAATCACGGATTATCTATACGTTGCTTTAGATACAGAAATAATAAGGCACCCTAAGATTTTTTTACCTGTAGAGTAGAGAACTCCCCAGATTTACTAGACGAATGCAAGGTAATTGCCGTAGTCACTACCAGTCTTGCACTTCCGAGCATCCGGTAAATACGTTGCCGCAAATCGTGTGTTTTTACGAAAAAGTTGTGGACAATATGCCTTCCTATGTCTTTAGACATACACTAATTATACAGGCACTGTAAGAAATAAGAAAAATGATTATTTTCGCGCGTAAGTATTGCTATTATTATTGAAATAGAAAATATCGTCATTTTGTTTTATCTTATGCGACTGATGTCACAATGAAATGGATGTGCGAGATGTGTGATGAAAATGTATCTTGATGATTGACAGTGCAAAGCAGCCAGTGTGCTAATTCAGGATTTAAACTATCTAATTTCCAACTTTCATCCAAATTAGTTCAGCCGTTACAGCGTGAATGTGTAAAAAACATCACAAATACAAAACTCAATCACAAAATTTCGCATTAATAATATTAGCGTGATTGTACCGACCAAGTATGAGTAGGACGAGGGTAAGAAGATGATCTCATTTACTGAATCATATACACTTAAAGCACTTCAAGCTGCTACTTCTCGCTGTGAATCATAAATACGTAAGTATACTCCAAAAACAAGATTCAAAACTAAACATTTTAAAGCCGCCTCAAGTGGAATGCTCATCAAAATTTCAACGAGTGACTGAAGTTAGGAGTTGGTATAAATCATAGAATACATAAATACTTGGAGATGGTACCAGAGAGTAACAGAGGCGACGATAGTTATGATTAATTTTATTTACAGTTCTGGATCCTTAACACGTGATTATAGAAAGGAACAGAACGAAAGTGAAGATGGCCGAGCGGTAATAGCTACAAGATGCCGTGCCGCATGTCCCTGGTTCGATCCCCACCGCTGGATTGAACTTCACCGCATGCTGAAAGGGCACTTTGAGATGGCACCACCCTCAAGTAGAAAATCTGTCGCCAAGCAAGTGTTCCAGCAGCAGTCCTTGATAGTCAGTGAAATTACAGGCACATGAGTCTGATGAACTATGTTTCAAGGTGAAGGGCGTAGTGCAATTCGTGATTTGTGATGAAATGCATCTGTTATAGGCAGAGGTTCAGGTGGGCCTCGAGCTTGCTTCGTCACAACAACATTAAAAAAAAGCAGTGATGGCTCAGTGGCTTCGGATATGAACTGCCACGCAGCAGGTCCATGGTTCGAACTGGTGTGTTCCAGCAGCTGTCCTTGAGAGCCTGTAATTCTAGGTAAAGCCTGTTTAACACCTTCGAACACATCGTTGCCTACCATCGGGTGAGATTGTGCTAAAGGCTTACAAAACCAAAAGACTGCAAGGAGTTTACAATCTTACGCTTTATGCACAATGAGGGAACACGATGGACGCAGTACTTTGAAGCAGTGATGGCATTGATTGATCAGTGGCATTGGCTATGGACTGCCGTGCAGCAGGTCGATGGTTCGAATCCTGCCCAGAGCTTGAGCTTCACCGCATGGTGGAAGGGCATTTTGTGAATGCCCGCCTGGCTAGCGACCACCCTCAAGTAGAAAATCTGTCGCCAAGCACCTAACAGTGTGTTCCGGCAGCAGTCCTTGAGAGCCAGAAAAATTACAGGCTAATGAGACCTAACAACTGGACGTCTCAGTGTGACGGGCACAGTGCAATTCGTCGCTGACGGGAGGGCTGGATAAGGTCATTAAAGTCTTGAGCACACTCACCGAAATGTACGTATATGTACCTATGTATGTATTGATTTTAGCTCGTAGGTGCCGGGCTAGAATGTCACCCCTTCATCTTTACCCGTGGGTGTCACAAGAGGCGACTAAGGGTCACACACATGAAGGTAGGCAACAGCGCGTTCTGAGGAAATGATAACTAACACTGCGATCCCTAAGACGCCTGTCATGCGTGGGGATTATGGCAAACCACCCCATAATGTGGAAGGCTGTGTTCAACATTGGACGATCCGGCTGATACAGTACAGTACTTTTCTACATTCAATATCTTTTACTAAAATTATTCACTGAGTATTTGTAAGGACATAAGTGTATGAAACCACAAAAAAAACTATCTAATTTTGTCTAACAGAAGCTGATCTAAAAATAATAAATTATTAGTAATTAAGGTCTCATTTAAACCCCACTCTCCTCAATATATAATAACCCGATATCAAAAAGGAAAATTAAATATAATAACAAAACATTTAGAAATGAAATAAGTTTTTTTTAATGCTTAATAGCCTTTAACCACTATCTCACCTGATGGTAAGTGATGATGTGGTCGAAAGTGTTGTTCAGGCTAACCTAGAAGTAAGTAAGTATATAAACAAATGTGAATGCTTTACCAACCGTTCACTGGAATGAAAGAAAATTTAATCCAACACACTCTTCACAAAAAACTCTTTTTGTTTTTGTATTTTTTAATGCCAATACGGAAGAATTCCAAAAATTCAAAGTTATTTTTTTTTTAATGCAAGTGACAGCTTGTTTGATTTTGAATTGTGTTAAATTTCTCATTTAAATACAGAAAAAAGTCTATTCATATATGCCAGCTTTAGGCTTGATTCTAATAGCTCCATAAACTTTAAACAAATATGGCTATGTTGCTTCAGCTATACATAATATCCATGCAGCTGACATATAATAGAAGTCTAAACCAAATAGTTGTATCTCTTCTGTGATAGGAATTTAACTAATGTTATATGTTCCATTAGTTTTTACGTTCTATCAAAGAAAAAGTACATTGCATGACTTATAGTATAAAGTTATCCGCGTATTCATTTAACGCTATATTGGTGTTATTGGCCCTAGGTTAAGGTAAGTCTACATAACTCAAAAAGAAAGTCTCCATAACTCGTCTCAATAAACTAAGAGCCTGTTTCAGAATGTTCGAGTAAGTTCCGGTTATACTACCCAGAACATATTTAATAAACAAAACACTATCTTTGCGTTTCACAGTCATCGATTTAGCCTATCCGGTTAAAACTTGAAACGCTCTGCATGTTAACTGTCATTTTTATCATTCAGTTATTTTATGTTCTGGGTAGTATAACCGGAACTTACTCGAACATTCTGAAACAGGCCCTAAGACAATGTACTTTCCTTCTATTTAAAGTTTCCGTATCTAAAGGGCAGAACGGAATCCGATAACGTCACTATTTGTACGTCCGTATGTCACGGGTATATAGTTCCTAAAGGGTGTTACAAATCTGATATATTGTTTTTATTTATTTTTATTTTTATGTTATTGTGATGGACCAAGCTCGAGGCCCACCTGATGTTAAGTGGACTAACCTCTTCCTATAACAGAACAGATGCATTTCATCACAAGTCATGAATTGCACTGCACCCGTCACTTTGAGACGCAGTTGGTAAGTCTCGTGTGCTTGTAATTTCACTGGCTCTCAGGGACTGCTGCCGAAACACACCGTTAGGTGCTTGGCGGCAGATTTTCTACTTGAGGGTGGTAGCTAGCCAGGCGGGCAATCGCAAAATGCCCTTGTCCCATGCGGTGAAGCTCAAGCCGGCGGTGGGGATCGAAACAGGGACCTGCGGCGCGGCAGTCCATAGCTATTACCGCTCGGCCATCATTGCTTCAAGATTGTATTGATTGTTGACTAAAAACAGTACTTACATAAAATAAATTTTATTGTATTCTCTTTGACACATTAAAATGTAAAATATTAAAAAAATATGTCTCAGTTATTGCGACGCTTACTTCCAAATGAGCGAGGAGAAATATGCTTTAACTAACATACTTTATTTGTAAATAAAAATAAAACCTCTTACCCTTATATTGTGGACAGGTAATATAGTCTAGTAGGTGTATGTTTCAAACCGCTCGAGCGGTTGATGGAGCGGAGCGGAGCGCTACGAGCGCACTCAAGTCAAAGTCAAAATCATTTATTCAATTTAGGCGTCTACGACGCTCTTATGTAGGTCAATTACAAATTTTAGTATTGAAATATTCTACTTTGTACTGCCACGTTCAGCAAATAAATTGTATAGAGCCACTGCGAGAAGAACGGGCAAGAAATTCGGGGCCATTCTTTTTAACATCTTTTAACAATGTGTAACATACTTACTATATAATAGAGTTATTACAATATTTGTTTAAATTCGTAGCAGTTCGCTCGTAGCGATGCTTACTAAGCTGTACCAAACCGATCAGCTAAGCAACGTCTGCTGCGGTCATGAGATTGGTGACCGATAGTGACATTTCTACAAAACGTGCCACGTGGTTCGAAGGGCACTTTAAGCCGTCAGTCAGTGGCACTTGTCACGGCATCGTAGTAGGAAATTTCACAAATGCCCTCTTGGTTAGCTACCACCACCCTCAGGCAGAAAACCTGTCACCAAGCACCTAACGGTGTATTCCAGCAGCTATACTTGAGAGCCAGTAATTCTAGCTTAGCCTGAACAACATCTTCGACCACATCATCACTTACCATAAGGAGAGATAGTGGTCAAAAGCTATACTTGAAGCTATACTTTTAAGATATACTTTGAAGCGTTCGTAGCGAAGTTTACTTAGCTGTTCTCAACCGATCAGCAAAGTTAAGCAACGTCGCGCGCGGTCATGAGTTGGATGGGTGACCGCTAGTGACATTACTACTGAGCGTTTCCGTGCTTCGGAGGGCACGTTAAGCCGTCGGTCCCGGATGTTGTCTAAGGATGGCAGACGTTATAGCATGGTGGTAGGGCATTTTGCGAATGCCCGCCTGGCTAGCTACCACCCTCAAGTAGAAAATCTGTCGCCAAGCATTAGGTGTGTTCCAGCAGCTGTACTTGAGAGCCAGTAATTCTAGCTTAGCCTGAACAACATCTTCGATCACATCATCACTTACCATCAGGTGAGATAGTGGTCAAAAGCTATCAGCTACAAATAAATAAATATTAATAAAATATAGTAGTTACCCTATGTATATTTTAGTTAAATATGTCTTAAGAGAAATCTAAAAGCTGTGATACCTACATATAAGTATTAATGTAGGGATCTCATTTTTAATCTTCTAACAGTAAGAACAAAGTAATGGATGTACCTCATGAATCGTTAATCGCTCATCTTACCTTACGTAGGGCATTGACTTATCCACCATTGAAGTAAAGTCTCTACACACTGAGCGCAGGACGTGATACTCATAGAGTAACTTTGGATAATATGTGCGGTTTATTTTTACATTTACATATACATCACGCCTGTATTTCTTGAAGAGATAGGCAGAGGTATGTAAACGCCCACGTTTCGCCAATTGTGTTTTGTTCCCATGTAATAGAGGGCGAGCCTATTGTCATACACCGGGCACAGTTTCATGGATTTCCAAAATGTTTATTTCATTTTTTTGCTACCGGTTGGCACTATGCCATCATTATTGCTGTTTTGCATCGTTGTTGATTTTTTGGTTTTTAGCTGATGGGCTAGCCTTTGACAACTATCTCAACTGATGGTAATTGATAATGTGGTCGAACTTGTTTTTCAGGCTAAACTTAGGGCATTTTTCGATTGCCCGCCTGGCTAGCTACCACCCTCAAGTAGAAAATCTTTCACCAAGCAACGGTGACTTCTGGCAGCTGTCTTTGGGAGCTAGTAATTCTAAGTAAGCCTGAATAACAACTTTGACTACATTATCATCATTTACTATCAGGTGAAATCCTGGTCAAAGGCTAGCCTATCAGCAATAAACAAGCAATAAATCAAAATTTACCCTCATACTTAATTTAAAATCAGTTTATATTTTTTTAAATAATAATGCTTTCAATTGTTATCTTCCAATCATAGTGCACTAGAACTAAGAATCAATCAACAAGAAGTCCCAATCACCTTGAAAATTACCATTATGTATAATATATAGTTTATATACATTATAGCCGCCTAGCTAGCTACCACCCTCAAGTAGAAAATCTGTCGCCAAGCACCTAACGGTGTGTTCCGGCAGCTGTCCTTGAGAGCCAGTACATCTAGGTTAGCCTGAACAACATCTTCGACCACATCATCACTTACCATCAGGTGAGATAGTGGTCAAAGGCTAACCTATCAGGCACAAAAAAAAATTATATATACATGTATATATTTTTATTTTATGGTATTGTGGCGGATCAAGCACGAGGCCCACCTGATGTTAAGCGGACTAACCTCTGCCTATAACAGATGCATTACGTCACAAATCACGAATTGCACTGCGCCCGTCACCTTGTACGTAGACGTTAAGTTTTATTGTGCCTGTAATTACACTGGCTCTCAAGGACTACTGCCGGAACACACCGTTAGGTGCTTAATATTGCATTATAATTCTATTCTATCGTTTGAAAACTTTCCCATCACTATTTGTTGTACATAAAACCCTTTCAAACAGGGTTTGGTATTATAGGACTGCTCCTTGCAAAGCTATTATTATTTATAAATTGTTTTGCTTCATTTCAATTAAGTATTATGGTTCTAATAATAATAAATATTTTTAAAATATTTTAAGAAAATATTAAATTAATATTTTAAATAAAACTTGAAAATATAAAAAAATATGTATTGACAATTCCGTGTAATTTTCCTTTTAAGCTGACATGACATCACAAACCACGCAGCCAAACCGGAAGAATTTTCGACGAGTGTCGCTTCTACTTCAAGCATCAAGAGATCTTGACTCTTCGAGCGCACGACTGCGATTTTTGTAGCCGACGATTTCTAACGTCATGTTGGCTTAGCAGGAAAAATTAGGCACAATTGTCACTAGATATACTTTTGTATATTTTAAGTACTTATCTTTCTTAAATGTTTCTTTAAAATATTTTAAATGTAATTGTTATTATTAAATATAGATTTCCACATAGTAACGCCCGAATCTATACCTTATTATGATTATTTTTTTTGTTCGGTGTAAACATAAAGTACGGGCTTCGCCCCGCGGTACCCGCGGCGGCACCCGCGTGTTGATGGATGATGATGATAAAAAATATCCTATAACCAGTGCTACATCTATTTCCATACCAAATTTTATCAAAACTGGTCCAGCCATTTGAGCGTGAAAAATTGACCAACAGACTCACAAACGTTCGCCTTTATAATATTAGTTTGATAAGGATCAATTTATTAATACAAATATCCAGGGCCTCATCCATTTCCATACCAAAATTTATCAAAACTGGTCCAGCCATTTGAGCGTGAAAAAGTAACAAACAGACTCATAAACGTTCGTAATATTAGTTTGATAAGGATCAATTTGTTAATACAAAATATGCAAGCTATATTATTGTAAAGTTTAATTAAAATCTATTCAGTAGATTTTGCGTGAATTTGTAACAAACATCCATACTTACGAACTTTCACGTTTATAATATTAGTAGGATTATCTATTTTTCATTGAACTTTAAATTCGAGCCAGTAATGCATAGTGGTAGGGCATTTGCATGGTGGTAGAGCATTTTGCGAATGCCCGCCTGGCTAGCTACCACCCTCAAGTAGAAAATCTGTCTCCAAGCACCTAACGGTGTGTTCCGGCAGCTGTCCTTGACAGCCAGTACTTCTAGGTTAGCCTGAACAACATCTTCGACCACATCATCACTTACCAGCAAGTGAGATAGTGGTCAGAGGCTGACCTATCAGGAATAAAAAAAAGAATTAGTACCACGATTGCGCCTAAATTGTCACGCTCTGCCTGTGAACTATAACGCTATGAACTCATGATGCACGTTTTACGTTCTTACAAAAACTCCAAAACGTTCAAACTTTACGTAACCTTGGAACTCAAAACATCCGAGTATACTCGTATCTGAACTTCCAAAAAGTTCAGCGACTCGAAAAAGAATTTTTTAAAAGTCTACACGACAGTTAGCGCGAAGTGAGCAATGAATAAATTAGTGCTGACCCCAGGGCGCGCCTCGAGGGATCAGTTTCAGACGGTGGCTAGTGATGTGCCGTGTCCGGGTAACATCTAATTATATCGAAAATACAAATCTAAACACTTTACATTAGCCATTTGTTAAGTGCGCCAATTTATTTTGAAAATAATATTGAGAATTAAAAGGGTAAATCACAAATTTAATGACTTACAAATTAAAGCAATCCTAAAGACGTCGCAACATTTGTACTGTTAGATAAATGGAGTCACAGTTTTGAAAAACTGTTTGTCTTACAAAAAATAATATAAACAATAAGATAAAATAATAATTTTAACTGAAAACCGTCTTCAATCAGAAAATACATTCGAGTATGCTTGTATTACACTTCCGTAAAATTTCGGCGACTCGAAAAAGATTTAAAGTCTACACGACAGTTAGCGCGAAGTGAGCAATGAATAAATTAGTGCTGACCCCAGGGCGCGCCTCGAGGGATCAGTTTCAGGCGGTGGCTAGTGATGTGCCGTGTCCGGGTGACATAGCTAATTATATCGAAAATATACATCTATAAACTTTTCAATAGCCATTCGCTCAGTGTGCCAATTGATTTTGAAAATAATATTGAGTATTATGAGGGTCAATCACTAATTAAATGACTCACAAACTAAAGCCATCTTGTAGACACTATTGGTACTGTTTGATAAATAACGTCAGAATTTTGAAAAACTGTTTGTCTTACAAATAATAATATTAACAATAAGATTGAATAATAATTTTAACTAAAAATCGTCTTCAATCAGAAAATACATTCGAGTATACTTGTATTACACTTCCAAAAAAATTCGGTGACTCGAAAAAGATTTAAAGTCTACACGACAGTTAGCGCGAAGTGAGCAATGAATAAATTAGTGCTGACCCCAGGGCGCGCCTCGAGGGATCAGTTTCAGGCGTTGGCTAGTGATATGCCATGTCCGGGTAACATAGCTAATTATGTATTATCGAAAATCAAAAAACTTATCAATAGCCATTCGTTCAGTGTGCCAATTTATTTTGAAAATAATATTGAGTGTTAAGAGGGTCGATCACAAATTTCATGACTTACAAACTAAAGCATTCTATTAGTCGTCGCACTATTAGTACTGTAAGATAAATGAAGTCAGAGTTTTTAAAAACTGCTTAAATACCGCACAGTTCTTTTCACTCACGAAAGCACGTTCCTCTACATTCAAATTATTGGTACGCATTTACTGGTAGGCCTCGTCTTTATACTGCGTCTTAGCGTGGGTGTAAACGTTAATGGTATATACACTAAAACAAATAAAAACTATATTTTCAGCTATAAATTACGGTAATGTCGAGTTTTTTATCGATAAAATCCCATCACTAGTCGCAACATCAAACGTCTCGCGCCCTTTCACGCGTCGCAACAGTAGATGTTCCAACTTACACCATTACACAGAGCGTTGAACCTTTACTCAAGATGTACAGAGCAAAGATTAAATTAAAGCAAATACTTCAAGGACCAACTTTATAATCAGAGACACACTATTTGCAAGCATTTGCAAGAATTTGAAAACAGAATTCTTCTTTGTTAGACTGAAGTATTCGATACCAACTTTAGTGTACCTACATTTTAGTTTAAATTGTTTATGTATTCAAATAAATGTAGTATATCATATATTGATATATATGTAGGTAAATATAAACTATTGATTAGAAACCCATAGCCACTAATTACAAATTTATTCGTAGCTACTAATATAGTTGCGGGAAATTATTTGGCATTATTTATTCTGCAAGCTATAAACTTAATGTAAAAAATAAATATAAACGGTTGATATCTGGGGATACGGCAATACCCTCGCCAAATCGAGAAAATTATTTTTCTTTTTGTATGTACACAAAAAAAAATATTGTAGTAAGCAGTGTAAGAATCAAAAAGTCAATATTAATATTTTTTCCACGCTTTCACGTCATGTTTCTGTCTTTTTCCAGAACGTGATCTAACTGTTGTACTTAATCACATGACTCGTTCTGAGGTTTCAGTGCAATTCGTGACTTGTGATGAAATGCACGTGTTGCAGGCAGAGGTTAGTCCGCTTAACATCAGGTGGGCCTCGAGTTTGTTCCTTCACAATAACATAAAAAAAAAAAAAAAATAAAGACTAAAAAAAACACACATTATCTACAAAAGCAACTAGGTAGACTAAAACGCCAGTTGATTAGTACATTCCAGGAAAATATAAGAAAAACTGACTTAATTAAAGTACATTTTTAATATTGTAAAGATATTTTTAATATTGTTAGGTTTGCAATAACGCCTGCTATGCGGATTACATTACAAAATCACAAATATACGATAGGAAAAATTTAAGTCATGTGCGGGATTGGAGCCCGCGTCCATCCACCCCTTGAGCCGGGGTATGCTCTAACCAATTGACCTAACATGACATGACGTCATAACTCGAATCTTTCCTATCGTTCTTTTAACCATCGTATTGGGATGGCACATGACTTAAATTTTTCCTATCGTATATTTGTGATTTTGTAATAAAATTAAGATACTTGGTTAAACGGCCAGTTGTAAAACATAATGAAAAAGGAGATTCTGTCGCCAATATAGGCGTTTAAATAAGATTACAATTTATTAGTTTAAACAGCATTCTCAGAAGGTCACATTCGTCTAATCCCCGGCAAGCATTGCGTCCCAAACTAAGCCTAAGCAGTTAGCCTGTGTTTGGTAAGCTGGCTTAAGGGCTTTCTTCCTACCTTTATTATTTATTGTAGTGTTTTGCGTTTTTAGAGAAAACATAGTCTACTGAACCCATAGACGTAGAACAAAGGTAGCAAGACGTTAACATTCTAAAATTAAACTAAGTTATGTTTTTTATTTTTTTTATAAGCATTTAATATTTATATTTTATTTTTTTATAAGTTCACCGGAGCAATACTATCAGTATGATGGGCACTATGCCAACTGGTATAGGGGTGGGGCATTTGGACTATCTGTGAGTCTGAAATGACTTGTAGGTTGTCTCAGTAGTGTGCGTCTACTGCATGCTTCTCTTCCTATCTTCATTATTCATTAAAACACATCAATGGAAGTCTAGCTGTATGCTTATGTAAAATTTTCTCTATATTATTTATTGCCGTGACACGTGGGGGGTTGAAATGGGGTGTGGGGTCAAAATGTCACCTCTCCATTTCTTCTCGTGGTTGTCGTAAGAGGAGACTAAGGGGAAAATGCGCCAAATGAGCATGCCACTTCTCACGCGTATGTGAGTAGGGTGCTGTGTGCATTAGACGCACAACATGGTCGTATACCATCTTAGTGCCCTGCCAGGGTATCTTGTGTACCTGTCCTAGATGTTGTAAGCGTAAATATATTATTCGTAATATATTCTTGTGTTTTGTACAGTGTGTTAGAGAAAATATTTTGTATGACCCTGAAACTGTGCCCGGTGAAGGCTCGCCCCCTATTAAATGGAAATGGAAAACACACAGAAAAGGGAAAGCAATAGAAAGGTGATGGTGGCGTGGCACGCGTACCAAACATACTGCTCAACAGGAGTATTGAGGTCAACGAACTATAATGCTACTGACAGTCGTTCCGCAGATAGCTCTCTGCATGCAGCTCCATCAAATTAATTGAAAATGCTGCGGCGTGCTAATATTAACTTGCAGGTTGAATAGCGATGTCGCAAATTTAGAGGAAGGAAAAATATCCTATCATCGGACGAACGAACGGAGATAGTAAAACCAGACAAGTTACTAGTTTGACTTGACTAGTCTGATATCCAGTCAACATAATTTTCTGTTTATGCTACGATAAAACTATCAACCCGGTCAGAGCGAGTTGTATTCACATACCAAGGGTTCCGTTCAACATACAATACATATATATTACACAATATTTTTTACAATATACAGGGTTATTGGTAAAATACTAACAACCTCTTAGGGTTGACTTTCGCTAGTCCTAAAAAACATTTTTAGTTGAAAAATTGTGTATTTGACTGAATGAGCACGAGTACCACCTGATGTTAAACGTCTTTTGTGCCTGTAATTTAATATTTCAGATTTTTATTACCTAGCTCGATGTAAATATTCAAAACTCTACTCAAAAAGAGCGCGGCGCGGTCCAGTGTAGCTGCGGCGGGCGCTCTTGGCTCGGAGAGACTCAAAACTTCTAACAATAAGTTTTTCTAGTACTGTCTGACACTTTTATGTTCCGTGTATCGTGGTAAAATACAATGCCTACTTAGAGCCAAGAGCGCCAGCCGCGGCAACACTGGGCCGCGCCGTGCTCGGTAAATATAATAAAAATGCAAAGTAAATGTAAATTTAATTATACTAACTTAAATACCTGTATATCTGAGAGGGTGTGTGTGTGTGGAGGTGTGTGAGAGAGGGTGTGTGAGGGTGTATTTGAGTGTGTATGAGTTAAAATAAATATTTGAATTTAAGATTTATAATAACATCAATAATTATTTTTTTGAATATCGATTTTCCCCTGTTTCGTTGTCGACATCTTTAAGCTAATTATATATTGTATGTTTTAGTTTATACATAGTAAAGGTTCTCATTTTAATAAACTACTATGGTTTTAATGTTCAACTACAGCATGCCGAGACAGTCAAAACGTCTGCCGTAATAAATGCTATATAGTTTAATGTTGAATTCGACCCTACACTAAGGACGACCCGTCTTACTTAGACTGCGTTAATTTATATTGTGTGAATCTAATGTAAAGGGTCAAATGTATTATTAAAGATAAAATTTTGCATCTGAAGCCGCATACTCAAAATTAAAACAGTTTTTAACGTTTAAACTATGAATTAATTAAGAAAAAAATATATATAAATTTTCTTTTACAGATATTTCTTAAAACGGAAATCTAGCAAACCAGAAACATAGATCATGGGTATGCATGCAAAATTTCACAAAAACAAAAGTGTGTACATATAAAAAAATTGTATTATAAATTGTTACACCCTTTCCGAGTCATATGAGACTGTGAAATAAAACCTACTGTAAAAACTATGTTGCAATCAAGTTTTGGGTATTGAACATGTGCGTACCGAAATCCTAACTCTAACCGGGGGCCACCTCCCATCTCTTAATTTAGTCTTATTTTAACCTTACATTAACAATATTCATTTGTACTACCACATGTCACTATAATAAACTTACATTAGAACTCTGCTGCGGCTGCATGCATTGAATCAAGTAATTTGTGCGATAGAGATAGCGCTATACGAACATTATTATTTCGTGACGGCCGTGGTACGAATCTTAGTATCAATATTTTAAGTTTGAAATAATGATGTTGGTTTTCCATAATAGTTTTTAAAAGATGGGAGTTGGACCCCAGCCCTGGCTCACTCCACACTTTAGGTACAAAACTACAGGTACATCGGCGTACCCGTCCGGACGGACTTATTGTAGGGTGCGTGCCGCGTCAGAAGAGGTCAGAGCTATGCGTAGCTATGCGATAGAAAGAGAGACGTCTTGTAAGTGAATATAAATATTAAGTACTCCGTGCTTTCCGAACTGAAGTGCACTTTATTGCTTTGTAGATAAAGTCGCTTATTTATCTTTTTTATTATCTATTAGCCAAATGTAATTGAGCGGGGTGGAGGGTTCGAGCCTCGTCCGTCGGGGGTGGCGTAGTTTAATGGGCGTTGGCCTGCTAGCTTCCTTAGCGTGAGGACTTTGGAAGTGAAACAAGGATAATAACGGTACTGTTAATATATTTTCATCGAAAGCCTTAACCCATTGGCATCGGCGATAATGCGAACAATAGAATTTCATTCATAACTAGGACATAGTGGTCCTGACGATGCCAACTTATTAAACTACTTGACAATAGCTCGGGGGAGACATGCTATATAATTACAAATGGGGATTCTGCACCTTTGACGTGCGAGAGTTTTTACCTACGCTCGTGAAGACCAACCTACTCAGAATTTTTCCTAAGGTATCGGAAGGCACCGTGCGACTCGAATTGCCACGAGCTGCACAGGATGTCTTGGTTCCGTAGGATACCTTGCTGCTGGGAGAGCCCCGAGCCGCACTTGGTAATTCTACGTCCCTAACTAAAGGCCAGGGTCCCTGCCGTGCTACTCGGATTGCCACGAGCCGCACTGGGCAGAATCTGGGAGTGAGCCCCTAGCCTTAGGTTCCTTCCACAGTGCAGGTTCAAATCGAGACCTCAGTCCGCACGTCTGCACCGCTTGGGAGCCCGCGAGAAGTGGAATAGCTTTGCGGAGTTTGCCTTCTCGTCCTTTTTATTCTGTGCTCTACCAAACGCCACACAACTGCGATGCTTCTGCGTTCGTACTGCTGTTAATGTCAAATTCGGTAGTCTGCTAATTCTAGCTCCTAATCGCAGTTGTATAGCAATCGCGTCGCTATCGTATAGCTGTGCTATGGCTTGCAAATGTTGCCAATGAAATAATAATGTAAACTTCTATCATCAAGCATCAGTTAAAACAACAAAACAGTGGTTTTCTACCAAACAATACATTAAATAAATATATTTAAATCATTTAGCTATTTTTCTATCTATGCCACTGTAGCAACGCAATCGCAACAAAATAGCTTACAGCATACCAAATATGTCTAAAACTATTGATAGCAAGCCACCGATTTGCGATCGAACCTAAATAGCGGACAGATTACGGATACTGTCAAAAACTACAATTTTCATGCAATTAAGTTGCGTTAACGCCGTTCAATAGCTAAGAGAATTGGGGCTCTGGTAGTTTTGAATTTAGAATACAGGTAACGACAGCTCTGCACAAAAATGACACTGTTTCAAAAAAGGAACGTTATTCAATAGCCATTAAACGGCCCAATCACCATCCTAATAACATCTACAATAAACATAACGCAAACATTTCGCGACGTCACCCTTTTTTCCGCGTTACCCTTAAAATAACTGCCCATAATGTCGCGAACGTCGCAATATATGGGCAAAATAACCCCTTATTGTCATTTCGAGATTAAAACAACGATTATGTAGTGCTCTGAAGCATTGTTATGGGCGATTCGTGGCGTTATGTGTGGGAAAACGGAAGATATATCGCACTTTTCCGGATATAACCAGCGCGATAAAGGTGAGACAACGCGCGATACATGTTTGTGGTGCCTAGGTGAGGGTAGTTTGTGTTTTTGTGCGAAAAATTGCAATTTTTGTCGTAGCGTTAATTTACTACGTATTTTCAGTACGAGTACGTTCCAAAGCTTGATAGAAAAATGCAAGTGTAGGTTCTTACCTCAAATTAGGTGCTTGGCAACAGAATATGTAAATATGTGACCTATCACCCACGTAAAAGATCAACGGTTTTTTGCATCTAACTAGACATACTGAGTTCGATAAACGCCAAAATTTCTTTCGTTGGTAACGGATGATGTGGAAAGGATCTGGCTCATAAAAATAGCGGAAATACCAGTTTAGTGCTTAGCAACAGATTTTTTCTGTAGTTAGTAACGATCGGGCAGGCAATTTATCTGTCTTCACATTCATCACTTCATAATAAAACACAATCGGCCAAGTGCGAGTCGGACTCGCGCACTAAGGGTTCCGTACCATATATCATAACCACCAAGTGCGTGAGTTCGAATCGCTCTTGGCCAATTTTTTGTATTTGGGGTTATAGTGGCAACAGAAATAAATCATCTGTGAAAATTTATGAGATACCGCCTGGTGACAAACAGACATACAGATAGATGGACAGTGGAGTCTTATTAATAGGGTCCCGTTTTTACTATTTGGGTACGGAATCCTAAAAAGGGAAGATAATTCTTGTAGATACGAGTTAACCTGTTCCACTTTATCCAAGCTTATTAAATGTTAACCTCTCCACGCGGTTAACCGTAGATTATTATTAGATTGCCGATCTTGATGTACGGTTAACCCTACCCTCGATTTCAATTTAATACACTCGGAACAGATTTTAATAAAACGGCTTGGACGTACGCCAGACGAACCAGCTGTTCTGCTAATGCATAATAAAAAACATGGTTGTGGTGCTGCATGGGAAAATAACAGTAAGGGTACAGCATCTTTCGAAGCGCTCGTAGCGAAGTTTACTTAGCTGTTCTCAACCGATCAGCAAAGTTAAGCAACGTCGCGCGCGGTCATGAGTTGGATGGGTGACCGCTAGTAACATTACTACTGAGCGTTTCCGTGCTTCGGAGGGCACGTTAAGCCGTCGGTCCCGGTTGTTGTCTTAGGATGGCAGTCGTTATAGCATGGTGATATGGCATTTTGCAAATGCCCGCCTGGCTAGCTACCACCCTCAAGTAGAAAATCTGTCGCCAAAGCATCTAACGGTGTGTTCCGGAAGCTGTTTTCGAGAGCCAGTACTTCTATAGGTTAGCCTGAACAACATCTTCGACCACATCATCACTTACCATCAGGTGAGATTGTGGTCAAAGTCTAACTTATCAGGCATAAAAAAAAATCTAACGATAATGTTTTTTTATGTTATTATAACGGGAAAATCGCTAGGCCCACCTGATGTTAAGCGGACTAACTTCTGCCTATAACAGATGCATTTCATCACAAGTCACGAATTGCACTGCGCCCGTCACTTTGATACATAGTTGTTAAGTCTCATGTGCCTGTAATTTCACTGGCTCTCAAGGACAGCTGCCGGAACATACCGTTAGGTGCTTGGCGACAGATTTTCTACTTAAGAGTGGTTGCTAGCCAGGCGCACATTCCTGAAATTCCCTTCCACCATGCGGTGAAGCTCAAGCCCGCGGTTGGATTCGAACCATGGACCTGCGGCACGGCAGTCCATAGCCAATGCCACTGAGCCATCACTGCTTGGTTAAAATTGGATAGATCAGTATGTTTTGATAAGATGCAGTTACGAAGGAAATAAGGCCGTGTAAGTTTAGTAGTACAGAATTTTACACTTACAATATACTGCCTTTTTAAAGGTTTTCGTAGTCCTGTCCAAACAAAAGTAGTTACGCTATATTTTAAATATCAAGTTTTCAAACTCTGTGAATTTTAGCATGCATATCTCTGGGTATATGTGCTTCCTTAAAATTACGTATTTTCAAAAACTTACGGAATTATCGTTTTGAATAGGAATCCTTATTTTTACCCACTTCACAAAAGGGAGGAGGTGCTCAATTAGTTTTTTTATGATTGTTACCTCAGTATTTTTGACTAGGTGAACCGATTTTGATGATTCTTTTTTTATTTAAAAACTTGCCATGTGGTCCCATTTTAATTTCATCCAAATCGGTCAAGCTGTTTTTGAGTTACACTCCAATAACTGAAAAATGTTTTCCTATTTTGATGGTATAGTCATTGGCAGTGAATGAAAATCGATCCCATAAGTAGTAAGGGTCACTAAAATGGGTGAAAAAATATTTTTACCAAAATAGAACTGACTTCAACACTCAAATGTGTGAAATAATTTGTCGAAGTCGGAAGGAAATCGCTACGAGCACTCTAGTCTTCAGGTTAGTGACTCCATAGCTATATCAAAGTACCAAGTGTCCAAATTCGTTGAAATTTTGCTGGCAAAAAGCAAAATTAACATATTATCATGGATGTGCCTGACATCTATGCTTCTGGTGTTTTGTTTTTTTTTTTATTTTAGCTAGAGATGTGAAAATATAAAATTCCCATACAAAACGATTATCCAAATTAGATAACTTTATGACAAACTGACAATCGAGAAACATAGATTTGAGTCTTCAGAACAGGCATGATAAATTTCGGCGAGTTTGAACACTTAGAACTGAACTAAAACTACGTTTGTATGAAGCCGGGACATTCTTTGCCAATTGAGCTATCGTGGTGAGAGAAGTAGAATCAGAGAAATTATCCTTTCGCTCCTATTGTTTTAACCATCGAAAAGAGATGGAGTGAATTCCATTTAGTCGAACTGAAATGAAATACAAACAAGAGTAATTCTTCAATTAGCTTTAAACTTGTTTACGATAACGCAACCTGATAATTCTAACCATAGAGAAATGACTAATAAGAGTGACGAAAACCATACATGACAGCGTGTGCCGATAAGTAAATACCAGCTTCGGCGAAAGATGTCGCTAAAGAATCAAATCACTTTTGTATAAAAAAAAATGACATCTTTTGGGCCTGTTTACCATCGATGAAATTCAAACTTATCGGCTTTAAGTGTCGAAGCCAAAATTTCCAGGCTACGAGTCAGCTCCATGTGGATATAATACAAGATTTTGAACTTTTACGGGCGTACGTTGCGATTGCTAACTTATTATCTAATCCTTATTATCTAATCCTTGTTTTCTAAATCCTAAACGGCTCACGAGTAGACTGCTCTACTCGTGACCACGGTCAATGCAACTTGATCGAAACGTCGAGGTTAGTCAAAATATAATTATTTTGATGTTTATTCGTGCGTGAATAGACTTGATGATTTAGAAACATGAGCTTAGTTCACGAAAGTTTAAAGATAAGTTATTAATTCTTTCTCTATGTTCTAACATTGTAATTCCTAGCTTAGTAAAAAAGCTTAAAAAATTCCAACAAATCCCCTTACTGTTTCAACAAACTTGGAAACAAGCACTCCACATGCCAATAAAGTTGAGGGTCCACGCACCTTTTTGTTTGAGGTAGAAACACGGATCCTATGCCGTTACGGGTTACGGATAATGTCTCTTTGATACTTTGGCATGAAACGTAATGGCGGCGGTATGCCGTTACCGTGCCATGAGGACTCCACCACCGCACCGCCTTACTTAGTAACCATTATTACCAGCTCAAATTCAAATTATTTTATTGCGTTATTTATTTATTTATTTAATACTTTATTGCACAAAAAAAATGTACAAAAGGAACACTTAATGCTAAGGCATTGTCTACCAGTCATCCAGCGAGGGTGTTTGAGAAGGTGTATGTATGTGCATCAAGGGGTGAATAAATAGGTTAAGTATGCAAAAAGGAAACTACAAGATTATCACAGGTTATATACAAAAATGGTCTTATGAATTGGGTGAGCGCTGTGGTATTAAGGTTTGAAAATATAATATTTTTTATTATATCAATATTAAATAACATTATACAATATTAACTGAAATTGTTATATGGAAATTACAATAATTAATGATATTGATATTATATCAGTGAAATAAAAATAGAAAATAATAATAATATGTTAAAATGTATCATTTAAAAAGTAATTTATTGTGTAGAAGCATTTCGCAGGACATTTTTCAATGTCCTTTTAAATAAATTATAATTCATGTGTCGAATATATTTTGGTACTTTATAAATATTAGGTGCCATCCCTAATATCCCATTGCGCAGCATCTTGCTTTTGCATGTGTAGATAATTTTAAATTATCTCGTCTGTTACGCGTGACGGCATATCTGATTCTTTTAAGAATCAGATGAATTTTTTAAAGTATGGTTGACAGCTATCTTTGTCTTTATAATTGTCTTTAGGCCGAACATGGATCGTACGCAGCGCTTCTGTGCCTTAAATACTAATTCATTATCAGTTGAGTTGCCCCAAAAGATAATATCATATAGGTACCTCAGCACAGAACCCGCTAAACCGAGATAAGCTGTAAGCAAAACTCACCAAGCCACCTGCCAAGCGAGGAGATTTTGGTGAACCCCATTTTGAAGCGAAGTTTGCTTAGCTTAACTGATCAGCAAGGTTAGGTTAGGCAACGTCCGTCGCGGTCATGAGTTGGATGGGTGACCGCTATTGACATTATTACTCAGTGCTTCCGTGCATCGGACGGCACGTTAAGCCGTTGGTCCCGGTTATCGTCTTAGGATTGCAGTCGTTATAGCATGGTGGTAGGGCATTTTGCGAATGTCCGCCTGGCTAGCTACCACCCGCAAGTAGAAAATCTGTCGCCAAGCACCTAACGGTGTGTTCCGGTAGCAGTCCTTGAAAGCCAGTGAAATTACAGGCACATGAAACTTAATAACTATATATGTCTTAAGGTGACGGGCGCAGTGCGATTCGTGACTTGTGACAAAATGGATCTGTTATAGGTAGATGATAGTCCGCTTAACATGAGGTGGACCTCGAGCTAGTTCCGTCACAATAACATAAAATAAAGTTATTAGTTTTGAACATTCAATTAATTTAGTTTTCCACTCGCGCACCAAGAGTTCCGTCCAAACCTGTAGGTATTTATGTAAAAAATTTAAATTATTTATACTATATGAAATCCATAACATTTTAAAATTTCAGTAATACCCCGCTTTACGCGACCCCGTTATGCGCGGTTTCACTAAAACGCGAATTTCAAATTTCGCGTTCAAATGCCTTGCATTACGCGAAATAATTTATATAATCATAAAGTAGTCATTAACTTCTCTTTGGTTGCGGGAAATTAAAGTGATTGATTAGTATTTTTTTGTATTAAATTTTGAATATGTTTTATCATAAACCTCGATATACGCGAATTTCGGTTAACGCGATTTTTTCCGGAACATATCCCTCGCGTAAAGCGGGGTATTACTGTATTAAAAATATTTTTACAATTCGATGTTACTAAAATGTATGCTTTTCGAAATTTACCCTTTATCTGAGCTTAAAGACGTTGCTTCGTACAAAATTTCAAGATTCTGAGTTCCCTGTAGGTTTAGATTTCATTGCGAATGTCGAAAATTTGCGGCATAAACGGCTGTATCTTTTGATGTCGTTGGCTTAGATGTTTGATTATTTCACAGCTCCAAGGGACAGTAGACTTGAATATTTGATATTAATTTCCAGCTTGATACCTCAACGCGTTCCTGAGAAAAAGGGTCTTGACAGTCAGGCGGACAGCAAAGTGATCCTAAAAGGGTTCTGTTTTCGACACGACTACCCAAAACAAGGAAAGTTGTGTTTTCGGGGTTCATGTATGTATGTTTGTTTATGAGTTTCTTTTCACTTTAACTTCTAAACGGCTTAACCGATTTTAATTTATGATATATCATTAGATTTGTCTTAATAGCGCAGGTGACACTAGGTACATTCAAAAGTAAAAAAAAACGATGTGGCGGATTTTAAACGCTTTTTTGTGAGCATAAACATATTATTTCCTTCCTATCCCATCGATTGTTGTATCAAAATGAAGGGCTTTTAGAAACGATTCTACAAATATATGTTACATTTAGTTTTAATTTCAACGGAATGCTAAAACTTAACGAAAATAAGATGCAGTCGAGTTTTTTTACTTTTTAAAATAATTACTTCATTTTTTCTTTAAATGTATATGTGACGGGTCAAGCACGAGGCCCACTTGATGTTAAGTGGCCTACCTCTGCCTATAACAGATGCATTTCGTCAAGTCACGAATTGCACTGCGCCAGTCTCCTTGAGACATAGGTGTTAAGTCTCATGTGCCTGTAATCCCCGTAATCCCGTGGCGGGATTCAAAACATGGACCTGCGACACGGCAGTCCATAGCCAATGCTACTGAGCCATCACTACTTCAAAATACATGTTCCTATAGAGGTGCGGAACCCAAAAAAGACTAATATAAATATTAATTTGTCGTTCTATTTAAATTACAACTGCAAGTGTTATATATTTATGGCATCATGTTTGAAGTCCTTCATTTTGATACGCCACTTCATGGGATTGGAAGATAAATATTTTTTTCACACAATGTCGTCTAAGATCTGTCACTTTCGTTGTCAAGACGAACATACAGATATCTCACACATTATAATCGGTTAAGCCGTTTAGAAGTTATGGTGGCAAAAATAAACTCACAAACACATACCATGCACGAACCCTGAAAACATAATACTCCTTTTTTGGGCAGTTGTGTAAAAAGTAGGAAATTAGTACCTCTTTGGCTGTCTTACCCAGCTTCAAACAAAGAAATTCCCTTCTGGTTTCGTAACCAGCTACAAACAGCGTATAAAAAAATAGCTTTTAGACATAATAATCAAGAATCTTTGAGAAGGGTCCAAATTCAGGACAACAGAGTGACGTGTTTCAAGTTACTAAAGCATAAATATAGCCTAAGTTTAGTTTTGGTTCATGACATTTTGCTTACGGCACCAACGTTACATAAATGTTGACCTGCCAATCAAAATCGTTTCTTATCATAAAAAAAACGTAATTTAACAGAACAAATTTATTTACACTTTAGGATTTGAAAAACAGCTGTTTTTTATCAACAGACTACAAAGGAGGTTTTTAATTCGACAGTATATATTTTGTGTTGATATTGATAAATCAAATTGATGAAGATGCTCATCAAAAGCTAAGGAGATGACGCTCAACTAGTTTACTTATTGAAATTTCTTTTGACTTTTATTTCTTGGGGCAGAGACAATTTCATCCTGTGTGTTCTTATTTCGGATGGCAAAGATAATTTCCAGCGGGACTTTAACCCGCAACCTCAAAATATCCTCCTGGATGCATTACCAATTATGCGATAGAATTACTTAGTCTTTTATTTTTTATTTTTTGTGACGACATAAGCTCGAGACCAACCTGATGCTAAGCGGACTAACCTCTGCCTATAACAGATGCATTTTATCACAAGTCACGTTGCGAATGCCCGTCTGACTAGCTACCATCCTCAAGTAGAAAATCTGCCACCAAGCACCTAACAGTGTGTTCCGGCAGCAGTCCTTAAGAGCCAGTGAAATTACAGGCACATGAGACTTGACATATATGTCTCAAGGTGACGGGCGCAGCGCAATTCGTGACTTGTGATGTAATCCACCTGTTATAGGCAGAGGTTGCTCAGCTCAACATCAGGTGGGCCGCAAGTTTGATCCGTCAAAACAACAAAAAAAAAACATTCGCACCAAATAACAACTTAGCAGCTGTGCTTAACAAATAACTATTTTGCTACCGTATAACATGAGGTTGTCACCGACTAGAACTAATTAAGTTCAGTACAATAGAATATTTTAGTAGTTTTGTCCAAAACATTTGGCACAATGTACTACTCGGAGCAGTGATGGCTCAGTGGCATTGGCTATGAACTGCCACGTGGCAGGTCCATGGGCCGAATCCCGCCGTGGGCTTGAGCTTCACCGCATGGTGGAAGGGCATTTTGCGAATGCCCGCCTCGCTAGCGACCACCCTGGCAGCTGCCTTTGGGAGCCTATAGCCCTTAACTATCAGAAAAACTACTATTACTTACTACTACTAACTACTATTACCATTGCTCAATTGGTTCAATACTTCAAAAGAGGTTAAAAACAATCAGTTAAATAATTACCCAGTAACTCGTAGTTAAACTACACCTCAGCACCCGAACTAAAAAGACAATAATCCTACGAATAAACTGTTCCGTCATGTGTAACCCCGCCTTTACAAAACAAGGGAAGCGCATTCAAAAGCCACTCCGTTATTGCTTTCTTTACGATGCCTACATAATAAAGTGTATGTCACTTTTAATATTACGCAGTAAGTCAAAAAGAGGACGGTAGTAAAATTATTGTGGATATGACTATACTATGTTTGTAATAAAAAATATCACTTGTCAGTACTGTACTGTACTGTATCAGCCAGGTCATCCACTGCTGAACACAGCCTTCCCCCATGATGGAGGCTTTGCCATAATCACGACGCATGGCAGGCGTCTTGGGGAACGCAGTGTGAGATATCAGTTCCTCAGAAGCGCTGCTGCCCACCTTCTAGTCCGTACCTTTTGCATGGTGGTAGGGCATTTTACGAATGCCCGCCTGGCTAGCTACCACCCTAAAGTAGAAAATCTGTCGCCAAGCAGCTATCGGTGTGTTCCGGGAGCTGTCCTTGAGATTAATTAGATTAGAGAGTGATAATTTGAACAATATCTTCGACCACATTATGACTTTCCATCAGATGAGATAGTGAATAGATTCAGGCGTTACTTTGCGGAAATCCATATTTTATAATAACAAATATTTTTAAAATATTTTAAGTAAACATCAAATTAAATATTTTAATAAAACACTTAAAAAACATAAAAATATATCTAGGGACAATTCCGCTTAATTTTCCTGCTAAGCCGATGTGACATCACAAAAGATGAGATAGTGGTCAAAGGCTAATCTATCAGGCATAAAAAAGTCGCCTCTTACGACTTCCACGGGTAGAGATGGGTTGGTGACATTCAAGCCCGGCACGGGAATCACTTGTCCGTAACTAATAGTATTTTATTGAAGAACGGAACTGACTTCAAACACTGCAAAGTATGAAATAACTGGTTTAGGTTAGTATCGTGCTGATTCAAAGCACTAACCTCACATTTTCATGGTCCAACTTCTACAATTTATTTCATACCTTTAAGTGGTTAAAGTTTGTTCGGTGTACTAAAGAAAAAAACACCTTTTTAGTAATGCACGCTGCTTACACGATCGCTGAATCGCCAAAATTAAAAATACTGTTCCATGACCACCATCGACAACTTATCATTAAATCATCTAGGAACGCATATATTGTTTCAGTTAATTGACTGTAGCTTAAAAACTACGCAACGGATTTTGATGAAATTTTAATGGTACTAACTTGAAGATACTTTCTACCCAACAATGATCAAAATCAGTTCATAATTGGCGAAGTAATCGCGTAATAAACATACCAAAAAACACAGTCGAGAACAGGGAAGGTCCTATTTGGAAGTCAGTGAAGAAATGAAATTTCGCGTAAAAAAACAACTTAATCGTTTCCGGATATTAGTTTGAGTACTACATCTCGCCTGGCTCAATCCGTACTTTAGGTACGTCGCTACAGGTACATCGGCGTACCCGTCCGGACGGGATTATAGTACGGGCGTGCCGCGTCAGAAGAGATCAGAGCTATGCGTGGCTTTGCGTTAGAAAGAGAAACGGCTTGTAGGTGAATATAAATATTAGGTACTCCGTGCTTGTGAGCTGAAGTGCACTTTATTGCTTCGTGGTTAGAGACGCTTATTTATTGGAATAGCTTTGCGGAGTGATCCTTCTGGTCCTTTTTATTCTGTGACTAAACGTCAATATTTCCCCCGCTTGCCTATTTTCAATTACGTGACGATATTAAGCTCTTCCAAGTGTTTGGTATTCAAACACTAGGAAGGTTGTAGGTATATGCTGTTTATTTGTAAGACTTAGGGCCTGTTTCAGAATGTTCGAGTAAGTTCCGGTTATACTACCCAGAACGTAAAATAACTGAATGGTAAAAATGACAGTTAACATGCAGCGCGTTTCAAGCTTTAACCGATGGATAGGGTAAATCGATGACTGTGAAACGCAAAGATAGTGTTTTATTTATTAAATATGTTCTAGGTAGTATAACCGGAACTTACTAGGACATTCTGAAACAGGCCCTTAAAATACAAGCATTTTAATAAATAAACTATAAAAAGACAACTGACAATCACTCACTGATAAATAATATAATGAATAGATTCTGGTTGTCTAACCTGAAGATAAGTAATGATGGGATCACAGATGTTAAAATTACTGACTCTCAAGGACAGCAACCGGAACACACAGTTAGGTGCTTGGCGATAGATTCAACTTGAGGGTGGTAGCTAGCCAGACGAGCTTTCGCAAAATGGCTTACCACCATGATATAACGACTGCCATCGTAACATAACAACTGGGACCGACGGCTAACGTGCACGTGCGTAAGTAGTAAGTACGATTACCTAGTGGTAAATTCCACTGTAAGCGCTGTTAGCGTTTTGAAGCAGTGATGGCTCAGTGGCATTGGCTATGGACTGCCGTACAGCAGGTCCATGTTTCGAATCCCGTCCAGAGCTTGAGCTTCACCGCATGGTGGAAGGGCATTTTGCGAATGCCCGCCTGGCTAGCGACCACCCTCAAGTAGAAAATCTGTCGCCAAGCACCTAACGGTGTGTTCCGGCATCAGTCCTTGAGAGCCAGTGAAATAACAGGCAAAATGAGACTTAACGTGTATGTCTCAAGGTGATGGACGCAGTGCAGGTCGTCACTTGTGATGAAATGCATCTGTTATAGGCAGAGGATACCGCTTAACATCAGGTGGGCCTCGCGCTTGTTCCACCACAATAACATAAATAAAAAGCGCGCATCCGCTAAACGCCCTACAACCATGCAAAAAACTGTTAACTTTATATAAGATACTAGCGGACCACCCGGCTTTGTACGGGTATTTAACAAGAAATATAAATTGAAACACATAAAATGTATAGTAATTAAACAACTTTAAACGGTTTAAATCGCGTATATTTATCATTATTTTTGTCCCGACGTTTCAAACACTTTGCAGTGATCGTGGTCACGGGGTGACTGACCACGATCACTGCAAAGTGTTTGAAACGTCGGGACAAAAATAATGATAAATATACGCGATTTAAACCGTTTAAAGTTGTTTAATTACTATGTGTAATAATCGCGAAAACCTAAGACAGCATCAAATGTAGTTACTGTGACAAACTTTTTGGAAGATATTGATGTCGTCTATAAAATTGTAGTATATCACTATACTCTATTATCAATTTCCGCAGCGTACGCGACATAACGATTTTTTTTATTTTTTTTACTCTTTGTTTTTTGTTACATTATCGAAGTTTTTTTATACGAATTCCTCAATTTTTTAAAATATTGTATAACCTATTTTCATCAGGGATCGTGTAGAATTTTAATAGTAATTAAAATATTTAAATCGGTTCAGAAGATTTTAAGTTTATTCGATACATACATAAATACAAATCTTTCCTCTTTATAATATAAGTATAGATAATCCCCCCAAAAATACCGCCTTCTGAAAACTTGACATCTATAACTGCAATTCCTAAAACCCCTGCCACGGAGGGGATTATGGCAAACCCCCTTAATGGGGAGGCATGTCTTCAACGGAGGACGACTGAGGTGTAATAGTGTGCCACCAACTACTATTTTTTTTTTTTATACTTGATAGGTTAGTCTTTGACCACTATCTCACCTGATGGTAAGTGATGATGTGGTCAAAGATGTTGTTCAGGCTAACCTAGAAGTACTGGCTCTCAAGCACAGCTGCCGGAACACACCGTTAGGTGCTTGGCTACAGATTTTCTACTTGAGGGTGGTACCTAGCCAGGCGGACATTCGCAAAATGCCCTACCACCATGCTATAACGACAGCCATCCTAAGACAACAAACGGCACCGACGGCTTAACGTGCCCTCCGAAGCACGGAAGCGCTCAGTAGTAATGTCACTAGCGGTCACCCATCCAACTCATGACCGCGCGCGACGTTGCTTAACTTTGCTGACCGGTTGAGAACAGCAAATTTAACTTCGCTACGAGCGCTTCAAATCAATCAATCAAATCAACCGAGTATGCGTTACCGGCCTGTAATGTTATATTAGTCTACAAGAAAACAGTTTCATTACATTACATAGTAAATATCCAGTTTCAGTTATACGTTAGTATATTGACATTTCTACAACTTCACCTCTCTGCCTCTCCTTCGAGCTTATAAGGCTGTCTTAGTGATGATTTATATTAGACCGGGTCGTGTCCGGGCCGGGCCGTGGACGGGGCGTACGTTAGTAGGCGGGCCCGGACGGGACACGGATCAGGCACTGTTTAATATAAATTGCTTCATACAAAATGTATGTAACGTTTCAAATCCGTGCCCCGTCCGGGCCACGTACACGGCACGCCACGTGCACGGCCCGGTCTAATATAAATCTACCCTTAAGAGGGCCCTTCCCGATCCGTCTATCGTCGAAGCGCGCATGATTGAAAAGCTTGTTGTTTGATCTTTTTTTATCTTCAGCACTTGGCATTCAACTCTCCTTCTCACTCCGTCCCCCGCATACCTTTTTCCGCCACTTGGCTAACAAGAAAGAGAGAACTAGATAACATTGAACTAAAAATTATGTACGTAAACTTCATAAAACTTGATCCAGGAATTACGTGTTTTTCAATAAGGCTTATAAGTTTGTAAAATAAATGTTTGTTATTTAGAATCTCCACTATATTTGCAAGGTTTCTATCAAAATATGTTCTCTACTTTCACAATTTATAAATACATTCTGAACGCCCAAAGTTCAGGTAAAATTTGTATAAAATAGCAGATTTTTGGAGGCTTATATTGAAGTTGTTTCTCCAAATTTTACTTTTTTGTTTGCATAAAAACCTCGATACTGTGCACAAGATACCTATTAGCTCAAAAGTTTCAAAGAAAGATCTGTTATAACGCCATAATCACGTAAGAGCGTTTGTATGAAGAGTAAGACGGGTTGGCCGCTCTTAAGGCCCGTTTACTGCTTGATTAGTGCGAGTGTTTAGTACAGATGTTTAGTGATTGGTACTAAACACGTTGGGCAGCTACTGATTAGTGTTAGTGATTGTGTTTTGTAGTGAATTATATTTTTTACCTACTTCAAAAAAAGGAACGAAAAAAAGGGAATCAACTCGTCTATTTTTTTTGTTTTTTTTTTTTATGTTTGTTACCTTAGTATCGATATATTAATAGGGACGTGGCTAGTCATAAAAAAAAACAGAAAATGGAACTGAGTTCAACACTCAAACGTGTGATATAACTTGTCGAAGTCGGTACCATGCGCACAATATTGTGATAATAGGTAATTATGAACCATCATGGTACCGACTTCAAGAAGTCATTTAACACATTTGAGTTTTGAAATCAGTTCCATATGGTAATCTTTTTTTAGTTGGCACGTCTCGGGCGTTCCGACTTCACCTTCATTCCTAGTGTTGCTGCATTTTTGTGGTTAAAACTGTCATTTTTATTCGAGAGTAACTTTCCCTCAAGCGTTTTTGAACAACAGAGCGTACTTTTGTATCTAGACATGTGAAATATAACTGTCACATACGTATCTGATTTTCCCGCCGAAACTCAAACGGCTTTTTTATTATTTTCAAGCATTTTTAAATACCCACCCCACCCAATTTTGACACATAATTTTAGCCCTGCATAAAAATAAAATAAATTAACTTAAACATTACAACATTTTGACAGGAAAATGATTCCAAGTCAATTTTCCAGTTCATAGATTATATAACGAAATTTCCGTTAAATTTCCGTTCAATTACCAAATAAATTCCAATTAATTAACATTGCTAACGAGTCATAAATAACATAGTACCGGAAATGAATGAATAAATCCGAGAGTCTCTTGGCACCATTTCTATGATTTATTCACAATTCTGGCAGCTTCTTTGTGTAAATTGGCCCATGGTTTATTTTAACGCGAAATAACTGCGGTGTGCCGCTTCTAGACCGTTAATCTATGATTTGTTAAGGCAGTTGAATTGAATTAATATTTATTTTATCTTTCCTCGAGTCTCGGGTGCAGGCCCGGGTTAATAAATAGGTTGTTTATTGCCAATTTCACAATTGATTAAACTATGTGAGGATAACTTTAATTTTTGTAACCAAAATATAAAAGAACTATGTGACCATACACGTTCAGTGATGTTGCAGTATTTTTAAATTTGCCTGCTGACTTTTATAATATTTGACATAAGACAGACAGCTGTAGCATAGAAAGAAATCTTCTCCTAGATTAAAAATTATACCGCCCAATTTGGCGGTATAGCTATATGAACTAAAAACAAAATGGCCACTTTGTTACAACTAATAATACAGTCCCACCAACTTATCTGTTCAGGTGGCAGAAAAATGAACTAAAACTTTCCCTCAAATTGTGACAGTTTATAGTTGATTTCCTTGACCAGTAGCGCCCTCGAAAACGGCACAGTTAAGTTGGTGGTACTATACATACTATTCCCATGTCAACGCTGCTGTCAGATGTCATAAAAGTTCAAACCAAGGAGTTTTCTTTGTATAAAACGAGAATCCAATATATTTACGATCAGCTACTAGGTTTGACGTTCTGTGATAGCAAAGACTTAGCACATTTTTATGGTTTAAAGAATAAATTTATTGGCGTATAAATTTAACCCTATATTGGTGAAATTGGGCCTTAAAATTATTAGTGCCAATATAGGTATTACTAGGTGGACTGACGACATCGTTAAAGTCGCGGGTAGCCAATGGTTACAAGCAGCTAATAGATGTTCTTTGTGGCGTTCTATGGGAGAGGCTGGGAAATTTAAGTAATATTTACTTAACGGTGTGTTCTGTCATCTCTCCTGAGAGCCAGTAATTCTAGGTAAGCCTGAATAACATCTTAGATCACATCATCACTTACCGTCAGGTGAGATAGTGTCCAGTCTATCAGATTTAAATGTAAATAAAGTATTTGTAGGAGGGATGGAATTTCCGGTTACAGTAAAGGTTTTATTTAGTTCTTAAACACATTTTGTATTAACAGTTAAACGAAATGTTACATATAGTCTATGAATAATTTATATTTATTCGTAGCATATAGTTGTAAACTTAAACCTAAGAAATATGTCAAACAAATATTATTATTATTACTTTTACATCTACCACAGTAATATTACTGAGGCGAAAGTCTTCGTGTAAGTGTGTTTGTTTGTTTCTACATTATTGTTGTCCTCCATTTTATCCCCACCAGTGGGGAACAAAAGTATTGTTTCTCCTATTCAGCCCCAACGGTAATTAGAATAATTCCTGTTGTCCCCCATGATTGGGATGAAACTTAAAATATATATAGTGGATTAACACATACGATACTTTTCATTATCATCATCAATTTTCATCATTTTCTCATAATAAATAATAACGATGAGTGCACTGATGCGTTGCAATTTGAAGATAGGCGGGTTTTTCTCTGGCTGCCTTCAGAACGCTTGTATGCAGTATTATTCTATACCTATCATTTATTTTGTAAGGAAAGCTAGGGCATAACGCGCTGACTGAGCAATACATGGGTACTATAGTAAACATGTGATAATTTTTTTTTTTTTTTTTTTTTTTTTTAAATAAATGTGCAACTAAATACAAATATCAACAAATCCTATTAGCTAATATGGCATTCATTAAGAATATCAAAGAAGTTCTTATGGATTTGATATATATGATATTACAATTCTTTATATATAAATATATCATATACATATATAATTATGCATAAGTACATACAGTATATTCATAAATGATGGAGATAAATATATATGTGTGTGTATGTGTGTGTGTGTGTGTGTGTGTGTGTGTGTGTGTGTGTGTGTGTGTGTGTGTGTGTGTGTGTGTGATGTAGGTTTGCAAAGGGGCAGGGAATGAAGTTTTATGGCAAAGTATCATATTATTCGATTACTTTGAGAAGATTCTCAGTTTCATCATACTTTAATTTTGTAAATAGCGCCGCTTTTGCTTCTCTGTTGTTCAATGTAACAAAATCTTTTATTATTTTGTTGACATTGTTGTACAAGAATGGCCCCAAGAAACATGCGTGATGTTTGGCTAATTTTGTGTTGAATTTTGTACTCCGAAAAATTTTATCCTTACGCCTTTTTTTTTCAACATTTTCCATCAAACTCGTTTGACTGTGACGACCCATCACAATATTTTTTATAAATAATTGCCGAACCGTCAATACTCCACAATCCTCGTATAGATCACACGTAGGAAATATACGTGTTCTAAAAGTTGCAGTTTTTAGTAGCGCTCTATGAGCGCGTTCTAGCAATAACATGTATGTTATACCTGCACCGCCCCAAGAGGTGTTGCAGTAGGTAAGGATCGACCTGCACAGTGCGTTATACACATTTATGATTAATGTTCGGTCGGCGACATTACTGCACAGTAGGTGCAAAATATTGTTTTAATAGGTATTTAGTTACAATGCTACAAGCTACTAAATCAACAGCGAACCAACTAAGAAAAAAATCATTTGTGTCGCTAGGCAATAAAGCTGCAAAATATTTAAAACAAAATTTTTTCACCAGCCGAATTCAGCAAAAACGAAAAAGTCAACAAAAATGTCCAATTTTTTTCCAGTATTCGCAGTTTTATTCGCTGAACTTTTCATCCAATTTTCCAGTGCTTATCAGTATCCTAATATACTGGCGTCATCAAGTCCTGTGATAGCAAGAAACGGAGGCATAAATAACGCAGATTTGCTTGCCTCCTCGGGGATTCGGCAAAATAGCTGCGCGCAGCGCATGTTAGTCCACGTTCTAACTTACCTTATGCGCCTTATCTTAAATCTCTTGTAATACGGCTTAGGCATAGAAAAAGAAAACAGTAAGAGAAGTGCTTCCAATAAGAACCAATATGCTCATTTGTCAAAAATCTCTTGTGAATGCATTGTGTAGATTTATTTGATGAAAAATCATTCATTTTTACCGACTTAAAAAAAGAAGGAGATAGTCAATTAGATTTTTGTTTTCGCTCGATTGGTAACCACAATACACCGGAAGACGTAGAGAGCCCACTTGGTGGTTTGGCGACATCGTTAAAGTCGCGGGTAGCCAATGGTTACAAGCGGCTAACAGTCGTTATTTGTGGCGTTCTATGTGGGAGGCCTTTGTTCAACAGTGGACGTCTTCCGGCTGATCATGATGATTATGATGATGATGTGTTACCTCATAACTCGCCTACGATACCGATACGCTACAGTCTATATCGATTTTGATGTTTTTTATTATATTTTTGGTGGTTGCTCATGTATTCCCATTTAAATTTGAGTGAGATCTGCCGAGTAGTTTTTGAGTTATTCTTAATAATGCGTATTTTATGTTGAATTTGGTTATTTATTGTTTTATTTTACATAATCATATGCATCCATTGCAGTTGACTATTGTACTATGTATACAAAAATACAGACTCAGGATATAAATTTCACACAAAGTAATGGCACAAAACCCGAAGCAAGCTTGGCCACTATACCAAAGAAATAGTACATGACTAAATAGGGGCTACTACCAGGCTAGCATAGATCATCATCATCATCAGCCGGAAGACGTCCACTGCTGAACAAATGCCTCCCCCATAGAACGCCACAAAGAACGGCTACTAGCCACTTGTAACCACTGGCTAACCGCGATTTTCACGATGTCGTCAGTCCACCTACTGGGCGACCTACCAACTCTACGTCTTCCGGTGTAGTGTGGTAACCACTCGAGAACCTTTCTTCCTCATCGGTTACCAGTTCGTCGAGCAATGTGGCCTGCCCATTGCCACTTCAACTTGCGAATTCTGAGAGCTATGTCGGTGACTTTGGTTCTTTGGCGAATATCCACATTCCGGATTTTATCGCGCAATGAAACTCCGAGCATAGCTCTCTCCATAGCTCGTTTAGTGACCCTGAGCTTGTCCATAAGAGCCATAATTAAGGACCACGTTTCAGTGTCATATGTCATCACTGGCAACACACGCTGGTTGAAGACTTTGGTCTTCAGGCTCTGCGGGATGTTCGACGAGAAGATGTCGCGTAACTTTCCGAACGCTGCTCATCCGAGTTGGATTCTTCGGGCGACCTCTATTTCGAAGTTGGACCTACCTAACTGCATAGATATCAATGTCTTATTCCTGTGCGCATGTTCAATTTACAATAATTTTAGTAAAAGCAACATATCTGAGATCGTAGAAAAACAGATATCTTTTTCTACCAACTAGTTTTTCTGATTGCCTAGTATTAAAATAAATAAATAATAAAGCTTGAATTTATTCCTTCTATTGAATTTTAAACAGAGTCTCATATTTGTTAGTTTTGTTAGAAATTGTATTCTTACTATTTACGTTGTTTTGAGATTATTATACTAGCTGTACCTGCGACTTCGTTCGCGATTGCCGTACCTGCAGACTAATTATTCACATTTGTGCACTGTTTATCTCATATTAAGCAACGCTGTGGTCGGTGAAATAATTTTAGTAAAGCATAGCTCAGAAAGGAGCTTTTAGCATTGGATTTGAAAACTCCCGGGTTGTGTTTTCCAGAAGAAAGTAGGTAGATGACCCAGAGAGCATCTTCGCGGTTCGCACAATGAATGTTGCAGCAAAGTACTTTGTGCGTTTCTTTGGAATTTCGATTATAAAATGGCGTCTTTTCGCTTGTTTGGCGGTAGAACGAATATAATATTAGATTGTGCACTTCCATTGCGCAGTCTCCGAAATGGTTTTTACCATCTATCTTTGACCTGATTGTGGCGAATGTTCAAGATTTTAGAGTTTTATCTTAGCTAGCTTTCAAAACTCAATAAGAGTGCTGGGTTGCCCGTGGGGTGCTGAGCTGCTCGTGGGGTGACGAGCTGCCCGTGGGGTGCCGGGTATACAGTTTTTGTATTAGTATCAGCAACAGAGTGATTTAATTATTTTTTTTTAAAAAGGTTCTCCTTGTTTGTCGGTAGAATGAATATAATATATTAGATTGTGCACTTCCATTGCACAGTCTCCAAAATGTATCCGGCAAAAGATAGATAGTTAAAAAAACTTGTGTGATTGTGGTGTGATTGTGGCGAATGTTCCAGATTTTAGAGTTTTATCTTAGCTAGCTTGCAAAACTAAATAAGGGTATACCCGTGGGGTGCCGGGCTGCCTGTGGTGTACCAGACTGCCCGTTGGGTGCCGGGCTGCCCGTGGGGTGCCGGGCTGCCCGTGGGGTGCCGGAATGCCCGTGAGGTGCCGGGCTCATTCGTCACTATTCTAACAAAAACTAATTATTGAAATCGGACTACGCGTTAATGAATAACAACTAAGTGTACATTTTGATTTTCATCCCCTTTCCCGAAGTAGCCGTGCTGAATTTCGGGATAAAAAGTATTCAATAACCTTCTTCGTAGTATTAACTCTAATCGTGTTAAGTTTTATAGAATTCCATTTACCTAGTAGTTTTGGAGAAATGCGCGGCCGGGATAAAGACAGACAATTTTTTTTTTAAATTACTGTTTAGCATCAGTGTCAGCTACAGATTGCTCTCAAATATCTGCCATGTACAGAATTGGATCTGTTCAAGTTTTATTATAAGTATAGATTATGTAGGTAGATATGTAATTTCAGCAAATATTATTTGCATGTTTCCAATAAAACATGTTGTAAAACATACGACCACAACCACTGTAGTTACCCTACTGCAAAGCGGCTCCAACTATGACCTAGGGGCGGTTCTACATAAATCTAGTGACGATAACGCCTAGGGTTGCCATTATCGCATTTTATTTGCAAAGGTGCACTAGAGGTGTGGCGACAAACCGTTTGTATGGTTAATGGCAACCCTGGACTTCGGGTGTTTTTGCGATTTGAGCCTAAATACCTATAATAATAGTTTATATAGACAGACCTAGTTCGATCGTAATTTTACCTTTAAAACCTAGTGATGTATTGAAATTGTTTTCGACGCCATAAATGTATGTAAATAATTAATACAAATTATTGCAAGTTTAAATCAAATCAAATAATTTATATGGACAAATTCATGTATGTACATTTTGAGTTCTAGTTTTGAACCGCTCGTAGCGCAGTTTACTTAGCTGTTCTCACCCGATCAGCAAAGTTGAGCAACGTCGCCCGCGGTCATAAGTTGGATGGGTGACCGCTAGTGACATTACTACTGAGCGTTTCCGTGCTTCGGAGGGCACGTTAAGCCGTCTGTCCCGGTTGTCGTCTTAGGATGGCAGTCGTTATAGCATGGTGGTAGGGCATTTTGCGAATGCCCGCCTGGCTAGCTACCACCCTCAAGTAGAAAATCTGTCACCAAGCACCTAACGGTGTGTTCCGGCAGCTGTCCTTGAGAGCCAGTTCTTCTAGGTCAGCCTGAACAACATCTTCGCCCACACCATCACTTACCATCAGGTGAGATAGTGGTCAAAGGCTAACATACCAGGCATTAAAAAAAAAAAAAGTCTAGAATGCGTAGTTCCTCTATTCTGCCTGCAAGTATTATAAGCTTACGCTTAAACTACACTCATAATATATACAATTTAATCAAATAAATTACATAAATTAATTAAGCATTTGGACTGTCTGTGAGTCTGCAATGACTTATAGGGATCTAAATGTTTTTATTGTAGTAGCTACAGTGTTGTATATAGTTCCTAGTATTTCTAAACTAATATAATGAAGAGGAAAGATTTGATGGATTGTTTGTATGTTTGTTTGCATTGAATAGGCTTTGAAACTCTTGGACCGATTAGGATGAAATTTGGTATGGAAATAGTTTGAGACACGGGAAAGGACATGGGATAGTTTTTATCCAACTCCGCAAAAAGAGGTTAATGGTTTCGTGCGATAACCGATCTACTGGACCGATTAGGATGAAATTTGGTATGGAAATAGTTTGAACACGGGGAAGGACTAGGATAGTTGTTATCCAACTGCACAAAATGAGGTTGGTTTTGCGCAATAGCCGATATACCCGCGGGCGGAGCTACGGCTGGGAAGCTAGTTGTTAATAAAGGCATAAAAAAATACATTCATATCCCACAAAAGTTGCATATATTCTTTAATACTATAAAAACACTATTTATAAAAAGTAAATTAATAATAAATATTTTTAAACAGTATTATTTCTTGTGATTATTAAACAGTATTATACTGTTTTCTGTTTTGTAAATAACTAATTCTCCAATCCAACGCCTTACCCCTGATAGCGTACCTTACCTTAAATTAGCTGTTTAGCTTATTTATAAGTTTAACATGATTTATAAAGTCAAAGCTTTTTTAAGTCAAGAAATAATGATATTCCTGATCCTCCACCGTTTATAATCTCAGTCAGACGCAAGAGCTGTTTAATTTATTTAACGAAAGCCAAACTGCAAAATTTTTATTTTTTTACATTTATAATGATGTCTTAGGTTTTCGCGATTATTACACATATAAATTAAACAACTTCAAACACTTTGCAGTGATCTTGGTCACGGGGTCACCCTGTGACCACGATCACTGCAAAGTGTTTAAAACGTCGGGACAAAAATAATGACAAATATACGCGATTTAAACCGTTTAAAGTTTTTTACCTTTATATTTTGTTTATTTATAGTTGATAGGCAAGCTATCACAGTTGATGGTAGATGGTCGAAGATGATGTTCAGGCTAACCTAGAATTACTGGCTATCATGACAGCTGCCAGAAAACACTGTTATAGGTTCTTGGCGACAGTTTTTATCTTGAGGATGATATCTAGCAAGGCGGACCTTCGCAAAATGATCTACCTCCATGCATCTCTTAACATCGGTTAAGAACAGCTAATTAACAGTCGTTATAGACTGTTAATTAGCTGTTCTTAACCGATCAGCAAAGTTAAGCAACGTCGCCCGCGGTCATGAGTTGGATGGGTGACCGCTAGTGACATTACTACTGAGCGCTTCCGTGCTTCGGAGGGCTCGTTAAGCCGTCGGTCCCAGTTGTTATCTTAGGATGGCACTCGTTATAGCACGGTGGTAGGGCAATTTGCGAATTCCCGCGTGGCTAGCTACCACCCTCAAGTAGAAAATTTGACGCTAAGCACCTAACGGTTTGTTCCGGCAGCTGTCCTTGAGAGCCAGTAATTCTAGGTTAGTCTGAACCACATCTTCGACCACATCATCACTTACCATCAGGTGAGATAGTGGTCAAAGGCTAACCTATAAGGCATAAAAAAAAAGTCATGACCGCAGTGGATGTATTGCAAAGATGCTTTTCAGACGCGTAAAAACTGTTATGTTGGTATTTCTAACATTACTTCCTTAAGTATATCTTACTTGGCAATTTAGTAGGGGACACAAACTGTTTTGTCATTTAGTTATTGTAGACCATTCGAGCTTGGGTTGGGTAGGGTTGAAGTATTTTATTGTAAGAGGCATCGTGAATGCGCCATTTTGGATTTCCGACAGCTGTCATATAAAAGCCATGTAATTGCATGACGTTGTATCAAACAAGGCAGAACAACATTGCGATTAATCTTGAAATATTAGACAGGTAAACAAGTAAACATTTAATTACTGTTAACGAATATTTGAAAAATATTGTAAGAAAACATCAAATTTATATATAAATGAAGCAGTGATGGCTCAGTGGCTTTGGCTATGGACTGCCGCGCAGCAGGTCCATGGTGCGAATCCCGCCGCGGGCTTGAGCTTCTCCGCATGGTGGCGGGCATTCCTGGCTAGCGAACACCCTCAAGTAGAAATATGTCGCCAAGTACCTAACGGTGAGTTCCGGCAGCAGTCATTGAGAGCCAGTGAAATTACAGGCACATGAGAATTAATTACTATGTCTCAAGGTGACGGGCACAGTGCAATACGTGCCTTGTGACGAAATACATCTGTTATAGGCAGAGGTTAGTCCGTAAGTGTTAATTCCGCATAATTTTCCTGTAAAACCGACGTGTTGTCAAAAACGCCACGCAGCCAAACGAGAAGAATTTTCGACGCGTTTCGCTTCTACACGATGCATCTTCAGGAGGTCTTCACTCATCGAGCGCACGATAGAGAAAAAGGTCTTTTTCGATTAATATCAACTTAAAGTTTTCTTAAAATATTTTTGAAATGTTTGTTATTATTGCATATGGATTTCCATAAAGTAACGCCTGAATCTATTCATTATCTTTAGTTTTTGCTGGTAGCTACTATGTTTATTTTACGGTCTCTGAAGACAATATCACCTGATGGTAAGTGACGATAAGGTTGAAGATGGCGAATATATAAATATAAATTTAATGTAGAAGGTATTGGCTCTCAAGGGCATGTTACACACTGCTAGGTGACAGTTTTGTTTCGGGTAACCATTCGCAAAATCTCCTAATGACCAATTGTGACCAATCCTCGCTAATGACCAATTGTGAATAATTGTTTGTTGATCACCATCATCCGTTCAAATCCAACCAAAAAAGTGTTCGTAATTGTTATGTAAATGTTTTTTTTTGTGTTATTGTGACGGAACAAGCTCAAGGCCCACCTGATGTTAAGTGGACTAACCTCTGCCTATAACAGTTGCAATTTATCACCGTCACATTGAGACATAGTTGTTAAGTCTCATTGTGCCTGTAATTTCACTGGCTCTCAAGGACTACTGCCGGAACACACCTTACGGTGCTTGGCGACAGACTTTCTACTTGAGGGTGGTAGCTAGCCAGGCGGGCAATCGCAAAATGCCCTTCCACCATGCGGTGAAGCTCTAGCCGGCGGTGGGGATCGAACCAGGGTATTGCGGCACGGTAGTCCATAGCTATTACCGCTCGGCCATCATTGCTTATGTATAGAAGTAAGTTGAAGCAATAGAGCAGTTGCAGTTTAAAACAGAGCAGGCTTTGGACTGCCGTGAATTGGGTTCATGGTTCGAATCCCACCGCGGAATGAGTCTCACCGCATGGTGAGCATTTTGCGAATACCCACCTGGCTAGCTATCACCTTCCAGTAATAAGTCTCTTTCCAAGAACCTTACGATGAGGTCCGGCCTTGAGTTAGTAATTCTAGTTTGTCTATTAAAACCGTCCAACACATCATCACTTACCATCAGGTGAGATTGTGCTCAAAAGCTAGCTTATCGCACCTATATAAAAAAATGAAATGAAATGAAATTTTATTAGCTTGTGATCCTAGGTTACAGGTTGTTGAAATATTATAAAAAAAGTATCACTAGGTTCCGCTTCAAAGCATACAAGCATGAGAGTAAAGAATACCATATTATCATAATAATCTAGACACTTATTTTTTTTTTTTGTACATAAAACAGAAAGAAATATATAAACATATCAATTTTAGGCATATTGCATGAGTTGCTTACTTACTAAATATTTTTATCATTTAAAAATTCGTCTATTGTATAATACGCCTTGGTCATTAGGAAATCAGAGAGATTCTTTTTAAAAGTGTGCAGATCGTTCGTATCACGGATTGTGATTGGTATTTTGTTAAAAACAATTGGTGCCATACGAAATATACTTTTTCTTAATAATGCCGTTTTTATTCTTGTGCCTAATTGGCGTAGATTTTTTTCACGTCTGCTACCAGGATCATATTTTTCAAAAATATTTGTATTTGTCATTACAAAAACAGCAGTTTCAAATATATAGAGACATGGCAAGGTAAGCAGTTTTAACTCAATGAAATATTCTTTGCAAGAATCGGTTTGCTGTAGATTACACATGGCTCTTATGCATCGTTTTTGCGCTTTGAAAACTGCAAGCTTTTCAGTTGAATTTCCCCAAAATATTACACCATACCTTAATATGGAAACAACATAACCGTGATATGCAGTGAGTACGGTGGCTCGATTACAAACTTTACCAAGTTTATACAGCGCGTATGAATATTGACTAATTCGTTTTGTTATTATACTTATATGTGTTTTCCATGTCATTTTGTTATCTATATGTAAACCTAAGAATTTCGTTGATTCAACTTCGTCAATTATTTTACCGTTAAATTTCATGTCAATATTAAGCAGTTTGTCAGTTCTTTGTCTGAAATACATTATATTAGTTTTGTCCAAATTAATTATCAAATTGTTATTATCCAGCCAATTGATTACAGATGTCAGTGTTGTAATTATGTCATTAGTAAAATTGGTATCAAATTTTTTAGAGTCATTAAACAAAATAGTACTATCATCCGCAAAGAGGGTCATGGAATGTTGAGTTACTTGGGGGAGGTCATTAATATATACAAGAAAAAGCAGTGGTCCTAACACACTGCCTTGCGGCACGCCGTAACCAATTTCTCTAATCTCTGAAGAGTAGTTCTTTTCAGTTTTTGTTTTAACACAGATGCGGCTGACATAAGTTAACTGTTTTCTGTTACTTAAATATGACTCAATGAGTTGGTAGGCTGTACCTCTGACACCATATGAACTTAACTTAGAAAGAAGTATTTCATGGTGAACGTGGTCGAAAGCTTTAGTCATGCTGGCTAAAGGCTAGGCTGTAGGCCTGCAATTATTCATGTTCATCAATACTTTAAAAAGAAAGTCATAAATAGCAATGTTAATATTTTTACTTCTTCGAAACCCATATTGATTTTTGACAAAAATGTTGTGACCTTCAAAATATGAATTAAATTTTTGATATATTACTTTTTCAAATACCTTAGCAAAAATAGGAATAAGTGCTATCGGCCTATAATTTCCCATAAGCTCTTTGTGCCCTTTTTTATATAAAGGTTTAATTACGGACACCTTAAGCACACTGGGAAAAATGCCACTCTGCATACACAAGTTAATAATGTGACTAAGGACAGGTGAAATTACTTGAGACACATATTTTATAACTTTCGTCCTTACACCATCATAACCACAGCTGTTTGTATTATTCAAAGAATTAATTATTCTGCATAAATCCATGGGCACCGTAGGTGTCAAAAATATTGAATTTGATTTATCATACCGAATGGAATTTGAAGAATTATGTTTGTGATGTAATTTTATAATGTCAGCAAAGTAGTCATTGAATTTATTAGCTATTTGTTTTGGGTCTGTAATGATTTCATCGTCAATTTTGATTTGTGTTATATTTTGTCTAGGATTATTATTATTTATCTTATTTATGATTTTCCATGTGGCTTTTGATTTTGTTTTAGCAGTTTTTATAAAGTGGTCATTCATTGATTTTTGCGTTAAAAATATTACTTTTTTATATCTTTTTGAGTACTGTTTGAAAAGAGTTTTGTTCTGAACACTGGGGTTACGCCTATACCTCCAGAGCATTTCTCTCCTTTTCCTACAACATAATCGAACACCTTTAGTTATCCACTTTAAATTTTTCTTAGTAGTTATTTTAACCTTTATGTTTGGAAAACACAGATTATATAGCAGTAGAAATAAGTCACTAAACAGATTGAAAGCTTCCTCTGGATCATTAGTTTCATAAATCTCGTTAAAACTAAGCTGACCTAGATGTTCCCTAAATTTTTTCATGTTTTCAGTAGAATAATCTCGTCTTGTAATGTACCAAAATGTAATAATACACGTCTTTTTAACCGGTACTCGCAAAATTTGTGCTTTATGGTCTGAAAGTGCTAATTCGACTATTTCTCCTTTACAGCCACGTATATTATGTATAAAATTATCAAGACAAGTTCCACTTTCAGGCCGTGTAATCTGTTTAAATTGAAATTTCATATTATTTGCTGACAAAATTGTGTCAAAATGTTTTGTTGAGTTGTTGATTTTTAACATGTCAATATTAAAGTCACCGCATATTACTGTCTTCGAATTAGATTTGATACATACTTGATTCAAATTTTTTAAAAAAAAAGGCTCTTAAAGTTATGTAAACTGAGCCTCACCTGTACTAAAATTTGTTCTTTTCCGGTACTATATCAGCTGGATTGTCCAATGTTAAACAAAGCCTTCCGTAAACCCGTAAACCATAAACCCGTAAACCCCACCCTTGGCAGACGTCTTGTAGATCGCGGTTTAAGATTTCAGTTCCTCAGAAGGCGCTGCTGCCCACCTTCCGGTATATTACTTTTAGTCGCCTCTTACAACACCCACAGTTAGCAATGGGGCATTCTAGCCAGGCACCCCACGGGAACCTATTCTAAAAATAGGTGTGTTCCAGCAGCTACATTTGATCAGAAGCCTGACCTGACTAATCTTGTTTTCTATCTTTGACAACATCATCATTTACCAAAGTTGAGCCAGAAAGAAAAAAAAAAAAACAATCAGCTGTAAAAATATAGACTAACAACCTATTTTGCTCCAAGAGAGTCTATCAAACCGACATAGATACGAATATTTCACATTCATAATACATACCGTGGAGAATCCTTTGAATTTGTACCGTAGTTAAAAAAACAGAGTCCTAATTTTCACTCATAATAAAAATGAACTCCACGGCATTCCAGGAAATAACAAAATAACTGCAAAGAGAAAAGCAAGCTACCCTATTTACTGCTTTTTTTGACACAGTGGGCCGTAGCAAGCGTTTTTGTCGAGCTTTTTCTAATTAATTTTACCGGAAGCGTATGCATCGCTGTTTTCCGTGTTCCGTTTTAAGCTGGAAATGTTTTAAATGTATGCGAGAAGTGTCGCATTTAACGACTGATTTTTTGTCCACGCATGCAACGGTTATGAAAATTTTAATGAAATATTCGGTCAGAGGAGCTAAGCAGTTTTTCTTATAAGATTAATATTGTAAAATTAAATTTTTGTAACTTCTTTACGCTTACATTACTTAACTTATTTTGATTCAACTCAGGGTTATGCTCATTCCAGGGATATTTTTTTTTACCAGAAACTATTGGTTTTTCATAAAATTGGGAGTTGTTTCAAGATTTGTTTCTAAAACCACATGGAGTATAATGGGGCATAAGATACTTTTTGTCCGAAATCCCCAAACATCAATGCCCTTATGGCTACCCTGTTCATCACAGGGACATACTATTCTCAATTTTTCAAGAAGAGATGTATCTTACTATATCGTAACATCTTAGTATATCCATTAACTACGAGTAGATTCACGATGGGTAGAATGAGATATGTACTAAAAAGGATTTTTCTCGCAAGTTCCGTTAACTAGTTCCAAATTTTAAAGTATACAGATTATACTGGCTGATGATTTTTTGATATTTTTCATTATGGCGCGGCTACTACGGCGGAGCAACTCAAGCGGCGCAAGTATGTTAACCTCGGTATGGGTTACATATTTGAGCCGTTTTGTGTAGAGGCAATGCGATGCGTGATCAAAATGTTGGCACCTATAGCACAGCCTGGACACTCGACTCATTCTCTATACAAAAGCCGCGTTCTAAGTACCTATTACACAGACACTACACAAATGTTGTTTTCGTACACGCGTAAATGTGTGCGTGAAGTCTAAGGTTGTCACCGTATGAATAATTGTTGTACTTACCTACCTAGCAATCTTTTGATGCTGCTATTATGACTTAATAGATTTCGTAGGTTATTCGTACCTTACCTGCCTTCAGAAACATTTACAAGCACAACAATCCAACTCCATGTACGACGTAGGAATATGCAACACACAACCGAGTAGATAACTTCACATTTCACTCCATTACTTATACAATAATAGATACCTACACTATACAAAAAGTATCATTCCAAGTTTACATTTTATACAAGTAATGATATTAATAATTAAAATCACAATAATTTATGTTCTTCTCGTATAATAAACAAACATGAAGTGTGCCGCGTGTCAACCGTAGCGAAGGTCGGTATGAGTATTGCTTTTCTCTATGGTAGGTATAAGTTACCAAGACACTAAACTTGTTTCGCTGCAAACAAACTCGATATCCACGGATTTTTTTGCAAACGAAAATCTTCTAAATAAATAATTATTTGAATGAAATACAAAGATAAAGTATAATATGTTAGTATTTTTTTCAATACCTACTGTAAATTAACGGTTTTTATAAGTTACCTACTGTATAACTGAAGAACGACAAATAGGTAGGTACTTAGTGTAGGGTACCAAAAATGACTTACCTCGTAATGTTGTCTTAGGTTTTCGCGATTATTACACATAGTAACTTTAAACGGTAAAAATAATGATAAATATACGCGATTTAAACCGTTTTAAGTTGTTTAATTACTGTGACTTACCTCGTTTTATCCCTAGGGAATCTACAAAATCTCTTATCCTTTTCTCGTTTAGTTGTAAGCAACCGTAAACAGCACAAGATAATTTTTTCAACTTTTAAAATACTAGTACAATCGTCACGCTTCGTCGCACGTCATCGTGCGCGAGTTGCGCGTCCCGTACAAAAGACTACCATTAAGTGTTAATAATACTATTATTTTGTTTTGACTAGTTAATTTTCTTCTATGGTTTAATAATATGACAAAAAACCCACACAATAACACAAAAACCTAGACAGTGGTCCTTAATCAGCTAATTAAGACATAATAGACACACAAATGCATTATTTTTATAACATTATACTCATAACTAAACCTTTAAACGCAAATCGCAGAAATAAGAGTCAATTTCTAAAGAAAACACGTACATGTTTCTGTCATCATAAAGCTTAATATGAAATAAATTAGCTGCAGAGGGAATTTAGCATAACCCACCTAATTGTTGAAATGTGGGATATTACGTATTTCACTCAAGCACCAGAGCTGCAGTAAGAATCGAATAAGGGGGCCTTATAGTAATTAAACAACTTTATACGGTTTAAATCGCGTATATTTGTCATTATTTTTGTCCCTTATTTTTAATGATAAAGGGGGCCTTATTTTTAATGACTCTTTCACGTGACTCGTTTCTAGCGTTGACGGTTATTTATACTATAACGGCCCTGACAACATGCTATGAGAATGGGATAGCGCTTAAATTAACGGATGACCTGCACTTTCACCATTAACTTCAATAAAAATGTGTTAAAATAATAAATAGGTAGGTATGGCAAAATTATTTACTACACTCAAAAATGTAAATATAAACGGAAATGACTTCTTACACTTAAATGTATGATATATATTTATAAAGTGCGGTATGTTTTATGATCCAAAGACTGAGCTCATATTTTTATGGTCGACTTCCACATCATTTTCAGTGATGGAAAATGGTTAAGATATTTGTTATCTAATAATTATCTCATGATTTAAATCTATATTGTCCATATTGTATCTTTTTATTCAATATTGGCGTTGTTAGAAATAATATTTAACCTTATAAAAAAAAGATGTTATACAGCCCCTTTTAAAAAATCCCTGAGTACGTCCCACACACAACGTGAATGATTGATGAGACGATGAGAGCCAAATATATGGAAATACCATTGTGACTACCACTAGCTTTCGCATTTACAATTGTAATGATTCAAATAGGAGATTGGTTACCGAAGGGGTTGCGATGTTTAAGGGTTGTTGTGTTTAACTAAGTGACTAGCTTCCCAATATCCGTGCTGTCAGGTTAGAACCACAGACTAAATATTAGATAGAGTAAGTATTTGATGTAATAAACATCAACTAAACAATTTCTGAGGCGCTCGTAGCGAAGCTCCGCCGTTCTTAATCGATCAGCTAAGTTAAGCAACATCCGCGGCGGTCAGGAGTTGGATGGGTGACCGCTAGTGACATTACTACTGAGCGTGCACGTGCTTCGGAGGGCACGTTGAGCCGTCGGTCCCGGTTGTTGTCATACGATGGCAGTCGGTACAGCATGGTGGTAGGCATTTTGCGAATGCCCGCCTGGCTAGCTACCACCCACAAGTAGAAATCTGTCGCAAAATGCCCTTCCACCATGCGGTGAAGCTCAAGCTCTGGGCGGGATTCGAACCATGGTCCTGCTGCGCGGCAGTCCATAGCCAATGCCACTGAGCCATCACTGCTTCAAAAGTGCACACACACATTCAAAAAATCACAACTTGATGCTTCATAAAGGGGCCCCTTAAACTTACTCACTGGGTTGAAGTCCCAGGCACCTTGGCTTGGGCCTCTTCCTCTGCAACGCTATGGACCCGGCACCCGCACGGTGAATCCATGGAATGCTAAGTAAATTCGTCAGTATAATATAAACAATAAGAACCAGGCGCTTTCCGGAAAAAAATGCGTGACCTAAATATTGCGTATTCCGCAGTTAGTTCCGCGTTTGTGACGGGACCAACATGGCGCGGTTTGTTATTTATATTTCGAAGGAGAATGATATTAACATAATCTGACTTTACCATGAACTGTTGCTTCGTGATCTGTTTTCAAGTGGTATTCGATATTTAAATGTATACATGTAAAAACATAACATTTATATATAAATAAATATTTCTTAGTACTTTAAAGCAGCGATTCCTAAAGTGGGTTGAAGGGTGCCGATGTAAGTACAGGTACATGAGAGTTAACAACTTTATGTCTCAGGGTGATAATGCAGTGCAGTTCACCCCTAGCGAATCGCTAGACAGAGGTTACCGCTTAACACCAGATGGGCCTCGTGCTTGTTCACGATAGCACAGCCTGGATACTCGACTCATTCTTTATACAAAGGCCGCGTTCTAACTACCTATTACGCAGACACTAACTACACAAATGTTGTTTTTGTACATGCGTAATAGTGTGGGTGAAGTCTAAGGTTGTCATCGTATGAATAATTAGTGTACTTACGTACATAACAATCTTTTGAAACTTTTATTAGTCGTATTAGATTTCGTTAATTATGCATACCTATAAATACCAGCAAAACATTGACAAGCACAACAACCCAACTCCATGTACGACGTAGGAATATGCAACACACAACCGAGTAGGTAACATTACTTCACATTTCACTCCATTACTTAAACAATATACAAAATGTATCATTCCAAGTTCACATTTTATACAAGTAATAATTACAATCACAATAATAATTTACAAGTATACTCTAATTCGTATAATAAACTATCATTATTCATAACAAACAATCTTTTTCTCGCTTAGTTGATAAGCAACCCTAAATAGCACAATACCCCATTCTCAACTTTTAAAATACTCATACCTACAATCGTCACGCTTTGTCGTCACGTCATCGTGTGCGAGTTCCGCGTCCCGTACTCAAAACAGGTCAGCGACAGCTCAGAATCGGTGGCGGGGTGAGGTAAGCTCGTTTGGTGGGGGGAGAGGAGTGTCCATTCTATACGTAGTATTATTTTATGTTCTATGACGATAGCTAAAGAAATTGCTAGTTTCAAATTTTGTTGCTTATAGGTAGATACTATCTTGATAAGTCATTCTACGTGAAAGTACATAATTCCATAATTTACCTCTGAAAAACTTAAACAAAGAAAAAACCGAAATCAAACATAAAATACGCTTTATTAGATATAACTCAAATACTACTTGTCAGAACTCACTCAAATATAAATGGGATCAGGTGAGAAGCATCCGCATTCGAATGTAAAACAAAATCGGCCAAGTGCGAGTGGGAGTCGCGCACGAAGGGTTCCGTATCTGTAACCTAATTTACCTAATCTTGCAAGTTACAGATTAAGTGTCCGATTGAGCTGGGTAGGTACGGCGAAAACCTCTTTTATTGTATAGGAGCCCCCTTATTTATTTATTTTATTTTCATTATTTATATTTCAAAAAAACATAAAACTAAATATTCTGTGAATAGTTAAAGCGTTTACTGTCATCGTTATTAGTATCGAGCAAGAAACGGTAAAGAAATCAAGTATGTTGTATGGGAGCCCCCCTTAAATATTTATTTTATTATATTTTTAGTATTTGTCGTTATAGCGGCAATAGAAATACATCAACTGTAAACATTTCAACTGTCTAGCTATCATCGTTCTTGAGATACAGCCTGGTGACAGTCGGACGGACAGCGAAGTCTCAGGTCCCGTTTTTACTCCTTGGGTACGGAACCCTAAAAACATCAAAATCGACCAAACCAATAAAGAGATGACGTACCACACACAAAAAAATACTGTTGAATTGAGAACCTCCACTTGTTTTTGAAGTCGGTTAAAAATTACTTTTACTCGCAAATGTACACCCCGTGACCACGATCACTGCAGTGTTTGTAACTTCGGGACAAAAATAATGATAAATATACGCGATTTAAACTGTTTAAGGCTTTCTTTTCCCTTTTTATGTTATTGCAACGAAACAAACTCGAGGCCCACCTGATGTTAAGCGGTCTAACCCCTGCCTAGAACAGATGCATTCCATCACAAGTGACGAATTGCACTGCCACCTTAAGACATAGTTGTTAAGTCTCATGTGCTTGTGATTACAATGGCTCTCAAAGACTGCTGCCGGAACACACCGTTAGGTGCTTTTCGACAGATTTTCTACTTGAGGGTGGTCGCTAGCCAGGCGGGCATTCGCAAAATGCCCTTCCACCATGCGGTAAAGCTCAAGCCCGCAGCGGGATTCGAACCATAGACCTGCTGCGCAGCAGTCTTAAATGCCACTGTGACATCACCGCTTCAAAATTAGCATGCGCAACTGCACAATTAATATGTACCTACTTAAAATCAATACATATGTACATACATATAATTCAAGGTTCAATTATTGATAGAATAAAGTTGTGTCATTTTACCCTACTGACGCAGATAAGAACGTGTGTTCGTATATATGAATATGTAGTTATTGAGTGTATGTATTGTTTTTTACTGTATATATATTCCAGTATGATATGTTGTGTAAGTTTTATTATAATGTCTAGTATAATATGTAGTATCTATTTACTTATCTTTATGTTTTTTTTTTATTTTCTTGCTAAAATGTTAACATATATCTCTTTGCCTAGAGTTACTAATAAAAAAAAAACCCATTGTTTTATGGGTGTCTTTTCGCCTTTGCGGTCGCTGCTGAAAACCACCGCTGATTGGTTCAACATCATTTCTATGTACGATTTATTTAGGAAAATGTCAAAATGTTATTTTGTACTGCGTTCACATTTATATTTTATTTTTAATTATGTGTTGAATAAATATTATCATTCATTCATTCGTTCACTCATTCATAGACTACAATTTTTTTTTTTTTTTTTTAATTTTGAATTTTTCTGGCTTGTTGTTATCGTTTACCTGAAGCCGACAAGTTTTCTTATAATTTCAACATGCACCAAATGAGATGAAGTCAAAGAGTAAGGACAACAGAGCGAACTTGACTTCTGTTTGTACAACCTATTTGCTTACCGAGTTAATGTTTGTTTATGTGTGACACGTGTGTAGGCGTGGGACTCGTTTATATTATGCTTCCTTTTGGGATAGTACGAGTATATTGCTGATATATTAAAATAAAAATGGAACCGACTTCAACACTCAAAAGCGTGAAATAACTTGTTGAAGTCGCTACCACGATAGTCCAAAAGTACCTATTATCACAATATTGTGCGCATTGTATAAACTTCGACAAGTTATTTTACTCTTTGAAATATTCAAGTGGGTTACCTTTTTGGGTAAAAAAAATTTTTAACCTTTTTAGTGTCCCTTGCTACTTACGGGATCAATTGTCATTCACTGGCATTGACTGCTATCATCAAGATAGGAAAAAAACAGTTATTGGAGTGCCCAAAAACGGCTAGACCAATTTTGATAAAATTTAAATTGATTTGAATTAAGGGACCACACGCTAAACATAGCTTTAAAATAAAAATAGAAACATCAAAATCGGTAAAGAGTTCTGAGGTAAGAAACATAAAAAAAGCAGACGAATGAGAACGTCCTCCTTTTTTGGAGTCGGATTATTTTTAAAAAAACGGAAAATTATGAAATAACTTGTTGAAGTTGACACCACGCAGATTCAAAACACTGATCTCATATTATCATGGCCTGACTTCCGCAAATTATTACATACTTTTCAGTATTGATAGTCGATTCCTTTTTTTTAATGATTTTTATTATTTTTAATAATGCATACTGCTTACAATGATTAAGCCTGTCCCATTTAGGCGGGTTTGCCATAACCCCCACGCATGGCAGGCGTCTTGGGGACCGAAGTATCCTTTAGTGGTCACTAACGACACCCACAGGTTAATGGGGAGGTGACATTCTAGCCCGGCGCCTCACAAAGCAGTTGCGCTATACACAACAAAAACCGGCCAAATGCGAGTGGGACTCGCGCACGAAGGGTTCCATACCATATCTCGTTTTCATTATTATTATTTTTAGCAAATAAACGGCGAAAACCTCTTTTATTGTATGGGAGCCCCTATAATCATTTATTTTATTTTAATTAATTATATTTAAAGACAACATATTCCGTGAATAGTTAAAGCGTCTACCTGTCACCGTTATTAGTATCGAGCAAGAAACGCTTAGCCTGAACAACATCTTCGACCACATCATCACCTACCATCAGGTGAGATAGTGGTCAAAGGCTAACCTATCAGGCATAAAAAAAAAATGAGGAAAAAAGAAACGGTAAAAAAATCAAGTTTGTTGTATGGGAGCCCCCCTTAAATATTTATTTTATTTTATTTTTATTAGTTGTCGTTATGGCGGCTATAGAAATGATTTGAAATAAAATGATTTTTATATTATATTTACAAACTTAGTATAACTTTACACACAGTATTTATTTGGGTATTAAAAGAGCTTATTGTAAGTATAACAAAGTTAATATTCCTAGGAAGATCATTGGCACCCAAACTAGGACAAACCTGTGTTAAGGCATGCCAACGCCCTCCTCCCAGAACAGAAACAACATCTGTGAAAATTTCAACTGTCTACACAAAAAAAAAAGACTTCTTTAGCCAAGAATATACATTGTCTTAATAAATTCAAGACAATGCTGTATTACAACAAGAATATATTCTGAACTGAAAAATAATCGAGTCTTGATATTACACTCGAATATACTTAGGAATATTAATTTGACCCAAGCAATATTTCTTCACATAAAGTATTCAAATTATTATTTCAAGATAACGAAAATATTCTTCTAAAAATAAAGTAGGAATTCTTCTGTTAACATTTTATTCTCTAAATAAAATTTCTATATTCTTTCTTGAAATATTTTTATATATTCTTGTTGAATGTAATTAAGGTGTTTCACTTACGAATATTTATGGTAAGATTCTTGGATTCAAAACTAACCATATTCGTATTTAAACACTTTAACGATTTCTCCATAGAAGAATGCAATATATACTTTGATTCAAGAATATATTACTGAGAATATTGTGTTCTGTTTTCAAGAATATATTGTTTTCAATATATATGAATCACAAATATTCTTGAATATAAACACACTGCGTTGGCTCAAGTATTCCTTTTTTTCTGTGTAGCTATCACCGTTCTTGAGATACAGCCTGGTGACAGACGGACGGACTGACGGACGGACAGCGAAGTCTCAGTTAGGGCCCCATTTTTACCCTTTGGGTACGGAACCCTAAAAAATATTGAAACAATCCTTTATCTAATCTTCTAATAGTCCATTGTGATACAAGCCTCAAAATATTCCCTCCTCATTTTGTTCGGATATATCTCTCTTGTCAGAATTTACCCCACTTTTATCCGCGCACGGTTGAGCTCGAATATTATTATCTTATCTTTGGAGGAATAAAAATATTCTGCCTGAATAAATTATCACAGAAAAGGGTCATTTCAAATGATTTGATACTCAAATACAACGAATACCTAATTCTTTAGGAAATGTCAAAGTTATTGTGTGTTTTTTTATGTTTATGTGATTATGTGACGGATGGCACTGCGATCGTCACTCCAAGATGTTAGTTCTTGTCTCGTTCTCCAAATAATTTCACTTGCTACCATAAATAAATAGAAACATTTACTATAATTTTCCACCATTTTCGAAGTTTGCCATAATCCCTACGTTTGGTAATTGGCGCTTGGCAAAACAAAATTGGGCGACCGACCCGTGGTACAACTGCGATGTCCAACTGGTTGTACTACGGAGAAGTAAAGTTACCCATGGTTCAACTCTTTTTTTATATGGTTCAACTGGTTGTTCTATGGGGAAATATCTTTACCAATGATTCAACTCGAGTGAGTTATTCTTTCCTTGGTTCAACTAGTTGTACTACTGGGAATTGAATTTACCTATGGACTAGTGATTTATTTATCTATAGTCTAGGGCAAAGTCATATTTAGGTGCGACGACGAGCGAAGCGAGCGTGCCGCGGCGTGATCACCCTACGACGTTTGTATGGAAAACGGGCCGGCCAGTTCACCCTTAAGTTATCTTCCCAACAAAATGTGATAGATGTTCGTCAACATAGACTTCCAATACTGTAGAAGTATTTAATTTTACATGGCACGTATTGGATTTTATGAAATTTGCCATCAGGCATTCACTATGGCAAAAATCTTATACAATATAAAAAAAATGGCGTCCATTTATCGGACTAGGTCCATAAAATGTAAACAAATATGGCCGCTTTGCTACTGCTGATATTACATAATATTGTTATGTCTACGCTGCTGTCAGATGTCATAAAAGTACAAACTAAGTTTTCTTATTTCCATGAAAGGTATACACCAAAATTTTGAAGCAGTGATGGCTCAGTGGCATTGGCTATGGACTGCCGCGCAGCAGGTCCATGGTTCGAATCCCGCGCAGAGCTTGAGCTTCACCGCATGGTGGAAGGGCATTTTGCGAGCGACCACCCTCAAGTAGAAAATCTGTCACTAAGCACCTAACGGTGTGTTCCGGCAGCAGTTCTTGAGAGCCAGTGAAATAACAGGCAAAATGAGACTTAACAGGTATGTCTCAAGGTTATGGGCGCAGTGCAGTTCGTCAATTGTGATGAAATGTATCTGTTATAGGCAGTGGATACCGCTTAACATCAGGTGGGCGCCGCACTTGTTCCTACACAATAACATAAAAAAAAAATGTGTTGCTAGGTTTCTAAATAAAATTCTAATGGTTCATTAGTACAAAGTCATCTGCGTATTAATTAGGGTTCGCTTCGCTCCTATCACTATCCCACGATTTGAACATCTTGTGGCACACTTTACTGAAAAACTATCACGCCTATAGATTTGTGTTTTAAGGTTGAACTGGACGGCCTGTTCTCCATACAAACGTGGTAGGGTGATCACTCCCTTATTTCAGGATTTAGGTCCAAAACAAAGCATAATACCGTTTAATCTCGTCATCATCTAGGCTTGTCGAAATTTTAATAAGATAATTTACTTGAGAGTTATGAGCTTCGAAACATTTTCATATAAAATTTTCGAGGCTCATAACTTTCAACTTAATTACCTTTTTAAAATTTCGGCATCATACAAGCCTAGATAATGACGAGATCAATCGGTATTATGCTTAACTCTGGACCTAAAATCTCACATAAGGGAGTGATCACCTTACGGCGTTTGTATGAAGAAGCGGCCGGCCAGTTCAACCTTAAGGCCTAGCGCGCAATGCCTTGCGTTTTTATAACGCATATTTTGTGAAGTAAGGAGTGTCACAGAAGTGCGCGCACGTGAAATAAACGCATGCGGTAAAGTTATCGCTGCAAATTTGCGGTGAGTCTACCGCACAATTTTTTGTATCGTATAGAAATATATGAATCACCGCGGACTGCGGTGAAAAAAACGCACTGACACTCATTTGCTGTTGGGAAGCGCAATAGATACGTAGTCACCTGGCGTTTGTCCAGATTTAGACATCGAAATTTTAATTAATGCAATCGGAATCAGACCAGGATTATGGAACAAACATGAACCTGAATATTCGAACTGAATATTGAAGACGAGGATGTGGGAGGAAGTTTATGATATTATGTTACATAGCAAATCTTTTCAGAATAATGTATTCGGGATATAATGCAATTGCAATACACCGGTATTCTCCTCGGTATATTTAAGTATTTATTTTACATTACCTTTCTTTAAATTTAATAAAACGCTGCATGTAAATGTATTTTGAGTGCAGTCGACAGTAGGACTCTGTCACTCGACCGCACCTACAGGTATTCGACCTACACTTTTTGGCTACGTCAGCGTCAGCGGTAGTGTTCGCATGGTGTTCGCTCGCCAGTGTTGTCGCTCGCGCGTGTGTAATTGGTGATGAGTTAGCACCTATTTATATTCACCAATAGGAGTAATATTGTTCCATGAGTATATTAAGTATCATACACCGTAAGGCCGTCAAGGGATGTACCCAATACCGTTTCGGTACCCTTTTTTTACAGAATAGTATATATATGCAGATAGCTAATCTTTTATTATAGTTCACAACGATGATGACTGACGTGTGGTGAAGGCCCCAGAGCCGTTACTCGAATGATAAATCGTGCGTTTTTTGGACGGCAGTGCGCGGTACCTAGACTACGTTTTTTCTACTGCACGGTAGAATAAACGCACCGCAAGGCGATGCGCGCTAACCCTAACATAGTAATTTAACTTCATATATAGATATGTTATCTGTTTTTTTTTATGCCTGATAGGTTAGCCTTTGACCACTATCTCACCTGATGGTAAGTGATGATGTGGTCGAAGATGTTGTTCAGGCTAACCTAGAAGTACTGGCTCTCAAGGACAGCTGCCAGAATACACCGTTAAGTGCTTGGCGACAGATTTTCTACTTGAAAAATGAATAATTTTATAACCATTACTAAAAGGAACATTAACTATTTTGTATTCATTGAAATTGTACTAGTAACGCCATATGTTAGAACAGATGGCGTTAGTAGTACAATAACAACAAACCAAAGAATCATCGCTGCAACAGAACTAAACTTAATACTCAAATACATCATAGTTATCTACTTAATACTAGATGACACCACTAGAATCAGTTTGTAAAATAAACGCGAGCCCTCGCGACCAAAATTGGGCCTTAGCAACGTACTAAAGTATGGCGTGAACGTGTACCTTAACATTTTATAAAATGGTTTTATAATTAATCACGGCACATTATTATGCAGCACGTTCTGGCGCCAAACACTGTCGTTCCGGATACACTTCCCTAACAGAGCAAATATACGTAAATCAATCCACTGGCGCGATATAGGAGCCGGGAGCCTCTGCGCATATTCGGTGTAAGTCATACATAAGTCACGAATGTGATGGTAAGCGTCACGCCTGCCCATTGGTTGCAGTGTCTGTTGCAGTGTCACATTTCTGAATTCTGTTTGTCACTGCACTACACTCGTTACTCCAAGACGTTAGTTCTTATATATGTCAAGTTCTTGAAGCAGTGATGGCTCAGTGGCATTGGCTATGGATCGCCGCGCAGCAGGTCCATGGTTTGAATCCCGCCGCGGGATTGAGCTTCACCGCATGCTGGAAGGGCATTTTGCAAATGCCCGCCTGGCTAGCGACCAATTCAAGTAGAAAATCTGTCATCAAGCACCAACGGTGTGTTTCGGCAGCAGTTCTTGAGAGCCAGTGAAATTACAGACACATGAGACTTAAGAACTATGTCTCAAGGAGAGAGGCGCAGTGCATTTCGTGACTTGTGACGTAATGCATCTGTTATAGGCAGAGGTTAGTCCGCTTAACATCATGTGGGCCTCGAGCTAGCTCCGTCACAATAACATAAAAAAAACTTGTTACAGTGTCCCTAATGCTTCAACACAGTAGTGTTTGCCTAAAACTGCTTCGGGACTGAATATCTGACACTATGGTGGTAACCCGTCAAAATGGACTCTCTTTGTTCAGTATTAGGTGTAAGGTTTTTTTTTGAGTTTCATGGTTATCTCCTATTATAGTCGCCAAGATCAGATTACAAAAAAAAATCAATTTAGGATTTTTTTAATAACTCAATGTTGCTGCTCTTGAATTTATTTTTGTTAAAACGACTGACGCCCAATTTCACTAATCAGGGTTTAGTTAATGCGCAGATAACTTTATACTTTAAACCAATAAATGATTGCCTTTGTCACTCTATATGTCCAATGATGTTGCTGTATTTTAAGTACTGGTACTGACTTTAACAAAAACAAAACATCGGGTGTTGCAATATTTAATCAAAGATAATATCTGACTATTATTTTATCACAATGAATAAAATTTATCCGTTGGGCTCCATAACCTAAAACAAGTATGTCTATAATACTTTTCACCAGTTTTTAATACTTAATAAGTTTCCTTATATGACATTTGGAAGTAACATGTCATATAAGGCAAACCAATGGGTTTCTTTTTCTGCACGACAGTAAATGAACAAATTTTAAATACAAAGTATTAAGTAATCCACGTATTAATTAAGCCCATTGGTGAAATTGGGCACATGTTAGCTAATTTTAATATTGTTATGCAATAACGCCTGCTATGCGGATTACATTACAAAATTACGTTTTTTTTTATTAATTTTCTATCCCAATACTATGGTTAAAGAAGGATAGGAAAGATTTGAGTTATGACGTCATGTCATGTTAGTTCAATTGGTTAGATTAGAGCATACCCCGGCTAATGGGGTGGATGGACGCGGGTTCGTATCCCGCACATGACTTAATTTTTTCTATAGTATATTTATAATTTTGTAACATGTTAGCTAAACCTAAAATGGTTAAACCGATACAATCTAATATATTTTTATAAAAAAAAACAACGCTTAGCTTATTTTGGCGCCCAACGGTGTCGTCCCGCATACAATCTCCCAACTGAACAAAAATACGTAAATCAATCTACGTACGCGACATGGGAGCCCGGGAGCTTCGGAGACGTCAGATAAATTATTTCCCAGAAGATTTATATCTATCGAACATTTTAAATTTAGACATCTCTACTGCGTTTGTCTGTACTTTATTACATCTAAAGTAGAGAATATATTTTTCACTTTCATGTTCGTTAAATTGTTGTTTATGCTCGGTGTAAGCGGATTATAGCGGTATTTTATGCTCTAGTGCTTTAAAGTTTGTGTTTTAAGCACAAAAGCATATATATTTTTTAATGTTAAAAAACGTTTATTTTGTAATAAATTTTATATAAGAAGTTTTCTTGGTTCTTTAATATTACCCATAGTTCAGGGAATCCCAAGACCCAGATATGGGTTTTTAGAAAAGAATACTTTCAATAAAACTATGATACAAATACATATGTAGGTACCTATTCTGGTAAATATGAAAATTACCAGGATAGATACCTACTTAATTGTCCTTTTAGTTTTTAAACAAATAACCGACACGTAAAAATGCCTTGTATTGTAAAGTTTTCGATTTAATCCAAGATTTTGATAATTACGCCTCATATTGATGATTATGATTGATAATCCGTGTGTTCCAGCAGCCTTTCTTGACAGCCAGTAATTCTAGGTTATCCTGAACAACATCTTCGACCACGTAATCACTTACCATCATTTGAGATAGTGGTCAAAGGATAGCCATAAAAAAACTGTCTATAACGGTACAAGTCAGTACTATAAAGAAGTAAGAAAATCTGTCGCCAAGCACCTAACGGTGTGTTCCGGCAGCAGTCCTTGAGGGCCAGTGAAATAACAGGCAAAATGAGACTTAACAGGTATGTCTCAAGGTGATAGGCGCAGTGCAGTTCGTCACTTGTGATGAAATGCATCTGTTATAGGCAGAGGATACCGCTGAACATCAGGTGGGCCTCACGCTTGTTCCTTCACAATAACATAAAAAAAAAAACTTACGAGAATACATCTCTATGTCAAAGTAATCACTAATGTTTTCAAATAGCTCCAGCAACTGAGGACCAATTTCGCCAAACTAAGGTTAAATGAATATATGGATAAGTTTGTACTATATACCATCAAAATGTAATAGGCTTTCGCTACCATAGAAAGTTCAACTTAATGGCTGTATTTGTATTTGTTGGCTTTCTGTCGTGGAAATAAGAAACTCCTTGGTGCGGACTTTTAACACATGTGACAGCAGCGTGGACATAGAAATGTTATGTTTTATCAGCTGTAACAAAGTGGCCATATATGTTTTTAGCTTATGAAGATACACCACCAAGTTTAACGCTTTATTTTTGAAAATTTGGATTATACTTTTCCTTTGCTACAGCTTTCTGAGTGTTGCTCATAAAAGTCAATATCATGGCCAATTTAAAATACTGCAACATCACTGGCCGTCTATCTGAAAATGGTCTATCATATTTTGTCGGATTTATTTGTCACTATAGACTTTAAGATATTTAGTTCAAGGCGTCAGAAAAAAATATAAGTGAAAAATTGTACTGTCAATTCATTCAAGTTATTGCTATGTTCTACGTTTAAGTATCGCAAAAACCTATAGCAACATTCTATCTTTTTTTTAAGTTATTGTGACCGAACAAGCACCAGGCCCTTTGATGTTAAGCGGACTGATCTATGCCTATAGCAGATGCATTTCATCACAAGTCACGAACTGCACTGCGCCCGTCATCTTTAGACAGATTTGTTAAGTTTAATGTGCCTGTAATTTCACTGGCTCTCAAAAACTGCTGGAACACACCGTTAGGTCCTTGGTGACAGATTTTCTACTTGAGGGTGGTCGCTATTTAGGCGGGCATTCTCAAAATGCCCTTCCATCATGCGGTGAAGCTGAAACCCGCGGCGGGATTCAAACCACTCCATAGCCACTGCTACTGCGCCATCACTGCTTCAAAATTACAACGAGAAGAAAAATATAGTCATGTGCGGGATTCGAACCCCATACTTAGCCGGGGTATGCTCAGACCGCTAAGCCGACATGACATGATTCATTAATCTGTCCTCTCCTTCTTAACCTGACTATACATTTTTTTTTTACCGGTGGTATGCTTTTATTAACCAAATACTACAAACTATATACAACACTACAGCTACTACAATAAAAGCATTTGGACTCATAGGCAGTCCAAATATATTTTTATATCGTTGTAATGTTATGCGCGGAGCATGCATATAAAAATATAAATAATAAAATATTCAGTTTTATATTTCACGCTAATGTTTTATTTTCAGACAAATATAAAAAAGCCTGTCGTCGTTTCATTGCCAAAACCTACCAACACATACATATCCAGTATTTCATTCATAAAATACAACCAATGAAAAATCTATTTTATAGAAGCGCTTGATGAAAATGTATCCTAAAACACAAGACGTGAAGAGAACAATTTTCTGAGCTATAACTCTAGAACAATTACCACTTAAGATAAGAAAACCTTCCAGCGTGAAGACCTTCGTAAATATCCGTTAGTGCTGCCTATCAGATGGGACCGAAGCATTTAAGAATATTAGTTTCTTAACACATGTTATAAAAACATACCCCCTAACTGTTATTTAATAATTATTATTATGTTTTATATTGTTATGTTATAATAAAAATTTAAAACGGACTTCCAGCATTAAAAAGGAAGAAATATGCAATTTTGTGTGCATTTTTTTTAGCAATTGTGATTTAAAAATTAATCTTAATGTTAGAAGTCTATAAAATGTGACGTTTCAGTTTTAGTTTTATTTTTTTCAACTTCGTTATTTTTGAATAGCTAGTAACAAAATCACAACGAGAGAAAAAAAATCATATCAATTTACAAAATTACAAATTTACGAAAGGAAAAATTATAGTCATGTGCGGGATTCCAACCCGCGCCATCCACCCCTACAGCCGGGGCATCCACTGACAATTTATGATAACATGATATTATGACTCATAGCTCTAATTTTTCCTATCGTTCTTTAACCATCGTATTGGGATGGAGTGACATCTATAGTTCAACTTACGTTGTATACTATAAACAAGACTTGTTTTGCAATTAGCTTTAAACAGAGGAAAAATTAGAGTTATGACTCATAGTGTCATATTATCTAAAATAGTCAGTTTTTTTTTAAATAAAAATTTTATGCTCATTTCTCAGCTATAGGAGTGGATGACACGGGTTCGAATCCTGCACATGACTATAATTTTTGTTTCGTAAATTTGTAGTTTTGTAAATTGATATGATTTTTTTTCCTCTCGTTGTTATTTTGTTATATTAATATACTCAGCTATTCAAAAATAAAGAAGCTAAAAAAAACTAAAACTGAAACGTCACATTTTATAGACTTCTAAAATGAAGTTTGATTTTTTAAATCACAATTGCTAAAAAAATGCACACAAAATTGCATATTTCTTCCTTTTTAGTGCTGGAAGTCCCTTTCTTTTATTTCTACTGACTTCAAAAAAAGGAGGGAATATATTTTTAATATCGTCCAATCTGTTGTTTGGTGTTAAACCTACTTTAAGTTAAGGTAGTTTAATAATATATGTTTGAAGTTTATATGTAAGCCAAATTATTCTAAGGTTTGCAATGGCTGAGATAAATAAAGGGGCCACTTTTGGGACCCCTTTGGGACCTCGTAATACTAATTAATTTAGACTACAAATGCAAGAGCGTTATGGTGAAGTTATTATGCCTACTGGTGAACATGCAATTAATTTATTAATTATATTTTTATATTAAAGTTAAACACTGGATGTACTTGAACTTTGTCAAAGCTCGCGTTTGTTTTACAACTTGATTCTAGTGGTGTCATATAATATTTAGAATATTAATTACGATGTGTTTGACTTTTGAGTTAAGTACAAACATTACAAATTTACGAGAGAAAAAAATATAGTCACGTGCGGGATTCGAACCCGCGTCCATCCACCCTTACAGCCGGGGTATGCTCTGACCTATGGTTAAAAAGATCGAAAGAAAAAACATGGAGTTATGAGTCATTGTCATGTTAGATCAAGCGGTCCTAATACCCCGGCTATAGGGGTGGATGGATGCGGGTTCGAATCCCACACATGACTATAATTTTAGTCTCTCGTAAATTTGTAATTCTGTAATGTAATCCGCCGAGCACGCGTTACTGCAAACATAACAATATTAAAAATATTGAGTTGAGTTCTGTTGCAGCGATGTTAACTTTAAGGTTTTCTAACAGATGGCCTTAGTACTGCAATAACATTCTATCCAATTAATACAAAATTGTTAATGATATTTTTTTTATGATTATATAAGTTTTTTTGTCAGATAACACATCTAGATAATAAGTTAAAATAGTATATAAAGCACAAATCTATAGGCGTGATAGTTTTTGAGTAAAAGAGACCACAAACTGTTGAAGGTGTGGGATAATGATAAGGCTCGCTTCGCTCGCCCTAATTAAATTGAAGGTATCTTGGGGATAAGATAACAGTACTTTACAAAGCGGTGCCTACCTTCCTTTTTCTTCCCCCCAGGAAGTAATATTGCAACAAATAAATCATATCATAATCTGACCAAACGCTACAAACTACATACAACACTACAACTGCTACAAAGAAAGCATTTAGGCAAGCATTGTCCTGTGCTAAATTAAATATTCATCATCATCATCACACCAACTGGAACGTCCACGATTGAACAAGGTATCTTTCATTGGGGGATTTATCATAATTCAGCAATAAGTAGAAGTCTTCAGTAGTTCGGAAGGCACTGTTTGCAAGCTTCTGATTTTTATTTTCCGTAAGTAGCCTCGTACGACAACCAAGGAAAGAAATGAGGGGTATACCCCGAGCACTCCTACGGGTATATTATAATATCAGTATTAAATTAAAAGTATTATGTTCACGACAACTATACGCTACATATATCATATTTTTGAGATGAAACAACAGTTATTTCGAATCAAAACACACATAACTACGCTTACAATAGAATCTAATTTTTTTTTTTGATATTCGAGGTAAGTTTAATTATATTCGCTATTACGATAAAAAGATTAACATCCTTATAGTCCCTAATATTTACCTTAAATTTGTTAACATCAAACAGTATACTGCCATAAACATTCAAAGTAATATGTTACGATTACAAGCCGCTTATTTGGGGCCTGTTTCAATATTTTTTTACTTTTATATAAAAGCTTTTGACCATTATTTCACCTGATGGCAAGTGATGATGTTGTCGAAGATGTCATTCAGGCTAAACTAGAATTGCTGGCTCTCAAGGACAGCTGCCGGAACACACCGTTAGGTGATTGGTGACAGATTTTGTAATTAATTTTAATTACCTTTTTTTTTTAAATAGTACCTAAAAATTCTTATTAAATTTGAAGTCCATAATGGGCATTGTTTTCAATAGAAAATGTCAAAATCATGTCAAAGAAAAAAAAAAACAAGTCTATTAATAATAAATCTTGTGATGTATTTTATAATTTACCCACTTGCTTATTTTTATGTTAATATGTTTTATTTTGTTAATATGTTTTTACTTTTTGTATACTTGTCGAGAACGTTAGCGGCCAGATAAAATTTACTTAGATTTTTAGACACAACTTACTTATGATATGACTATTGTAGTACTTAATGTTGATAAATAAATAAATAAAATAAAAATAAACAAATTAACATTTTGTTACACAATAAAGCTACAGTTCAGATTTCATCACAAAACTGAAGATTCCCATTTCAGACTAGTCTCCAAAAACAAAAAAGAATCGAAATACGGCGCACTGCGGGGAACATACAATGACAATAGACAAATATTCTCGCCGCACGCGTTTATAGTATCCAGGTCAGAAATATGATAAAAAAGACTCACCATGTGCCAAAAACAGCACAACCAGTGCCGGCGATGTCATTGACCTGCCGGCCTAGAGGCCCGCCTGCCAGCATTCGTGATAACAGTGTTGCGCTCATCAAATAGGAGAAGCACTATCTCATCACACTTCACTGTCACTGTTACTCTGCTATTTTTGTGTGCCCGTAATGTCACAACGATTAATCACTAACTGTTATTCACAGAACTCTATATTAGTATTGCTTGCATTCGTTGTCGATATTTTTTCACTGCACTATTATAACGTTATTTGTTGTTATTATTCGCGATAACTTTTTATAGTTACCAATAGATGTCGCTGATTCAATATCACTTTAAATTATTACTAACAACGGCCAAAAAAAAAACACTGATGTTTTTTAAACAGATACTGTTCATTTTTCACTGTCCTTTTTTCTGTGTATTTTCACTTACAATTTACTTCACTTTCTTCTCTGGCCGTCCCGTTTAATACCCAAGCAACAACGTTAACAACTTTATATATTTAATTAAACTCTCAAATTACTTTGGCGAGATTTTGGAGCGAGTTTCAGCAGCGACACAAATTTAAGGTTGTATTTAAAGTTACGAAATTCGGTTACGAATAAAGTCACGAATGAAGTTGCGAAGTATCCTGTTTCCGTTTGATGGCTTTGGTTTTAGACCTGAAACAAAAGAAACAATTTGTCGGTTATTTCCTTTGGATAAAATACTTTGTGGTGTAAAGCCCTTTAACGCCTCCTTTTGGGTGTCTTTAGGTGATGCAAGAAGTGTTTATTTGAGTGTTTTGAGAAGATAAGATTTCTAAAGTTAAGCTAGAAATTTGTAAGGGAATAATTTGCCGCCCTTGGATTTCACTTTAATGATAGTTAACGATTGTTATATTTTTTTATAATTAAATAATTATTGTGTTAAATTTCGGAAATATAATTATAATTGATTGACGAAGGGAGCGCAAAGTGTGAGCGAAGCGTCTCCATTTCAGTTTTGCCAAAAATGCTTTTGAATGGTCCAGATTCCGTTCTTTCGGCTGTTTTCCACTATAGGTCGCATTTCTCAACAGATTTTAATGAAATTTTGAGACCTGCTCACATATTTATTCGATATTTATGTGGAGGAATATTTTGTCAATTCAGTTTTTGGAACTTTTTCAAAGCGGCGGGAATATGGGAGTTGAAAACGTGAAAAAATATTATGTCCACGAGGCTTCAGTTCAAGAAAACATATTAATATTTTAGTGATATTTACAATTGAGAATACAATCATGTGCCTCGGAGGGCACGTTGAGACGTTGGTCCCAGTTGCTGTCTTAGTATAGCAGCTTATACAATTTGGCAACTCATACATCATCATCAGCCGGAAGACGTCCACTGTTGAACAAAGGCCTCCCCCATAGAGCGCCACAAAGAACGGTTATTAGCCGCTTGTAACCATTGGCTACCCGCGACTTTCACGATGTCGTCAGTCCACCTAGTGGGGGGCCTACCAACTCATATATGGTGACTGTTAACTATTGGGAGACTATTGACATAACATACTCGTACAGCAGAGTGACGTGATTTGGTTTCTCTCTCTCTCTGTTTTGCCTTTTGGTTACGGAACCAAAAAGTACCAAGATGACACAAAATGTGGCATATTTATTACTCTAGCTACTGTGCGGAATATAGGTAGTTGCCTATTTTTCTTTCATGCTTGCTTTTTTAAAAGTACTTATTATATTTTCCTAAACTACCATGTCTTCACAAAATCACAAATATACGATAGGAAAAATTTAAGTCATGTGCGGGACACGAACCCGCGTCCATCCACTCCTTGAGCCGGAGTATGCTCTAACCAATTGAGCTAACATGACATGACGTCATGACTCGAATCTTTCCTATCCTTCTTTAACCATCGTATTGGGATGGAGCGAAATCTATAGTACCACTAGCGTTGTACTACAAACAAGATCAATTTTGCAATTGGTATTATACTTGTAAATGATGACGCAACCTTATAATTTTAATATTGTTAAATTTTCCTATCGTATATTTGTGATTTTGTAATGTAATCCGCATAGCAGGCGTTATTGCAAACCTAACAATATTAATACCATGTCTTCATTTACAAAGTGATACGTTCTTTTGTAAGGAAACACGTTTTGTATTCAAAGCAAAAGTCCTCTAGGACATCGTAGAACTAATGCGATAGAAAATTACGTACGGCGAACAAAGAAGTGTTAGGATTGGCGCACACTGATCGGCACGGCATCTTTTCTTAATAGCCTCAACTCAACATTTTTTTTTTTTTTTTTTTTTTACGGTAGGGAAATCTTAAGAGATACCTGGGTACTATGGGGAGCATGCCGGGTTATGTGGGGCTTTCACCCACTAAAACCCCCTCGGTGGTCTTCCTCTGTGACTAGCTGACGGAGGGCCCCGAGTTCTCCTGAGGAACGCACCGGAACCCTCCTGTCACATTGCCCGTAGGCTCATCTCTTAGGTGTCTTCTGCAGCCATGCAAAATGGCATAACATCACTTGCCACACAGTGATGCTATCTTCTTCGAGCTCGTTGGTGGGATCATAAGGGCCCCATCCCCTACAATCCCCGAACTCTAAGTCCCCTTTTAGTCGGCTCTAACGACAGGCAGGGGTGACCGTAGCCGTATTCTTTGTAACCCGGGCCTACAGGGTTGAGCCTCAACTCAACCTATCATATGGCGACATCATTGCGAGAGTTAAGTGTTTGAAAAAGCAGTATCTTGATCAGATGGAGTCTAGTAGTCTGGTTGATGACCGCGCACCGTCCTCTACAACGGTTAAAGTAATATAATTGTAGGACAAAGTTTCGGCTCGAAAGAGTATGGTTCGCCGATGGCCGACAGGAGTAGGCATCCGGCGCGAAATCGGAATACGCGAGTTCGATTCCCACCCGGAACAAAAACAATTGTGCTACAATTATTTTGTAAATACCAATATATTACTAGAGTTATCACTAGATTTATTTTCTAGTCTAGTGCAGATAGATTCTGATTCCCTTATATGGCCAATCAACTGTAAGTCTGATAGGCTGATAGGCTAGCTAGGCCTTTGACCACTGTCGCATCTGCTAGTAAGGGACGTTACGGTCAAAGATTTAGTTCAAGCTAACCTACAACTACTGCTCTTCAAGCTACCAAACCACACCATTAGATACTTGACGACAGATTTTCTAGTTGCGTGTGGTAACTAGCTAGGCGGTTGTTCTCAAAATGCCTTTCTTATCTTAAGGCAACAACTGGGGTCACCAGCAGTGACTGCGTGAATTCTCAGAGGATAAAAAGAAATTTCTATTGTTCAATTAGTTAACGATCTACAACGGTTAACATGCCCTCCGAAGCACGTGCCCACTCAGTATCAAATGCCACTACTGAACACCCATCCAAGTCATGACCGCAGTGTTTGCTGCTTAACCTAGGTGATCCATCGAAAGTGACTAATCAAGTTCTATTATGGAAGCTTTATTGTACAGAATTATCATGAGTTGATTTGGAAGTAGAAAACAATCAAATATAAGCGTGCCAACCTAACTTTCCATAAGAAATAGATTCCCTGATCGAGACGTGTTATTTTATTGCTTTAAAAATGTTTGGCTCACTCATAATTCCATGTCGTGTTCAAAGACATCAAGCTTAAAAAGTTCCCATGTTTTTCTACCTAAATCCTTACATATCCCGGCCCTCTATTAAAACAATAACTGTCACAAGAGGCGTTAGCGCGTGGTTCGAGACAAAGACGCAATAACTTGCGCCCCGAGATCTTAACGGCTACTTTACAGAATCTGGAGACTGCAAGGTGATACAGTCGGTGGCCAGTTGAGTAGGGAATGTCAGTTAATAGAGTAGATTGTGAACTAAAAATTATACCCTCTTATCAAGATTTCAGTCGCAAGAAGTCCACTGCTGGATATAGGTCTCCCCATCGATTTACAAATAGAATGGTTGGATGCGCCCTCCATCCAGCGTCTTCTTGTGGCCTTAGTAATGTGGTCTGTCCACCTTGTGGGTGGTCTTCCGAAGCTGCGTTTGTTGCTTTATGACCTCCGTTCAAGATCTTTCGACTACATCAACCATCAGTTGTGCGTACCTACTATTATGTGCCCCGTCTACTATTACTTTAGATCGCGGTGGATTAATGAACTATATCAGTGCCTCTCGTTCGTCTACGGAACTTTTTATTCCTAATTCGACGTCATTGAGAAACACTGAGCATATTTATATTTTTTTTCTCAAATTTCCATGATTCAATGAAAGTGTTATACCCCGAGCATTTTCGTAATACTACTAGATTTCTCTAAATTATTTTATATCAAAACCAAAACTGTCAGATGTGGCGTTAACCCGTTGTTTGCAACAAAGACGCAATAACTTGCGCCGCAAGACTATAATGGCCACTTCACACATGCTGGAGGCGGCAAGGTGACACAGTTAATACCAAACTCAGTAAGAAATCTCACAGTGAACATTTCATGCATGTTTTGTACCAAAATAAATATTCAAAACGACTAAGTTTAACTATAAAATGAAGGGTATATAAATTAAAGATAGAACAGCATGTAAATAGACTAAAAATGTTGTTTAATTCTCACAGAAATTCTCCAACAGAACAATGTCGGTGAGTAATGAAACAAAAAAGCAACGTTACAAAGCGTTTTTAATGATATTATAAGACATGATGAAATGATAAAAGTACGACGTATTGAGGAAAAATAGGAAAAAGAGGAGCCCAAGAAAGATAAATCGAGCCAACTAGACGGACAAAGTTGACGCTGACTCATTTAAGGAAGTTAAGTAAATAGTGAGATACATTATTACGTAGAAAATGCTCCACAAACAAGAGCAGTCTTCATTAATGTGATGGTAAAGATGTTCAAACTTTAATGGTAAATGAAATGCTTGACAGATCATTCAAAACACCCTAAAAAGTAATTTGAATTTTATTGCAGTAAATTGTATAATTTTCTATGACCACATTATAAACCTACTCAATACTGCGTTTGTTTTAAATTAACGAAGAATTATGTTATCTTCAATGTACATATCGAAAACGTCAAGAAAATTGTTAATCTTACCTGTTTCAAAGAGCAGTAAAAGGTCCTGCTGTATCAGTCTATATTCTATACATTTTTGGTTAGTACGATGATGTAGGTAGTTATGTTAATTATTTTTAGTTCGATCTAGCTATAACGTTATATGAGTATCCTATTGTTTATTTTTACATTTTATTCGTAAAAGCTATTTGGCAGATTATATTTTGGCAGTTATCAATTGGCAATACCATACTGTTCAAACATTTACGAAATTATGTTTTTTGACGAAGTATGATAGTAAACCTATATATGGAGGTCTGATTATCAGGAGATTTAGCATCATAGAAAACCTATCACGATTTTTAAGAGAAATATATGTGCCATGAAAATCATTGCGGTAAACAAAAGAAAGTTGAGGTAGAAGAAGTGCACGGATGAGCTAAATGGCGTAAAATTGAGTGTAAAGCTTTGAACAAAAAAAATAGAGAATCTTTGTTAATAACATGTTTCTAATAATATAACAATGATTTTAAGGTTTTACCAAAATTATTATTACAAAATAAAGAGCTACAAAACATTTGGCAGATCGTAAAAAGTTAATCAACACATTTTATTTTCTACTTATTATTTATTTACGAACTCATCAACAAGTTCAACTCTTTAAAACACTTAAGCCTTTATAAACTTCAGCTGATGAGCGTAGGCGTAAGCGTTGCTTTAATATTTACTCAGATAAATATTTATGATGAATTAGCCTTGAAAGTTTGAGCATTCCAAGTAATTGAGAATTGTTTAATTCGTAAAGTGAGGACTTGCATGTCCATAAAGTATAGTATCAACAAGATACATGATTAAACCAATTAATTTTTTTACATCTTAATTTTGTTCTGACTAAATAGGGCATCCTATATCTATCTTAAATAGCTCCATGGAGAGTCCGTGTTCTCCATGGAGCTATTTAATTGTTTATTAAATAATATACACATAAGGCGGATATATACCTACGGAGGTCCTCTGACTGATCCACAAAGTCGGAGGAATCCACAAAGTAACTATGCACAACGCAATAACTCTGAATTCCGCTCTCATGCTCAGGAAGTATAACCTCCTGAGTCTGGGCTGAGTGAAACTGTTTACGGGAGAACAGGTTTCGGATCAGCTGCACCACATATCTGAGGTATCAGCATTAGGCGTACCGCATGCGGCTACTTCATTTAAAAAATACAGTTCATGACATCATATGCCTTTATTGGTGTGTACATTTTTTACCGTTCCTTTACTAAAATATGCACAGTTAATTTTTACTCGTTAATGTTTTTGTTCATCTCATTAATCACGCAGTCCACATTCTTTATAAGATGACTTACTGAGTTTTATATTTAGCTGTATTTTTGGTTTTATATCAGTGTACCATATTTTAACTTTTAGTTCTTCTCAATTTTCTTTGTTTTGGATCTTATTTGAATATTTTAATATATACTGCCAATGGTAAATACAAGTTTTTTTTTTATTTATTTTTTATGCTTGATAGGTTAGCCTTTAACCTCTATCTTACCTGATGGTAAGTGATGATGTGGTCGAAGATGTTGTTCAGGCTAACCTAGAAGTACTGGCTCTCAAGGAGAGCTGCCGGAACACACCGTTAGGTGCTTGGCGACAGATTTTCTACTTGAGGGTGATAGCTAGCCAGGCGGGCATTCGCAAAATGCCCTACCACCATGCAATAAGTTAAAACTTAGCAGACATATGAACAAAGCTAGTTAAGTAAAAGCATTTCTAAACAAAATAATATGGATATCACTTCACCTACTGAGATATTCTGTGACAAAGTCGAGAGATGCCGAGTGCCTAGAGGCAGCTAGACATGACCCAGACGAGTGTTGAGAGCTAGAAAAGAAACGCGACGTCTTTGAAAAATACTTTCATTTCTTTGTTAAACAAGAATTCATGTTCTTACTGTTGCGAAATAGTGTTAGCTTGTTTAATTAATGGCGTTGTTAAAGTGCAACGAGAGGTTCTCCGAGTAGAGAGCACTGGCTGACTCAGGGGAACTACTCACCGCATTTATAAAACACGCCATGTCTAATAACAGAAACACGAAACTCTTTTATATGAAAAACAAAGTATCATAACTCATATACTGTTGTAATGTATTTTCAACACACCATTTCGTAACGGGCCTTTACATGCCCGGCCTTTACATGCCCGGCCTTTACATGCCCGGCTTTTAGTGTCATAATGTAGTCTATTATGCACTCGTGCTTTTTTCTACATTACCATACGTGTGTTTTAAATTGAAAAAATAATAGTAGATTATGATACAAGTGAGCTAAGTTGCTCATTATACACGAGGCTGTGTGTTGCAGCCCGAGCCGTAGGCGAGGGCGTAAATCAGCCGAGTGTATAATGAGCAAATTGCTCACGAGTTTCATACGCACTTTTTCAACACCCTTGCAGGGAAAAAAAATATATTGCACTAATGCGATACAAACAACATATGACAATTATGGAAAATAGCGCGCAAGTTTTTTTTTGCGCGCCGAAAATGTGTGATGCTTGATTTCATATAAACCTCTTTGATGTTACAAATCTGTATTACCCGGTTAAATTGAAAATGCTCTGTTTACTCGCATATAATTTGCAGTTAGGTACTTACTTAACTTTGTAGGGATAAATTACCCGATTAAATTGAAAATGCTCTGTTTACTCGCATATAATTTGTAGTTAGGTACTAACTTAACTTTAGTAGGGATAATTCTATTACGCACTAGTATATAATATTACTATGCACGAGGGTGTTATAGTTCGGTTTATGGCCCTAAGAACCATATAATAAAGCTCACTTTACGAGCAAGGGTAAACACCGTTTCCACACTTCTCACCAAGGAGATTGTAGGTTGTCTCGTTCGTTTTTCATATAAAAACAAACCAAAGAGTTTATTTACCTACTGAAGTAGAACCTTAGAAGATTTAATTATAAACCTTCTTAGTCATAAATTATTGCTATCAAAAAGAAAAAGTAAACAATTTTGTATCGAAATTTTCGTATTTGTTCGCAAGAGTGTTGAAAAACGTCGTTTGATATACGTGCGCTTTAATAATTACAGCCTCTGCTTTCTTGTAGCCCGAGCCGCTAATTTTCAACTTACCGCACTTATATCATAATGTACTATCACTGTAGTACTGTTGTAATGTATTTTGTCTTAATTCTTTTGGCGCATCATTGCCACAGATGCAAAATACACACGAAGATGGAGGATTTGATTTGTGATGATTACGGCGGGTAACAGCTGGTTATTGTTATTCAGCTATTAACGAATGATTTTAAACTCTTGTTTTTGCAGACAATAAAATAATCAAAAGTAGCACTCTTTTTTAGGGTTCCGTACCCAAAGGGTAAAAACGGGACCCTTTTACTGAGACTTCGCTGTCCGACCGTCTGTCACCAGGCTGTATCTCAAAAACGGTGATAGAAATTTTCACAGATGTTCTATATCTCTTGCCGCTATACCAACAAATATTGAACATAAAAAATATATATATTTAAGAGGGCTCCCAAACAACAAACTTGATTTTTTTACCGTTTCTTGCTCGATACTAATAACGGTGACAGGTAGACGCTTTAACTATTCACAGAAAATTAATAATTATATATAACTATACTGAACCCTTCATGCGCGAGTCCCACTCGCACTTGGCCGTTTTTTTTTTGATTAAACTGTATGGTGGCGATTCAAATAAATCAAAACATCAATTAAATAAAGTTTTCTCAATCTTAAGCTTATGCTATGGTAGTTTTTAAAGACAAACAATCTCCCATACAGCCTGCTATAGGTAAATAAAACGTGTTTTATTTCCTTAAATTAATCTAAATAATTTGTCACTTGAAAGCTTTGATTAAAGTTTACGAATTCAAAGTCCAAGAAAACTGCGTTACATAAATTAACGTCTAATTGGACATCTTTTGAAATTCTCTTCCTGTAAAGTATTAATTTACGGAGCTCGCTCGACTTATTCAAGCAATTTTTAATGGGTAACTTTATTTTATGCATAACCTCTTTTAAAAGCAATACTTATTTGCTTATTCCGCTTTATTGAAATCTTCTGGAATATTCTACGAATCTAATCTTTTTAATTTAAATTTATATTATTAACTAGTTGACCGAGGCTCGACGCCGCACAGAAGTAATTTAGTTAAGTCGCACTCCGGATCTTCGTGTTCAATTTATTTAACTGAGCGAAAACTCTATATAGATTTTTTTTTATATTTGTTACCTATATTTGTTAACTTTTGTCTGGGTAAACCAATTTTGATGATTCTTTTTTTTATTTGAATGATACTGATGCTTTCCGTGTGGTACTGTTGAACTATCATGGTACCGACTACAACTCATTATTTCACACTTTTGAGTGTTGAAGTCGGTTCCATTTTCATGTAAACTTTTTTTTACGGTTGAAATGGTCAGTGCATGACGTCCAAGCCTGTCGCTCTTCATCTAAAGTGGTTTTGCTCTGCTCATGGGTGCTCATTTTTCTCTGCTCATGGCTGCTCATTTTGCTCTGCTCATGGATGCTCATTTTGCTCTGCTCATGGGTGCTCATTTTTCTCTGCTCATGGCTGCTCATTTTGCTCTGCTCATGGATGCTCATTTTGCTCTGCTCATGGGTGCTCATTTTTCTCTGCTCATGGCTGCTCATTTTGCTCTGTTCATGGGTGCTCATTTTGCTCTGCTCATGGATGCTCATTTTGCTCTGCTCATGGGTGCTCATTTTACTGTGTACTTCGACTTCCCGCGTGTCGACCATCTCGTACACAATCTTGGAGTAGAATTAATGGTTCTTGAAGCAGATCGCAGCAAGTGTAAAGAGCCATGCGTTCCAATACAAAGACCACGTTCCCTTTTTTATGTTATTGTGACGGAACAAGCTCGAGGCCCACCTGATGTTAAGTGGACTAAACTCTGCCTATAACAGATGCATTCCGTCAATGATGAATTGCACTGTGTCCGTCACACTGAGTCGTACAGTTGTTAGGTCTCATGTACCTGTTATTTTACTGGCTCTCAAGGAGTGCTGCCGGAACACACTGCTAGGTCCTTGGCGACTGATTTTCTGTTTCAGGGTGGTCGCTAGGGAGACAGGCATTCGCAAAATGCCCTTACACCATGGGGTGAAGCTCCAGCTCGCGGCGGGATTCGAACCATGGACTTGCTGCACGGCAGTCCATAACCAATGCCACTGAGCCATCACTGCTACTTAAATCCCTGATCGTATCGGTGGGGATCGAACCGGGCGCTGTAGTAACTCCACTTACTGTACTGTACTGTAACAGCCGACTCGTCCACTGCTGAACACAGTCTCCCCTATTAAGGAGTATGTGCCATAATCCCCACGCTTGGCAGGCGGCTTGGGGATCGCAGTGTAAGATGACAATTCTTTAGAAGGCGCTGCTGCTTACCTTCCAGTATTTTTCCCTTAATCGCCTCTTACGACACCCACGGGATGATATGGGGAGGTGCAATTTTAACCCGGCACCCCCAGGGGGAACTCCACTAGCTACGTAAAATGTAAATTAGTGAGTCAGTGTATTCTTGAATCCTATTTATCACTCCCACAATATGTTGCCTTTCATTAAAATCTTACTAAGAAAATTCATCTTTAAAATATCTAGGGTTTTCACTAATTGGAAGTTTAATTTCAACGTCAGTTGGATAGTTTTTTTATCGAGTTGCTTGTAGCTACAATTTGTAGCGTGGATTTTTATAAGTGGAGTAACGTCAGCAGCTTCATTAACAATTTTAATTAATATCTTGTGTCGGTTTGTCTTTATTAATAATATTTTTATTTGAGTCCATAATGAAGACTTTTTCTCATATGTCAAAATGAGACTTAACAAGTATGTCTCAAGGTGATAGGCACAGTGCAATTCGTCACTTGTGATGAAATGTGTCTGTTCTAGGCAGAGGTTAGTCCACTTAATATCAGGAGCAAGCATCTCGAGCATGTTCCGTCAATTACATAAAAAAAACGGTAAATTCGTTATGTATCGAGTGAAGATTTTTACTAAAAAGCTTTTAATAAAATTGGTAATTATCTAGAAGACAACAATGTTTGGGATATCCCACCTCTACCAAGCCACTAACGCGCCGCCACGCCATGTATTAAACATTGCACTTATCCTCTAATAGACTTCTGTTATAAATTATAACACTGTAAAGACTTATAGGCGATGATAAGCTGGTTGAGTCTAAACTACCGAGTCTCGGTCATCGTCGCAGGGTCGCTTGCCTATCGGTATTCTATCAGGAATTACATGGGCTGATTCCTCCATGCCCCTTTTATCATCGGACAACAAGACGCTCTGATGGCCGTCATCCTTTCATGGTTGACATTCCTTCAGTTCGCTCGAAGCGTTTCGCTTCCACATTTATCATCCGCACAGCGAGGGAGTGGAACTCATTACCCGCGTCTTTGTTTCCCGAACAGTATAATTTGGGAGTCTTCAAGTCTAGAGTGAATAGGTATCTTCTAGGCAAGCATGCTACATCTTCGGCCGCATCATCACTTTCCATCAGGTGAGATAGGGGCCAAATGTTTGCCTATAATGAATAAATAAAAAAAAATAAAAAAAGATATAAAAATAATAGCTCCGAGTTTCTTGCCCGTTCTTCTCGAAGAGGCTATAGATACCATATTAGCTGAACGCGCCAATACAATAATTGTAAACTAAAAGCTTGTATTATACGCCCTTACACCGAGCTCGAGGCAAAAATAAAGTCCCGATTTGTGTCTCTCCAAATAGTCACAGAGCAATATTCAGTAGGGCCCATTCTCAACTGTACAACACTGCAGTTGTACCGGGGCATTTAGTTCCGATTCCCCTTTGTCTCTCGGCAGCGGGACAAGTCGAGGTCCAAACCACAGTGGTGCCCTTGAGCTCGCTGTCACCCCTCCCGATAGTAGCGGAGCGTTTTCGGCGTATAAGGCGCTTTTCGCCTTATACGCCCGTCTCAGGAGAAGTGCCTTCAGCACTTCTCCCTCGCGGCTGTAGAGGGCCTTTCCTCGCCCAAAACCCGGTGGAGCTAAACATCCGTATAGCGGTAGTAAGCATCTGACATAGATGCTTACTACCGCTATACGGATGTTTAGCCATAAAAAAAAAAAAAAGTGGTATTAGAGAGTCACCTATCTAATTTTTTATTTAAATCGATGACTCGACGCGTACATTCCAAGAATGAGAGATAAAATTAGTAACAATAAACTTCATACTTCTTAGTTTGAAATTCGAAAGTTGTTTAAAAAGGTATAAAGGAGGTCGCATACTCAAATCTACTCATACAAAACAGTCACGTCCAGATACTTACTTTATCTATGCTAAGCTAATATACATCATACATAGGACAAAGTCAAAGTCGATGTCCTCCGCATTATTCTAATGGACCAACCTTGTTACCGGAATTTGATTTTGCCCCAATGCCTTTTAAGACTATATTTTTATAAACGAAGGGGATGCTTTTATCGGAGATGTTTTTGGTACCTTTCTTTGTCCGGAATTTGAACAGACGTGAGTAAAATTTTGTCCGTATCGCGTTTTCACTGCTAGGCAAAAAAAGAACATGATATCTTGTGATGTATGAACAAGTAAGTTTCGAAAAAGCACGCTATAGCATAATTTGGTATTCCGACCCCTGTCAGCATGATACCTACAGCTGGAAGGTCCAAACTGCCCTTGTAAATTAGAATTTTTTTTGCTTAAAGCATGTTTCAATAAATCGTTTATGTATGAATGATGGTTCTTGACATAAAAGTCAATCCAATTTTTGTGTTATCTGTTCCGTCACAATAACATTAAAAAAACCAAAAAAAAAAAAAAAAAAAAAATCGGTGAAAAAAGGGACAAATCCAAACCGGAAAAATACGCAGTAAATTCATATTTTTTTCATAAATAACAATATTTTTATAAACATAATTTATTTATTTTTAATTATTTATTGGGATAATAACGATGAACAGTTACATTTACCTCACATATTACATAATAAGAATAAATGTTTTAATTCAAAATAATAATTACAATCAATGACATACATAAAATAGATGTTAATACAATAATAATAATTCAATACCATTCTTAAAATAGAATGTCTAAATTACAATTTAAATTATATACAAAAATTAGAAGTCAGCAATGTCATAATACCAATATTAATCATTAAAATTAGTCAAAATCGATCGGACTGTCTCGCCTTTTCCATCTGTCCCATTGATCTAATAGACTTTCACAATATGTCAAATATATAGTGGCAATAGATTTCCAATTGTCAAACATTAAATCACATTCAGTGTTGGCGGCGAGGAGTGCATTGAGGTGGCGACGGGCTCGAATAAGCGGTGACATAGACCGCGCCACAGTGCGACAGTCGTGTGTGAAGTCTACATGAAACATATCATGAGGCCGCCCTTATTTATTTATTTGAGCCGCATAAGTAGTCTGAGTAGAAATTGAGGAGACTTGGAGTGCAACCAATGGTAGATAATTTACGTAATAAGATGTCATTATCGATTATGTAAAATGCTTTTTGAAAATCGAAGTATATTACGTCGACCTGCAGCCCACGATCCATCGTATTTGAATATCCACGACCGCATCATCACTTACCATCAGGTGACATATTCGTCACAGTATATCAAAAGTATTACAAAAAATCCTGAAAATTAAAAGATCTGTGTTAGTATTATTTAAGGAGCATTGACGCATTTGAAGCGAAAAGTGCGAGAAGATACAAATTATTTCAGATGGAAAATACTTCGAAAGGGACTTGAACCTGCAACCCTGATGCCATCCTTATGCATATCCAATTATTCGTGGAAACCAGTGTAAGATATACAACATTTTCCCATCCGTTTGAATGCAGATCTTTTTGACTTTGGCGACATCTACCCAAATAAGATAAAACTATCTACTTAGGCTGTTAGATTGATATTCAAACAACACTCAATACCAATTCAAAGATATTCCTAAAAATGTGCTATATATATATATTCTTCCAAACCCATACAGTCCCACCAACTTATCTGTTCAGGCGGCAGAAAAAAGAACTACAACATTCCTTCAAATTGTGACAGTTTGTAGTTGATTTCCTTGACCAGCAGCGCCCTCGCGAACTGCATAGTTAAGTTGGTGGTACTATACAAAACTGAATTACCACACATCGCGTGAATCAGTAAAACGGTTATTATAAGATTTTACAGTCCACAATTTCACACGAGTTTCGTCTAGACATTCGGAATGCGAATTTGGCAACACGCCCAAACCTTAGATGATAAAAAAAAAGATACGTCTGGGTACCGCGTCTAGCCAATGATGACAGTTCTGACAAAGACGTGTGAAGTTGTTTTTGTGATGTTTAATGACCTAGATATATATATGTGGGGAAAAAAATATTTTTTGAATTGAATTTTATGTTGGATACATCCAAGAACATAGTTACAGTGCATGTACGAGTATATAAAGAAATTTATTTATGGTGGGCCCGTGGGGTGCCGGGTTAGAATGTCATCTCCTCATTTCTTCCCGTGGGTGTCGTAAGAGGCAACCACGGGCAAGTGCGTCAAATGAGCAGCATGCTACTTCTCACGTGGATGTGAGTAGGGTGTTGTGTGCATTAGACGCACAACAGGGCTGTATACCATCTAAATGCTCTGCCAGCGTTTTCATACAATATGTTCTTGTGTTCCTGTCTTATATGTTGTTAGCGTAAACATATTATTCCTAATATGTTGTTGTGTCGTCCAGTGTGTTAGAGAAAACATTTTGTATGACCCTGAAACTGTACCCGGTGAATGACAATAGGCTCGCCCCTTATTACATGGGACCAAACCCAATGGGCGAAACGTGGATGTTTATACACCTCTTGCTTCATATCGGGAAATATAGGCGTGATTAATCAATTTCGTAATAGAAAAAAGAGATGTTTTCGACCACATCTTCAAATCCACATTATAAATTTTATAGATTAGCAAAGACAACAACACATTTAGATTAGCAAAGACAAATAAAAGGTCCTTCTTAGGTAATTGTGTGCGGTTTTATAATAAAGTTCTCAAACATATTACAACGCTCACAGAAGGGAAATTCAAGTTGCACGTGAAAAACATATTGATTAAGAAATCCTACTACACAGTTTCTGATTACATAAACGACAAAAATGCCTGGACAATTCCGCCTCCGCCAAGCTATTGCCTGTCACCTACATAATTTAAACAAATATTGTAATAACTCTATTATATAGTAAGTATGTAACACATTGTTAAAAGATGTTTAAAAGAATGGCCCCGAGTTTCTTGCCCGTTCTTCTCGCAGTGGCTCTATACAATTTATTTGCTGAACGTGGCAGTACAATGTAGAATATTTCAATACTAAAATTTGTAGTGGCAGTACAATGTAGAATATTTCAATACTAAAATTTGTAATTGATCGATGCAACGTCGAAGTAAGTAAAAAAATTATTTTTGTACTTAATTTGTGCACAAATACAATTATCTGGGATGGATAGATAACTCTTCATTGTACAGTCAAGTTTTACAATGTCTCTGTAATAAAAAAAAAAAAGAGTTATAATTTTTTTTTTATTTTTTCCCGAGTAGTCATGAGTAGGTCCATGCACCGATGCCGGCTTATCGTTGAATTTTGGGACACGGTGTATAAGTAATAATGCTATGTTTGTATATAAGTACGTATATTTCGTATAACTATTCTACAATTGTGATGATGAAGTACAAGTGATATACCCGAAAAAGTGATTTAAATATGTTTTTTTTTCGCGAAAGTTTAAAAAACACATGTTAATGGCAAAACATAATGATTTTCTTAAACATAATGGGTATATTAGAAAGTTTTCTATTCGTGAAGCCAATTTTAAATTTCTAAGTCTGATGTACCCTCGACGTGACCTCAAGTTCAAAACTCCCAAATAGTTGCCAGACTAATAAAATATTAAAATAAACTTTGCGGTTTTACTTTGTAAATTTTGCAGAAAATATCTTGTAATATTAACTTTTAAAGTTAATATTACAAGATATTTTCTACTGACTTAGGTAAGCAACTACAATAAACTGGGGAAAACAAACTTTTACGATAATAAATAGAGATGAAGCTTTGGGAAACTTCAATATACAGAAAAATTTACTGATCGTTTTTTTGGATTATTTATAGGGCCTTATCAAGTTCGTAATACAAGGGCGGTGAAATATTAACAAATATTTTAAGAAAACATTAAATTAATATTTTAATAAAACACTTAAGTTGATTCATCAATTCCGCCCAATTTACCTGTTAAGCCGACGTGACGTCACAAACTCCACGCAGCCAAACCGGAAGAATTTTCGACGCGTTTGGCTTCTACACGAAGCATCCTCAGGAGGTCTTGACTCTACGTGCTATTACTTAACGTCGGCTTAACAGGTAAATTGGGTGGATTTGTCACTAGAGATATTTTTTAAGTGATCTATTAATATATTAATTTAAAGTTTTCTTAAAATATTTTAAAAATATTTGTTATTATTAAACATGGATGTCCGCAAAGTAACGCCTGAATCTATTCATTATCTTAAGGGCGGTGAGCCTTGACTAACGCCGGACCTCTTCTACTAAGTCAAAAATATGTGTAGTTGCATATTTTGTAATAACTTGTTTTTGAAGCGCTTTTTGCTAAGATTACCTAGTCGTTCTTAATACTCCATCTACACGCAACCTCTTGCCTGCGCGGTCGGTTCCTTGGAAATAAGAAAAACTATTATTTACTTGATTAAGAGAATGAATAAATAAATGAAAAAAAAATTATAATAAATTATAAATAAAAACAAATAAATTAAATTAAAGAAATAAGAATATTAAATAATAAATAAATTAAATAATATATTGAACTTATTAAAATATAACAAGTAGGTACATATAAATTATTTTATGATTAAAGTTTTACGTGAATATAGATTTATAAATGTTTCATCAAAACGCATCGCAATTTCGCTACTTCGGCTTTTTATGCTAATAAATCATACACGAGTCCAGCTTTCAAATGCATGTAATTAAAACATTGTGAAAAATAACACATAAAAAAACAGCAATTTTGATTTTCATAAATTTTAGGGTATATATGGAAATATATTAGGGTCCTGAATTTTATAGAAAAAATATGAATTCAAACTGTGTGCAGACGTGACAATATATTTTATCATTTAATACAGGCCCCGTGGCGTGCCGGGATAGAATGTCACCCCCATTTCTACCTGTGGGTGTCGTAAGAGGTGACTACAGAAAAAATATCGGAAGAAGGGCACCAGTGCCTTTTGAGGAACTGATATCTTAAACTGCGATCCCTCAGACGCCTGCTAAGCGTGGGGAATATGGCAAACCTTCTCACAAAATGGGGGAGGCTGTGTTCGGCGTTGGATAATCTGGCTAATACAGTATACCAGTACATATATTGTTAGAAATAGATATCAGAGCACTGTAAAACATGACATTTAAGAACAATTATTGAAAATGGGGATTAATAATGTTCTTTGTTCTTCTTTAAGGTGTTCTTTTAGATTTCGTGTATTAAACGCATATTTGTAAGTCACTAAAGCGTCTATTCACGCACAAATGAACATCAATATTTTGACTACCTAACATTAACGTTTCGAGCAAGTTAAGAGAATTTATGACGTAGTCATTATTACGTAGTAAAAACAAAAAAATGGATTGTTTCAATGCTCATAAACTCCAACTATAGCAAAGCTTAATCGCCCCTATTTTTTATGTCTCGTCCGAAATTTTACATGTCTACTTTTTACGTTTGTTTTTTATGCTATTGTGACGGAACAAGCACGAGGCCCACCTGATGTTAAGCGGACTAACCTCTACCTATAACAGAACTTAGGTTTCTTATCTTGATAGTATAACATAATCATCATTGAACTTAATAAACCCGTCGAGCCGTAAAGCACTTATTTCAGCAGCCCACAAAAACTTCACCAAAGTAATGAGTTCCTCTCACAAAATTATTTTAGTAAAATTACAAGAAATATAAAAAAAAGTACAAGACTTCTCGTAAAATGGGATGAAGACGGCATTAGGCTGCGTGGCACGAACACACTCTATCTGTGCGAAGAGAGATTTACTGCCGCCAATCGTGATTTAAGACAGTGTGCGCGCGCCTTAACATCTTGAAGGAACAGCGAAATAGCAGTTAATCAAGTTTCAACAAGGCTTTGAGATGGTTATTACGATTTTCATCTGAAACCTTTGGATATGAAATTTTGCGAAGGAGATCTATTATTTGAATAGATATACATTCTATTATATCCATTGGACAAGATACTGAATTTATGACGGATAATGCTGTTTTTACTAGAGCTGTGAAACACAACAATATCTTGGACATATATATAATTGCACATATAATTTGTTTCAAAGTTGCATTTTTTTAGGGAGGACATAGATGTTTGCCATCGCTGTCGGCCAAAAAACTCCTCCAGTGACGGAATCGCCTCTTATAGCCCTGGACCTCAAAGTAACGTTCACCGCGGTCATGAGTTGGATGGGTGACCGCTGGTGACATTACTACTGAGCGATTCTGAGGGCACGTTAAGTCGTCAGTCCCGGTTGTCGTCTTAGAAAGGCAGTCATTATAGCATGGCGGTAGGGCGTTTTGTGAATGCCCGTGTGCTAGCTACCACCCTTAAATAGAAAATCGGTCGCCAAGCACCTAACGGTGTGTTCCGGCAGCTGTCCTTGATAGCCAGTAATTCTTAGCCTAGCGACATCTTCGACCACATCATCTCTTACCATCAGGTGAGATAGTGGTCAAAGGCTAACCTATCAGGCATAAAAAAAAAATATTATAACTAATGTGGGGTCATTACAATTGTCTTATTGGCAACACATACATACATCACCATTCAAGACGTCATGTTTCAACAGATTAACAAATTATGGGAGCACACATATTATTCGCTTAGAATGGAAACAAAGAATTTTGTGGAAAAAAAATGCTCTCATGATTTGTAAATGTAATTTTCGCTCAGCACACGAACCGAAAAGTTCTCGAATGGAGGCCACAAACCAGCAAAAGCAGCGTCGAAACGACCACCCACAAGGTGGACGGATGACGTTACTAAGGTCGCAGGAAGACGCTGGATGCAGGCCGCTTCCAATCGTTCTATTTGGAAATCTATAGGGGAGGCTTACATCCAGCAGTGGACTTCTTGCGGCTGAAATGATGATGATGATGATGCTGCGATAGTGCTTGTAATCATATGTAGACAATCATAGGATTTCAATTTGCTGCATTATGGTCCTTTGTGTTGTTAGAGAATATCTGCCGACCCACACCAGTGAAATAAGGTCAAGAGGATGTTGAAGAAGCAAAATTTTGTAGACATTTACAAGGACGATAAACCTTTATTAGTTCAATAGGTTCATAAAAAATTAGTACCTAATTTAAAACTTGAATTTTAAGCGAATTCGTGTTATTCGTATATGTTTCAATTAAATTATCATCTAATATAATAATCACTAAATTCACGTCGTTATAAACATAAAATATGTATATATATTGCACAAACAATTTCAAAAATTTCGTTTTATTCAATTGTGACTGCACAAATTTTTGAAGCAGTGATAGCTCAGTGGCATTGACCTGAATTGGCCTTTGAACCATGGACTGCGCGACAGTCTATGGACTGTCGCGCAGCAGGTCCATGGTTCAAATCTCGCCGCGGGCTTGACCTTCACCGTGGGCCTCGTGCTTGTTCCGTCACTGTAACATAAAAAAAAGAAAAAAAAATACGAGGCTTACCTATTTGTTGTTACACAGTAACCTCTGCTCATCAGGTGAATTATGTCACTCATAAACTGATTCTAAAAGTAATTTAACCGGTCCCCATAAAGCACCCATCAAACCGGAATATAAAAAAAGAAAATAATAATATTAAAAACGATTATTTATCATTAAGTTTACAGGCGTCTTCCAGGAAATATAAAATAATAACGATAACTAATAGGGCTTATTCATATCAAAAAGTCATTTCACCAGAAGGCCTCAAATCGTCAAATAGTTCTAAAATAAACAAAATAGACCTATTTTTGAATTGAAATTCTCGTGAGTTTCACACATATTTAAATATTATACATTAAACCGGCAAAAACACTCACGTTGAGGATCGAATACGTGCCCGCCGGGAGCTCGCAGACGCAGCTGCGCACTCGCCCTGATGATGAGCATCTGGTTTGCTCGAAACCCGGGTCGACGTATTCGATCCTCAACGTGAGTGTTTTTTGCCAGTTTAATGTATAATATTTAAAAATAGACCTACTGAAATATTTATTACACTGTGGCCAAGTAACAGTTTTACTAGAGTTGTAACATTGAATTAACTCGACAAAGTGAGACATATGACGGAATGATCAAATAGTTCCAAAATAAACAAAATAGACCTACTGAAATATTTATTACACTGTGGTCAAGTAACAGTTTTACTAGAGTTGTAACATTGAATTAACTCGACAAAGTGAGACATATGACGGAATGATCGTCGCAAAGCCTGGGCTTATGAAAAATAATATTCCCTGAGACCTCTATTCATTTATTCAGCTTCCTTACAATTTTGTTTCAAGTATTATACGTTTCAGGTAGTCTTTTCACGCTGACTCGTAATATTTTAGATTCAGTTGAAACTGTTAGAATTTCCCGAAAGTCTACATTTGCCGAACTTATTCATATTTTCCTGAGGTCCTCATTAATTTTGTTAAGATCTTTTTAAATCCTGTGATTCATTAAGGTATAAAGTAGCTAAGCATTTCATAAAATTAAGGATGGATTACGGAGGAGACGACTTGGGAGAATTTTTTAGTGTCTACCCACACTTCAGCTTCTCATGAATTTAAATGAAGTAATTTATCGGAATATTCCTGGTTGTAAAAATATTGTTGTTGCCTTAAATTGAAGCGCTCGTTGCGAAGTTTGTTTAGCCGTTCTTTACTGATCAGCTAAGTTAAGCAACGTTCGTAGCGATTTTGACCGTTAGTGGCATTACTATTGAGCGTGCACGTGCTTCGGAGGGCACGTTAAGTCATCGGTCCGGGTTCTTTTCTTAGTATGGCAGTCGTCACAGCGTGGTGATACGGCGTGCCGTAAAAAGTACTGTGTTGTTTTGTAAATTTACAAGTGGTGTTATGCTAATTTTTTACATTTTTTTTAATGTTTTCACGCCAGAACAAGCACGGAGTCCACCTTATGTTAAGCGTTCGTAGCGCTTGTAGCGAAGTTTACTTAGCTGTTCTCAACCGATTAGCAAAGTTAAGCAACGTCGCCCGCGGTCATGAGTTGGATGGGTGACCGCTAGTGACATTACAACTGAGCGTGCACGTGCTTCGGAGGGCACGTTAAACCGTCGGTCCCGGTTGTTGTCGTTATAGCATGGTGGTAGGGTATTTTACGAATGCCCGCCTGGCTAGCTACCACCCTCAAGTAGAAAATCTGTCGCCAAGCACCTAACAGTGTGTTCCGGCAGCTGTCCTTGAGAGCCAGTACTTCGAGGTTACCCTGAACCACATAATCGCTTACCATCAGGTGAGATAGTGGTCAAAGGATAACCAATCAAGCGTAAAAAAAAGAAGCGGTTTCTTCTGTCTATAACAGATGCATTTCGTCACAAGTAACGACCTGCTCTGCGCCCGTCATTCTGAGACATACAGGTTTTCGTCTCAATATGTGCCTGAACGATTGCTGCCGGTACAAAGTAAGGTTAGGTTATAGATTGGCTTGGCGACAGATTTTCAACTTGATGTGGTAGCTAGCCGGGCGGGCATTCTCAAATTGCTTTACCACCATGCTACCACGACTGCTGTCCTAAGACGACAACCGGGACCGACGTCGTGCCCTACGAAGCACGGAGAAGTTTACAAAAATCTTCCGAAGATTGTGTTTAAATGAACTTAATAAAAAAAGGATATGGATCAACTTCTTGTCATAATTAAAATCTTGTTCCCGTCAATGGACATAATATATGGGCAATAAAATTTTGATTGCCACCAAATTGCTCTTATTCTGTTATTATAATAAATATTCACGATTGATAATTCAACCGGAAGACGTTCACTATTGAACATAAGCGGGATTCGTGCCCGCGACCATCCGTCTCTATAGCCGGGACATTCTCTGCCAATTTGCAGGTGCCTGGTTCGATCCCTACCACCGGCTTCAGCTTCACAACATGGTGGAGGGCATTTTGCGATAGCCCGCCTGGCTAGGTACCACCCTCAAGTAGAAAATCTTCCGGCTGTCAGTGAAATTACAGGCACATAAGACTTAACAACTATGTCTCAATGTGACGGGCGCAGTGCAATTCGTGACTTGTGACGAAATGCATCTGTTATAGGCAGAGGTTAGGCCGCTTAAAATCAGGTGGTTTAAATCAATTGTTCCGTCACAATCACTTAAAAAAATTATCTATCGTATTGAGTAAGTCATAGGTCAAATTTATTCTTTCATCCTTTTCTAATCGTGTATGTTTACACATTGGACTTTGTACCGTTCCCATGACAATCTCCGTAGGAGTAAAACTTGCTAGGTAAAGCTCATGTTCTTTTAACTGTATCATCAATTCATATACTTAACTTTTACATACATATACTTAAAAGAGTATCACAATTTAAGTATCTGGGCCATTGGGTCACCGAGACGCTCAAGGATGATGTTGATATGGAGAGGGAGCGCAGGGCGTTATCTGTTAGAGCCAATATGCTGGCTCGTAGGTTTGCAAGGTGTACAGTAGAAGTCAAGGCGACGTTTTTAAGAGGTTTTTGCCAATCGTTTTACACCTGCAGCCTATGGGTCAAGCATACAAAGAAGTCGTACACAGCCCTGCGCACCCAATACAACAACGCCTTTAGAGTGCTGATGGGGCTGCCACCATATTGTAGCGCTTCAGGGATGTTTGCGGATGCGCACATAGATAGCTTCCCAGCAATCGTTCGTAAACGAGTGGCATCCCTGATGCGCCGCGTGAAGGGCAGCTCCAACAGCTACCTGCAGTTGTTTGCGTGGAGGATGGACATAGGTTGCCCAATAATGCAGCACTGGACCAAACTTCATGTTGAGCACTCGGGAGTCAAGCCAAAATACAGGTTGAGATAATTGTAAAGATATATGACATTATATATAATTGTATAGATATTTAATTTATGAAATATTTTTTTTAACATGAATTTTAATATAATTATGAATTGTTTTATGGATATTTTGACTTCAATTTCAAATTTAATTATATGCGTATCATTAGTTAATTATTTTATTGTGATCATTCATGTATTACTTAATTTTACGATTAACATAATTATTTTTACTATTTATATATTGTCTCAACCTTCAAAAGATAAATATGTTGACTATTTTGATTATATCTCTAGTGACATTATTAATATTTTTGTAATTTTAGTTTTCGGAACCACATGTAAGTGATATGGATTTTATCTGAATTAAATGATTATTATTATAATTCATCCTACATCAACTCTCCCCCCCCCCCCCCCCTCCACTCGGGATCATCATCTGGCAAGGACATTAGAAATGAAGTAAAAAGAAATGAAGTTTCTTTTAAAGTGCTTTCACGTTTGTATCACTTAAGTTTATTGATATTTATCTCTTTTATAATATTATATCTCATATGTTCTATGTATATTTTTATGATACATACTGTGCGAAAATGACTTACGCTGGTTAGAAAATTCATAAATGTCTATTAAGGTTAAGTAGAGACAGACAAAAATTAAAAAGGAGGATATATATATATTTTTTTATAATAATAATATCTTTATTGAAAAACATATAAGGTACAAATAAATGTTGTAGCTCTGCCTTTTGTTTTAGTAAAAACTGTGTTACAAAAGGCAGTCTCTTCCATAAGGTACAAATAAATGATGATTGTCAAAAAGATCCCGTTTTCTGTTATGGAACCCCAAAAAGTTAGGAAGATAAATTTGGAGAGCGATGCGAAGTAAGCAAAGTGCCATCTCTGACACACTGCTGCAGAACTTTGCGATTAAACGTGTTATTTATTTTTTTACTTCTAAATAAATACACATAATGTCATTTTTAATATTTTGATACCGATACTCCTCTTCCTCTGTACTCCACCGCATCCTCCATCCAACAGCGGTAACATGTTGGTTAAACAAGGTCTTGTACATTTTCGATGGAGTATTTGAATAACAAACCTAATTGTTCTAGCAGCTGTATTTGACAGCCAGTTTCCATTATTAGGCTTGTTCAACAATTTCTACTACATCATCACTCACCATCAATGGAGATGACGGTCAAAGCATAACCTGTCGGTAAAAATAAAGGGTGATAGCGTTATCTCTTGATCCCGTTTCCGATAGTGTTTTACATCTTCCGAGGCACAGATTACCTCAGAGTCATGACAAGGGCCTCTAAAGCTCCAGACTACTCGGTGGAGCTATTATGGCTAGCATATACACTATATTGTAGCATCATTGAAGCAGTGATGGCTCAGTAGCATTGGCTATGGACTGCCGCCCAGCAGCTCCATGGTTCGAATCCCACCGCATGGTGGAAGGGCATTTTGCGAATGCCCGCCTGGCTAGCGACCACCCTCAAATAGAAAACCTGTCGCCAAGCACCTAACGTTGTGTTCCGGCAGCGATCCTTGAGAGCCAGTGAAATAACAAACAAAAATTAGACTTAACGGGTATGTCTCAAGGTGATAGGCGCAGTGCAGTTCGTCACTTGTGATGAAATGCATCAATTATAGGCAGAGGATACCGCTTAACATCAGGTGGGCCTCGCGCTTGTTCCTTCACAATAACATAAAAAAAAAATTATAAATACGTTTAGTTTTTTTGCAAAAAGGTCTACATTTCAGACGCAAGACTAATATTTTTGTAATGTAAGCCCGCATTGCAAGGACTGGTGCCTGAAGTATACATAAATAGTCAGTATCACAGGTCACCAGGCACCTCAACCTCAACGGATCTGATATCATAATTAAATATAAGACTATAACTTATAACTAGTAAGAGGTTTTATACAAAGTAATGATCAAATTAATTAAATACCATGGCCGACATCCAACACAATGACAACTATTTTGAAATATATTCTGAAGGTAGATATAACAATGCTGCCAGAGTCATTTTAAAATTCAAAGTTATTATAACAGATTAAAGTTTGTTCCGTGGAAATTCAATGTAACAAGGATATTTTACGAAGAAGTAGACAAATTCTGAAATGATAAAACTGCGCCAAACTTAAAAGCAGTATGTATCACACAACTGCAGGTCGCAAGTTTCATGGAAATAGGAAGACGTAAGTTTTGTTTGTTTTGCGGTAACGTTCACAGATAAACAAGCTACTTAATAAATAGCTATAATTTGTTGGTTTTACAGTCTACTTCCCTTAACCAATACCCTTAAGAGGAACGGGAAGAGAAGCTCCTACAGAAAAATAGGTATTTCAACAAAGTGATGCTGTCTCGCCGCTAAACGCTCGAAGAGAATAGTGCGATAAGGACAATGGCAGTTTATTCAAGTTTTGACTTAGAATTTGCGCATAATTTGCGTTCTGGGGGAAAACTTCTCTTATAGTAAACACTAATCAAAAATAAAAATGTTGGTCGTATAACTGACAGAATAAACTAGGTTAATAGGTTTTCTTTTTTCTTTATTTATCAATATTTTTCCTATAAATAATTCACAAAGTTACAAGTTACAAGTTTTGAGAAAATATCGGTATTTAAATACCCATTAATTCAAATTCCTTTATTATAATGATAAAAATCAAAACCTGGCTATTGATAACATCTATAACATTTCCAAATATTATCAATATCGGTGATTGTTTAGGGGGGTACAAACGTTTTCTTTTTGTTTGAAAATTCGACACTTCCCTTCAGTATTAAGGGGACAAGCCAAGGGTACTAACGGTTATATTCGTAATTTGTTGAATCCAATATATGAAGATAGTCTAACCTTTTTAAATATACATCTTAAACGTGACTGAGCTCCAACTTTGTGCCAGATTAATCCCACGTAATAGGATGCGAGACTTTTGCCATCCAACAGTTGCAGACTTTTATTGTAAATTTCTTTTATCATCAAAGAAAATATCTATGAAACACATTAAATATTATGTGACTTTGAGGCTGTGATCAAAGCAATTGCTGGGTTTCCTTAGTTAAAGAATTGTTGATTAGGTTAGCCTTTGACCACTATCTCACCTGATAGTAAGTGTAGTATAGGTCGAAGATGTTGTTCAGGCTAACCTAGAATTACTGGCTTTCAAGGACAGCTGCCAGAACCTACTGTTAGGTGTTTGGCGACAGATTTTCTACTTGAAGCTAGCTAGCCAGGCTGGCATTCTTAAAATGCCCTACCACCATGCTGTAACAACTGCCATCCTAAGACAACATCGGGACCGACGGCTTAACGTGCCCTCCGAAGCACGGAAGCGCTCAGTAGTAATGCCATTAGCGGTCACCCATCCAACTCATGACTGCGGCGGACGTTGCTTAACTTAGCTAATCGGTTAAGAACAGCTAAGAAAATTTCGCTACGAGCGCTTAAAAAAACTTGTCTTCAAAAAAATAAGGACTCCCACCGCGCGGGGTAGGGGCTGGTTTTATAGTTGTTTATAGTATGTTAATTGAAACCTTGATAACAAAGGCATTTTCCAAACACAAGGGGGGGCTCTTAATTGAGGCTACTAAAATGTATGTGTACAGCTTTCTCCACTATCTCCCGTAGTCGGAGTCTCCTTTGCAGAGGCCTCGGTGCTGTCACTTTCCACGTACGTCACTAATATCACGTAACCTAGTAAAACAGTTAACGGTGATGCGGCAATATTTGCACTTATTTTAAATTATGAATTTTTTGGTTTAAATTAAGAAGCGACACTGTCGGGGTGTATGGAGCGGAGCGCGGTCCAACGATGGTCCAGTCGAAGGTACTGATTTGCCGCAGCGACACGAAGCATCATTTGCGGTTTGTTGCGGGTAGTATGAAAAAACTATGCATGCTTTGACAAACATATAGTAAAAAAAAAGAACCAGCAATTAAAATTTGTTTTTACCACATCTATTCGAAAAGAGCTAGTTTATTCCTTGTAAACAGGAGTATACATAACTTTTTAATCCCTGAGGGACAAAATGTGTTTTTGAATTTAGAATGTGGATATTTTTAGTAAAAGTTCCAATCACCAAAGAGATCAATCACAAACATTGTATGAACAAGTTACTTTTTTTTTTAATGTTTTTTAGGTTTTTAATAAAACATCTTTGTATGTATTTTTTTTTCGTTCAACCTAAAAAATAATATAGTTAGTAAATCCTGAGATGACGTTTTCTGAGAGTATTTCTAATTCTCAAGCTGTCTTATTTTTTTTATTTCTGATGGCTAAATCGACAACTGTAACGGATTATAGTGGTAAATCTGTTACGACGCACTTCCATAATAGTTGAAATATAAACATTAGCCTCCAACTATCTCTATACTATGTCTTATCTTTCCTAATTATATCTCAATAAATAAACGTACTATTCGTATTCAGAAGTTGCACTTACTTGTTTTCTCATAGAGGGTGATAAAAAGTAGAGTGTCCACCGGGAGCCAACAACTATTTTATGCTCGACTAACTTTGAATTCCTCGCTGCACCAAGGATTCTACTCTAGAATCTGACTGTTTCAAAGAAACACTCCACACCTACAAAATGGTTGATTGCTTCCTTGGTAAACAATGTACTATTGTTTACCAAGGGATTATTGTATTGCGGTATCGTAAAGGTGAAAGCCCTGACTTGCACTTAGCCAGTTTTTTATTTAACTTTTTTATTGGCTGATAAGCTATCCTAGTTTTATCACTAGATGTCTCACCTTGACGAATTGTGATGATGTTGTTCAGGCTAAGCAAGGGTTACTGGCTCTCGAGAAGGTCTACCGGAACGCACCTCTTAAGCAGGCTGGTGTTGGTGGAGGTCCGGCCATAAATAAAAGCCAAAGTATTTTACAATATACCACTTAACGTTAGAGTCAACATATTATACAGACTCTTAATATAGCATATTTCAAGCAATGATGACCTAGCGGTAATAGCTATGAGCTGCCGTGCCGCAGGTTAAGTTCGATCCCCACAAGCAGTTTGAGCTTTACTGCATTGTGGAAGCACATTTCGCGAATGCTAGCTACCACCTTCAAGTAGAAAATCTGTCAAGCACCTAACAGTGTGTTCCAGCAGCAGTCTTGAGAGCCAGTAAAATGACGGGCACATAGGACTTAACAACTGTATGTCTTGTGACGGGCGCAGTGCAATTCGTCACTCGTAACGAAATGCATATATCTTATATGCATAGCTTAGTTCACGTAAGGTGAGCCTTAGGTGGGCCACTATTACATAAAAAAAATGTGGGATGAGGGTTACTCTTGATGATGATGAATAAAGAATTTAGCTTCTGCACGCGACTTCCATTGCGTGAAATTCGGTGACATTTCGATTTCTATGACTACTCGCGAGTAACAGACTTCAATTTTATTTATTCTGCCTATATTTTATCACAGAACGGGTAAACTACTGCTTGTGTATCAATTGCTACCAATAGCAACGTAGTTACGCTAAGAATGGCTACGTTTAGCTAAAAATGTTAAAATTTAATGACCATAGGTGTCGAGCGTAATACCATTTAATGGGAACAGATACATAGTTCGGACTGCTTCTGATAATTACTCTACAGATAAACGCAATAGGCTATATATGAATGGAAATCAAAGCCCGGACTCGACAACGCATTAAAACAACTCTACATTTTCCAATTAAAACAACGCATCAAATTCCAATTAAAACAACACGTCAACTTTCAATTTAACATTTCATAACAGTTTTATTTGGCAAAATAACGTTCAAGTGACGTATTTCCAGCCGTTTTATCATAAGTGCTTTACATTTTCACCCAAAAAAATTAAATTACAAGATAAAGTGTTGCCAGCATTAGCGGTCTAAATTGCCCTTGCTCGGTATTGCCCTTTCAGTGATTCCCCTATATGAAAGGAAATATAAATCTCTGATAATATTTCATGGCATTTCATTTGGTTCTTTGAAGTGTTGCGCTGAGGTTGCGTAAAGATTTTGAATTTTTCGCTGAGAAGGTAAAAATATACTTCCGGGTGGGAAATATAAGAGTCAAATAACCATTAATAAAAGCCGTAATGAGTTGCCTACATAATTGAAGTTATCTAGATAACGTTGGGATGTTTTTGCAACCACATGCCATATGAAAGTAATGCTTACAGAGCTGTAATTGCGTGCTGCATGCAAGCAACGATAGCCGAGCGAAAATAGTTATGTACTGCAGTGCAGTGTGCACTGCCAACTTGAGTTTCACCGCATGGTTGAGGGGCATTTTGCGAATGTTCACTTGGCTAGCTATCACCTTCAAGTAGGAAATCTCTCGCCAAGCACCTAGCAGTATGTTCTGACAGCAATTCTTTGGAGTAAGTAATACAATTATAAACATATGAGACTTAACATTTGTATGTTAGCAGATGCTTTCACTAGTACACACTGGACAAGATACCCCATGAGAAGCATTCCGCTGCTTACCAGCGGTTATTTTTCTGAGACGCGACAGCACCTCGTTCTACACTACGAAAAAATAGGGGATAGAGTATGACTGGTAAACGTGGCATTCATGCATCATTGACCACGGATTTCGAAGCACTCGTAACGGATGTTGCCTAATATTATGTTCTCATTCATAGGAGGCGAGCTTGTCGTGATCTATTATAGAAAAACGCAACTACTAGTATCGGAATTTGAAAAATAAAAAGTCTTATTGTTGTTAGAGAAATACTGTTAGCAAATAGTACCTGTTATGGTCAGTTTTGTTAAGTCAGTGTACATCTTAGGGACGTTTTTACCGTAAAACATATCTATACTATAAAAGGAAAGATTTGTATTTTTCATATTTTTGTATGTATCGAATAAACTTAAAAATATCTAGACCGATTTAAGATAATGAATAGATTCAGGCGTTACTTTGCGGAAATCCATATTTAATAATAAAAAAAAAGAAAAAAAAAAAAAGAGAAAATCTCTCTCAATCGTGCTCTCATAGAGTCAAGACCTCCTGAGGACGCTGCGTGGCGATTGTGACGTCACGTCTGCTTAGCAGGAAAATTAGGCGGTATGGTCACTAGATATATTTTTTATATTTTTAAAGTGTTTTATTAAATTATTAATTTAATGAATTCTTAAAATATTTTAAAAATATTTGTTATTATTGTACCGATTTAATTTATAGAATATATTCAAAAACTTAGGGATCCGTATGAAAAATTCGATAATGTAACCAGTGTGAGAAAAATAACCCAAAAATTCGTTATATCGCGCACACTGCGGTAATTGTTGACAATGGAGCAAAGTGATGTACCACAATTTTATAGAGGACATCAATATCTTTAAAAAGTCCACAATACCTATATCTAACTTTTACAGTTACCTATGTCACAATAACTACATTTTTGTGTCAATTTATATTTTTTGTAAAATACCCGTGCAAAGCCGGACCGGGCCGGTAAACCATATTTTTTCCATTGACCTATATATACTAGACGCGACATATCAAACGAAGATAGTTGTACAGTGCAAAGAAGCCGGCCGGCATCATCTCACCCACTCGCTACTGGGCACTCGTAGAGATTACACGTGCTTTACGTTCGAAAATTGTGTATTCAAAATACACATTGATAATAGACAATTTTCGAACGTAAAGCGCGTGTAATCTCTATGAGTGTCCAGCTGCGTGTGGGGGAGAGTATACCAGGCGGCATACTTACACTGGTCGACTATCCTCGTTTGAGATGTCGCGTCTAGTATATATAGGTCAATGATTTTTTCCGACAGTTTGCCGCAACATTTACCCGCTACCTACGTTACCATAAAGGGTGGCTTATTTTAATTAAAAAGGAGAATTTAATTACCTCAAAAATGTTTTAAAAGGGATTCCATTTATATTAATAATGATAACAGTCGTTGCAGGAATGGGATTAGCCATTAAATGGGATACCTATTAATGTTTGATTCAATGCTTTTTTTATATCACAATGTTTTCGTTCCTTTTGTTTCAGCTTGGTGCATGGTGGTAGGGCATTTTGCGAATGCCCGCCTGGCTAGCTACCACACTCAAGTAGAAAATCTGCCGCCAAGCACCTAACGGTGTGTTCCGGCAGCTGTCCTTGAGAGCCAGTACTTCTAGGTTAGCCTGAAGAACATCTTCGGCCACATCATCACTTACGGTGAGATAGTGGCTAACCTTTAAGGCATAAAAAAAAAGCTTTTTTATTATAAAAACCGCAAAAATATAAGTTATAAGATATTTTTTTTATAGTTAGGTTCCTTTATTCATAATAATTATTTGATCTTTTATAAGACTCACGAGAATCTTTTTTATATATATAGTTAAGTTAGAAGTTTAAGTTTTTTTGTCTGTTGAAAAAATAGTTTGTTAGATACAGGACGAACATTTTCAAGGTGTTAACAAGTATAAAGGGTTTAAACCCTATATACTATACATCCCCAGTCCAGGTTTTCAGTCATCAGAAAATTATTCTTCATAAGATTAAATATGTTTTATAATAATGTATTAATATTTTGAAGCAATGATAGGCGAGCGGTAATAGCTATGGGCTGCCGTGCGGCAGGTCCTAGCTTGACCTCACGGTGAAGAGGCATTTTGCGAATGCTCGCCTGTCTAGCTACCACCTAGTAGAAAATCTGTTGCCAAGCCTAACAGCGAGTTCGACTGTAGAAACGGAAGAAACCGTACCCGTAACATAGCAATGTTAAATCAGGCGATGTCTCCTGATTCAGCCTCGGTAGTGTGCGTCTACTGCATTCTTGTCTACCTGCCATTGTCATTCATTAAAACGTATCATATACAATGGTAGTGTAGCTGTGTGCGTTATGTGCTTGTGTTAAATTTTCTCAACATTATATAGTCGTGATATTAGAGCACACCACAACTTCCTTTTTAATATAAATTAGGAAAAGTTCATAAAATACTTTAATATTATAATCAATATATTCAGGCGTTACATTTCGGAAATCCATATATTTAATTAAACAAATGTTTTGAAAATTCTCCATCGTGCGCTCGTAGAGTCAAGACCTGAGGATGCTGCGTGTAGAAGCGAAATGCGTTGAAAATTCTTCCGGTTTGGCTACGTGGCGTTTGTGATGTCACTTCGGCTTATAAAGAAAATTAGGCGGAATTAACACTAGATATATATCATATATTTTTTAAGTGTTTTTATTAAATAATTAATTTAATGTTTTCTGTAAATATTTTAAAATTTTTGGTTAATATATTATAATATATTTGGTTTTGAGTCTACATTCTACACAAATTATCAAAATTAAGGGTTGGTTATACATTCCGTTATGAGCTAGAGACACGTGACACAAAATGAACACACAGACAGATAGCGGGGTGTCACCAATAGGGCTCCATGTTGCCCTGTACGGAATCCTAAGAACAGATGTTAGCATGATGGGAGGGTATTTTGCAAGTGTCCGCCTGGCTAGCTACCGCCCTCAAGTAGAAAATCTGCCGCCAAGCACCTAACGGTGTGATCCGGCAACTGTCCTTAAGAGCCAGTGAAATTACAGGCACATAAGATTTAACAACTGTGTCTCAAAGTGACGGGTGCAGTGCAATTCATGATTTATGATGAAATGCATCTGTTATAGGCAGAGGTACGCTTCACATCAGGTGGGACTCGAGCTTGTTCCGTCAAAATAACATTAAAAAAAAGACTCACACTTCTCTTTTCATAGTCGTCTAGTTAACGTGTTCTAACTTACAACTAAATTTGTTTAAATGTTCACTAAAAGACAAGGACACAATGATCCTTACAAAAAGGGTTATTACGGGATGTTTTCTAAGAAATTAAGGGTTGATCTAACATTTTTATTACTAACTAGCTGCGTCTCACAGACAATGTTGAAAATTGGTGATGTTGATACTGAAAAGTATTCTATAGTTTAATACAAGTTTCATCCAAATCAGTTCTACCATTTCAGCGTGAAGGAGTAACAAGCATATACTCACATCTTATTCAGTTCAAAAAGTTACGAATTTATAATATTAGATTGATAAATCCCAACAAACCGATTTGCACGTATACCGGAAAGAACCGCTTTTTACAAACACCGAAAAAAATAAGGCACGAAGCCTGGTGCCTTGTTCTCCCATTCCAACTTATACTATAATTTATACCGGTCCTTTACAATGCACACGGGGTGTACGAAAATGTACCTCTAAATATTACTCAATTTACTACTATAGTGTTGTCGAAACATGACGGAAAAATAACTGCTAAGACATTGACATAAAATTTATATAAAAATACGTAAAAACCGGTTTAATAAAGAAACGAATTGAAGATTACGCTGCTAATAAAATTTCAGTATTTGTACATGTCACTTGCACACTCCAGAATCCGGTATAAAAATGAAACGAATCGAGAAGTAGGTACGTTGTTAATAAAGATTTAGTATTCAAGTAAATCTCACTTGCATACTACAGAACTAGGTTTAATAGAGAAATGATTTGAAGAATACGCTGCATATAATAAATCAGTATTCAAGTCACTTGCAAACTACAGGACTCGGTTTAGTAATGAAACGGAGCAAAAAATACGCTGCTAATACAGATTCAAAGACTGAGTAAATCTCACCTACACACTACAGAACCCGGTTTAAAAATGAATCAAATCGAAAAATACGTTGTTAATAAAGATTCAGTAATTCAAGTACATCTCACTTGCAAACTGCAGAACCCGGTTCAACGATGGAACGAATCAAAGATTACACGGTTAGTAAAGATTCGATATTCAACTACATCTTATTTTCACACTACAGAACCCGGTTTAGTAATGAAACGAAGCAAAAAATACGCTGCTAATAAAGATTCAAAGAATGAGTAAATCTCACTTACACACTAGGTACATAACCCGGTTTAATAATGAAACGAATCGAACAATACGTTGTTAATAAAGATTCAGTACCTATTCAAGTACATCTCACTTGCACACTACATAACCCGGTTGACATCGGCGTTATCTTTGATTCATTTCTGTATTTGTATTCACAAATACAGAAATGAATCAAAGATAACGCTGCTAATAGTTAAAACATGAATATTTATTGGCTAGGTAGAATATTGCAGAGTTGTTATAGCATTATAATACGGTTCCAATAAACCTCTACCTAAACGGCATGCAAATATTTTGTGTCTATAAATTCTTTAATGGACTAAATTGTTTCACCGAGAATAATAGGAAAACAATTAAATAAACAAAACTATCGAAATCATCACCTTACTATGTTAAATATAAATAAGATAAGGTCATGTAATATGTAGGTCAATTAATTAATAGTCAAATTATATACTTATATTAGTTTTTTATCATCAAATAAGCAATACTGTAATATTCATAATCAATAAAGACCCAGTATTCAAGTACATGTTACTTATACACTCCAGAAACCGGTTCAACATTGGAACGAATTGAAGATTACGCTGTACTACTAAAGATTCCGTATACAAGTACATATCTTGCATACAGTATATATTGTGCAAGTTAGATGTATTTATAATCAGCGCCATCTTCACTTCCTTTCGTAACGGATTTTTATTTATTAGTTATGTACTAGTAACACTACACCTCTTTATATTCGGTTTTACAGATCCTCTCCATCCTAAGGTTGCCTGGAAGATATTAATTTTAGTAATAAGCCGCCCATTGAAACATTATTACTGTGAATTATAAATTTTATCTGCTTCATTTGTTATGTTGTGTGACAATAAAGTATTATCTATGTTTTCTAAACTGGGTAATACAAAATACCAACATCGAAACTAAAGAAGAATTCACGAAACAGCTTACAAAATTACATAAAACGTTATTTATAAAGCCTTCTCGTTGAGCAAGCGTCTTAAAAGCCTTACTGGCTCACAATTAAGAACACGTTGATGGGCAGTACGAAAATCAAACTTATCGATGTAGAAATAAGGGTGATATCAGCTTACAACGCATCGTGACGGTTATGGTAACCACGCCGCTACATCCGAAGTACGAGTAAATTAGAGAAAGTAATACTTTTCTCACCAGCACCGTTATTTTATTTTAATTTATGTTTTGTAGAAAATAGTCAATGTCATTTAGAAAAAGATACGAATTAAATATTTTAGTAAATAATACGGGATAGCTCACGTAAATAAGTCAGATAGCTCCGACTATAGTTTAAACCACATCCGGTGGTCTTTTTCAAGGAGAGCTCGGGACGCCCGCGTCGATGTCTCGCTTAGCACTGCGGGCGGTATCTGACTTATTCACGTGAGTTATCCCGTATTATTGACTAAAATGAGAGAAACCACGTTAGTTTTTTAAATAGAATTAAATATTGTTCACAAAAATTTACACAAGAAGTTTTTTTGACCACTATCTCATCTGATGTTAAGTGATGATGTGTTCGAAAATGTTGTTCAGGCTAACCTAGAAATACTGGCTCTCGAGGACAGCCTCCGGAACGCACCGTTAGGTGCTAGGTGACAGATTTTCTATTTGAGGATCGTAACTAGCCAGGCGGGAATTAAAAAAATGCCCTACCACCATGCTATAACGACTGCCATTCTAAGATAACAACCGGGACCGACGGCTTTACGTGCCGTACGAAGCACGTGCACGCTCAGTAGTAACGCCACTAGCGCTATCCCATCCAGGTCATATACAGCACCTTAAAATGGCGACACAGAAAAATTATGAGATATTAACGCGGATGATAGTTAAGGTTCATTAAAATTTAGATGTTAATTTAACACAATACATTTAAATCATGTAATTAAATATCTGTACCTATATATATGATAAGAAAGATTTGAGTTATGACGTCATGACATGTTAGCTCAATTGGTTAGAGCATACTCCGGCTAAAGGGGTGGATGGACGCGGGTTCGAATCCCGCACATGACTTAATTTTTTTCCCTATCGTATATTAGTGATTATATAATGTAATCCGCATACTCGTAGCAGGCGTTATTGCAAAACATAACAATATTAAAATTATAAGGTTGCGTCATCATTTACAAATATAAAACCAATTGCAAAATTGGTCTTAATTGTAGTACAACGTTAGTGGTACTATAGATGTCGCTCCATCCCAATACGATGGTTAAAGAACTTTGAGTTATGACGTCATGTCATGTAAGCACAATTGGTTAGAGCATACCCCGGCTAAAGAGGTATATGGACGCGGGTTTGAATCCCGCCCATGACTAAATTTTTCCTATCGTATATTTGTGATTTTTTTATAAATTCCTGTAGCTGTGTACCTAAAGTGCGTAATAAGACAGCCCTGGTTCAGGCTGAATAATCAATCATTATTTTTCCTTTGTACAATTAAATCCGGCCAAACCAAAACACTCCCATCCCTACACCAAGTACCTTAAAAATAACACGCATTCTTCCTACATCTGAACGTACACGCCAAAATCATAACCCTTCTTTATGCCGGTATACTCGGTTTAACGGTACCCCCGGGTACCGGCTCCAGGGAATTTTATATCGGGTAACTGGTAACCCTGAAATGAGTACGGGTCTTGCCTGGGATATATTTGGAGCTTATTTATGGAGTGAAATTACTCGTTTAAGCTAGGTACTACAGTTATATTACCCAATGTTTTTTGAAGTACTCGTAGTAGCTTGCCTAGTAATTAATAATAACAAATATTTTAAAAATATTTTATGAAAACATCAAATTAATATTTTAATAAAACACTTAAAAAATACAAAAATATATCTAGTGACAATTCCGTTTAATTTTCCTGTTAAGCCAGCATGACATCACAAACGCCACGCAGTCAAATCGGAAGAATTTTCGACGCGTTTCGCTTCTCCACGAAGCATCCTCAGGAGGTCTTGACTCTACGAGCGCTCGATCGACTACACTAGATATATTTTTGTATTCTTTAAGTGTTTTATTAAAATATTAATTTGATGTTTTCATAAAATATTTTAAAAATATTTGTTATTATAAAATATGGATTTCCGCAAAGTAACGCCTGAATCTATTTATTATGCCCAGTAATTCTAAACCGTCCTCGTAGGAGCTTCCGTACTCATTCTTAACCGATTAGGTTACGCTGTCAAATGCTGAAATTCCGTCACTATCGGCCTGCATAGGAGTAAAAGAGACGCAGAAATGGTGATATAGCAATCAGTTTTAGTGATTAAGGTTGAACTGGCCTGTCACTTCTCCATACAAACGTCGCAGGGTGATCACTCCCTTGTTTGAGATTTCAGGTCCAGAACTAAGCATAATACCGATTGATATTGTCATTATCTAGGCTTGTATGATGCCGAAATTTTAAAAAGATAATTAAGTTGTAAGTTATGAGCCTTGAAAACTTTATATGAAAGTGTCGATGCTCACAATTGTTAAGTTAATTATTTTATTAAAATTTCGGCAACATACAAGCCTAGATGATGACGAGATTAATCGGTATTATGCTTTATTTTGGACCTAAATCTTCAAATAAGGAAGTCATCACCCTACGACGTTTGTATGGAGAACGAACCGGCCAGTTCACCCTTAACGAAAGAAAGCTTCATAACCCAAAACTAGTAACTTAAATGAAAAATGTTTTTTTATGCCTGATAGATTAGCCCTTGTCTACAATATCACCTGATGGTAAGTGATGATGTGGTCGAAGATGCTACACAAAAACTTGATTGTTTTACCGTTTCTTGATCGATTCTAATAACGTTGACAGGTAGACGCTTGAACTATTCACAGAATATTTAGTATTATGTTCTCTTTAAGTAAAAATAATTAAAATATAATAAAAATAATAATTTAGGGGCTCTCATACAATATACGAGGTTTTCGCCCTACCTACCCAGCTCAATCGGACACTGCGAAAAGTGTCTGTAACTTGCAAGATTAGGTTACAGGTAATGGTACGGAACCCTTCGTGCGCGAGTCCCACTCGCACTTGGCCGGTTTTTATATTATATTAGCTCTTGATTCAAATAAAACATACACTTATAAATGTTGAAATGTCATTACACAATAACGTCAATGCAATAATGAACGAAGCAATGATGGCGGAGCGGTTATAGCTATGGACTGCCGCGCCGCAGTACCCTGGTTCGATCCCCACCACCGGCTTGAGCTTCACCGCATGGTTGAAGGGTATTTTGCGATGGCCCGCCTGGCTAGCTACCACCCTCAAATAGAAAATCTGTCGCCAAGCACCTAACGGTGTGTTCCGGCAGTAGTCCTTGAGAGCCAGTGAAATTACAGGCACATGAGACTGAACAACTATGTCGCAAGGTGACGGGCGCAGTGCAATTCGTGAATGAAATGCATCTGTTATAGGCAGAGGTTAGTCCGCTTAACATCAGGTGGGCCTCGAGATTGTTCCGTCACAATAACATAAAAAAACAAAACTACATATTTTCGGATCAACCCTTTAATTAAACGTAATAAACCAAAGTTTTAATTATAATTCGACAAGCTTTTTCAACAAATTGTGACAGTCATTAAAAGCAGTAAGTACTTCAACTATTGAAGTGCTGTTACTAAAGTCACCACTCATCATTAACGGTCAATGCTCAGCTAGGGCGCGTTCCATTTTGCGCAGTAAGCGCTGTGAGCATCGTGAGCGTGCTCAAAATCGTACCGAATGCTCTGACAGCTATATATAAAATTCACGTGACGTCATCAATCGGTACTTACAACGCTCACGACGACACGACACGATTCCTCGTAAAATAAGACGAATTTACTTAGCCTTATTCCATGGATTGACCGTGCTGGTGCCGGGTCCATAGCGTTGCAGAGGAAGAGGCCCAAGTCAAGGTGCCTGGGACTTGCAACCCAGTGAGTTAGGCTAAGGGGCCCCTTTATGATGTCATCTATGACTCTCTTTCACTACTCGAGCCTCCTCCCCTGCCCAACCAACATTTGGTAAGATCCTACTAATGCCGCCTTGGATATACGTTCTAGGATGGAAGTTACGGTTTTTCTTGACAGGCCAAGATCTTTAAGTAGGTTATAATTTCAGGGATTTCGCTAGTATACCCCTTGCTCCGTCTTCTACAGCATATGGATTAACCATATAACCGTTTTTGATACAGTGATAATTGTCGTATGGTATCTGAAAGACATAAAGCATGAACGTATCATTTGCTCTGAATGAGATTTTCCGAGTTATAATGACTGTCACTTATACCTAATGAATAGATTCAGGCGTTACCAATCCATATTCAATGATTAATGACAAATATTTTAAGAAAAGACTTTAAAAATATACAAAAAAATATCGATCGTGCGCTCGATGAGTCAAGACCTCCTGAGGATGCTTTGTGTAGAAGCGAAACGCGTCGAAAATTCTTCCTGTTTGGCTGCGTGGCGTTTGTAATGTCGCGTCGGCTTAGCAAGAAAATTAGGCGGAATTGTCAATAGATTTTCTTTATAAACATAAAAATAAAAAAAATATATATAATTTTTTAAATTAATATTGTGCGTTTAAAATATTTGTTATCATGACTGTCACTGATATTTCACCATAATAATATATTATGTCCGTACAGTACTTATAGTATATAATTAGGATTTTGTGTTTATGGGAAATACATTAGTGGGTACTATGCGGACTTCAGATCATTATCTAAAACGACTATATAAACATATAACATGACGTTTACCTTAAGAAAATGTTACTCCGGTCACAGAATAAACTCTGATGAAAAATTACTCGTTATTTCACTCGAGCTAACCTGAGCCGAGGAGCGCTTAACAATGTTAACTAAGCAAAAATACCGCGCGACTTTTAAGCCTGACACGTACAGCGTCTTGTAGTTAACTCTCATATTTAAGCCCTTATGAAACTCGAATGACCTAAGAAGTGCTTTTAAGTCAGTCAAAAACTGCTCTCTTTGCTGTGAAACGTTATTTTCTTCGCTTGCCTCGGGCTTGTTGCGGCACTCGGCTCCTAGAGCAGACAGAGTTATTTCAATTTTGTAGACCCAAAGTATGACATTAACCGGAAAAACATTTTTTTTTTCCGGTTAATTTTATAATTAAATGTATCAACTATCCCACAAATTTATGACCATTGACAGAAAATTACAAAATTAAAAAAAATTATCTTAGAATGACGGGTTTTCCTAAAGTTATACGATTGTTCTGGTGAGTATATAAATGTGTTAATTTTCTTTAATGTATCTTAGAAATCCAAATATCATTTTAAATAATAACGAAAGCAGTGATGGCTCAGTTTTGAAGCAGTGATGGCTCAGTTTTGAAGCAGTGATGGCTCAGTGGCATTGGCTATGGACTGCCGCGCAGCAAGTCCATGGTTCGAATCCAGCTGCGGGCTTGAGCTTCACCGCATGGTGGAAGGGCATTTTGAGAATACCCGCCTGGCTAGCGACCACCCTCAAGTAGAAAATCTGTCGTCAAGCACCTAACGGTGTGTTCCGGCAGCAGTCCTTGAGAGCCAGTGAAATTACAAGCACAATGATACTTAATAATTATGTCTCATGTTTACGGGCGCAGTGCAATTCGTGACTTGTGACGAAATGCATCTGTTATAGGCAGAAGTTAGTCCGCTTAACATCAGGTGGACCTCGAGCTTGTTCCGTCACAATAACATAAAAAAGTCTTCTTATCAAAATAACTACAGAATTTTGTGTCTGCAATCCACACCAAAGAAAAAACACTATGGTAGAAGGTAAATTGAACGCATGAAAACAAGCTCGCATGCAACTTACAAGCATTATATCTATCATGTTGGGTAAAATGATATTCAAATTCAGATAAAATGTCAAATAACCAAAAAACAGATAAACAGCCCTCACTGACCAGTTAAACTGGGTTTAAATTTAAGTTTAACATATAAGTGAGTGTTCAAAAACGCATTTTTACAAGTTATTAAACTACATTAACGAACAGATAAAACTATACAGTAAAAAGTACCTCAGAAATAATTCTAGGTTAGTCTGAACAACACCTTAGACTACATCATCACTTACTATCAGGTGAGATATTGGTCATAGGCTAGCCTATTAGCTATAAAAAAGCAGCATAAGCTAGCTTTAATTGCTTCCGTCCTCTTTACTGAATAAAATTAAATATATATAGATAACTCCCATACAAATATATTAATAAACTATTATGATTTTACATAATATTCAGCACAAACAAATTGAAATTTCAAATATTATAACTTATAAAAACCGGTATGATCATATCACGAAAAAAAACTGACTTCCAAGTATATAATATGCAATTTAAATACAGGCAAAAGCAAACTCCTAAAATGTGTAATAAAATAACCTAAACAAAATAAAACAATAAACGTCTCAGTGATTCCGAAAACGATCCATTTCCATTTCGAGGGTTAAGGAACCCTAAAAATACAAGGAAATAAAAAATATTTCGATAACAGAACACAAATCTGGCGATAATCATTTACATAACAATAATATTCGTATTTTCGCTTTGCGCTACAACTAGGGACGGGATGTGTCGATAATTGACAAGTATCGATGGTCGATAAATTTAAATAATGATAGCGGGCATTGTCATGACAGGTGTTATTTAGTGGTGTTCAGTTTCTGTTGTTTATTATCAGACTTAATTGGATAAACGCATGGTTTGCACTTTGTGCAGGTGTAAATTATTGTGGCAATAATTTATTAATTATATTTTAAAATGCTTGTTGTGGCTTGGTAAGCATACATGTATTGTTTTTTATATAGTACAGACATTAAGTAGATTTAAATAGTTTTTGTTTTTCATATAACGGTCTCTTTCAAAGATTTACTAACAGAGACAAGATAACTTTGTCACAGTTTTTCAATCAATAGATAAATCTAAAAATATCAGCCTGACAAAATGATACCCGAAAAAATTTTAAACAAATGAACTTATATTTTAAACAACCAAAATTAGTGCTTTTATGATATGTGTGTACGTTTATTACTATGATAATTTTCTAATAATCAAAAACCGGCACAGTATATTAGTTGGTTATGTCGTAAAAAGGTCTACATAAGGACGCAACATAATGCGAAAGTTGGTTTTATTGTCTGGGATGAAATATTAGGTATTATTATTCCTTATTTCCACTCTGCTGGCAACTCAATGACCCCCGAGAATACGACGATTCCACAAGCAGGTGCATAATTTAGGATCTATCACAGCTGTGTCGCATCCTTTTTAATGAAGTTCTGCCCAAAACTATACTGGCGTAGAATAAGATATGATCACGCTGAGGATATTTCATTATTAAAGAGATAGGCAGAGGTGCCTAAGGCCTTAAAATTTATCAGGTATGTTTGAGTCTCGTGTACGTTGAGACTTTTATCATCAAGTAGGTCATAAAAGTCCCGACTTCCAAGATTACTACTGAAAAGTTCTTTGTTAGAAAAACCGAATAGTTGCCCTATTCTGGGTTTGAATCTATGACTTCGGGTTTTGAAACGACACTTTACAATAACGAGGCAGTTAATATTTTTTAAAATATTATGTTATAATATTTTTTTTTTTAGATACTCATACAAATTGTTTCAGCTATTGCAAATAACCATTGCAAACAAACTTACAAAAACGCAGTTTTGGATATTTTTTAAATTATTTGGACATCTTACTATCTTGCACTACATGATAAGCGTTAATGCTATGATTGCTGGTATTTTACAAGAAAAATGTTTCTCAATTCTTGGGTAGTACTGAATTTCTGCATTTTGATTTAATTAGGGAATGGAGGATTATTTGTTGATGGAAAAAATGCAATAAAATACAATGACTCAAATGTTCACACAATTGTAGGATAGATCATTAGGAGTTAGTCATAGATAGATAGAACTATTTATTGAAACACCACAGCACATATATATGATGAATCCACAAAAAATAAATTACAACAATGTTACAATTGCGACCTTATCGCTTATAGCGATCTCTTCCAGCCAACTATGTTTGGGAAGGAGCATTAAATAAATTATTATGACGGCTTGGTCCACTTAAGAGTAATATATCACATTATGCTTGATTAAAATATCCTTTTCTAAATTATTAGTTCTATTTTATTCACTTCACCATTTTTTTATATTATATATACACACATACTATCATATAACTACATATATCCACTACATAAACAATACATATAATCAACTACGAAACTACTACATAGGCTTAGCCCTAACTTATAGCTGCTATTTAAGGAGATAAATAGCTTTGACATGTTGTTTGAAACTTTCCAGAGTGCGTGGACGTCTAACCTCAACAGGAAAAAGAGTCCCTAAGTCTAACAGCTTCAGCAGTGAAGGAGGCGTCAAAAAACTTTGTTTTATATACTGGATGGACAAGTACCAAATTTTTAGATGATCAAAGCAAAAGTTCGTTTGTTTCATGAAGATATGAAAAATGTTGTTGGAAACAGCGCGGAGAAGAGGAATTCTAAATAAAGAAGGGACAATATATTATTATGGACGTCTGGCAAAAGCGTAAGGCCAAGCTCGGCTTTTTAATTGCTGTGGTATGACAAATTAATGGAGAAAGACCACGTGAAATTTTGACCGCAAAAAAAAAAGTCCTTCAAAATACTTTAAAAACCCGAAAAACCAATATCATATCCATGAATCATAACAAGAAAGAAACAAGCACAGAAACTTTATTGTGCAAGTCAGTAAAAGTTTATTCTTAACAATGAAAAAGCAATGGCAAGTATTCGAATAGTCAGTCAGAACTTTATCGATAACTACTTCCTCAAGATCATCTCTCATATTCGTGGCTGACCAAAATAAGAAGACCTTTCAGTCGGAAGCAACTCCAGATTATCGGGTTTGAGAAGTACGACATTTACGACATCATAGATCTCTTTTGTTTGGTTGCTAAGCTTAGGACTGAATTAAGAACAAATACCGGTTAACAAAACTTTAATAAAACTTGAGCCACAATTGTAGTTTTATAGAATTTTAAATCCTAGTTATGTTTATAGACATGTCATTGGCCTGCCTACCATTTTTATCTGTTACCCCTGACCTTAGTTCCAATTAGAATATAAAAGAAAATTCTGTTAAAAACTCATTTATGTTCATAACGTAGCTTGCTAGCGTTATTTAACCGATCAACTAGGTTAAATAATTTTCTCTGCGGCTGGGTGACCCCTAGTGGCATTTAGTATTGAGCGCTTCCGTGCTTCGGAAGGCACGTTAAGACGTCGGTGCCGGATATTGTCTTAATATTACAGTCGTTACAGCAAGGTGGTAGAGCATTTTGAGAATGGCCGATTATATTTTAATTTATACCGTTTTATATTTGTGGGATATAGGTAAGAAGGTGATCATCAGGTACTCGCTACACTAACTATAATTTAGAAGACTATTATTATTATTATTAAATAAGTGATTTAAATAAAAATATCATTAATTATAATCATAATGTCATTAATTATAATCATAATATCATTAATTATAATCATAATACTATAAATATTATTAATTAAAATAATATCCGTGCTTCGGAGGGCACGTTATGCCGTCGGTCCCGGTTGTTGTCTTAGGATGGCAGTCGTAGAGCATGGTGGTAGAGCATTTTGCAAATGCCCGCCTGGCTAGCTACCACCCTCACGTAGAAAACCTGTCGCCAAGCACCTAACGATTGTCCTTGAGAGCTAGTAATTCTAGGTTAGCTTGAAAAAAACCTTCGACTACATCATCACTTACCATCAGGTGAGATAGTGGTCAAAGGCTAACCTATCAGGCTTAAAAAAGTGCATTTCTAACTCCACACCGTAGCTACCGGTATTTTCGGTTATTCATTCCTTTATCAGAAGATTTGCTTGGTGTGCTTGAAACTTCGAAAGTTTTGTAGACATCGCATTCACAGGATGAGGAACTATCGGCTTATATCTTTATAATTTGGACATTAAAAAGGTTTAAATAGTATTAGTTATTTGATATGTAAGTTTTAAATATAATAACAGTTTAAATAAAAAAAAGTATTGCGAAGAAAAACTGTGTTATAGATATCAATGGCTATTTGTAAGTAACTCGAATAAAATCAGGCGTTACTCTTCGGAAATCCGAATTTGATAATAACATTTTTTTTTTTTATTTAGTTCGCAAACTGGACTTTCCAACAAAATAGCATAAACATAACATAAACACGAATACAGCAAGTTGAACGGCCTTCTATGAGCGAACACAGCCTGCGTACGAATAGTTTACACTCAATATATATATAGTTAAAACTTGTAATCTTGTAAAATAAATAAAATTAAACAAAGTTACAAATTGCAAAGAATTCTCTTAAATCTGTTGACCGATGAATTGAATATGTCTGCTTTATGGCAAATATCGTTATAGTAAGAACACATGCGAGACAGTGGTGAATTTCGACCATAGTTGGTGCGATGTGTGGGTATAAAGAACGTTTTGCGATTAATAAGCCGGCTACTAATTCGTGGAATATATATAAGTATAAAGGTTTTTGCGACCATGTCAAAACAATCTATAAGACCGTTAAAATTTTTATAAAGTCTAATGATAACAATATTTCAAAAAACATTAAATTTCTATGACAAAATTGCAAATTTACGTGAACAAAAATTATATTCACGTGCGGTATTCGGATTCGCGTCCATCCACCCCTTTAGCCGAGCTATGCTCTAACCAATTGAGCTAACATGACACAATGACTCACAACTCTAATTTTTGCTCTCGTTCTTCAACCATCGTATCGGGATGGAGCGACCCCTATAGTTCAACTTGCGTTGTACTACAAAACAAGACCAATTTTGCAATTGGTTTTGAACTCGTGAGTGATGACGCAACCTTATAATTTTATTATTGTTATGTTTGCAATAAAGCCTGCTTGGCGAATTACATTACAAAATTACAAGAGAATCCCGCACATGAGAATATTTTTCTCCCTCGTAAATTGGTAATTTTGTAATGTAATTCGCCAAGCAGGCGTTATTGAAACACTCATATTCAATTAAATTTCTATTTCAGCAAACTATTTTAACAATATATTAACTGTCAATTCCGCCTCATCTTCCTGTCAAGCAGACGCGTCAGTCATGACGAAGCAAACCTGATGTTAAGCGGACTAACCTCTGCCTAAAACAGATGCATTTCGTCTCGCCCCCGTCACCCTAAGACATACATTGTTGAGTCTCATGTGCCTGTAATTTTACTGGCTCTCAAGGACTGCTGCCGGAATATATTGTTAGTTGCTTGGCGACAGTTATTCTACTTGAGGGTGGTAGCTAGCCAGGCCAGCATTTGCAATATGCCCATCCACCATGCGGTGAAACTCAAGCCGCAGCTGTGGATCGAACCATGAACCTACGGCACGGCAGCCCACAGCTATTAATAAAATATAAATAGAAACTAAAATGAAGGTTGAGAAGTGATAAAATATTTTAGTAGTATGCCTCTTACACTATAATAAACAGAACATAAATATTATATAATACGATATATTATATAATATGATTGTACGGTTTACGTACATTTTGATGACTTAGCGCGACTGTGTCCGCTTATAATATTATGTAAACTGTATTTAAAGCTCAGTCTGCAATAAACCTCCGTCCCGTTAATACGTCTTTTACTTCATATCATATAATATCATAATTTTATGTAAGGACAATCATCAGCCCGTACATAAATGGTCCTTCGAACCTCCGAAGGTGGGATCATCATCGCGAGTGAACTATCATCACAGTAGTGAACTGTCATCGCGCGTGAGGTTCCACTTAGGAACCAGCAGTGAGCATATCAAGTTTTCATCACTAGTCTCTGGCCTGGCATCAGCCGCCGAGACAAGCAACATCATCATCATCATCAATCCTCAGCGTAGCAAAAGCGTCAGGATTAATCACCGTCCTAGGCTGACAGCGGTCACCGGGACATAACTACATCAAATCTTGGCTTAGCATTAGCCATAAAAGTGAATCAACAGCAGTCTTTGTCACACCAGCAGTGTCAGGACACCATATCATCAAGTAAGGCGGTTCCATATATTTTAACGTTAACTATCTTCTTTTATCAAGATGACTACTTTAGAAGATTTAGTATCAAATCAGCAGCAGATCACAGGCGGCATAAATACGCTTATAATAAACTTTAAAAAAGACGGGCCGGAACGCAAAACATCTGATTATATCAAACGTCGCATAGAAACATTAGATGGGTACTGGAAAGAATATCAAGCTAATCATGTGCAACTTGAACAATTTCTTGACACATCTCATATGTATTTTACGCAAAATCATTATCAACAGACTTACGACTTGTATATTTCGAGTAGGGAGAAAATATTGCAAACTCCTACTACATCAATGATCAGACCAGCAACTCCGTTATCAGGTAAAAGCACCGATCAAATGTTACAGCCTCCAACAAAACCAACAAGCAGACCATCCACTCCTGTAACAAATAAAAACTTCGAAATTCCAATGGGTGACAGTTCTGTTAAATCACAGGGTGTAAATAGCAAATCCGATGATTTGTTAAAAAAGCAAATCAGCAACTTTAAAGCCTTTACAAGAACAGTTCAAAATATCAACCTTGAAATTATCTCCGAAAAATGGGAACTTGAAGATAATTTAAAGAAAATAGAGTCTCGATGGGCAGTCATTGATACCGTTCATTGGGAATTGGATAGCATTTTAGAAAACAGCGACGAAAAATATGATCGTATTTTTTATGAGCACGAGATGACTTATAACAGCATGAAGAAATCTCTTAACAGTAAACTATGGTCAATGTCTCACAAGGAAAAAATCACTCCACACATGGAAGTCCCAGTCTTTCACGGTAACCCCCATCAATGGGTTTCCTTTAAAGATCTTTTTACCGAAACTATTCATAACAACAGCTATCTATCAAACGCACAAAAAATGCAATTCTTAAAGTCCAAAATAAAAGGTGAAGCAGAAAGGCTCATTTTGCACTTAAACATCAGTTCCGAAAATTATATCACTTGCTGGAACATTCTCAATCACAGATTCAATAACAAGAAATTGATATTTTCATCTCATATCAACATTTTACTTAATCTATCAGCAATACAGCAAGCATCTTTCACTAATATTAAACGCATACATGACATAACGCAAGAGACATTAAACGCTATCAAAAATCTAGGAGTCGACGTGAAGTCATGGGACCCGCTTCTCGTACATATTCTGTGTCAAAAACTAGATAGTGAGACACATAACGAGTACATATCATCTCTTAAGCAGCCTCGGGAATTACCCTTGTTATCAGACTTCATGAGTTTTCTAGAGAACAAATTTATGAGCATGGAATCTAGCAGAAAGAAGCAAGAATATATTAATCAAAAACCAAATCATCAAGTAGCAAACTCATATAACAATTACAATCACAAGAAATCATTTTCTGTGAAACAATCATATTCAAGTAACAAAGAAGTACCGCCAACAACTTCTAATTACAAATTCCATTCCCATAAAACTTGTCCATATTGTAAAAGTGAACATGGGTTATTCCAATGTAAGCAATTCTTGGAAATGACACCTGCAAACATGAAGCAATACATATTGAAAAATAAATTATGCCAAAACTGTCTTTATGATCATCACGGTAAGAATTGTTTTTCTACTAAACGATGCCAAGAATGTAATGGGTTTCATAATACACTTTTACATGAAGCCTTTAAACTGAACACTTTTAAGAATCAAAGTAATACTACTACTTCAACACAAGAATCTCAAAATAATGTTAATTCTCACGTAGCACAACAAGATGAAATGCCCGAAATTTTGTTATCAACAGCCTTGATTAAGGTTCAAAAAGCTGACGGTAGCTATCAAACTATGAGAGTTTTGGTGGATCAAGGTTCACAAACTTCCCTTATCACGGAGAACGCTGCACAGCAGTTAGCATTGTCTAGACGGAAGTGTAAGGGGATTATCAGCGGAATAGGAGCAAAGGATAACAGCTGCAAAGGAATCACCAGTATCAACTTTACATCATTGACTAATAACTATCAATTAATTACGGACGTCTATATCATGAAAAACCTTACTAAGCACTTACCAAACAACTCATTTCCAAAGCCATCGTGGGATTATTTGGACAATATTCAACTGGCAGATCCAGATTTTAATATCTGTCGTCCAATCGAAATATTATTAGGGGCCGATGTATACCCAAATATCATTTTAGAAGGCATATGTCGATCAGAACACTCATCATTGATCGCACAACAGACCCGCCTAGGGTGGATCTTGTGTGGTAGCATCAAAACCTTGCAATGTAACATAGTTCAAGTCAACATCGACGAAATACAGAAGTTTTGGGAGATAGAAGACATTAGCGAGGAATCATCCTACTCATCAGAAGATTTAGAATGTCTCCAATTCTATCAATCGACTACAGAACGGTTAAAGGACGGAAGGTATCAAGTCAAACTTCCCCTCAAACCTAGTTTTGAAGAAGAACTAGGTCAATCAAAATCCAAGGCCGTAGCTCAATTTTTTCAGCAAGAGCGAAAGCTATCATATAAAGAGCATATCTTGAGCAAATATAAATCTTTTATTCGTGAATATCATTCATTAGGACACATGCAATTAACAGAATCGTCAAGCAATCGGACACCGGAATGTTTTTTACCACATCACTCAGTACTCAAAGACAGCACAAGTACTTCTTTGCGCGTTGTATTCAACGCGTCATCAAAAACATCGAGCGGTAAAAGCCTAAACGATTTAATGCAAAAAGGTCCTAACTTACAACAAGATCTTCAAACACTCATCCTTAAATGGAGACAATATAAGATTGGTTTCACCGCGGACATTGAAAAAATGTTTCGTCAAATTTGGATGCATCCTGACCACCAAATGTTGCAAAAAATAGTTTGGCGGGATAGTCCTAACGAAATCTTGCAGGATCATAAACTTTTAACAGTCAGCTATGGCACAAAAGCGGCACCTTTTCTAGCCATGATGACATTGAAGCAATTAGCAAAGGATGAGCAAGAAAATTATCCCGAAGCTTCCAAGGTTGTCGACGAAGCGTTTTACATGGACGACTTGGTGCACGGGACACACTCTACCAGCGAAGCAAAAATGTTAAAACAAGATTTGATCGAAATGTTAAGGCGAGGTGGCTTTAATCTGAGAAAGTGGTCATCAAACGACCCCACTTTATCACAGGAAGGAAATAAAGAGCAGGCAATCAAAGATTTCAAACAAGCAGAATCAGCAAAAACTTTAGGGCTTTGTTGGAATCCCATGAAAGATCACTTCACCTTCGTATCTACAATAGAATCATCAAATGACAAGGTCACAAAAAGAAGCATACTTTCCGACATAACAAAAATTTTTGACCCTTTGGGTTGGATCACGCCAATCACAACCAAATTAAAATTATTATTTCAAGAAATATGGACTTTAAAATTAGGGTGGGATGATAAAGTACCTGAAAAAATATACAAAGATTGGATTAAAATCAAAACCGATCTTAAAAATATCAATCAATTTAGTGTACCAAGATGGCTAGGTACCACCTTATCAGGCAATATAGAATTGCACGGATATAGTGATGCATCTCTAAATGCATACTCAGCGGTTATTTATTGCAAATTTAAAGATGTTAAAAATCAATCGAAGGTCACCATAGTTGCAGCAAAATCAAGGCTTGTTCCGACAAGCAAAACCATATCATTGCCCCGCCTAGAGCTTTGCGGTGCTCATTTGTTGGCAAAACTGATGAATAAGGTCACGAAATGTCTGCCAGGATATGATCTGAAAATACATGGATGGAGTGATTCCACGGCAGTACTCGGTTGGATTTATGGAGATCCTGGCAAGTGGAAAACATTCGTAGCAAACAGAACGCGTCAAATCACAGCAATAATGCCTGCAAATTGTTGGCAATACGTCAAATCAGAGTTAAACCCAGCAGACAGTGCCAGCAGAGGTCTCTCTGTTTTACAATTAAAGAGCGACCCATTATGGTGGCATGGTCCTCCTTCGTTGACGACGTACTCACCTGAAAAAGAGGAAAAAAGAGGAGTTTACGTCACCGACGAAGAAAGCAAGGAACAAATGCAAGTTAATATTATAATAAAACATGACGAAAGCATTATCACCGAATTATTAAACAAGCATAGCTCAATATCAAAAATTACGCGTATACTAGCATGGGTATACCGATTTATATTAAAAAGTAAACATAAGGGTTTTCTTACACTACAGGAAATTAGCAAAGCAAAGCAAAAAATAATCAAACATGAACAAGAGAAGGAGTTTTCTGAGGAGATTAAGAGTTTAAAGAAAAAGGTCGAAGTACATGTGAAGAGCAAGATCTCAAATCTTAATCCATTCTTAGATGAAGAGAGTGGAATAATGAAAGTTCGAGGTAGGTTACAGCATGCATCAATCAGCAAAGACATGCAGCATCCTATCATTCTACCTCATAAAGGACGACTAACGGAATTAATAATTAATGACGCACATGTGACTATGTTACATGGAGGAGCACGATTAACATTAGCTTTCATTCGACAAAGGTACTGGATAGTAGGTGGTAATAGAGCCACTAAAGCCCACATTCGTCGTTGTGTCAAATGTGCAAAGTATAAGCCTATTTTAAGTCAACAAATCATGGGAGATTTGCCGAAAGTAAGATGTAATCCATCACGTACCTTTGAGTTCACTGGTGTGGATTTTACAGGATATATCTACGTAAAAGCTAGCAAAGGGCGTGGTATCAAAAGTACAAAGGGCTACGTGGCAGTCTTTGTATGCATGATGAGTCACGCTTTGCACTTTGAACTCGTGTCAGACCTTAGCACATCATCATTCATAGCAGCATTACGGAGAATGGCAGCACGAAGAGGTGTTCCAAGTCATTGCTACAGCGACAACGGACGAAATTTCGTAGGTGCTAATAGAATACTACAAGAGCAATATCATGAAATTCAAAAAACAGTACAGAGCAGTGAAGTGCAAGCAGAACTGTTAAGCATGAAAATCCAATGGAGTTTTCTCGCGCCCTTATGGCCTTCGGCTGGAGGTATTTGGGAGAGCGCGGTACGAAGCTTCAAAAACTTATTCAAAAAATCGGTAGGAGACCAAACTTTGACATACGAGGAATTATACACTGTGCTCGCGCAAATAGAGGCATGTCTTAATTCTCGTCCATTGTGTCCAATATCAGAAGATCCGGATGACATCAATTTTCTAACTCCTGCGCATTTTTTAACTGGTGGAGTTAATGTCACGTTCTACGAGACTGAAACAGACAAAAGGACTCGGTGGCAACTCACACAAAAAATTGTACAAGACCTGTGGAAGAGATGGCGCAATGAATATCTCACACAGTTATCATCAAGGTGCAAATGGAAGCAAGCTAAAGAAAACATCAAGCTTAATGACGTAGTTATTATCCATGACGCCAATCTGCCGCCAGGAAAGTGGTTAATGGGCAGAGTTATCAAATTACATCCAGGTTCAGATTCCTATGTCAGAGTCGTCACCTTAAAAACTAAAAACGGTGAACTCAAGCGTCCAATCACTAAAGTATCAATTTTACCTGTCAGTGAAGAAAATCAGCAGCAAACTGCACCTGAAACAACGCAATCAACGAAAAAACAAAATACATCAAGCACTTGCCATCGGTACAAGTTATCAACCTTGTTTACATCGATTATTTTGTTTTTGAGCATCATAACAAGTTCACAATGTGCTATGAACACAACAACGTTTAGAGACAACCAACATCTTTATTTTGACAAAGTATCAAATATGAACATTGTTCGAGATGAGTGGAAACTAATCATATACTACAATATGCAACCTTACTGGGAAGGTGTTACAGCACTCAATAAATCTTTAATTACATTAGAAAAAGCATGCAAAGAAATAAAACACAACACATATTGTAATATAATATTGTTGCAATTACGGCACGAGCTTAATGAATTAGATTATAACAATCAACTACTTCTTAATCAGCCAGATGGCACGAGACCCGGTAGACAGCACAGCCGGCGTCGTCGTGGGCTTATCAATGGTGTCGGGTATCTCGGGAACTACCTTTTCGGAGTACTCGATAGTAGATTCGCCGAACAGTACGGGAAAGATATCACGCTCCTACGCGATAATCAAAGGCATATTATGTCACTATGGAAAAATCAGACATCAGTCATTGAAGCAGAGTTTAACCTTATAAAACGTGTTGAAAACGTTATGACCGAACAGCATAAAATTATTCATCAAAAACTATTTCAGTTAGAAGAAAATATAGAACTCATCAAATCCGACATTGAACTAATAAGCCAGTTTACAATTGGATCATTAATAACCAGCAATTTATTACAAAATTTAAAGCATTTACAAAGGACATTGATTGACACCGTCACCGATATTTATCACGGACAACTCAATCCGCAAATAATAAATCCTGAACAACTTCAAGATCAGCTTAGTATCATATCAAGTCATCTGTCCAGTGACGTCACACTTCCGATTGAAAACATCTACATTGGTATATCAAGAATATTTAAACTTATAACTACAAGAGCACGAATGATTAAGGATTATGTAATCTTTGAACTGCGAATCCCATTGATCAGTAGAGACTCATACGAAATATATAAAATCATACCTATACCTGAAGCAAATCATATTAACATGATAAATATCAAACCTTTATCAGAGTATGTAGCAATAAACCTGAAAAAGGATACCTATTTAACCCTGTCGGAAAATGGCATCAGATCATGCCTAGTAACAGACACGAGTACATACCTGTGTCATATCAGTAAACCTATATATCGAATTAGTGGAAATAAAGATTTCTGTCAGATGAAGGAAGCAACTTGTGAAACAATAATCAGTCCCTGCCAAGACATTTGGATGGAAAGTCATTCCCTAAATCATTTTATTTACTTCTGTTGTAAACATTGTCAGTACCAAGCGATGTGCGGGAGTCAAGTTACCACTTATCAGCTGACTCGCGCTGGCCTAGCAACTGTCGACAGAGGTTGTATAATAAAAACAGATACATTCCAAGTTATTGCACATGATCTACCATCAAGCGAAATAAGCGTTAAATCAGATGTATATGCCCCTGTGATCGCACCGATCAACCATATCATAAATGTTTCCATCCCGCATAATATTTTGGAACAACTTAACTCAGAAAGAGAACAGAAAGCACTCGAAAAACTAGACGAGCAAATCAAGTCTCTTAAAGAGAACGAATCATTATCAACCAGCCTATCATACCACGACGTGCATCACTATACGGTGATCTATGTGATCATCGTGTTGACTACAATTGGAGCAGCAGCGTGGTGGTGTGCCCGAGCCCGCGGCACGTGGGCGCTAGGCGCGCGCACCATCGCGCCACCGCCGGCGCCGCCTCCGCCGGCCGCCGGCGCCGCGCCACGCGGGCATGCGCCACCGCTGCCGGGCCCTGCGCCTGCGCCCGCGCAGCGCCCACTTCCCATCATCGAGCAAAGTGTTAGTGCTGTGAGTGCGCGTATCAGTAAGGGTACATCCCCAATAATGTTTCAACGCAGTGAAATATTTCAGTGAATAGTGTTAAGTGTAAATTAATCATCATAAATCCATCAATGACTATGAAAGGACATCATTAGTTTTAAGCAGCATATAATATTATCAATGTATACATAATTACAGAAGCAATTTTCATAATAGTATTTGAGTCATCGATTATATATTTTTCTATGTTTTCTCCCGTGTTGGGAATATGTACGGTTTACGTACATTTTGATGACTTAGCGCGACTGTGTCCGCTTATAATATCATGTAAACTGTATTTAAAGCTCAGTCTGCAATAAACCTCCGTCCCGTTAATACGTCTTTTACTTCATATCATATAATATCATAATTTTATGTAAGGACAATCATCAGCCCGTACATAAATGATGATGATAAATGATGATCCGACTTAATGTCAGTCAGGCTAGCATATTGCGATAATGTATATATAAAAAATATATGAGTGTATATGCATATTGTTAGTTAATTTTTTTTTATTTTTTTATTTAACATTAATTATAACTTGATATAATACGATGCATCTTTGTAAGATTTCATAATAATTGTGACATAAATGTATAATGAAAAATTTATAAAATCATATTATGTATAAAAAAAAACAATTGTTTTAAATAAAAAAATAAAGCCAGTTCCACGAATTAATGTAACTGGCTATATGCCATTTTAATAAATAAATGAACTAAACAAGTTTTTTTTCCGTATACCTACGTAATCAATCGGAAATTAGTTTTAAATTCAGAATTCATAACGTTGATCATTTTCCTCTATAGATTCCAATGGTGGGTGATAATTTATTTAGTCCTTCTTATATAGGACGACGCCATTAATTCCTGTGACAACCCTACGTCAGAAGCACACCCAGTCTGATGGATCGCCTTACCAATCGAATGTATGGCGGGACCTTGATTCATTGAAGGGGATGGGTTTTATAATGGATGTTATCTACGACTCCAACCCAAAGATTTGCGATTTAACGTTAGAACATAATGCAGAAGTTTTTTCCTTAGACATATATAATGCAGGGTTATAGGTAAAATGCTAACAACCTCTTAGGGTTGACTTCTGCTAGTCCTAACAAACATGAGCATTATTACTCGAGAATTGTACGTGAAGCGGTTGAAATTAAGAAGTACAAAAATTTCAATCTGGAGGATTCATTTAAATTGTCAACATCGTGGAATCCTGTCATAAAAAAGTGCTCGAGTCGTTCTTTGTCTCCGCGTGCAAGTTCCGATACTGTTAGTGTAGTGTGACGAGGTGACAGTGATAAAGACAAAAACGAAAACCGAACGGGGGTAGATATATATCGCTCCCACCGCTCTTCACGACGATGACACCCGCTTCTTCAGTCTACTCGTGACCACGGTCAATGCAACTTGATCGAAACGTCGAGGTTAGGTTAATATAATTATTTTGATGTTTATTCGTGCGTGAATAGACCCGTTTAGAATTTAGAAACTAACAAACATTATGAGCTGTTTGTTTTACTTCTTTTTTGTTTATGTGTATTTGACAGAATAAGTACGAAGACCACCTGATCTTAAAAGTCTCTTGTGCCTGTAATTTAATACTTCATGTATTTTTATTCCTTCCGAGCAAAGAGCACCCTACACTGACCCGCGCCGCGCTCCCTTTCAATAGAGTTATGAATACGATATATCGAGCAAAATAATTAAAAATATGAAATAATAAATTACAGACACAAGAGAATTTTAAAATCATCAGGTGGTTCTCGTGCTTATTCCGTCAAATACAAATAAAAAAACACTAAGAAAAAAAAACATCCCAAAATGTTTGTTAGGACTAACAGAAGTCAACCCTAAGAGGATGTTAGCATTTTAACAATAACCCTGTATATATATATATATATATATATATATATTTACCATCAGGTGAGATAGTGGTCAGAGGCTAACCTATCAGGCATAATATATATATATATATATATATATATATATTAATTAAATAGAATATTTTTTTACCTTTTCAATATATAGACGTCTTTTGTATTTCTCCTAAATTCTTTTCGGATCTTGAACAATCGGGTTATCCCCAAGTTATGGATTATAGTTCTCCAATATAATAGTCTACCTTTAATGCAGATTTATTCTCTTTATAAATACTTAATAGAATTTTGATGTGCTCAATATTAAGACGTATTTTGTATTCTATTCATGCAATATTCTTGAATTCTCTTGGACAATCGGTTTGTCCCTAAGGTTTAGATAACTGATGTTCAATATACTTGTCTACTGCTTTTTCATGTACTGTTTCTTGATCATCGTCGTATCTGTGAACTGTTTTTTACCTACTTAAAAAAAAGGAGGAGGTACGCAATTCGTATGTTTTTTACCTCAGAAGTTTTGACTGGGTTAACCGATTTTGATGATTTTTTTTATGTGAAATCTGATGCTTGCCGTGTGGTCCCATTTAAGTTTCATCAAAATCGGTCAAGCCGTTTTCGAGTTACACTCCAATAGATGAAAAGTATTTTCCTATCTTCATGATATTAGTCAATGACAGTGAATGACAATCGATCCCATAAGTCACTACAAAAGGTGATATATTGTTTTTTAAGAAAAAATGTAGCTGACTTCAACACTCAAATGTGTGAAATAACTTGTCGAAGTAGGTACCATGTGCACAATATTGTGATAGTAGGTACTTTTGCACCATTATGGTACCGACTTCAATAAGTTATTTCACACATTTTAGTGTTAAAATCGGTTCCATTTTTTGGTATTTTTTTGTAATGTATTTTCTTGTGTTTCTGCAAAAAATATCTTATTGACATTTTGTCTTCATTGCATTGATAGTTGTCCAAAAGAAATTTATACTAGGAAATACTTAATTTTGCGAACAAATCGTTCCTAAAATATGACAAAAGTTTTCTTTAAATAATTATCGCCGAATTATTATGCTGCTGAAAGTTTTAACGATTGGTCAATAACAATACAATATATATAAGAAGTTTGAGGGATAACACAAAGATTTTGACCTTGATTGACCTACAAAAAAAATGTGAACGGTTTATTGTGAAATAACTTGTCGAGGTCGGTACCATGCACACAATATTGTCGTAATAGATACTTTTAAACTATCATGCTATCGACTTCAACAAGTTATTTCACACTTTTGAGTGTTGAAGACGGTCCCATAATTAGGCAAAACATTTTTTTTGAAAGTTAAGTATGGTTTTGTGTAAGACAGGCTTGTAAAAAAAGTAATTCGTAAATGTTGAAGCTTGGTCATAAAATGTTTTATCTACCAATACGATTGTTTTTACTCTTACACGTATCTATATATCTACCAATACGATTGTTCTTACTTTTACACGTATCTATAGACTGATGTATTGCTTTTCCAATCGAATGAATGGCTACCTTGATTAGATAGAATAGTATGGCCTTACAAACCGGACTTTGGGTTTTCCTTTGAGATTTTGAAACCTCGGGATACTTCGAATGTAAACAAGTAAACCACGACAAGGGGCATATTGTGTGTGCTCGGGTAACACCCAGGCAGGTATGGCATTAAACGGGGCCGAATACAGGTTTATGATGACGTGAAAAATCTTTGCAAGCCGTCAGTAATGGGAGTACGGGAGCTATCGTTGCACCGAAAGAGAACATCAAAATCTGTGGCATACGATGAAGGATTGTAAGCGAAGCAATGATGGCTCAGTGGCATTGGCTATGGGTTGCTACACAGCAGGTCTTGAGCTTCACTGCATTGTGGAAGGGCATTTTGCGTAAGCTCGCCTGGCTAGCGACACCCTTAAGTAGAAAATCTGATGCCAAGTAACGGTGTGTTCCGGCAGCTGTCCTTGAGAGCCAGTAATTCTAGGTTAAGCCTGTTAACCCCCCTGACGTCATCACTTAGCACCAGGTGAGATAGTGGTCAAAAGCTTACATATCAGCAATAAAAAAATAAAAATAAAACTGCTGTGCCGCAGGTTGATCCCCACCCGCCAGTTTTAACTTCACCGTGAAAAGGGTGAAAGGGTATTTTTTTCGAGCGCTCGCCTGGTTAGTACCATACTCAAGCACCTAGTAGTCTTTTCCGGCAGTGGTCCTTAAGAGCCGGTTAAAAAATATCTGGCTTGGGTGGCTGGCAAAGGAAACATTATAAGATATATATTATAAGTATAGGGGATATTAGAAGATATGCATAAAACACTCAAAACAGGACCTCAGTGCATTGCATACCGTCTCCACTTAGAATAACATATACAGTCGACTCTCGTTAATTTAAATCTGCGATAATTCGAACCTCTCTATAATTCAAAGCTTTCACTAGTTCCCTAAAAAATCTCTTTATATTTCGAACATTTTTATGCACTTGGTAATTCCAACGATAACATCGAGTTACCGTACCACTGGCCAGTTTCCTTACACGTCAATTTCAATAATTCACCTGTTTACTGATTAGACTGTTTCTGAATTCGCCAATTTCCTTATTTGGCAGTTTCACTAAGTTGTCAAAATATCTATTAAGTTGGTTTCCTGGTTCTCAAGTTTAGTCAGTTAGTTATGATTGTCAGTTTTACTGTTTCGTCATGTTCCTAAGCCGTTACTTTCTTTCGCAAGTTTTCTTGTTCTTCAGTTAATTAAGATTGTGTTTTACTACTCCGTCGTGTCAAGTCACATTGTTATTCTAAAATGCCTGGGCAATTAACAAACTATCGAAACTGTCTAATGAGTAAACTGGCGAATTAGTGAAATTGACGATTAAGGAAACAGGCCAGTGGTACGCTAATCTCTTGTATCATTGTTAAGTTAAGTTTCAGTTACTGTTACTCATTTCTTGGTTGTATACAGATTAAATAAACGTTTGCGTTAGTTATGAGACCTAAAAGTACAACGTACAACGCGAACCATTTGATATTTCAAACACTCGATAATTCGTAACATTTTAAGAGTCCCTCAAGTTTTGAATTAACGAGAATCGACTGTATATGAGTAAACCATAACATTTCCTTTGTTACCATTGACCTATATAAGGTCAATGTTTGTTACAGAGTTGTATTGAGCGTCGCTTCTGGCCATATTAAGCCACGACCATTCAGAACACGTAGGTAAATGTCTTGCACAACAATGCAATGCGTTCGCTGGCTTACTGTTTCTTTAATTAACTCGAAAAACAGCAATTTAAATACTTTTACTAAATGAAGTTTTTCCAGGAAACCAGGAAAGAAATAAATACGTATATCGTGAAACATCGATAGTACAAAATATGTAGTAACTTTGCCTTCTGTTTTAGTAAGAACTGTGTAACATTAGCAGTATCTCCTTTGATGAATAGATTCAGGCGTTACTTTGCGGAAATCCATATTTAATAATAACAAATATTTTTAAAATAGTTTTAGAAAACATCAAATTAATATTTTAATAAAACACTTAACAACACTAAACACAATTCCGCCTAATCACGTCACTAGATATATTTTTATATGTTTTAAGTGTTTTATTAAAGTGTTAATTAGATGTTTTCTTAAAATAATTTAAAATATCTGTTATAATTAAGTATCTACTTTATTACAAAATTACAATGGTAAGAAAAGTTTTAGTTTATGTCCGCGCTGACTACAATTTTTTTGACAATGCCTACACCGAGCCAAGAGCACCCGCCGCGACAACACTGAACCGCGCCGCGCTCCCCCTGAATAGAGTTTTGAATATTTACATCGAGCTAAGTAATAACAAATATGAAATAATAAATAACAGGCACAAGAGATTTTAGGATCAGGTGGCCCTCGTGCTTATTCTGTCAAAAAACACAAAAAAAAACAATAAAAAAAAGAAGTCGAAATGTTTGTTAGGCCTAGCAGAAGTCAACCCTAAGAGGTTGTTAGCATTTATTTTGAGGCGCTTGTAGCGAAGTTTGCTTAGCTGTTCTTAACCAATCAGCAAAGTTAAGCAACGTCCGCCGCGGTCTAGAGTTGGATGGGTGAGCGCTAGTGACACTAGTTCTGAGCGCTTCCGTGTTTCGGAGGGCACGTTAAGCCATGGGTCCCGGTTGTCGTCTTAGGATGGCAGTCGTTATTGCATGGTGCTAAGGCATTTTGCGAATGCCCGCCTGGCTAGCGACCACCCTCAACTAGAAAATCTCTCGCCAAGACTTACGGTGTGAGCTGTCCTTGAGAGCCGCTAATCTTAGGTGAGCCTGAACAACATCTGCGACCACATCATCACTTACCATCAGGTGCGATAGTGGTCAAAGGCTAACTTAACAAGCATAAAACACAAAACCTTTATATAACGGGTGGCGCAAAAGTACTGGCACTAAAGAAAATACTTTTTTTTTTTTTATATGACATTTTCTGTCATTCTGTTGTTGAAAATTGTGTAGTGAACAAATGTAAAATACACTGAAAATAAACATGGACCGTTTTACTCCCCAAGAACGTGGAATAATTGTGTCAATGTTCTTACGGAATAATTCATCAGTGATAAGAACACAACGTGAATTTCGTCGACGATTTCCCCACCGTCCGGCACCGATTGGTCGCACAATTCGACGCTTTGCCACACGCCTTGAAGCAACTGGCTCAACATTGGATAGACCTAAGTCTGGGAGACCAAGAACAGGCCGTTCAGCTGAAAATATCGATGCTGTGCGCGAAGATGTGGAAGAGTGTCCAGAAACATCAACGAGGCGACGTGCCACGCAATTGGGCATTTCCAGACGGACCCTGCAGCGTATTTTGGTGAAAGACTTAAAGATGTTCCCGTATAAAACTCAAATGACTCATCAGCTGCTGCCTGCTGACCACCGAGCTCGTCTAGATTACTGCCAGCGCGTCATAAACCTCAACCTTGAAGAGGATGATTTTCCTTTAAAATTGGTTATGAGTGACGAAGCGCATTTCCATCTCTCAGGGCATGTCAATAAGCAGAATACTCGGTTCTGGGGCACTGATAATCCGCGCATTATTCAAGAAACACCTCTACACCCACTAAAAGTTACTGTATGGTGTGGCATCTGTGTTGACAGAGTGATCGGACCCTATTTTTTCGAAGACGCTGGAGGCAATACGATAACTGTCACTGGAGAACGCTACAGAACCATGTTACGTGAGTTTTTGATACCCAGTTTGGACGAATTGGGGCTGGAGCACATCTGGTTTCAACAAGACGGCGCTACGGCACACACAGCGCGCGACACTATGGACTTAGTGAGGGACGCTTTTCCAGGCCGAGTTATCTCTCGTTTTGGCGATTTGCCTTGGCCTGCAAGATCACCCGGTCTGACCAGTCCAGACTTCTTTCTTTGGGGTTTTTTGAAATCTCGGGTGTATGTGAACAAGCCACAGACTCTCGCAGCTCTAAAAGAAAACATTCGTCAAGAAATAACGAACATATCGCAGGAAGTGTTACGGCAAGTTATGCAAAATGTCATAAATAGGGCTCAAATGTGTATCAACTCTGGAGGTCACCATTTAAAAGACATCATCTTTAAATCCTAATGGTACGAAATTTAATGGCACAAATATACATTTAAAAAAATCTAAATCTAGTTTTCTAATTTAGAAAAAATGTTATAGCTGAACCAAATAGGGTCATTACTTTTGCGCCACCCAGTACATAGTCATAATACTAAACGGCGTCGTTCAACTAGCAGCATCTATGATATTCAACCGTAATTCGTGGCTGCAGTAAGGTGTTGATTTCGTTGTCGTCTGAACCTCAGTATAAGAAAAAAAATGCCTAGAAATTAATTATCTGGCGCATCGTCAGCTGCTGCCGCTGACACTGTAAACAGTATTTGCTCGCGATTTGTTGTGGTCACAAGTTACCTAACTATACCATTTAAACGATTAACACGACTTATGTCAAAAAAGAAAAATGTCCAAGAGCTCAATAAAGTCAAAATATATAAACGTCCAATCGGAAAAACGTCCAAACCACAATCCATTTAAATGACTTGTCGAGGCAAGTAATTAAAACGTTATCGATCCAAGTCTCATCATGAACCTAGCAGTTTGATTGAATAGCTAGCTGTTTGATTGAACTGAATATCATTCAGTTGAACGGCGCTGTTCAGTAAACAGGCTAGGTTGTTAATTGAACGGCTAATTAAAGTAAGTAGTTGGCTGTGACATGAATACAACTGAATAAAAATGAATCATAAAACATTTCCATTAATTACGATATAGATATTTGTGGTCATTAATTCATATGGAACAAAACATTGTATGGTGTTTTGTTGCCACTTCAATAATTAGATTTAATTTTTAATATTTTTTAATTTTTTTTTACCGGCGTTTGCCTTTTTAACAAAATACTACGAAGTATTTACAACACTACAGCTACTACAATAAAAGCATTTAGATCCCTATAAGCCATTGCAGACTCATAGGCAGTCCAAATGCTCTAGCCCACTACCAGTTGGCAGCGTGCCCAGCATGCTGGCAGCATTGCCCCGTTGAATTGCAATGCTTATTAACTGATTTCAAATAAAGAGTAAGGTTCTCGACTCGGCAGTTTTTTTTTGTGTTACCTCATTACTTTTTACTAGGTGTACCGATTTTGATGTTTTCTTTATACATTCAAAAGCTGGTACCTGACATGTGGTCCCGTTCCAATTTGAGTGAGATCTGACAACTAGTACTTGAGTTATCCCTATAATGCGTTTTTAATTAGCTTAGATTACATTGGTGATGTTCTCATTTACACTTGTCGATGTAAAATGAACAAAAAAATTGTATACTGTCATAAATTGACTAAAGTAAGTCGACATAATTATGCGTCTAGCTGCCCGCATTCCTTGAGAATGAGCATCTTTACTGCTCGAACACCGGTCGGAGATTACGACCAAACACCGTGAGTGCTAGCCGGTATATTTATTTCATAAAATTGTATACCATGGTTTGGTTTATTTACTTTTTAGTCCCTTTTTTGTTTTAGAATATTCTATATTTGAAGTCAGTTTTTTTTGTCCAGATTTTCTACTGGATGGTGGTAGTAGCCAGGCAGGCATTTGCAAAATGTCCACCATGCAGTAACGACTGCCATCATAACAACAAGCGAGACCGACGTGCACGTGCCCTCCGAAGCACGTGCACGCTCAATAGTAATGTCACTAGCGGTCACCCATCCAATTCAAGACCGCGGCGGACGTTGCTTAACTTAGCTGATCGGTTAAGAACGTCCAAGTAAACTTCACTAAGAAAGCTTCAAAATTTTGGTACTATTATTGTATATTACCTTATTACCGATTACCTTTCCAATCGTACGAATAGTAGGACCTTGATTAAATGGACTGGTATGGGTTTTACAACGCGGTATAATGGATCCCCAAGCTTTACGGTTTCTTTTGGAGGTTAAGGCTGAAGACATTGAATGTAAATCATGGTAATTACTCGTGAGTACTGTGCATATTAATTTTAAATATCCTGGCATTATTTTCACCTTTTTTATAATGAATAAATGACATTACACATTTAATACGGTCAAAACAAAATTATCCAAGTGATACTTATCTGCAATTTATTATTATTGCCATATAACATGTCTGAGGGTTAAACTTACGATACGATATCGAATTTAACCTTCATAAATAAATCCGAGTTCATACAAAACCGAGATTAACGTTTAAATTTCCGACTTTTATCGATAAGCACTACTAAACGCGTTAAAAAACTTTCACTGATCAAAAATTAGAGCCAATCACATAGGAGAAACTTTATATTCCACCAATCACAGTAATTATTGCCATGGAAACTAAACTAATCAAAATATTACCGATGAAAACTCCGCAAAGCCTTCCAATAAAAAAGTGACTCTAGCTACGAAGCAATAAAGTGTAGGTACTTCAGCTCGCAAAGCACGAAGTACCTAATATTTATATTCACAAGCGTCTCTCTTTCTATCGCATAGCGCTGATCTCTTCTAACGCGGTACGCACCCTACATTAACCCGTCCGGACGGGTACGCCGATGTACTTGTAGCTTTGTACTTAAATTGCGGAGTGAACCAGGCCTGCTTAGAAGCATTTATCTCTTCTATAATAACAGCTAGCAAGAGGGTACGGAACAGACCTAAAAATAATTTTCACTAAACAAACTACAAAGAACAAACAATTAAGCCAAGAAGGCCTATCCGTAGATTTGTTTAAACACCCACGTTGTCTCTAAACGTATTTTTTACTTTGCTATTAGGCCTCTCTGTTTACATTTTACAACAGGTTTTTTTTTTCCTTTTTTTATTGTGACGTAACTAGCTCGAGGCCCACCTGATGCTAAGCGGACTAACCTCTGCCTATAACAGATGCATTTCGTCACAAGTCACGAATTGCACTGCGCCCGTCAACTTGAGACATAGTTCTTAAGTCTCGTGTGCCTGTAATTTCACTGGCTCTCAAGGACTGCTGCCGGAACACACCCTTAGATGCTTGGCGACAGATTTTCTACTAGAGGGTGGTCGCTAGCCAGGCTGGCATTCGCAAAATGCCCTTCCACCATGCGGTGAAGCTCAAGCCCGCGGCGGGATTCGAACCATGGACCTGCTGCGCGGCAGTCCATAGCCAATGCCACTGAGCTATCACTGCTTCAAATGAAAAAACATAGTATCAAGAAATTTATGGTACAAAGCAAAACTTGAGGTACCTAATTTATGTCGTACAAAGGACACTAGAAATGTTAAGGCACTACTTCGGCAACAATCTTTGTTCTCAACTGGAACTGCATAATGGAAACAACTGAACTGCATACTTACACAACTCTGATGAAACAATCTGGGTCTGGTACAAGTTGTAATTGCTGAATGATTACTTTTTATGGTATCTTTGAACACTTTCCTTTATGACTTTAAGGTCCATACTATATATGTGCTATCATATAATGTTATTTAAACCCCTTGGCTGCCGGATTATGTCACCTCCCTATTTCTTCCCGTGTGTATCATAAGAAGTGTTTTTTTTATGTTATTGTGACGGAACAAGCCCGAGGCCCACCTGATGTTAAGTGGACTAACCTCTTCCTATAACAGATGCATTTCGTGAACGACGAATTGCACTGTGCCCGTCACACTGAGACGTACAGTTGCTAGGTCACATGTGCCTGTAATTTTACTGGCTCTCAAGGATTGCTGCCGGAACACACTATTATGTGCTTGGTGATAGATTTTCTTCTACTTGAGGGTGGTCGCTCGCCAGGCGGGCATTCGCAAAATGCCCTTCCATCATGCGGTGAAGCTCAAGCCCGCGGCGGGATTCGAACCGTGGACCTGCTGCACGGCAGTCTATAGCCAATGCCACTGAGCCATCACTGCTTCGGTTACTAAGGGAAAAGTGCGCCAAATGTGTTTATAACAGCAACAGTTCGAGTATAATGATTTATACTCGAACTGTTGCTATGCCATACATAATGTTACGCAGAAAGAAAGTTTTTTTTTTTAAGTTATTGTGACGTAACAAGCTCGAGGCCCACCTGATGTTAAGTGGACTAACCTCTGCCTATAACAGTTGCAATTCATGACAACTCACGAATTGCACTGCGCCCGTCACATTGAAACATAGTTGTTAAGTCTTATTGTGCCTGTAATTTCACTGGCTCTCAAGGACTACTGCCGGAACACACCTTTCGGTGCTTGGCGACAGATTCTTTACTTGAGGGTGGTAGCTAGCCAGGTGGGCAATCGCAAAATGCCCTTCCACCATGCGGTGAATCTCAAACCGGCGCTGGGGATCGAACCAGGGTAATGCGGCACGGCAGTCCATAGCTATTACCGCTCGGCCATCATGGCTTGCAGATAAATTAAAGTGCCTCGTTATGAGAAACTTATGCCTTAAGCTCAATAATATTGTAAGAAGTACAGGTAAGTTAGGTTGTACGCAAAACCTCAGTCGCTCATTAAACTTTTCAAATTACCAACCATGAACTCGCAGAAGAAATCATAAGGACTCAGTTTAATGTCACAGGCGGAGGCGTTGACTTTGTTCAATTTGGTTCAAATGAATCAAAGTTGTTATATGTTATTGTTACAGAATTAGCACGGGGCTCACCTGATGTTAAGCAATAACTTCTGCCTATAACAGATCCATTTCGCCACTAGTGACCAACTTCACTGCACCCGTCACACTGAAACATACAGTTGTTGGGTCTCTCGTGACTGTAATTTTACTGGCTCTCATGGACTGCTGCCGGAATACACTGCTAGTTGCTTGGTGATAGATTTTCTACAGGGTAGTAGTTAGACAGGCGAGCATTCCCACCATGCGGTCGAGCTCAATCCGGCGGTGAGGATCGAATCATAGACCTGCGGCACCACAGTCCATAGCTGTAACCTTTCGGCCATCATTGCTTCCAAATTGCTTCAAAATTGGCTTAGTCACTTCCATATGAATAAAAATCAAGAAACCGAGTAAGCCCAATTGTATGTCATGTGAATGCATGTGTATGTCGCCGTTTTATTGTACTATATGACTTTGCCCTAGACTAAATTATATTTAACCCCTCGCTAAAAATAGTGATAATTTTTTGACATTTGGTGTCCGATTAAAATTTTAGGTAAAAGAACTAAGGGTATCAAAGCATTTTATGGTGGTCATTATTTTAAATCCCTTAGTTTTTTTAATGCAGAAACTCGAAATGAAAATGTTTTTTTTTTGTCTGATTATTATTTTTGTTCATAACTCTATGAAATGAACTCATGGCACCTATAACGGCGACCAATCAGAAGACGGTACACAATTTCGCGGGCGACTATAGATCGTTAGATTGTAAACCGCCAGCTATACATGATCGTAGTGCTTGCGCTGGTTTAACTTGCCTGCACCAGCGGTCAACTGAAAGCAGCTACGAGCATATTTTCATACTCATTTTATCAGTTAAAAAAATGGCAGTATGCAAGTTCCGTCTGGAAATTTGTGGCTGATTTGCCATCCCACTCTTTAAACCCTTACAAAATTACAAATATACGAGAACTTTGAACCCTCTTTCAATTCCTATGTGCGGGCCATAATTATTTGTGCATCCACCTACCTCAACTGCTGTAACTCCAGTCGGCGCTAACAACAAAAAGATCTTAGGCTCCAGCTCGTTGTACTACAGAATTTACAGTCTACTAAGATTAATATATTAACACACAGACACGCGCGAACCGCTGTCCTGAAATTCAGATTTTCCGTGATTGGTAAATAAAATAAGACTTTAAAAATACAATCTCAAATCTTTTACCTAGTGCCTCAAATAACCATTAGATGACAGAACAATCAACTTTGCCAAAAACGTGCGAAGCCAAATCCCGAGACCAAGGGAAATTTGCAAGGTGGAAGGGCATTTTGCGAATGCCCGCCTGGCTAGCGACCACCCTCAAGCACAAAATCTGTCGCTAAGCACCTAACGGTGTGTTCCGGAAGCAGTCCTTGAGAGCCATTGAAATTACAGGCACATGAGACATAAAAATTGTCTCAAGGTGGCGGGCGCAGTGCAATTCGTGAATTGTAACGAAATACATCTGTGAAAGGCAGAGGTTAGTCCGCTTAACATCAGGTGGGCCTCGAGCTTGTCCCGTCACAATGACATAGAAAAAAAAAATGAAAAACAAAACTTCAATATACACGCTACAGCAAATGTACACATGATGGCACAACGTATCTTTTAGCGATGGTGTTAGACCACTTGTAGTCCTTTTTATATGCTGTGCTTGTTTGTAAACTGTAGTAAGTAGGAGCGAGGTCAATGATACAGCCGTGTAATGACAACTGATTTTATTTTAGTACCCACATCTAATATTAACGAGTAAACAGCAAACTACCTACATACAACATCTTCCCTCTCCTTAAATGAAATTAAATCTAAATAGTGATTAACAATTAAGCTAACACATACATTCCACATTACATAATACATTTATGAACGGTAGGTATAACTAGACTTAATATTACAAAATGACAACAGACTATAGTTTAATTGACTGAAAACTTACTTTACTTTATAGATAATATAACATTTTATTTTAAGTACATACAAACTTTTGTGGAAGCCTAACCGCCCTGCCACTACGGGTCACCTTTACAGATGAGGGCGCAGCTGCCTCTGTAGGCTCCCTTACATCCTCCCCCGCATACAGGGAAGTTCTCGGCTGAGACTCCGCTACAGGCTCGCCTGCCGACGTTGGGTGTGAGTCAACATTGTTAGATAAACCATCCCGCGGATCTATTGAGACGCGATTAGCTTTTACGTTTGGCTTTAAGATATGTGACCGATTACGTCTATAAGTGCCACCGTTGTCCACTTCCACCCAGTAGGAGCGATCACAATCGGCTCCCTTTACTACCCGAGCTTTGTTCCACACCTTACCATCTTTCACATGGACCTGCTCACCTGGGGAAAGAGCAGGTAAAACCTTCGTGCCTCTATCGTAGTAGCGCTTCATTTTATCTATTCTGCCCTGGCGTACGTCACGTACTTGTTTAGGTTCTATGGTTTTGGGTATCAATACCTGAGGGATAACCGGTAGCCTTGTATTGAGCGATCTACCCATCAATAGTTGCGCCGGGGAATAATCCTCGCCAGTGACGGGAGTATTTCTAAAGTTCAGTAATGCTAATTGCCATTCTGTTTTATCCTCGGTGGCTTTCTTCAGCAAACGTTTGACCGTTTGGACGTTCCGCTCGGCTAGTCCGTTCGAGCGCGGATACAGCGGGGAACTGGTCACGTGTTTAAATTCCCATTTTTCTGCGAACTGACTAAATTCCGTCGATACAAACTGTTTTGCATTATCAGTTACCAGTTTTCTCGGAATTCCAAAACGAGAAAACATACTCTTCATTTTCGCAATCACCGTGTCGCTTCTCATATTAGGTAGATAAACTACCTCTACAAACTTCGAGTAATAGTCCACGACAAGTAAATACTGCAGCTTATTCAGCTCGAATATATCAGCCGCGAGCGTGTCCCATGGCAGCGCGGGCGCGGCGTGCGGCGCGAGCGGCTCGCGCGGCGGCGCGGCGCGGTGCCGCTGGCACGGCTCGCAGCGCTGCACGCACTCTTTGATCTCAGCGCCCATCCCGGGCCACCAGACGGCCGAGCGAGCGCGTCTTTTACTCTTTTCTATTCCTAGATGCCCCTCATGTATGCGGTGTAGCATATCTTTACGCAAGCCACTCGGAATCACTACACGATTGTTGTGAAACAAAATACCGTTAATTTCGTACAATTCATGCCTAAATGTCCAGTAAGGTCGGGCGATCGACACCACACGATTTTTATCTTCGGGCCACCCTTCGTGATAATAGTTCACCACAGCCGATAACACCGTATCTTTTTGCGTTTCTGTCTTGATCCGCTCCAGTCGTTCATCAGTCGCGTCCAAACTTTCATACATAGCGTTCACGTGCACGGCGACGTCCTCTTCGCAGCCATCCCGGCGCGCGCCCCGCTCCACCGCCGCGCGAGACAGCGCGTCCGCGATGTGCATGTACTTGCCCGGCTTGTAAACAACGTTTAACCGATGCGCTTGCAATTTTAACAGCATACGCTGTAGTCTCGGCGGCGTTTCGTTGAGCGCTTTTCGGAAAATCGTCTCGAGCGGTTTATGATCGCTTTCGACCGTTATTTCACTGTGGCCGTAAATATATTGGTGAAATCTTACGCATCCAAAATATATAGCAAGCATTTCTTTCTCGATTTGCGCCCACCGCGTCTCGGTAGGCGTGAGAGTGCGCGCCGCGTACGCGACGGGCCGCCCGCCCTGCAGCAGGCACGCGCCCAGCCCGTGCGCGCTCGCGTCCACCGACAGCGTCACCGGCTCCCGCGCGGAGTAGTACCGCAGCACGGGCGCTGCGCTTATTGCCTTCTTTAATTGCTCAAACGCTTCATCGTGCACGTGCAACCATTCGAACTCGATATCTTTCTTTAACAACGCGCGTAACGGAGCCGCCATCGCCGAATAGTTCGGTATGAATCTAGCCAAATAGTTCGTCATTCCCAAGAAACGCTCCAGCTGTTTTTTATCGATCGGTTTTGCAATATTGTTGATTGCGCTCACACGGCTGGACGTAGGACTGATGCCTGAACCGTTCAATGTGTGACCTAGGAAATTTACTTCCGGTGCGCGGAACACACATTTTTGTTTGTTAAATTTGACTCCATATTTAGCCGCCCTCCTGATTACCTCCCCGAGTCGCTTGTCATGTTCCGTCCTATTTCTACCCCATACGAGGATGTCATCAGCGAAAATTTCGACCCCCGGCATGGAAAATATTTTGTACATCTCGTTATGAAATATTTCCGGGGCACAATTAATTCCAAAAGGCATTCGAAGCCAACGATATCGCCCGTATGGCGTGGAGAAAGTACACAGCATTGAACTGTCCTCGTCGAGCTTAAGCATCCAAAACCCATTTTTGGCGTCTAGTTTCGAAAACACTGTCGCCCCCGACAGGTTACTCGTGATCTCTTCCAGCGTAGGGAGCTGAAAGTGGCAACGGCGCACCGCTTTGTTCAAGTGATACGGATCTAGACAAATTCGTAGCTTACCAGGTCGTTCAACTATAACTATGTTAGAAACCCAGTCGGTCGGCGAGTCTTCTTTTGCAATTATACCTAACTGTACCAAATTATTTAGTTCTTGTTTCAGTCGCGGCCTAATTTTCATCGGAACCTTTCTAGACGCATTTATTACAGGACGGACTGTTTTATCCACCTCAATTTTATACACGTTCGGCAAACAACCTATCCCTTCAAAAATAGATTCCTCGATGTTAAGTTCCGCAACCTCAGATGCCTCCTTCTCATTACGTACAATCAACTTAAGTTCGCGACAAGCTTTAATACCGAGTAAATTATTACAATTTATATTCAAAACATAGATTTTTTGACGAATTTGTCTTTTATTGCGACTTAACATAGGTTCGAAATAACCGACTACGGGTAATTTATTTTTACTCACTTCCCGTAGCGTAAGCTTACTTTTCCTCAACAATTTCTCATCAAAACCTGCCTGTCTAAATGCATTCAAGGACATGACGGAAGCTTCCGCTCCACTATCTAACTTAAAATTAATTTTAACGTTATTTACCATCACATCATCGAACCAGGATTCACAGTCTCCGCTAACTTCGTCAATAGACAAGCTACACAACAATGACTCACTTATTTCGGCGCTGTCCTCCGTGTCCTCGTCGTCTTCCAACTCACCGACAAATTTAGCACGACACACTCGCGCGAAGTGACCTACTCTGTCGCATTTAAAACACTTCACTTGCCGCGCCGAACACTGACTATTGACGCCGTGTTAACGTCCACAATACCCACACGCAGCCTGACCACGAAAATTCTGTTGCGATTTATGCTGCTGGCGGGCGGCGCCGCCGGCGGCGGCGGGCGAGCCGCGGCCCCAGCCCTGCGGGCGCGGCGCGGCGGCGCGCACCGCCTCCAGCGCGAGCGGCGCGGCGGGCCGGCGGGCGCGCCGCCACCGGCGGCCCGGCCCGACTCGGCGCACGCCTCCGCCTGCCTGCCGGCAGTCTCCACTGCCCGGCACCACGATACCGCTCCTTCTAGATCCAGTTTCGTTTTCGCTAACATTCTCTCCCGCATACTCGAATCTTTGAGCCCTCTGATGATCTGCGTCAGTATGAGACTGCTACGTAACTGCCCGAACTCGCACGATTTACTCCGCAGTTTCAGCGCACTCAAAAACTTATCGAAACTATCCTCACGTTGATACGTTTCGAAGAACACATGCCGCTCATAGTTAATATTCCGGGTTGGGTCGCAATGACGCTTGAACTTTGATACCAACACGTCGTAATTCGTTCTCCGTTCGTCATCTAAATCCAATTCTTCCAGTATCTCGCGGCCGAATTTTCCGACAATATGCAGGAATAACGCACATTTCTCTCTAGACGCTGCATTCTCCTTGCCGGTCGCAATCAAATAATAATCAAATGCGCACTTCCATTCACGCCAATTTGTAGCCATGTTGCCTTCCTCGCTCATGGCGGCCGGCTGTTGCAACGCCGTGTACATCGTATCTATCGACATCGCATGAGTTGTCTCCGGCTTCATCGACATATTTTCCCCATGAAAACACTATTAATGTATCGTTTTGTCACTAATTTACGCTACTTAGCCACACCTGACACCATGTAGTAAGTAGGAGCGAGGTCAATGATACAGCCGTGTAATGACAACTGATTTTATTTTAGTACCCACATCTAATATTAACGAGTAAACAGCAAACTACCTACATACAACATAAACAATTCTACATGATCATGGTATTTGCGATCTTAAAAACAATCACACAAAATTTTAATAGACATAACACTGGTAATTAAACAACTTTAAACGGTTTAAATCGCGTAGATTGTTAATAATATATAATAATTATCGCGTATAGTGTTTGAAACGTCTCGGGACAAAAATAATGATAAATATACGCGATTTAAACCGTTTAAAGTTGTTTAGTTACTATGTGTAATAATCGCGAAAACCTAAGACATCATTAGACATAACACTGTTTTAAATATTAGGTCCTTACATATGAAATTGGCGTTTTTCGTACTGGCCACTTTAATCACGAATTTCTCCTCTTTGGTAAGGAATTCCAAATTCAAATTTGTACAGCTATAGACTCATGTATTTGTGCTTCGATGATCGTCATTCATTTGTTTTTTTTCTTCTGTTTTTTTCTGTTTGCGTCACTCATTTTACAAAATGGAAAACCTTAAATATCGCATTATTTACGAGTACGAGTTCCGCCGTGGCACTAGTGCTGCGGAAACAACTCGAAGGGTGAATGATGTGTATGGCGGTCGTGTTGCAAAAGAAAACACAGTTCGTTTTTGGTTCCAACGTTTTCGTTCTGGAAATTTCGACCTGCAGAACAAGCCCCGTGGACGGCCTGAGACTCAAGTTGATAATGAAGAGTTGAAGGCTATTGTGGAAGCGGATCCATCGCAAACCACGTCCGAGTTAGCTGCAGGCTGCAATGTTAGTGATAAAACTGTTTTAATTCACTTGAAGCAAATTGGGAAGATTAAAAAGCTTGAAAGGTGGGTACCTCACGAATTGACTGAAACAAACCGGCAAACGCGCGTAGACTGCTGCGTTACATTACTAAACCGGCACAATAATGAAGGTATTTTAAACCGAATCATTACCTGTGATGAAAAATGGGTTCTTTACGATAATCGGAAGCGCTCAGCGCAATGGTTAGATCCTGGCCAGCCAGCCAAATCCTGCCCCAAGCGAAAATTAACCCCAAAAAAGTTACTTGTAAGCGTTTGGTGGACTAGTGCCGGTATTGTTCATTACAGTTTTTTCAAATCTGGCCAGACTATTACGGCTGATGTCTATTGTCAGGAATTGCAAACCATGATGGAAAAGCTAGCGGCTAAACAACCTAGGCTGGTCAATCGCTCCACGCCACTGCTGCTTCACGACAACGCTAGACCACACACTGCGCTACAGACGGCTACTAAATTAGAAGAGCTTCAATTGGAAAGTCTAAGACATCCTCCGTACTCCCCGGACCTTGCTCCAACAGATTACCATTTTTTTCGAAATTTGGATAACTTCTTGCAAGGGAAAAAATTCAACTCCGATGGGGCAGTCCAAATCGCCTTCAAAGATTTTATTGATTCCCGTCCGACTGGTTTTTTTAGTAAAGGGATCAATGAACTACCTATGAGATGGCAAAAGTGCATAGAAAATAATGGTTCATACTTTGATTAATTAAATATATTATATTAAAAAATATTCGACTTTTTGTTCCTCCCATACAAAACACCAATTTCATATGTAAGGACCTAATATTTCGGTGAATCGCAGTTCTCATTCACAAATTTTGTAAAATAACGCAGCGACTCGTTGTTAAGTTAATTTAAGTTTCTTAATAATTTGTTGAGTCAAAGTCTTATTGATTTGGATAACATTTACAATTATTTTTAAAATTATACTGCTGCTCTATTATAAAATGTCAATAACCAAACATTTCATTTTATTTTATATAATTTAAATTTTGAAGCGCTCGTAGCGAAGTTTACTTAGCTGTTCTCAACCGATCAGCAAAGTTAAGCAACGTCGCGCGCGGTCAGGAGTGGGATGGGTGACCGCTAGTGACATTACCACTGAGCGTTTCCGTGCTTCGGAGGGCACGTTAAGCCGTCGGTCCCGGTTGTCGTCTTAGGATGGCAGTCGTTATAGCATGGTGGTAGGGCATTTTGCGAATGTCCGCCTGGCTACCACCCTCAAGTAGAAAGTCTGTCGCCAAATACCTAACGGTGTGTTCCGGCAGCTGTCCTTGAGAGCCAGTACTTCTAGGTTAGCCTGAACAACATCTTCGACCACATCATCACTTACCATTAGGTGAGATAGTGGTCAAAGGCTAACCTATCAACAATAAAAAAAAAAATGTTCAGATATTAATATAAAAGCTTATATCTTGACCCACACCACCTGTAGTCCCTGAAGCAATCTTTTTGTTTGCCGGCTCACTTGTTTGAGAGTAGTTTTTAATTGGTCCCCCAATATAAATATAAACTTTAAAAGTAGCTCAATTGCTTTTCTGCTTTCAATATTCAAAGGTATTGTTATGGTATTGTAAATACTCTTTGTTTAGATTTTCTACTTCTTAATCTTTTTCTTACCCATAATTAAGTGAGGTGGTTCTTGTTAAGTTTCTGTATTAGCCAGATTGGCCACTGCTGAACACAGCCTCCCGATTATGAGGGGGGGGGGGTTGTCATAATCCCCACGCATGGCATGACCAGTTTGCATATTATGCATGTGAAAGGGCCTGAGTCACAGTTAATAAGTATCGCATGAGGAATAGAAGAATATTAAATTTGTAATAATTTATATTTGATATATTAAGCATAAAGAAAATAAAAAAAATGTAGTTTTGCCGCTTTCAGCAAAACTACATTTTTTTTATTTTCTTTATGCTTCATTTTATTTTCATAATCTTCTATTATGGCATCTACTGCCAAAATTTATTTATAATAGTAGATTATGATACAAGTGAGCTAAGTTGCCCATTAAACACGCGGCTGTGTGTTGCAGTAAATCGTAATCGTGCGTAAATCAGCCGAGCGTATAATGAGCAAGTTGCTCACGAGTTTCATACACAGTTTTTCAACACCCTTGCGAGGAAAACAATATGTATTGCACAAATGCGATACATACAACATACGAAAATTATGGAAAATAGCGCGCATGTTTTTATTTTTGCGCGCGGCAATTGTATCATGGTTGATTACATATAAACCTCTTTGATGTTACAAATCTGTATTACCCGGTTAAATTGAAAATGCTCTGTTTACCCGCATATAATTTGCACTAGTGTATAATATTATTATGCACGAGGGTGTTATAGTTCGGTTTATGGCCCTAAGAACGTTATAATAAAGCTCACTTTACGAGCAAGGGTGTTGAAAATTATTGTGTCGTTGACTTTGACTTTAAGTAGTAGTTGAAATCGCGCTCAAAATATGAAGGGAAGGATGAAGGGGCGCCTTCGTGAGTAAAAAGGTTTGTACCGAAATTTCTGTAAAAGTTCTAATAAAGTAGGTAAAACTGTATTAGAAATTTGAAGCTGCCATACTTCCGTGGGTAAACGGTCAAACTCTTCGGAAACACATAAATTGTTAACTTAGTCCGGTCCGGGGAAGTTTTAACATTAAAATTCAAATTGGAACAATCCCCGTGGAGTTTTGGATACATCAATGATTTATTTAGGTTTTGGAACAATGAGGTCGGACATTTTTCGTGTGGTTTTAGAATGAAGAATCTTCTTTGTAGCAAACGGATACTTGTTTTTTTATTTATAGCTGACAGGCTAGCCTATGACCACTATCTCACCTGATAGTAAGTGATGTGATCGAAGATGTTGTTCAGGCTAACCTAGAATTACTGGCTCTCAAGGACAGCTGCCTGAACACACCATTAAGTGCTTGGTGACAGATTGTGTCCTATTTAATAATAACAAATATTTTAAAAATATTTGTTATTATTAAATATGGATTTCCGCAAAGTAACGCCTGAATCTATTTATTACCATTTATATTCTTAACAAATCCGTGCTGAAATTTTAAATCCATTCTATAAATGAACGCACTCTGGACACGCTAGATATGTACCATAGTGTACATGCTGTGACATGTGAATATGGGCACACACACATACAAGCCGCGTTTACGTAAAAAATGCGATACTTTCTATGTAGTAGTAGAAGCAATGAAGGCCGAGCGGTAATAGCTATGGACTGCTGCGCCGCAGTACCCTGATTCGATCCCCACCGCCGGCTTGAGCTTCACCGCATGCTGGAAGGGCTTTTTGCGATTGCCCGCCTGGCTAGCGAACACCTTTAAGCAGAAAATCTGTCGCCAAGCACCTAACGCTGTGTTCCGGCAATAGTCCTTGAGAGCCAGTGAAAATACAAGCACTGAGACTTAAGATCTATGTCAAGGTGACGGGCGCAGTGCAATTAGTGACTTGTGACGAAATGCATCTGTTATAGGCAGAGGTTAGTCCGCTTGACATCAGGTGGGTCTCAAGCTTGTTCCGTCACAATAACATTAAGAGGGCCCTTCCCGATCCGTCTATCGTCAAAGTTCGCATGATTGAAAAGCTTGTCGTTTCATTTTTTTTTCATCTTCAGCGCTTGGCATTCAACTCTCCTTCTCCCTTCGTCCCCCGCATACCTCTTTCCGCCACTTAGCCAACAAGAAAGTGAGAACTAGACAAAATTGAACGAAAAATTGTGTATGTAAACTTCATAAAACTTGATCCAGGAATTACGTGTTTTTCAATAAGCCTTATAAGTTCGTAAAATAAACGTTTGTTATTTAGAATCTCCATTATATTTGCAAGGTTTCTATCAAAATATTTTCTCTACTTTTACAATTTATAAATACATTCTGAACGCCCAAAGTTCAGCTAAAATTTGTACAAAAAAGCAGATTTTTGGAGGCTTTTATTGAAGTTGTTTCTTCAAATTTTACTTTTTTGTTTGCATAAAAACTTCGATACTGTGCACAAAATACCTATAAGCTCAAAAGTTTCAAAGAAAGATCTGTTATAACGCCATAATCACGTAAGAGCGTTTGTATGAAGAGTAAGACGGGTTGGCCGCTCTTAAAAGAAAAAAGTCAAGCTACTCGTCTGGCTATACTGTGGTAATACTTAAATATATATAAGTAAAGTATTTAACTTCCAGGGTCGTGATAAGGCTCGAATTCTCCCGAATAGTTCCGAACTAGTTCAAACTATAGATCAACAAGCTGGGGTGACTGAAAGTTCGTTCCGTAGTTATTGAGGACAATTAGTACTTAAACTGGGCTCCGTCAAATGTTATTCTAACATTGCCAAGTAGGTTAAATTGTCAACAGGCAGTTTGTGTGTTAAGTACCATTTTATGGTTCTCGTAAAGTGGCTTACAAACTAAACAGCTACAAACGAAATGCTGCGTTCACACGCGCGTGTTCGACGTGGACTTCAACGAGTACATACACGGGCGTGGGAACGGTCTTGTTTGTTTCCACGACGCGCGCAGAGTTTGTATGCCGTCCAGCATTCCCAGGTAGAAATTTCCCGTAATAATAATGTAATTTTAAAGTCGGCCACTGACGTAATCTACGTCAGAAGTGACGTTAGTGAGCTCAATATATGACGTCAAAATGTCACGGGTACAAAACGTAATATCATGACGTTATTATAACGTCAGATACGAAACATCATTAAGACGTGTTAGATACGGATGTGACGTCTTGTACGTCAAAAAAACGTAATTGAAAGACGTCTTATTATGGTTATGATATGACCTCATTGTTACAGCTGACATTATATGTCATTTAGACGACTTAAATAGGGCTGTAACGTCTGACACGTCTATTAGACGTAGACATGTAAGGTCCCAATAAGGTCACTGACGTCACCTTCCTACCTGGGTTGTTGCGTGTCAGTAGTTTGCTTGGTCTGCAGCTGACGCGCGCCTCTCTGTTTTTCAACCCAATGCAGTGAAGCTCAAAAGGAGGGTTAAGAAGCGCTCGTAGCGAAGTTTGCTTAGCTGTTCTCAACCGATCAGCAAAGTTAAGCAACGTTGCGCGCGGTCATGAGTTGGATGGGTGACCGCTAGTGACATTACTACTGAGCGTGCACGTGCTTCGGAGGGCACGTTAAACCGTCGGTCCCGGTTGTCGTCTTAGGATAGCAGTCGTTATAGCGTGGTGGTAGGGCATTTTGCGAATTCCCGCCTGGCTAGCTACCACCTTCAAGTATAAAAAATCTTTCACCAAGCACCTAACGGTGTGTTCCGGCAGCTGTCCTTGAGAGTCAGTAACTCTAGGTTAGCCTGAACAACATCTTCGACCACATTATCACTTAGGTACCATTAGGTTAGAAAGTGGTCAAAGGCTATCCTATCATGCATAAAAAAAATGTGTTTGACCAGTATGCATGTTATATTGGTTTCTATGTCCACTCGTAACAACTCAACCGATTTTGATAAATTATACGTCATTAGTCATGTGATTTGTTGTTTTAGATTAGTTTTCATAACAAGAGAGTCACTCAGTACATAAAATGCTTAAAAATGGCGGATTTTAAGGGAAGTGTGCATGTAGCGTTTTCCGTACAAACGTAGTTTTGTCATGTTTTAAATACTAAGTATTAAATTTCTTGATATGTAGAATGCATTATATCCCAGAGTCTAATATCTATGCTTCTGGTTTGACAGTTTTCCGTAAACTTTAAAAATATTGAATAAAATCGTTTTGTACTCGAATTGTAAGTTTCACATTAAGGCATAAAATATTAATAGCCTTTGACCACAATCTCACCTAATGGTAAGTGATGATGTGGTCGAAGGTGTTAACAGCTGCATGAGCACACCGTAAAGGTGCTTGGCGACAGATTTTCTACTTGAGGGTGGTCGCTAGCCAGATAGTGTAGGTGACACTAGCTGGAAGGGCATTTTGTGAATGGGCATTTTGTGAGTGACACTAGGTGGAAGGGCATTTTGTGAATGGGCTTTCACAAAATGCCCTTCCACCTAGTGACACCTACACTATCAAGACAAATCAAATATTATAACATACATTAAGATCGGTTAAGCCGTTTAGAAAATACGGTGGAATAAAGAAACTGACATACATACATGAACCATGAAAACATAACACTCCTTTTTGGGGCAGTCGTTTAAAAAGAAAGCCGAGCGGTCATAGCCATGCAGGTTCATGGTTCGATCTCCACCGTGAGTTGAGCTTGACTTGAGCTTCACCGCATGATGGAACAGCATTTTTCGAATACTCGCCCAGGTGAAAGAGATTCAATCACCCATTAAGTAGAAAAAAAAGCAGTAAAATTTTCCGCGCAAGTCTGAATCGTAGATGTCTTGCGCATGACACATGAGCGTGTTTCTAGCGCCTTGACCGGCGCGTGCGCAGCGTGCCAAGTAGGCGAGGTCATGTATAGCGCGTTTATTTTGTATAGTGTAGTGGATGTGGCCGAGATTTCAGTTTGTTTTTGTTAGTTGAAGGGCTTTTAGTTTATTTTCTTAGGTTTTCGCGATTATTTATCACCTTTTTTATTTTTTATTTATTTCTGGTCAGACAACAATTATTACATTTTTACATACACGACTATTTTTCTAGATAATATAGTACACTGCTTAATGTATAACTCTTAAAGGCTAACACAAAATGCTACTAGTAATAACATGTAATTCAAATAATAATCATATTAGTTAGTTTTAAAAATAACTTGTAGAAGGTGCGCTTCTACTCACTTTTACTAATTAAGAAGTCAGTTATATTTTTGCGATACTGACCTAGGGATTCCGCAAATGCGTCGGCTATTACGGCACAATTGTTAAAAGACCTACTCAGTCTGGGAACACAGAATTTGCTCCTAAAACAGTCTGTCGAAAGGGTGGACATAGAAGTTCTAAATATCCACGCGGGTAACTCCTGGGAACCTTTGTTAAATTACCTTATTGTTTTTCTATTTGTTATCTAAAATATGATTAGATTAAATTGATACATTATATACAATCATAGTAATATAAGGATAAGATAACTGTACTGTAACAGCCGACACGTCCACTGCTGAACACAGCCTCCCCTATGGGGGTATTTGCCATAATCCCTACGCTTGGCAGGCGGCTTGGGGATCGCAGTGCAAGATGGCAGTTTTTTAGAAGATGCTGCTGCCCACTGTTTATGGGAACATCTCTAATGCATGCTTATCTCTAGCTTGGTCATTGGATTATATAATCTATGGTTAGATGTAATGACAGCTGACATCAAGCAAGAACTGTCTGCTTTTCCCGCCCAAGTGGCACAGTGCACATGCTAATTTGTAAGATAATGAATAAAACAATTATCAATAGAAAAGTGTTTTCAGTCATAATTATAATCGAATAATATGGATCACGACAAGATAAACATGGTGTCAGGTGCATTCAGCCCACCCCTTCGTGGAATGGAATTCGAAGGCAATCTTGCAGAGAACTTCAAGTCATACCGGCAAAGGCTTGAGATATACCTGTCTGCCACTGGTTTGGACGAAGCAAAAGAAAAAAGGAAAATAAGCATCCTATTGAACTACATAGGTGAACAAGGTATACGTATTTACAATTCGTTCAACTGCAATGGGGAGGAAACTTTATCACAGGTTTTCGATAGATTTCATACCTATTTTGCCCCGAGGAAAAGCCTTACCATTCAAAGAAATGAATTTTTTACCATTCATCAAAATAACTTAAGACTTGAAGAATATTTTCAAAAAGTTATTAATCTCGGAAATACCTGCGAGTTTGGAGACCTTAGAGATAGTTTGACGGCGTCTAAAATAATTGCTGGACTTGATTCCAAATACAATGGACTGAAAACTAAACTTATGGCTGAAGATGATAGTAAATTGTCCTTGGACTATGTGATGAAATACCTACTTAGTGCTGAGGCTTCTAGCAGATATGTATTGGAGAAAAGTGAGTTGCAGAATAATGCATCTCAACAGAATGATGTTCTCTTTATCAAGAAAAAGAGTTTCAATAAACTGATAAAAAACTGTCGAAACTGTAACTCAACTCACAACCTAAATCAATGTCCAGCATTTGGGAAGACATGTTACAAATGTGAAAAACAGAACCATTTTAGCAAAGTGTGTCGTAGCAACAAAAAACAATCATTTGGAAAGCAGGTTAACATAGTTGAAGAAGTGATCTCAGAAGAAAATGAAGATGGTGATTTTTTCATTGGATATGTTGGCAATGAGATTATACAAGAATTTACTGTCAAGGATATTAAATTACCAATAAAAATGGATACAGGAGCAGCGTGCAATGTGATGGGAACTGAGGTATTTCAACGATTAAATATTAAAAATTCTGAATTATTACCTTGTGACAAGAAAGTAATACAAGTTGATGGGAAATGTGTACCAGTTAAAGGAACTTGTTGGCTGAATATTATTCATCCTAATAATAAACAATACTATGTTAAGTTTATCATAATTGAAGGAAATATTCCGACTTTACTAGGTTGTAGAACATGTTTAACATATAACTTTGTTTCAGCGAACACTAAACTTGTAAACGTACACAATGTGTCCTGCACTAATGAATATAGTACTGGTTTAATGAAATCCTTAAAAAACAATTTCAGTGAGCTGTTCAATGGTGGTCTTGGTTGCATTCCTGGAACAGTTCACATAAAATTGAGTAGTGATGCCGTTCCAACTGTACAAGCAGCCAGGCGTGTCCCATTTTCGGTACTGCCTGAAATGCGTCAGGAGCTAGATAAAATGGAAAAATTGGGAGTAATAGAAAAGGTAAATAAACCCACTAAGTGGGTAAACAATTTAGTTCCTGTTCGAAAACCTAATGGGAAGTTACGGATTTGCATAGATCCAAGGGCTTTAAATAAATATATTATTCAACCTAAATATCAGTTGCCTACATTAGATGAAATTAAAAGCAAAATGCAAAATGCTAAGGTATTTGCTCTACTTGATGCGTCTAATGGATTCTGGATGCTAAATTTGGATGAAGAAAGTTCAGATCTATGCACATTCATAACACCATTTTCAAGGTACAGATTCAAAAGATTACCTTTTGGAATCAGTTCAGCGCCAGAGGAATTTAGCAGAATAATTACTCAAATGTTTGAAAATGTAGATGGGGTAATCCCATATATTGACGATTTATGCATTTATGCTCAGTCCGTAGACGAATTAAATGATAGATTAAAACAAGTATTAAGTATTGTATTGAAAAATGGTATTAAATTTAATGAATCTAAAGGTAAATTCTTTGTACCAGAACTTTTATTTTTGGGACACAAGTTTTCTGCTAATGGTGTGTCCCCAGACCCAAGTAAAGTTCAGGCAGTAATGAACATGGAACACCCAAAATGTAAAAAAGATCTGGAAAGGTTCTTAGGCATGTGCAATTACCTTTCTCGCTTTATTCCAAACTACTCAAAAATTATACAACCTATTCGTATACTAATGAAAAAAGATGCTCTATTCATCTGGGATAGCAACCAAGAACAATCTATAGAAATACTGAAGAAAGCTCTGTGTAGTAGTCCATGTCTGGCTTATTTTAATACAAACCAAGATATTGTTTTATCAGTTGATAGTTCTTCAACTGCACTAGGAGCAGTTGTGTTACAAAATGGGAAGCCAATTGCTTTTGGGTCTCGATCCCTTAATACCACAGAACAAAATTATTGTCAGTTAGAGAAAAAAATGCTAGCAATAGTTTTTGGTTGTTATAAAATGCATCAATATGTTTATGGTCGAAAAGTTTATGTAGAAAGTGATCATAAACCTTTAGAAACATTATTTAAAAAACCCTTGTATAAAGTGCCAGCAAGGCTGCAAAGAATGATGTTAGCTGTACAAGATTATAATTTAGATGTCAAATACAAACCAGGCAGATTGTTGTTCATTGCTGATACATTATCACGTAGTTGTAACAACCAAAGCAATATTGAGCCAAAGATGAAACTACTTCATGAAAATATTATATGTCATGTTCAGTTACAGAGAGATTGTTTGCCTGTATCTAATGTTCAATTAAAGAAAATCAAATCAGCCACAGAATCAGACCATGTACTAAAACAAATTATGCTCTATATAAAAAATGGTTGGCCTAAAAGTATTGAAAAAATAGAGAAAAATATTAGAAATTATTGGACCTTCAGAGACGAACTTAGTTTACTAGATGGTATTGTATTAAAAAGTAATGTTATTGTAATACCAGAATCTTTAAAAATTCAAATGTTAAAAATTATACATGAAGGCCATGTTGGTATAAACACATGTAAAATCAGAGCCAGATCATGTCTATTCTGGCCTGAATTGAGCAGAGATCTAGAACTATACGTAAAACAGTGTGAGCCTTGTGCAAAATACAACCCTAACTTACAAAAAGAACCACTGATTAATCATAATATAGAGAAAATTCCTTGGCACAAAGTTGGCATTGATATTTGTACTCTTGACAGCAATGATTTTCTAGTGTTCATGGATTATTATTCTAAGTACATAGAAGTTTGCAAGCTTGATAATTTATCTAGTGATTGCATAATATTAAATTGTAAATCCATCTTTGCAAGACATGGCACACCGGCCATAGTCATAACTGACTGTGGTACACAATTCACTTCAGACAAATTTAAGACATTTGCTGATGCTTACAGCTTTGACCACATTAAATCTAGCCCAAAGCATTCTCAATCTAATGGGCAAAGTGAAAGTGGAGTAAAAATATTTAAAAGCATATTCAAAAAATGTAAAGAAGATGCATCAGATCCATACCTAGGCTTATTAAACTATAGAAATACTCCTAAACCTTATATGCCATCTCCTGCTCAGTTGTTATTTTCAAGAAACTTGAATTCATTGCTGCCAATACAGAAAAAAGAGTTGAAACCTAAAATTTCACATTTTGACCATAAGTTTTATAATCATTTTAAAACCGTAAAGAATAGTTATGACAAAAATTCATTATCAATGCCAAATTTGAATGTTAATCAGGAAGTGTATTTTAAGAAGTCTTTGGATGATCAATGGATGAAAGGCAAAATTATAAAAATATGTGATGAGCCTCGCTCCTATTTAGTAGAGGATAAGGTAGGGAATAAGTATCGCAGGAACAGGAAGTATATCAAACCAAACAACGTTTGTAATAAAATCAAGTTTATTAAAAAAAATGTAGAAATATAACAGGCACCTGTTACAATGCTCCGGATACTTCCATTGCAGTTAATAATGATTATGATTCTTTGTCAGTTGAAAATAATGCTACTGAATTGCGTACAGAACCCAGAAATAATTCTCCTAACACAAGTCATCAATTTTTAAATAATCAGGTAGATAATTTTAATGCTGACTTGTCTGCTTCTAGCCCACAAAGAGTTGATGATACTATAGTACCCAGTAGCATAGTTTTAAGTGATATAGTAAATGTAACACGAAGTGGACGTCGCATTATTAAACCAATTAAATTTAAGGATTATGTTGACAGTTCAAACTTATAAATTAGGCTGAATGTTTATTTGGAATGTATAAATTAAACTTAAGTTTATTTTGTAAAAAGGGGGGATGTTTATGGGAACATCTCTAATGCATGCTTATCTCTAGCTTGGTCATTGGATTATATAATCTATGGTTAGATGTAATGACAGCTGACATCAAGCAAGAACTGTCTGCTTTTCCCGCCCAAGTGGCACAGTGCACATGCTAATTTGTAAGATAATGAATAAAACAATTATCAATAGAAAAGTGTTTTCGGTCATAATTATAATCGAATAATATGGATCACGACAAGATAAACACCCACCTTGCAGTATTTATCCCTTAGTTGCCTCTTACGACACCCATGATTATGGGGAGGTGTAATTCTAACCCGGCACCCTACGGGGGAAGATAACTGTATCTGTTTATATTTAATAACTCCACTACCAGTTTTATATCTTTCATTGTTTTTTAATCAGGATGACTGATATTCATGACACGGGAAACCTAGTTTGAATGAGTACCATAGTGGCCTATCTTTTGCAGACACAATTGATTTCCATTGTGTCTCAAAAAGATAGGCCACTATGGTACTCATGGCCTCATATCAGATATTACCTTACATTTTATAACAGTATTATCAGTCGCGCGCGAGCATTCATTCGACACACCCGGTTTAACACCTTCTCGACCGACTTCACATATCGTCAACCTTCGGAACAAAATAACTTAACCAATAAAATGAAGTGTGCTATTTGTGGTTCCACCTGCAATGACGGAGTCCAGTGCGCTTCCTGTAAGAGAAACATGGACTTTAGCTGTGCAGCTATCTCAGAAAGTGGTTGGAGGAAATTGGGAACGGAACGCAGGAATGCGTGGAAGTGCAAGAAAGGAAATATCAGACCTGAAGTCTAGAAATGATTTCCTTAATGGTAAGCTGGAAGACCAGTCTTGTAGAATTGCCAACATGGAAGCCAAAATTACATACTTTGAACCTCTTCAAACAAATATTGACGTTCTCCAAAAAGAAATACTCAATATGAAGCTACAGCTTACTACCAGCGACCAGAGATCACGCATTAATAACGTGGAAATTAAAGGTATCCCTTTGGTGAAAGGTGAGAACCTTTTTTATATTATTAATGTTATATGTAACAAGGTTAATTATTATACTTTTCCAAGAGAACAAATAAACTATATATACAGGGTACCACTTTATAATACAAAGGAAAAGGCGATAATAGTAAGCTTCCTTAACAGATATATCAAGGAAGACTTTATATCTGCAGCAAGGGCTGCAAATCTGACGGCTGCTGATGTTGGATTCAAGGAGTGCTCGAATCGCATTTTTGCCAACGATCATCTTAATGCAGATATTAAATCTCTTATCTCTCAATCCAAAAAATTGCAAAGGAGAAGTATTACACTTATGTATGGGTCAAGTATGGAAAAATCCATGTATGTAAGAATGACACCTCGCGAGTTTTTATAATGACTTCTGAGAAAGATTTAAACAAAATCGTTTAATCTGTATTTGTACTTTAATGACACTTATTTGTGTATTGGTGTTTCTTAACATTAAGTTATTACTTTCTATTATTTTAAAGTTTTACTATAATTTGTCTTTTGTATGTATGTATATTTGTACAAACAGTTACTAGAATATACACTTGTATCGATCGGTGTACGACAAAGCAGCATGTATCGCCTTTGTTTACACCTTCACTCCGTCCGCATCGCTTGTGCTGCGTCTCGGTTGCTGACTACTGCTATCTCTTCCATTTAGTTCACGTTCGCATGCTGCCTACTCTGTTGCATTTCTATTTATTATAACTTAATGGTTCATTCTTCTTACCATTTTATGCTTATGGGTAATTATGACTATATACTGTATTTACTATATTTGCCGGTAACTAATGGATGACATTGGTGATGAACTTATAGTTTACTATCAGAACGTGCGAGGATTGCGAACTAAGACTACAGATTTTCGACGTAATGTTGGACTGGGCTCTTATGATATCATCATTCTTACGGAGACATGGCTACTAGATGGGATTTGGGACTCAGAGCTGTTTAACGACCGGTACATAGTTTGGCGGCGTGATAGGAATTATGTGCAGACCAACCAGACTCGCGGTGGAGGTATTTTGATTGCGATACTTAAAGAGTATACAGCAATTTCACAACCAAGCTTTCATTCCTCTGCGGAAGATTTATGGCTAACCTTATCAGTGAAATCAGGCAAAAGTAGATGTTTTACCAGCGTACATATATGTGCACTATATCTTATCAGCCAAAATGATGGCTTTTCTTTTTCTGAACAATTGACTAATTTTTTGACTAAACTTACTGAAGTCACTATACGCCATCCTGACGATAAATATTTAATCGTAGGTGACTTTAATATGAGTAGTATAACATGGTTACCAAATGACATTGATAGCTGTATGAGTCCTTCAAATGTCGCTGGTGTTAACGATATTAACTTTATCGATGATACAGTCTCTGTAAAGGAGTGCCATGACCCACTTCTACGTGTTGACCCTTTTCATACTCCTCTTTTAATAAGTGTGCAGTATCTGGAAACTTTGCCATTAAAACCCAATTCTTATGTAAAATATGCTTATAATAAGGGGGACTATGATTCTATAAACAAGAAACTTTTTGAACTAGACTGGAGTACAGAACTTAGCAATAGTTCACTGGGTAAAGCTGTTGATCGCTTTTACGATATAATGTACATGCTTCATGATAAACATATACTAACTAAAGAAATTAAGAGTTACTCATATCCGAAATGGTACTCCCCCGCCTTAAAGAAGGTTATCAAAGAAAAATTTAAATTCCTACGTAAATTCAAAACTTATTGAAATAAATCTGACCTACAAAATTTTCAACTCTTGAGGGATAGGGCCAAAAAGCTAGAACTTTCGTGCTATCGCAACTATATAAATACTGTCGAAGACTCGATAAAAAGAGATCCCAAATACTTTTGGTCATTCATAAAAGCTCGTTCTAAGTCTAACAGTATTCCTAACCATTTAAAATACAATGACACTGTTGTGATGACAGGGGAAACTATTTGTGATGCGTTTTCTTCTTACTTTTTATCTATTTTTTTTAACTACACGTTCTTCTTTCCCTAATAGTGTCACTCAATCGCCAGCCTCACAAGACGCTCTGGCCGATATCGGGACAATTAAAATAAATAACTCAGATATATTAAACGCTCTCACTAACCTTGATTCGTCGAAATGTGCAGGACCGGATCGTATACACTCGATTTTCTTAATAAAATGTGCTGAAAGCCTCGTAGTACCCATATCTATTTTATTTCAAAGATCTATTACAGAAAGCACTTACCCTCACATCTGGAAATCGGCGTATATAACACCTATCCATAAAAAAGGCCCGAGAACAGATGTTAGTAACTACAGACCAATTTCAAAGCTATGCATCATATCAAAAGTTTTTGAGAGAATCATCTATAATCAGGTATACTTAGCACTCAAGAACTCATTTAGCCCAGTTCAGCATGGTTTTTTGAGGGGACGGTCAACAGTTTCTAATCTCATACTCTTTAATGACTATCTAACAAACACAATGGATTCTGGTGACCAGGTAGATGTGATCTATACTGACTACAGCAAATGTTTTGATAGAATAGACCACATCACCCTGTTAGCCAAACTCCAAAACATAGGCATCCGTGGAGACTTACTTCGGTGGTTCTCATCATATATTGATAAAAGGTCACAAGCGGTTGTTATCAATAATTACATTTCAAGCTGGGTTATGATCCCCAGTGGCGTCCCACAGGGATCGTTGCTTGGTCCACTGCTATTTGCAATCTTTGTCAATGATATATCTAAATGTTTCATTAACTCTAAATTATTATGTTTCGCCGATGATATGAAAATATTTATGAGAATATCAACGTTAAATGACGTTCAAGGACTCCAAGAGGACCTATTAAGGCTTGATAATTACTGTCTGTCAAATAAACTTGACCTCAACCCATCTAAGTGCTCCGTGACTACGTTTACCCGTAAAATTAACATAGTATATTCTGCTTATACTCTAAAGAACCAAACTTTACACCGAACGCATGTCATTCGAGACCTTGGAGTCATGCATGATTCAAAACTATTATTTGACGAGCACATTTCCTATATCGTGTCAAAAGCATCTTAAGCATTGGGGTTCTTAATGAGAAGTACTGTAAACTTTCAGCAAGCCAAAACTTTAAAAGTTCTGTACTGTAGTTTAGTTAGAAGCAACCTGGAATATGCGTCACAAGTATGGAACCCTCATTATGACAAATACGTTACGCGGATTGAGCGAATCCAGATGAAATTTCTTAAATTTTTATGTTTTAGACTCCACATTCCATACAAATCTGAAAACCATCTTCACCTATGTAGGCAATTTCATCTCTTACATCTGACGCTAAGAAGAGACATTTCTGATGTAACCTTCTTATTAAAAATATTGTCAAACCAAGTCGACTGTCCTGAACTTATTGGTAAAATTAACATTAACACTCCGTCTAAGTTGTGTAGGTTCAATCCACCACTATCTTACCGCACTGGTAACACTAACTATTGCAACAACTCATACTTACACAGAGTAAGCAACAAGGCGAACGTGTTATATAAGGAGAATAATTCTTTAGATTTATTTTGCACAAGCGTAAATTCATTAAGGCAGCTGCTGAGCAGTCAATTCTTTGATCAATCAACTGGATTCTGAGAAAGATATAACAAGATCTGTATTGTATTTTAATGACACGAATTCGTGCATGGTGTTTCTAAGATTAAGTTACTACCTTCTATTATTTTACAATTTTACTATAATTTGTGCTTTGCAAATTTGTACAAACAGTTATGTACCCCTGTATCGCTCGGTGCACGACATTACAGCGTGCATCGCCTTTGTTTACGCCATCACTCCATCCGCATCGCACGCGCTGCGCCGCGGTTGCTAACTACTGCTATCTCTTTCATTCAACTCATGCTCGCATGCAGCCGACTCTGTTGCACTTCTAAGTTGTATAGGTTCAACCACCACTATCTTACCACACTGCTAACACTAATTATTGCAACAACTCATATTTGCACAGAGTGAGCAACAGGGCGAGCGTGTAATATAAGGAGAATTAGTTTTAGTTTTAAATTTACCCTGCACAGTTAATTATTTGATCAACAACTGGATTAGTAATATTTATTGTAATATATATTTCTCTAGCCTGAAATTGTACGAAGTAAGCAAGGGAGGTGTTATATTTAATTAACTTACATAGATTAATAAGTTGGCATCGGCAGCACCACTACGTCCTAGTTATGAATGGGATTATATTGTTGTCATTGTCGCCGATGCCAATGGGTTAAGAATGCTCACGTTATGTTTACATAAACTGTTACATAGACGCGAGGACCTTTAATTGGCTTAATGGTGCTTACTTTTAAGAGACTACACTGTAAATGAAAGCTGTAGGTCTTCCTGTAAATAAATAAATAAATAAATAACAAGCATGCAGATTTAATGTAAATCCGTCTTTCGTTTTCTTTCATATACTGTATCTAGAATAAGCTTTTCTTTTGCAAATAAATACTTATCTTATCTTATTACACACATGTAATACTATACAGTAATGAAACATATAAAATAATGATAAATAAACGCGAGCTAAACAGTTTAAAGTTGTTTAATTACTAGGCTTTTAGTTTAGTTAATTCAGAATTTAGACTGGTTAACATGAGATATTTCTTAGCGTATCGCATCTGCCTAATACATATTTAAATAGTAACAAAATCACAACGTAATAAAAATATAGTCATGTGTGGGATTCGAACCCGCGCCTGTCATCCCATAGCCAGGGTATGCTTTAAACACTATACTCAAATAACGCATGACTCTAATATGTCCTTTCATTCTTAATCATCGTGCGACATGAGGATGGAGAGACACAATTTTTCTTCTCGTTTTAATTGTGTGCTGTAATTTTGCAGTGATGGCTCAGTGGCATTGGCTATGGACTGCCTCAGGTCCATGGTCCGAATACCGCCGCGGGCTTGAGCTTCAAAGCATGGTGGAAGGGCATTTTGCGAATGCCCGCCTGGCTAGCGACCACCCTCAACTAGAACATCTGTCGCCAAGCACCTTACGGTGTATTCCAGCAGGCAGTGCAGCCTGTAGTGTGAAATTACAGGCACATATGAGACTTAACAACTATGTCTCAAGGTGACAGGCGCAATGCAATTCGTGACTTGTGACAAAATGCATCTGTTATTAGCAGTGGTTAATCCGCTTAACATCAGGTGGGCCTCGTGGTTGATCCGTCATAAATCCATAAAAAAGACCCGCGTCATTGCATTAACAAAAATATTAAAACATATACTAATAGTTATTTTATGATGTTTTTTTTTACAGTTTGATTGCATTTTAAAAGACTTCTACCGGTTGTTCTTCTTGTTCTTTAACGTTCTGAAGAGTTTAGGACCTTATTTCAGGTGTTTTGCCACTCGTTTTGTAATTCAAACACAGGTGCAAATAATTTTACGAAAGTGTTAGGCCATTGTAGGTGTATTGGAGTGACGTGTGCAGTGCTGTGTAACGTAGGAATATGACACTGCAAATGCAAGGTGGCAGGTTTTCAGAAAATATCATAATTACATAGGTATATAACGTCCTTTTATATCCAAAAGGGAAATAAAAGGTGTCTATGTACCCACTTTTCAGAATTTGGCAGAGGTAAGTATAGCATAAGCTATACGATAGCTTAAGCTATACGATAGCTTAAGCTAAACAATAGCATTAGCTATACGTCCCTAACAGTTAGAGGGCAATCTTACCGTAACAGTTTTCAAATGTTGTTCCAGGCTCAACAATTCAGCACCGAGTAAGATAGATATACAAAAATAAACATAAACTTAGTCACAGCTTCAAAGTCAAAGTCTAAATCATTTCTTAAATTTCGTCTACGATGCTCTTATGGAGGTTAGTCATACATTTCAATATCGAAATACTCTACAATGTACTGCCACGTTCAACAAACAAAATGTATAGAGCCACTGCGAGTAAAACGGGTAAGAAACTCGGGGCCATTCTTTTAAAATTCTTTTAACAATGTGTTACATACTATATAATAAAATTATTATAGTATTTGTTTAAATTACGTAAGTTACAGGCGACAACTTGGCAGAGGCGGAATCGTACAAGCATTTTTGCCGTTAAAGTAATTACAAACTGTGTTGTAGCATTTCTTAATCAAAATGTTTTTCACGTGCAACTTTCATATTCTTTCTATGAGCGTAGTAATATGTTTGGGATCCTTATTAAATAAGGAGGAATGGAGAAAGACAAACAAAGTGACATTAAAATGGGTTAACATTTATTTATTGTTATTTTTCCTGTCAAGCGACCACTAAGTAGAAAATCTGTCGCCAAGCACCTAACAGTCTGCTCCGGCAGTTGTCATTAAGATCCAGTAATTGTAGGTTAAATGTGTCAGGTTAACACCTTCGACCACATCATGACGATAAGATTGTAGTCAAAGCTTACCCATCAGCAATAAAAAAAAAAAAATTATTGTATACAGAACGCTAAAAATCGCTATAGGAATCAGTATCAATTTAGAACCGTGATTATTTACGTCATTTTTTTTCCGTCTGCGTCTGTCTATACTTTACCGACTGTTTTTATACCAGCTGGTGTCTGAGATTTCTGTCTCAAGGTCTAGACACATCATGACGGTAACGCCGGTCAGAAATAAAACGAAACTGGAGGTAATGTTCTGTGCCGAAATGGTAAATTAATATAACTGTACCCAATATTTTAAGCGCTCGTAGCAGAGATAGCTTAGCCTTTCTAAACAGAAGCTTAGCAACGTCCGCTGTGGTCGTGACTTGGATGGGTGGCCGCTAGTAGTACTACTGAGCGTGCACGTGCTTCCGAGGGCATATTAAAAAGCGTCGGTCCCGGTTGTTGTCGATGGCAGTCGTTATAGCACGGTTGTAGGGCATTTTGCAAATGCCCGCCTGGCTAGCTACCATCCTTAAGTAGAAAATCTGTAGATATAATATACTATGTGTTCAAGACAGCAAAATAAAGGTTTACGGATTAATTCTTAAGCAAATTGTTTCAAAGTAATGACTATACAAAGTTAATTTTATCCAAAAATAATAAAATTATAATAATGTATCATTTAAATTTACTATAATTCATGAGTTGTACTTTTTATAAGTGTCTTATTTATTTTTCTTATAGTGGGATGAAAAGTAGAGTATATATAAATGGCCGCAAAATTATGCTTTTCTCGGGTAAATTATATTGAATCTCTCGCTGCTATCGGGGTTCTACTCAAGAATCCTCCGCTCGGGCTGGATTCAAAATGGCGCCATCGGATATAAAATTTATACAAATATTAATTTGTTCCCCTGTGGTGCAATCTATTATTTCTGCAACTGTCAATAATTTTATATTAGAGTTTTAAAAACCTTCCAAATGCTAGAGAATAACAAGCACTTTTCCACGTATGTAACACCTTTCATGGCCTTACGTGTTAAAAATATACATATTTACTTTTCAAACATTATGTTGTTTTTAATTTCCATACTAAGACTGAAGCCACGCCTACTTCTTTAGTTGATGTAACAAAAGACAGCAGTGCTACCAAATCTGGATTCAGGAAATATGTGCAAACACCAGGAGATAATACGGAAAAATTCAGAAGGTCTTTAAATTGATATTAGATTCATCATTATATATATTTTGCTGTTATCCTTTGACAACATTGTTCATTGATTCATTTCATCCAAATCAAAATCAGTGTTATAAAATATAATAAATATACCCAGAAAAAACCGGCCAAGTGCGAGTCTGACTCGCGCACTGAGAGTTCCGTACAAACCTGCAGGTATATAAGTAAAAGTAATGAAAATTTCTAAATGAAATCCATAACGTTTTAAAATTACTAAACATATTTTTATTATGTGATGTAACTGATAATTTATGCTTTTCCCAAGTCTTCAATTATCTGTGCTATAAGAAATAGCTTCGTAACAAATTTCAAGATTCTAAGTTCACGGGAACACCCTGTAGGTTTCGATTCCCTTGCGAGTGTCGAAAATTAGCGTCATAAACGGGTGTATCTTTGATTGTGTTGGCTTAGATGTTTGATTTTTTACAGCTCCACAGTAGACCTGAGTTCTTGATAGGAATTTCAGCTTGCTACCTCCACGCATTCCTGAGAAATAGGGTCTTGACAGGCAGATAGACGGACAACAAAGTGATCCTATAAGTAATTAAACAACTTTAAACGGTTAAAGTCGTGGTCACGGGGCGACGATCACTGCAATGTGCTAGAAACGTCACATCGGGACAAAAATAATAATAATTATATAGCATAGATACACTGATAATTTTAGAGGTTTCTGTGATGTCGTACACAAAAACATTTTTGCGCTTACATTGCAAACGCTGGCTGAACCCTACGAGATAGATCAAAATAATTTACTACAGTATTGTACGCCTTAATAAGGTCTACTAAAAAGCCCGCAATGGTATATGTCTATCTCTAAGGGATAACCCACAATGACCATTACTTATCATTTACTTTTTACGATAAATAATGGCTTATTTACCAAGCAATTTTAAGCAATACAGCATTAATCCTTATCCAATTAAGTACCTTAAATACATTGTGTATTTAATATACATTAATATTGCCCTGTTCAGCATCTAATTTAAATTAATATATTCGAAGATATTTCCTACATATTATTTAGTATTAGCGTTGCAACCGTGCAAAGTCGGGGCGGGTCACTAGTTGTATCTAATTTTCACATTTAATGCACAAACAAAAGGTCTTAACCACCACCATGCAGCATGCTTGAACTATGTTAAATTCATGATGAGTATTATTTTTCGTTACAAGCTTCTAAAAGATCGCCCGCTATTTACTAACTTCAATCTAATTAAGGAAAGTTTTCTTTAATATTCATGCTGTGCCAGAAAACTTGATCCCATAGAAGGCCAATGATCCCTAAATTATGGTAATCAGAAATTTTGTTCGACATTGTTTTAAGTATTCAACTCGCGACAGGTACAACTGCTGAATATCAATTTAAAATTATTGTTTTTGATGTTATACTCCTTGCGCAGAGGAGGGCGTGCTTTTGTATGAAAAATAATAAATTTATCTTGGAGCACCGTTTATACTTATAGTGTTTCTATTTATACTGTTTTTTTTTATGTTATTGTGATGGAACTAGCGCGAGGCCCACCTGATGTTAAGCGGTATCCTCTGCCTATAACAGATGCATTTCATCATAAGTGATGACCTGCACTGCGCCCATCACCTTGAGACAGTTGTTAAGTCTCATTTGCCTGTTATTTCACTGGCTCTCAAGGACTGCTGCCGGAACACACCATTAGGTGCTTGGCGACAGATTTTCTACTTAAGGGTGGTCGCTAGCTAGGCGGGCACTCGCAAAATGCCCTTCCACCATGCGGTGAAGCTCAAGCTCTGGGCGGGATTCGAACCATGGACCTGCTGCGCGGCAGTCCATAGCCAATGCCACTGAGCCATCACTGCTTCGATTCTTATTCTTATATTGTAGTGTTTCTATTAATAATGATTTTGATTCACAGCATAGTTATATACAAAATATAATTAACTACTTTGTAATATAATTAATTGATTAATTAAAATGATAGGCTGAACATTTTTTTTATTCCTGATAGGTTAGCCTTTGACCACTATCTCTCCTGATTGAAAGATATGATGTGGTCGAAGATGTGATTCAGGCTAACCTAGAGTTACTGGCTCTCAAGTACAGCTGCCGGAACACACCATTAGGTGCATGGTGATAGATTTTCTACTTGAGGGTGGTAGCTAGCTAGGCGGGCACTCGCAAAATGCCCTACCACCATGCGATAACGACTGCCATCATAAGATAACAACCGGGACCGACGGCTTAACGTGCCCTCCGAAGCACGGAAACGCTCAGTAGTAATGTCACTAGGTATATGTAAAGTACTTTGCGAGTTTTTATCATTGAATTTTTATTCTGAACTAGTTTTGTAAAATTTATAGACTTGTTTTCTTTTTAAAATTTACTAACTAATACATCATTCAATGCAAAAGATTGGCAAAACATGATGTATTAGATTATATTAACGATAATTTAGTATAATAATGTTATTAGGTCTTCGCGAACACTACACGTAGTAATTTAAAAACTTTAAACGGTTTAAATCGCGTATATTTATCATTAGTTTTTGTCCCGACGTTTCAAACACTTTGCAGAGTCACCCCGCGACCACGATCACTGCAAAGTGTTTAAAACGTCGGGACAAAAACAATGATAATTATACGCGATTAGAACCGTTTAAAGTTGTTTAATTACAATTTAGTATAATTATTTTGGCTTTACTAAGCATTTTCTTCACTGGAATGAGGTAAAATATTATGTATTTCACTCGCAGCAAACTTATTTCGTTTCTCGCACAGGCTTTCAAAGGTTTTGCCCGTGGAGCGCCGGGCTAGAATGTCACCCCCCATCTCCATCCGTGGGTTTCGTAAGAGGCGACTAAGAGTAGCACAGCAGAAGGTGGGCAGCAGTGCTTTCTGAGGAACCGATATCTTACACTGCGATCCCCAATACGCCTGCCAAGCGTGGCGATTGTGGCAAACCCCGTCATAATGGGGTCGCTGTGTTCAGCAGTGGACAATCCGGACCTTTGAAAACTTCTCTACGCTCAGAATTATATTTATAAACGTTTCGCTCATAGTTCAGTCCTAACTAATCTTCGCTTTTTCAGGTTTAAATACAAATATTCAACTAACAACTTTGCAGTTTTGCAGAACAAATAAATATTTAATTTATTAACCCTAATAAGTTTTCCGACCCGGAAATTTAAGCCAGAGAACCAAAACCACTCTGTAACAATACCTTAAGCAACCATGCCTTGCTGTCTTGTTGCCTCAAGGTGTCAGCCAATCTTATCCAATCACAAATCATAGATTTATCTGTAAAGCATAATCCATCAACCAAAAACAACACAAAGTCCTCAAAAGTGGCCCCTAATCCATATATATAAGAAGTTTATTAAAGAACTTGGTTTCAAAGAACCAATATAATTTCTTTCACACGACTAGCAGGGTCGCGAAAGAACCGATACGCGCGGGAAGTGAAATGTCAAGTGGGATGGATTGCTTTTGAAGATGTTGCTTGTATTAAGTGTCATAGGAATATGATAGCAACTTTTCTTCTTCTTGGTCGTGTACTTCATTCCTGAAGGTCGTGTCCCTGAAAGGCCTTCATGGCTCAATGCACAATATTTCTCCATTTGGTTCGGTTTTCGGCTTCTCTTAAGGCGGTCGTAACAGAGAGTCCAGTGAGGGCGGTCACTTGGTCCGACCAACGGCTAGGTGATCGACTTATAAAGCAACTTTTATCCATATTATTTTGCTTTACGGTACACCAGATAACCGATAAAATGGTATACAATTTAGTGTATATTTTTTTACTTTGTGTACAAAATATATGCTGTGTACTATCATGAATGAAGTATGAAATTTTTTTGAAGCAACGATGGCCGAGCGGTAATAGCTATGGATAACCGTACCGTAGGTCCATGGTTTGATCCCCACTGCCAGTTTGAGCTATATCGCATCGTGGAAGGGCATTTTGAAGTTCGAGTAGAAAATATGTCGCCAAGCACCAAACAGTGTGTTCCGGCAGTAGTCCTTAAAAGCCAGTGAAATTACAGGCACACGTGACTTAACAACAGTATGTCTCTGGGTGATGGGCGCAGTGCAATTCATCACTTGTGACAAAATACATCTGTTATAGGCAGAGGTTAGACCACTTAACATCAGGTGGGTTTCTCGCTTGTTCCGTTGTAACGTCACATTAAAAAATAGAAATATATATAAATTTTGCTTCGAAATACAGTCCACTTTATTGTACCTTGTTTCCATACCTTCTTTATCTCACAATGCACGGTATTGTGCTTATACGTACGGAAACACTGTAGCTGTACAGTGTACACGGTTGATATTCTCTAAATATGGATTCTGCTTTGCCATAGTTTTGAAACACCCTGCCAATGTGTCTGTTTTCTGATCGATATAATCAAATTAAAGTTTTCAAGTACTTACAAAGAGTAAAATCACCGGCTAGATAACCTAGTTCCAGGATCAACTGAGTACAACTTTTCATCAGTTTGTAAAGTTGTTAAATAGAAATGTCTAATTGGAAGTTTCATTAATGTTATCATGATCATGAAACCGTGACTTTAATTGTTTAGGGTAAGGATTTTTGATCTACTTTAATTAGAGATTTAATTGCATCACTTATCTTTAAGTGATGGGAAACGTTTATTTGGTGTAAAATATCCGCACATTTTTTTTCGCATTTATAGAGGAAATTAACAGATTCTAAGAAGAATATTGTAATGATGAGCAATTGATTATAGTTATATTTATTATTACAAATTGTCACAGTATGAAATAATTGCAAAGTACACATTTAAATGATCAGATATAAACGTCCCTACAAGCGACGGTATTCATATACCTTCACACCTGCCTAAGAGGAATTGAATTGTGTTCACGTGCCACCGAAAGATGAAATATTTTTTTTTTATAGTGGCCCATCCCAAAATCTTTAAAATTATCAGTGGTTTTCATCATTCACTTTATGGTTTTAGAAAATATGATACTTTTTTGTTGCTGCATAGTTTTGTTTTATACCTGAAGCTGAATATTTCCTCCGGAATTGTCTTTATCAAAACTTGACTGAATCATAAATTATGAAGTCATAATTACATTTGAATAATACTATTTCAAAGATTTATTATAATTTTCAATTTAAATCCATTACGAGTAACGCAAACTAATAGATAGCAATATATTGCTATTACTTTGATCACATCGAATACAGCTTGACAAAATGCTATAAATCCAGTATCGGTCGGCTAATAGCTTCGCTGTCCAATTCGTCACTGGCTTGAGGTAAATACTGTAGAAATGGATCTCTTGATAAATATTATATTTCGTATCTTTTGACCTTTTGACAGAACCGTGGTTTGTAGTTACGAAATAAGATTGTTTTTTCAGATCTCGTTCAAAGCTGCTAAGTACCTACTAAGATTATCTTCTGATCAAAAAGCTGAACTTTTATTACATATTAGTATCTATTTCAACACCACGACAATTAAGACTTATGAAAATTACTCTGAAAATGTATCTGGTAATTTTTGTCATGTAAAATAGTTCATTGCCAAGCTTTTACCGTTGGCTTGTTTATAAAAAGATTTATTCAAACAACACGCGCCGTTGAGGTCAGACCCCAAAAGTTGGAATTCATTCAGTGAATGTACTATTATAGTAACTTTTTGCAATGAAAATTGGTCCAAAATTTTCGGAAAGCGCGCGATAGATATTTGAGTGAGTACCGCCGGCTAGTTTTGAAGCAAAATGCTACAAAAAATATGTCAAGAATTTCATATACTAGCAAAAAACTGAACTTTGTCAGGGCTCGCGTTTATTTTACAACCCGATTCTAGCGGTGTCATCTAGTACTAAGTAGATTAACTAGGATGTATGTAAGTATTGAGTATAGTGTTGTTGCAGTGATGTTAACTCTTTGGTTTTCTAACAGATGGCGTTAGTAGTACAATAACATTCTATCCAATGAATACAAAATTGTTCATGTTAATTTTTTTGTGGTTACAAAATTATGTTTTTTTTCTGACATATAACACATCTAGATATGAAGCTAAATTACTATGTTAAAGCACAAGTCTATAGGCGCGATATTTTTTCAGTAAAAAGGTCCACAATATGTTTAAGTTGTAAGATAGTAATTATTACATATTTTGTAATTGTATAATGATTTTTAGGAGTTTGTGCACGTGACATTGTTCTAAATTTTTTGTTGAATGCGAAACGCTGGTATTTTAGGGTAGGCAACAATTTTGTATGGAATACTTGCTCCTATTCTGGGATGGCTCGGCTAAAAAGGCTAAGACTCCATAGATAATCTACCAAAGACGCTAATGGTGCCAATGCGTATTGAAAGGCCAAACCAGTTGGGACTCTACATAACCAAATAACACTGTACTATCGGAGCAAGTAGTTCCGATCACCCAAAATAATCTTGGCAACGACCTACGCCGAGGTCCATACCTCAGTGGTGCCCTTGAGCCCGTTGTTGACTCCACTATTTGTAGCAGAGCTTCTTTCGACGCCCGCAGACGTTGGAGGTAGAAGGCTCTTTATGCCTTCTGCGCCATTATCGGTTCAGCTGTAGGGAGGGTTTGTCTTCGGCTAAAGCCTGCCGTAGCTGTACTATTGCAGCCAGAAACAGCATCTAAGTCCATTCTAAATAAATTAAGCTGGGACTCGCGTTCTATTAACGAATAAGGCTGTCACTGGTCAGTTTGCTTTATTAGCCAGTTTCGAAGCTAATGAATGACTATTAGCTTCTTCAGCATCGAATTTCATAATAATCTGATACAACCTTTACCTATCCTAAATTATAAATTCCATACTTCTCTATTGTAACATCTAGACAGCAACTCTCTCTTCGTGTCAGTCTCAAGTGAATGAAGGCAAACGAGCGTGCACAAAATACTTCATGCGTAATCCTACGCAAGACAGTTTACTCTTTTTCTTCTATGAATTTTACTCGGTAGGATAATTTTCGATATAACGAGTGTATGAAAGTTTCTGCTCGCCATCATGTAGGTATATGCTAAGTTTTTTTTGTTTGTTGCTGTAAAACGGTTGATTACGATACACTTATTCACTGATTGACTGAATCATTCACATAATTGCTCTCCCAGAAGGAGTAAGAATGAGGGGAAGAAAGTACCTAATGAAAACAAAATAGAAGTTTGAGGGAAAACAAGAAAATGGCGTCTGCCAAGTAACATTGGATCCAGTATATTACTATAAATTACTATAACTCAAAATTATCCTACCTTATGCCACCTTTGTAGGCTGTAGAGTCAGTTCAATGTTTTCTGAAACAAAAAGTAAATATTATTGTAGAAAAATGGTTTGGTTATATACCGCGTGTATGAAACTCCTCCCGTGAGCATCTTTGTATTTTTTGATGACATGTTATCATTTGTCCTCTATATAACACAGATGCATTTCATCACAAGTCACGAAGTGCACTGCACCCGTCACTTTGACACATAGTTATTAAGTCTCACGTGCCTGTAATTTCACTGGCTCTCAAGGACTGCTGCTGGAACACACAGTTAGGTGCTTGGCGACAGATTTTCTACTTGAGGGTGGTAAATAGCCAGGTGGGCAATTGCTGCTCTTCCACCTAGCGGTGAAGCTCAAGCCGGCGGTAGGGATCGAACCAGGGACCTGCGGCACTCCAGTCCATAGCTATATACCGCTCGGCCATCAATACTTCAAGACTGCAAAAAGTTGTAAACCAACCTAAAGTTGTATTCTTGTTAGAGGGTATGTTTCTTGGTAGTTTGTTCGAATTGCGTTGTTCCGTTCTGCTAGAAGACAATCCAACTTCTACATGGATGATAGGATGGAATACGGCTGCTATCTCTAGGACGGCTCCGATAAACAGTAACTTTCCGGAGAATAATGGCCCTAGGAGGTGATGAATCATATTGTGCACGTCAAGTGGAGTATCAATAGTGGCATGCTGTTCATTTTGTGCGATAAATAGAATATTCTTTAGACTTATAACGCGGAAACTACAATTTCAGTGTGTTAAATTAAAATGTCAGATAAAATAAATTTTATTAGCTACTATAAAAATACTGACCCACGAAGTCCCAATGTGGCCATAAAAAATTTACAACTTACAAAAGCTATTTCCAGAAACTATATTAGATCGTTTCTTTTTGGTATTCCCCTAAAGAAATTTTCCCAGTTATTTGTTGACAAGTAGTTTCCTATATTATTAACTTTTTCCTTATTCGAAAGCAATAAAGTGTTATATAGAATATGAAACAGTGACTCAACTTAGGTTCTTAGTTAAAATAATATGACGTTACTGGGTTAAAACAATTATTGTCATCCCTAATATTTTAACTATATATCTTAGTTAAGGCTACATTGATAATTTTTAACTGAGGGAAACGCTGACATTTAAGAAAAAAATAATTAAATATAAATTTATTTTTATTACCAGATCGGGTAACTTTTCCTACTTATGAGGCATGCGAGGGCCGATTTTAAATATAATTCAGTACATTTTCTTGAAAGTATTTATAATAATTAATTAAGTTAATATTAAAAATCTATCACTTGAAGAATTTGATGGCCTACCAGAGCGAGGCAAATCTTCCATCACATACCAACCGCTTTTGAACGCTTCGTACTACTTTTTACGCCTTCTGTAACATTTACAGTGACTCAAAACACGAAATTCCATTGGTAATGCAAAATTTTAAACAAACTCTTTGTTCAATATTTTTGTTAATAATGAAAAAAAAAAACATAAAAAAATTTGGAACCATAAACAAATCACCCATTCCACTTTCATTAAAACTGTTTTGTAAGCGCTTATTAGGCAGGCGGTCATGCATTAATTATAATTTTAGAATAAGGTTTTCAGATTGATTCATTATGTATTGTTATTCCGCTGAAACCTTTGTCACTGTCAAAATTTTCAGTATAGTGCAGCGATATACAACACCACGTTGGCTTCAAGAGAAAATATGACACCCTGTGAAACCTCGTGCCGTTCAAAAGGGAGCGTTTTTGATAAAGTGCCACCAGGAAATCCGTAGATTTTTGTTAGCTTCCGTTATTTTGAAGTAAATGTGAAGCAAATGCTGTATTAAAATCAACCCGGTATCATTCATGAATGACGTTTATATGGTGGTAGGGCATTTCGAGAATACCTGCCTGGATAGCTACCATCCTCAACTACAAATTGTAAACAACAGAGTGTTCCAGGAGCCATCCTAGTGATTTTATAATTGCGAGAGATAGTAATTCTAGGTGAGCTTGTACAACATCTTCGAACGCATCATTACTTACCATCAGGTGAGATAATGGTCAACGGTTAGCCTATCAGCAATAAAAAAACGTTCTGAAGGCATATTTTTGAATTGTAGGTTATCTGGTCGCATAGTTGGTCAAATATTGTAAATCGTCCGCTTTAGATTCAGGGCCGGACAGTTATTAAGATTTCAGTAGTTTGCTAGACTGTTAAATTGATATATTGGCAATAGGCACGCCCCCTATCAAATAAACCTAAAACGTTACTGTGTATATAAGCACTACTGTCTACTCCGTAGGGGATATACTATTGTAGTAGTATGTGCGTATAGATTATACTATAACATTCCTATAATGTATACTGCCTTATTGCTTTAGTGTCTCGAGATCCTGGGTTTGATCCTTGGCCCTGTCACTGAGTATTTCTTCCATAGAAATCTTTAGAAGCAATCCTGGAAAAGCCCGTGGGGTGTCGGGCTAGAATGTCATCCCCCCATCTCTACCCGTGGGTGTCGTAAGAGGCAACTAAGGGTGACACCAGTAGGTGAGCAGTAGCACTTTCTGAGGGACTGATATCTCACGCAATCTCCAAGACGCCTGCTAAGCGTGAGGATTATGGGAAACCCACCCATATTGGAGGAGGCTGTGTTCAGCAGTGGACAATCTGGCTGATACAGTACAGTACAGTTTATCCTGGAAATGGCCGGCATATGTTAATAGACCATCATTACTCATATCTATTGTTTCACCAGGTGGGGTACGTTCAGATACTTCACATTCGATGTGATACTAGTGAACGGCTTTGAACGTCCACAGCAAGTTGGCAAACATCAATTTTCCAAGAGATTTATTTGATCCCAAAGTTTCTAACACTTTGCAGTGATCGTGGCCATGAGTTGACTAATCGGTTTTATTTGTTACTTGTGTTATTAAAACATTGTTAAGGGCAGTGTATTCCTACCGCTTTCCATACAAAAGTGGATTTGTCATAATTTTAATACCGAGGGTTCCAATTCGATAAATGTCCTCGACCCATCTTACTTGTTTTATGTATGTATGGTGCTATTTGTGCAGCATGGTAGTAGGGCATTTTGCGAATGCCCACCTGGCTAGCCGTAAGTAGAATAAGAAAGTGAAGTAGAAAATCCCCAAGCACCTAACGGTGCGTTCCGGCAGCAGTCCTTGAGAGCCAGTAATTCTAGGTTAGCCTGAACAACATTTTCGACCACATCATCACTAACCATCAGGTGATATAGTGGTCAAAGGCTAGCCTATCAGCTATAAGTAGATAAAAATATAATTAAAAAAATATTCCTATACTTTTCATTGCAAAACATCGATAGCAACAAATGTTACCAACTACAAATAAATAAATAGGTGCAGACCTCTTTTGTACGGTGGTAGGGCATTTTGCGAATGCTCGCTAGGCTAACAACCACTCCCAAGTAGAAAATCTGTCACCGAGCACCTAATGGTGTATTCTGGCAGCTGTTTTTTCATCTAGTAATTGTGTACGTAAAGAAAAATCGTTTGATACGTCGCAATAAAAATAACGATAAAAACACGCGAGTCAAAGCTTTTAAAGTGGTTTCATTCTGTTTTTTTTTTCTGATATGTTGAGCCTTGGGCTTGAAGGTGTTAACAGGCTTAACCTTAAAGAGAGAAATCAGAATGACTGGCTCGCAACGACAGCTGCCGTTAGGTGCTTGGCGACAGATTTTCTACCTGAGGGTGGTTGCTAGCCAGGCGGGCATTCGCAAAATGCTCTACCACCAAGCGGTGAAGCTCAAGCCCGCGGCAGGATTCGAACCATGGACCTGCTGCGCGGCAATCCATAACCAATACCACTGATCTATCACCTAGGAGGTAGTGTAATACAATACATGTCTTTATTGATTGTTGATTTCTCGCCAGAGTCACCTGCTTTTATCTTTATGCAAAAAATACAGCATTACATGTTTCAATCTGTTTTGATGATGCCTAAACTGCCTTAAAACAATAGCAACTGTGTAACAAACCTGCACATACTTTAATCAATGTTCTACGCAACTTGTAAGGACGAAGGTAGGCTCAACCATTTATTTATTCATAGGCTTTTCAAGGAAAAAGGGATCTTAAGTACCTGTTTTGTAAGGGACCCCACAGTACAAGTACCCTATGCATGGACGACGCAGGAATGTGAATTACCTAGGATTGCCGTTTTAAAGGAGTTTTGTTAAGTTTTCTTTATGGTATATGTATGGCTCAGTGGCATTGGCTGTGGACTGCCGCACAGCAGGTCCATGTTCGAATCCCGCCGCGGGCTTGAGCTTCACTGCATGGTGGAATGGCATTTAGCGAATGCCCGCCTAGCCAGCGACCACCCTCAAGTAGAAAATCTGTTGCCAAGCAACTTACGGTGTGTTCCGGCAGCTGTCCCTGACAGCCAGTTATTCTAGGTTAAGCCTGTTAACACCTTCGACAACATCATCACTTACCATCAAGTGAGATTGTCAACGGCTTACATCAACAATAAAAAAAAATCTACAATTCTGGCCACCATCGACAAAACTTAGATTATCAATTACCAAGTCATCGATGTATGACAAGCATTTTCCAGATAGTTGAGTGTAACATAAAAACTACTTAACCAATGTTGATGAAATTTTTATGAGACCACCTCAGAAGTATACCATTTTCAATAAAATAATGATCAAAATCGGATTTCTCTGTAAAAAGTTATGCGTGCTCATACATCCTTTTTCGGAAGTCAATTTAAAAGTATTATATTTTCTATACTTCCTTATTTCTTACTGATTTTCGTGCTGTTTAGACTAACAATTAGGGCTCTGTTTTCTAGTATAGTATCCTGAAAATTACTAACTGGGATATGACCCTTTTTTTAATAAAAAATGAATTATCAAAATAGGATTGTTCTGTAAAAAAGTTATGCGTGGTCATCCTTTTTTGGAAGTCAATTAAAAAGTATTATATTTACTATACCTACTAATTTCTTACCAATTTTCGTGCTTTTTAGACTAACAATTAGGGTACCGTTTTCTTATACAGAATTCTAAAAATGACTCACTGGGTTCACCCTTTTCAATAAAAAATAATTATCAAAATCGGATTATTCTGTAAAAAGTTATGTGTGGTCATACATTATTTTTTGGAAGTCAATTAAAACGTATCATATTATCTATACCTACTTATTTCTTACTAATATTCGCGCTCTTAGGGCTTACAATTAGGGTCCAGTTTTCTAGTAAAGAATCCTTAAAATGACTAACTGGTATACACTTGCTGTAGGGGATAGTGGTACAAGTTGATCCCTTGGGGTATGATGATCCTTCTCTGTTTATGACAAAACAACTAAAGCCATCTACCTGATTTTTAGGTAAAGTGTAGGCCCATCATTACCCAGCCGCCAGTTAAAGTGTCATGGCGGCGAGAGCAAAGCGTGATGTGTTGTGATAAAAAATAAAAATTGTGTACTGCTGATCTAAGGTAAGTCTGACTTTGAGACAATGCACCTTTTTTCGTATGTGGTTATATGGAAGAATTGTTATATTTGCGGCTTCAGAAAATACTTAATTTTGTTGTATAAATGGTTTGGTAGCCACAAAAAACTCACGAGGTTACCTTATTGACCCTAATGTGCTAAAACCGGGTACGGGGCAAGATGATCCATCTGTTTGCGGTCAAGATGATCCGTGCGGATCATCTTGACTCATGCAAATAAGTATATAGCTTTTTAACTTGTTCACAGAAAAATGCCGGGTAATTGTAAAAGGAAAACCAAACGTGGAGCTTGGGATGAAAGCTCAATGATTAAGGCTTTATTTAGATGCAGTGAAAGCGGTTGTGCTATATAGAACGGCGAGTCAAGAATTTTCTGTTCACGTAATGTCTCTGAAAAGACGTACAAAGGGTTAAAATAAAGAGGCTGTAGGTGGAGTGAAGTATTTGGGCGACATAAGACCAGTGTTCACTTTCACGCAAGAACATGAACTTGTTAGACATATAAAAAACATGGAAACAATTTAAGCAAAGTTATTTATCGATGATTGGAAAATATTTCTACTTAAGATGTTGATTGTGCCTATCCTCAATTTTTAATTGATCTCATTCTGGTTAAATGATTGTTAAATAAGTAGAAGAAGTAATAGAAGTGTTATAATATTTGATAATTGAGTTCATAATAAGAATGTTGAACTTAAATTTAAACTTTAATTTATAATTGATAATTGAATTCATAAGAATAATGTTTAACTTAAATTTAAGCTTTAATTTATTGATTTGTACGCAAATGGCTGTTTTGTGTTAAATAATTGTACCTGTTTCAATAAAGACCTACTTTTTAAACCATGATGTTTTTTATTTCTTTATTGAATATTTATACTAAATATGATACCTGTTAATAAAATGTATTACCTAATTGGGCAAGATGATCCACTGGGATCATCTTGCCCATACCTACGAATCATCTTGGCCACCCCTATGTACAAGATGATCCTTTGGTACCATTTTAAAAAATGATTCATAATTCAATAAAAATATATCAATTTCAAAAATACTAGTTTGCTATTACTTTGAAGGATATACTAACTATTAGATAGACCTATAATATCAAAGTAATTTTTAATATTTTCAGGCTTATAATCATTCTCCCTTAAAGGGATCATCATGTACCACTTTCCCCTACTGCTGACTGCTGCCGGAACACACCTTTAGGTGCACCTAAAGGTGTGTTCCGGCATCAGTCCTTGAGAGCCAGTAAAATTTCAGGCACATGAGACTTAACAACTGTACGTCTCAGTGTGACGGGCACAGTGCAATTCGTCATTGACGAAATGCGTCTGTTATAGGCAGAGGTTAGTCCACTTAACATCAGGTGGGCCTCGGGCTTGTTCCTTCACAATAATATTATAAAAAAATACATCCATTTTTGGAAGCCTTGGAAGCAGAAGAAGAAAAAGTATTATATTTAGCGCGAATATTAGTATGCAATAAGTAGGTATAGCCTTTTGAAGCGCTTGTAGCGAAGTTTACTTAGCTGTTCTCAACCGATCACAACAATCCACCGATCAAGTTAAGCAACGACGCGCGCGGTCATGAGTTGGATGGGTGACCACTAGTGACATTACTACTGAGCGTTTCCGTGCTTCGGATGGCACGTTAAGCCGTCGGTCCCGGTTGTTGTCTTAGGATGGCAGTCGTTATAGCATGGTGGTAGGGCATTTTGCGAATGCCCGCCTGGCTAGCTACCACCCTCAAGTAGAAAATCTGTCGCCAAGCACCTAACGGTGTGTTCCGGCAGCTGTCCTTGAGAGCCAGTACTTCTAGGTTGGCCTGAACAACATCTTCGACCACATCATCACTTACCATTAGGTGAGATAGTGGTCAAAGGATAACTTATCGAGCATAAAAAAAAGCCTACTTATTGCATACTAATATTCGCGTTTTTAAGACTAACATTTAGGGTCCTGTTCTCTGCTATAGAATCCTCAAAATTACTAACTGGGATATAACACCTTGAGATTTGTCACTAGTCTCTATTAGATATCAATAATAATCCGGTGTTACAATAACGGCGTTACAATTATAGATACTTACGACGCTATACCGTTACACCTGTAACGTCGTTACACGAGTTTGATTGCCTATCACGTACGCCCATCATCCCTTCAACACCCTCCAATACCTCGCCGTTACTCTAGAGCCTTTAAGGGCTTAATTCGTTCCCTCGCCGCAGATTACGTTGGAGTTACCTCCCGGCCGTAATGAGGACATCAGGTGTTACGGAAGTATGAATGGGATGGGCCTTATTTAGGGCATCTTTTGTCAAATTATCACATGTGATAATTTGATATTTCGACTGTCCCTACGTATAATACCGAAACTAAATACCGCGAATTTTAAGTTTCGTGAGTTTACGAGGACCAGCGACGTCGCATTCCATACTTTACTACGCTAAAACTGAATATATTAATAATATTTGAAATTAATTTTATCTACACTGCAATATAATGTGATAGAAGTTGCGATGGTAATAAAAAATAACCCTTTTTTGAGTTTCGATAGTCTACGTAGGGACAATCGATTTATATGTTTATTTTAACCGCCTTCGAAAGGAGGTGGTTCTTCGAATGTATGTCTTTTTCTATTGTTTTTGTAATGCGATTACTCCGACAATTATGTATTGATTTTAATGCTTTGTTTTTTGATAATTTTTTTTATGTTATTGAGACGGAACAAGCACGAGGTCCACCTGATGTTAAACGGTAACCACTATCTATAACAGATGCATCTAATCACAAGTGACGAACTGCATTGCTGTTGCCTGTCACTTACATAATATAAACAATTATTGTAATAACTTTATTATATAGTAAGTATGTAACACTGTACAGTCCGCGAGGCATAAGCTGAGCTTTGCATTAGTGTGAGTGATCACCAATCGGCAGGAGCGCGGCGAGACAGAATGGCGCCGCGCCTCAGGCCGGTTACCCAAAATCAGGTTTTTACCGGGCGAAAATGGCGCCGCGCCTAAGGCCGGTTGTCACACCTACACTATCCATGTACACTCACACAAATGCAAAGCTCAGCTTATACCTCGCGGACTGTAACACATTGTTGAAAGAGGTTTAAAAGAATGGCCCCGAGTTTCTTGCCCGTTCTTCTCGCAGTGGCTCTATACAATTTATTTGCTGAACGTGGCAATACAATGTAGAATATTTCAACACCAAAATTTGTAATTGACCTTCATAAGAGCGTCGTAGATGCCTAAATTGAATAAATTATTTTAACTTTCACTTTGACTGCGCCCGTCACCCTGAGACATAAAGTTGCTGAGACTCATGTGTCTGTAATTTTATTGTCTCTCAAGGACTGCTGCCGGTATACACTGTTAGGTGCTTGGCGACATATTTTCTATTTGAGGGTGGTAGCTAGTCATGCGAGTATTTGCAAAATGCACTTCCACCATGCGGTGAAGCTCAAGCCGGCGGTGGGATTCGAACCATAAACCTGCGATTCATGTTGACTTCATTTAAATTTCAACATCAGTCCCGTAATTTTTATGTTATAGTATAATTCACTAAAGAATTTATTTGCATATTTGGATGATTTAATGGTATGGCCGATGGTGATGGGATGGAATATGGTCCTCAGGACACTTATTTATTCACGTGAGCATGATTTTGTAAGCATGCGTTACAAAAATGAGAGATTTTTTTTCTTTAATAGGAAATGACATCCAATGTGAGGTCATTATTTTGAATCAGTATGGTACCGACTTCTACAGGTTTTTTCAAACAATAGCTACACCTTGGATAATTCCAGAAAATTCTTCGTTGCATTAGAACCAGAGGTAATATGCACAGTCGGAGTAAAGAGATGCCTAAAAAAGAAACTCTCAAATAAACGTATTCGAAGTACCTATAGAAAATATTGTACAAATTTACTGAAATTTCTTAAGGCGAAATACTTCATAAAACAATTGGAAAATAATAAAAACAACATGAAAAAGATGTGGGAAACATTAACAATATAACTTACACAGAAATAAACCAACAAATGAGGCTTTAGTTATAGTTCAGTAAATTTTGTAAACAACAGAGAGCCAGTGAAATTACAGGCACTTGAGACTTAACAACTATGTCTCAAAGTGACGGGCGCAGTGCAATTCGTAACTTGTGATGAAATGCGTCTGTCATAGGCAGAGGTTAGTCCGCTTAACATCAGTTGGGCGTCGAGCTTGTTCCGTCATTGAAAAAAAACATGAGACTTACCTATCAACTGTATGTCTCAAGGTAATGAGCGCAGTGCAGTTCGTGACTTGTGCCTAAATTCATCTGTTATAGGCAGAGATAAGTCCGCTTAACATCAGGTGGGCCTTGGGCTTGTTTCGTCACAATCACATAAAAAGGAATATGTAAATTTCGTTTCGAAATACAATCTACTTTATTATACCTTGTTTCCATATCTTCTTCATCAATGCAATGAAATTTATCTGTAAAAGGTAGAAGTTACTGCTTCACATCAGGTGGTCCTCGGGCTTATTCCGTCACAATTTCATACAAAAAACCTATATGACGACTTTGCCTTAGATTAGGAGTTTTCACTAACCGCTAAACAATTCTGTAAATAGTTAGCACTAACATTTTTTCGCACTATCAATCATCGTCTAGACATTATTTTGCAAAGTAATTTCTTAATAATTGAACACCGATACGACGTAGTTCGAAGAAAAGTTGGGTAAGAGTCCCCCATATGTCCCATTTTTATTCAGTCTGATTCAGGCAATATTTTATTTTAAAATGTCAGTTTTCAATAAAATTTGCTTTTGAGCCACCTAGATTCAATATAAAACATAAAATTAATGAATATTACTAAGAAACACAGTCAAGCATGAGACAGCTTTTAAAAAAAATACGTCTAGACTTTTCAAGTTACCTTTACCTTGTATCAAAAGAGTAAACAATTTTACTAAAAGTAAATATATTTATAGATTTAATACTCTTATCGTTAAGAAAATAAATTGGTTTTCTGCGAAAAGTTATTTCATAGTTTTTAGGGTTTAAGGCACTGCTTTTTTATTGCCTAATAATAGACAGCAAGGCAGGCGGCCTGATAGAAAGTGACTATGGACGTATGTAACAATAGAGGGGTTACCAACGCGCTGCTGACCTCTAAGGTATCTTATGGTGCCCTTTTTAGGGTTCCGTGCCCAAAGGGTAAAAACGGGACCCTATTACTGAGACTTCACTGTCCGTCCGTCTGTCACCAGGCTGTATCTCAAGAACAATGATAGCTAGACAGATGAAATTTTCACAGATGATGTATTTCTATTGCCGCTATAACAACAATTACTAAAAATAAAATAAATATTTAAGGGGGGCTCCTGTACAACAAACTTGATTTTTTTACCATTTCTTGCTCGATATTAATAACGGTGACAGGTAGCTTTAACTATTCACAGAATATTTAGTTTTATGTTCTCTTTAAATATAATTTATTAAAGTAAAATAAATAGTCCAAGGGACTCCCATACAATAAAAGAGGTTTTCGCCGTACCTACCCAGCTCAATCGGACACTGCGAAAAGTGTCTGTAACTTGCAAGATTAGGTTACAGATATGGTACGGAACCATTTGTACGCGTGCCCCACTCGCATTTGACCGGTTTTTTAAACAAACCTATATCGTATTGCAGAGGAAGGTTTTCAGAAGTTAGTATTTGTAAGTACAACGTAATTTGAACTATAGTGGCTCCATCTCCATACGATGGTTAAAGAACGAGAGGAAGAGTTAGAGTTATGAGTCATTGTCATGTTAGCTCAGTCGGTCAGAGCATACCCCAGATATAGGGGTGGATGACGCGAGTTTAAATCCCGCACATGACTATAATTTTCTCCTCTCGTAAATTTGTAATTTTATGATGTAATCCGCAGAACATGTATAAGTTTACCAAGCTCCGTAAACTATAGATTTAATAATTAATAATTAAGAAAAAAATTAAGAGAATAATAGAAAATGTACACGAACTCAAGTACTTTTATTTTCTTCTTTGTACAGAGTAACATATATCTAATATTGTACTTGATCGTCTCGCGGTTAAGCCCAGAATGCCGCGTTGTGCCACGGACCATCTTCTTTTTTTTTTTTTTCGGAAGTCCCCATCGACCGCTACCGCCATCGGCCTCTAGAGTCGTTGATGACGAGTCTTCCGTCTGTCAAAGATACTGATAATGTGGTTGCCAGTATATACATTTAAAATAATAAGTTATTGCAACAAAATATTAAAATAATAGGGTTACATCATTATTAACATGTTAAAAGCTAATTGTAAAATTAGTAATTTTCTTTTCTCGTAAATTTGTAATTTTGTTATGTAATTCGCAGAGCATGCCTTGGTCACGAAAATTAAAAAAAGTAGTGTTTTTGGAGCAATCCGAACCCGTTGCTTATTTTTACAATGAAAACCGGCCATGTTCTAGGTGCACTCACACTCTGAGGGTATCAACACAGGGTAAAAATATATAAAATCTTTATTCCTTCAATAAGGTTAAATTTGTATTATTTTTGGTAATTAAAACAATTTTTATATTCTATTTCTAGTTAAGTCACTAGTTACCTCAGATACCAGGCATTATTCCGACATACTTACTATATAATAATTGATGTAAGTATTCGGTTTTTTTAATACCTCACAGGTTTGACTTTGACCACCATCTCACCTGATGCTAAGTGATGATGTGGTCGAAGATGTTGTTCAGGCTAACCAAGAATTACTGGCTCTCAAGGACAGCCTACGGAACACAAGTTGTTAGGTGTTGTAAAACAGATTTTATACTTAGTGGTCGTAGCTAGCCAGGCGATCATTAAAAATATTTATTCTAAAGAGACAACCTACAGCATTATTTATGTACGTTACCACTGACGCCAAAGTTTTAATTAAGTTTTGCTTATAATCAATTAATCGGTTCTTGAAATTCCTTGAAGTTGAATAGTTGAACTTTAATAGACTCTTCAATCGTTCTATTATGGATAAGGACTACCTATAATAAATTCGCTCGGGCATATTAGCCGTATGAGAACTTTTTTTTCGTATATGCGGGTTATTATTGTCCATTTTAGATGATATATTCATATCCGACATGGCCCTTAGCCACACCCTGGACACTCGACTCATTCTCTATACAAAAGCCGCGTTCTAACTACCTATTACACAGACACTACACAAATGTTGTTTTTGTACACGCGTTAATGTGTGCGTGAACTCTAAGGTTGTCATCGTATGAATAATTATTGTTGTACTTACCTACCTAACAATCTTTTGACCCTGTTATTATGACTTCTTAGATTTCTTAAGTTACCTACCTTCATAAACATTTACAAGCACAACAATGTACGATGTAGGAATATGGAACACACAACCGAGTAGGTAACAATAAGCATCGTCAGGACCACTACGTCCTAGTTACGATTGAAATTCTATTGTTATCATTATCGCCGATGCCAATGGGTTAATTCACATTTCACTCGCATTACTTATACAATAGTAGATAGCAACATTATACAAAAAGTATCGTTCCAAGTTCACACTTTATACAAGTAATTATAATAATTAAAATCACAATAAAAAAATATGTTCTTGTCGTTTAATAATAAATCATGAAGTGTGCCGCGTGTCAACCGTGGCGAAGGTCGGTATGTGTATTGTTTTCTCTATGGTAGGTATAGGTTACAAAGACACTTGTTTCGCTGCAAACGAAGTCGATATCCACGGATATTTTTTGCAAACGAAAATCTTCAAAGATAGTCATTATTTGAATAGTAGTTTGAATAAAATACAAAGATAAAGTATTATGTTTGTATTTTTTTCAATACCTACTGTAAATTACCGGTTTTTATAAGTTACCAACTGTATAACTGAAGAACGACAAATAGGTAGGGAACTTAGTGTAGGTTACCAAGAATGACTTACCTCGTTTTATCCTTAGTGAATCTATAAAAGCTCCTATCCTTTTCTCGTCTAGTTGATAAGCAACCTTAAACAGCACAAGATTACCCCATTCTTAACTTTGAAATACTCGTACAATGGTCACGTCATCGTGCGCGAGTTGCGCGTCCCGTACTCAAGTCAGCTTAGCGACAGCTCAGAATCGGTGGCGGGGTGAGGAAGGCTCGTTTTGATGGGGGGTGAGGAGTTTCCATTCTATACGTAGTATTATTATATGTTCTATGTCTTAGCCATTGTCTCAAGGTTTTCCTATAGCAGGTCAACAATGCCATATATTCAGACCAAGTTTTACCGGGCCACAACGAAAACGACCCAACATAATTCTAGTATTTTGAGTCAGTTATGTCTCAGTTGCATTGCCTATGTACTGCCGCACCACGGGCTTGAGCTTCACCGCATGGTGGAAGGGCATTTTGCAAGTGCCCGCCTGGCTAGCTAACACCCTCAAGTAGAATATCTGTCGCCAAGCACCTAACGGTGCGTTCCGGCAGCTGTCCTTGAGAGCCAGTAATTCCAGGTTAGCCTGAACAACATATTCGACCACATCATCACTTAGCATTAGGTGAGATAGTGGTCAAAGGCTAACCTGTTAGGCATAAAAAAACGTCAGATAATAAAGGGCTTCTTTGAAAAAGACAAGGGGTTGTTAATTTTTCGCCAGGGAATATCTCATACTTGAAGATGTACTTCAAGTAGAAAATCAAATTTAATCATCCTAATGATGCTCCTCTAGGGCCACTCCTTTAACTGAGTTTTAGAACCTTGAGGGACATATCCTATAGAATCAACTTGACAACGTCTTTACTCAATTCATTACTTACAAGGTAGGATATAGCGGTGAAAAGCTCGCTTATTTAAAAGCCAGTATTTTGTTTCATATTTTTTTTATATACACCGTGTCCCAAAATTCAACGATAAGCCGGCATCGGAGCATGGACCTACTCATGACTCCTCGGAAAAAAAAAAAAAAAATTATAACTGTTTTTTTTTATTAATTACAGAGACTTTTATACATTTCATCCATATTCGATACCCATTATGCTATTTTCAACTACCATGACCACAATTTTTGACATATTTTTGATATTTTTTGTGCATTAGCAACCTAAGAAGGACGGCTATCTACCACAATCCTTTAAAATTACAGAAAGTCTGTAGTTATTTTACAAAAATCAGTAAAAAAATATTTTTTTCTTATAATTTTCATAGATTTTAACATTCTATGCACTTTCTATAGTCTGGGTTAAAAAAAAAGTATGGACACTACCATGGCAAGTTTTATTAAAAGTTGGCGCAACTTTAAAAAAGTCTCTGTAATTAAAAAAAAAAAGAGTTATAATTTTTTTTTTATTTTTTCCCGAGTAGTCATGAGTAGGTCCATGCACCGATGCCGGCTTATCGTTGAATTTTGGGACACGGTGTATATATATATTTTTATGTTATTGTGAAGGAACAAGCGTGAGGCCCACCTGATGTTAAGCGGTATCCTCAGCCTATAACAGATGCATTTCATCACAAGTGACGAACTGCACTGCGCCCATCACCTTGAGACATACCTGTTAAGTCTCATTTTGCCTGTTACTTCACTGGCTCTCAAGGATTGCAGCCGGAACACACCGTTAGGTGCTTGGCGACAGATTTTCTACTTGAGGGTGGTCGCTAGCCAGGCGAACACTCGCAAAATGCCCTTCCACCATGCGGTGAAGCTCAAGCTCTGGGCGGGATTCGAACCATGGACCTGCTGCGCGGCAGTCCATAACCAATGCCACTGAGCCATCACTGCTTCAGAATGAGTAATCTATTTAAGGCAGACTTCAAAACACACTTCAAACTCTTCAAAGACTGTTTGTCAGGCTCATTCAAAATAGTTAAACAATGGAAGGGCAGACCGACATTGTACTAGTCGTAATACATTTTGTATGGTTTGAGTTGTTGTACTGTACTGTACTGTATCAGCCGGATCGTCCACTGCTGAACAAAGCCTCCCTTACTAAGGGGGTATTTGCCATAATCCCCACGCTTGGCAGGCGGCTTTGGGATCGCAGTGTGAGTTGGCAGTTCTTAAGAAGGTGCTGCTGCCCACCTTCCAGTATTTTTCCCTTAGTCGTCTCTTACGACACCCACGGGAAGATATGGGGAGGTGCAATTCTAACCCGGCACCCCACGGGGTGAGTTGTTGAACAACAGTAAATTTTACCAAAACCACATAATTTAACTAACATCGCCAGATTTCACGTAGTTCACCGGGGTGTTTGCGATAAAGACTACTATCACTGCAGCGTTGAAACGTCGGGACAAAAATAATGATAAAAACGCGATTTAAACCGTTTAAAGTTGTTTAATTACTATGTGTAATAATCGCGAAAACCTAAGACAACGTTAAGTTAATGTCGTCATTTTTTTTTGTGTTATTGTGATGGAACAAGCTCGAGGCCCACCTGATGTTAAGTGGACTAACCCTGCCTATAACAGTTGCAATTTATCACAAGTCACGAATTGCACTGCGCCCGTCCCATCGAGACATAGATGTTAAGTCTCATTGTGCCTGTAATTTCACTGGCTCCAGGGACTACTGCCGGAACACACCTTTCGGTGCTTGGCGACAGACTTTCTACTTGAGGGTGGTAGCTAGACAGGCGGGCAATCGCAAAATGCCCTTCCACCATGCGGTGAAGCTCAAGCCGGCGCGGTGGGATTCGAACCTGGGTACTGCGGCACGGCAGTCCATAGCTATTACCGCTCGGCCATCATTGCTTCAACAATCTGTGTTTCTACCATTTACACTAATCACACAAGCCCAGCGATTTGGCATTCTTAAAATCAGTTCCTCCAAACGTACCTGATCCCTAGGCACTTTTGATGTGTTTACTTGCAAAGTTTCATCGAGTTTGAACACTTAGTATTTAAAATATTATGAAACTACGTTTGTATGGAAAGCGCGACGAGCACGAAGGTTAAGCGGTAGGAACGAAATGATAAATTTCATCTATGATTCACTCACTACGATAGCTCAGTCGGCAGAGCTTGTCTCGGCTATAGATACGGAGAGAACCTAACCTTTTGAAATTTTTCCTTTCGTTGTAATTTTTTAAACCTGATGGTAAGTGATGATGTGTTCGAGGATGTTGTTCAGGCTAATCTAGTACTGGCTCACAAGGACAGCGGCCGGAACACACCGTTAGGTGCTTGGCGACAGATTTACTACTTGAGGGTGGTAGCTAGCCAGGCGGGCATTCGCAAAATGTCCTACCACCATGCTATAACGACTGTCATCCTAAGACGACAACCGGGACTGACGGCTTAACGTGCCCTCTGAAGCACGGAAACGCTCAGTAGTAATGTCACTAGCGGTCACCCATCCATGAACATGGCGGACGTTGCTTAACTTTGCCGATCGGTTAGGAACAGCTAAGCAAACTTCGCTACGAGCGCTTCAAATTTTTGGAACGTCTGAAAAATTTTGATTTCCGCAATACAATTTGGCAAGCAAATATATAAACAGAGCATAGTAAAATAAACCCAAAAGAGAGGGTTTATTATCATCCGAAGAAAACGTAAAACCTTTTCCAGTACAATCACGCGCGAAAGTGCTCATAGCAAATAATAAAAATAATAAGAATGACTGCTCCCGACTGCCAAATGCCGTTAAAGGACGATAACAATAGCATTCAACAAAAGAGATATCATATAATCGCCTATATTTTCGGCTTCAAAGGATCGTTAAGACGAGAGGGCTTAAGGAGTTTTGTGTTTGCTTGTACATGGTTTTTGTTTGTGATTTACGGCGTAATGTTAATGTTGGTTATGTAATTTTTTTAATAAAATCTAGTAATCTTTAGCGACATGTGGTTACCTTTTTTCAATTTCATCATCAATATTGGATTTCGTAAAAGGCGACATACTTTTCACTTTACTAGTCGGTATGAGGGTGGTGTTGCTGCTTGTTGGGCATTTAAAGTAGCACCCTGGTTGCTAAAAGGTTTTGGGTACATATATATACCATAATGTGTTCAGTTATAATATGTGTTATAATATGTGTTCTCTAACAATACAAAGAACTTTAAGAACAGTTTCGCTAACTACACACAGGACAAATCAAGGAACTGGCATGGTGGTGGGGTATTTTGCGAATGCCCGCTTGGCTAGCTACCACCCTCAAGTAGAAAATCTGTCGCCAAGCACCTAACGGTGTGTTCCGGCAGCTGTCCTTGAGAGCCAGTACTTCAAGGTTAGCCTGAACAACATCTTCGACCACATCGTCACTTACCATCAGGTGAGATATTGGTCAAAGGCTAAACTATCAGGCATAAAAAATAAAAAATAAAAGTTTCGGCTTTAGTGTTACACCTGGCGACCTGCCTGACGCAACCTTCCTGGCGAATGGTCTTTTATAGTCATAGAGCGGCTGACTCAACATGAGTGGGACATGGGTAAGATATGATGTTGGGACTGAAGTACCGACTACCATTACATTCAAGTTGACAAACAAGCTACCTACTTGAAGTAAATTCTTAGCCCATACTTACAATAACTAATATAGTCTACAGATAGACCGCTTAACACTTGGCAGCTAACCCGCTATACTTGCTATTAAAAAATAATAATGAAAAAAGTTCTTTACTTATTATGTATAAACAGGTAACACAATTATATAAGGCTATGGCCTCGGTTATAAGGGCGGCCGCTTAAAAATTGGCATTTCGTCTTAGATTTCGAGAGGTAGTGCTCTCGAAATCTTAGTTGCTCTAGCTATAAAATTACATTACTTAATCACAACAAAAGGAAAAATTATACTCATGAACGGGATTATACATACGGACAACAAAGATATCCTGTAAGGATTCCGTTTTTTCCTTTTGAGGTACGGAACCCTAAAAAGGTGGAAAATCATCAAAATATCCGAGAAAATTCTTTGAGAACACAGAGTAGAAATAAAATATTAGGGCCAATAAGTTTTAACTACAGGCTCTTTTGTGATGGGTGTTATTTTTTTCGCTTATTTTGTTAGCTTTTTGCTTCTATGTATCTTTTTTAATTTTTATATTCAGACGTTACTTTGTGGATATCCATATTTCATCATATAAATAAAATAAGAAAACATACAAATAAATGGTTAAAAAAAAACCTCAAAAATATATCAAGCGACAATTCTGCCTCATTTTTCTGTTAAGCCGACATGACGTCATTAACGCCACGTAGCCAAATCGGAATAATTTTCTAAACGTTTTGCTTCTACACGAAGCTTTCTCGGGAGGGCTGGACTCTTCAAACGCACGATTCGATGAGACAGGCTACAGAAAGTTGTAATAATTCTTCCGGGTCCTTGTTGAAAATAGCAGTACCGCAAGGATCAATTTTAGGACCTTTTCTGTTTCTAGAGTATATTAATGATCTGCCTTGCGTGGTCAAAGACTTCTGCGATATTTTTTTAATAGCTTTGGCAATTGCTTGTCACTTACTTAATTGAATCAAATATTGTAATAAGTTTATTATATTTTATGTTACACATTGTTAAAAGACGTTGAGAGAATGGCCCCGAGTTTCTTGCCCGTTCTTCTCGCAGTGGCTCTACACATTTTTTTTTTGCTGAACGTGGAAAAACAATGTAGAATATATTAGTTTTAAAATTTGTAATTGACTTACATAAGATCGTCGTAGACGCTTAAATTAAATAAATTATTTTGACTTTGACTTTGGAAGGGTAACTCGATATATATTTTTAACTTTTGAATGTACATATTTCTAAAATATTAATTTTTGTTATCACTCATGGAAAGAAAAACTAAAACTCGTAACAAAGATAGTATTTTGAATTTTTAGAATATAGATTTTATCTAAAACCTAAGTTTTCCTCCTTTATTTGTATTTTTTATTGATGTACAATAAAGTATTTGTAGTGCTAAGTAACGGTATGATTCCTACTGAATTTAAATGTAGTAGATTCCTATACCCACGCATTTCAAACGAGACATATCTGTCAGATATCTGTCAAAAATTTGACATTTTATCAATTTCTCCTTCGACAAAGGTCGCGTGATTGACGTTTCGATAAATTGAAACGTCACGTCACGTCGATCATATGAAATGGATGTCACATCATCTCAAGAATAAAGCAGTACTTTATTCGCTATTAATAAATGTATGTTTTTAATGTGTCTTAAAAGACCAGCTCTTATGCATTTGAAATGGCTAGCGCACACGGGTGTTTTTTGTCACTGACAGTGTTAAATAAGGATATAAGCACATGTTTTTTTTGCTATATATTGTTTGTTAAGATATTTAAAAGTGATATTATTTCAAATTCTCATAAAATGGGCTTTGTTGCAGTATTCTCTATTTGCATAAAAATCACTAGTTTAATATTTACAATAACTTGAAAAAAAATTGGTAGTTGACATTTTTAAATATTGTTCAATTATGAAGAAACTTCATATGAAATGTCTTTTTTATATCAGAAATGAATTCTACGTTATCGTTTTATACGAAAACGATACCACACTCGACCTGTTAGTCAAACATGGTCAGTTATCATTTTTAGAATTGAACCGGGCGGAGCGTCACTTTAAATTCCTCCGCCGCTAGACGGTGGAGACAGAGGGCTACCGAGCTTGATTGGCTTATTTTGACTCAAGGATCGATTGTGGCAAGTTTCATACTTGTGTAAAAAAATTAAAGTGATTTCGCTAACCACTTATACAACAAATCCTTGTCCGCCAAACAAGACAAAAATGTCACTGCACCGATAAGTTTCAACAGTCGCGCTCGCTATGCTAACCACATAGTCACTCTCCGTGAATTCCCTGCATTTCATAGCATTCTGAGTATCGACTCGACACCGTGACTCTCAAAAATGGAGTCAACGTTTCCCAATAATGTGACTTGAAAAAGACAAAATAGTTAAAAGTACACAATCAACAAAACTTTCGACACTTAATCTAAAATATCGAAAGTCTTTGGATGTTGTCAAAGCTTTTGAAGTTTCATTTATAAGCATCTTCTAGCGCACCATCATCCAGATAACCTATGTAAGAAACCCAGTAATTAAGTGTGAGCATATATGCAAAAAAAATACTGCTGAAATATCCTTCAAGGACTGAACTCACGTCTCTCCCAGTATTTCCCCGTCGCCCACAGTCTGGCGTCTAATGGAGCAAATTCGTCAGCCACCAGATAATCCTATTTTTTAATTACGGACCCTAATTTTGAGTAACGTTATTCCGTCTGACTCCACAGATAATATAAACACAGTAAGTCATGTCTATTGGTATTGATATCATACAGGTGTTATTGTATTTTTGGCTAGGATGCAGTTTTGCATGCGTACGGCATTTTGTGCATGTCTGATTGGCGAACTTGGTAGTTCACGTAGAATCTGTCCATAAGTACAATTTTGTACCGGCAACTGTCATTGAGAACCATTTCCCTTTATTCTACTAACCATTGATAAATTATTTCAAGGTCAGCTGATCGCGCCAGAATATGCATATGATATATGCTAACCAGACTAGCACTCTTGCAATGCACTAGCATATACGATGCAAAAAAGCTCCAGCCCCAATGCCCTCCGCTGCGGCTATTTGCAATCACAACCACGAAGCTATTACCATCTGATTACACTTATCCCACTGATCAATGTGGGTTTGATTCTATCTATTCTCTAACAACACAAACATATATAAATACTTTATAGTTAACGCATAATAATACTCTGACAAAATTGTAAAAAACTCATTCAAATACGACGCTCATCATGTGTGAGTGTCGTAAACGTACTGTTTCACATACAGTAGTTGACCAATTGCATAACTATTAGTATTCTGTCACTACAGTGTTGTGGTTCTCGGCTTGAGCCGTAACGCCGCCTAGATAATTTGTGGAGATCAGAAATAATTGCCCAGTAACTTTTTTTTTTTTAGTTTTTATTCCTGATAGGTTACTAGGTACTACAGAGTTGTAGCGTTTGAGAGTGACTGTTTGTACGCTGCTTATCAGGCAAATTACCCCTGTGGTCACTTTTTGTGACAGCTAACAGGAAAACGTGAAGCAGTTCTTATATTTTTATGCCGAGAACGATCGACTGTCAAATTTATCGTATTCAAAATTCAAGACACTTGTGTAGAAAACGTTGATAGTAGGTACAGAATCTCTCCAAACAGAGTCGAAGTTCGCATTATGTGAAATTGCGTAAGTTACTCTACTGCATAAACTAGTATCTGCGCACTAAGATGTGATTAACGTGAACTAATTCTGCGGAGAATTCATTTTCTTGAGGATAATCTAAGGTGGCATTAGTCTGAGGTAATTTTGGTACAATTCATTGAGATAAATGGTTTCTCTTTAGGGTACATCTTAGCCTGGCATCGCAACATTAATATGGAACTTTTTTCTGATAGCACCAATTAGTCACTAGTAGGAGTTCCACGGGAATTTTTCTCACTCGTGGAACATCCAGGTGTTCTACGGGCAAATACCGATCTTAACGGTTGTCTAGTGACAATACAACAACGTATAGTCGCGCATGTATTCTTCGAATAAAAAAGGTTAACTCATCATAACATCACTACGATAATGCACATACATAATTGGCTCTTCAAGCTCTTTAAGTAGTGGTAAGTAAGTGAATTTAAGAATGTAATAATAATGATTCATTCATGTTGAATACATGGTTGATGAAACTTATGTGGCTAAAAAGTTAAAGAAAAATATATTTATTATAATAATATATATTGAGCAATGTTGAAAGACGCAGTCTAAGAGACAAACAGCAAGTGCACTTGCGCATTGGGGTGGGAAGCCAACTTTTTTATTTTGTCATTCTAAAACTTACCTTAAAGCACACAATTTAAAGCCCAAACTTGGATCGTAAGTCATGTGCTGAGTCAGAGCGGTCTTGTTAATATGAATTTGATGTTACGTTTTGTCAGGCATGTTGATTGGAACCGAAACATGCATTCGATTTTACTGCCATCTACCGTATATAATCGAGACTTACTGTCTTTTGATCTCAAGATTTTAATCTACAATTTCGCTACCCTACAGCTACTGACATTCACATACCATTTTGGCCATCAAAACCGCTTTATGAATATGGTATAAACAAGTATAAATTATAAAAAACCCGACTGCTAATTACTTATTTTCGTTAAGCGTTTTATAATTTCATTTAAATTGAAACTGCAAATTATAATATAGACTCGTTTTTTTATACCCCACTCGATGGATTTGGGTGAACAATTTTTTTTGCCATATTATGACGTCTAAAATATGCCAGTTTATTTTTTTAGCTTATTATGTACCTAGTGTCAACTGCACTATCAAGAGGAATCTAACGATATATCATACATTAAAATCGGTTAAGCCGTTTAGAAGTAATGATGGAATAAAGAAACCCTCAAACATACATACAAACATAATCCCTGAAAACATAACCGCGCAACTGGTTCAGTTGCAACTAGTTCAGTTGCGCGGAGTCGTCGCCGCGGTCGTCGACGCGTGAACTCACCTGATGAAGGGCATCGGACATGCCCGAAACCTAGGTCGACAATCTCGACCAATACGCGTGAGTACAGCCGGTTCTTGAAAACATATGTCTCATACTCACGGGAACTTTCAAACAAAAATAACACTCCTTTATTGGGCAGTTGTGAAAAATCTAGAGAATGATACGGAAAGTTGTGGAAACTCCGGTCATTGGGTCTTATTACGCGGATTGCCGAGTTCTTACACGAAGCGATGCAACACATGTGGCGCGGTGAAGCGCAGCGTCAGAGTAGCCGGGCGCCCCGTGGGAGGGCTTATTGATAGCTTCACTCGCACGGTAGGCAGGGGCTTTACTAGTAATCGCTCCCATTCGCACACAGAAGTTCCTCTCGTTTATCTGAGCAGTTAATATTACGTTAAATATCATTCCTGTTTACCGCCAAGTAAGAATTTATATTACTGTTTTTTCATGCCTAACAGGTTAGCATTCGACCACTATATCACCTGATGGTAAGTGGTTGTCGTCGGAGATGTTGTTCAGACTAACCTAAAATTACTGGCACAAGGACAGCTGCCGGAACACACCGTTAGGTGCTTGGCGACAGACTTTCTACGTGAGGGTGGTAGCTAGCTAGGCGGACATTCGCAAAATGCTGTAACGACTGCCATCTTAAAACAACAACCAGGACCGCCGGCTTAACGTGCCCTCTGAAGGCAGCGCTCAGTAGTAATATCACTAGCGGTCACCCACCCATCTCATAACTGCGGCGGACGTTGCTTAACTTTGCTGATCGATTAAGAACAGCTTACCAAACTTCGCAACGAGCAAAAGCTTTGATTATAGGTGCTGGTGAAGTAACAGAAGCCGGTGAAGGCACATGATATTAATAACTTTGTCTCAACGTGATGGGCGCAGTGTAGTTCTCGTCACTCTGATGAACTGCATTAGTTATATGCAGTGTTTAACCCTTAACATCAGGTGGGCTTCGTACTATATCCGTCACAAATACATAAAGAATACTAACTAAGAAAAAAATCTAAAAAACGCAGAAAGCGTTATTCCGAGTTATGGGCCAGGAAATTACCCTCCTTTTTAATCGATTTTGTTCAAATTTAAAGAACTGGCTGGTAGAAGAAAGTTTTTACACAATCGAGGAATATTCAAGAATACGTCTTGTCGTTTCTACGTCTACGGAAGTGCGTTGTAGTATGTTCATAATTTATATTCAAATTTTATCGGACATAGATATGATTACATATTGTCTGTTTGTCTATAATATGAAATAATAAATCAAGATTTCCACATCAGGATTCTGATTTAATATAGAAAAACTTATTTTATCATATAAGACCATACTTAATTGGACCTATTTCAGCAAATAAATTAATTAAAAAAGTACAGGTTGCAGTACCAATTAAAAAAAAAACATTTGTAGTATGAGCTGTGGTAAGGTGATGTTAAATATTTACAGAATAGTAGATTATGATACAAGTGACCTAAGTTGCTCATTATACACGAGGCTGTGTGTTGCAGCCGAGTGTATAATGAGCAAGTTGCTCACGAGTTTTATACGCACTTTTTCTACATCCTTGCGAGGAAAAAAAAAACAACATACGAAAACAATGGAAAATAGGGCGCAAGTTTTTTTTTTTGCGCGCGGCAAATGTATGATGTTTGATTACATATAAACCTCTTTGATGTTACCTGATCACAGACGACCATTCGTACATTATGGTACAAGTGTGTAATGTTGGTGATTACCGCTGAGGCGCCATTGAGACCCGGGCCGTTAGGTGATTTGGCTAGGCTTAAGAGAGCCAAGGACGATAATCATCAATACACACGTGTATCTTACGTTTTTCAACATACTTTTGATGAAAAAAATACTAAAAATAACGATAATTTCAACAGTTTAAAAACGAGTTCTGATAATTTTTTTCGCAATCGCGGGAAAACTTATTCAGTTTTAGTATGCGAGCGCATGGTGTTCAGCCATAGACAAAATAATGTGGTTTCTCTATTTTTCGCTTTTCGCGGATAGCGTTTTAGCCACGTACAAATTGGGTAATTTAAAGATTACTTTATCACTCAAATTAAACTTTTATTGTCAAAGATAATAAAAGTTTAATTTGAGTGATAAAGTAATCTTTAAATTAAGTACCCAATTTGTACGTGGCTAAAACGCTATCCGCGATAAAAGTTTAATTTGAGAAAAAGTTTTAAATATTAAACACGTACAAGTTGAAATTACCTATTTAAATATGAAATTGTATGAAATGAGCAAACATTGGGTACATTAAATTATTTGTACTATTGGACACGATCTTTTTGTATCGAAACTTTTTAAGGACAAAGGAACTCAACCAGTAATATAAAAAAAACTCTATAACTCACTTGTGAATAATAGCAATTAAATAGTTACAGTTGATTACAGGTGTCATTATAATCCTAATTGCGGTGATATAAGAGCCACTTTATGAGCAAGTGTGTTGAAAAAACATGTATAGTATATTACGTTATAAATTGTAATATATACCTACGTTATTCCGATTGATAGGACTTTTAAATATATCAAAAATCTAAATCTATGCTGGTGTTAATTAGTTATAGTAGAATTAAGTACCCAACCCACCCTCAAAACATTAAACATCCTTTTTAGGCATTCGTGTAAAAACAAATTCAAACACCCTTTTATTTTTACGCACGAAAATACATTTCATTTTGACGTCATCGTTAAGGCAACACCTGCAACACTTTATCATGCTTGTTTACGCCGGAAGCGCCGGACTCGATAACGAGATGAACTGTATTACCTCGTGCCCAAATAAAATCTGATAAATTGTGCAACATTAGCACCCCCAATGTTTACAGGGTTCGCAATTACGGGATGGGAATACTTTTTTGGCCGGATGCCGGATATTTTTTTCGAGACCTCTGGTGTTGCGGATGTTCGTGGGCGACGGTGATCACTCACCACTACGTGAGCCTCGTTTGCCATTAAAAAATCTGTCGAGCTTATCTTATTCTAAGTTAGACTGAACAACATCTTTGACCACATCATCACTTACGATTAGGTGAGATTGTGGACTAAGGCTAAACTATAAGGCATAAAAGTAAAAAATACTTATATTATCCGGATGCATGCATCTCTGTTTTGACCGCCATCTTGTGGCGGCCATCTTAACGATATATTTATGACAGCCATTTTGGCGGCATAGCGGTTTAGTATTACTTTTAAAAGGTAAATTAGCCTGAATTAATTATTTGAGTTTCGTCTCGTCAAAGCTTAACTCGTAAAATATTCAGGAAATTCAAGGTACGGCGATAATTTTGAGGATTAAAAGGGTGTTGGAAACAACGGGGCTCCAAGAACTTTAAAGTTAAATAAGAGGCTCCGAAGTTATATAGATATCACTTTTTTGAGTACTGCTTCTGTGTAAGTTAAGTGAAAAGTACATAAAGACTTGATTTCAAGTTTAACGAGGATTTAAGTTATATTTCTAATAAACTTGCTGCATAAAAATAAAAGTAAAACTCGTCTAAGAGCAATGGAACACAATTGAAGAATTAAGGAAAAAATATAATGTAAGCATCCAGCGTTTTTTCTTAAAATGTTGCCAGATTAGCCTTTGGCCGCAATCTCACCTGATGGTAAATGATGATGTGGTCGAAGGTGTTAACAGGCTTAACCAAGAATTACTGGCTTTCAAGGGCAGCTGCCGGAACACAACGTTAGGTGCTTGGCGACAGATTTTCTACTTGAAGGTGGTCGCTAGCCAGGTGGGCATTCGCAAAATGCCCTACCATGTGATGAAGCTCAAGCCCGCGGTGGGATTCAAGCCATGGACCTGCTGCGCGGCAGTCCATGGTCAATGATACTGAGCCTTCACTGCTTCTATATAGTATAACTAGAAACTCCTCAATATTTTTCCATTTAATTGCAATTAATAGTACCTTCCCAAGCGGTTATATTTTACATTTTATTGTTTTACTATCTGTACCATTAAGATTTACATCTAAACTAAGACGTCGTGTACAAACGAGATCTACCCAAACAAAACGCATTAATAATTTACTGTGGAGGAGCGTGGTTTGCGTGAACAGGTCTGTACATAGAGTAGGTGTACTGGCTGATGTTCAGACCGTACCTGGGGTAGATAGGGTAGACAATTTCGTATATCTCGACTTGCACATCAGCGAGGAGTGTAGTTGTGTCCCAGTAATCAGTTGGAACTTTGCAGCCCCAAAACACAAGACACGACTTCAAAAGCTAGAAAAACAAAAGCATAACCTACCCGGTAACACTCAGGTCAACTTAGTAAGAACCCATTTTTAATTTTTATGCTAGGTAAATGAAGTTTTGAAGCGCTCGTAGTGAAGTTTGCTTAGCCGTTCTGAACCGATCAGCAAATTTAAGTAACGTCCGTCGCATTCATGACTTGGATGGGTGGCTGCTAGTGATATTACTACTGAGCGCTTCCGTGCTTCGGAGAGCACGTTAAGCCGTCGGTCCCGGTTGTTGTCTTAGGATGGCAGTCGTTATAGCACGGTGACAATTTCAATCAGGTGGAACAATTTCATCGAAGCCACACGTGAAATCTCAAAATTTAAATGAGAATATGTTGTCGCACTTACCAATTATTCTAACAGTTAGGGACACCATTCGATTCGTTTAATCGCTTGCAGTTTCTGCTGCGCCTTGCATTTCAATGACCATCACCAAGGCGCAGGGAAAATTACTACAGTTGTGTGGATTTGGAAAATACATGCTTCTAACGTGGACATCAGTAAGTGGTTTAAGCGTCGGAAAACCGCGTGGCATAAGCTAAACAATACACGAATAATCGTGTTTGCTCCAGACGGAAACACCGAAATTATGGCGTATCAAAAAACAGTTTAAAGAAATGCATGCTAAATACAGCTAGTCATTTAGAAATGTTCATTTTATTTTTCTCTTATACTTATATTTTGTTACCTCATACATACATTGGCCAAAAATTAAAGATTAGTGAACGGGTTTGGAATGAGATTGCTGTGATATATATATTAATAAAGGTCACTCATATATAGATATATATATATATATAGCAGCCTTGGGGTCAGGCTATCTCTAGAAAAGTAAGCTAGTTAATTTCACACCGCGTATCGCGGCAGATAGTACGAGTCAAATTTCGTACATTTAATAAATAAATAGAACTGCCTCTAGAATCGGCACCATTTTATCGCTAAGCCGAAAATAAATACATCTAGCAGTAATCCCCTCGGGATGTCATGATGACACCTCCATTTCAGCAGCTACCCTTAAGCGATACACGGTAAATTGTATGAAAATGACTAGCAGAAAAAATCCCGTCTGAAATCTCAGCTGTACGCCCTTTCATCACAACGAAAACGTTTTTCTTATCGCGATTTAAATTATAAAACAAAGATGGCCGCCGTTCCATTTCAAAATACGTGTTTGAATTATTTACTTTTTAGGCAGGATTAGAAAAAAGTCGATTCGAAGTCAAAGTCAAAATCATTTAGTCAATTTAGGCGTCTACGACGCTCTTATGAAGGTCAATAACAAATTTAAGTATTGAAATATTCTACATAGTACTGCAACGTTCAACAAAAAAAAATTGTGTAAAGCCACTGCGAGAAGAACGGGCAAGAAACTCGGGGTCATTCTTTTAAACGTCTTGTAACAATATTTTACATTTAACAAATCTTTTTACAATTTGTTACATACTTACTATATATAATATTACAGTATTTGTTCAAATTACGTAGATGACAGGCGATAGCTTGACTGAGGCGGAATTGTTGAAATTATTGTTTAAGAAATCACAAACTGTGTATTTCTTAATCAAAATGTTTTTCACGTGCAACTTGAATTTTCCTTATTTGAGCGTTGTAATATGTTTAGTCTTTTATTTGTCTTTGCTAATCTAAAACCTGGCATCGCTATTTTATCTTTATTCCTAGTGTTGTAATCGTGATTGTCCCTGTAAAATTTAAATTTTCAATTTTTTTACGAACATACATAATATTTTGAAATATATACATCAAAGTTAAAATATCAATATCTTTAAAAAGATCCCCATAGTGTCCCTAGGATCCATTTCATATATGGTTCGATGTGCACGCTTTTGTCGGATAAAGAAAGTCAGCAGCAGTTCCCCACAGCAATACACCATACGACATAATACTGTGGAAGTACGCGAAATAGACTAGGCGAGCAGTAGATTACGAAACTTATATAAAATTTGTTGTTTATCCTTAAACTTTGGTAAAAAAAAAAAATGAAGTTCTCCTTCCTAATTGCGAGCATATTATCTGTGGTAAGAATTGGTAGGAATCAAATTTTTAATAATGGATCTAATAGAAAACAGATAAATAATTTTGAAAATAAAGTAACATGGATTAAAATTGGCCGCAAACATACAACATTAACATGAACAAAATGACAATTTGGATCATAAATAATTTGAAAGGCAGGTTATTCATTTGTATTATCACAAAACTAATATTGCCATATGAAAACATAAAGGACAGAACATCATTGTATACCAAATTTCTTCCCTTCATCTTATAATCTGACCCTTATTAACAAAAGACCCCACCAAGGAAAAGCCGAGTAAATATTTTGTAATTTGTTTTTACCTTCTTTGTTAAAAGTAAAAGGATTTGCTTTGGCAGCCTTTCTGTAATTCTATGTTGTTCAAAATCTTTTGATGGCAACAAAACTCGTTTAGGCATTCGTTAAGGGCAGAAATTTTGACGCGAAAGTTGAAAGAGTATTTAAGGAACGAGTTCGATAGATTAGATAATAGAATTTATAAAAATAGTGTTTAAATTGGTTGTTTTCTAGCTGCATGAGAAGTTTTGATGGTTATTGTCAATGTTTTGACAGTTGAGAATGTCAAACTGTTTTGACATTTCACTTCAGTAAGGTTTGGCAATTGATCATGAATCGTTTAACGCCAGTACAACGTTTCCAAATTGTAGAAATATACTTTGAAAAAGAGAGCTTTGTATGGTGGACATCTTGAATTCCGCCATTTTGGATTTTTAACAGATGTTATTCGAATGCTTTCCTGATGTAAATGCTTGTAATCAAGAGACCTGTGTTTTAGTGCTAGTGAACTGGGGATGTTTAACTGAAAATGGGCAATCCAATTGATACAGTATAAAACTGTACTGTATCAGCCGGTTCGTACAATGCTGAACACAGCCTCCTCCATTATGGGGGGGTTTGCCATAAACGCCACGCTTAGTAGGCGTCTTGGGGATCGCAGTATGAGATATCAGTTTCTCAGAACTCGCTGCTGCCCACTTTCTGGTGTGTTACCCTTAGTCGCCTCTTTCAACCCCCACGGATAGAGAGGGGGGGGTGACATTCTAGTCCAGCACTCCACGGGCAAATATGTCGTTATCACGACGGTTTCTGATTATTCTACTCTAATAATTATTATTTTTCTAGTTTTTTTATGTGATAGTGACGAAACAAACACGAAGCCCATCGGATGTTAAGCTGTACCTGAGCATTCATTTCGTCACAAGTGATGAATTGTGAAGTCTCATGTGCCTGTTATTTTACTGGTTCTCAAAAACTGCTGCAAACAGTATATATTTAAAAGTATATAATTTAAATCAGAAACTAAGAAGTAATTCAACAAAATGGGAGTTATGAACAAACAAAACGAAAATAGATTTAATCTCTCGCAATTAATTTGTTCAGTTTTAAAAGTAAACAAAGACTCAAACAAACATTAGTATATAAATAAAATTTTACTGTGGAGATGCACAGACGTAAAGCTGCGCAAAACAGTAGACTAAGTTGTATGAAATATTTTTTTATATTAAAACTAGCAACCCGCCCCGGCTTCGCATGGGTGCAATGCTGATAACATATACTGCAGTATGTCTTTATATACAATGCTCACAGCTTTTATGTCATTAGACAATACAATCAAGGTTTCTTTAGAAGTTACTTTTGAAAGAACGACATATGCAACGCGCAACGAAATATATAATGCTATAAAGGCTGTATTGATCTAAAATATTATATGCACAATGTATTTAAGATACTTAATTGGATAAGTATTGACTAAAATCGCTACGTAAATAAGCCATTATTTCTCTTAAAATTTTGGGTTAAAAAAATATTATTGTGGTATATCCCTAAGAGATAGATATTTACCATTGCGGATTTTTTTGTAGACTTTTTTAAGGTGTCCAATACTGTAGTACATTATTTTGATCTATCTCGTAGGGTTCAGCAAGCGTTTTCAATGTAAGCGCAGAACAGGTGTTTATTTACGACATCACATCAGAAACCATTAAAATTATCAGTATTTTTCTACTTTATTATGCATGTATTATCATATAAACCTTCCTCTTGAATCATTATATCTATTAAAGAAAACCGCATCAAAATCCGTTACCTACGTAGCTTTAAACCCATTGGCATCGGCGATAATGATAACAATAGAATTTCATTCTTAACTAGGCCATAGTGGTCCAGTACGATGCCAACTTATAGAACAAAGCATTTATAGGGACAGACAGACAGCGGGAAGTAATTTTATTTTATACTATGAAGTGATTTATGGAATCGTTTTTTAAAGCTTCTAATTTTCATACCCCACTCGATGGATTTGGAAGAAAAAAATATATTTTATCTCACAATATGGCGTCGAAAATCCGCAAGTTTTTTTATGTGCCTGTAATATCATTTGCGCTATCAAGACGAATTCAACGATATCTCATAGATTAAAATCGGTGAAGTTGTTTAGAAGTTATGGTGGAATAAGGAAACTCACAAACATACATGAACATGAACTCTGAAAACATAATAGGTACTCCTTTATTTGGGCAGTCGTGTAAAAAACATGCAGAAGCTCACTTAATGGTCCCCAATTACCTAATTATATATCTGTAAGGCCACGATCTCAAGCTCGTAAATAGAACAAGCCACAAACAAGATCTGGTTAAATCTGCAGCGCCAGCTTGAGCTTCGTCGCTTGGCGGTACGGTATTTTGTGATTACTCGCCTCAGTTGTCGAGCAATGTGGCCCGCCCACTGTTTTTTTTTTGTGTTATTTTGACGGAACAACTCGAGGCCCACCTGATGTTAAGCGGACTAACCTCTGCCTATAACAGATGCATTTCGTCACAAGTCACGAATTGCACTGCGCCCGTCACCTTGAGACATAGTTATTAAGTCTCATGTGCCTGTAACTTCACTGGCTCTCAAGGACTGCTGCCGGAACACACCGTTAGGTGCTTGGCGACAGATTTTCTACTTGAGGGTGGTCGCTAGCCAGGCGGGCATTCGCAAAATGACCTTCCACCATGCGGTGAAGCTCAAGCTCTGGGCGGGATTCGAACCATGGACCTGATGACTGTCACTTCAACTTGCAAATTCTGAAAGCTATGTCGGTGACTTTGATTGTTGGGCGAATATCCACGTTGGAAAAAACTTCGAGCAATAGCTCTCTCCATAGCTTTGGGTAACGGACCCATAAAAATATTGGCCAACGTTGGCGCCAAGGTACAAGCACACATGTTGGACAAATACTCTGTATTAGGGCTGACAAAATGACAAGTGAAGCTGGGATAAACATTGTAACAAGAACAGGCACTGTACCGCGCGTACTTGACAAGGGCTCGAGATAAAATCTTTAATTCTGACAGTAAACAGACACGGCGAGTTAACCCTTACGAAATTGTTGATTATGCAAAACAATGAAGGGAATGTGACGGTTGTTTGCGGGCGGGAAGGGTAGGACGAGAATTGCAGCGGGCGGCGGGTAAGAAATACTTAGTTTAAATTTTCCAAGAAAAATAAAACCAGTTTCTAAAGGTCTATTTCATCAATATCAAGTACGAATTTTTTTTTTTTTTTTTTTTTTTTTTTATACCACTAAGTTGGCAAACAAGCATACGGCCCGCCTGATGGTAAGCAGTTACCGTAGCCTATGGACGCTTGCAACACCAGGGGTATCACTCGCGCGTTGCCGACCCTGAAGAAATCTCTTCACGCCCTTTTTGAAGAACCCCATGCTGTACTCCATCGGGAAAACCTCGGCAGGGAGCTCGTTCCACAACCTGAGCGTCCGCGGGAGGAAGCTCCTTTGAGCCCGCACAGTACGAAACAACTCAGGTTTCAATGTGTGGGGTTGGATTCCCCGTCGATGGCGAGAGTTGCGATGGTGGAAGGTAGCCGTGGGCATCAAGTCGAATAATTCCTTAGAACACTCTCCGTTGTACAAGCGGTAGAACACACATAAGGAGGCAAAGTCTCTCCTCAGACTTAGGGGTTCTAAGCCGCTTGTGAGCTCAGGATCGTCAACAATTCTGATGGCACGTCGCTGAACCGAGTCTAAAGGCCCAAGCTGGTATCCAGGTGCTCCCGCCCACAGATGACAGCAGTACTCCATATGAGGCCGGACCTGCGACTTATAAAGTTGCAGCCTTTGCCCCGATGTGAAGTACTGCCTCGCTCTGTTGAGCACTCCTAGCTTTTTGGAAGCCAGCTTCACCTTGTCTTCCAAGTGACTTCGGAACAAAACGTCGCTGGAAATGTTGACGCCAAGGATCCCGATGCTTTGACTGACGTTTAGGAGAGTGTTCTGGAATTGTGGAGCCACAGACTATGGGGTTTTCAATATACGAAGATCACTTAAATGTCTAATACCAAGAAAATATGATTGGCATTTGTTACCATAAATGTTCAATGATACTGCATTGTTTCAAATTTATCATGGCAGTTTTGGCAATCTTGGTGCACAAAAATTGGAAAATATCTTGTCCAAAATCCAAGACTAAAACAAATATACTGTCAAATTTGACGTTTGTATGTGTTCAAATGTTTCTACATAAACTAAAAACAAATATGGCTTTATTGCTAAAGCTGATAATACATATTATTTCTATACCCACGCTGCTGTCAGATGTCACAAAAGTCCAAACTAAGGAGTTTTTTTTACTTCTTGGATAAGAATCTAATAACAAATTTAAAGTCTGCTACTAAGTTTGACTTCATATAGCAAAGGTCTATCACATACCCATCGTATTATATGGGTTATGGTATAAAGTTGTCCATATCCGCGTAGTAATTGAAAAGTGTCACGAAACTAGACTGTCTGCAATTCAAAGGCGAAAACGCCCTGAAATTAGACTAACAGAAAGGAAGTTTGTACACAAAGTTAGTTTTCAAAAACTTAGAATTACTACAGTAAAACAATTTCTATACGTATTTAGTATACGCATTAATTCAAATTCAATTCAAATTTATTAATTTTTTTCTCTACAAAAATGTTGGCATTAATTATCTTAAAACTATTCTAAAACTAGACAATGTTTAATGCAATTTAAAACTTTCAGTAAGATAATACATAATATCTCTAGCTCTCACGGTAGGATTCCCTGTGTTTGTGAGAGCTAGTTCACTCCATTAGGGTCTAAGTTAACATAACTATTAATATATATTTTTTTAATTTTTTGTGTAACTATGTGTGTGTGTGTGTGTGTGTGTGCGTGTGTGTTTGTGTGTGTGTGTGTGTGTGTATGTGTGTGTGCGTGCGTGTGTGTGAATATTTAGATGTTAATATGTAGCAGATTTTCGGTACCTTTAAGTCCTAATATAAGTAGGTAATCTGTGATTTTCCGTTTACATAATTTCCTAGTATCGTGTATTAAATTTAGTGTTTTGTTCAGTTGTTTATATATAATATATAATGTCCTAGATAGTTGTAGCATCTTTTGCCTATTGTTTTCTTAGTAAATGTGGTTTGCCATGAGCATTTCCGCCTAGAATAAATTTTGTTTTGATCTCTACTGATGAGCGCAGTTTTGTGGAATCTTAATGCACTTGCCAATACGAAGAGTTGTCTTACTCTAAGTTCCTTAGTGTCAGCGTAAAGTGCATCGGTAGAATATCTATACGGCTTTTTATATGCAACCTTAAGTATGGCACGTTGGACTCGTTCCACTTTCATCAAGTGAGTAATACAGGCTGCTCCCCAAGATGTAATGCAATATGTAAGAACAGATCGGCAGAGTGCCGTGTAAACAACTCTGATAGTATCAGCATCAGCCACCGATCTCAATCTTTTAAATATGTATAGTAGCTTCCTCAGCCTGTTACTCACTATTTTGATGTGTTTGGTCCATGATAATAGTTCATCAATATATATGCCCAAGTACTTTACATCCTCAACCTGCTGTAGCTTTGGGCATATACACTGTTGCTCTTCATCTAATTCACATGAGTGGAGTTTAATACCGAGAGGCTGAGTGGGTGCTGTACGATTTGAGACTCGGAACGCGATGATCTTGGTCTTCTCTGCGTTCAGTTTTAACAAATTTGTCTGCAACCAGTTCACTATTTTACGAAGACCATTATTCGCTACCTTTATCAGTTCGTTCCAGTTTTTTTCATAAAAAATGACCGCAGTGTCATCGGCGAAGGCAAACAGCTTGCATTGATTCACTTGCAGTTGGAAAAGGTCATTAATATAGGCTATAAACAGAGAAAGGCCGAGCACGCTGCCCTGTGGTACCCCAAATAGTGCTTCTTGAAAGTCACTGTAATGCTCGCCAAGCTTGACTCGCTGCCTTCGACCAAACAGGTAAGTTTTGAACCAGTTTAATGGTACTCCACGTATACCGATACGTTCTAACTTTTTGAGTAGTATTGGTCTTGAGACGGTATCAAAAGCTTTGATTAAGAAAACTTGAATTGGATTTTAGATCCCTGTGCTAACCCTTTCTGGAATAATTGGTAGGATATGTTTTAAAATGTCAGAAAAAGTGATGCTTGGCCGATTCAGATCTATGTGCATTATACATACAAAACACACACATTTTCAAAACGGGGCTTTGGGATTGAACCGATGACTTGGAGAACTCATTATGCTTACGCATTACGCCACTACACCTTCTCATCATAAAATAACATTCCAAGTACTTTGATCGTTCATAATGCGACCACAAACTTAGGGACATAACATTTTAACACAGATTTAGTTAATCACCTCTTAAACAGCTGTGAGTTAATTTGAATAAAACATTTTATTTCATTAATGTTTCAGTTAAAATTAAACAAAGGACAATTTATGGGCTGTTTACAGGATAATACGTTTATGTCAGTTCAAAGGGTAATTACCGAATACTGCTCGTATTTTGAAACGGTATTTTCTAAGTCAAATACACGTCTATAGAGTAGACAATTTAAATAGATAAATTTTCGTTCAACGTGAATTAATCCTTCTAAATATTATACAAACCTTATGGTGACTATGAAAACTGCTGAAATTCTATCACTATCGGGTTTCGTAGGAGTGAAAGAGAGACAGAGATGGTGAAACCTTGATCAGTTTTGGAGAAAAACGTAATAAGGCTTAATAACACAAAACTACTAGTAGCATAATAAGAATAATGTGACTTAACTTTTAACCTTAAATTTTATTGAAAAATTGATATATTTTATATACAAGTATGTATATTTAACTCTTCATTGATTATGTATTCTTATGTAATTACAATTCATTTTGTTACAAGCGCAAAATTAGCAATTTTAATTTGTAAAAATATCTTAAGTATCGTACTTTGAAATAAACTTTGACAAAACTTGGATTTAACATACAATTAGCTTGCTTCTACAAACTAAATATATATATTTCTCTCGTCATGTCAGCGTCATAACTGCTCGGCTATCGAGATTGCCTGGATGCTCTACGCAGTTGCTGAATCTGATACTCGATGTGGGTTGGATTCCAGCGCGAGATATAAATATTTTTATAATTATTAAATGTGAATGAATACGTCAAACTTATCAGAGCACGTGGTCGGTGTGACAAGTGTTCAAAATGCTGGCACTAATTTAGGTCTTTAAATAACCATTTGCAACTGGACAATGCTGCCAGCATGCCGGACACGCTGGCTGTGGGCAGGAGCACTTCGACTGCACGTAACGTGGGCTTGCAATGACCATTTTCTTCTTTCGTTTTAGTAGCTGTAGTTTTATTTATAAAGATTATAGTGGTTTTAAAAGGCTTGTAAAAAAAAGCTTACTTACATAAAAGATGAACTCTAAGCCCGCTAATTATTCCAATAGCGTGTTTCTGGGCTACTTACCTGTAAGAAAAGAAAAAAAACATTAGGGTTGTCTATCAATTCTGACAATAATTTCACTGCTTCATTAGTGAAAATGTATTCAAAGTTATTAATACAAGATTTTCTACTAGTCACGCTGGCATTCGCTAAATGGTACCATAGAATAAAAAGGACCAGAAGGTTCAGTCCGCAAAGCCATTCCAATAAATAAGCGACTCTAGCTAAGAAGCAATAAAGTGCACTTCAGCTCGCAAAGCACGGAGTAACTAATATTTATGTTCACCTACAAGGCGTCTCTCTTTCTATCGCATAGCTCTGATCTCTTCTGACGCGGCACGCCCGTACAATAGTCCCGTCCGGACGGGTACACCGATGTACCTGTAGCGACGTACCTAAAGTGTGGAGTGAACCAGGCGAGATGTTACCATGCCAGATATTATGTTTGAACCTATTGCAAAGTTTCCAGATCCAATCTGCAATATATATTGAATCTGTATATTTATACGGAATTCACCTTTTCTCACCCATAATAATATATAAATGCTCTTCTTCGACAACGGTGTATTGGTTGGTATCACGAAGTTTGCTGTCCTTTGACGGCTGTCACGAAAATAAACACTTTCGTGACAGCCGTCAAAGGACGACAAACTTCTATCATTATTTTCGAATGTCACGCGCTTCGTGATACCTACCGATACACCGTTGACTAAGAGAGCATATATAAATATTATTGTATGTCTATCAAACGACTCGTTCAATTTTAGGCGACATTAATGTCGTAAAAATTCATCGTGCGAAAACGTTTCCAGCGCAGTCAGATATTTTTTTTCAATGAAACACAGTTATCTTTTTCGTAGCCCGTTAAAGCTCTGTAGGAAAATTTTAAGCAGGGATAATCGTATTTTAACTTGTAAGTAGTTATTTAACTTTTTTTTATAGCTGTTAGGCTAGCCACGACCACTATCTCACCTGCTGGTAAGTGATGACATGGTGGAAGGTATTGTTCAGGATAATCTACAATTATTACAATGACACACCGTTAGGTGTTTGGCGACAGATTTTTACTTGAGCTGGTGGTGGGTGGAAGCGGGCATTAAATCTGTCCTACCACCATCCGAAAGAAGGAATAAAACTATATGTGGTATAAATACTCTTGTTAATTCAGAATAGCAATGTCAGAAATTAGCAGAGCCATCTGTGTTTTCAGATCATTAAAATTTTGCTTATTCGCATATCTTTCTTTGTGAACTGGTACTTATTATTAATAGTATACAGAATGATTTTTGAGATGGCACAGTAAAGGCTCGTAAGTAGGACCGTAAGACGTAAAGTGCGTAGTAAGATCTTACCCGTTATAGTTATAGGAAAACGTTCCTAGTAGACCGTCCATAACTTTTTTTTTATTTTATTTTATGTTTTTTGTTTTTGACTGAATAAGCACGAGTACCACCTAATGACAAGAGTCTCTTGTGCCTGTAATGTATTATTTCATATTTTTTATTACTTTGCTCGTTGTAAATATTCAAAACTGTATTCAAAGGGACCGTGGCGCGGTCCAGTTTTACCGTGGCGGGCGTTCTTGGCGGGGCGGAGTAGGCAAAACACAAAAACAAAATATAAACAAAAAAAAAAAACAACAAAAAAAAACGCAAAATGTTTGTTAGGACTAGCAGAAGTTAACCCTAATAAGTTGCAGTTTTAAAATCAATGGAGCAATAAAACGCGAAAATAAATATGTTTGCAGTCGGGTTGTTTACTTGTTTAATTAATTTATAATTAATTGCTGAATATGACTGTAAAATTTATAATAACCATGTTAAATGTTGTAATTTCAAACTTAATAATAGTGGTAAGTGATCACCGTCGCCCACGAACATCCGCAACACCAGAGGTATCGAGGATGCGTTGCCGGCCTTTGAGGAGGGAATATGCTCTCTTCTTGAAGGCCCCTAAGTCGTATCCGTTCAGAAATACTGCACCTGGCAGCTGCTTCCATAATGTAGCAGTGCGAGGTAGAAAATGCCGTGAAAATCGCAAAGTTGTGGACTTCCAGACGTCGACGTGAAATTGATGAAACATCATGCTTTGTCGGGACATCCGATGGCGAAATTGAGCTGCAGGTAGTAAATCGAACAGTTCCTAAGAACATTCCCCGTGATAGATGCGGTAGAAGATGCAGAGTGATCCAACATCTCTACGTAGTGCCAAAGGGTCGAGCCCGTCGGAGAGAACTTGATCGTCAACGATTCGAGTCGCTCTGCGTTGTATGCGGTCAAATGGAAGAAGCTGGTATTGGGGAGCTCCCGCCCTACTTAGCTGTTCTTAACCGATCAGCAAAGTTAAGCAACGTCGCCCGCGGTCACGAGTTGGATGGGTGACCGCTAGTGACATTACTACAGAGCGTGCACGTGCTTCGGAGGGCATGTTAAGCCGTCGGTCCCGGTTGTTATCTTAGGATGGCAGTCGTTATAGCAAGGTGGTAGGGCAATTTGCGAATGCCCGCCTGGCTAGCTACCACCCTCAAATAGAAAATCTGTCGCCAAACACCTAACGGTGTGTTCCGGAAGCTGTCCTTGAGGGCCAGTAATTCTAGGTTAGTCTGAACAACATCTTCGACCACATCATCACTTACAGGTGAGATAGTGGTCAAAGGCTAACCTATTAGGCATAAAAAAAAGAACTTTAAATAGTTCAGTTATATTGCGGAACCTTAGAGCGCAATCACCTTTGTCGTTCACTGCCTGTTTGCAATAAAGAAAAGAGATTTCCTCAATTTACAGATAACGCCTTCCTCGAAATACGTGGCCTGAAAAATTAATGAACTATAAAACAAAACAAACTCCATGTTATTTCGAATTCGAAATTCAAAATTATAGTATCAAAATCATAGCATTCTTCTTGAGGAAAATTTAACATTGTTAGGAGAGCTGTAGACGCCAAATTTGAATCAATAATTTTAAATTTATCTTAGAGGTACGCGATATTTTAAAATCATTATAAAACCATAAAACTATATATTTGGTAACCATTCTCAGTGATCACGGTATCATGTTTTTTTTGTATCTTATAGCAAAGCCTTTGACTACAATCTCACATGATGATAAGTGATGATGTACTCTAAGATGTTGTTGGGGTTAACCTAGAATTACTGGCTCTCAAGGACAGCTGCCGGAACACACCGTTAGGTGCTTGGCGACAGATTTTCTACTTGAGGGTGGTAGCTAGCCAGACATTCGCAAAATGCCCTACCACCATGCGAAATTACTACATGGTGTTAAGTAGTAAACATCTGACTATAACAGATGCATTTCATCTCAAGTGACGAACTGCACTGCGCCCATAACCCTGTGCTATACAGATATTAAGTCTCACGTGTCTATAATTCCCGTAGGGCGTCGGGCTAGAATTTCACCCCCCCATCTCTACCCGTGGGTGTCGTAAGAGGCGACTAAGGGTAACACACCAGCAACGCTTTCTGAGGAACTGATATCTCACACTGCGATGCTCAAGCCGCCTGCAAAGCGTGGGGATTATGGCAAACACCCCCCATGGTGGAGGCTGTATTCAGTAGTGGACAATCCGGCTGATACAGTACAGTCTATAATTTCACAATTACTTACTAGTTCTTAAAGACTGCTACTGGAACACAAATTTTCTACTTGACGGTGGTAGCTAGCCAGGTGAGCATACGCTAAAACCCTGCCACCATGCGGTGAATCACAAGCCGGCGGTGGTGATTGATCCATGAACCCAACCACAGTAGTCCATAGCTCTTACTGCTCCGTTATCACTGCGTACTACTTAAACACATAATAAACTTGAAAGATATCAGCATCGAAAAATGAAAATATGTTAGGATCTGAACAGATTTATATTAATCTAGACGCTTAATTGACTCGCCCGCTCGCATCAGAGGAATCTCGTAAAAATGCCAGCAAAAACAGTGAAAGATCCACCAGATTCCACCCAATTTCCAGCAATCATTACTTATGATTACGAAGAGTTTACGGCTAAGGGGAGTCACATCGTGATTTTTATCAAAATTGATATACCTACATGCAATATCCTCAAAGTAAAATATTGCGTGGATTCATTGTATTTTTATTGGGTTTTTGCGCATCCGGCGCCTGTCAGAGGAGAATCTACTTAGTGAAATCTGTTGCTTTTTGTAACAGACTTTATTGGCTTTATACATTATTGCTAGGTACTTTATTATATTGTACGTCTTTCAGATCCAACTTTCTGGCTCAAGAATTTAAGGAATGTTTCATATCATAAAGGGTTCATTATGAGGAACTATGCGTGTTCTTACTTTATACATCCTATCTTGTGAATATTTTTTGTGTGGGTAGAGGTTATCTCCAAATATTTCTTTCAGATTTTATCTACTATGGCCGACTAGTTTTATTAAAATAATATTTAAAAATATGTAACTGACTTCAATATTGAAAAAAAAAATGTTGAAGCCGGTACCACGCTAATTCAAAAGACTGACCTCATATTTTTAATATTGTTATGTTTGCAATAACGTAATCACTTTGCTTGAAACTAATTGATAGTAACGCAAACACCCATGAGCGTCCATATTCAAATCGGTCCAACTACCTATTAGCTCTTTTTATATAAGGTTTAAAGATATTTATTCTCAAAAAAGACATTACATATCACTCACTTGAGAACAATACTGAACATCAATAAAATTACCATAGTCGTCCTATCTAGTAAGGGTACCAACACTCCCAACGTGTTCATTTGCTCAATTGATTGCTATCTGCACATATATACCAACAGTACTAATAGGTACTCTTATTAGTACTGTTGGTTTAATCCGGACTGCACCTTTACTGATCTATGACACAAATGGAACTGATATAAAACCGAGTATGGTTCTCAAACCGTTGCTGACGCGTGCAATGAAGGTGTAATCACAACGTTTTGGACACGTGTTTGGCCTATTTATAAGTAAAGCTCTAAAAATGCTGAACTTTTGTCACTATCGAACTGCGTAGGAGTGAAAAAGAGGCAGCGATGGTGACATCGCGATTAGTTTAGGTAATATCAAAAAGAACGCTTAATACCACAAAACTGGGCAAATCAAAAATGTAACTTTTCTTGTTCCTCTTAAGTATCGCGTCTGAAAGCTACTACATGTCACATTGTTTAAAAAAATGTTGGGTTTCTAGAAACCTAACATTTTTTTTTAGAACGTATTTGGAACGTAGCTATCCCCCTTTGTTTTTAGGCAGGAAAAAATACTTTTAGTGAGTCTCGAACCTGCGACCTCAGAATACCGTTCTGTGTGGTTTTGTTTCATTACTAACTAACTATGCTAAGCTATGCATGCTGGTGTAGGACAGTTGGTTCATACGTCCTTATATTAATAATAATATTTGTATGTTTATATTAATCATTTGTGTCAAATAATATTTCAAGAAACATATTCACTTTGAACCATTTCCAACACTTCAATATTAATGCAATAATTCAACAAATAATCACTTCAAAGTAACTTGGCATCTTCCGGGAGACCATTCCGCTATTTTCGTTATCTATGACAAGTGCAAACTGAATTTTGAATTTCTCTTGTAACAATATCACCAAGGTATTAATTAAATCATTTTTATGTGATTACAATAGAGTAGACAGGATTTTATAAAAGTATTGTAGTAGAGCTCTTTGAGCGAGTTCGTTCTGGGAAGTACTGCGACCATACTTATTCCTACGCCCAAGCAATAATAATTCTTTTAATTCTACATTCATTACTGTGTTGCTTGTACTACTTAGTCATATTGACTCACCTTCGTTTCGCCGATGACATAGTCATATTGGCAGAATCGCTTGAAGAACTCAGTACAATGCTCAGCGACCTCCGTAGAGTTTCCCAGCAGGTGGGTCTTAAAATGAACATGGACAAGACGAAAATTATGTCTATTGTCAATGTTGCATCCGTACCAGTAGTTTTTGGGTACAATACGCTCGAAGTTGTTGACCATTACATTTTCCTGGGACAGACTGTCCAGTTGGGTAGGTCCAACTTACGGCAAGGAGGTCGCCCGAAGAATTCAACTCGGATGGGCAAAGTTTGGGAAGTTCTACGACATCGTCTCGTCGAACATCCCACAGAGCCTGAAGACCAAAGTCTTCAACCAGTGTGTGTTATGTGGCACGGAGACGTGGTCCTTAACTGTGGCCCTTATAGACAAGCTCAGAACTGCTCAACGAGCTATGGAGAAAGCTATCCTCGGAATTTTATTGCGCGACAAAATCCGGATCGTGGATGTTAGCCTTTTCAAGTAGCAACTTTTTTGCCTTGACTTGAAATTTCAACTCGCGCTTGGATCCAGATTTTATCAGGTCATAAAACAAGCGCATGGTAAACTCAGTTATTTATATAAGTCTTCAAAGCACACCTGAACATTATCATTGTGACACCATTATAAATCTATTCGCAAAGCAGAAGTGCCCCCATTCAAGTTACCCATAACATATTAAATATTAACACCGTAACATTAATAATACTTCGAGTTCTAAGGAAACTTTACTATAGACGTACTTGTTAACTAACAGAGCATAAATTGAAATATGTTTACCGAACAAGACTTAAGAACAGTTAAATTTATGTGAGACTAGCGTTTTTGATATTATTCAAAAAACGCCCACGACATAAACATGAACTAATCTTTATTATACTAATATTATAAAGAGGAAAGATTTGTATTTGTATATGTAATTAATAAACTTAAAAACAACTGGACTGGAAAATTCTTTAGAAAAGTCTTTCACTATTAGAATCCTACACTATTTCCGATAAACATTAGCTATGAAATATTGTCAGAACCTTAGGGATTCGATAATGGATAAGGATAATGTAACCCAATAATGTGAAAAAAATACCAAAAATTCGTTATTATCGCACATGCTCCAGAAATCGCTGACAATAGAGCAAAGTGAAGTGTGCATAGATATATTATATTATATGGTACATTTTATAGAGGACATCAAAATCTACACAAAAGTTCATTATAAAATATGTTTACCTATTACAGTTATGTCACAATAACTACTTTTTATGTGATTCGATTTATATTTTTTTTAATACCCGTGCAAAGACCGGGCGGGCTGCTAGTGAAATGTGTCTTCCTATATATACTGAACATATATTTTATGTCACCACATAGGTACATATTTTTTTATTTATATTAAGTACTGAGGATACCGACCTAATAGGAATCGTCTCACCTGTTTATTATAGCTGCAATTTCACGGTTCTCGTCGCTCCGAGACGTTTGTTTTTATGTCTTGTTCACTCAATAATTTCATATGTGACAGTGCTCCTTATCTGAATATCTGACAATCCGGTAGTACCCACTAAGATGGGCTCTTCCTAAAGAGATCTACCGCCTGGTAAAAAGGTTTTTCTTACGACACACGTATATATAAAAAAAAAACATATTTTCTAATGTAACACAAATAAAACTGCAAGGAGATAAGTTTTATCATGGGTTTTAAGTCGGTGGCGTTCGCCAACTTTTCAACTGGTCTCGTCAGCTTATTCGCTATTTCTTCGTTAATAAACCTGTTAAGAGGGAACGAAAAATGTTTGCAATAGTATCACAATCCAGAAAGAAAGTAGGGGAATACGTTTGTAGGAGAATTGCAGGCCGACTTCCCTTAAGATTGTGCCTGGAACTACAATTATTATGCAGTAGCACCATATTTCTGTAAAAATTAGTACTGACATGTTATTCATATATTAATTTACTAATGAATTACCATTGAAGCACGTTTCTTAGGTTCTTTAGATAGACATTTTAATACGTGATACAAGTTTTGCCCTAAAGTATTATGGACATATTCAAATATTATTATTTTTGAAATAACGCATGCTCAACGTGTTTCATAACAAAATTCCAACAAAAGGATAAATTGTATCCCGCACATGACTATAATTTTTCCTCTCGTAATTTTGTAATATTATGGAGATACTTTTAAATATTCTATGCACATTTTCATTTTGTGGAATTTATAGTAAGGCTGACGCTCTGTTATAAAAAAAATGTTTTTTTTTTATGTTATTGTCACAGTACAAGCCCGAGGCCCACATGATGTTAAGTGAACTAACCTCTGCCTATAACAGATGCATTACGTCTCATGTGCCTGTAATTTTACTGGCTCTCAAGGAGTGCTGCCGGAACGCACTGTTAGGTGCTTGGCGACAGATTTTCTACTTGTTATACTTATACTTGTTTCATGATAGTAGACCAACAGCGTAGATATCATAATACGATTATGTTTTCACAACGCCTGCTGCTTGCGACTTGGACCACAACATGCTATGTCTAAACCAGAAATTGAAACGCGAGAGACGACTGTGATAGCGCCATGTTTGTTTATAATTAACTTGATTATTTTCTGCACATTTTTTTAAGAATATGTATCCTATGTTTTTTAAAGTTTATAATAGAATATAATTGTAACGTTTTAATAACTGAACGATTTCGATAAAAACTGTGTACCGATATTTTTTTTTTGTTATAGTGGGCAATCCTATAGGCGGCTCGCCCACGCCCACGAATATCCGCAACACCAGAGGTCTCGAGGATGCGTTGCCAGCCTTTAAGGAGGGAATATGCTCTCTTCGTGAAGGCCCCTAATTAGTATCTATTCGGAAATACTTCACCAGGCAGCTGGTTCCTAATTGTGGCAGTGCGAGGTAGGAAATGCCGTGAAAATAATAATATTTATTATGATGTATGATAACCACTAAACAGTGGCTGATGCGCATTCGCAAAGAATATCAAAAGATTCAATATATTTTTTCACCAATGTATTATATATTAGTATAGATTATACAAAAAAACAACAATCTAACTGACAGCGAACCGAACGCGTGGCGAAGGTTATGATGATGTTTCTTATCCGCCCGAAGCACGTGCACGCTCAGTAGTAATGTCACTAGCGGTCACCCATCCAAGTCATGACCGCGGCGGACGTTGTTTAACTAAGATGATCAGTTAAGAACGAAAAGAAAAAAAAACGTGTTTGTAATGTTTTAACAATTTATAAGTTTACGCATTCATCGACAATTCGTAGACTTACAAGGCAATATAAATAGTTAGTATCAAATTAATACGAAATCATTATTTGCACAGCACTGGCTTTAATCAACCTTCAAGGAGCAACAAAGAACTAGAACAACAAAGAAAGGGACAGCTACATTTTCCGACTGACCGCCCGTAAACTAAATTTGACGTTAAAATTACATCTGGCGTATGACCCGAGGCATGCGTGGTTGGTGATATATATAAGCTACTTCCGAAAACAAACGTACAGGCTCAATTATAATTTGTCAACAGTAAGTTCACCGTGGAGGTACTAATAAAGGTCAGTAAACTAAAGGCCTGTTTCAGAATGTTCGAGTAAGTTCCGGTTATACTACTCAGTACATAAAATAGATAAAAATGACAGTTAACATGCAGCGCGTTTCAAGCTTTAACCGATGGATAGGCTAAATCGGTGACTGTGAAACGCAAAGATAGTGTTTTATTTATTTAATATGTTCTATAGTATAACCGGACCTTACTCAAACATTCTGAAACAGGCCCTAAGTCTCATAATAATATGTAAAGAAGTAGTATGCTTTTTTAACTTCTTATTATTGTTCATGTTAGTATTTTGTTATCGTCTAACTTCATAATACGCCTGAGTAGAAATATAAATAGGTACGTCATATTATACACTCTACTGTTCTATTGAAGTAACTTAGTTGACATTAAACGGTTATCATCAAAACACATTCGTTGTACTACAAACATGATGATGAAGCAGTGATGGGCATTAGCTATGGACTGCCGCGCAGCAGGTCCATGGTCCGAACCCCGCCCAGAGCTTGAGCTTCACCGCATGGTGGAAGGGCATTTTGCGAATGCCCGCCTGACTAGCGACCACCCTCGAGTAGAAAATCTGTCATCTGTCGCCAAGCACCTAACGGTGTGTTCCGGCAGCAGTCCTAGAGAGCCAGTGAAATAACAGGCAAAATGAGACTTAACAGGTATGTCTCAAGGTGATGGGTGCAGTGCAGTTCGTCACTTGTGATGAAATGCATCTGTTATAGGCAGAGGATACCGCTTAACATCGCGGTAGACCTCGCGCTTGTTCAATCACAATAACATAAAAAAAAAAAAATTATAACCTTTTTGAAGGTTACAGTACTCATTAGTTCTTTTGTTCCATTTGACGCAGCAATATATAAAATGTGAGTATTAAATTTGCCTCTGTAAACACTTCACACAGAATGAGTAATAGACACTTATCGTTAATAATGAAATGTTATACAAACTATTAAAGAATCTGTGGCAAACGTCTGCGATATTACGAACCATAAAAAGCCCGCAGCAAAAACAATATTTTCTGAACTCCTTTTGTTACAAAACAAAAGATAACAAAAGCGCTAAAACAAAACAAAGTGAACGAGATCTAATTATCTATACAGAGCTGTGTATATTCCAAACATCCCCATTACAAAAGTGATTAACGCCCTTCCAAGTCATTAAGATGATAATAAACATCAAAGCATATTGCTAGCACGCTGCATTCCATCTCATTAACCTTTTGCACCGGTTCCGACTGGCACAACCGGACAAGTGTGCGCAAAAACCGGGTATTAGCCGGCGATTCGCCGGGCTGAAAAGGACAAGGTAAAAAATACACGAAAATTACATACAGAGTGATGCAGTCGTGTCGACTTCGGCGACCGCACCTAGCTTTTACTAAAATAAAATTAAGGTTGAACTGGCCGGTCACTTCTCCATACAAACGTCGTAGGGTGATCACTCCCTTATTTGAGGTTTTAGGTCCAGACTTTAGCATAGTACCGATTGATATCGTCATTATCTAGGCTTGTATGATGCCGAAATTTTAAAAAGATAATTAAGTTGTAAGTTATGAGCCTCGAAAACTTTATATGGAAATGTTTCGAGGCTCATAATTCTTTAGATACTTATTTTATTAAAATTTCGGCAACATACAAGCCAAGATAATGACGATATCAATCTGTATTATGCTTTATTTTGGACCTAAATCCTCAAATAAGGGAGTGATCACCCTACAACGTTTGTATGGAGAACGGGCCGGCCAGTTCACCCTTAAGTTGGCCAAAAAGAATTTTATTTCACTTACTGCCAGGGCGGCGATGATCGGTCCCGTGCTTCTTTCTTCTTGAGATTGTCCAACACAAATAGGGGTCCAAATGACGATAACCCGCGCGGATCAAAAGACGCGGGGGTCCAAACAAAACGGTTTTCAAAACACATATACTCAATAACATTAAGTTAAATACCGCTGACCCAATATCGTCCCAGAATTTTCAAAAAACAGCTACCAAAGTGACAAGCAAAAAAACTTCAAGTTATTTTCACACAAAAATCCATAGATAAAAAATAGACGACTACCAAAGGGGTGCGTTCGAAAACTGCCCGATAAGTTGATCGGTCCGAACATATGCTAATACCCGGTTTTATATATTATCTACCTATAAAATACATTTACTAATCTACCCTAGATTAATGAAAAGGCGCTGTCAAGTACTAAATAGCTTTACTTGAACAGATTTTAAGAATAAGAATAATTTTGTTATCAAAAACACAATTAATGACAGTTACACTAAATTATGAAATGCTTACAGTTAAAAGTTGATGTATGTCAAGCATTTGCAGTGGGTCCCAAACTAGGCAAAGCCTGTATCTTGGGCACCCTTGGGGACGTTACAATTAGATTTTTACGAAAATGTATTTAGTTTGTAGCAATAAGAAAATTATATGTTAATTTTTATCATATTATCCAAGGTCAAGAAAGGTCCAAAACACGGTTTCTAAAATTTTTCTCGAAACAATAAAATTGCAATATTGACTCTAGATTACGCTTGTAAAGTAAATATCCTAATTATCTATATGAATATGTATGAAAATATATTTGAAAATAGCAAAACCTTATCAAGAGGGACAAGAAAATTTACATTTTCTATACCTTACTAGTTTTGTGTTATTAAGCTTACTTTCGGATTTTACCTAAACTGATCGCGATTTCACTATTGCTGCCTCTCTTTCGCTTATACGCAATCCGATAGTGACAAAATTTCAGTATTTGACAGCGTCTTAAAATGTGATTGGCCCTTTGGAACAACAAACTTAGTAGCTGATTACAAAATTACGACAAGAGGAAAAATTATAGTCGTGTGCGAGATTTGAAGCCGCGCCGTCTGCCCTTAAAGCCGGGGTATGCTCTGACCGCTAAGCCAACATACGACTCATGACTCTAATTTGTCCTCCCGTTCTTTACTATCGTATTGCGATGGAGCGACACCTATAGTTCAACTTACGTTGTACCACAAACAAGGCAACTTTTTGCAATTTGTCTTAAACCCTACCGAGCCGTTATCGTCAATTTATGATTGAAATTCAATTGCTTTAATTATCTATGATGCGCATGAATTTAACTTGTTAACGATAATGCAACCCTATCATTTTTTTTTACTTCTCCATCCCCATATGATGGTTTAGAAAGAGAGGACAAATTAGAGTTTTTAGTCATTACGTCAAGTTGGCTTAGCGGGCAGAGCATACCTCTCTGGATCTCTGGATGGCTTGGGTTCGAATCATAACCTTGAATGGGACTGGTTATGGCCCCATTGAGGAGGGATTTACTAATATCTCACGCTTGGCAGGCGTCTTGGGAATCGCAGTGTGAGATAACAGTTCCGCAGAAGACGCTGCTGCTCACCTGGTATTTTACCGCTTCTTATGACACTCAGGGACCAGGTGAGGTGACATTATAACCGGGCAACCCCAAAGGCATCCATTTGTTTCATTTTAACAACATTTTATTTTTTATTTGGAAGTTAATTATAATTAGTTTGTTTAATTAATTGCACGTTTCTTATTTTTTTATTATTGCTCTAAATTTCCGCACGGTTACATATACATAATTTTTTTTTGTGGTATACTTTTCGAATTATGGAATGTATTTTAATTATATGTTTAGATTAATCTGCGGTGAGTCGAGGCGACTGTGCAAATTGAGAACATCCTTTGTTTTGTCATTGAATTGACTCTATTTCTGAAACCTTCCAAAGCTTCTGGTACTAAAGTAACTATCATCAAAATTTGTGTACAGAACTCTTTTGTGATTCAATGCGACATTCCTGTACGGAATTCAAAATGGCGTCGCCGGCAGGAATTATTCACGCGTGAACACGATAACGAGCTTGATGCAGCTTGTTTGCATCTGACTTGCCTTTTTATTAAAGTATGTGCTTTCAAGTTTGTTGAGACTTAATAGAGAAAATATTGAGTTTATTTATGCAAGAATTGTTTTTCCGTTTTTCATCCGCTACGGTTAAAGTGGCAAATTGCATGTGGCTACTCAGAAAGTTTTGCGAAAAAATGTTTCGTTTATTAGACACTGGGCTCATTTTTTTTAAATACGATTAATTATTTGCCAATAATAGCACAAAGGCGCGATTAATTAAAAGTTTTGGTATTCTAACTGTATATCTGATATCACCTTTTTAACGAAATCAAACAGTGCCAATAAAGCATGTCGAATGTTTGCTAGGACACACCAGGAGGAAGATTTATATGTATAATACATACATAATATAACTTACAGATAATTTTAGAGGTTTCTAATGTGATGTCGTATATAAACACATTTTTTTGTACTTACATTGCAAACTGCTGGTCGAATCCTACGAAATAGATCAAAATAATGTATCGCAGTTTTGTACACCTTAAAAAAGTCTACAAAAAAATCCACGATGGTATAAGTCTATCTCTTAGGGATAGCCCACAATAACCATTTGTTAGCCATTACTTTTTACGAAAAATAATGGCTTATTTACGAAGTTATTTTAAGCAATACAGCAATAATCCTTATCCAATTAATTACCTACATTTTGCATCTAATATGGAGAGGCTGTGCTCAGCAGTGGACAATCCGGCTGATACAGTACATGCTGTAGAGCGCCGTATAGATCAATACGGCGCTCTACAGCATTTACTGTATCAGCCGGATTGTCAATACGGCGCTCTACAGCATTTACTGTATCAGCCGGATTGTCCACTGCTGAGCACAGCCTCCCCCATTATGGGGGGATTTGCCATAGTCCTCACGCTTGGCTTGTGGATCGCAGTATGAGATATCAGCTCCTCAGAAAGCGCTGCTGCTCACCTTCTGGTGTGCTACTCTTAGTCGCCTCTTACGACACCCACGGGTAGAGATGGGGGGGTGATATTCTAGCCCAGTATCCCATGGGCAGCATGTCATCTATATAAATATTTTCGAAGATATCACATATTATTTAGTATCAGCATTACACCCGTGCGAAGCCCGGGCGTGTCGCTAGTATTATTATGTAACATACACAAAAAAATTGTCGAATAGAGAACCTCCTCCTTTTTTGAAGTCGGTTAAAAAGCAACTGAAACCATGTTCGGTAGACTATTTCTTCAATATGTAAAAATATTCGGTTATTTTTTAGCTTTCACACTGTTTTGATTGGGTAACTAATGCCATTAAGTTATTATAATAAATAAAATAACTTAGATACAGGTGTATGAAAATATATAAATAAAAAGCCTTGTAAGTTTCGCAAAACTTTTTGAATTGCCCTCCTCGATCCAAATATTTGATCGCGAGGGAACAATAAAAAGCTTCATTCTATTAAAAACATATTAAAAAGACAGCGTAATGAACAAAATGAGGGAAACTCTGCCATTATAACTCTTTGCAACGTTGTGGCAGAAATTACCCTTATTTACAGTTGACCTTGAGATGAGAGGCGTTGCGGTATTCTGGTGCCACTTGTCGTTGTACTTACTGTGTACATACATAGAGCTACTGTCAGTATGGAACTACTATATACAAGTAAAAATAATTATAAAAGTGAAAAACACGACTGCAAATTATTAAAGATTCTAAAGCGTTTTATCGTTCCATTGAAATTAAAACTGCAAGTTTTTATATATTTATTGAATCCAATTTTTTTATACCACACTCGATAGGCTTGCAAGATTTTTTTTTACAATAATATGAAATCCGCCAGTTTGTTTTTTGTTTACTTTTATGTTTTTTTATGCCTGATAGGTTAGCCTATGACCAGTATCTCACCTGATGGTGATGATGTGGTCGAAGATGTTGTTCAGGTTAACCTAGAAGTACTGGCTCCCAAGGACAGCTGCCGGAACACACCGTTAGGTGCTTGGCGACAGATTTTCTACTTGAGGGTGGTAGCTAGCCAGGCGGGCATTCGCAAAATGCCCTACCACCATGCATGTACTAAGTGTCACTTGACTTGAAAGATGAATCTAACGGTATCTCACATATATATCTATACATTAATATCGGATAAAGCCTTTAGAAGTTACAGTGGAATAATGAAACTCACACACATACATACATTGACCCTGAAAACAACACTCTTTCTTTGGGCAGTCGTGTGAAAAGTGACATCAATTTTGATAAAGATGCGGATAAACACGCCAAGTGCAAGTAGGGCTTACAGTCCGAGGGTACCAATGTTTATAAAAATCATTATATGTTCGTACAGTTCGTCGTGGAAGTCTAACTGAAATCTGTTCGGCGTATCAACAGAGCAAAACCATTGTCAGTCCATCCGTCAGTATGTCATGTTTTTTTAATGTAATAGAGTGGAAAACAGGCAGACGGTCACCTGATGGTTGGAAGGTTACCGTGGAAATTTGCAACACCAGGGGCCGTACCAATGCGTTGCCGACCCTGTAAGACTCTTGTAACACCAGTTTTGAAGGAATCCATTCAGTAGCTCTGCGGAAAAAAGTTAGACGCATGTGTCTCTAGCTTGTAATCGGAACGAGTAACAAACAAGATTTGTCGGGGTGAATAGTCGCCTCTTATGACACCTCTAGCCTGGCTAGTAGTAGCTCTAGTCTTTCCCAGCTTTAACTCGGTTTGAATGGTAGATTTATGTGACTTACTTTTCTTGCTCGGTAGGTAACGAAAAGGATATTCTTTTATTCATATCTTTTGTGATATTGCTACAACCGTAAACACAACAATATATTTTATTTTTATATGCTCCCGGTATTGTAACGATACCGGAAGCCATCCTAGTCTAGCTGAAAATGAGCGAGTGAACCCCTTGAATTAGAGGCGCCACTAGAGGTGCCTGGCTCATACACCACGCTGCTCGCGCACCCGCTTTTCTGTCACACTCACCCATAGCCGCGAACGCTTTTACGAGCACACATACTTGAGTGCGCTTCTTCTGGTATATATAATAATGTTCTTTGGTTAGGTTTTGGTTTATCATATTTAAAAACTTTTGAATCGCTTGTAGCGAAGTTTGCTCAGCTGTTCTTAACCGATCAGCAAAGTTAAGCAACGTCCGCCGTGGTCACAACTTGGACGGGTGACCGCTAGTGACATTACTACTGAGCGTGCACGTGCTTCGGCGGGCACGTTAAGCCGTAGGTCACGGTGGTTGTCATAGGATGGCAGTCGTTATAGCATGGTGATAGGGCATTTCACACAATGCCTGCCTGGCTATCTACCACCCTCAAGTAGAAAATCTGTCTTTGTCCTTCTAGGTTAGTCTGAACAACATCTTCGACCACATCATCACTTACCATCAGGTGAGATAGTGGTCAAAGGCTTATAAATACATATTTATCCGTAGGTTATCCACGTTGGAATTTAATCCTAGATTAGTGAAATTGTGCCTAGGAAGTGTACTTCTTAGGCACAATTTCTTTTTTTTTTAGAAAACTACGCTATGAGCGCTTTAACATGGTATTTAGTACCTAAATTACATACCCATAGTGCTAACAAATCCTTACTGTCCTCACAACGGTCTCGTTTTCAGTACCCTTTCCCAAAATTCCGGAGTGAGAGCGAACCGTTTCTCGTTTTATCAGGTTTTATTGGCGCAGCCCGCACGAGCTTCCGGTCCAAAACCGGAACTGTCTTTACGGCCCTACAGAACCCTCTGGCCGACAGCGTGAAGATAACAGTTTTTATCTTTTGTTTTAGTATTAGCTTTGTGGGTTTGGAGTGGAGGATTGGGTAGTTTGTGACGAATGTAAGCATGATTATTAAATTGATATCAAATGTCGAGTAACCGGTGTCCATTCTGCACAATATCTCATAACTGGCAGTTTTTCCCTTGTGGGGTTAGGTGTTGGATTGGAATTTCGGGGGGAGAGATCCCCCTCGCTTATTTCTGCCCTTAGACGTCGTATGAGGCAGAATATCGGAAGGTGGGAAGCAGCCACAGGAAGCGCTCGTAGCGAAGTTAGCTTAGCTGCTCTTAACCGATCAGTAAAGTTAAGCAACGTCCGCCGCGGTCAAGAGTTGGATGGGTGACCGCTAGAAACATTACTACTGATCGCTTCCGTGTTTCCGTCGGTCTCGGTTGTTTTCTTAGGATGGTAGTCGTTAAAGCATGGTAGTAGGACATTTTGCGAGTTGCCTGGCTAGCTAGCACCCTTAAGTAGAAAATCTGTCGCAAGCACCAAACCTCCTTGAGAGCCAACAATTCTAGGTTAGCCTGAACAACACCTTTACCCACATCATCACTTACCGTCAGGTGAGATAGTGATAAAGGCTACCCTATCAGGCATAAAAAAATACTTTGTATAGAATCGGTATAACTGTATTTTTATGTGGAAAGAAAATTAAACATTTCTTTTCGTTTTTAGGGTTACATATCTAAAGGGACAAACGAAGGCCTATCAATGAGAATCCACTGTCTCTCCGTCAGTATCACGTGTGACAGGAATCTTAAATTCCGGTATATTATGAACTATATCCTTATATTGTCAATTTTTGAAGCATTGATGGCCTAGCGGTAATAGCTATGGACTACTTCGGTAATAGCTAACGAAGTTTGCTTAGCTGCTCTTAACCGATCAGTAAAGTTAAGCAACGTCCGCCGCGGTCAAGAGTTGGATGGGTGACCGCTAGAAACATTACTACTGATCGCTTCCGTGTTTCCGTCGGTCTCGGTTGTTTTCTTAGGATGGTAGTCGTTAAAGCATGGTAGTAGGACATTTTGCGAGTTGCCTGGCTAGCTACACTTAACAACTATGATTCAAGGTGACGGGCGCAGTGCAATTCGTCACTTGTGAAGAAATGCATCTGTTCAAGGCAGAGGTTATTCCGCTTAATATTAGGTGGGCCTCAAGGTTGTTCCGTCACAATAACATTAAAAGATAAATATTTTAAACTTATTTCGAACTCCCTCTTTAGCTTCGAAGATTCAAAATGTTAGAAACCTCACTCCATATTATCAAGCTTTTCTACTGTTATTATGTTTTTCATTCAAGTTTCTAAGCATCCATGTTTTGGAACTATAAAGTTAGATATGTACTTATCCTATACATTAATATTAAACTTTGGTTATACGAACATAACAGGGGTGACGATGAATTTCACTATTCTATGGATAACTATACGAGAATACCAACAATATAATCTTACCCTTGTCACCAATAGGTGTCCAATGATGTTGCAGTATTTTATTTTTACCGTGATATTGACTGAAATAGAGCTAAAAAACTTTCGCGAGTTTTGTCCATAATTATTATTTAGTAACCGGCTAGGACTCGCGTTATATTTACCGGATATTGCTCCGACCAGTTTCGAACGTGCTGAGGCCCGTAACTGAGTTACGTGCTGAGGCCCGCGCTCGCCGCTGTGCACAATCGTGACTCCCAGACGAAGAACTTCAAATAAGTTCGAAACTGGTTGGAGCAATATCCGGTAAATATAACGCGAGTCCTAGCCGGTTACTAAATAATAATTATTGACTGAAATTTTTCAAGAGGCTCTAGCAAAGCATATAATTTAATCCAAGATTAAATATTTTTGGATCAATCGTAGCGAAGTTTGCTTAGCCATTTTTTACCAACTTCAACAAAGGAGGAGGTACTAAATTCGTGTGTATTTTGTTGTGTTTGTTGTTGTTTTTACCTCACAACTTTTGACTAGATAAACCGATTTTGATGATTACTTCTTAGTTTGAAAGCTGATGCTTGCACTATAGGACTATAAAGCAAGCATCAGCTTTCAAATAGAGAAAGAGTCATCAAAATCGGTCAAGCCATTTTTGAGTTACACTCCCATAGCTGAAAAGTATTTTCCTATCTTGATGATATAGACATTGACAGTGAATGACAATCGATTCCGTAAGTAGTGAGGGTCTCCAGTAGGGTATACTTTTTTTTTACCATAAAATGGAATCAACTTCAACACTCAAAAGTGTGAAATAACTTGTCGAAGTCGGTACCATGCGCACAATATTGTGATAATAGGTACTTTTGAAACATCATGGTACCGACTTTAACAAGTTATTTCACACATTTGAGTGTCGAAGTCGGTTCCGTTTTATGGTGTAAATGTTTGTTACATCTGACAAAGGCTCAACTTTCGATCCAACATTAGGTATTTTAAAAACATTCGTAGCGAAGTTCGCTTAGCCGTTTTTAACCGATCAGCAACGTCCACGGCGGTCATGACTTGGACGGGGACCGCTAGTAACATCACTAGCTACCACCCTCAGACAGAAAATCTGTCACCAAGCACCTTACGTTGTGTTCCGGCAGCTGAAGGAGCCAGTAATTCTAGGTTAGCCTGCATAATATCTTTGATCGCATCACGTGATATAGTGGTCAAAGGCTGGAGTGCTCATAGCGCTTTCCATACAAACGTTGTTTCATAATATTTAACAGACTTTTAAAAAGAGCAGGTTCACAATTTGACTGTATTTTTTTGTGTTTGTTACTTCATAATTTTTTACCTGGTGCACCGATTTTGATATAATTTCTTTATATGTCGCTTTTGTGTACCCGACAACTATCTTCGGAGCAGGAAACATAGATTGTTTGCTGTTCCGGAGCATAGAACAGTTGCTCACCAGACATCTCCTATACCACGATCCCTTGCCGCCCTCAATGATCTCCTTGATACCAAACCAGACTGTGATTTGTTAGCAGATGAGTGGAGGGACATAATGGCGGAATGCTTGAGTTATTGTGAGGGGGTCAAGCCACATTACCGAAATCGAAATATCAAATATTGACATTTGCTTTTATCATGTTTCTAAAGTATTTTATTCATAAATTTGTAATTATAGTTATTATTGTTTTTTAATATGTATTCCTTTTTTGACATTATTTGACATTATTTGACATTATTTTATATTGACATTATATGCATGTGACATTTTCGTGCATTTGATATTTAAAGTAGGTAGGTAATTAAGCATAGTACTTGATAATTATTTTAAAAATGTGTAATGTTTATTTTAATAATTTAAATCATAATCTGGTATTTTGTTATATTTTAATGTAATTAATTTTTGTAATATGTAATCACATCTATGGTTATATTTCTATTATGTAATGTGTCATTAGTGTAATTCGTCTATAAGCGGTACTATATGAAGCAGTGATGGCTCAGTGGCATTGGCTATGGACTGCCGTGCAGAAGGTCCATGGTTCGAATCCCGCCACGGGCTTGAGCTTCACCGCATGGTGGAAGGGCATTTTGCGAATGCCCGCCTGGCTAGCGACCACCCTCAAGTAGAAAATCTGTCGCCAAGCACCTAACGGTGTGTTCCGGCAGCAGTCCTTGAGAGCCAGTGAAATTACAGGCACATGAGACTTAAGGATGCACTGGCCGACGGCTCGAACTTATCAGCGGGCGAGGCCACAAAGCATGCTATTTCACCTATACCTTTGTGGGAAAGGGTAAGACTCCGTGATGAGTAGTACGAAGATAGTGATCGCGCATCACACACCCGTATTGCATCTACGCTAATTACGCACACTTGTTTGCGATATATCAATGAAAGCCGAACCATGCCGAACGAATTACGATGTTTGACGACGGACGGAGATACTTAGTGTCTCAAGCTACGTCACGACGTGTGTAGGTATTTCTTATAAAATAATATTATATATTCACAGAGGAATACATTTTGGTTCGGACAGTAGGTACCTGTTGTTATAATTTTCGTTCGTTTTATAATAACATACTGATGTTATTTCACCTATAGTAGGTAAATATTTAGTAAGTAGGTACAATGATTTGTAGGTACATAGTAAATGTATTAGTTTGTTCTTTTCATATTGATGTAGTAAATATTTACCTACAATAATTATTTATTACATAATTAGCAAGTTACTGCTTTTACTACAACATATTTTGTAAAGCAGTGACGGCTCAGTGGCATAGGTTATGGACTTCCGCGCAGCAGGTCCATGGTTCGAATCCCGTCGCGGGCTTAATCTTCACCGCGTGGTAGAAGAGCATTATACGAATGCCCGCCGGGATAGCTACTACCCTCAAGTAAAAAATCGGTCGCCAAGCACCTAAAGGGAAGCAGTGATGGCTCAGTGGCATTGGTTATGAACTGCTGCGCATCAGGTCCATAGTTTGAATCCCGCCGCGATATTAAGCTTCACCGCGTGGTGGAGAGTTCGTAGCGAAGTTTACTTAGCTGTTCTCAACCGATCAGCAAAGTTTAGCACCGTCGCGCGCGGTCATGAGTTGGATGGGTGACCGCTAGGACAATACTACTGAGCGCTTCCGTGCTTCGGAGGGCACGTTAAGCCGTTGGTCCCGGTTGTGGTCTTAGGATGGCAGTCGTTATAGCATGGTGGTAGGGCATTTTGCGAATGCCCGCCTGTATAGCTACCAACCTCAAGTAGAAAATCTGTCGCCAAGCACCTAACGGTGTGTTCCGGCAGCTGTCCTTGAGAGCCAGTACTTCTAGGTTAGCCTGAACAACATCTTCGACCACATCATCACTTACCATCAGGTGAGATAGTGGTCAAAGGCTAACCTATCAGGCATAAAAAAGAGCATTTTGCGAATGCTCGGCGGGATAGCTACCCAAGTAGAAAATCTGTCACCATGCAACTAACGGGAAGCAGTGATGGCTCAGTGGCATTAGCTTTGGACTGCCACGCAGCAGGTCTATGGTTCGAATCCCGCCGCGTGCTTGAAATTCACCGCTTGGTAGAAGGGCATTTTGCGAATGCTCGCTTGGCTAGCTACCACCCTCAAGTAGAAATTCTGTCACTAAACACTTAACGGGAAGCAGTGATGGCTCTTAGCAATGGACTGCCGCGCAACAGGTCTATGGGTCGAATCCCGCCGCGGGCATGAACTTCACCGCATGGTGGAAGGTTGTTTTGCGAATGCTCGCCCGGCTAGCGAGCTTTGAGATGAGAGTGTGTCGTACCGATTTCAAAATCTGTCTCTAAGCGGTAATGTACGATGGCATCATGGATCTACCAATCCTGGTAGAACACATTTGGAATAAAAATTCTCTACCTACCCGTAACTGATTTAAATTATTTCCAATAAAAATCAATAACTAATCATAGGTTATTTTTGATTAGGTAAGTGCCTACAATCACCGCTAAGTTTACCATATAAACTTTCGTACTACCTTAGGTATAAGTACCTACTACAAATATACATACTTATTCTACTAATTTACGTAGGTAGATACATAGTACTAACTTTATTATTTGTTGTGATCTTATAGCTATGTAAATAAGTATGCAATGTAATGCGCGCCCGCGAATGTCGATTTGACATCGCTGACAGTTGCGTGCCTAGGCAGGCCTATATGATAAATGATAATTATATCGTAGATAGGTAGGTATCTTCCATTGAGCTTCTAATTCTAACCCTTTACTACTTTGTGTTAGGTAGGTACTTTCTCGAAGTTATATTACTGCTTAGACTATATTCTAAAAAGAATGCGGACTACCTACGTCCATACCATATCTAACCAAATGCAGCTTTTTATATTGTCTAAGTGTTGCTAAAATGTTTAGGTACTCACCATAGCTATCATGACCTGCGTATTGACTAATACCTACTAGGTACTAACTTAGGTGAGAGTAGGTGAGTACCTAGACATAGTTACGTATTTATATTACCCAAGTACCTATCTATATGGATTATGGCGTCCGACACTTACTATCACGAACAAACTAATCAAATGCGAAAGAAAATCCGGTCCCCAACTCCCAACATATGTAAATATATATATATATATATATATATAAGTACGTAGGTAGGCATAGGCACTACATATTGGTAGTGTATACATACGTGCACACCAAAAAGCAACAGGGCATTCCTACAATATAATATTATGTTCTAAGATCGCGGCGCGGTGCACGTGACTTTTGGTAGTGTGCGTTTTGTTATATATATACTACTGTGCTGCGCATGAGACCCACCCGCCCGCTTCCCTCACCGCGGAATGGAAGTATTGACATGAGATGCCCAATATTTTGAACGAAAAACTAGCGCGCAAAACTATGTGTGCCGACCTTTGGCTCTAGGATGTTTATGATTATACTACTGGATGTATTTGTTTTCCAAAATGTTATCTAAAATGATCATGAACTGAGCTATGCTTCTATGTAAATAATTTTAGGGATTTCATGCTCTATAAGTCGTTTATTTACGACTAAACATGCGCTAAAATTCGTGATATTACAGGGATGTTTCGAGGCTTATAACTATCATGTGAAGATTTTTTTTACAAATCGGTGCCAAGACAAGCCTAGATAATGTAGAGATAAATCGATATCATGCTTAGTTGTGGACCTAAAACCTCAAATAAGGGAGTGATCATCCTACGGCGTTTGTATGGAAAAGTTACCGGCCAGTTCAACCTTAAGAACTATTTCTCAAGGTGACGGGCGCAGCGGAATTCGTGACTTGTGACGAAATGCATCTGTTATAGGCAGAGGTTAGTCCGCTTAACATCAGGTGGGCCTCGAGCTTGATCCGTCAAAATGAAATAAAAAAACCTTGTTTGACTTATAATTGTCTTGTCTGGGGATCGAACCCGACACCTCATAATTCCGTGGCAGCATTTCGCCACACATAGCAACGATGTAGTGAACTGAATCGATTCCTTCTATTCCTTACTTCGTCACCCAAGAGGCTTAACCCTCGGACTCTCGTCTCAGTTAACAAGGTAACCGGGCTTTATTGAATTTGGCGTAATCCGTTTCCCCACTATTCAGTTTGCTATTGAGCTTGAGAGATTTTCGGGTTAAGATTACAAAGAGAAGTGATGAGATTTTGTGAGGTTATGTCAACTTTATTTTATATATCTTCCTGTGACACGACGAAAACTGTTTGTTTATGAAAGCTGTATCAGTCGGGAATTATAAAAATAAATAAAATTCAAATAATAAATTTGTTAATTGATCAAAAAGTTACATTTTAGTAAATAATACGGGATAACTCACGTAAATAAGTCAGATAGCTCCAAGCAAGTGCTCAGCGAGATGTCAACGCGGGCGTCCCGAGCTCTCCTTGAAAAAGACCACCGGATGTGGTTGAAACTATAGTCGGAGCTATCTGACTTATTTACGCGAGTTATCCCGTATTATTTACTTAAATGAGTGAAAACCACGTTAGTTTTTATAATAAAAAAAGTTACATTGCTTAAATAATAATTATAATACTAGATCATCAAGGTAACGAAAATGAAAATTGATTACAAAAAATTAGAAGTTATCTATGGAGACTTTATTTATGAACAAGCAAAGACTGCCTTTAGCTATTTGAAAAGACGAGAAAAAAGCGACAAATCGGTGGCTGGCAGAATGTTGTAAATGATCATAATATAGGTACAACTGCGAAAAGACTGATACAATGTACTTATATTAGTCGGGACAACAATTAAGAGGTTCTTATCATTTAGTAATATGTACAATTCGACGGGTTAAAGCAAACATTGCTTAGCAACAAGCAAGCAACAAGTAATGCAGCTTAGCATTCGTATAACTGTGTTTTAGGTGATACATTTTGCACTGTTGATTGCATTAAAATAGTAAGTATTATTAATATTATTTTTGTTATGAAACCATATATTGTACACTGAACTTTAAATAAAATATTAATAAGACTTGTCTGATTTCTGTAATTGACCTGTGTTATTTATATAATTGACGTGTGCAATTTTTGTAACTGATCTGTGTAATTAATTATAAGTGTGAAATAACTTGATGAAGTCGGTACCATGATAGTTCAAAAGTACCTACCACAATAATAATAGATATTTTAAAAATATTTTAAGAAAACATCAAATTATTATATTAATCAAACACTTAAAAAATATAAAAAATATATCTAGTGACAATTCCGCCCAATTTACCTGTTAAGCCGACGTGACGTCACAAACGCCACGAAGCCAAACCGGCAGAATTCGCGACGAGCGCACGATCGAGAAACTTTCACTCTTTTCTCGAAGATTCTCGATCGTGTGCTCGTAGAGTCAAGACCTCCTGAGGATGCTTCGTGTAGAAGCGAAACGGCGTCGAGAATTCTTCCGGTTTGGCTGCGTGGCGTTTGTGACGTTACGTCGGCTTAACAGGTAAATTGGGCGGAATTGTCACTAGATATATTTTTTAAGTGTTTTATAAAAATATTAATTTGATGTTTTCTTAAAATATTTTATAAAGTTTTGGTTACTATTAAATATGAATTTCCGCAAAGTAACGCCTGAATCTATTCATTACCTACCGCAATATTGTGTGCATCGTATTTACCGACTTCGACAAGTTGTCACAAGTTGTCATCCCCTGTCAATTACTAAATCATTAAGATACTTTATAGTTGTTCGAGTGTAACTCAAAAACGGCTTAACCGATTTTGATAAAATCTAAATGTGACCACACTCAAGTATCAGCTTTCAAATAAAAAATAATCATCAAAATCGGTTCAACCAGTAAAAAAATCTGAGGTAACAAACATAAAAAAATACAGTTGAATTATAACCACCTCCTTTTATGAACCACCAGTTTGTTTATTTTTTTATCTACCTACTAAGTGTCACTTGGGTTATCATGGCAAATTTAATGATATCTCATACATTAAAATCGGTTAAGCCGATTAGAATTTATGGTCGAATAAAGAAACTCACATACATATATGAACACTGAAAACATAACACTCCTGTTTTGGGCAGTCGTGTAAAAAGACAATACAATTCACGTATAGATCCTAAACAAATGAAAGTTCCACGTTAAAATTCCACTTATAATCAAATACCACAAATCTCTAGACAGCAAATACAAATATCAGCAGAAAATTACGGTCTTTTATTTCTTCTGTAATAAAATTTATGTAGGACACGAACATTACGCAACCCACACGCACGTCAAGCGTAAAAAAACAATTGATGTCATTCCGCTGATAAAAAACGTCATCTCATCGCTTCCCGCCAACGTAACAGGATATGCCCATCACCCCATATCGATTCCCGTTACATTCGAGTTCTATTTATAAAAAACAATAAAGGGAAACTGGTGACCCCGCGGCCCAAATATTTTAAGTTCGTCTGCGCTTTTAGAAGGTCCAACGCACACTTTACACTTTTTGCGACGGCAACGATTTTTTTTACGGTTAGTATAAGATTGAACAATAGTATATTACAACGAGGGCATACAACAAGTCATTATATGTATAACTGATATAAGTCGAGGCTCATATGAGTTTTATGCATCAGTTGTACACCCAGATTTTCACTTCAATTGGCAGGAAATTATACAATAATATTGGTACACATATATTTATAATTAAAATGGAAATTAATATCTGTACAATGTCCAGCGCCCGCTTCCATAGCATAATTGGTAATGCACCAGGACGGTATTCTGGTGGTGGCGGGTTCAAGTCCCGCTGGAAGTTATCTCTTTCCATCCGTAATACATTTTATATGTGTACAATGTTATATTTTGAGTAATAAACTTGGAAAAAATATCTTAGTTTGTGATAATACCTCTTATCTATGGGTCATTATACATATTATAGACCCAAAATTATAGAAGCAAATTTCATGAAATATATTAAAAATAGTTTTTTTTTTATTTGAAGGCTGATAATTGTCGTGTCCTCACTAAATTTCATCAAAATCGGTCCAGCCGTTTTTGAGTTACACTCCAATAACTGAGAAATATTTTCGTATCTTGATGATATAGTCGTTGACAGTGAGTGAGTGAAAATGTTTAGTAGTCGGTAACATACGCACAATATTGTGTACCATTATAAGTAATATTAAGATTTTTTTTTATATTATAGCGTCTGATTAATAATGACCGTTGCTTTTAGGCATCTTTTTAATTTAATTGTCTAATAAAACTTTTACAATATTGAATTATGTTATAATAATAATACTGACCACAAAAGTATCGAGTCTGCGCAGTTTCTTTCCAGATTGACGAGATCCGGTAACCCGGTCCCAAGTTATCCGGGTGCCGTTTACAACCGGCCCGTCGACATCCGGCTTTTGTTACTTATGTGCAATAAACAGTCGTTGTTTTGATTATAAATATTGGATTTTCAAAAGAGTTTAACTTAGTTTTACGTTATTTTATATCGTTCTACTAGTATGGTAGGTGGTAGGGCATTTTGCGAATGCCCGCCTCGCTAGATACCACCCTCAAGTGGAAAATATGTCGCCAAGCACCTAAAATTGTGTTCCAGCAGCTATCCTTGAGAGCCAGTTATGCTAGGCTAGCCTGAACAATATCTACGAACACAACATCACTTACCATCAGGTGAGATAGTGGTCAAAGGCTAGCCTATCAATTATAAAAAAGAAATACATACTATAATTCCGATGTAATATTTTTATCAGTACATAGCTGTTATTTCTAATAAACATTATTATTATTATCGAGTTTCAAATGTAAAAAATACAACACATAATACAACATAAACATTTTCCGAATATCTCGTATGAGACGATGAAAAAATTAAATAGAATTAGCTTCGAAATGAAATAAAAACGTTGAAATTTGGAATTGTCTGCTCAATACGTCGGCTTTCACCTTAAGAAGGTGGTTAGGGTATTTTGGTCACAGTGAAGTTTGGTCACAGGCCGTTGTGTAGATTGCCTTATTATTTTGGTGGAATTGTGACAAGAATTGAAAGAGATGACGATTCTGTTCAGCTGACTTGAATTTTAAACATTTAGCAGAAGTTTAGGTTAAGGGAAAGGTTGGAAAGTACATAGTTTTTACCATTTTAATAAAGATGTAAAGAAGTTTTATGAGCCAGTTTTTTACAGGCAAGTCCAATGTACATTTAATACATATATAAATTACTTAAATATATTAGATTCTAATTACATCTATGTACCCCGGCTCAAGGGGTGGATGGACGCGGGTTCGAATCCCGCACATGACTTAAATTTTTCCTATGGTATATTTGTGATTTTGTTATGTAATCCGCATAGCAGGCGTTATTGCAAACCTAACAATATTAAAAATTGAAGGTTGCGTCATCATTTACAAGTATAAAACCAATTGCAAAATTGGTCTTGTTTGTAGTGCAACGCAAGTGGTACTATAGATGTCGCTCCATCCCAATACGATGGTCAAAAAAAGGAAGGATAGGAAATTTTTGAGTTATGACGTCATGTTATGTTAGCTCAATTGGTTAGAGCATACCCCGACTCAAGGGGTGGATGGACGCGGGTTCGAATCCCGCACATGACTTAAATTTTTCCTATCGTATATTTGTGATTTTGTAATCTATTTCATATTTAAAATCTATGAAAATAATTGTTTAAAATTTACTAATAATCATAATATTTTTACACTTATAATAATTTGCAGTTATCACGTTTGCACTTATCCTAGGAACAAACATTCTACAAGCTGCATTGACATATATTCTTTTAATGTGTAGAAGCGGTTGTTTTCAAAAAAGTTCTTAAGTTTTAGTTTGAACAAACTATATTTTAAGGTGGTCTAGGTTTTGGTTAAGTTTTTTCGAATAACGACCTTGTTTATGTACTTTAGCTAATCTGATTTTTGGTACAACCCGAATTTAATTATGTTTTATAAATCGCTTTTCATTATTACGCAGACTTTAAAATACAACTATTTCCTGTTTTTCTGTAATATCCCTAGCCTCATGAATTTCTAATAAACAGTTATAGATATATACTGTTATGTATGTGAAATTTATAATATAATCTGACAAATTGTCAATTACAGCCTGGAACTTTGTGTGGTAAATGGCAATGACCACTATTAAGTAGAACTGAAACGTGTCTGGCAAAACGTGGGTTTTATATACCTCTTCTTTCATCAAAGGGTAAAAGAGGCATGATGTGTATCAAAATGAAAGCAGTTATGAGTTTTTAAATAAAATTTAATTTCCACTCACATAGACTTCAGTTTACTCGTGATCATGGCGATTGCTACAGTCCCGGAATATCGAAGCTCAAAATCAATGTTTTCATTGATAAATGTAAATATCTCGTTTCTATTCTAGTATGAAATAATTTCTTGTAAAATGCTGATTTAAAGCACTGACCTCACATTATCATGCTCAGACTTCCACAAGTAATATCACACTTTATAGTGTTGGAGGTCTTTTTGAAGCAATTATGGCCGAGCGGTAATAGCTATGGATTGCCGTGACGTAGATCCATGTTTCGATCCCCACTACCGGCTTGAGCTTCACCGCATGGTGGAAGGGCAATTTGTGAATGCTCGGCTGGCTAGCTTGGCAACCATAGCCTAGCTTACTCTCAAGTGGAAAATCTGTTGACAAACAAGTAAAGGTGTGTTCCGGCAGCTGTCCTTGAAAGCCAGTAAAATTACAGGCACATGGGACTTAATAATTGTATGTCTTAGTGTGACGGGAGCAGTGGCGCAGCAATGGCGTCTAAAATTCACCATTGTATTTTTTTTTTCAAGATTCAAGATTCAAGATATTTATTTGTTAGGAAACATGGTGAGTATACATTATACAAAAAAGTATACAGGTCTTAAAAGGTATCATATAGAACGCATGTCCTTGCCTTATTTGGCATACAAATGTAGAAAAATAATAATATCATATATAATAATTATGTCATACTTAGATGGGCTATTCAAATTTATCATTCAGAAAGTCTATAATTTTGTAATAACACTTATTCACTAGTAATATCTTAAATTTATATGTAAACATGTCATTATTTAATTCCCTAATGGCTCTTGGTATTTTATTAAAGATAATGGGAGCCATACAAAATACACTATTTTGCATTAATACAGTTTTACCAACACGAGAGCAGTGTCTGGTTATATCTCGTCTGTTACGACTGTTAACATTAGACCAGCGAACAAATAAATCTGGATTACATTTCACAAATGTTGCTATTTCCAGAATGTACAGAGATGGTAAAGTAAGGATTTTATCTTTCAAAAAGTATGGTTTACAGCTGTCGGTCTTTTTAAGGTGATTCATTGATCTGATGCATCTCTTTTGGGCTTTAAAAACAATTTCTTTGTTAGTAGAGTTTCCCCAAAATATAATGCCGTATCGCAGAGCTGATGCAATTATTCCATGGTATGCTGTTAGTAGAGCATCTTTGTTAATTATGAACGATAATTTATACAATGCATATACCGAAGAGTTAATTCGTTTAGTCAAAGTCTCTATTTGTGCTTTCCAATCAAGTTTACTATCAATAATCAATCCAAGAAATATAGTGGATTCTACTTCTTGCAAAACTCTGCCATTAAATTGCACCATAATAGGTTCCTGAACCGCACGTTGCCGAAAGTGAATGATATTAGTTTTATCCAAATTTATTTTTAGATTGTTGTCACCTAACCAATGTATTATTGATTTTAAACTATTATTAATGTCAGATTCATATGTCATTTTATTATTACAATTAATTGTTACTGTACTATCGTCTGCAAATAGAGTCATTGGATGATGTACTACTTTACTACTATTTATTTTAATACTACTTTTTTGGGCAGTCGTGTTAAAAAAATATGTAGTCGTCGACTAAACTTTGATTTTATGTTTTTCTTGGCTTGCGGAAAGCATCTAAACATTTACGGGTAGGCGGGTTAGGGGTTAAATCATAATACGTGAAAAAATGTAGGTATTGCAGATGTTTCTGAGACAAGTTTTTGTGTATTTACCCGTCTCGTGCTAGGACGATATGAATAATAATTTAATGTGCGTGTTTCTAAAAAACATTGGCAGGAGACACGACTTTAATGTGATGGCAAATCCTCCCAAAACGCTCATTGTAAATTGATTGCTATTCCGTCTCCAGCCTTCCATGCTATCACTATAATTACTGCCATCTACCGGCTCCAAATGGTGACAAATGGAGCAATACGTCGCAGAAACCTTAATCTACTGTTATAACCCGTCCAGTTCACGGCACAGGTATCTACATCGCCCATTTGTGGTTTGGCTTTCATCATCATTATACATCATCGTCTGCTTACCCTTATCTCAGTCATATGGAGTCGGTACAAAGTGTCTTACTAATAGTATAAACATAATACAAGAATGTATTGAAACTGACGTTTCGCTAACAACACACAAGACAATAAGATACATTTTAAATATATCTATTGAAGTTTGCGTAGCCGTACTTAACCGATCAGCTAAGTTAAGCAACGTCCGCCGCGATCTCGAATTGGATGGGTGACCGCTAGTGGCATTACTAATAAGCGTGAACGTGCTTCGGAGGGCATGTTAAGCCGTCGGTTGTTGTCTTAAGATTGCAGTCGTTATAGCATGGTGATAGGGCATTTTGTGAATGCCCACTGGCCTCAAATAAAAAATCTGTCTACAAAGACCTATCGGTGTGTACCGGCAGCTTTCCTTGAGCACCAGTAATTAAAGGTAGCGAGAACAACATTTTCGACCACATCATCACTTACCATCAGGTGAGATAGTCATCAGTATAGCCTATCAAGTATAAAAAAAAGATTACCCTTCAGTTTTAGGACTTGCAGCTGATACTTGACGTCAACCCTCTTTGAGTATACTCTCGTTGGTAGTATTACCACTTCAATTTGGAAACTATCGCAAATTTTATACAAATTAACAAAAAACCGCTTAGTATATGTATTATTTTAACCGGAGGGATTCCGATAAGGTTGAAAATCGTGACTCCCAGCCTAAGGCCTTTAAAACAATCCGATTCACAAACAAATTGTTCTTTGAAACATTTCTTTATTATTGTTGGACAAAATATACATTGTTATAAAAATGCCGACCTTGATAGGACATACGAGACTTTTGCAGGTTCTTTTATATTTTTATAATAATCAGTTCAGTAGATTTAGGGCCTGTTTCAGAACGTTCGAGTAAGTTCCGGTTATACTACCCAGAACATAAAATAACTGAATAATAAAAATGACAGTTGCCGCTTGAGAGCCAGTGAAATTACAGGCACATGAGACTTAATTACTATGTCTCAAGGTAACGGGCGCAGTGCAGTTCGTGACTTGTGACGAAATGCATCTGTTATAGGCAGAGGTTAGTCCGCTTAACATCAGCTGGGCCTCAAGCTTGTTCCGTCACAACAACATAAAAAAAAGCGTTTCAAGCTTTAACCGATGGATAGGTTAAATCGATGACTGTGAAACGCAAAGATAGTGTTTTATTTATTAAATATGTTCTGGGTAGTATAACCGGAACTTACTCGAACATTTTGAAACAGACCCTTAGAAGATTAAATGTAAAGTAATTTTTGTGAAACGAATAATTGGGATAATTCAATGGCAACTTAACATCACAGACAAGGATGGTTATTGTTTTAGTCGTAATTTCTCAGTTATATATAAAGCACTAGCAGGTCCTACTCGGTTCCTAATTAGTTAATATTACGACTACATCCTTGGATAATCAGCATGGGAGCCACAATGTACGCCCGGAGTGCAGCAACAATCAACTAACAGCGACTTGAGTGGTGGCATGCTGCGTCTTAGGTGCATTTTGTCCATTAGTCGCCTTTTACAACATCTGATAAGAGGATATGGACTTATTCCGAACGCTGAAAGGTAGCGGTAAAGTCAATTCTATTTGGTAAACAAATATTGTAATAACTTTATTATATAGTAAGTATGTAACACATTGTCAAAAGATGTTTAAAAGAATGTCCCCGAGTTTCATACCCTTTCTTCTCGTAGTGGGTCTATACAATTTTTTTTGCCGATCGTTGCAGTATAATGTTGAATACTTCAGTATTAAAATTTGTAATTGACCTTCATAAGAGCGTCGTAGACGCCTAAATTGGATAAATGATTTTGACTTTGATTTTAATACTTAAGCCTAACTCTTGGACGTGATCACGTAGCAAACGAGATACTTGTTTTTATGTGATTGTGATTGAACAAGCACGATGCCTACCTGATGTTAAGCGGTAACTTCTATAACAGATGCATTCCGGAACACACTGTTAGGTTAATGGTGACAGATTTTCTACTCGAGGGTGGTTAAGTGGAGTTGTTAGGTCTAACTAGAATGTCACCCCCCCATCTCTACCCGTGGGTGTCGTCAGGGGCGACTAAGAGCAACATACCAGAAGATAAGCAGCAGTACTTTCTGAGGAACTGATATCTCACACGGCGATCCCCAATACGCCTGCCAAGCGTCGAGATTATGGCAAACTACCCATAAGGGAGGCTGTGTTCAGCAGCGGACATTCCGGCTGATACAGCTAAGTCTTACGTGCCTGTAATTTCACTGGCACCCATACCCTATATGCTTGGCGGTACAAATATGTATGACAGTACTTCCCCGAACGATTTTTTTTTAATTTTTATGTTATTGTGACTGAATAAGCACGAGGCCTACCTGATGTTAAGCGGTAACCACTGCATATGATAAATGGATTTCATCACAAGTCACGAATTGCATTGCGCCCGTCACCTTGAGACATATTTGTTAAGTCTCATGTGCCTGTGATTTCACTGGCTCTCAAGGACTGCTGCCGGAACACACCGTTAGGTGCTTAACGACAGATTTTCCACATGAGGGTGTCGCTAGCTAGGCGGGCAATCGCAAAATGCCCTTCCACCATGCGGTGAAGCTCAAGCCGGCGCGCGGCAAGATTCGAACCAAGGACCTGCTGCGCGGCAGTCCATAGCCAATGAAATTGGACAAAAAGTTTAACTGCTACGTAAAACATTTATCAATGTAAGCGGTCATTGACAATGATGTCAAGCTATTCCGTCTCTAGCTGTCCACGCTATTCCGTATCTATAATTACTGCTATCTATCCATCTAACGGCTTCGAATGGTGACAAATGAAGCAATAGGTCGCACAAACCTGAATCTATAGTGTTCTATTTCGTCTATAGGTGTTGAGCTAGTCTATGTTTAAGCAGTGATGGCTCAGTGGCATTGGTTATGGACTGCCGCGCAGCAGTTCGAATCCCGCCGCGGGCTTTAGCTTCACCGCATGGTGGAAGGGCATTTTGCGAATGCCCGCCTGGCTAGCGACCACCCTCAAGTAGAAAATCTGTCGCCAAGCACCTAACAGTGTGTTCCGGCAGCAGTCTTTGAGAGCCAGTAAAATTACAGGCACAATGAGACTTAACAAATATGTCTCAAGGTGACGGGCGCAGTGCAATTCATGACTTGTGATGAAATGCATCTGTTATAGGCAGAGGTTGGTCCGCTTAACATCAGGTGGGACTCGTGCTTGTTCCGACACAATAAAAAAAAACAACTATGTGTGTTTGTCGTTTGGCTTTCGTAATTGTAATTATTCGGTACCATGCGCACAATATCCTGATAATAGGTACTTTTGAACCATCATGGTACCGACTTCAACAAGTTATTTCATACATTCGAGTATTTGTAGTCGGTTCAATTTTTCGATAAAAAAAATCAGTATTCTGTTTCATTATTTTCAGAAATATTTTTTTTAATCTTACTGGTAACCCTTCAATTCAATTATATTTAAATTAGACAAACGATACACACGTACAATTACATTGTAGTATAATTACCCCTCACAGCAATACAAAGGGGTATGTACCACCCCTTACTATCAGAGTTTCTGAGAGATATTAGGCCTTGAGGCAAGTAAATGTATTATAATAGAATCTGTATATAGATGTGTTAGTCTATTTCAATTAATGAGGTAAGGAACTCCATGGGAACATCAATGTAATGGGAAATTCATAATTGAAACATTATTATCGCGTTTGGCGTTAGTCTATTTCAATTAATTAGGTAGAGAACTCCATGGGAACATCAATGTAATGGGAAATTCAAAATTAAAACATTATTATCGCGTTTGGTGTTACTACATTTCAATTAGTGAGATAGGGAACTCAATGAGAACATCAATGTAATTTTTATCACATGTGGTGTAAGTCTATTTCAATTAATGAGCCAAGGAACTCAATGGGTACATCAATGTAATGGGAAAAACTAAATTAAAAAAGGTTTATCACGTTAGTAGCTGTGTTCTATTAACACAGCTACTAACGCTCTTCTACTCTTTCTACGTGATCATGGTCTCGCATCGAAGCTTGCTTAGCCGTTCTTGACTGATCAGCTAGGTCAAGCAACGTCTGCCGCGGTCAAGACTTGGATGGGTGATCGCTAGTGGCATTACTACAGAGCGTTTCCGCGCTTCGGTGGTCGGTCCCGGTTGTTGTCTTAAGGTGGCAGTCGTTAAAGCATGGTGGCAGGGCGTTTTATGAATGACCTCCTGGTTAACTACCAAAATATGTCACCAAGCACGTAGCGGGGTGTTACGGCAGCTGTCCTTGAAAGCCAGTAATTCTAGGTTAGCATTAACAACATTTTCGACCTCATCATTCACTTACTATCAGGTGAGATAGTGGTCAAAGGCTAGCCTATCAGGTATAAGAAAGTGGTACTAGCGAGCATAAACAATATTGTTCGTATTATCTTGAAAGTTATTGAACTAATTAAGCATATGATTCCATAAGTTACTACTAAACTGTGAAAAAGAGACTATTTAGTATTCCTTGGAGATCGGGAATTGCGGGATACTAGTACGAAGTCTGGTGACGCCTGGAGTTATCACAATAATTCTGAGCGCTTCATTCTGGAAGCCAACGTTTATATAGAGAAATATACAGGTGACAACGCGTTAATAGGTTCAATGTATTATTACAGGCACAAGAGACTTTTAACACTCGGTGGATCTCGTGCTTTTCCGTTAAATACACATAAAAAAACACAAAAAATATACAATTTTCTTTTTCCAAGATTTTGTTTTATCTGAAAATGTTTGTTAGGCAGAAGTCAACCCTAAGAGGTTATTAGCATTTTTCCAATAACCCTGTACAGATATGGCAGACATGATACCAAGACCCATTATTCTGCAATAGAAATTCAACCAACAGCACTGCAATGCATCCCCGGAGAACATAAATAATAGGTAGTCTACGTGAACTATTTGCGCTAGAGGACAATAGATTTTGTGTCGAAAATGCACGTGTCCAAAATGTATTTATGCATTTCCTAGCAACTGCTTGTGGCTTTAGCCGCGTGGGATTTTTTAACTGACTTCAAAAGCGGATAAAAAATCATATGAACTAGAAAAACTGTTTTAAATCAGTGATAGCCCATTGGCTATGATTATCTTTTAAAAGTTGTCTCTTGGCACCTTGCCGAAGGAATCACATTAGTTGAAATACGATTATATATTGATGGGTTTGCTTGAGAGGTATAGAACCACCTTGCAGAGTGGCCATCTGGAATCTGCCATTTTGGATTTCTGACAGGTGCCATTTGTGAGCTCTTCCGATTCCCTACGATTTTATTCAAACTCGTTTTGCAATATTATATAAAAAAATTAACCTTACTTTTTAACCTGGCGGTATTATGGCGTGCGCTAGCTGACATATAATCTTCGCATTGCCTCACCACGCAATACATCTCACGTCAACTTGGCGCGAAAAATCGTGTCGCCGCAAGCGTATCCCCACCTTTACTCAATAGCTATATATATATATATATATTGTATGTTATTGTGATGGAACAAGCGCGAGGCCCACCTGATGTTAAGCGGTATCCTCTGCCTATAACAGATGCATTTCATCAAGTGAGGAACTGCACTGCGCCCATCACCTTGAGACATACGAAGTCTCATTTTGCCTGTTATTTCACTGGATCTCAAGGACTGCTGCCGGAACACATAGTTAGGTGCTTGGCGACAGATTTTCTACTTGAGGGTGGTCGCTAGCCAGGCGGGCATTCGCAAAATGCCCTTCCACCATGCAAAAGTATATAGCTAAATATCTACGCACTAATTTAAATGTATGTGAAATGTATGTCTATTATCACCATGAGATGAGAGCGACACACCATATGGAAAAGTGGAAGTGTTAATCTAGCTTTCAAAGTCAGGACATAAGCAGAACCAAATACTGACTGAGAAAATAATCTAAAAACAAAAAAAAACTTGCTCCCTAACGGAGAACGCGATTGCTTCGTTGTTCAAGTGATGTAAGTCGTTCCTTAGGATATTCCGGGCTAGACAGCTATTAGTTTTGTAATTAATGCGAAAAAAAACATCACTGATAGGAATGTAAAGCGTCAACAATAAAATTGCGACTCTTACGTAATTGCTATATGAATGATATTTTGAAGCGCTCGTAGCGAAGTTTGCTTAGCCGTTCTTAACTGATCGGCAAAGTTAAGCAATGTCCGCCGCGGTTATGAGTTGGATGGGTGACCGCTAATGACATTACTACTGAGCGCTTCCGTGCTTCGGAGGGCACGTTAAGCCGTCGGTCCCAGTTGTTGACTTAAGATGGCAGTCGTTATAGCATGGTGGTAAGGCATTATGCGAATGCCTGTCTGGCTAGCTACCACCCTTAAGTATAAAATCTCTCGCCAAGCACCTATAACGGTGTGTTCCAGCAGCTGTCCTTGAGAGCCAGTAATTCTATGTTAGCCTGAATAACATCTTCGACCACATCATCACTTACCTTCAGGTGAGTTAATGATCAAAGGTTTACTTATTAAGCGTAAAAGAAACCTGTCCCACTGTATTTCAAAGCGTAAATTATACAATAGAAATTACAGGCACATGAGACTCAATAACTATGTCTAAAGGTGACGGGTGCAGTGCAATTCGTGACTTGTGACGAAATGCATCTGTTATAGGCAGAGGTTAATCCGCTTAACATCAGGTGGGCCTCGAGCTTGTCCCGTCACAATAACATAAAAAAAATAAAAATTTCGCTTATGATGCTAAATATTTACAGACTTAACACTTTCATATTCCATAAGATAATAATATTCTTGAGATGTGTTTAAAAAGTAGTTGAGATAATTTTGAAAACATTGAAGTCAGATTGATTTAATCCACTTCTTCCCCACACTAATCAATGCATTCAACTCCACTGCAAGTCTGAGTTGACGAGCCGCAAGGATTGTTCATTCGAACCAGTTTGCGCAAACTTTGTTCTCGCAAAGTTGCCTCACATAGCATTCGTGCTTCAAGAGCTCATATCTAGCGGGTTAACTTTCTAACAAGTGGATGCACTCAGGACTATATTTAAGGGGGGAAATGGGCATTAAAATATGGATAACGATTAGAAAATGCCTGTTTGGCTGATGAACCGCAAGGAATGCACATTTGGACCAGTTTGCGCCAACTATGTTCTCACAATGTTGCGTTTCATCGCATACTTACTTGCAGAGTTTGTACCTAGCGGGCTTTCAATCTGATAAGAGGGTGTACTCAGTGATATAATAACGGGGAAAGTAAATATTATCATAATATAGTTTGTCGATAACTAACACCGCCTTGATAATGTAATTTAAAAGCCAAAAGGAGGGTGAGGTCAGGGGGCAGTTGTGGAACAAACAGCAAAAACTTTGTTATGAACAAAGCCTATCGCCTTAAAATTATGAAACATACTAGAGGAACGTGAAGAGAAGCTCCTATAGAAAAAAAGGTATTTTAACAAAGTGATGCTGTCTCGCCGCTAAACGCCCGTACATAATAGTGCGATAAGGACAATTGCAGCTTCTTCAAGTTTTGACTTACGTTGTCCCCATCAATGGGGATAAGTCAATTGTGACAGCGGGAACACACCTAGAATTTGAGCATAATTTGCGTTCTGGGAGACTACTCTTCTCCTATAGTAAACATTAATCAAATTAAAAAAAATGTCTTATTTATAACTGACAGAATAAACTAAGTTTATAGGTTTTCATTTTTCTTTAATTATCGTTATTTTTCCTAAGTAAATAGTAAGGTGATTAGCGAATTCTAATCTCGCTTACAAGCCTCGAGAAATTCCCGTTCGAAGCCATTTTCTAACAAACATAAATTTTTGCTTTAAGAGCTAATACCTAGATTTACCTTTATGACAAGTGAGTGTACTCAGGACTACATTAAAATATTATTCTGTTTGTACAGGGGCAATTAAATACATACATTCAAAACGACATTGTTCCACACAGTATTGTCATATTTTTCAGTCACAGAAGTTTGTTTCACTTTTTTCATTTGAATGTAACTGCAGAAGTACCTGATAGAAATGAATTAAATTAACGTATTGAGTTATTGGTTATATACCAGCTTTTGACCACTATCTTACTTGATGGTAAGTGATGATGTGATTGAAGATGTTGGTAAGGCTAACCAGAGCATGCGTTATTGCAAAAAAAGAAATAGTAAGATGAATAGCGAATTCTAATCTGTCTTACGCTTCAAGGAATTCGCGTTCGAAGCATTTTTCTTACGTTTGTGCTTTAAGTGTTGCCTAGTGTTACGTTTATGACAAGAGAGTGTACTCAGGACTATATCAAAATGTTCTCCTATAGGTGAAGGGGCAACAAAATACAATAAAAGTTAGATCTTTTAACATTAAAAACTACGTTGCTCCACACAGTTTTATCGAATTTTTAGTCAGAGAAGTCTGTACTTTTTTTTTATTAGAATGTAACTTTAAAAGTTGCCGATCTAAATTAATTAAATTTATTTCTTTTGTGATAAACCAGCTTTTGACCACTATTTTACCTGATTTTAAGTAATGATCTGGTCAAAGGTGTTGTTCAGGCTAACCTTGAGTTACTGGCTCTCAAGGACAGCTTCCGGAACACAGGATAGGTGCTTGGCGACAGAATTTCTACTTTAGGGTGGTAGCTGGTCAGCCATTCGCAAAATTCCTTACTAACGTGCTAGAAAGACGCCCATCCCAACAATAACCCGAACCAATAGCCTAACGTGCCTTCCTAAGCACGTGCACACTCAGTAGTAAATGCCAGTAGCGGTTACCCATATTCATTCATCACCCAAAACCGGAGCGAAAATTCCAAATTGAGCGGTTATGAACGACTACGCAAACATTGCTACGTGCGCTTCGCCAAAAAAATGGAACCAAGTTAGTTAAATTTTTTGGGAGGTATATTGTATATATTCCAAACAAAACAAAAAATAAACCCTTTAACAAAATGTTAACCGTTGGTTTAGTGGCATAAAGTGTCGCTTTGGAACTTTGTGCTTCTGGGTTCGTTTTTCGGGATTAACCGTTAGATATTACGATATTTGATTGATAAAGAAATTTTCAGCAGCAACCTTATACTTGATCAAACTGTGCCCGTTAGACGGTAATAAGCTCACCCCTGTTATATGGAATACAACTTATCTGTAAAAAAAATAGCATAACGAATAGACCATAATCCTCTCATGTGTGGCAGGCATGCTTCGGACATACCTATAAGATGGAAGTTTGTCAGAAGGCCTCTTAGTGGTATTTTTTCTTTCTTGCCTTTTATATAGAACTCGTACAAGAAGATGAAAAGAATGGTGTGCAATTTTAGCCAGGAAAAGCATAGGGGCGCTTTCTTAAATAAATAAAACAACAAAATATTTATATAATCAGCCTCATCCTCAAATCCGTCTCTGCAATGTATCCCGTTGAAAAGTAGAATTTTTACTGCATATGAAAGATTTTCAGTAAACTCATAAATATGTCAGTGCGCTTAAGAAATTGGTCTTCAAAACCATCTCAAAAATATAGCTGAACGATCAGTTATTCTGAATTGAAAACTGCCGAAAGCATGGATCAAATTTAAAAACAAAATATTTCAAGAATCAGCCCCATCCTCAAATCCGTCTTTGCAATGTATCCCGTTGAAAAGTAAAATTTTTACTGCATATGAAAGGTTTTCAGTAAACTCATAAATATGTCAGTGCGCTTAAAAAATTGGTCTTCAAAACCATCTCAAAAGTATAGCTGAACGATCAGTTATTCTGAATTGAAAACTGCCGAATGCATGGATCAAAATTTTCAAAAGAAATTTCCAAGCTTTCACATCGAAAAGGAAACGAAATATTGATAGTTCGTTTTACGTTAGCTACGTCGTTTGGAATTTCGAATTTTTGGCGAACGCAGCATTTTTTGATGGATATCTTTGAACATGAAATTTTGTTTGTGAAACCTGCAGTTCGTATGAAACGTGTTTTAATATAACTTTGTTTTGTTTTAAGATAACGAATACGACACTAATATTAATGCGAATATGTGTGGGTGAGGATGCGAGTGTGTTTGTGTTATTCCTACACGCTGAAACGGCAGATCCTACTAACTATATTGCAATTGCAAACTATTAGCAATGATGGCCGAGCGGTAATAGCTATGGACTGCCATGCCGCAGTACCCTGGTTCGATCCCCACCGCCGGCTTGAGCTTCATCGCATGGTGGAAGAGCATTTTGTAATTGCCCGCCTGGCTAGCTACCACCCTCAAGGAGAAAATCTGTCGTCAAGCACCTCACGGTGTGTTCCGGCAGCAGTCCTTGAGAGCCAGTGAAATTACAGGCACATGAGACTTAACTGTCTCAAAGTGACGGGCGCAGTGCAATTCGTGACTTGTGATGAAAGGCATCGGTTATAGGCAGAGGTTAGTCCGCTTAACATCAGGTGGGCCTCGAGCTTGTTGCGTCACAATATCATTAAAAAAAATCTTATTGATCAATATTTCAATTAAAAGTCTAAGAGCCGTGAGGGATCGACCTTCGCCCATCAGATAACTTTTTACATGACATATTGTTTACCATATATAATTCATACCCGTGATAACATGCCTATCGAAAAGTTTTCATAGTTATTTTTAATTGAATTAATTTTAATCAATTTTCTTTCCTTCACTCTTTTCATAACCGAATGAATTTCATCTCAACTGATAGTTTAACACACAGAACATGTCTAGGTAGGCTTGCCTACTTATACTTACCTATATTGACTTACTTGTTCACACCTGCTTGTCAGGCACACAATTTATTGATAAGCCACATACGCCACGCAACCAAACCAGAAGAATTATCGAGAATGATTCTCGATTGTGCGCTCGATGAGTCAAGACATCCTGAGGTTATTTTTCTTTTTTATAGCTTCTAGGCTAACCTTTGACCACTATCTCACCTTAAGTGATGATGTGGTCAAAGATGTTGTTCAGGCTAGCCTAGAATTACTGGCTCTCATGGACAACACACCGTTAGGTGCTTGGCGACAGATTTTCTACTTGAGGGTGGTAGCTAGCCAGGCGGGCATTCGCAAAATGCCCTACCACCATGCTGTAACGACTGCCATCGTAAGACAACAACCGGGACCGACGGCTTAACGTGCCCGACGAAGCACGGAAGCGCTCAGTAGTAATGTCACTAGCGGTCATCCATCCAACTCCTGACCGCGGCGGACGTTGCTTCTAAGCTGATTAAGAACGGCTAAGCAAACTTCGCTACGAGCACTTCAAAACAGGATGCTTCGGGTAGAAACGAAACGCATCGAAAACTCTTCTGGATTGACTGCGTGGCGTTTGTGACGTCACGTCAATTAGACGGAATTGTCACCATAAATATAGATATTTTTTTTATAATATTGAAGTGTTTTTTTCAATATTGATTAATTGTTTTTTTTTTTTTTGTTATTGTTACGGAACAAGCCCGAGGCCCACCTGATGTTGAGTGGACTAACCTCTGCCTATAACAGACGCATTTCGTCAACGACGAATTGCACTGCGCCCGTCACAATGAGACGTCCAGTTGTTAGGTCTCATTAGCCTGTAATTTTTCTGGCTCTCAAGGACTGCTGCCGGAACACACCGTTAGGTGCTTGGCGACAGATTTTCTACTTGAAGGTGGTCGCTAGCCAGGCGGGCATTCGCAAAATGCCCTTCCACCATGCGGTGAAGCTCAAGCTCTGGGTGGGATTCGAACCATGGCCCTGCTGCGCGCCAGTCCATAGCCAATGCCACTGAGCCATCACTGCTTCAAAACCAATAATATAACTAATATTATAACCAATTTATCAATATTTATTAATCAATCAGTATTTGTAAGAACTAGGGCTCATGGATGTTAATTTATTTCTTCCATCAGTTCGAATTCGCGACAACATAAGCGACACAAGTCTTCAAACTTCCCTATAACTATATCAAGATACAACATCAATATCAAAGCTCTAAAATAGATTTAAATCGCATAAATCGTTACATCAACAATGGCTGCGCGGAGTGTTTATTTAAGACGAATGGTTTCGTTTCTTTTCAATCGTTTTCCTTTTGAGTCACATCCCTTGGAGATTCATTTAAATATTCAACATTTCAGAAGTTTTACTGAACTGTTTGAATAACGTGATAATTTTTAACTGTGTACATATCCCGGTTTAAGAATGATAACTCCTCGTGGGGTGCCGGGTTCAAATTGCACCATCCCATATCATCCTGTGGAAGTCGTAAGAAGCGTGGAAGGAATAAATGCTAGCAAGTGAGCAGCAACGTTTTCTGAAGGACTGCGTTCCCCAAGACTGGAGAGTGGGCAGCAACGCTTTCTGAAGACTACTATCTTACACTGCGTTCCCCAAGACGCCTGCAGAGCGTGTGGACTACGTTACCAAGACTGGAGAGTGAGCAGCAATGCTTTCTGAAGACTACTATCATAAAGTGCGTTCCCCAAGACGCCTGCAAAGCGTATAGACTGCGTTCCCCAAGACTGGAGAGTGGGCAGCAACGCTTTTTGTAGACTACTAAGTTGCACTGCGATCCCCAAGACTGGAGAGTGGGCAGCAACGCTTTTTGAAGACTACTATCTTACACTGCGTTCCCCAAGACTGGAGAGTGGGCAGCAACGCTTTCTGAAGACTACTATCATGCACTGCGATCCTCAAGACTGGAGAGCGGGCAGCAACACTTTCTGAAGACTACTATCTTACACTGCGTTCCCCAAGACTGGAGAGTGGGCAGCAACGCTTTCTGAAGACTACTATCTTACACTGCGTTCCCCAAGACTGGAGAGTGGGAAGATATGCTTTCTGGAGACTACTATCTTACAATGCGTTCCCCAAGACTGGAGAGTGGGAAGATATGCTTTCTGGAGACTACTATCTTACACTGCGTTCCCCAAGACTGGTGAGTGGGAAGATATGCTTTCTGGAGACTACTATCTTACAATGCGTTCCCCAAGGCGCCTGCAAAGCATATGTTTTAAGGCAACCTCCCTTTGATAGGGAGTCATTAATCAGCAGTAGACGATCCAGCTGATACAATAAACTACAGTACTTCGCTACGATACTGTTGAATATCGTTAGCTGCGACTTTTTAAAACTGAAGATTGATACTACTCGGCAATTTGAGTAGGGTGTTGCTGTGCCAGATAAGTATACAATTGAGTTAACTCCCAACATTATAAAATTATAACGAGAAAAAAAAACATGGTGTGAAAAACATGTCCGGGATTCGAACCCCTACCATCAACCTCTATTGCCGGGATATGCTCTGACCGCTAAGCCAACATGACATATGACACATGAACTCTATTTTTTCATATCGTTAACCATCGTGAAAAAAGGAAAGGTATCTAACTTCTTTATAATTTTATGAGACATTGTTGTAGAAGGGATTTTGCGACGGCCCGCCTTACTTGATACCCTCAATAGATACCGGCAGCTGCATGTCCTTGAGAGCCAAAAATCTAGGTTAGCCTGAACAACAACTTCGACCAGATCATCACCTACTATCAGGTGAGATAGTGGTCAAAGGCTAACCTATCAGACATAAAAAAATATAATAATAATGGAACGTAATAAAGTAGGGACCTCCATACTTCAAGGTGGGTACGGTATGCGAGGCCAACTAGCACTTGGCCTGTTTTATTATTTTTGTTACGAGTCTTTAAGGGTGAACTAGCTGCTCAGTTCTCCATTCAAACGCCGTAGGGTGATCACTCCCTGATATGAGATTTTAAAATGTATGATTTTAATAATGATTTTAAAGTTAGGCCCAGAATTAAGCATAATATCGATTAAACTCGTCATTAACTAGGTTTGTATCGTAACGAAATTTTAAAAATTTCATTTATTTGAAATTTATGAGCCTTGAAAACTATAGATGAAAATGTTTCGAGGCTTATAAATCTGTTTTTTTTTTAATTTCGGTACGATTAAACCTAGATAATGACGAGTTCAATCGATGTTATACATAATTCTGGGCCTAAAATCTCAAATAAGGGAGTGATCACCCTACGGCGTTTGTAGGGAGAACTGACCGTCCAGTTCACCCTTAATTACTCTTTTTAAAAAATCAACACAAAGTAACGGGGCTCATAAAGTGGTAAACTTCGTAAAATATTCATTAAAAATCTTTTTCTTCGTTATAATTATCATTTGCCAATCCTCCTTTGATTAAAATTTGTTTAAAACTGAATAACTGAATTTTTCATATCAATATAATATTGAACAGCTAATCACTCCCCGCAGTTTCACCTGCATGGTGATGGGTGATGATGATTTAAAAGTATCCTATGTATTCATCCAGCGTGTCATCTGACAGGTTATAAACTTACAAACACCCTGGCATCAACTTTCCTCTATCACATTATTATTATGTATATATATATATTATATAGAAACTATTACTATACAACGCAACAGAAGAATCTATATCTATACTAATAATAAAACTGTAACAGGTCCAATTCCGTACATAGAAGATATTTTGCAAAAAAAATTTGAGAGCACTCTGTAGCTGATACTGATGCCAAAACTGTATTTTTTTTTATTTTTGTCTGTCTGTCTGTCTTTCTGTCTGTCTGTCTGTCTGTATCCCGGCCGCGCATCACTCCAAAACTACTGAATGGAATTCAATGAAACTTAACACGATTTCAGTTCATACTACGAAGAAGGTTATTGTATACTTTTTATCCCGGAATTCTGCACGGTTCCCTCAGGAAAGGGTATGCAAGTCAAAATGTCCACTTAGTTGTAATTTATTAACGCGTAGTCCGATTTCAATTTATTCTTTTTTGTAAGAATAGTGATGAGTGAGCCCGAAACCCCATGGACAGCCTGGCACCCCACGGGCAACCTAGCACCCCATGAGCTACTGAATGAAATTCAATGACACTTAAAAAGATTTGAGTTCATACTGCGAAGAACGTTATTGTATACTTTTTACCCCGAAATTCAGCACGGTTCCCTCAGGAAAGGGTATGAAAGTCAAAATGTACACCTAGTTGTAATTTATTAACGCGTAGTCCGATTTCAATTATTCTTTTTTGTTAGAATAGTGATGAGTGAGCCCGGAACCCCATAGTCCCATAGTCCCTTTCGGGAAAGGGGACGAAAGTCAAAATGTACACTTAGTTGTAATTTATTAACTCATCGATTTCAATTATTCTTTTTTTGTTAGAATAGTGACGAGTGAGCTTGGAACCCCATGGACAGCCCGGCACCCCACGGGCATTCCAGCCCCCCATGGGCATCCCGGCACCCCACGGGCACCCTGGTACCCCACGGGCAGCCCAGCACCCCATGGGCAGCTCGGCAACCCACGGGCATCTCGGCATCCTTACTTAGATTTGCCAGCTTGCTCAGATAAAACTCTAAATTCTGGAACATTCGCCACAATCAATTTTTATAATTATCTATATTTTGCCGGATACATTTTGGAGACTGCGCAATGGAAGTGTACAATCTAATATATATTTTTGTTGTACCGCCAAACAAGGAGAAGCTCGGCAAAAAGATACCGTTTTATAATAGAAATTCTAAAGAAACGCACAAAGTACCTACTTTGCTTCAACATTTAGTGTGCGAACCGCGAAGGAACTCTTTGAGTTACATAACTACTGTCTTCTGGAAAAACAAGCTGGGAGTTATCAAACCCAAAGCAAAAAGCTCCTTTCTGAGCTATGCTTTACTAAGAGTGCTTCACCGCAGACCACAGCGTTGCTTAATATGAGTAAACAGTGCTCAAATGTGAATAATTAGTTTGCAGGTACGGCAATCGCGAACGAAGTCGCAGGTACAGCTAGTATATATATATATATATATTATGTTGCGTTGACTGACATATTAGAAATTTAGATAATCGTTAAAACCAGGCCTAAATATTTTATTCTGGATGCTGTAGACAGAATATGGTTTCTACAATTTTGACAGACAGATGGATGACAGACTTGAAGTATAATGAATTTGATGAACATATAAGTGAGTTCCATCCAAATATTTTTTAATATATTTTCCCTTACTAATATAACGTACTATATATATGCATAATATGAAGTAAGGTAATATATAGTCCGTGGGGTGCCGGGCTGCCCGTGCGGTCACCCCCCATCTCTACCCATGGGTGTCGTCAGAGGCGACTAAGGGTTACACAACAGAAGGTGGGCAGCAGCGCTTTCTAAGGAACTCATATCTCACATTGGGATCCCCAAGCCGCCTGCCAATCAAAGTAAATAGTTATCAAAGATCGATTCTTTGATAACTATGTAACGATATATAATGTTATCAAAGAATCTTGGTCATCATCTACCAACAGGTCAGATAGTGGTCAAAACTATATCTTTAGGTATAATAATCTTCTAATGTCACAAAATTTTCTATATCGCCTGCGGTGACACATCAAAACGTTCTCGCTTCCTTACGCCATTTCCAAGAGTAACAATTCAAAAGGCAATTTAAGTGGAAGGCCATTTATCTTTCAGATAAACACTTCACGGAGCGCGTTGATGTGTATACACGGAATAAAGCAGGAATAAAGGAGATTCCGAGGTAGTACTTATCTTGTCAGCGGTATATCATGTCGCAGGTTTGGTAATGTCAAGTGAATGTTTTGTAATGTTTAAGCATGAAGATTACTAGACATCTTCAAGGTATTATATGCAAGTACCAAAATTGATAAGGTGATCGACGTTTACTGAGATTCAAGGTACATGCAAACGCGTTCAACCTGTGTGCAAATCTTTCTTCCCGTCTTTTGTTTATGTTATGAAAAAACTTTAAAATATAATCATAACTTATATAATAAAGAGGAATGATTTGATTGTTTGTTTGTTTGCATAGATTAGGCTCTGAAACTACCGACTGCCCGGACGATTAGGATGAAATTTGGTATGGAAATAGTTTAAGATACAAGGAAGGACATAGAATAGTTTTTATCCAACTGCACAAAAAGAGGTTTTGCGCGATAACCAATATACCCACGGGCGGAGACGCAGCTGGAAAGCTAGTATTATATAAATAAGTACATATCGCAACCGCAGACGCAGCTGAACGCGTTGGTTTGGGCGTATCTTAAATAGAGACGAATTACTTTGGATTCCGTGGATTCACCGTGCGGGTGCCGGGTCCAGAAGTACATATCGTTGTTGAAGAAGAGGCCCAAGTTACTGGTGCCTGGAACTTGCAACCCAGAGAGTAGGGGTAAGGTGTCCCTTTAAGAGGAACGGGAAGAGAAGCTCCTACAGAAAAATTGGTATTTTAACAAAGTGATGCTGTCTCGCCGCTAAACGCCCGAACAGAATAGTGCGATAAGGACAATGCAGGTTCTTAAAGTTTTGACTTAGAATTTGCGCATAATTTGCGTTCTCGGAGAAAACTTGTCTCCTATAGTAAACATAAATGAAATTTTAAAAAATCTATGTTTTCTTTCATAACTGACATAATAAACTAGGTTTATAGGTTTTCTTTTTTCTTTATTTATCATTATTTTTCCCATAAATAATTCACAAACTAGAGATACAAGTTTTGAGAAAATATTGGTATTTAAATACTCATTAATTCAAATTCCTTTAATAAAATGATAATAATCAAAACCTATAAACCTGGATATTGATAACATCTATAACATTTCCAAAAATCATCAAAATCGGTGATTGTTTAGGGGGGTAGAAACGCTTTCTCTTTTTGTATGATGATTCGAGACTTCTCTTCAGTCGTAAATAGGCAACAATACTCCTTTTAACCGCTCATGCCTCCTCCCATTCCTTAACAGTTTTGGTAAGATCCTGCTACTGCCGTATTAGATACACGTTCTAAGACGTAAGTTACAGTTATTCTTGACAGGCCGATGTTTTTAGTAGGTTATATAAGGATTTCGCTAGTAATACCCCTTGCTCCAACTTCAACACCTTATAAATTATTTACATAACCGTTTTTGGTTCATTAATTTGTTGTTTGATTTCATTGTATGGCTGTTAAGTTTATTTGTTTCCCACGGCACAGTAAGTTCTATAAGTACTATGCATTTTGGATTTTAGAGTATAGATATATATCTGGTCTGGATGACGAAACACCAACTTCCTCAGGAATTTGGTGAAAAAGCTCCGCCGTAGTATCCGTATATCAGTTTTAGTAAATCCAATTTTTTGTAGGTTATGCAGTATCAATGTCCTATAATTAATAATAATAATAATAATAATAATTTATTTGCCAGAAAAGTATTTAGTGTGTAACAATTATTTTTAACTAAGACCAAGGTTTAAACAAATTTAAAACAGAACACTAACTCAGTGAAAAATCCCAGCGGGTCCCAAACTAGGCAAAGCCTGTATCTTGGCGACCCAAATGAGGGTGAACAAGGTCCAACCGTGACACTCACCTTATGATCATAAATTAAACTATGGCCAGTGTGGTCATAAGTTGTCCTATGCAGATCCATTGCATGAGTGTCACAGCTACACCATGTCCCCTCAAACCAAGATATACCAAAGGAGATATGGCGCGCAGTTACAAATAAAAGGATGTAATGAAAAACTTATAAATAGTAACCTATTTTCTAAAACAATACTAATATAGGTATATATATCAAATCATCCTATGCAAAAGAAATATAAAAAGATAATTGTCAGTCTGTGATTTACATTTTAAAATAAAAATAAAGAAAATACTTATATATATGTGATATTGTGTGAGCAGTGTGTGATTGAAGTTTATGTGAGTGCGGAGTGTGATGAACATATGTATGCTAGGGTGCGTGTGATTACAATGTATAAAATTATGAATTTATATGAAGCTGTCTGTGTGTATGCAAGATATCATCAGTTTTCCCATATTTATTATTAGGTAACAGAAACCGGATTTTCTGGTATTGTTAGCAGGTCTGTCTTGCTCTTATGTATGTTTATTTCCATTTACTTTCCATCTCGACTGCGCAACTACTGGTAATAGAATCTAGTTTTTAATTAATTTTTCGGTTTCTTCGTAACCAAGTGAGTGTAACCATTTTTTTACCTTAGCTCTGGCTTTCCTGTGAGAACATTCTTTAAGGTCACAGAGTTTACATACTTCATTGTATGTGAAGGCAAGTACGTATGGCGGAAGACGACGTGCAAATACCGTTTTTCGATAAGGGAGATGTATCCTTTTGGGACGCGGTCTTAGGAGTTTCGATTTTGGGATTGGTGGGTTTGCATGTTTTTTGGCTATCGCACGCATAACGAAAAGTTCGCGAACTCTGAGGACTCCCACTTCCTCAAAAAGTTTGTCAGTCGAGTAACGTCTTTTCTTGCCAAGCATTACCTTCAAAACAGCCCGCTGAGCACGTTCCAATTCTATAAGATGCGTCTTAGCAGCACCCCCCCACACCCCAATACAGTATTGCAGTATTGATTGACACAATGCCATGTAAACTAGCTTTTTAACTTCTACCGTGGCTGCTGGTCTTAAAAGTTTCATTACATGTATGAGCTTTCTAGTCTTTTTCGCGAGGAAGGATATATGTTTCAGAAACGTCAGGTTCTGGTCCACTACAATTCCCAGATATTTACAGCTGTCTACTCGGCTGATATAGGTACAGGTACAGAGGGAATTAATTATCACATGATGCTCTCCTACAGGACATGTATCAGAGTGTACTTTTAATAGGTTTATGGTGGGTTCAGAGGCAGCTGTTATATGGAAGGCAATGAAATTTGTTTTCTTCACGTTAAGCGTGAGAAGGTTTGCTGCGAGCCACCGCGCAATGCGTGACATGCCTTCTTCCGCGGTCTGCACTGCACCATCCCAATCATCTCCATGGAAAATCGCTACTGTGTCATCAGCGTAACAGATGAGGTCCCCTTGTGTGTCAATATCGAAAACATCGTTCATATATATTGTGAAGAGCGTTGGTGAGAGTATACCCCCTTGGGGCACCCCAAAGGAGATACTGGACTCATCACTTGTGTGTTCTCCGATTTTAACACATTGACGTCTGTTACTGAGATAGCTCCTAAACCATGTATGGGCAGTGCCTCTGATGCCAAGGCATTCCAGTTTCTTTAATAATCAGTAACAGCTTTATTTTTACATACATACTTTAGGTGTAACCGTTTCACTTATCAGTCATCTAGTAATGAAGCCTCACAATGATAACTTACAGATGTAGAATTTTGATTACGAATTCAGAAGTCTTGTTTCTCTTCCATTAAGCACGCTGACTGTAAAATTATTGGAGAAAACGTACCTGAAATAGAAAGAAAAATATTATTATAAAACGTTCCATTATTATTCATCAAAGGGAAGAAGGTATAAATTTAAAAAAACATATAAAGCAATAACGACTTCTTGTGAAGAGAAAAACAATAATGACATAAAGGTTAAACACCGGCCATTGACCTATTCTTACTATTAATCTTCCTAGACCTACATCTTATAACTGAATTATAAAAGTAAATGAGCAAGCTGCAATTGTCCTTATCGCACTAGAATAGTGCGAGTTCGGGCGTTTAGCGGCGAGACAGCATCACAGCATCACTTTGTTAAAAGACCTTTCTGTAGGAGCTTCTCTTCCCGTTCCTCTTAAGAAGAGCAAGCAAGAGCCGCACGCGTCGCAGTCTTAAAATTGTATAAATCTTTATTTGATATTGTATCCAACGATAGTACATAATTGATAATTTTTAATCTAAGCCAGCGACGCGCACTTATACGCGCCAAACTACCCAAATATGAGTAAAATGCTGTAGTTATACGGATTCACGAACGCGCGCGGACTTAATCGCGATAAAACATTTATAAATTTATTACCTCGACGTTTCGACCAAGTTGCATTGGACGTGGTCACGAGCGGACTGAAGAGTACCTTCCTTAAGACCTGTGGATGTTGTCAGTGTTGTGTCGAGACGATACATTTCTAAATCAAATGCGGGTAGTTGGAGAAAATACCCGTTCTTCAAGACGTTGACACCCGCCTCTTCAGTCACCTCGTGACCACGACCAATCTCTCTCTCCAGGGGCATCACCTTGCATTTCTGAATGATTTAGATGACTGCTTCTAGGTAAGAATTCTCCACATTCAATAGGGTTCCGTTTTATCCTTAATCCTAATAACTTATCAAGAAAATGTCGAGCCCTCCTTAGTGAACTATTTTGTTACTAATATCCCCAGTGTTGGGATACAACACAGTTATTTTATTTTTACTGATAAGTAGTAGAACTATCATTATTCCTCCGAGCTATCGTGTAATATAGGCATATAATAAACACAACATTGACTACGATACCAATGTTAAAAAAGTAATTTGTTACCACATAATCGCGTGACAACCCTATTCGGTTTATTCACAGTGAAGTGATAAATAGCTCGGATCAATTTGCGAAATGTATAAAGCTCTTTATTTTCGTTAAGCTGCCTTCACATGAGGCTTTAATGTTTTAAACATTTTCGGGGAACACTAATTACATTTTTATATATTTTCATGCGGGGAAATTCTTTCCACCTGGATTTCAAACGCGTTTAGCCTTTGATTCTTAGTTTTGTAGGTATCAACCTAGGATGTTTAAAAACTGAATCAAAATTGTGGATAGATCATAATGAAAATAAAGTACTACAAACTGATCCGAGCTTTGTAAGGATTTTTTGACTTCTTATGCTTGGAAATATGTTCATTATTATTCGAATACGTGGAAAAAACAAAATTATTCGCAAGCGTGAAAAATGCTTTTGAAATTTAAATAAAATTTCCTTATAAATAATTTCACTTTAAACATTACCAATTTTAGAAAGTTATAGTAATTAAACAACTGTAAACGGTTTAAATTGTCACCCCGTGGCCACGATCACTGCAAACTGTTTGAAACGTCGGGATAAAAATCATGATATATATACGCGATTTAAACCGTTTAAAGTTGTATAATTTCTGTGTGTAATAATCGCGAAAACCTAAGACAACATTTAGAAGGTTATTATTAATTTTTACTATAAATCGCAAATTCACAACATTTTTAGCGGAGTAGCTGTTGTCGCGCGTCGCGTTGACGGAGTCTGTAGTCTGTAGTATTTTTGGGAGTCTGTAGTATTTTTGACTTTGACTTAGGACTGTCTAGGAGTGGGGGAGTCAACCCGTAATCTCGATCACTGCAATGTTTGAATCGTTGGAATTCAATTATGATATTTAAAAGTTGTGTAATTACAATATGTTACAGTACATTGGCACATTTTTTAACAAAATTGGGTGACTGCCAGCCCAATGACTACTTGACCTGAAAGAGTAATAAATAAGTTGGATCACGTTGTGAAGTTTGCAAGCTATTTTGTATTTTATGTTGTTCATGATATAACGCTTTTTTTGGGTTTCTGGTTTAATACCTTTTTTTTATTGCTGATAGGTAAGCCTTTGACCAAAACCCCACCTGATGGTAAGTGATGATGTGGTACACGGTGTTAACAGGCTCAACTTAGAATTACTTGCTCTCAAGCACAGCTGCCGGAACACACCGTTAGGTGCTTGGCGACAGATTTTCTACTTGAGGGTGGTCGCTAGCAAGGCGGGCATTTGCAAAATGCCCTTTCACCATGCGGTGAAGCTCAAACCCGCGGCGGGATTCGAACCATGGACCTGCTACGTGGCAGTCCATAGCCAATGCCACTAAGCTATCATCGCTTCAAAACAAGCTTCAATACATACACAAATTGCAAAAGAGTAAAGACATAAAAATAATGGTCCCGAGTTCCTTACCCGTTCTACTTGAAGTGGCTCGATCCCCATTTTATTGAACGCAGCAGTAGAATATTTTCACAGTAAGATTGTAATTTATTTTCTGTCAATATCATAACTAAATAATTTATGTAAATATACAATTGAAGCAAATCTTTATATAAGTAATCATAATTATCAATTTAGCATAGAGCATGGAGCAAGGGGTATACCAGCAAAATCCCTATATAACCTACTTAAAGACCTTGGCCTACCAAGAACAACCGTAACTTCCATCCTAGAACGGGTATCTAAGGCGGCATTAGTAGGATCTTACCAAATGTTGGTTGGGCAGGGGAGGAGGCTTGAGCGGTGAAAGGGAGCATTGATGCATCATAAAGGGGTCCCTTAACCCTACTCCTGGATTGCAAGTCCCAGGCACATCTAACCTCTTCCTCTGCAACGGTATGGACCCGGCACCCGCACGGTGAATCCATGGAATGCTAAGTCATTCGTCTCCCGTAGTTAAATCCCAAGTACACCATCTTCGGAACGGACTCAAACAATAATTGGCACAAATCTAACGTAACGAAATTGGGTCAGAGTTTTAGTCCGCCCTACTTGATGCCAGAGTAATAAATAACACCAATCAAGTTTGTTGTAATCAAATTGTACTCGGGGGATTAAAATACTTTATAATACACTCGTTCGAAGTCGCCTGGAAACGAGTGCTATTATCTGGAATCCCCACGAGGACTTATACGTAGGTATGATGGAAAAAGTCCAAAATAAATTCACTCGGTTCCTGTACCTAAAAGAGTATGGCGTCTACCCGTTCTACCCGCTGATGTACCCGACCCTGTTCGTGATTGGTATGGTAGGGTACAATAAGCTGGGCGTGAGACGCGACGTAGCACTCTGCAAGTACGTGTGGCGCGTGCTGCACGGCCAATTGCACCACCCCGAGGTATTGGCGGCGTTGCAGCTGTGCGCACCCGATGAGGCGGCAGCCCGTCGGCGACCCATGCTCACTTTCAGTGTGCCACACTGCCGTACAAACCTACTCAAGTTTGCCCCCATGGTTCGCGCTCTAAAATTATTAAATGCAATTTCTACTCAAGAAATTGATATTTTTGACTGCAGCCTGGCGAAGTTCACAGAAGCGGCGCACAAGGTCTGTGAAAACATATCTGTCAGAAATGTCTTTTAAACTAGTAATGTGTAAAATTGTATTTATATTATTTTTTCTGTTATTGACACTAATATTTATATTCTTAAGTTGTCATAATCTTTAAGTATAGCATCGCATTGGTCAAAACTGTAATGATGTTATTACTATTTTAATAAATAAATAAAATAAAAAATAAGTTGTGAACTTTGTAACAACTTTTTCTTTTAAACATCTTGAAACATCGTCATGCTTGTATATACCCAAAGGGTTAGGTAGCCAGGTGTTAATTTGTTTTATTTTTCATAGTAATTGTCTGAGAAGCTTTTTGGTGGTGGGGATCAAACCATGTACCTATGGCAGAGGTTACGATCATTTGTGCCTATTGCTTTTCCCAACTTAAAACCGGTCAAAGCTGGTATTCCGTAAGACTGTGTGCTATCTCGGAATCCGATTCTCTTCCACATCAATAACAGTGGCAGTTTAGCGAAATTCATTGCTATGCGGATTTCTTTATTTATTTATTATAAATAAATAAAAAATTATTATTTTATTTATAATAAATAAATCATTATTTTATTTATAATAAATAAACAATTATTTATTTATTACAAATAAATCCGCATAGCAATGAATTTCTCTAAACTGCCACTGTTATTGATGTGGAAGAGAATCGGATTCAGAGATAGCACACAGTCTTACGGAATACCAGCTTTGACCGGTTTTAAGTCGGAACAAGCAATGGGCACACCTGATGGTAAGCTCTGCCGTAGGACCATGGTTTGATCCCCACCACCGTCTTGAGCTTCACCGCGTGGTGGAAAGACATTTTGAAAATGCTCGCCTGGCTAGCTACTACCCTCATGTAGAAAATCTGTCGCGATGCACCTAAAAGTGCATTACGGAAGCAGTCCCTGAGAGTCAGGAAAATTTCATGCATGTGAGAAGCCTCAGCACGCACGGGCGCAGTGCAGTTCATCACCGAAATGCATTGATTATATTCGTCACCACTTAACACCATAGGTTTCGTGTATCTTCCATCACAAAAACACTGTCCCTTATTATTTTTGGAACAAAATTGAGTCGTCAGCCTTACTTGATGTGAGAGTAATAAATAACAGGGATCAAGTTGTGAAGTTTGCGAGTTCTTTTGTACATTTTGTTTCTATTACCGTCATACATTTGAAGACTTCCAATACTCATCAGAAAGTTATATAACTTAATATTCATCAGAAAGTTATATAACTTTCTGATGAATATTGGATAATCGTAAATCCTGCGGTTGTCTGTATAGTGAGATATAAACCTGTCGGATATTCTGGTTTTCTGGGTGGCCATATTTACAATAATTTCGCTTAACGTATTAATTTGCAAAAAACCTAATTATTTAATTAAGTTTTTGCAAATTATTTAAACGTGCCTAATTAGACAGACTATTAGTAATAGGTGTTATTGTGTAATAGGATGGAATAAGCATGTGAGTAATTTTCACAGGGAGGCTCGGGAAAAATTACTTAATTGGCTTTGGTACGGGAGGCCTGAAAGTGGCGTCATTTATAATGATATGTGGAGAGCAAAAAACGTTTTAAATCAAAATTAAATTGATGTCAAAAACATCAAAATCAAATTAGAGTGGATAAAATTGTTAGTCATAGATCTTCAAAAAATTTCGAAATTTTTGGAAGAGTACCAATAAGATTAATTTATAACCCAGTCTACCTATGAGAATTGAAGATTGTTCATCACTCAAGGATATTGCCAATCTTTTTTAGACATTTTATAGTAGATTTGCCACTAAGTAAGCCAAAGCAAGGGGTGCTCGATCCTAAAACGTGTAACAAAAAATCGTGTGAGCTTTTCTACCAAGCAAGTGAAGAATGTCATAAATAATACGAGCAGAGACCAATATCTTTAGCCACCATAATTTTTTTTTTATGTAATGGGTTGGCAAACAAGCAGACGGCCCACCTGATGGTAAGCGGTTACCGTCGCCTATGGACATTTGCAACACCAGGGGCGTTACCAATGCGTTGCCGACCCTGTAAAACTCCTTTAACACATTTTTTGAAGAAATCCATGCTGTAGCCCTGCGGAAAAACGCTGGATGGAAGATCATTCCACATTTTGCAAGTATGCGGTAAGAAGGAGCGCATAAATCGAGCTGTGTGAGACTTCCAGGACTCGATTATGTGTGGATGAGCTTTTAACCGGTGACGCGAGGAACGATGATAGAATCGCGATGCCAGTATAAGCTCAAACAGCTCTTGGGAGCATTCCCCGTTATAGAGCCTGTAGAATATACAGTTGCTAGGGTACTGGACTGTTTACTAGACAACAATCTCGATAAACAAATAAAAGTCATAATGGACAGTTTGGTTTTAGAGCGGGCCTTTCAACGGCAAGTGCGACTACACGCAGGCCGCGATCCCCGATCGTTTTCCGTTGGATTGAGCGCGAATGGAGCTATTGTTTTTCAATATGTATAAATCTTTGGTATATACCTACTTATGATCTGTCCAGTGGATTTATTATAGAACTTGACCACTCGCTGCAGTGAACGAGGAACATAGAGTTCTGAAATCAGAGTCCTATATGCGAGAGTCCTAGTGATAAGGCCGCTCATTGTAACACTTGATTGTAAGCCTTTGTATTTTATCATATTGTAATTGTAATTTAGTAGTGTGTACAATAAAGAATTATCTATCTATCTATATGCTGTGGGACCGAGTACAGGTTTTTTTTTTATATTATTGTGACGGAACAAGCACGAGCGGTATCCTCTGCCTATAACAGATGCATTTCATCACAAGTGACGAACTGCACTGCGCCCGTCACCTTAAGACATACTTGTTCAGTCTCATTTTGCCTGTAATTTCACTGACTCCCAAGGACTGCTGCCGGAACACACCGTTAGGTGCTTGGCGACAGATTTTCAACTTGAGGGTGGTTGCTAGCCAGGCGGGCATTCGCAAAATGCCCTTCCACCATGCGGTGAAGCTCAAGCCCGTGGCGGTATTCGAACCTTGGACCTGCTGGACGGCAGTCCATAGCCAATGCCACTGAGCCATCACTGCTTCAGAAATGCTGCTGTAATCTATGCTATGATAATCTACGTAAATAGTCAACTCAAGCACCATACCTTAACTGTCGTACACTGCGGATTATTATGGACTAACTGATTGATTGCTTCTATCTGCTGTCATTTATCACGCCGTGGGTGTGTCCCATTCAACCAGAAAAACCATGGATAGCGAGAACACACTAGGTCCTTCTAATTAATTGAACGCAATTATATTGGTTACTAAGATTTATTTCTATATGTGCCCTCGTTCTGTCCCCTTGAGGGGATACCCAAGATTAAAAATTCATGACCCCAAAATTTAAATATGTGGAGACCTATACCTATTTCCAGACCGACCCCAACTTCGTTAAAATATATAACTCTTAACCAATCAAAATTATATTAACAGTGAAAATGATAGTGGTATTATATAAACCCCCAGCACCCAATGTGCAAACGCGTTATATAATCGTTTTTCAAAGGTCCTGAATACAGGCTTACCTACGCTTAGTTTGGGTCTCAATGTCACCTTTTGTCTAGATAAGTATATAGCATATTACCTAACGAAAAACTTATGTGTACCACGAAATTGTAAACTCAGGCCCTGTTTCAGAATGTTCGAGTAAGTTCCGGTTATACTACAACATATTTAATAAATAAAACACTATCTTTGCGTTTCAAAGTCATCGATTTAGCCTATCCATCGGTTAAAGCTTGAAACGCGCTGCATATTAAATGTCATTTTTATCATTCAGTTATTTTATGCTCTGGGTAGTATAACCGGAACTTACTCGAACATTCTGAAACAGGCCCTAAGGATTGATTTCAGAATCTCTACGAAAGAAGCGACGAAGGGAAAAGTACCTGAAAGTCAGTAGCAGTGTATTGTGAAGAATTGTTATCTTACACTGGAATCACCAAGACGCCTGCCAAGCACGTGTATTATTATGACAAACTTATCATCATTACCTTTTTTTTTCAGCAAAAGACGTCTTCCGTGGCCTTTGATGTTAAAGACATCATTTTTACTTTAAAACATCACAATGAAATGTTTTTACCCATGGATGGGATTCAAACCTGCGAACATCTGACAATGCAGTGTGTGACCATATTGCCATCTATCGAGCGACAAGCCACACTCTCTCTCTCTCAAGAACTGTTGCTGGAAGACACCATTAGGTACTTGGCGACAGATTTTTTACTTGAGGGTGAGGTAGCTAGGCGGGCAATCGCAAAATGCCCTTCCAACATGCAGTGAAGCTCAAGCCGGCGGTGGGGATCGAGCCAGGATCCTGCGGCACGGCAGTCCATAGCTATTACCGCTCGCCCATCATTGCTTAAAAAAAAACAATAAAATATTTTATTCGTAAAACAATAACACTTGAACCGGGGATAAAACCTGATACCTAACTTTAATATTATTGTGTTTGCAATAACGCCTGCTATACGGATTACATTACATAAATACAAATATACGATAGAAAAAAATTAAGTCATGTGCGGGATTCGAACGCGCGTCCATCCAACCTTAGCCGGGGTATGCTCTAACCAATTGAGCTAACATGACATGACGTCATAATTAAATCTTTCCTATCGTTCTTTAACCATCGTATTGGGATGGAGCGACATCTATAGTAGCACTTACGTTGTAACACAAACAAGACCAATTTTGCAATTGGTTTTATACTTGTACTGATACCTAACTCCTTAGACACGGAAAGCACCTCCAAGCAATACGTCCTAGACCAGCAAGTTTCTAAGTACAAACCAGATAAGTAAGGTTACTTCAACTTAGAGAACACGTAGCTCAACTCGTTACAAGTTGAGATGTACATAAGTACACTAGAGCTTTAGTACGCTTAAAATCTTTCGTGTGCTAACCAAGAAATGTCAAGGATTTAGTTCGGAGCGTGTCTGTGGACTGAACAAAGATGGAGCTGATAAAAAAAATGGTTATTCTGTTATCTAAGTTTAGTAAAGAATTTAATCTAAAATTGCGCTTATATGATTTTCTCTCACCTGCGCACTATTGCTGTCTATAATGTGCAAGTTATTGCCGGAAGTACTTGGCGACAGATTTTTCAATTTGTTAGCGGTAGCTAGCCATTCGCTACAGTGTCATTCACACCAAACAAAGTAGTAGTGTGCACAGAATGTCTGACAATGCGTTTGTACACACCAAGACGGTCTCATACTGAAAGAACTACTACCTGGTTTGTAAGAGAAAACATTTACCGACCCCACATAATGTGGAATACGGGTAGGTAGATGATACTCAAACAGTTTGAACATCAAACTTGTTTAGTTTGAATTATCGACCGAGGTAACAAAGGTTACAGGATACTCACATCGCTACCCGTCCTAAAAATATAGAAATAACACACAACCTCATTTCACCAGCCTATACCAATACATCCCAGTAGAGTGTTATTTTTTGTTAATGTTATTGTGATCCTGTGCCTATAACAGATGTGTTTCATCACAAATGATGAACTGCACTGCGCCTGTCACACTAATTATGATATGATTTTACGGCTCTCAAGGACTGTTGCCGGAACACACTGTTGCTTAGTGGCAGATTTTCTACTTGAGGATGGTTAGCTATTCGCAAAATACCCTTGCACCATGCGATGAAGCTCAGGCCAGCGGCGGGGATTGAACCATGGACCTGCGGCACCGAAGTCCATAGCTATAACCACTCGGCTATCGTTGCTTTTGTGTGGTTCCATATGCAAATCAACAGTCCCTAAGTATAAAGCGACATTTCAAAATATTTAAGAAAATACGGTCAGCCGGATTGTCCACTTCTAAATATATACTTCCCTATAAAGAAGGGCTTTGCCTTAATCGTCACGCTTGGCAGGCGTTATGGGTATCACAGTGCAAATAGCAGATATTCAGAAGGCACTGCTACCGTCTGTTATTTTACACTTCACATAGTACACAGTCTACTCTCCTACTACAGTCGCCTCTTACAACATACGCGGAAAGATATGGGGGTGGATATGGGTATTCTAGCCCAGCACCCCACAGGGCATTCATCCATATAGTTACATGTGCTGAATAGTTATTTTTAATATATCAATTACTTTAAATTTATTCCGAAACATTTAGCGTACACGTGTCGTAAATACGTATATTTATAGATGACGTAAGTATACTGCTTTTAAGGGGGCGATGCAGATCAAAAAGATCAAAAACCAAACCTATATTACGCGCTACGCGTGACGTTTACGACCTTTTGTTTGTCCCAAAAACGCGCGAAAATTAGAGAAAATAAAACATTTAAGTTGTTTGATTTTTTTTTTTTATGCTATATAGGTTATTAGCCTTTTACCACTAACTCACCTGGTAAATGATAATGGAATCGAAGATGTTGTTCAGGCTAACCTTGAATTACTGGCTCTCAAGGACAGCTGCCGGAACACGCCGTTAGGTGCTTGGCGACAGATTTTCTACTTGAGGGTGGGAGCTAGCCAGGCGGGCATTGGTAAAATGACCTACCACCACGCTATAACGACTGCCATCTTAAGATGACATGATGATCCGGGACTGACGGCTTCACGTGCCCTCCGAAGTACAGAAACGCTCACTATCCCTTATTTGAAATTTAAATCCAAACAATAATAACATCAACTCAATTCTGGAGGAGAATATGAAACGTCAATCTTCTTCTTCTTCGTAAACATCGTTCCTTCAAAATAGAAATAACACTCAACCTCCTTTCACCAGCCTATACCAACACACCATCCCAATAACTTAGTACCACAGATTATGTGCTAGATACAATGTTACATTGTACTGTAGTTACGTCACGAAAATATTTGGACGAGAGTGTATTAGCGGCCGAAGCGCAGTTAACAGTGTTACCAGTACGCTATTAGCAATTTCCAATAAATTGTCGGAAATATTGTGTGCAATTTTGCTTTATCAATATAATCTGGCCATTTGACTAATAGGCGTTCCCACAACTTTGTTTGTATATTGTTGTTTTATTTGTCATGTACGTGTGATTTTTGGCCATGTTTTGTCAACGTAATATTTCGAGTGTTAGGAAATTATAAGATCTACAATTAAAAAGAAATAAAAAACAAGTTATTGAAGTGAAACAACAGCTTGCTTGACACAGACTCCTTTATTCTCTCTCTGCAGGTAGATTCGTAACTACCCATTTTGTACAATAATCATACCCGCAGACAATATGTTACATCTTCCCCTTTAAAAACGAAAATTAACTATTGAATTCTTAGAAATCAACGTAACTAATTTATGTAAGTTATTGTTGAATTTAACAAATGTGCACATATTATGATATAAATCGGTATACAACATTTTACAAACTAATTGTGTAGCTATAAACAGTAGTTTACATCTTATTGTTTAAACATAGATTCGATTAGGTCGCGAGCCCTACGTGAAGCTGCCCTATGAACGCGCTCTGAGCGCCCTTTGACCTGATGCAGTGGTGGTTCACGATCGTTCTCGTCTGCCGACTTGTAATCACCTTCGCAACTCTGCTCGCTACAATTAGAGCTTTTATCATCCATCTCCTTCTCTCCAGAAGAAGCAGAGGATGATGCGCCTGTAGCTATTGCGTTAGGCACCAGTTTGGTAATATGACGCCTGTTTCGTCTATAAACCCTACCAGTCTTGTTAGTAAGGAAGTAAGACCGTGGTTGTTTAGATTTTGAGGTAATGTACATCCTCTTTTTCTTTGAGCCATCTTCCACGAAGACTTCATCACCCGGCTGTAGCTCGGGCAATGAGCGAGCGTGCAGATCATAATTTATCTTACTGCGTTCTTTATTTTTGATTATATTAAAATAGTCAGTACTATTGTCACGTTCAGCTTGTAATTTGTTGTCATGTGCCGGCAACTTTGTGCGCAATCTCCTGCCCATCAACAATTGTGACGGCGAACCGATTCCATCCCTGGGTGTGGCTCGTAAGTTTAAGAGCCCAAGATAAAAATCTGTACCGGTACATAAAGACTTTTTAATAATGTTTTTTGTTGTGCGCACCGCTCTCTCACTTAAACCATTGGAATGCGCGTAATTCGGTGAACTCGTAGTATGAACTAGACCCCATTCGTTACAGAATTCTCTAAAATGCTTTGACGAGTAAGCCGGTCCGTTATCTGTCACCAGCTCCTCAGGGATGCCGTGACGGGCAAACTGCTCCTTAAGTGCTCGAATGACCACCTTGGAGCTCATGTCATTCAGAGTGGTTACTTCGATAAAATTCGAGAAATAGTCTACAAGAATTAAATAGTACTTGGTAGCGTACTCACAGATATCCGAGCCAACCTTGGTCCATGGTAGTCTCGGCACGGCGTGCGGTATCATCGGCTCCCGAGGAGGTCGCGTAGCGTGTTCGGCGCAGGCGCGGCACCGGCGCACAGCTGCCTCCACGTCACGCGACATCCCGCACCAGAACATGACGTCACGTGCGCGACGCTTGCAGCGCTCGATGCCGAGGTGGCCCTCGTGCACGCGTTCCACCATTTCGTTCCGAAGCTCTTTAGGAATGAAAACTAGGTCATTTTTGAATATTATTCCATCCACGTATTCAAAACATTCTCTATAGGCCCAGTGAACTTTTGCAGCAGGTTCCACATCATATTTATGCTGCGGCCAGCCGTTTTTTATATATCTTATCAACGCTTGGCACTCTTCATCTTTAACTGTCGCCTCCCTTATGCAGCGTAATCTATCTACGCTGAACCTTGCGATATCTTCTATTAAAAAACATGATTGTTCGTCGAGCTCTTGTGACACATTATCGTTTAATACTTCTGAAAGCGCGGCGCGAGACAAAGTGTCTGCTAGAAACATATACTTTCCTGGTTTATACACGACTTGAAAATCATAACATTGCACGCGGAGCATCATGCGTTGCAGGCGCGCTGGCACTGCATTCAGAGACTTTTTGAACAACGCCTCGAGAGGCTTATGGTCAGTCTCCACGGTAACGTCTATTCTGCCGAAAGTATATTGATGGAAACGCTCGAGCGCAAATACAATCGCGAGCATCTCTTTTTCGATTTGAGCATACCTTTTCTGGGTATCGGTGAGTGTTAGAGACGCAAACTCGACTGGGCGGCCATCTTGTAACAAGACTGCCCCAAGCGCGATTGAACTGGCATCCACTGTTATCAAGACCGGTTTCTCACATGAATACAGTGCGAGCACTGGCGCACTGCACAGCGCTTCTTTCAGCTGCCAAACCACCTTGTCATGTACCGAGTCCCACGTCCATTGGGTGTTCTTTTTCAGTAAACATCTTAAAGGCGCTGCTAATTCTGAAAAATGACCAATGAATTTTGATAGATAATTTACCATGCCCAAAAATTGCTCTAGAGACGACCTGTCGTTTGGTGTCGGCATTTCTAAAATGGCTTTCAGTTTATTTTTGTCAACCTGCATGCCCATGGCGCTAAACGTGTGAGCTAGATAGGTAACTTCCTTTACGCGGAACGCGCATTTCTCCCTATTAAAACGCATACCTACCTCCCGAGCTCTTTCTAACAAGCTTCTCAACCGCGAGTCGTGTTCTTCGATTGTCCGGCCCCTAGTCCGGTAGATATGAAATACAAATTCTCGTCCTCGTAATCGCGCTCGTCTTCATTAATTTCATACACTTTCTTATTGTCATGTAGTTTGGATTTACACATTTTCTTGAAATGACCCGATTTGTTACACTCGAAACACTTCGCGAATCTAGCCGGGCAACGTACCCCACTATCACAACGTCCATAACCGCAGTTATCACAGATCTTGGCAGCATTGTTTACATACTGTGTACCGGTGGCTCCACCCGTACGTAGGTACGGTCGACGAGCGCCGCCGCCACCGCGGCCCCGCTGCACCTCGCCGCGCCCCCGCTGTGCGCTTGCACCGAACAACGCGTCCACGGCAATAGATGACGAAGTAGCTAAGCCGTTACCGCTTATTTTTGCAACTTCTATTTGCCGATTTTCTTCATTTGACATCTCATTAGCTTCACATATCTTGACAGCTTTGTCCAAGGTTAAATCGTCGGCGCGTAGTAGCCGGTCGCGTAAAGATGGTTCGTGCACACCGCAAACTATACGATCCTTAATGAGACCGTCCTCCAAGTGTTCGAATTCACAATGCTGGCTCAGTAATCTCAGCGCGGTTACGTATTCACCAATGTTTTCACCTTTTTCTTGATTACGAGTAAAGAATTTAAAACGAACCATTGTTGTATTTGGCTTCGTTGTAAAATGCTCATCAAACTTTTCCATCAATTTCTTGACATCATCACGATCTTGATCTTTGATAAACTTAAAAGTGGAATAAATGTCGTATCCTTCTGAACCAATTAGGTTGATAAGCAAGCTCGCCTGGACGTCAGTTGATTCTTTATGCACGCCCGATGCCTTTATAAAAATCATAAACTGCCGCCGCCATTTTCTCCATGCATCTGCGCGGCACGTCGGCCCGCCTTCCAAAAGTAATTCCGGCGGTGGTCTTGCATGCTCCATTGCAATAACTACTCGCACTGATTCCACAAACAATAATCTTTTGCGAAAACTGATTCTAAATGCACAATTTCAATTTTTATTTAATCACCGCTGTCACCATATAGTGAAACAACAGCTTGCTTGACACAGACTCCTTTATTCTCTCTCTGCAGGTAGATTCGTAACTACCCATTTTGTACAATAATCATACCCGCAGACAATATGTTACAGTTATGATAGTAAAAGTGCGTAATTTATCTCACTTAATTAAAGTTCTCCTACAACACATGTTGGTAAATCTTTAGGTTTACAGGGAGAACTAATGATTTACCGATATACACTAATTTTGTAAATTGATGTTCTAAGCAATTTTCTCTTAAAATTTTGACACTAAAATGGACTTTTTAATATACATGGCGCTTTTGTTATGTTAATAGCATACTAATAATATTATATTTTATAGTTGATAGGCTGTCTTTTGACCAGGTCTTCTCCTGTTGGTGAGTGATGATGTAGTCTAGGATGATATACAGGTTTAATTGGATCTCAAGGGCAATTGCTATAACACACCCTTAACTCTATGGAGGAATGTGTAGTAAGAATAATATGGATACTATGATATACTTACACAATCTGGGACAGTAATAAAGGTTATTTCTACTCAAATACCAAACTCCCGGCATCAAAACTTTTAATGCATAATTGTAGGTCATTTTACGAATTATGGCCTGGCTAGCCACTACCCTCAAATAAACAATCTGTCAACGTTATTATAATATATCTGGTGACCATACCGCCTAATTTTTCTGTTAAGCTGTCGTGAAGTCACATACGCCACGCAGCCAAACCGAAATAATTTTTGACGTGTTTCGCTTGTACACGAAGCATCCTCAGGAGGTCTACTGACTCTTTCAGCGCATGATCAAAACAAAAATGTCTCGATCGTGCGCTTGAAAAATTTGTGACGTAACAAAGTAACGCCTGAATCTATTAATTACATAAAACCTTATGTATCGTCTTGTTTGTGTCACTTCTTTAGAAAAGTAGTAGAGGTACAGTAAACGCAACTTTTGTTTAAAATACCGTTTTAATCTGTTATGTCACATTTTTCTGGTTGGTATTTAATGTTGATGTGTTGTATTGTAACATTTTATTGTTGCTATTCCTCTAACAATAACAGTTTTATCAAATGATAAGACAACAGTTTTGCCCTTTTTTAGGGAAAATAAGACAGATGGCAACCCCAATCCTAAGCAAATATGTTCTCTTCGGGATGAAAAATAAGGGACCAGCGAGAAACCGGAAAATATTTGTGCCCTATTCAATGAGATCCCATAGGTGATGTAGAGATGTAACAGATACTTGACTTTTTTACCGGAAATGTGTCCGGATCCGGAACCTGTAATATTAATAAAAGGACTAGATTTTTCAGAAAAGGTACAATATCCAGAAATAGATTAATCCTTTGCCATCGGCTGACCCACTATGGCCAATTTATAAATTAAATTCTATTGTTATCATTATCGCAGATATCAATGGGTTAAAGAGAGATTAAAAAAGTAATAAAAGAAATCAAGATTGTAGAAAATTATTTTAAGCTACCTTAAGCGAAAAATCACTATAGTTATCTTAAATATTTTTTTTTAATAAAATGTTTTATCCTGAAAACTTAGATCAAGAGTATAACGACTATTCCATAAAAAAATAGTTGTGAGAAAATGCGTTTATTGAGCAATATAACAACCCTTATCTGATGATCGGCTGATAGGTGCACATTGTATGGGAAATTTACGTGGTAGTATAATAAATTATATTAGATTCCAAATCAGTAGTAATACTAGTTCTATTATGTAAGAAATATATGGCATATGTTACGAGTCAAATATTAAAATACCTAATAACCAGCAAGTAACTAAACTATGTAAGCTCTACAAACAAAATAAAAAAATCGTTTACAATAATTAGATTAGTATTTTAAAGGTATGCTTATACAAGCCAACATACAAAATATGTACTTATATACACTCAAAAAATTTTGCAGGCCTATTTGGTTCCAATAATATTATATATATGTATATACATGTATGTGTCGAATTGATAACCTCTTTCATTCGGAGTTGGTTAATATGCAAGATATACCTGTAGAACACCAAGGTTTTCTGGCTTTGTTTGACTTGTCTATACTCTACTGACTTTGTGAACTTAGTGATGTTCAACGGAAAGCATTGCCTGTGTGAACTGAGAGATGTTTAACGGAAAGCATTGCCTTTGTGAACTTAGAGATATTTAACGGAAAGCATTGCCTTTGTGAAGTAGAGGTGTTCAACGGAAAGCCCTGCCTTTGTAAACTTTGTGGTTTTCAACGGAAAGCATTGCTTTTGTGAACTTAGAGGTAAACAAAGGAAAGCACTACCTTTGTGAACTCAGTGATGTTCAACGGAAAACATTGCCGTTGTGAACTTAGAGATGTTCAACGGAAAGCATTGCCTTTGTGAACTTAGAGATGTTCAACGGAAAGCATTGCCTTTGTGAACTTAGAGATGTTTAACGGAAAGCATTGCCTTTGTGAACTTAGAGATGTTTAACGGAAAGCATTGCCTTTGTGAACTTAGTGGTGTTCAACAGTAAACATTGTCTTTGTGAACTTAGAGATGTTCAACAGTAAGCTTTGCCTTTGTGAACTCAGAGGTGTTCAACGAAAAGCATTGCCTTTGTGAACTTAGAGTTGTTCAACGGAAAGCATTGCCTTTGTGAACTTAGAGATGTTCAACGGAAAGCATTGCTTTTGCGAACTTAGTGGTGTTCAACAGTAAACATTGTCTTTGTGAACTTAGAGATGTTCAACGGCAAGCATTGCCTTTGTGAACTTAGAGGTGTCCAACGGAAAGCATTGCCTTTGTGAACTTAGTTTTGGCCGGATAACATATACCCCCACACTATTTAACATCTTTATTCACCAGTAGGACAGTCTTTTGTGAGACGAGAATATTATGGTAAGCCTTTGTCAGAATCACATGGATGGATCGAGTGCACTTAATAATATATTGGGGTCTGTAGACGGACGAGTGGAAGCATAGAAAACATAGACTTCTTTTTGTATTATTAAGTTACTTTGAAGAGCTCGTAGCGAAGTTGACTTAGCTGTTCTTAACCGATCAGCAAAGTGAAGCAACGTCGCCTGCGGTCATGAGTTGGATGGGCTAGTGACATAACTACTGAGCGCTTCCGTGTTTCGGAGGGCACGTTAAGCCATCGGTCCCAGTTGTTGTCTTAGGATGGCAGTCGTTACAACTTAGTGGTAGGGCATTTTGCGAATGCCCGCCTGGCTAGCTACCACCCTCAAGTAGAAAAACTGTCGCCAAGCACCTAACGGTGTGTTCCGGCAGCTGTCCTCGAGAGCCAGTACTTCTAGTTTATTTTTTTTTTTTTATGCCTGATAGGTTAGCCTTTGACCACTATCTCACCTGATGGTAAGTGATGATGTGATCGAAGATGTTGTTCAGGCTAACTTACTACTACTACTACTACTTAACTAACTGGCTCTCAAGGACAGCTGCCGGAACACGCCGTTAGGTGCTTGGCGACAGATTTTCTACTTGAGGGTGGTAGCTAGCCTACTAGAATGGCTACTGCGAATGCTACTAGGCGGGCATTCGCAAAATGCCCTACCACCATGCTATAACGACTGCCATCCTAAGACAACAACCGGGACCGACGGCTTAACGTGCCCTCCGAAGCACGGAAACGCTCAGTAGCAATGTCACTAGCGGTCACCCATCTAACTCATGACGGCGCGCATCGTTGCTTAACTTTGCTGATCGGTTGAGAACAGCTTAGTTAACTTCGCTACGAGCGCTTCAAAATCTTCTTGTATCTTCTGTATATAAAATGAAAACTAAAAAAATACGACTTTCAAATGTAATATTAGGTATACTGTATAGTCGAAAAAACTCTGCTATAACCTTGTACGTGCGTAAACATCATATTTTTATAAAATAATGCATACATAATGTAAAAAAGAACGCTTGTTCAAATTTTCACAGGAGCTGTCATCGAGAAATAAAGAAATGGAAATAGTATAACAATATAAAAAAAAGTTAATGAGTATGGTTGGCCGAGTCGGCCTTGACTGCTTAGTTCAAATTAATTTTATATTTTGCTCAGGAGTCCCCAAAAATATCTGCTATATCGTTTTGATATTCATTAATTAGTTTGCTAATTCTGGGAACAGGTGAGTTCACCCCTAAAACAGTTCTACGGAATATGGGATTTATTCAGCGATGGGTAGATGTATAAAATAAAAATAATAATATGTATATTATGTCAGCGTGTACGATTTAAAAGGAGTTCAAATGACTGTTGTGGTAGTGTGCACAAGTGCCACGAGGCTTCTTAATAACTGTTCTCTTACAATGCAATCCTCGAGACGCCTGCCAAGCATGGGGATTATGAAAAAAACTCTCTGATAGAAGAGGATTTGTTTAACATTATAATCTATGGCTGTTAAAGATAATGATTTATTTATATTAAAAATACATGAAGCGACATGAAAATTAAAATATTGGTCTGCATTAACAACAAACAAACAAACAATAAGTAATAGTATTTATTTTAAAAATAAATACTATGGCTAGCCACCACCCTCAAGTAGAAAATCTGTCGCCAAGCACCTAACGGTGTGTTCCGGCAGCTGTTCTTGAGAGCCAGTACTTCTAGGTTAGCCTGTACAACATCTTCGACCACATCATCACTTACCATCAGGTGAGATAGTGGTCAAAGGCAAACCTATCATGCATAAAAAAAAAGTAGGTACATTAAGAGTAAAAAGGCTTAATATTGTACATTAGAACGACTCCTTGATAAATACTCCATCTTCATATAATAGAGACTAAGCCAGAAATTATAAAAGATAATAATTTAACATCTTAGGCTTAGAGGATTGGGAAACTTTATGAAAATATTGGATATTCCAAGTTCGCGTTTTCTCTCAACAAATTAAATGTTGGATCTGTTTATCATCAATTCTCATATTTCCACGATCATTATAAAGGTTTACTTTATTTCAAAACGTTTTAGATAATTATATTTATATTTAAAAGCAATGATAGCTGAGTGGTAATAACTATGGACTGCCAAAACGCAGGTTTATGATTCGATTCCCATTGCCAGCTTGAACTTTACTGCATGTTGAAATTTATCCCCAAGAAACTAACAGTGTGTTCCGGCAGCAGTCCAGCCAGAAAGAAGTTAGTCAGGGTGATGGGCGTAATGCAATTCCTCACTTGCAACTATATGCATCTGTTATAGGCAAATGTGAAGCAGTGATGGCTCAATAGCATTGGCTATGGACAGCCGCGCAGCAGGTCCATGGTTCGAATCCTGCCGCGGGCGTGAGTTTCACCGCATGGTGGTGGAGCATTTTGAAAATACCCGCCTGGCTAGTGACCAAGTCGAAAATCTGTCGCCAAAGGAGGTCCTTTACAGTGTGTTCCGGCTGCTGTACTTGAGAGCCAGTAATTCTAGGTTAAGCTTGTTAACACCTTCGACCACATCATCACTTACCATCAGGTGAGAAAAAAAAACCGTTTAACATCAGATCAACTTGTGCGTTTTCCGTCTCAATCTCATAAAAATAAAAAAAGATATAAAAACATACCTCAGAATATATATACTTACTTCTTTTTCCTAGCCTTATATTTGATGAAACTCATAGCTCTCCACGGGGGAAATGAAATAATTTATTAGACGTCTACGCAAAAACAACAGCACAAAGTAAATGTAATAATAAATAAATCTAGAGCTACAAAAACCAGGCCAAATGTGAATTAGGACGCTAGGACAGTAAGTTATGAGATCACGAATTTTCTTAATGCACACACTCATATCATGTTCTTACCTTTATTCAACTTAGAAGTGCTCGTAGCGAAGTTAACTTAGCTGTTCTTAACCGATCAGCAAAGTTAAGCAACGTCGCCCGCGGTCATGACTTAGATGGGTAACCGCTAGTGACATTACTACTGAGCGCTTCCGTACTTCGGAGGGCACGTTAAGCCATCGGTCCAGGTTGTTATCTTAGAATGACTGTCGTTATAGATGGTAGGGCATTTTGCAAATGCTCGCCTGGCTAGCTACCACCTTCAAGTGAAAATCTATCGCAAAGCACCTAACGGTGTTTTCCGGCAGCTGTCTTTGAAGGCCAGTAATTTTAGGTTAGCTTGAACAGCAACCTCGACCACATCATCGCTTACCGTCAGGTGAGATAGTGGTCAAAGGCTTACCTATCAGGCATAAAAAAAACTTATACTACTGTAGCGACGTTAGAACATCGTGTTTTAGCAACACAAGAACTAGAAAATTTCAAATGTGTTTGCACAATATTACAAGGTACACACAAGTATAAGATGACCTTTTGTTTATGTGTGTGTGGAGTAGTAGCTACAAAGCTACCGCATGCAGCTCACGTTAAGGTTGTACTTCATTAGTTATACTAGGTCATAATCACTTCCATAAAAAAAAACTTGCTTTAAATTAAAAAAATAAATTATATCGTTTATCACTATTATTTACATTCATAGTCTCAGGTTGTATCTACTCTCCGACATTTTAAGCCCATATTGGGACATTTGTAGCCTACATTTACAAAATTCACCACTACAAAAATCAAAATCATGTCATTATATATTTATTATTATTTTCCCGTGGGGTGACGGGTTAGAATTGTACCTCCCCATATCTTCCCGTGGGTGTCGTAAGAGGCGACTACGGGAAAAATACTAGAATGTGGGCAGCAGCGCTTTCTAAGGAACTGCCATATTACACTGCGATCCCCAAGCCGCCTGCCAAGCATGGGGATTATGGCAAATACCTCCTTAATAGGGGAGGCTGTGTTCAGCAGTGGACGTTCCGGCTGATACAGTACAGTACAGTATTTATTTATTACAGTTCACGTTCATTTCAATTTCGTGGTTTGACTAAGGTGGTTTATAGTTAAACAACAACAAGTATACAAAAAGGTTCCTAGGTATGACCCGAGGGACTTTTCGGGGCAGTACACAAATAGGTTCTAGGTATGACCCGAGGGGTTTTCGGGCCCCGACCAATACGTCCTTCCTCTCGCCTTCTGAGTCCCTGGTTTAAAGACAATAAGTTAAATTTATATCGTTTTTTTTATATCAGTGCTTCGAATATTGCTCATTGTTTAAATTATTCCTTTCATTGCGATTTACTAATCTAAGGGCTTGTTTCAGAATGTTCGAGTAAGTTCCGGTTATACTACCCAGATTATATTTAATAAATAAAACACTATCTTTGCGTTTCACAGTCATGGATTTAGCCTATCCATCGGTTAAAACTTGAAACGCGCTGTATGTTAACTGTCATTTTTATCATTCAGTTATTTTATGTTCTGTGTAGTATAACCGGAACTTAGTAGAACATTCTGAAACAGGCCCTTAGTGCAGTAAACAGTAGGTACATAATAACAAAATATCACTTCAGTACAATAAACAATGACATCACCCTGCCTGTCACAAATACTTTCGGTTCGCTTGCTTAAGATTGAACTGGCAGCTCACTTCTTCATACAAACGTCGTAGGGTGATCACTCCCATATTTGAAAAGTTAGGTCCAGTATTAAGCATAATATCGATTGATCTCGTAATTATATAGTCCTGTATCGTAACGAAATATTATAAAGATTTTTAGAGAAAAAAAAATAAGTTGAAAGTTATGAGCCTCGAAAACTTTATATGAAAATGTTTCGAGGATCACAAGTCTCAACATAATTATCTTATTAAAAAAAAATTTAACGATACAAGGCTAGATTATAAAAGAGATCAATCGATATCATGCTTTGTGTTGGACCTGTTCTAGCGCATCAAGCGCTTGACAATGTATCTGTGGACTGACAGTTTATTTATGTGTACCTCAACGTCAAAAAACTTTTTTTACCCTGTGCAACACCGCCCTCTACTCTCTCTGTTCAAAAATTCTTTTCATACGATCCATGTTTTTTCACCCAACTTTTAAATATATTTTTTGTACTCATTTTCATCTTATGTAACTTCAATAATAAACACCACCTAAAATGGAGTCAGATTTTTAATTATAATGGAACCACACGACGGCGCATCCAGGACCTATATCACCAAATAAGGGAGTGATCACCCTACGGCGTTTGTATGGAGAACTGACCGGCCAGTTAACCTTTAATGCTCAAACACGCGATTAGTATAAAAAGTTAAAATACTTATTTCTAAATATGATTACAAGCACTATTACGTGCTAAGCGAAAATCATATTTTACAAATTATTGGAGCATACAATTTGTAAAACATATTAAAAATTACATTTATATAAAGACAAATGCTGTTCACTGAAAATCGAACGAGGTAGAAAGAAGAAGGTTCTGTACTACCACAGGCTAAATATATATATATATATTTAGCCATAGGACGGTTCGTCAGGAAGGCGATGCGCGATGGTTGCGACACCAAAAACCATCCATAATTTTAATCTCAAAATGGCGATCAAAGATCGAAACAGCGTGGTAATGGAGACCCTGTTACAATGTGACGTGGGGGAATGACACAAAAAAGTAGGTAGGGTAATCCCAAATTGTAAACGTTGGCACGGGTATCCAGAGCGGTCAAGCTCACATAAAGGTGTTGTCTAGCGGCGGTGTTGTCTGTCGGGTCGCCATCTTCCCTCAAAAATGGTTGAGGAAGGCGATGGCTGGCACATGCGTCAACTCGTGAACGGGTGCTGCTAGAGGACACTGGTCTGCTCTGGATGCAAGTGGTAATGACATTTATCGGAAAAAAAAAACTGTTCTTTTAACACTGTTCTCTTTTAGAATGTTGCATGTTTCCTATATATTGTAAGTATCTAGTTTGTAAATAAAATATGGTCATAATTAAAAAAAAAGTCACGGACCCTGGTGTCTGTGGAGTGTAGATTTATATAATAAAAAAAAGATATATATATATATTACAAATATCCAATATCCACAGTATGTTATTATGTTTCTTACACTGTGGTACTAATAAGTACATTGTTACATTAACTGCAAATAAACAATATAAAAAACCTCTACTCTATTTTTCTTTACAAATTACATGATATATTTTCAAATATTTCATTTAGGTAATGTCTAACACAATAATACACGGGCCTGTTTCAGAATGTTCGAGTAAGTTCCGGTTATACTAAATCGATGACTGTGAAACGCAAATATAGTGTTTTATTTATTAAATATGTTCTGGGTAATATAACCGGAACTTACTCGAACATTCTGAAACAGGCTCTTAGTACATTAATTATACGAGTAAGTGTTACTTTGCGAAAATTCCAATAAATAACATATTTTATACATGATACAAAAAATAAACCTTTCGATCCGACAGATATGAAAGTAGGCTGTGACAGCAGATATATAGACAGACAAACCCGCAAGTGATCCTTACCTTATTTGAGTACCATTTTTCATAAGATGTAATAGCTATGGACTGCCGTCCCGCAGTACCCAGGTTCGATCCCCACCGCCGGCTTGAGCTTCACTGCATGGTGGAAGGGCATTTTGCGGTTGCCCGCCTGGCTAACTACCACCCTCAAGTAGAAAATCTGTCGCCAAACACCTAACGGTGTGTTCCGGCAGCAGTCCTTGAGAGCCAGCGAAATTACAGGCACATGAGACTCAACAGCTATGTCTCAAGGTGATGGGCGCAGTGCAATTCGTGACTTGTGACGAAATGCATCTGTTATAGGCAGAGGATACCGCTCAACATCAGGTGGGCCTCGAGCATATTCAGTCAAAACAACATAAAAAAAAATTTACAGAACCCTAAAATACATACCCCAATTTGTTCTACCCTAACCAGCAATACAATAAAAGTCATTAACTTACAAAGCAATGAATGCATGTCCCTAAGGATACTCGTAGACCTATAGATCACCCCATTAGCTGACCTTTTCCTTTAGTCTAGTTGACCAACGTACCTTGAGCCCCTTGTTGTAGTTACTCATTCCCTACGTTGGTCCACTATAAAGGAACTGTTTAAGAGGCAGGTCAAGATATTCTGGCAGTGTCTTATTATTGAGTTATTATGTGACTGACGGACGTATAGTGCCGTAACCAAACAGAATCGTAATTGTCATCTTTTGATCGGATCAGTGTTAGGTAAGCCAATATGACCCTTTTACATACATCCATAAAATCACACCTCTTTCGCGTAGGGGTAAGCAAAGACCACAAACTTCCACTTGATATGATCCTTGCATATCTCTTTCGCTTCATCTATACTCATCAATCCTTTCATACATAAACGTCGTAAAAAAAGAAATAAAAGACTAAGCCGCCAGTAGCTAAGCCGATTTTGATTAGATTAATCTAGAGCATCTCTAAAGTATGAATCTACGAAACGAATAAAAAAGTCATCAATCAATCCATAATTAGCGCAGTAATGGCGTAACAAATAAACAAACAAAAAACATGGACTCGAATGACGCGAACTCCAGTTTTTTTTTTATTGCTGATTGTTAAGCCTTTGACCCCAATCTCAACTGATGGCAAGTGATGAAGTGGCCGAAGGTGTTAACAGGCTTAACCTAGAATTACTGGCTCTCAAGGACAACTGCCGGAACACGCCGTTAGGTGTTTGGCAACAGATTTTCTACCTGAGGGTGCTATCTACTTCTAGGCGTGCATTCACAAAAATGCCCTGCTTACCATGCGGTGAATCTCAAGCCCGCGGCGGAATTCAAACCATTGACCTGCTGCGCGGCAGTCCATCCAACCGCTGAGCTATCACTGCTTCAAAAACCACACTGAGAAAGACGACTTAAAGGCTTAAATCAAATTTGACCTTTTACCGTTGAATTTTAACTACGTAAGATGAATTCACAACTCGGAAGATGATTTTCACCAATCAATAAAAATGTACCATGTTTTATAATAAACACAACCGTCAAAAACGCCTTCCGTAAAGTATTTTCAGAATTTAACTTGTTATACGATAATAATTGCAGTATTGACCATAAAATATACCTTACTTTTACGGCGGTTTATATACGGTGATTATCACTATAACGTACGACTTAATCAGCCTCATCGAAAAGTCAATATTTAAGAAAGACCACAAAATACACCTTAAATGAAGACGAAAAGAAACATTCGCCTTCACTGACCTCGTTTAACGCCTTCTAGTTGGAAGGCGTTTTTGTACGTATTTAAGATTGGTCGGTTTTTCGCCTTATACCATATAAATTGGCCGTCATGAGGGCGCTTTTGACTTTAGATTTTTCTCAGTGCAGTTATTTTTAAACTTAGATATAGAAAAAAAAACGTTTAGTCCGTATGTCACGTTACGTCACAGACGCAGCGTTTATTAGTTCCTATTCCGAGCTCAATTAGGGCAATTCAATTAAACCGAGCAGATCCGCGCGGCGTTTTGGACTCTCGCAAAATTGTCAGCCTGAAGGAGCCGACTGTAAGCCAATTATCGAGCCTTTCTTACCAGCAATGAGTAGGGTCCGTGAATAACTTCCAAAGAGGATCTTCTTAAGTCAACAAGATTATTTTTCAAACAGACATCAAATTTATGTACTGGATATTCCACTTTGATAATCTTTTTCATTTGCTGATATGCAAAATCTCAAAATGTCCTTGCCCAATATGTCACCCAATGGTAAGTTTTTTTTTTGATTGTGTTGTTGCGCACACGATAGAGTGAAACGGCCTTTACGTATAATAGATTCTTTATTACTGTCACACATTGCATTCACAAAATACTTAAAAGCTACTGTTAAATATAACTATACCTACATAGCTTACGTCTACACACTAAACCATCGAATTGTTTTGAAAAGAAATAGAAAACCTGTAAAAATTTTCTTTATTTTTTGTTTGTTATTATAAGTTGTATCTAACTATACATAAGTTTCCACTGTATATTCTGATTTAACTATTCATACAATGTTTTTTTGTCTTATGTATAAAATATAATCATCATCTTCGTGAATGGAGAGATCTGTACGTAGGTTTATTATAATATTCCGAATACCATTTATTACCTTCTAGAAATAAGGACATATTAATTTTAACAAATTATTGGAGTACAAAATTTTATGTCCAAAGCGGGAATCGAACCCGCGTCCTCCGTTATCGCGCCGGATGCCTAAACCTCCTCGGCCACCACTCCAACCGGCGAAATAGTTTGTTAGCTTCTAACCCGATGGAAAATAAGAGAGATATCCTTCAAGAGGAGATCATACTCCCTCCTCAAAGGCCGGCACAGCATCCTAGAGACCTCTGGTGTACGTAGGCGACGGTGATCACCTACCACCAGCTAAGCCTCTCGCTCGTCATCCTAATGCATAAAAAAAAGAAAACTTGCGGAATGTGATATAGCGCGAAAGCCAAACTGATATGCAATTAACAATTTATATATCCTTACCAACTAAATGTACGAAACAACTTTTTTTAAACGCGGTTGCGGAAAGTTTCTCGCTTTGTCCGAAATTGGAGTTGTTATTAGTTGAACGTGGGCTATGAAAGTACCGTACCTGACAATAGTTCAAAAACTGCGTTTATTTGACTTTAACGCTCTGAGAGGGATTTGTACTGCATTTTGAAGGTTAGTTTTTGACATGTCTTTATTTCTAAATATTATTACAAGCTTTATCGCGTGCTAAGCGAAAATATATTATGACCTATGACGGTCAGTTTTTTTTTTATATTATTGTGACGGGACAAGCTCGAGGCCCACCTGAAGCGGACTAACCTCTGCCTATAACAGATGCATTTCATCATAAGTCACGAATTGCACTGCGCCCGTCACCTTGAGACATAGTTGTTAAGTATCATGTGCCTGTAATTTCACTGGCTCTCAAGGACTACTGCCGGAACACACCGTTAGGTGCTAGGAGACAGATTTTCTACTTGAGGGTGGTAGCTAGCCAGGCGGGCAATCGCAAAAAGCCCTTCCACCATGTGGTGAAGCTCAAGCCGGCTGTGGATATCGAACCAGGGTACTGCGGCGCGGTAGTCCATAGCTATTAACGCTCGACCATCATTGTTTCAAACAAGTTGTTAACTAAAGCTCATCACCATCGTATCACTATAACAGCCTCCAAGTGTATTTTATAAAGCAAATATTGTCACAAAGGGCACGTTTCATTTTGCGCTTTATGCATGGTAAGCGTGCTTAAAATCGTTCCGGGATGAACTGACCACATTGGACGAAATCTATGTGACGTCATTCGTGTCGTCATCAACCGGAAGGTACTTACTACGCACACGACTACGAGTTACAATAATGTGGGCACAAACAGCTGTCATCGCATATCTATAAAGAATGAAGCAAGATCTTCCGTTTGGTTGTTTAGCTTTAAAATCTTACTTATTGTCGGGTGGTGGCTAGAATGACACCTCCCCATTTCTTCCCGTGAATGTTGTAACAGTTGACTAAGGGAAAAGTGCGCCAAATGAACAGCATGCCAATTCTCACGTGGATGTGAGTAGGGTGCTGTATGCATTAGACGCACACCAGGACAATCTAAGTGCCCTGCCAGCGTTTCATACAATTTGTTCTTGTGTTCCTCTCTTATATGTTACTAGCTTTCCGGCCGTGGCTCTGCCCGCGCGTTTTCGGTTATCGCGCAAAACCATTAATCTCTTTTTGCGCAGTTGGATAGAAACTATGTCTCGTGTCTCAAACTATTTCCACACCAAATTACATCCAAATCTGTCTGTAGTTGTTAAGTTTATTCGTTGCATATAAAAATACAAATCTCTTTATAATATTAGTATAGATATAGATAAGCGTAAACCTATTATTAGTATTTTTTATTGTGTTTCGTCCAGTGTGTAAGAAAAAAAATTATTATCACCCCGAAACTGTGCCCGGTTAACCTATTAACGTGGATGTTTACACAACAAACCCCTTCGCGGTTTACCGCCGTGATTATATGTATTTTATATTATAACCATGAAAACGCTAGCAGATGGCCTCCCATCAGATAACTATTCACCAACAAACTTAACAGTCAGTCATTAGAGTCAGAAGGTCGTAAAACGAAGTGCATCCAAACTTCAAATGTGGGCCTTTAAATCCTTTATGGCGAAACTTTAGATTTAAACTCATTTCAACTATGGTTTATGTGACATAGTGTTGATACGTGATCAAATTTATGAAGAATAAGGTTTAAAGTTCTGAGTTCTGCGTTCAATTCACAACACATAGCGAGAGGCAGTTCCATTAGTTTCTTCTACATTGCCATAATATGAGACACGTAAATAATTTTTTTTTAACGTCGAATTCACTTTTTTAGTTTTTTTTTTTATCCGGCGGTATGCCTTTATTAACCAAATACTACAAACTATATACAACACTACAGCAACTACAATAAAAGCATTTAGACTCATAGGCAGTCCAAATGCTCTAGCCCACTATAGGTTGGCAGCGTGCCCAGCATGCTGGCAGCATTGCCCCGTTGAATTGCAATGCTTATTCTTTGAGCCAAATAGGTGCCAGCATTTAGATCACGCGTCGCATCGACCAAGCGCTCTGATGAATTTTGGAAAATACGATGAGCTCCCGGTCCCCACGGACCCAACGTCAACGACGAAAGTATCTACGCATGTAGCGTCCCACACTAAGGGCCGTCCTAACTTCCATGGAACCAGAGTCATGCCGTCAGGTCTTTAACCATCGTCACGCATCAGACCGTTCAGTTCGAGAACAGCCGGAACATTGGCGCTGGTAAAAGCCCGACGAATGATATCGTTAAGGCTGCCGTGGCGGGAAATTCAACCAGCACTTCGAGAGCAGGAGAGGCCATGGTGACCGAGTTGGTCAACTGCAGTACCACACTGGCAGTGATGTGCAACACAACACCTTGCACCAAGCGTAAGCTAATAGCGAGACGAAAAGCGAAAGGATCTATAAGGCTTATAAGATAAGTTTTGTAAGAAGGAATAGCTTGTAAACAAAGACCTGATTCCCACACAGAAACAGCGAGAATACGAGCACGATCTGCGATACTAGGACACGTATTTAAAAGATCTTTCCGTGCTAGCTCGCATAGGGGCCGATCCCACTGTTTCTGAGATGACAACATGTTTGGGAACTCAGTACTTTTTTAGTAGTTGTTACATGTTTGTGCCTTTTGGGGTCGAAACGCTGGGACCGCGGGGACCGAGCGCCAAAATATTATTCAAAGACGTCTCAAAACGTCTGGTTGACGCTACTTGTGACCAAAATGCTGGCATATACTTTGCACAGAGGATAAGCATTGCCATACAACGTGGCAATGCGGCCAGCATTTTGGGAACACTGCCTAATGGTAGCGGAATATTAGTTAATATTAGTTTTTTAAAGTTTTTTAGTTAAATATGTTAATTGAAGTCAGAAAAAAGAACTGACTTTTAGCACCGTCTTCCACAAGTTATTTCATACTTTTCAGTGTTGGAAATTGTTTAAATTTTATTTTTTGATAAAAGATCATTAACTCGTCTAAAATAGAGTTCGTACACAACGACAAATACCATTAAATTATTTAGGTAAGCGATCATAAATTTTTCAGTTAATCGACTGTAACTTGTAAAGTACTCAACAGATTTTTATGAAATGTATATGGAATCATTATAAATAAACAGGTACCCGGCTGGGACTCGCGTTATATTTACCGGATAAGTTCCGACCAGTTTCGGGCTATATTGTAGCCCTTCGTCTGGGAGTCACGGTGCGGCGAGCGCGGGCCTCAGCAAGGAACTGACGTAACGATGGCGCTGTCGGTCCCGGCTCAGCTGCACTTGTCAAATTGTCCGATATGTCACTAGCGTCACTGCCACTGTCAGTTTCGCCGTTATGTGCCTTTTAGGGCAAAATTCGCGATAGTTTTCTAAGTGAAGTTATATGGAACCAGCCCAAAGCCAGCTCATACATAAAAAAATATATACCCGTCGAATTGAGAATATCTTCCTTTTTTGGAAGTCGGTTAAAAATAAATCGTTGTCTAAGTAATAACATTACCAATGACAATGGTAAGAACCTTTTACTAAAGGGCAATTTCATCAAGCTACGATAAAACTATACGAAGATAACTTAAGTTTCTATAACCAACAAAATATGATAGACCATTGTCACCATAGACATCCAATGACATTGCAGTACTTTAAATTTGCCAAGGTATTGACTTTTATAAAATTTGGCATCAGGTAGGCAAAGGAAATAATCTCATCCAAGATAAAAAATGTACCATAGAATTTGGCGGTATACTTCCATAAAAAAAAAATACAAATATGGCCGCTTTACTACAGCTGATAGTATAGTACCAACAACTTAACTGTGCAGTTTTCGAGGGCGCTACTGGTCGAAGAAATCAACTACAAACTGTCACAATTTGAAGGAATGTTGTAGTTCTTTTTTTTGCCGCCTGAACAGATAAGTTGTTGGGATTATACATACTATTTCTTTATCCACGCTGCTGTCAAATGTCATAAAAGTCCAACACAAGGAGTTTTCTTTTTTTATCGACAGGATAACCAACAAATTCAAAAGCTTCCGCTAGGTTCTACGTTCTATGGTAGATAAAGCTTAATAGCATAAAGTTATCCGCGTGACATATATAACCTAGTTTAATGAAATTGGGCCTTAAAAGGATTCTACATAAGGGAATCCTTTTTAGACCTTAAAACTCGTTAAGAAATCCTTGTCAAATGTCTCCGTGAGTCAAATTTGCACTTGGTCGATTTACTTCATTAGTTTTTCTTCTACGCGCATTTTAAGTTCATCCCACATTTTTTTATACCTAATAGATTAGCGTTTGACCACTTTGTCACCTGATGGTAAGTGATGATGTGGTCGAAGACGTTGTTTAGGGTAAACTAGAATTACTGGCTCTCAAGGACAGCTGCCGGAACTCACCGTTAGGTTCTTAGCGACAGACTTTGCTTCTTGAGGATGGTAGCTATCCAGGCGGGCATTCGTAAAGTGACCTATCTCCTTGCTGTAACAAGAACTGGGACCGACGGCTTAACGTGCTTTGCGAAACACGTGCACGCTCAGTAATAGTGTCAGTAGCGGACACCCATCCAACTCCTGACCGCGGTGGACATTGCTTAACCTAGCTGATCGGTTAAGAACGACTAAACAAACTTTACTACGAGCGCTTCAATTGCTTGTACCAAGAGTGTGTAGTACCATCTAAATATCGTTTTATTTTTATGTTATTTTGACGAAACAAGCCCGAGGCCCACCTGATGTTAAGTGGACTAACCTCTGCCTATAAACTAAAACAACAAGGGCATCGCCGGAATCTGTGGCCGGCCCTTCAACGACAAACTAAACCGGTAAATGCGTAATACACTAACAAACTAGATATAAGGAGAAAAAAAATATATATATATATGTATGGACTCACTGAAGCTATAAGATATTTTAACTAACACTTCCCATCAGGAAGAATATTGATTAGTTTGGAGAATGAACTCATAGTTTTAAAATGATTAAATGTAACAAAAAAACAAATTAAAATCAAATAAGAGTACGGACCACGAGTCTGTAGTGTGTAGCAGATAATAATAAAAAAAAAAAAAAAAATCACCTGCCTTTAACAGGTGCATTTCATCACAAGTTACGAATTGCACTGCGCCCGTCACCTTGAGACATTGTTAAGTCTCATGTGCCGCTAATTTCACTGGCTCTCAAGGACTGCTGCCGGACCACACCGTTGGGTGCTTGGCGACTGATTTTCTACTTGAGGGTGGTCGCTAGCCAGGCGGGCTTTCGCAAAATGCCCTTCTACCATGCAAACCATCTCGTATTAAACAATCATCACAGTTATTACCTTTAGTAATAACATGAATAATTGCTTGAAAACCTAATTTACCCCTCTCTGGATAAAGCTTTAAGTGGAGCTCAACTCTAGAACCTTAATTTAGCCAGAGGGCGTGGAACTTTCTCGATCCATTTGGCGAAACAAAGTTTCAGAGCCATTTTTTAAAATCTCATGCATATGTTGTATGTCGGGTTCTTCAGACGAACACTTTAGGACCGAGTAATTTGAATAAAAAGCAATTTTGAGCAAAGCATTACTTCTTTTAATAAAAAAAAGAAAATAAGAACATTCTCGATCCCACTTGAGACAACGTCAGCTGCCTACTCTTGTCCTACTGTAAAGGGGTTCGATTTTATATTTTATACTAAGCGCTCGAAGCGAAGTTTACTTAGCTGTTCTTAACCGATCAGCAAAGTTAAGCAACATCGCGCGCGGTCATGAGTTGGATGGGTGACCGCTAGTGACATTACTACTGAGCGCTTCCGTGCTTTGGAGGGCACGTGAAGTCGTCGGTCCCAGTTGTTATCTTAGGATGACAGTCGTTACAACATGGTGGTAGAGCATTTTGCGACTGCCCGCCTGGCTAACTACCACCCTCAAGTAGAAAATCTGTCGCCAAGCACCTAACGGTGTGTTCCGGCAGCCGTCCTAGAGAGCCAGTACTTCTAGGTTAGCCTGAACAACATCTTCGACCACATCATCACTTACCATCAGGTAAGATAGTGGTCAAAGGCTAACCTATCAAGTATAAAAAAAAATTAACAACGCGGCATAAGAAATGATTTTATAATGTTTTGTTTTTGGAGAACCGCCTAGGCTCGAATTCTTAAATGCACTTCAAAGTTGAGGTCAATCTTAAGATGTAGTTTTTGATAGATATTCCTTAAATTAAACGTCAAAATCGCATCTTAAGACTGATTCCAACGACACCAAACCTCTTTGTTAAACCTCTGATTAATAGACCTATGATATATTCTATGGATACCCTATATGTGGTATTATCATGGTAGGATTGTTATGATAAATATAATTTATTGACAACGTAACTATAAAAAACAGCAACACAAGAATAATTAACCACCATTCACCTATTCTACGCTAGCGTTTTAAAAGCACTTTTACACAGATTCCAAATAATATACAACAACTTTCCGAGCTTGTTAAGCGAAAAATATATTACAAAATTACAAAACGAGAGAAAAAATATGGTCATGTGTGGGCTATAATATTTTTTTGTTTTCTCTTGTAAATTTGTAATGTAACCCGCAGAGCAGGCGGTTTTGCAAACATAACAATATTGAAAGAAAAATATATTGTTGACTTAAGTTTTAGGTAAAGCATAATTTTGTACCGTTGAAACAAATTGAACCACTTAAAATATATGTTCTTCTTGTCCAGCTTTCATTGCTGACGTAACAGTTTATTAATTAACTACCTATCATAACGATTTGACCAACCTATCGGCAGCTGCGGCCAGCCAATTGGCCGAATACTCAGAATGCGAGCGGCATTGCACCGTTGAATTATTGTTGATTCATTGAGCCAAATAAATCAACATTTTAGACGTTTTCGTTTATCGCGATCTAAAAAGTGTTTAGAAAGTAACGTTGCCAGGTTAAGAATTGGCAAAGCCAAATAACAATTACCTTTTTAGAGAATCGTGTGCGATTCTATAAATCTCTCATATAGATTTACAACAGTAAGGACGTTCGGGTGGGAAATTCAAGAAATAAATTATGTGGTAATGTGTTCACCATTTTACTAAATCATAGATGCAATTGTGACCTTATTAATGGGTCTTTTACTTGAATTGGACTTAACTGTGACTATTTGCATGCATATTAAACTTGTGTAACTTATGACATGACAAAATGGCATGTTTATAAATACAATACGTACGTGTCCAATGTAAAACAGTAAAAACCTCAGTGATAGCTCAGTGGCTATTTTTTTTAATTTGGCTATGGACTACTGTGCAGCAGGTTCTTATCCCACCGCGGGCTTGAGATTCATCGCATGATTAAAGTTTTTTTTTTTTTTTATTGTGACGAAACAAGCCCGAGGCCCACCTGATGTTAAGTGGACTAACCTCTGCGTATAACAGACGCATTTCGTCAGCGACGAATTGCACTGTGCCCGTCACACTGAGACGTCCAGTTGTTAGGTCTCATTAGACTGTAATTTTTCTGGCTCTCAAGGACTGCTGCCGGAACACACTGTTAGGTGCTTGGCGACAGATTTTCTACTTGAGGGTGGTCGCTAGCCAGGCGGGCATTCACAAAATGCCCTTCCACCATGCGATGAAGCTCAAGCTCTGGGCGGGATTCGAACCATGGACCTGCTGCACGGCAGTCCATAGCCAATGCCACTGAGCTATCACTGCTTCAAAAGTGCATTTTGCAAATGCCCGCCTGGCTAGCAATCACCCTCAATTACAAATCTGCCGCCAAGCACCTAACGGTGTGTTCCGGCAGCTGTCCTTGAGAGCCAGTAATTCTATGTTATGCCTGTTAACTCCTTCGACCACATCATCACTTAACATTAGGTGAGATTGTGGTATAAGGCTTTGCTATCAGCAATAAAAAATAAAAATAAACTTATGTAACTCATAACTTGACAAAATGACATGTTTGTAAATACAATACGTACGATTCTAAAGTAAAACAATAAAAAAAACCTGTTAAAGTTTGAAATGCATCACTCTAGTAGTAGAATTTTGCCGTATAGGTACCAAAGATTTCCTAAAATTAGCACAAAACTATTCTCATATCATCAGCATTTCCGAATCAGAAACGTCTTCACGTATGAAAATATTCCCCCAAAAACCTCCCCCGAATATGATAACATACCTAATCCTATTGAGGCGTATTCTCGACAATCGGGAATAAGCAAATTCTTACATGTTTTTATGATAAATCTGGGGGCAATGTGGGAAGGGTTTACATTCCTTGCGGCAGTGGCAAGACAAATAAAGTTGAAAGACACTGAGTGCTTTAGAGGCTTTCACAAACAGTCGTATCATCTTAGGCGCATACGACTACGCGCAAGTGTGTCTCTTGTGGAGGTGCTTCCGAGGTTGCGTTGATTATTGTCTATATAGAAGTAGATATACAGGGTTATTGGTAAAATGCTAACAACCTCTTAGGGATGACTTCTGCTAGTCCTGACAAACAAGTTGAGAAGTTTTCTTGGTTTATAAAAAAAAAAATTTAATGCCTACTCCGAGCTAAGAGCGCCGCGGCAACACTGGACCGCGCCGTGGTCCTTTTGAATATAGTTTTGAATATTTACATCCAACAAAGTAATAAAAATATGAAATAATACATTACAGGCACAAAAGACTTTTGTTGTAGTCCTCGTGCTTATTTAGGTAAAAACATATAAAATAATTATAAAAGTTTTTTTTTTTCAACCACACAAAAGTAATTTCATCTCAAGATGTTTCTTAGGACTAGCAGAAATCAACCCTAAGAGGTTGTTAGCATTTTACCAATAACCCTGTATAGAGAAATAATACTTTATGAACACAATACAAATTTACAAACATAGAACTTTAAAACATGATATGTAAGAATAGGTGTTGGAAATATTGATACGTTGACGGGTAATTTAATAAGTGAAGGTACGGAACCTTTCAGTTTGATTAGTTTTATCTATTTGATCTCTAAAATAAAGAAAATAATAAAGAATGCGCACCTCGTAAACATACACTTCTTTATTAATAAAAAACTAATTTAAATAATTGTCAAATAAAATGATAAAGATCGCATATTTATAAGTAGGTAGGGTAAGGTCGTGGTCGCGGACCCAATGCAACTTGGTCGAAACGTCGAGGTAATAAATTTATAAAATAATTTGTAATGTTTTGTCGCGATTAAGTCCCGGTAAATACTTATAAATATGTGTTCAAGTCGCGAAAGTTTTAATGATACACACTACAATAATGTTACGGAAATTAAGAATTTCACTATAAGGTATTGTACTACAGCAGCCGGATTGTTCACCGCTGAACACAGCCTCTCTCATTATGGAGGGTTTGCTATAATCCCCACGCTTGGCAAGCGACTTAGGGATCGCATTGTAAGATATATGTTCTTCAAAAATCGCTGATGCCCAACTTCTGGTGTGTTTCCTTTAGGGTGCGTACCATTTGGAGTTAAATTCGCCAAAAACGATAAAAATGATCACACTCCCAAAAAGTTGTTCCAGAAGGGTCTTGGCATTATTTTCGCCATAAACGCTATGAAGCTACTGAAACAGTTTGAATTACTTATATCTAATGTCAAAAGTGACAGAAGTGGCAAATTTTAGTGGCATTCTTAGCGTTCTTATCCTAAATGGAACAGAGGGGAACAGTTACAAACGATCACAGTGATCACAACCATAAACGCAGAATGTGATCACAATTAATATCGAAAATAACGAAATTAGCGTCAAATGGAATATGCCCTTAGTCGCCTTTTACGACACAGGTATTTGGTTGATATTCTAGCACTGCACCCTACGGTCCGCAAAGTTCTGTACCCAAGAAGCAAAAACGATTCTTACTCTTTGGATACAGACATTTCTGTAAAACCAAAAACTGTGTGTTCAGTGTATCAACAACTTTACGTAAGACTACACCAAACTTGATTTCGGGGAGACGGAGTACGAATTCCATCATAGCATATTATCATAACTACCTACTTCAGAAGGAGATAGTCAGCAGCATTGTGTGATGCTATCATTCAAGATCAACATAATCAGTTATTTGCATAATGTATCAGTATACTGTACACCGGAAGACGTAGAGTTGGTAGGCCCCTCACTAGGTGGACTGACGACATTGTTAAAGTCGCGGGTAGCCAATGGTTACAAGGGGCTAATAGCCGTTCTTTGTGGCGTTCTATGGGGGAGGTCTTTGTTCAACAGTGGACGTCTTTCGGCTGATGATGATGATCAGTATATGTACCTACTTACTTAGTGTTTTTCCTGCATTTGTCTTTCATTAAATAACACATGGTGGTAGGGCATTTCACCCAACTGGCTAGCTACCACCCTCAAACATAAAATCTGCCGCCAAGCACCTAACGGTGTGTTGTTGCTCTTGCTTAAGAACCAGGAATTCTAGGTTAGCCTGAACAACATCCTTGACCACATCATCATTTACCATTAGGTGAGAGGATACCATTACAACTACAGTTTAAAAAAAAAACCCTCTTTCTACAGTGGAGGGGAAAACTCTCCAGCATTTTTCGCCTACACGCGCTGTCATATTTTCGTGTTAGCTATAGATGGATAGCAAAGGGTTATTTTTATGCGTTGAACTGACGAAACGGTTAAATTGCCTGCTTGATGGTAAGCGTCACGCTTTTCCATTACAGTTGCAGTGTCACCGTCCTCGTTCTGCTAAACACTGCACTGCGCTCGTAACTCTGAGTAAATTTTATGTCTCGTTTTTTCAATAATATCACTTGAACTCGCATTTTCCTTATAAGATCGATAAGAACGAAAGGATAAATTAGAGTCATACGTCTAATGTCAGTGGCTTAGCGGTTAGAGCATACCCCGGGTATAGAGGTGGATGGTGCGGGTTCGAATTGCGCACATGACTATTATGATATTATTTCTCCTAGTTGTAATTTTGTAATGTTATCCACGGAGTATGCGTATTTGTAAAAATAAAACTATCAAAATGAAATGCCGTAGTGTTAACACAATACTGCTTCAAGGCAGAATTTCTGTCACTGCAGCGTTACGCACTAAGGGCTCTTGTGAAATATACCTACTTCCGGGTTTAATTATTCTTATATATATATTTATGTTAAGATTCCAGATTGCCTAGATAGTCATTGTGGGCAGAGTTCTTCTACCTAGACAATCTGTTTGGAATGTTTAACTCGCCGGCCGTTCGCCGGGCTGAAAAGTAAAAGGTACAAAATACACAAGAACTACTTACTCAATACATGAAACTTACGTACTGTTATACCCCACTTCCCCTTACTATTCTGCTTACCTTTCCTATATCTATTCTTTTGAGCTAAGTCAGCATTTATTACTTCTCAGACGCCTCTCACTCCTACCTCAGTCCACATCCATATTCCATTCGCGCCGGTCATTTTCATAGTTTTAGTTCATTTTATATTTTTTCTATTTCAATAAACTTTTAAATATTTGTGTGGAAATAAAACCTTTTTTTAAAAACCTAAATCCCGGTCTCCGGATAACAATGGTGGCAGCGTAAAAGGGATACATAAATCCCTCGGAACGTCTCATCCCTGAAAAACTGTAAAAACTGTGTGAAAAGTGTGAAAACGAAAGTGAAAACCTACTTACCGTGTCTACCTGTGTGTGTTGTGTAGTGTTGTGAAAACACTTGTTCTATATCTTCGTGTATCCTGTAAAATACCGAAATTTTCTCAAGTGAAGTAAACTAAAAGGAAAATATACTTACCAAGTTACCGATGATCATCACTTGCATCTATAGTTCCTGTTGAATAAATCAGTAACTACCAAATCATACCATACCATCGCATCAAACCTAACTTCGTGTCAAGAATCACCTCATCAATCGCTCCGGAATGCGTCTCGGGCTCCCGCTCATCGTTATCACCGCCTACGCAGCAAATCTGTGAGTCTCTGGCCCTTGTTTAAGCTACATACAGATTAATTATCAGTAACTTATTCTAATAATAGACTTATATTGAACTTTATTGATTTATGCTTGTAATATAATTATATTGTAATGTTTGACTTCTACATTAATTGTATAGCTTGTGTTTGACTATCGTGATGCTTAAAGGTATTAAACCAGAAAACAGTAAGTTAACTATCGATATTCCCGATTTGCCCCCCTCACCTGTAGGATCAGATAAATCACCTGGCTTATCCCCGCGGTACACTAGATCGTCCCAAGCAACCGATATGGATCTCAATACCCTTTTTAAATTTATAAAATCATACGATGGCAGTAGAGAAACATTAAATTCATTTATAATTAACTGCAATAATGCATATGAACTAGCTACAGAAAATCAAAAACCAATTCTCTTCAAATATATCTTAAGCCAATTACATGGAAAAGCGGAGCTTGCCTGCTCTATAAAAGAATTCGCATCATGGGAACAGTTAAAAGATTTTCTGAAAACCCAATTTTCCGAAAGGAAACACTATGCTCACCTACTTACCGATTTGCAAGAGAGCAGACAGGGCCCGCAAGAGAATGTAAATCAATATTCATTGCGCATAGAAACTTGTCTTTCACAATTGCTCACCGAGATTTCTTTAAGTAATACCAAGAAAAGTGAACTTGCTGGGCGCACCGCCGCCATGGAAGACTTAGCCTTGCACCACTTCCTTATGGGGTTGCAACCCCGTATTTCTAGCATAGTCAGATGTAGATCTCCCCGTAACCTGAACGAGGCCATTAACCTCGCTATCTCAGAGGAGAGAATTCAACAAACCGTGTACCGAAGAAATCAAACTGATAATAAACCTCGGATACAAACTCAAACTCAATTCAGGCAAAATCAGTATAGGCCCCCTCAAAGGCTATCTAACACATATCAGACACAACAAACCCCAAATTCGTCCCAACAAATGTCATTGTCCAATGTGACCTGCCGATATTGCAAAAATATTGGACATACTATTGAAAACTGTCGGAAACGTCAATATAATAATAGTAGACGATCAGATTTCAATCAACATCAACAACCATCAAATAACTTACAAAGACGTAATCAACCTATCCATTACGTGCCTGATACTCAAGAATCTGATCTAAATGAAATCGATAATTTAAACGAACAGGCCTTCCTGCCCAGTATCGTGCGGGAAAATTAACAGGAAAAATCGATACAAAATCAACCCAACCTTGCCATATCACTGAATCAAATTCGACTAACAAACAGGGTAACCAGCCCCAAACTTATAGTTGTATCACTAAATCTAAGCCCGCTAACAAACAGGGTAACCAGCCCCAAACTTACAACGGCTCTTTCACTGAATCCATATCCACTAACAAACAGGGTAACCAGCCCCAAACCTATAGTGGTTTTGTCACTGTTTCTAATTCTACTAAATCCCAACCTCGAACTCGTGATACCCGATGCTCTGTTTCTAATCCTATTCATATATCGGGATTACTAGATCACCAAAATCGCAAGGATGGTGACAACACTAGTTTCTTGAAATCTGACACCATCCATCCGCAACTCACTAATAGTGTGAATTCATCTGCTAAATCATGTCCTTCGTGTTCAGCACCTGAAACAGAAAAAAATGAATTAAAAACATATAATATAACTACAAACCCAACAAAAAAATACTTACCTTTCGTGGAGGTTCAAAGCTCCGTCTCTTCCAAACCTCTGAAGCTTCTCGTAGACAGTGGCGCATCCATAAGTCTCATAAAAATAGATGCTGTTGAAAACATGCCTGAAATAGTAAAGCATGTTATTAGTTTCAGTGGTATAGGATCAATAGATAACCCGATGCATTCATTTGGTCACATAATAATTAACTTCGATTCCCTAAACAACCACTTCCATGTGGTTCCAAACATATATTTCCCATATGATGGTATAATTGGAAACGATTTTTTATCAACAAATAATTGCAAAATCGACTATGCCGAAGGCTTACTCTTAGTGGACAAAATAAAACTTCACCTGAAATTTAACGAACCGATCTTTACTATTCCCCCTCGAACTGAGACAATAATCGAATGTTCGGTACTGAATCCCGAAGTTAAAGAAGGACTGATCCTTGATCAGAACCCAATTGACTCCCTCTTAGTTGCAAATTGTATTGTTAAAGTCAAATCAAACTCTAGAGTAAATATTTCAGTCGTAAACACCTCTGAATCAACAATACGCATCGACTCTAATAATTTGAAGTTTAAAATATCACCCCTTGATATTAGTAACAGTCATGAGATCTTTCATGTGACTCATGCTGACGATAATCAAAATTGCCTGAACCGAACTGAAGAAGTGATAAACCTTTTACGTGTTTCTCATCTTAGCTCAGAAGAGACAAACGCATTATATACGCATTATATGACCTCTGTTCCGATTATTCTGACATATTCCACCTACCTGAAGACAAACTCACATACACTGATGCTCTGCAACATGAAATTACTACTTCCTCCGCAGTACCGATCAATACAAAGTCGTACCGATTTCCTGAAATACACAAACAAGAAGTGCAATCTCAAATAAATAAGATGCTTAATGACGGTATTATTAAACCCTCGACATCCCCATGGTCTTCTCCAATTTGGATAGTTCCAAAAAAGGCAGACGCATCTGGTCAACGCAAATGGCGTGTAGTTATAGACTACCGTAAGCTTAATGACGTAACAATAGGAGACTCATACCCGATCCCCAATATTTCAGAAATATTGGACCAACTTGGAAAATGCAAATATTTTAGTACCTTAGACCTTGCTTCTGGATTTCACCAAATTAAAATCTCCGAACAGGATGCACCTAAATCCGCTTTTTCAGTTCCTCAAGGGCATTTTGAATTTACACGCATGCCGTTTGGATTAAAAAATGCCCCAGCCACTTTCCAACGGCTAATGAATTCTGCACTTTCAGGTCTTCAAGGAATCCAATGTTTCGTATATCTAGATGACATTGTAATCTATTCATACGACCTTGAAGTTCACATGAAAAACCTTTCCAATGTCTTCGACCGACTTCGCAAATTCAGACTCAAATTACAACCCGATAAGTGCGAATTCCTTCGTAAAGAAGTTTCTTATCTTGGTCACATAATTACTGACAAAGGCGTAAAGCCAAACCCCGAAAAAACAAAAGCTGTAGAAGAATTCCCAACTCCTAAATGTCCCAAGGACATTAAGTCGTTCCTAGGGCTAGTGTCATACTACAGACGATTCATACCCGATCTCGCTAAACTAGCAAAACCATTAACTTCACTCCTGAAGAAGGATACTGTTTTCAGCTGGGAAAACGAGCATCAACTGGCATTCGAATCACTCAAAGGCAAATTAATTTCCGCACCAATACTAGCTTACCCCGACTTCACACAACCATTCCTTCTCACGTGTGACGCCTCAAACTATGCCATCTCCGCCATTTTGTCCCAGGGTCCAATAGGACAAGATCGCCCTATTGCCTTTGCATCTCGTACACTCAACAAAGCCGAGTGTAATTACAGTGTTACAGAAAAGGAATGCTTAGCTATCATTTTTGGCACTAAAACCTTCCGACCATACCTATATGGACACAAATTTACAATCATTACCGACCATCGACCATTGAAATGGTTGTTTAATTGCAAGGATCCAGGTTCCAAACTTGTCCGTTGGAGACTGAAATTAGAAGAGTTCGACTACGACGTAATTTACAAAAGGGGAAGAATTAATAGTAACGCAGATACATTGTCCCGGTATCCAGTGAATCCAATCTTGCAAGACGACGTAGATCCTCAACCTTCTACATCTGGTTTACTCGATGACTGTCCTATTCCAAAAACAGACACTCCTATAGATATCCTTGACGATCTGATCGAATTGGGCGATCTTGATATAAGCCCACTCGAAGAACCAAACTTAGATTTTATTCCACTGAATCCTCCTTCTGTTTCGGATCCACAGTCACCTCTGAACCCTGTTCCACCTCTAGATCCAGTTCCATTACTGAATCCTTCTACAACATCAGATCAACTTCCACCACTGAATCCTCATTCCTCGCCAGATTTTCCTGCTTGTTCACATTCTAATTCCAGCAAAGAATATTCCGAGTTTCTAAAATCCTTCTCTAACAAAGACGAAACATACAATACCTTTATAAAGGAACACAATGAAAGCCTGCTTAAAAGCAAAACTAAAACGATACTAGTCCCATTATCTGTTGATTATGACGAATCAAATCCTTACCTGCCAGAAATAATCTCTGCAGCAGATGCCTCTATACATGACGGTGAACGCGAACTCCATTCATTCCAGAAGTTTACAATAAACGATAAGACCTATTACTTTCTCTTTACAAAAGTGTACTATTTTGACAGTTGTTCATATCTTGATATTTTCAAAACTCTGAAATCAGTTCGAGATGAAATTATTCTTAAGGGCGATATAAACGAAATAGCAATATCTGACTTTAGAAATCCATTTGAACAAAATTCTTTTGTGAAAATATACAACATGCTCGCGTATCTTTTCAACAACACGAATATAACAGTTAATATTCATCATAACACGATTATATATCCAGTCCCAACTGAAATAGCAAAAATCCTAAAGGAAAACCATGACATTCCTATCGCAGGACATTTAGGCTCCAACAGAATGTATGATAGAATAAAAGAACGTTACTACTGGAAAAACATGCGTTCTGAGATCGAAGATTACATAAAAAATTGCAAACTCTGCCAATCAAATAAAGCTCTCCGTAAAATAAATAAAGCCCCGATGCAAATCACTACCACGTCTACACGTCCATTCGAAAGAATCAGTCTTGACATAGTCGGTCCTTTACCTGAAGCCGGACAGCAAAAATTAAAATACATACTCACTCTCCAAGATGATCTTAGTAAATTTTCTCTCGCATACCCCATGTCAAATGCAACCGCAGAAGAATCCTGTGAATGTTTGGTACATTTCATAACTGCTTTTGGTATACCAAAATCAATACTGACAGATCAAGGAACTAATTTCACTGCTGATCTCTTCAAAAAGACTTGCGATTTCTTAAAAATAAAACAAATCTGGTCCTCACCTTACCATCCACAAACGCAAGGTGCTCTAGAAAGAAGCCACTCAACTTTAAAAGAATATTTAAAGTCATATGTAAACGAGAATCAAACCAACTGGCACAGGTTTGTTTATACTGCCATGCTTACCTACAATAGTTCTGTCCATACAACAACACGTTTCACCCCATATGAACTCGTATTTGGCCACAAACCGTATATTCCTGACTCCATCTTTGACTTACGTGCTGACGTCACTTATCCAGAATACATTAAAATGCTCCATCATCGCCTTAAAATATCCCGTGAAAAGGCCTTACAAAATATACAAGCTTCCAAAGACAAATCGAAACAGTATTATGACAAACATAGCCGACCAGTTCAATACAAAGTTGGCGAATATGTATATTTAAAAAATCACGTCAGGCTCCGTAAAGCTCTTTCCCCTTTGTGGAAAGGTCCATACAAAATCGTAAAAGTACATAGTAACAATACCTTATCACTTCTTATTAATCGAAGACATGTCACCCATCATTTTAACGAAGTTAAACCTGCAAATGAAAGTGATTAGTATTAGTAAAGACCACTAGGAGTCTATTTACAATTTATTTAATAACATATACTATAATTAACATAATCTATATACAATATACAACTCATTTACTTTATAAAAAAATATTCATATACAATTCAAATTAGAGTAGTTATTATGATTTACAGAACCGTCGCCATTACGCGTAGAGACGCGTCGTCGGCAACTGACGACGCCCAATACGTGGAATTCATCACCAAAAGTCCTGGTATTTACTTCGATCCCGTGAGCAATCTGAAACTTATAAATGACCATGTTCATTTTGTTATTCCAGTGGATCTAAAATTTATAAAACCACATTTAAGAGGCATTTTACATTTTAATGCGGTATACGAAGATTTTAAGCGCTTAATTTACTATCATAGGAAACATCTACAAGTTGTTTAATAATTGATAAAAATAGAATAATCTGTTCTCTTTTCAGTTAATGTACCAGATTTACAAACATAACATTAATTAATTTTGTAGTGACCAATCTCCCGCACCTTGTTTTACGAATTAAGGTACACATAGCCAACTTCAGAGTTCTATCTCTTGTATAAAGATTCATCAAATTAACTCTAAAAAAAAATTGTGCATCAGGCATATAATCCTGTTGACACATAGTGTACTAGAATATCAATAATTAATCGTCATTGTTGAAAAAAAAATAAAGATCTTGCGCCAATTTCCACGAATTATATCAGCAGTTTACCACGATATATTGCGTTTAATAAAGTGTCATTCCAAACAGATATTATATGAAAAGAAAGTTCATTCTTTAATTAATTTGATCTTTAATAAATTGTGATATTAACTCTGTTTTGTTAGATAAGAAAAAATATTTAACATAACTCGAAATGCTCATAAATTGAAATGTACAAGCGCGAGGCGATCAGTACCGCGCGAGCGCCCATCGAGGTAGGACCTGTGTTCGTTTTGCCTTGCTCTGACGTCTCGTACGCGGAACGCTTAGACGCAAGTTTATAGTGCGACCACAGAGTTTTGATCATGTCTTTTTTTTTAAGTAACAAACTATTCTTTATTTTTGTTGTCCATAATATAAGTATTGTTGTCTTGTTAGGTAACTACATCTTTAGTTCTGTTCATCCATTGTGTTAAAAAAAGGAAACGTCACAATTATGCAGCCTTATACAGCGTTATTGGAAAATGCTAACAACCTCAGAGGGTTGACTTCTTTTTTTTGGTCTGCTAGTTTTTATATTATTCTAGTTTAAATTAGTAACTCACTATAACTTTTGTTTTAGGAGGATAAGATGACAGGCGAATAATTGATTTCCAATATTTTTGGATTCAGTTAATGTCTATAAGTGAACACAGCGATAACTTCAGCTGGAAATTAAACTACCTTCCTAATTTGTACAAACCGGCCTCCCGACTTTTCCATCATTTGTACAAGCCGGGATACCAGTTAGCGGTCGATAGTCGTATTTACAAATTTACCATAAAATCTGCGTAAGTCCGACTTTCATAATCCAAATGGTTTTCAAAAGGATGCATCCTTGCTCATACAAGAAAAAAATCTATATTTTTCTGAGATGTATGATGTATTTTTAAATATTTATGATGTATTTTTAAATATTTATGATGTATTTTTAAATATTTTGATGAAATCTGAAACCAGCACAAATTACATTTTGGCCCCAAAATATTACGTCATTTCATATTAATATAGTAACTACGTCAACAGTTATAAACCTAGAAAACCGCAATTTTGCAAATGTATAAGTCATTTTTCACTCGATACATTTTGCAAAGCAAACACTTACCAATGCAAATTTGCGTATTAAATAATCTCGTAACTAATTTTAAACTTCTAAACCAAAAAATCTGAAATAATACAGGTGTATAAATTACATGTTAATAATAATATAAAAGAAGGACCAAAGCCGTAAGTGGTATAGTTTTTCAGAAAAAAATATGCTCTCCAATACAGTTTTCCCGCCAAAGTTCTTAAATCAATTGGGTTGTCTTAATCTTGTTACTTTAAAATATTTGGCGTAAAAATATGTAACAATTCATGGCTAAAGAACGATAGTAAATTATCATATTAAAAGAAGAATCGAAGTTCTAGGTGAGTTAGTTACGAAAAAATAAAAATAGCAATTAAATTACTATTTCCCACCATTTTTGTCGTGTGTTCAAACCCCATTTCCAGTATTTTTTCTATAAAAAGGTGTATTATCATTTATTTCCCATAGAGGAAATAGTGAGCATAAGAGTATATAGTGAGAATTGCATTGGTACCAAGAAGTATATATGTTGATTATAGATTGCATCAAAGATATTCGATTTAAAAACAAAAAAACCTCAAAATCCGTAAATATATATTTACAATACAATACAATACAAATACTCTTTATTGTATACCAAGCTAATTTACACTATAAAGTAACTAACATACTTATTTACATCTCGCTGTTTGGTCTAATCAAACTAAATGGATGAAAATGTTATTTTTTTAATGGTATAAGTGATATATTGTGGTATGGGAATATGAGGGTGACATGTTTAAGTAATATAAAAAAACGTCATGGGACGTTTGTGGTTGGTACTAAGTTGTTTTCCGGATGCACAGAAAAATAAACCTCAATCCTATTCATTGTCATTATGGCAGACAGTGTTAAAGACTGGATATAGATACTGAAGAGTGTGAACGAGGAAAATAGCATTTTTTGGAAAATTTAAAAGAAAGAGCTTTTAGTCCGCAGCTTTTAATCAATGCCGTTACGTCAAATATTTATATAATTTTAAGCCGTATATTTTTTTAATGATTTAAGTTTATTGTTAAAATAAATGATTCAAACATATCTATTTATTATTCATCAAGGATGAAATGTAAATATACGATTCACGATGTTGACTATTTAATGTACATGCCTACTTCTTTTTTATAACATTAGCAAGTAATCGACAAGAAATTGATTATTTACTCATGCCAATCACACAATTTTTAAATTTGCAATTTACATTTCTTTATTAATGAGTGCTAGTATCAAAATATGTTACTCACAGTCACGCTATTCCGTCGTCACTTCTTTCGCTTGTGTAAGCGATGTGCTGGCATTTACCTAAACTTCAGTAGCGAATATTGAAAACATTCTCGGCTCATTCAAAATTATTTGTGAACAAAATAAAGCTATGGATGATTTTCGATGCCTCAATGCACTTCAACCACTTACCTCCCTCTATAACGATATTCTTCGGGACTATGATTCCATATCTCATAATGCTGTCAACTAAAACTAAGAGATCAGCTTGGTTTGCAGGGATAGGTTCAATTATGAAAAAGCTATTTGGTACTATGGATGAAAATGACTCCGAGAAGTATTACCACGATATTCAAACACTACATTCAAATGACAAACGATTAGCTCATCTAATAAAACAGAGCATTTTTATTTCTAAATCTGCGATTCTTAATTTTAATAAAACGTTAGAAACTATTATTGATAATGAGGCTCGTTTAAATGATGTAACTAATAACTTGCTGAAAAATGTATCCATAGTCACTAACGAATTATTATTTAGAAATAAATTAAGTGAAGTGTTAAATGTTCTTCACGCCAGTTTACTCACTTTATCATTTAAGCTAGAAGATATTGTTAATTCCATTATGTTTGCGAACAGTAACACACTGCATCCATCAGTTGCTACGCCAACTCAATTATGTACAGATATTGAAAGTAGTATTAGACACTTACCTAAGTATAAGGAATTCCCAGTAACCATAGATGTAAGAAATATTAATGTATTATTAAAAATCTCCGAACTTGCTGCTTATTACAGCTCAAATAGTATTGTATTTGTGTTAAAAGTTCTATTAGTTTATCATATTGACTACGATCTCTACAAAGTCATACCAGTTCCTATAACTCATAACGTAACTTCTCCTAATTCATATGCCCTAATTGTTCCTACTATTAATTATGTAGCTTTAAGTAAAGATAAATCCACATATTGTACACTGGATGACTTAAATTCGTGTAAAACCTTATATAATGGATATATTGCTTGTAACACTCTTAATATCCTATCAGTTAATTCGAATCCCATTTGCGAAATTGAATTTATGACTAAAATTATTAAAGCATTACCTTCACAATGTAATACAAAATTTATTTATGGACATATTGACATCTGGCAAAACCTAGGACACAATAATTGGATATTTGTGCAAACGCGACCTACCAAGTTAACTTTAGAATGTGACCTTCATAATAAAGAAATAACTATTATAGGCACAGGTATTTTATCTCTTAAACCACAGTGTGTAGCATTCTGTAGAAATGTGAAGTTATTGGCGATGCTCAACTTAGAAGTAAACATACCACCTATAAACTCAGATTTTAATCTAATTGATGACAAATGTTGTAACTTAAATACGTTTCAAAAATCTAATATTAGGTCGTTACATATGAAATTGGCGTTTTTCGTACTGCCACTTTAATCACGAATTTCTCCTCTTTGGTAAGGAATTCCAAATTCAAATTTGTACAGCTATAGACTCATGTATTTGTGCTTCGATGATCGTCATTCATTTGTTTTTTTTCTTCTGTTTTTTTCTGTTTGCGTCACTCATTTTACAAAATGGAAAACCTTAAATATCGCATTATTTACGAGTACGAGTTCCGCCGTGGCACTAGTGCTGCGGAAACAACTCGAAGGGTGAATTATGTGTATGGCGGTCGTGTTGCAAAAGAAAACACAGTTCGTTTTTGGTTCCAACGTTTTCGTTCTGGAAATTTCGACCTGCAGAACAAGCCCCGTGGACGGCCTGAGACTCAAGTTGATAATGAAGAGTTGAAGGCTATTGTGGAAGCGGATCCATCGCAAACCACGTCCGAGTTAGCTGCAGGCTGCAATGTTAGTGATAAAACTGTTTTAATTCACTTGAAGCAAATTGGGAAGATTAAAAAGCTTGAAAGGTGGGTACCTCACGAATTGACTGAAACAAACCGGCAAACGCGCGTAGACTGCTGCGTTACATTACTAAACCGGCACAATAATGAAGGTATTTTAAACCGAATCATTACCTGTGATGAAAAATGGGTTCTTTACGATAATCGGAAGCGCTCAGCGCAATGGTTAGATCCTGGCCAGCCAGCCAAATCCTGCCCCAAGCGAAAATTAACCCCAAAAAAGTTACTTGTAAGCGTTTGGTGGACTAGTGCCGGTATTGTTCATTACAGTTTTTTCAAATCTGGCCAGACTATTACGGCTGATGTCTATTGTCAGGAATTGCAAACCATGATGGAAAAGCTAGCGGCTAAACAACCTAGGCTGGTCAATCGCTCCACGCCACTGCTGCTTCACGACAACGCTAGACCACACACTGCGCTACAGACGGCTACTAAATTAGAAGAGCTTCAATTGGAAAGTCTAAGACATCCTCCGTACTCCCCGGACCTTGCTCCAACAGATTACCATTTTTTTCGAAATTTGGATAACTTCTTGCAAGGGAAAAAATTCAACTCCGATGGGGCAGTCCAAATTGCCTTCAAAGATTTTATTGATTACCGTCCGACTGGTTTTTTTTAGTAAAGGGATCAATGAACTACCTATGAGATGGCAAAAGTGCATAGAAAATAATGGTTCATACTTTGATTAATTAAATATATTATATTAAAAAAATATTCGACTTTTTGTTCCTCCCATACAAAACGCCAATTTCATATGTAAGGACCTAATATTAATACATCTGCAGTGACAATATCTAACATTAATCTAGATAAGCTCAACAACTTGAAAGATCAAGCAGATCAATTATCCACCGAAATCGACGATTTTATGAGCACTAATAATAACGTTTTCACAAACCATATTAGTTTTCCTATTGTAACTATCATTTTTATGATATCTTTTATAATATTTATTATCTATTATTGCAAAGCCAACAACTATGTAATACCATTTTCATGTAAGAATTCTCCTCCTAATGTAGAAGAGGAAATACCTGGAGAAGAAGAGATTCCTCCACCTAGACTAAGAGTATAAGAAATACATAGTTGTAACTTACTTTTAAATAGAATAAGTATTAGCATTAAGTTAGAAAGGCGCATCCTACCTCCCGTCTACCTTTCCTATCCCAATTTTAACTTACCTGATTTACCCATTATTCTACATCTGTAAACTTCCTTTCAGTAGTAAGTTTACACTTAGTGGGGGAGATGTTATACCCCACTTCCCCTTACTATTCTGCTTACCTTTCCTATATCTATTCTTTTGAGCTAAGTCAGCATTTATTACTTCTCAGACGCCTCTCACTCCTACCTCAGTCCACATCCATATTCCATTCGCGCTGGTCATTTTCATAGTTTTAGTTCATTTTATATTTTTTCTATTTCAATAAACTTTTAAGTATTTGTGTGGAAATAAAACCTTTTTTTAAAAACCTAAATCCCGGTCTCCGGATAACAGTACCATAACGTGAAGTCTCATCAATTTGGACGAACCAAGCCTAGGGCTTACCTATCTAACCTAATCGGCCGATTTAATTAGAACGGTACTTGCCTAGGCGACGAATATGTTCCAGGTCTGCTGTTTTGCACAACACAACACTAATTAGTTAATGTTCACTAAACAAACGCGAGGGTCCAATCAGGTGAATTTCAAAACAGCACAAATCACTCAATTACATTAATTTAAATACCGCTGACCTTGAATCTATCCTCAAATTTATAAAACCAGCCACAAAGTGACAAAGCACTAACTTTTTTCACACAAAAAATCCACAGATCAAAATAGACGACTACCTAGCGGGCCGTTCAGAACCTTGCCGCTAAGTTGATCGGTCCGAACATATATATATATATATATTGGATTCTTATTGACTATCAACCGTTATAGATGTCGGTGCGAGGTGGCAACATATTGCCATCTACTCGACACGATTCCAGTCCCCCTGCTAGTGAAAATTGCATGAAAACCGCAATAAATGGTTGACCCGGGGATCGAACGCATGACCTCGAAATTTCAAAGCGTCGCTGTCGATACTCCAACGAGCCATCTAAAGATTTTTAATATGATTTTATTTTATTAAATTTTATCATTTAACATTATTCTGTACCCATCAGTTTAATTTCTACTACTATTCAGTTTGTTGAAATTAACATTATTATTATTACAAAAAATAAATGAATGAAAAAATATCCTAACAGACATTGCGATTAAGATGTTCATTGAATCAGATTTATTATTAACAGTCTTACTTTTAAACGCTACTTAAAGTTTTCGCATTACTTAGCCGCAAAATTTCTTACATATAAACCGTGCATAATTTTATCGAGTACCTTAGTAAGTACTGCTTAAATCAGCTGTCGAATTAAACACTGTTAATGTCTACACGTGGGACATTTAGAAAGGTAATTATGAGCAAGAATTAAATTTGCATGGTGGAAGAACATTTTGCGAATGCCCGCCTGGCTAGCGACCACCCTCAAGTAGAAAGTCTGTCGCCAGGCACCGAAAGGTGTGTTCCGGCAGTAGTCCTTGAGAGCCAGTGAAATTACAGGCACAATGAGACTTAACAACTATGTCTCAATGTGACGGGCGCAGTGCAATTCGTGAGTTGTTATGAATTGCAACTGTTATAGGCAGAGGTTAGTCCACTTAACATCAGGTGGGCATCGAGCTTGTTCCGTCACAATAAAAAAAAAATAAAAAAAATTATAAGACATACAAAGTTCTCTTCTTAAGAAGCATGTTATCGATTTTAGTGACGAGAAAAACTGCATAGAGGTATATACCATCGCAGTGTCAAATATTCTATTGCGAAGCAAGATTTAGTATGCAAACTGTGTTGGTACTGTGTGTAAGGCACTGTAGCAAGGTGTAATTACTCGGCGAACGAGTCACACAAACATCAAGCAATTGACGCAGTGCGGTGCCAAGCACAACAAGGACGTTGACACCACCACTTATAACGCATACCATCAGACGATCAACTTGTGCAGCAACTTTTGTTGTAAACAAGTTAATACAGTGATGACCGGTAATAGATATCGACTGCCATGCCGCAGGTCAATGATTCGATCCCTACAGCCGGCTAGAACCTCACCGCATGGTGAAAGGGCACCTTGCGAATGCTCGCCTGGCTAGCTACCACTTTTATGTAGAAAATTTGTCCCTAAACAGCTGACCGTGTGTTCCGGCAGCAGTCCTTGAGAGCCAGTAAAATTACAGGCACATGCCACTGACAACTGCATGCCATGCACAACTGTATATCTAATGAATAGATTCAGGCGTTACTTTGCGGAAATCCATATACTTATAATAATAACAAATATAAATTTAAAATATTTTAAGAAAACATTAAATTAATATTTTAATAAAACAATATCTAGTGACAATTGATCCTATTTTTCCTGTTAGGCAAAATCCTGTTAAAAATATTTGTTATTATTAACTGTATATCTTGTGTCGAAATGGATTTGTAATAGGCAGAGGTCAGTCCGCTTAACATCAAGTGGGCCTCGTGTTTGATCCGTCACAACACATTAAAACAAAAAAAAAAAAAAGCATTCAACTACATACAACATCGTTGATAGCTTATTAAGTTACTGGAATGTATAAACAGTCTTAGTCTTCCTCCTAACCATAATTAACTGTACCCTACAGAACCTCGAATTGCGGCTATAAAACAAACATTAATATTTTAATTTCTATACAAGCACTATCGCGTACCTACTGGGTGAATGAAAATAACATTTATAAAGTATTAGAGCACAAATTATTTTTCATGTTATTTATCAATCTTAAGCTAAAACGATATGTTTAATTGAACCACCTAAATAAGTATTTTCCCCCAATATGCCAGAGTTAAATCTGATTCAGTATAAACGAACTCGTAACCAATCTATTTAAGACTTATATTTAGTAGGTAATTTGAAACGTTGCACCCTAAATTATTTCTCACGAGAAACGGCATCCGGCGCGTATGTCGATAACATAGTGATGTACTCAAAATATTTAAAAAACGTAGTATGTAGATACTTATTACGGTAATACTTGAAGCGCTCGTAGCGAAGTTTACTAAGCTGTTTTTAACAGATCAGCAAAGTTAAGCAACGTCCCCCGCGGTCATGAGTTGGATGGGTGACCGCTAGTGTCATTACTACTAAGCGCTTCCGTGCTTCGGAGGGCAGGTTAAGCTGTTGGTCCCGGTTGTCGTCTTAGGATGGCGGTCGTTATAGCATGGTGGTTGGGCATTTTGCGAATGTCTGCCTGGCTAGCTACCACCCTCAAGTAGAAAATCTGTCGCCAAGCACCGAACGGTGTGTTCTGGCAACTGTCCTTTAGAGCCAGTAATTCTAGGTTAACCTGAACAACACCTTCGACCACATCATCACTTACCATCAGGTAAGATAGTGGTCAAAGGCTCACATATAAAGCATAAAAAAAGGGTATAAAGTCGTAAGATACAAGGAAGCATACTGTAGAATACAAGCAAGCAAATTTATTTAGAAAAAAATAATAATTTAATGGTAAGTGATTCATGTTATGAAGTTATTTAAGTTGCCGATTCAAGACGACAGTAGCGGTATACACTTGTGCGTGCATTATTAGATATTAATTATATTAATTTCGATTTAATTTAAAAGTCAGAAATAACATATGTCTAACTATTTCAGTTAGGCCACAATAATTATTTTTCATGTGTTTCAATTTATATCGTGGGGTTGTCTGGAAGAGATCGCTCTCAGCGATAAGAGATTGTCATACCTAATCTTAGTTATTGTTGTAAATATTTGTAAATATTAATGTGTGAATAAAGTTATCCATCTATCTATTTATCGTGCAAAGCCAGGGCGACTCAAATTCTTGCTCTGAAATACTATGAGCTATAGGGAAACGTGTTGAAGTCGGTATATTATATTGATTTAAAACAGTCAGAACTAGAGAAACAAAGCAAACCATTATAGATACAATATTTGATCTAAATCGTTTCGTAGATCCGAGATATTTATATGGAGATATGAATAAAATCAAGTTATACTTCGGTGTCTATTAAAAAGTTAAAACCAAAATAACCCGTACTGAAATACTACTTTGTATAATACTAATTGAAATACCTTATCGAGCTGATACTCAGGTGATACCATTATATTATCTATACCGCAACACTAATGAGGACCGTTGCCAATTTTAAACTGTCAACAGATATACTGAATTAGTCCGCCATTTATCTTATTATAAGATCTTTTAATATATTCGTTTGCTGAAATTGAGTATTGAAATATGAATTCACAACCACATGTATTCCCCGAAAGGGTAGACTGCACAAGTGTCTAAGCACTGAATTCGGACTCAACTATTTGGTCCATTATATAAAGAAGCTTGTCGCTATTTAGGACTCCGTATCTGGTACAGATAATTTCTACGTCAGACTTCAAAAGTTAGCCATATATGTCATATACAGGGTTATTAGTAAAATGCTAACAACCTCCTTGGGCTGACTTCTGCTAGTCCTAAAAAATATTTTGAGATGATTATTTAGTTTAAAAAAAAAATATATGTTTTTATGCCTACTCCGAGCCAAGATCACTCCACCGCGGCAACACTGGACCCCCCCGTGGTCCCTTTGAATAGAGTTTTGAATATTTACATCGAGCAAAGTAATAAAAAATAAGAAATAATGCATTACAGGCACAAGAGACTTTTGACATCACGTGGTCCTCGTGCTTATTTAGTCAAAAATATAAAAAAAAACTCAAAAGAAAATTTAAAAAATAATAAAAAAAAAAAAAAAAACATAATTTTTCTTAGGACTAGTAGAAGTCAATCCTAAGAGGTTGTTAGCATTTTACCAATAAGCCTGTATATCTCATCTAATGGTAAGTATTGATGCGGTCGTATGATGTTGTTCAGACTTACCAAGTACTGGCTTACAAGGACTGCTGCCGGAACACACTGATTTTCTACTTGAGGGTGGTAGCGAGCCAGGCCTAAAACAATGCTACCATCAGCAGTTAAGGTTTGCCCTGGGGATCGAACACAGGGCCTCTAGTTTCCAAAGCGGCTCTTTTACTCACACACCAATAAGGTTTATTGTATAGTTTGAAAAGTAGCTTTATGGGAAAAAATGTTAACAAATATACATTGTTCGGTATTAAATCTGCACAAAAAATATAGATAAACACATTAATATTGTTGCTCGAAAGATTTAGCATAACCTTTTTTTTTTAAAGTATACCTATATTAAATAAAAATGTGAAAATACCCTACTGCAAATTATTTATAATCGTTAATCGTTAATTGCTCCAATGAAATTGAAACTGCAAGTTATTTAAATTTATGGAATCGTTTTTAAAGCCCTTCATTTCGATGCCCCATTGGATAAGTTTTTTTTTTTAAATCGGTTATATGGTTTAGAAGTTACGGTAGAATGTGTGAATTACAAATACACACATGAACCCTAAAATATAACTCTCCTTTTTTAGGGCGGTCTTGTAAAATTATTTGTTCAAGAATATGTATAGTAAATACTCGACAATTCTTTTCATATGATTTCAACTGTTACATATACATAAACATAGAAAAAGGAATATATCTCTAAAAGCTGAAAAGAACATACCACGACAAGAAAAAATATAGTCATGTGGGGGATTAATTTTTCTCGCTACGAATATTAATCTTCAAACAGATTATATCTTGTCAATGGTTTCTAAAGAACACAGTAACGCGTTACTCGTTAAAAACTTGTTTTTGCTTTTATCTTTAGGCCCTTAATAGTACCCTAATTAGAAGCTTGTCGCCGGCCAGTATGAATATCAAACAAATCTGCTTTGAAATAAGGCTCATATTAGGGCAAGCTGCAATATGAGAGTAAAGTTAATAGCTCGGGTCGATATGCTATAAAATGTATGTATAATAGTACATTATGCAACAAGTGCGCGAAGTTGTTTATTACAATCGAGACGGGTTTTAGGCCTGAGATCGAAGATTGAAGGCCTAAATGCACTGAGAAAAATCTAAAGTCAAAAGCGCCCTAATGATGGCCAATTTATATGGTATAAGGCGAAAAACCGACCAAACGTAAATACGTACAAAAACGCCTTCCAACTAGAAGGCGTTAAACGAGGTCAGTGAAGGCGAATGTTTCTTTTCGTCTTCATTTAAGGTGAATTTTGTGGTCTTTCTTAAATATTGACTTATCGATGAGGCTGATTAAGTCGTACGTTATAGTGATAATCACCGTATATAAACCGCCGTAAAAGTAAGGTATATTTTATGGTCAATACTGCAATTATTATCGTAAACCAGTTTAATTCTGAAAATACTTTACAGAAGGCGTTTTGGACGGTTGTATTTATTATAAAACATGGTACATTTTTATTGATTGGTGAAAATCGTCTTAAGACTTGTGAATTCATCTTACGTATTTACAATTCAACGGTAAAAGGTCAAATTTGATTTAAGCCTTTGAGTCGTTTTTCTCAGTGTGTGTTCCGGTTTGAAGTGTATGAGTAATGGTGAAATTACAGGCTTATGAGACTAATGGGCGCAGTGCAGTTCGGCATCTGTTATAGGCAGAGGTTAGTGCAGATGGACTTTGTGCTTGTTCCATCACAAAAGCATAAAGAAGATATACATTGTTGACTGGCAACGTTTTGGGCTACAGACTAAGTAAAATTGATAATGGAGTAAAGAATGTGATGACTCTAGGTATACATTTTTCACATTACTATAATGCCTTCTGTGTAGATCATAGATCTTCAGGTCTAATTCAAGTTTTGATCTTGTGTACGTCTTTACCAAGGTGTGCGTCTGATCTCCCGAGAAAAGCACCATGACAATAGTTATTTCTTAGGCAAGGCTGCAATTTATAAGTATATATGGCGACGGTAGAACCATACTGATCCAAGTATCATTTTCATTATATTGAGAAAAAGAAGGAAACGCGTTTGAATTTGTTTTAAAAAAATAAGTGATTTATTATGCTTCAATCTTTATCGAAATGATAGCTTATATGTCAGACAAAATATTAAAAAAACTATAATAAAATATTTTGATTAAAAGTAGTCAAAATGTTGGTTTCTGCAGAAAAAAAACCAGACAAAAAATAAAAATTGGATCAGTATAGCAGGATATACATATTTTTGAAAGTAAGTATAACGCTAAAGTGAAATTGAGGTCCTCTAGCTATATAAGGCGCTTTTTGTACTTGGATTAATGTGGCATCAATTGAATATTTTTTTCCTTGCATTTGTTGCATATAACTAACTCCAATATAGAAAAAAAAGTCACATGGATCAGTATGGTTCTACCTTCGCCATATATATACATATTTATATGGGGCGAGTACTTTTATTGAAACCTACGGAAGTTAAGACTTCTAGGATTGAACCAGGAGCGCAGAGTGTGATTTTAGCATACTGAGCGTACCAAAGGTTTTAAAGGTACAAGACGAAAATAACTTTGCCGAGCGCAACATACAACTTTTCACCTCACTACAGAGAGGAAAATGATAGTTGAAAAAAACTCGGCTCAAAAAATATAGTACGTTAATTTATACAAAAAAGCATAATTACTTAAATTGGTATTTTTTTAAAATTTTGAATGGTAATAGGGTATATTGCCAATGCCCGCCTGGCTAGCTAGTAGAAAATCTGTCGCCAAGCATCCAACGGTGTGATCCGGCAGCGGTCCTTGAGAGCCAATAATTCTAGGTTAGCCTGAACAACATCTTCGACCACATCATCACTTACCATCAGGTGAGATAGTGGCCAAAGACAAAGTTATGAAGCATTAAAAAAAATAATAAAGTAACTTAATATTTATGGAACTTTTATAGAGGTTCGAATTTCAAAAACTTTTTCCACGCTTGTTAAAAAAGCCCTTTTCCACGCAGACCTGCCAAGCTAGAAAACGTGTTAATTATAATTCGAAGATAATTTACAAGTTTCCAAGCTTGGCAGATGAAAAAGTAATTTGCTTAAGAATTAAGTTTACTTAAGAATAAACAAAACAAATGAAATCGTTTTCAAAAAAAACTTGTTTAAAAAACTTATATTATACAATTTTTGCCTACTATCTTAGATAAAACGAACTAGATCCTTTTACACTCCTCTCAATCACGTACAGTACATCAGTCTTACAGCTAATATACCGTTGGCAATCCCACCCGGTCTAAGTACGAAGAAAACCGGGAAATAGTACATCAACCGGCACGCCCGGGTAATATCCCACCCGGATGTGTACCGCCGGCCTAATGAACCGAGTAATAGCACGTTCGATATATTTCTGCACTCGCGTTTCGGATAAGACTTGGATGAAGCTGGATAAGACCGGATAAAACCGGTTCATCCCGGTCGGTACGGCTCAATGACTGTTGAAGGGATTAAGGAAAGCGCGGTTTGAAAAATGTGTAGAAATCGGTTGTTTAATGAAGTAAGATGTGTATTTGTTGTACATTCAAGATATAACCCATAAAGGAAAATAGCGTGTTTCTGTATGTAAAAAAAAAATTATTATAATAACAAATGAACAATAAAATATATACTTAAAGATACAAAATAACAAATTTACGACAGAAAATAGAATATAGTCATGTGCGAGATTCGAGATTCGAACCCGCGTCCATCTATCCCTTTAGCCGGGGTATGCTCTAACCAATTGAGCTAACATGACACAATGAGTCATAACTCTAAATTTTGCTCTCGTTCTTCAACCATCGTATTGGGATGGAGTGACATCTATAGTACCACTTACGTTGTACTACAAACAAGAACAATTTTGCAATTGGTTTTATACTTGTTAATGATAACCTTATAATTTTAATATTGCTATGATTGCAATAACGCCTGAATGCGGAATTAAAAAAATATATTTAAGGTTATAAGTACTACTGTATTTTACGCAAACATTATAAAATGAAGGAGAGCATTCAGCAAAGCGCCCTTCCACCTTGAAGCTCAACCCGGTGGTGGGGATTGAACCAAGGACCTGCAGCACGGCAGTGTAGCTATTACCGTACAGCCACCATTGCTTCAAAATTGATAAAACGGGAATAGGAAACGTCGAATAGTATTTTTTTTTCTATTCATCTCAGTCATCATTCGTTTTAAATACTGTACTGTACTGTATCAGCCGGGTCGTCCACTGCTGAACACAGCCTCCCCTATTATAAGGGGGCATTTGCCATAATCACCACGTTTGGCAGACGGCTTCGGGATCGCAGTGTAAGATGGCAGTTCTTTAGAAGGTGCTGCTGCCCACCTTCCAGTATTTGTCCCTTAGTCGCCTCATACAACACCCACAGGATAATATGGGAAGGTGCAATTCTAAACCAGCACCCCACGGGGAAATGTTTTAACATTCGTTTTGACATATTTTCTATTGTATCTAAAAACTTGTACAAAAACTCTACATTTTAGGCGAAATAAATACGATGAAGAATGTTGATTAGAAGACTTATTTGATTCGTACGACAAGTTTGACTTTGATTACTTTTGAACTTCTGGCATTTCATTTGAAATGTCAGTGTCAAGGCAGGTTACAGCAGTCATTATTCTTAGGCAGTTAAAATTAAATTTTATAAATAGATATGTAAACTTAGACCCTAATGGAGTGAACTAGCTCTCACAAACACAGGGAATCCTACCGTGAGAGCTAGAGATATTATTTGTTATCTTACTGATTCATATTGATTAGGAATAAAGAGATAATAAGAGAATAAAATAGAGGTGCCAGGTTTTAGATTAGCAAAGACAAATAAAAGGTCCTTCTTAGGTAATTGTGTACGGTTTTATAATAAAGTTCCCAAACATATTACAAAGCTCACAGAAAGGAAATTCTAATTGCACGTGAAAACATATTGATTAAAAAATCCTACTACACAGTTTCTGATTACTTAAACGACAAAAATGCCTGGACAATTCCGCCTCTGCCAAGCTATTGCCTGTCACCTACATAATTTAAACAAATATTGTAATAACTCTATTATATAGTAAGTATTTAAGACATTGTTAAAATATGTTTAGAAGAATGGCCCCGAGTTTCTTGCCCGTTCTTCTCGCAGTGGCTCTATACAATTTATTTGCTGAACGTGGCAGTACAATGTAGAATATTTCAATACTAAAATTTGTAATTGACCTTCATAAGAGCGTCGTAGACGCCTAAATTGAATAAATGATTTTGACTTTGACTGCAAGTTTTAAATTGCATTAAACATTGTCTAGTTCTAGAACAGTTTTAAGATAGTTAAGGCCAACATTAACGTGGCAAAAAAAAAATGAAAATTTGATTTGAGTATTAATATTATGTTGTCTTAGGTTGTCGCGATTATTACACATAGTAAATAAACAACTTAAAACGGTATATTTATCATTATTTTTGTATCGACGTTTCAAACACTTTGCAGTGATTGTGGTCACGGGGTGAAACGTCGGGACAAAAATAATCATAAATATACGCGATTTAAACCGTTTAAAGTTGTTCAATCAGTATTAATATTAATTTAATTTTGTCACCATATACGTCCAATGATGTTGCAGTATACAGGGTTATTGGAAACACGCTAACAACCTTTTGAAGAATTGACTTATGTTAGTCCTAATAAACATTTTGAGATGAAAGTTTTTTTTATTTAGCGCCACGCAGTAGGTCCATGGTTCCAATCCCAGCACGGACTTGAGCTTCACCGCATGTTTGAAGGGCATTTAGCGAATGCGCGTCTGGCTTGACCACCCTTAAGTAGAAAATCTGTCGCAAAGCACCTAACGATGTGTTCCGGCAGCAGTGAGCCTAGTGCTTGTATTGTCCCAATAACATAATTTTTTTTTTTTGTTTCAATATCTTTTTATTAATGTTTTCCTTTTTTTATATGTTTGTGAAGGAACAAGCTCGAGGCTCACCTGATGTTAAGTAGACTAACCCCTGCCTTTAACAGATGCATTTGGTCACAAGTCACGAATTACACTGAGCCCGTCACCTTGAGACATAATTATTAAGTCTCATGTGCCTGTAACTTCACAGGCTCTCAGAGACTGCTGCCGGAACACACCGTTAGGTGCTTAGCGACATATTTTCTACTTGAGTGTGATCGCTAGCCAGGCGGTCACTCGCAAAAAGCCCTTCCACAATGCGGTGAAGCTCAAGCACGCGGCGGGATGCAAACCATGGACCTGCTGCGCGACAGTCCATATCCAATGCCACTGAGCCATCACTGCTTCAAGATACTCAATTAATATATACCTGTTCACTCTAATTATTAATAGGTATTTCAAATATATATTTAGATACATACCCATTCAGACAGTTCCTTATAAACAGCATGACAATGATAAGTGTGTGTGATTATGAGCAAATATATGAAATTACTAACAGCTTGAATCCTCGGGAAGTATTACATACGTGCATGTCATATTCTGATACATCACGTTCCGTCTTCCGGTAATATTGACTCGTAAAATGTTCCAACGAGAGCTTACGAGAAATGTTCCGTGTCGAAGAGAAACACGTGTCGTGTCAAAGCATTACCACATTATTGGTAAAATCAAGTATATACCGCGTTATGTTCGCATGATTCATCGTCGTGTTCCATCTGTTACAGGAGCTTCGTAATAAATCTTTACTAAGACAACAATAACAGAAAACATGATCAAGCCTATAGTATACAGGATGGAAACTTTCAGCGGGGCAGTAAGGGGAAGAACCTTATCCGTTGTAGCTATTCGAAAATGGTCTTAGGAGATTACCCATCATTTTTTATGATATAGATTGATCCCCATTCACAAATTTTCAAAAAAATACAGTTAGCAAGAAAATAGCCATTTTACACAAAAACATTTTTTGATGCCTATCGATCCTGTTTTCACCAGTACCAGCTTAGGTTATACCAGAGTTTCTCGGACTCTGGTATAATAACTGTATTTTTTATTGACCTCAATCTCACCTGGAGGTAAGTGACAATAAGATTAAAGATGGTGGTTTAACGTGTCCTTCGAAGCACGAAAACAGTCAGTACTAAATGCCGTGACCAATTCAAGTCACCTTCACAGCAAACATTACATAAGAAAACCCCGTTTCAGTATGTATCATCTTTATGGTTAATCATATAAAGAAAATACTCCAGAACTGTATTTTATAAAGATAAAAAACAATGCCTTAAAACTGTTTTTTTTTCTTTGGGACCTTATTTTTGTTAGATAAAGAAAAAACTTTTATACCTACATTGATACACGATTCAACTTATTCTTAATATAAACATTATAAACAATATATATTTAAATAAACTTACTACAACACAACTTAAGTACGGTAATCCTAAATCCCTAAGCGCTCGTTTTTCCAAAACAACCTAGAGGTAAAAAGCATTGGCAGCTCGACTGCGTAGATTAATGCGTTTCGACTTCTCCCGTGATTGGTACAAGGGATAAAACTGGAGTGAGCCATTACTGCTGAGGAAGGCGAGTACTTATTCTGTAAGTAAGATAAAAGATAACGTTACTTAGAATTCTCATTTTCTTTGAACTGTGAACGTGCAAGTTTCCGGTCTGCAACTTGGTCGTGTTTTATTTACTTAAGTACCTTTCTACTAATATCGTATTTGTAAGTTATTTATTTTCAACTATGCTAATTTTACCCATAATGCTTTAAACTGCAAAAGCTATACGCAATTTAAGGCATAACGAGTAAAATTTTATGGGTATGGTCAAAAATGTTAAGAAGTATATTTGAATATAATTAGGGTGAGCGAAACGAGCCCTATCGCTATCACACAACTTGGACATTTTGTTGACCCTTTTTATGGTATAAAATAACTCGCCTATAGATTTGTGCTTTAACATCGTAATTTAACTTAACATCTAGATGTGTTATCTGTGAAAAATAATAATATAAGCATTAAAATAATTAACATTAATAATTTCGTATTCAATGGATAGAATGTTATTGTACTACTAACGCCATCTGTTAGAAAACCAAAGAGTTAACAACGCTCCAACAGAACTAAACTCAATACTCAAAAACATCGTAATTAATCTACTTAATACTAGATGACACCACTAGAATGTCTAGCCGTGGGTGTCGTAAGAGGCGACTAAAGGTAACACACCAGAAGGTGGGCAGCAACGCTTTCTGAGGAACTGATATCCCACACTGCGATCCCCAAGACACCTGGCAAGAGTGAGGATTATGGCAAACCCCCCCATACTGGGAGAGGCTATCTTCAGCAGTGGACAATCTGGGTGATACAGTACAGAACAAGCATTATGGGGTTACCCTAGAATTTACGGGTGTAACCCCAGAATACCGTCAAATCCCGTTGGAAGTTCTCTTTTTCCATCCCAAACAATACCTATCTCCGAATATGTCTACGTTTTTAGGGTTCCGTAGTCCTGACTAGGAACCCTTATAGTTTCGTCATGTCCGTCTGTCTGTCCGTCTGTCCGAGGTTTTGCTATGAGACCGTTTGTACTAGAAAGCTGCAATTGTGTAAAGGTATGTAAATTAATCACGCCGACAAAGTGGTGAAATAATATTTTTAAAAATATTTTTTTTAGGGTAGCTCCCATACATGTGATGCGGAGAAGAATTATTTTTTCGTCGTCTATCCCATCATGTGGGGTATCATTGAATAGGTCTTTTAAAATGATTTAGGGGTTGCTAATACATTTTTTGTCATAAGGCTCCATTTACGAAATATTAAACTTCAAAGTGTACATTTTTGTTCCAATAAGGGGGGGGGGGGTACTTCTAAAACCTAAACTGCTAGCTTGAAAAATCTGAAAAAATATATGATGATAGTGCAGTTCATGAACTTTCAAGGAAAATTATAGCGGTTAGGATCACCTTATTACTTTAGCAGTAATAGTCGTTGAACTTGGGTATTAGATAATTTTGTACCAAATACCAAATTCTTAGAATAAATCCTTTAAAGTTACTAAGATGAAGTAGTGTACTTTAGAATCGGTATACAGACTTATGTACTATGGGAATGTGGAGGGAGGAGAAGGGGGTTATAGCATCCCCCCCAGAGGGATGAGGGATTACGGAAACTAATTTAAATAAAAAAGTGTATCTACATACATGGGAAGGACTTTAGATATAGTATATGTATATATTTTGTGTTATGGGGAGGGGAGAGAGGGCGGAATATTTCCCGTTGAGGGGAGGGGGGCTACAGAAACCTATTTATACAGTACAGAACAAGCATCTACTTCACTCTTATGAAAGTAAATTACAAATTTTAATATTGAAATATTGTATACATTGTCCTACCACGTTCGCCAAAATAAATGTATAGAGCCACTGCGATAAGAACTGGCAAGAAATTAAGGGCCACTCTTTTTAAATACCTTTTAACAATATGTTACGAACTATATTATACAATTATTTAAAAAGAAATACTTAGATGAAAGGCGGTAGCTTGGCAAAAGATTTAGCCCTGAGGGCCAAAAACTATCTCTTAATTCAGTCTTATTTCAACCATATATTTGCATTGCGTAGTTTTACGATACTTGCAAGTTTTGCATTACGGCGAACAGTATTTTAGTTGAGTAAATAATCTTCTTAGATAAATAATGCAACACTTAAAAGAGGAAACAAAAAAACACACAGATCAGATCATCACACAGCTCACACTAGGAAAACTCAAGTTGCACGTGAAAAACATTTTGATTAAGGTTGAACTGGGCGCTCACTTTTCCATACAAACGTCGTAGGGTGATCACTCCCTTATTTGAGAAGTCCAAAGTCCAAACTTAAGCATAATACCGATTAATATAGTCATTATCTAGGCTTATATGATGCCAAAATTTAAAAAAAATTATATAGTTGTGAGTTATGAACCTCGAAAACTTTATATGAAAATGTTTCGAGGCTCATAATTCTCAAGTTAATTTTTTTATAAGAATTTCGGCATCATACAAGCCTAGATAATGACGAGATCAATAGTTACTATGTTTCATTTTAGACCTTAATCCTCAAATAAGGGAGTGATCACCCTACGAAGTTTGTATGGAAAACGGGCCGGCCAGTTCACCCTTAAGAAATGAGGAGGTAAAGAACAAAACCTCACATTTCCACTTACAAAAAAAAATCCCTTTTTTTTTGCTATGTGTAAATAATGATAAATTGATCGAAGCAAATAAGTCAAATCTTATCAAAAACATCTCATTTCTCATAAAAATTTTCATTTCAAATCGAGAGCTTCGATCAAAACCACACATTACCATCTAAAAAATTCAGTGTCTCTTGATTTGTATCAAAAGCTCACTTTATAGCAGAAAATTTCAATTGTATCACTAAGCTTGCATCAAAACCTCTTAAAAACATTGAGTTTAGAATAGAGGTACAAAAATTCAAATGCCTGGACTTTTTGCTTCATAATTTATTGTAGTTTTATTTTATCATATGTCTGGCAACACTTTTTCAATTATTTGACGTCTGAAGTTATCTGTCAAACCTATATAGTTGCCAAAGATTTTCAAATCGGATATTTCTGTATTCGGCGGTTAATTTTATTTTTCGATCGATAAAGTGCTGTTTTTCTGTAAATTTATATTGAAATGGATGAAGACGGTACTGCCGAAGTTGTAACAATCAATTGTGGTACAAAAACAAAGCCTCGGCGAGGACGTACAAGAAATACAATATCAGCATCCAAGTGAGTAATGTATTACATCAATTTGAGTGGGAATTTTATGAAGAACCAAAATAATATTCTCTAATACTCATATTTTCCTGTTACAGGTATGCAGATACTGATCCACTTGCACTTAATTTGCAGAAAAACTGCAAATATGGCCCAAAAAGTGTTTTCAAATGAAGAGTGTGATTGTCTTGAAGCTGATACTAACAGTATAAGAATTTAGAATTTGATTGTGCAATAATAATAATAATAATTAGTAACAATAATTGTAAATAATGAGTGATTTTATCTTGAGCCTAAAATAAAATTAATAAACAATATTAGTAGTACAATATTAGTCATTTTCAAAACCACACTTTTTTTTTAGGTAAATATCAAAACCTAGCTTTTCCAGAAGTCTTTATCAAAACCACACTTTTCCAAATATGTTTAATCAAAACATCACATTTCCAAATTTGTTTTTTAAATATTGGCTAAGCTTCTTATCATTTCAATCAACCATTTGGTACATAATATCAACTGAAACACTAGTTAAACATGACACAACTAAAACTAACTGCAAATGTTGAAGTTAGTTAGTTATTTACATTTTACTGTTTTCTCCAAAATAAAAAAAAGTGGAAAAGTGAGGTTTTGTTCTTCACCTCCTCAAATGCTACTAGACAGTTTGTGATTACACGCATGGAAAATTCCGCCTCTACCACGCTATCGCCTGTCACCTACATAATTAAAACAAATATTGTAAATATTAATTAATATTGTTTGTAACACATTGTTAAAAGGCTTTTAAAAGAATGGCCCCGAGTTTTTTGCCCGTCCTTCTAGCTCTATACATTTTATTTTTTGAACATGGCAGTACAATGTAGAATATTTGAATATTAAAATTAGTAATTGACTTTCATAAGAGCGTCGTAGACTCCTAATTGAATGAATGATTTGGACTTGACTTTGACTTTTAGTCTAGTGTAACTGATTTCTAACACTGAAAAGTATGCAAATAAATAGCTTGTACAATGTAGGTTTATGAATAGTACCGACTTCCACAAGTTATTTCATACTTTTCAGTGTTGGGAGTCGGTACCGTTTTGTTTTATTCTTTGTGTATGTTATTGTGCGGAACAAGCTCGAGGCCCACCGGAGTTAAGCGGACTCACCTCTGCCCATAACAGATGAATTTCGTCACAAGTCACTAGTTGCACTGCGCCCGTCACCTTGACACAAAGTTGTTAAGTCTCAAGTGCCTGTAATTTCACTGGCTCTCAAGAAATGCTGCCGGTACACACCGTTAGGTGCTTGGCGACAGATTGTCTACTTGGGGTGGTCGCTAGCCAGGCGGGCATTCGCTAAACGTCCTTCCACCATGCGGTGAATCTCAAGCCCGCGGCGGGATTCGAGCCATTGTCCTGCTGCGCGGCAGTCCATAGCCAATGCCACTGAGCCATTACTGCTTCAAACAGAAAAAAGTATATTAATGTATTTATAAGAATAGTTAATATCTGATACTTGAAAAATAAGGCCTCAGCAATTAAAAGAAAGACTCCCGTGGGGTGCCGGGTTAGAATTGTACCTCCCCATATTATCCCGTGGGTGTTGTAAGAGGCGACTAAGTAAAGTAGAAAAATACTGAAAGGTGGGCAGCCTTCTATAGAACTGCCATCTTACACCGCGATCCCCAAGCCGCCTGCCAAGCGTGGGGATTATGGCAAATACCCCTTTAATGGGAGAGGCTGTGTACAGCAGTGGTCGAGTCGGCTGTTACAGTAATTAAAAGATGTAACGCGCTTCTTTCATAAATTTTGCAATTTCGCAGTAATATACCTCCTCTTTCACGAATGTATTAAAAAACGTTGAATTATGGACTGGGCATCAAGGTTCTGCCTAACTGAAAGAAACCTTAAGCCCTCGTAATCGGTTCAGGCCCACAAATTTCAGCTGTCTACCAAATAACTTATTAACGCCCCTTGCGGAATAATAATTATTATAATTGAGTCTGCCTATAAATAAATAAGCAAAGTGTTATGTCAATAATTACTCCGTCTTATAAAACCGGTTTTATGAAGTAATTCGGTTTGGTTGTAGGTATAAACATATATCCGGATTAAATTAAAACCGGATGTTACAAGAACTTATGCGTTATTGTTGCTTGTAGAAGATAAACTATAAAATAATTAACGCATATTCTGTGACATGTTGGTAGCATATTTTGTAGGTAATCTAGTAATAAGTAGGTAGTCTGTCGACAAGCACCTAACGGTGTGTTTCGGCAGGTGTCCTTGAGATCTAGTAAAGATTAAACTTGTTGACACCTCCGACCACCATCACTTACTCAAGTCAAAGTCAAAGTCAAAATCCTTTATTCAATTTAGGCGTCTACGACGCTCTTATGAAGGTCAATTACAAATTTTAGTATTGAAATATTCTACATTGTACTGCCACGTTCAGCAAATAAATTGTATAGAGCCACTGCGAGAAGAACGGGCAAGAAACTCGGGGAAGGAAAGGAAACATTCTTTTAAACATCTTTTAACAATGTGTTACTATCAGGTGACATTGAGGTCAAATACTAACTTACCACATATCAACAAAAAGTGTAAATATCAAAATTTGGTGGCTATATTCTACTAAAAAAAAGAATGCCGTTTTTCTTACCTGATACGTTAAGGTGATGAAGTGGTTAAGACATCCAGTCAGCACCTATAACGAGAGAGACGATTTAAATGCATAAATTAGAATAACTGTTTGGATTTTTAATGGGAAGGTTTTTTTTTTCTGTTCTTTTCGTGTCATAGATGAGGTATATGTAACTGTTTATCGTTTTTATCGCAATAAATTATTTAAAATTACTTTAAAAATATCTTGCGGTGATGAGCGCCGTGCATGTCAGGCAAAAGGAGAAGGTCATACTGCAATTTTAATGGACAGACATGATTAGTTACTTCAATACAAGACGAAACCTTGTAATCTAGTCGATGGCCTCACAGACCCTTTAAATGTATTAAAGCGCGGTGAACAAGCCGATTCCCAACGAGGAAAACAATATAAACAGTGTAGTATATATGTGTGCCAGGGCAGGTAATAACATTCACTCGTCCATCTGTACGTTCACTCTCTTTGCTATTTGCTTCTAATGTGTGAAAGTTCTGTCCGTGCTATTTTATTACAAACAAATAAATAAACGTGTCCCTTGAAGTGCAGTGTGTATCAATTAATTACCTACGCTGCAGGACATACCAATATAAGACAAAGTACATAAAAGCGCACCGTCTCCTATAACGTAATAAAATTAGAGCACGAAATTTCGGCTCGAAAGAGCATGTCCAGGTGGCTGAGTGGTTTAGGCATCCGGCGCAAAATCGGAGAACGCGGGTTTGATTCCCGTCCGGGTCATAAAACTTTGTGCTTCAATAATGTGTAAAATAATATAAACAGAACTTTATGAAAAGTACAGTAACATAACCTACAAATATCCACTTAATTTTAATGATGTACATGTTATCTTGGGGCGAATTCATGTTCATATATGCCAAATTTTCTTGTTTTTCTTAGTGTGCTATTATTTTCTCGTTTTAAGAAGGTCTTGTATGCTACGGAATTGGAAACGTGGATGTGAATAATCGTTTTGAATTTCAGTTACAGGCCCATTGAGAGAACTGTATGTCTCAAGCTGATGGGCGCAGTGCAGTACTTATGATGTAAGCGTCTAATAGAAAGCTAGAGGCAGAGGTTACTGTTTAGGTAGGCCTAGTACTTGTTCTATCACAATCCGACAAAAAAAATTATAGTTGAGTATACGATACTCGCTTCAATGATTTTCCACATATATAATCTTATATAACTATAATCGCCGGCTTGAGCTTCACCGCATGGTGTAAGGGCATTTTGCGATTGCGTATGTCCACAGTATTATATCGTATGGCGTATTGTTGTAGGGGGCTGCTGCTGAGATAGATACAATTTTAGGACCTTCTTTAAAGTAGTTTTCTTTATAAACGTTTATCATAATCTACGAAACAAAAATAATCATCACAATCAATTCAGTATTGGTGAAGGAATCGCGTAACAAACATACTAAAACAAAAAAAAATTTTGAGAAACTTGTTTTTTTTTATTAGATTGTGACAGAACGTGCATGAGTTCTACCTTATGTTAAACGATAACGATGGATATAACAGATGCATTTCGTCACAAGTGCTACCTATACTTCGCCTATTACCCTGAGACAAACAATTCTCAAGGACTACTGCCGGAATTAACTGTTAGGTGCTTGGCGACAGATTTGGGTTTGATCTACTTGAGGGTGGTAACTAGGCGAGCATTCGCAAAATTCCTTAGGGTTGACTTCTGCTAGTTCTAAAATAGTATTTAAAGATGAATGATTTTTTTTTGTTTTTCATGTGTTTTTGACGGAAAAAGCACGTAGACCAACTGATGTTTAAAGTCTCTTGTGCTTTTAATTTACTATTTCATATTATTTACTACTTTGCGCGATGTAAGTATTGAAAACTCTATTCAAAGGGAGCGCTGGGCGGTCCAGTGTTGCCGCGGCGGGCGTTCTTGGCTTTGAGTAGCCATTATCTTATACTATATTATCAGGCACAAGAAACTTTTAACATCAGATGATCCTCTTGCTTATTCAGTTAAAAAAACACATAAAAAAATCTAAAAACAAATCTTTAATCTCAAAATGTTTGTTAGGACTAGTAGAAGTCAACCGTAATAGGTTGCTAGCATTTTTCCAAAAACCCTGTAAAGATATAATAAAGATATAAATAAGTTTTATTAGCCCTTCAGTAAAAAATTTTACAGGCATGTCAAGGTACATTTAATACATATAACTATATAACTACTTAAATAATTCTAATTAGGTCTATGTAAATAATTGATAAAAATTTTATAATCGTATTATTTTTACACTTAATATAGTTAAATAATTTACAGTTATCACGTTTGCACTTGTCCTAAGAACAAAGATTCTACAAGCTGCGTTGTGTAGTGAAAAAATCATATGTCTATGGTTGACATATATTCTTTTAATGTGTAGAAGGGATTGTTTTCAAAAAAGTTCTTAAGTTTTAGTTTGAACAAACTATATTTTAAGGTGGTCAAGCTTTATGGTATTTTATTATACATCAGCATTTTCGAATAACGACCTTGTTTCTGTACTTTAGCTAGTCTGATTTTTGGTAGAACCCGAATTTCATAATTTTTTATAAGTCCCTTTTCGTATTACGCAGATTGTAAGGTAAAACCGTTTCCTGATTTTGCTGTATATATTAATATAACCAATCAATCAACCATCAAACCAACCATCAACCATGACCTATAAAACCTATTAAAACGGTATGGCAATCCGTAGCTATTCCCGCTCAGCTATCATTGCTTCAAAATGCGAATCCCCTCCTTTTTTCAAGATGTTTAAAATCACAACATCCTAAGTAACTTTTTACTGTGTTATGTTAATGAATTTCTTAAAACCATATCCTAAAAGAGAAACAGTGTCGCAGTGCGGATTCCCTACGCATCACCCTTGCTTTACGGCCCCGATTTGGTTTCCATTCGATATGATATAGGGTTCCGTATTGTACAATAGTGAAAAACGGAACTCCTTTAAGTCTCTCTGCCTTCATGGCGAAATCAGAGTTAATTAAACATGTACTGGAAACAGATGTGATCACTGAACAGAACTGAAAATCTATTATTACCTACTTACGTTTATAAAATAACTTGTGAGGCGTATTGTATATCAATATTATACATACATATAATCACGCCTGTATACCCTGAAGGGGTAGGCAGAGGTGTGTAAACACCCACGTTTCTCCAATTGGGTTTTGGTCCCATGTAACAGGACGAGCCTATTGTCATTCACCGGGCACAGTTTCAGGGTCAAAAAGCGGTTGGAGCATACCCCGGCTATAGGCGTGGATGGTGCGGGTCCGAATCCTGTACTTGTCTATAAGTTTTCCTCTCGTATTTTTTTAATTTTTTAATGTATTCCGCATAGCATGCGTTATTGCAAACATAACAAAATTATAAGGTTGCGTAATCATTTACAACATTATAACTAATTTCAAAATTGGTCTTGTTTGTAGTACAACGTAAATTGAACTATAGATGTCGTTCCATCTCCATACGATGGTTGAAGAACCAGAGCAAAAATTAGAGTTATGAGTGATGTCATGTTAGCTCAGTCGGTCAGAGCATACCCCGGCTATAAGGGTGGATGGTTGTAATTTTGAGGTTTAGGTACGTCATAGGTCATGTAGGCTTAGCGTTTGGAGTATGCTCCGGGGCATGACCCGGCTATAGGGGTGTCAAAGTCAAAGTCAAGTCAGAGTCAAAATCATTTATTCAATTTAGCTGTCTACGACTCTCTTATCAATAACAAATTTTAGCATTGAAATATTCTACATTGTACTGCCACGTTCAGCAAATAAATTGCATAGTGCACTGCGAGAAGAACGGGCAAGAAACTCGGAGCCATTCTTTAAAACGTCTTTTAACAATGTGTTACATACTTACTATTACAAGATTTGTTTATATTATGTAGGTGACAGGCGATAGCTTGGCAGAGGTGGAATTGTCCAGGCATTTTTGTCGTTTAAGTAATCAGAGACTGTGTAGTAGGATTTTTTAATCAAACTGTTTTTCAACTTGAATTTCCCTTCTGTGAGCGTTGTAATATGTTTGGGAACTTTATTATAAAACCGTACACAATAACCTAAGAAGGACCTTTTATTTGTCTTTGCTAATTGCTGCTTTTGGTGGATGTTGCGGGTACAAACCCTGCACATGACTATAGTTTTTCCTGTTGTAAATTTGTAATTTTGTAATGTTATCCACGGCACATGCAACATTCTTAAATTGTTCATCATTTTTATGTTTTCTTAAAATATTTGTTATTATCAGCTTTAATTTTCCTGTGTGGCGAAACCCAATATTATGTGTGGCCCGACATGCACTTGCCCACTTATTTACGTGTTCCATATAAACCACATACGTATCTTGATACCTGATGTTCCCTATCGATGCTTCGTAACGTCTTTACCCCATACAGCTTGTTTTATGAGCGCGTTTATGACCTCCCTTTTATTTATTTCGAGACTTGTATTTCTGCAACCTTTGGCAATGCCAATTTTTTGATATGGTTGATATTGAACAAAATTTTCAAAGGTATACCAAAAAAAGTAAGTTCTAACGACGACGTGCCTATTTATTGATACCTCACATTTTATTTTTCATTTACCAGGCTTCAGAGCCCTATAAGAAAATGGAAAAGACAAGTGTTCAAGCACTTTGGATATACACGTTCCTCATGCTGTCCATTCTACTTACACCACATATCTACATTAATATTCGCATCTCTGCCACATGCAGCTCATATTAAATCTGTCACCAAGCACCTAATGGTGTATTCCGGCAGCTCTCCTTGAGAGCCAGTAATTCTAGCTCATTAACCACATCATCACTTACCATCAGATAGTGAATAAATACTATAAGCATATCAGCTATATATAATGTATTATAAATAAAATTTATCCACCTCTTTCATTATCCAATAGCTATCCATACAAAACGAAATGTCTTATGATGTTCTTTATATCTACTTAGATTACTTTTCTGAGCCATTTATATCAAATACATATAATTTAATCCCTTCAAATACGCTCTTCAACTCGCAATGAGATGAAATTATTGCATAAACGATTTCATATCTTTATTTCGGTCCAAAGGAGTTTTACACATGGGAATATTTTTGGTATATCAAGCTCTCTCAGTCTTCTCTCAATTTACGATCAACAAATAACGTGCTGGTTCTTGTCACGTACATAGTTGGATAACAATTCAGGTCTCGAAAATAATTCAATATATTCTACGGAATATCTACCAATATCTCAAACAAACATACCTAAAGACCACATAATAAAAACTAACAAATATTATGACTTAACAAATGAATTAACCAAAAACGGTTATGTGGTTAATTTATATGCTGTAGAAGTCGGAGCAAGGGGTATACCAGCGAAATCCCTATATAACCTACTAAAAGACCTTGGTCTGTCAAGAAAAACAGTAATTTCCATCCTAGAATGAGTATCCAAGCCGGCGTTAGTAGGATCTTACCAAATTTGGTTGGACAGGGGAGGAGGCTCGAGCGGTGAAAGGGAGCATTGATGCATCATAAAGGGGCCCCCTAACCTTACTCACTGGGTTGCAAGACCCAGGCACCTTGACTTGAGCCTCTTCCGCTGCAACGCTATGGACCTGGAACTTGCACGGTGAATCCATGGAATGCTAAGTAATTCGTCTCATTTTGATCCCACACACACATTGACACATGGAATGGCAAATCCACAGAAAGAATAAACTATGTCTCCATATGCTCTGCATGAACACACAAGACTAAAAGGATGAATACCGGAAAGACGAGGACTGAAAGGACGAGGACTGAAAGGACAAGAATCTGAGTCATAACAGCTGCGCTAAACAAAACACAATAAAATAAGTTTTCATTGTAAAATGTTTTTTTTAGAAAAAAGTGTGGATCGATACCTGAATACTATCTTCATGTCAGTGAAAACTTGGAAGAAGCTGAAATACAAATTATCAATCTTGAAATAAAATTACATACCTACCTGTATTCCGAAAAGCGTCGGCATGGGTGCTTGCAGATGTACTTTGATCTCATGTGACAAGGGGGCAAACTTATTACCAACTACATGTCACTGTTCTAAGCTCCACGGAAAGTTTATGTCAGAAAACCTGAATCCTGGGCTGATCCGATCCGAAATCCTACCTGGGGATCAAACCTAAGGTCTCGATGGTTAAAGGACGCTTTTTGGTACTGTACCACATACATACCACATACATCCATAATAACAGTACATTATATAGATTGAGAGAATATCCCAATTCGATGCAATCCCAAAATCTAATTTGGCGAAACCATTAAAAATTGGCGGAAGTTTATTTGTTATATTACTATATCAGTTGGATTGTTCAATGCTGAACACAGCCTCTCCCATTATGGGGGTGCTTTGCCATAATCCCTACGCATGGCAGGCCTCTTGGGGATCGCAGTGTGAAATATGAGCTCCTGAGGAAGCGCTGCTGCCCACCTTCTGGTGTGTTACCCTTAGTCACCTCTTACGACACCTACAGGTAGAGATGGGAGAGTGACATTCTATAGCCCGGTGCCCCACAGGGCATTTGTTATATCAAGCAAACACAAATTAATATAAACTCATTGCAGAAACTTGCAGGTGTAAAGAAGTCTTTAGAAGTACGAAACAAAATGCCTTGGAAAGTAATCATGACTGAATTACTGATCAGATGCAGTATGACGCAGTAGCCAAGCTTCAACAAGTGATAGTGGGAGTGTAGCAAAGAGGGCCTAGTCTATTTTATGAATCCCACCACGAGCTTGAGTATTATCGCATGGTGATAGGGCATTTTGCGAATATTCGCGAAGTTAATCATTAGGAAATCTGTCTCAAGTACTAAACATAAATGAAGGCGTTACGGAAATTCATATTTCATAATAATATACATCTAAGAATACTTTATAAAATTATTGAATAATTTTTTTTTTATTAAGAGCGTCCGCCGCGGCATACTGGACCGTACCGCGCTCCCTTTGAATAGAGTTATGAATATTTACATCAAGGCAGTAATAAAAAATATGAAAGAATAAATTACAGGAATAAGAGACTTTTAACATCAGGTGGTCCTCGTGCTTATTCCATTGTATACACAAACAAACACAAAAAAAATAATATATGTTAGCATTTTACCAATAATAGTATATACACAGAAACATTAGGCAGAATTGCTACTACACATATTTTTATGGGTATATTTAAATGAAATGATTTAATGTTTTCACCATTTTTCAACATTTTTATTAACAAAATCTACCACCAAGCACCTAAGGTTATCCAGCGGCTGTTACGTGACATTACTCTGACGCCAACCTCCACCACTAACGTAAGAAGATACATCACCAACCAAAAACTTAACATGAGTAAAGAAGCCTTTTGTGAACCATATTTTCTTTCAGCAACAACTGGCCAAGCATTTTCATTGTTGCTTTTTATGTAAAACCTAGTGGAGGATAAGAAACAGTCCATTACTTGTAAAACCGGGCACTGTATGACTATTCGACTTGTAAGTATTAGCTCAGTTTCCCTCTGTATAGCACCATTTTGAAGCAGTGATGGCTCAGTGGCATTGGCTATGGACTGCCGTGCAGCAAGTCCATGGTTCGAATCCCGCCGAGGGCTTGAGCTTCACCGTATGGTGAAAGGGACGTCATTTGACGTCATTCGACGACATTTTGCGAATGCTCGGCTGCGGCTAGTGACCACCCTCAAATAGAAAACTGTCGCCAAGCACCTAACAGTGTGTTTCGGCAGCAGTCCTTGAGAGCCGGAAAAATTACAGGCACATGAAACCTAAAAACTGTACGTCTTAGTGTGACGGGCACAGTGCAATTCGTCGTGGACGAAATGCATCTGTTATAGGCAGAGGTTAGTCCGCTTAACATCAGGTGGGCCTCGAGCTTGTTCCGTCACAATCACATTAAAAAAAAAACTTCATACCTCAAAACTAACACCAAACAAACCGAAATGAAACTAAGCTCCTGTACTGAAATCCACTGCGTCACCAATGAAGATATTCTCTTTACATCGAACATTTCCAATACGTGACTAATATCCTTCAAGCGTCGTGACGTCGAGGAACCGAAGAATTTTTCATTTGGCAGTAATTCAGGTACTGAACCACCTGATGAGCTCAATCGGCTTTATTGATCACGTGGTATTTACGAGAGGGATATGAAAATGTTGATTAGTTCCGGTAAAGTAATTTGTTATTTCTCTCTTGGTTTTTTGACATGTGCTTATAACTTATAGTACCACCAACTTAAACTGTGCAGTTTTCGAGGGCGCTACTGGTCAAGGAAATCAACTACAAACTGACACAATTTGAAGGAATGTTGTAGTTCTTTTTTTTGCCGCCTGAACAGATAAGTTGGTGGGACTGTACTATGGTTTTATCTGTTTTATAGGAATACAAACCTTGTTATCTAACCAGAATCGTTATATAGCTGATCTTCATTTTAACACTGATTTACATTTTTTAGACAATGATGACAAATTTTGATGGTTGTGATTATTTTTTAAGCGCTCTTAGCGAAGTTTGCTTAGCTGTTCTTAATCGATCAGCAAAGTCAAGCAACGTCGCCCGCGGTAATGAGTTGGATGGGTGACCGCTAGTGACATTACTACTGAGCGCTTCCGTGCTTCGGAGAGCACGTTAAGCCGCCGGTCCCGGTAGTCGTCCTAGGATGGCAGCCATTATAGCATGATGGTAGAGCATTTTGCGAATGCCCGCCTGGGTAGCTACCATCCTCAAGTACAAAATCTGTCGCCAAACACTTAACAGTGTGTTCCGGCAGCAGTCATTGAGAGTCAATAATTGTAGGTTAGCCCGAACAACGTCTTCGACCACATCATCACTTACCATCAGGTGAGATAGTGGTCAAAGGGCAACCTATCAAGCATAAAAAAAAAGTTCTCCGATGGAGTAATTCAAGACTTATAGTATCAATGATCTAAATATAATCCCAATTGGTCTAGCCGTTTCATCATAAAGTAGTAACAAACATACACACTCATATCCTGAGCCAGAAATATTTTCAAACATAATATATTTTTTTTTTTTTTTAAATTTCAATTTTATCATCATCTTGATTAGGGACAAGGACTACTGTTAAACATAGCCTCTCTATCACCACGATGAACGGCTATTAGCCACTCTAACAATGTAAGTGCCCCAGATTATGTAGCTGAACTTCACGATAATTTTTATTTTTTATTTTATTGTGTAGGAACAAGCGCGAGGCCCACCTGATGTTGATCCTCTGCCTATAACAGATGCATTTCATCACAAGTGACGAACTGTACTGCGCCCATCAGTTAACAGACAATGAATATTCATATTTAATAATAACAAATATTTTTAAAATATTTTAAGAAAACATCAAGTTAATATATTAATAAAACACTTAAAAAATATAAAAAAATATATCTAGTGACAATTCCGCCTAATTTTCCTGTTAAGACCACGTGACGTCACAAACGCCACGCAGCTTAACCGGAAGAATTTTCAACGCGTCTCGCTTCTACACGAAGCATCCTCAGGAGGTCTTTCTTCTCTAATTCTCGATCGTGCGCTCGAAGATTCAATATTTTAAAAATATTTGTTATTATCAGCTATTAGACACTTCAACAATGTAAATGCCCCAAATTATGAAGTAAACGTTGCAATAGAACGCTACGACAAACAGTTATTAGCCACCTCAACACTTTACATTGATAGTGCCCTAAATACCCCAAGTTTTTTTTTTATATAATTGTGACGGATCGAGCACGAGGCCCACCTGATGTTAAGCGGACTAACCTCTGCCTATAACATATGCATTTCGTCACAAACCACGAATTGCACTGCGCCCGTCACCTTGAGACGTAGGTGTTAATTCTCATGTGCCTTTAATTTCACTGGCTCTCAAGGACTGCTGCCGGAACACACCGTTAGGTGCTTGGCGACAGATTTTCTTCTTGAGGGTGGTCGCTAGCCAGGCGGGCATTAGCAAAATGCCCTTCCACCATGCTTTGAAGCTCAAGTCCGCGGCGGAATTCGAAACATGGACCTGCGGCACGGCAGTCCATAGCCAATGTCATTGAGCCATCACTGCTTCGAAAATAGAATACCATGCTATTAGCCACTTCAACAATGCAAGTGCCACAAATTATAAAAAAAACACTGTAGTAAGCGTATGAAACTCTTTTCAGCCACAAGGAAACACGGACGGGTGCAGTACTACATTTCCTGCTTCAAATGACAAACTCACAGCAAAAATACCCAAAAATGGGTCAACCTCTTTGTCACCAGGAGAGTGACAGTCACCAAACCCCTTCCGTGTTGTTTAAACGGATATTAAGTATGGTTTTAGATAAAGAAACGCCTCAGGAGGTCCTACAAACTGTAAAATACAACTGAAACGAGAAACTCTTATTCTACGGCCAGTTTATCTTTCGACATCATTGTTATCAACAAGTTGGATAATATTATAAAACGATGACATATAGGCGTGGAATGTGTCTTGAATATGGTAAGAGTTTAAAAGCACTACATATTTTTTTATTATTTTTTTATGCCTGATAGGTTAGCCTTTATTAACCACTATCTCACCTGATGGTAAGTGATGACGTGGTCGAGGATGTTGTTCAGGCTAACCTAGAAGTACTGGCTCTCAAGGACAGCTGCCGGAACACACCGTTAGGTGCTTGGCGACAGATTTTTTACTTGAGGGTGGTAGCTAGCCAGGCGCATTCGCAAAATGCCCTACCACCATGATATAACGACTGCCATCCTAAGACAACAACCGGGACCGACGGCTTAACGTGCCCTCCGAAGCACGGAAACGCTCAGTAGTAATGTCACTAGCGGTCACCCATCCAACTCATGACCGCGCGCGACGTTGCTTAACTTTGCTGATCGGTTGAGAACAGCTAAGTAAACTTAGCTACGAGCGCTTCAAATTTATCTAATTTAATATCTAATTTAAAGAAAATGTGCCAAGAATTTCCCTCGGTACTGGCAAGTCTGATGTGAATTTTATGTTCAAATTTTATAATATTAACTGTATTATGGGACGACGCGATCTTCATCCAGACTATTGGATAATAAATAACAAATATTAAAAAAATATTTTAAGAAAACTATAAATTAAGATGGAATTGTTAGGAGATATATTTTTTTATATTATTTAAGTGTCTTATTAAACTATTAATTTAATATTTTCTCAAAGTGTTTTAGAAGAACTTAAAATAAAAGAAGGAGGTACTCAATTTACGTGTTTTTTTTGTTTGTTACCTGAGTACTTTTGACTGTGTGAACCGATTTAGATGATTCTTTTTTATTTGAAAGCTGAGGATTTTGAAGTTGGTTAAAAATAAACATTATTCTATGTGAGATCCGAAATTAAAAATTTGCGTCCGAAATGTTCTCGATTAAGAAACCTCTGCGTGCAAATGCGGATCTTAAATAATACATACATATAATCACGCCTGTATTCCCCGAAGGGTAGGCAGAGGTGTGTAAACACCTACGTCTCTCCAATTGGGTTTTGGTCCCATGTAATGGGGCAAACCTATTGCCTTTCACCGGGCACAGTTTCAGGGTCATACAAAATGTTTTCTCTAACACACTGGACGAAACACAAGAACACATTACGAATAATATGTTTACGCTAACAACATATAAGACAGGAACACAAGAACTTTTGCCAGGGTCTTATACATTTACATTGTATAAAACCCTGGCAGGATACTAAGATGGTATACAGCCCTATCGTGCGTCTAATGCTCACAACACCCTACTCGCATCCACGTGAGAAGTGGCATGCTACTCATTTGGCGCACTTTTCCCGGAGTCGCCTCTTACAAATAATGTCATCTCGAAAGTCCCTAAGTTGTAAATCTTGGTGCACAACAGGACATTATAATGTCAACGTTTATTAGAGAGGGACTGCAAGTGCTATACAACTAAAGAACAGTATGTTTTGTCACAGGAAAAGTTTTTTGATTGAAGTTTGCTTAGCCGTTCTTAAGCAATTAGCTAAGTTAAGCAACGTCCACTGCGGTCATGACTTGGATGGTGACCGCTAGTTACATTACTACTAAGCGTACACGTTCTTCGGTGGGCATGTGTAGCCATTGGTCCCGGTTGTAGCCATCCTATGGAAGTCATTATAGCATAGTGGTAAGCCTGTCTTGCTAGCTATACCCTTAAGTAGAAAATCAGTCCCAAACGCCTAACGTTATGTTCTGTTAGCTGTTCTTCACAGCCAGTAATTCTAGGTTAAAATTACTCACCATCAGAGGAGATAGTGGCCAAAGGCTGTGGAATGAAAGAGACCAACGGGACGCAGTAAACGTAAATCAAGTGCCCAAATAACGATACAAAAAGGATTGATAATAAACGCATAATGGGTTAATTACCTAATTTTGGTTACTTTAGAGGCGAGTCTTCGTTAGGGAATCAATATTTGGATTCAGAAAATACATATTAACAGATGTTTTAGCAACATTTTTTTAAACTTATTGTTTTAAGCTTTAAGTTTCTCCGAGCCAAGAGCGCCCGCCGCGGCAACACTGGCCGCGCCGCGCTCCCTCTGACTAGAGTTTAGAATATATACATCTTGTCTATTAAAAAATATGAAATTATAAATTACAGGCACAAGAGACTTTTAACATCAGGTGGTCTTCGTGCTTATTACGTGATATACACATAAACAAACACAAAAAAAAAACTGTTTCATTCCAAAATGTTTGTAAGGACTAGCAGAATTCAACCCTAAGAGGTTGTTATCATTTTACCAATAATCCTGTATATTTTTTAAGTGTTCCATCCTACGAATAAATAAAATATTATTCGTAGGTTCCATCAAAATATAAATTTAATGTTATATAAAAATATTTTTTATATATTTGTTTTTTTTTTACGGCCAGTTGCAATGTGAAACCCTAAGTGCGAAGCCAGTTTTTTTTATTTAGAAAAATATCTTTATAAAAATATCGTTGATTACAAACCGTTTTACTGTTAATATAACTTTTCAGTGCCTCAAGTAAGGTGAGGCGCTAAAGAGGGCGAGGGGGTAAATTTATTATCACAGCACTTCCGGTCTCCGTCGATGACATCCGGCAGGCCCGAGGGCTGTGATTGGTTGTTCGAGTCACTTCATTGGAAATATTCAACCGTTAAATATTGAAATACTTCGAGTTGAAGACGTCTCTCTATTTTAAGACGGTAAAGAGTTTCTGAGCAATTACATTTTGTAGAAGAATATTTTTAATATAAAGTTCTCAATTCAAATGTATTTTTTTTACGTGAATATCCTTTAATTATAAATTAATTTTGATGATTTTCTTTTGTTCGATAGAGTACCAAGTTGATTGATACTTCGAAGTTGGACCTATATAAATTTCATCACCATCGGTCGAGTAGTTTTTAATTTTCAGTCAACGCCTGTTTTTTTTTGGATACCTGGATGATTTATTTATTCGTAATTGCCGTAGTATATGAGACCCAATTACTAATATATATATATATATAAATATATATTGTATTGTAGTGTTTATATATATATATATATATATATATATTTGACATATATATATATATATACATTGATATACTTACAGAATATATATATATATATATATATTCTGTAAGTATATCAATGTATTAATTATATGTTTATATATATTTCAATATGTATTAGTGTATTTTTTTGGTATTACTTGTTATTTTTCTTTTCTTGTTTATAAATTATTAGTAATTTGATTTAGTCATGTATTTTTTTTATTTTATGCCAGATAGGTTAGCCTTTGACCACTATCTCACCTGATGGTAAGTGATGATGTGGTCGAAGATGTTGTTCAGGCTAACCTAGAAGTACTGGCTCTCAAGGACAGCTGCCGGAACACACCGTTAGGTGCTTGGCGACAGATTTTCTGCTTGAGGGTGGTAGCTAGCCAGGCGGGCATTCGCAAAATGCCCTACCACCATGCTATAACGACTGCCATCCTAAGACAACAACCGGGACCGACGGCTTAACGTGCTCTCCGAAGCACGGAAACGCTCAGTAGTGATGTCACTAGCGGTCACCCATCTAACTCCTGACCGCGCGCGACGTTGCTTAACTTTGCTGATCGGTTAAGAACAGCTAAGTAAACTTCGCTACGAGCGCTTCAAAAATGTATTATTGTTTTGATTTAATTATACCTTTATCTTTTTATTACACCCGTCTTGTTATTCCTATATTTCCTCTCCATCCTAAGGTTGCCTGGAAGAGATCACTATTAGTGATAAGGCCGCCCATTGTAACACTTTATTGTAAGCTTTCTTTTATTTTCATGTTATTTTTGAATATTAAGTGGTGTAACAATAAAGAATTATCTATCTATCTAATTCTTACGTCGTTACTAATTCGTACTAATACGTCGGATCTTGATCCTTTCGTCGAGTCTTTTAATACACCGTTAGGTGTTTGGCAACAAATAAAATAAAATTATATATTGAATAAGGATATAAAAAAGATGATTTTACATTTGAGGGTGGTAGCTTAGCCAGATGCAGGCAATCGCAAAATACCCTACCACCATGATATAACTAGTGCCGTCCTAAGCAACAACCGGAACCGATGGCTTAGCGTGCCCTTCGAAGCACGTGCATGCTCAGTAGTAAATTCTACTAGCGGTCACCCATCTAAGTAATGACCGCAGAGATTTGCGATCATTGCGTAATCTAGTCGGTTAAGAACAACTAGGCAAGCTTCACTACGAACGCTTCACTCACAAATCGTCGCTGCTTGGTGCAATAAGTTACTTAACACCTTCACTGCAGAACAGTGCACATATCGGCCTGCCGCGGTACTTCAGCTAGTGCGGACTAAACTACGTTTCTCTCGCTTGTGCGGAACGATTATCTCAGGTGTTTGTAAGAGTCCGACAGAGACAAATATATATTTCAGCTTGTAGTCAAAATTGTAGGTGTTCCCCATCAAAACATCACGGCAGGCCCTTTTCGGCCTACCACGCGTTGACGGTGAAATACCAGATCTCAGTGCAGCAGAGAGCCTATTAGGGCCCGCCATTCCAACAGGCAGCCGGCGACCCGATGTCGCACAGAGCGCGCGCCCCGTCACTTAGTGTAGTGCTATCCAGCTGGTCTGACGTAGTGTTCGCTCGTACAATCAACGTACGCAAGCAACAAAAGAAAAATACCAATTTCGGAAAATAGATTAATTTGACCTGCGATAAATCGCTATAACTATAAATAGTAATAGTGACAGCAGTGAAGAAATATTAGAACCCTAAGGAGAATGATAATCTCCTTGAGATTATTACAATTCAATAAAAAAAAATTAAGTCGGCCTTATAGAAATAAAAACATTTTTCATTTCATTTACGATAATTCTTTTTTATTTTCGATATCCCCTTATTTTGTCTGTCCCAAAACTACAAAAAATACTTTCTAGTACGGTTCAGGTCGGTATCGGCCTGCCGCTTTCCCTGGTTTATTTCTCATTTCCTGGTTGGTAGATCCCGGGGCAAATCAAACCTAAGGAAGTTGGTTTCCAGATTATTCTAACAGTAGCAAAAAAAATTGTATACATCATTTTTTCGCACAGCCATTCTAATCTACCTTAATTCTGGTGGGTCGAGAAAGGCCTACTACGCACTGGCGGAAATATCGTTGGGGGCACATTTCGACCTGCCTCTGTACCAGATGAAGGTTTACGATTTTACTTGCCGCAGCCAAGATGTTAATCTATTTAATGTTTTATATACTTCACCACCGAGATAGCAGGAAAACCTGTCGACTCTACATTATTAGTAAATTTATATCCCTTAGAGTAAGCAGCCGTCACATAGAGCCTTCCGCGATAAGAATGATTAATGACTCTATAAATTTACTCTTAGAAAGATAACTCTTTACAAATACGAAGTTATACGGTAGTTATGGCGTATATTGTTATAGCTGGTATTGTTAAATTTTAGGAAGAGCGACAATATACTATATCTTCCTTTGTTTGAAGTAGGTCAGCATCATATACTTGTATATACATATTATATATAATGCTTTCTAAAACTTAACAATAGCAACAATCACAAATAAACAATTATTTACCTACACATACACATTTTTCATACTAACACATTTACACACTTTACATCATGAGTGTTAAAGAAGAACAGGGACTCTACATACAGTCATTCTATGCTTAAAGTAAATCCTTGATCACAGAAATTGTTTTATTAAGGGCCTGTTTCAGAATGTCCTGTTTGAAAAATTCTGAGACAGGCCCTTAATGCCTGTTTCAGGATGTTCGAGAAAGTTCCAGTTACACTACCCAGAACATATTTAATTAACAAAACACTATGTTTGCGTTTCACAGTCATCGATTTAGCCTATCCATTGGTTAAAGCTTGAAACGCGCTGCATGTTAACTGTATTTTTTATCATTCAGTTATTTTATGTTCTGGGTAGTATAACCGGAACTTACTCGAACATTCTGGAACAGGCCCTAAGTCTAATTATTGATGACCCGCCTGTATCAGTAATTAAGAAAGTAAAACTGCGAAGATAGTTTGCGTTCATAAATAATCTCTTCTTAACGCTTCGTAGTAGTTGTCGCGACGGCCAGTCGGCGGACTATTCTAGAAGGGCGCCTTCCATATTATTATAGAGAAGTTAACATTCTTTTATGAACATCTGACGAGGAAACAAAAGCCGGTGGAGCTTAAGGAACTTTCAGGAGATCGATGTTTCGTATTCCACAGTTATCTATTATAAAGCAGTGCAGCAAAAAAAAAAACTGCACAAAATTCCGGCACATGACTATATTTTTTTTCCCTCGCAAATTTGTAATTTTGTAAAAAAAAAATACAGTCGAATTGATAACCTTTTTTAAGCCGTTTAAAATTTTAAAATACAGTATATGTAGGCTCCTATTATTGTCTTTTATGTTACGATCTTTTCAAATTTGTCTACAAATCCTATGATCATGTGAAAATAGCAAGAGGCATTTTTAGTGATGTTCATGGTCATACTCGAATTTTCTTTAGTACAAGTAAATTCAACAATATACGCTTGGTCGATGCGACGCGTGATCAAAATGCTGGCACCTATTTGGCTCAAAGAATAAGCATTGCAATTCAACGGAGCAATGCTGCCAGCATGCTGGGCACGCTGCCAACTGGTAGTGGGCTAGAGCATTTGGACTGCCTAACAATGACTTATAGGGATCTAAATGATTTTATTGTAGTAGCTGTAGTGTTGTAAATAGTTCGTAGTATTTTGTTAATAAAGGGATACAGTCGGTAAAAAAAACCTCCACATATGATTATAACACACGAAAAGAAAAAAAATCTGAACTGACAATGTTTCTACGCCTATTTCTTCTCATTCTAGAATACACACTATAATATACGCGTAACGATGATAATATAACGTCGTAATATATATTAATACTAAATGTATGTATTTACGACATTCAATTTCCGAACTTGCCCCATATCGAAGCTAGTTCGCAGTGAGTATCCAGAATAAGCTGCGCTCAATGTGGGTCAGATATTTCTATTTCGTGTGGCCGCGACACGCGGAAGGCGTCATTGACAACGCTTGTTTTGGATCGTGTGGTTAAATAGTAGATTATGATTGCCGATCATATATAGTAAAAATTAAATAAGTAACGCAACAATTGACGCGTTCGTTCAATTTTAATTTTGACAGCAGCAGCTTTAAAGCAAAGATAGCTCAGTGGCATTGGCCATGGACTGGCCGCCTGGCTAGCGACCACCCTCAAGTAGAAAATCTGTCGCCAAGCACCTAACAATGTATTCCGGCAGCAGTCCTTGAGAGCCAGTAAAATTACAGGCACATGAGACCTAACAACTGTACGTCTCAGTGTGACGGGCAAGTGCAATTTGTCGTTGACGAAATGCGTCTGTTATAGGCAGAGGTAAGTCCACTTAACATCAGGTTGGCCTGGGGCTTGTTCTGTCACAATAACCATAAAAAAAACTCTTTTCTGGTCGTTTACAAATCGTATGCATATAACTAGTTTAAGGTCGTGGAAGAAAATTGAAAATGGAGACGTAAAATCTTTTGATTAAGACACAAAGTTCTAGAACAATATGAACATGTTAGCTAAAAATGCACCCAATGATCTTAGAATTGTTAAGCTAACTATAGATTAATTCTTTGTTCCCCAAGTGGCGCTTGACATACGATTACTCTCCTACGCTAATTCTATCTCAACACCTTCCAGATGCTCCTCCCAGACCAGAGGAATTTAGTAAGGAAGGACATTGGAAAGCTGCGGAAGAAGCAATGGTAGCTGAGCGGTTATGGCTATGGACTGCCGCAGGTCCATGGTTTGATCCCCGCCGCTGGATTGAGCTTCAATGCATGGTGGAGGGGCACTTACAAATGCCCGCCTAGCTAGCTACAACCCAATTTCAAGTAGAAAATCTGTCGCCAAGCACCTGAAATTTCAAAGTCAAAATCATTTATTCAATATTGGCGTATACGTCAATATTTTATAAACGAGAACGTGTATGACGCTCTCATGAAGGTCAATTACAAATTTTAATATTGAAATATTCTATTATTTAATTATTATTCATAGTATTGCCACGTTCAGCAAAAAAATATTATAGAGCCACTGCGAGAAGAACGGGCAAGAAACTCTGGCCCATTTTTTTAAACTTCTTTAAACAATAACTTACATAATAAATATGTAATAAAATCATTACAATATTTGTTTAAATTACGTAGGCGACACGCGATAGCTTGGTGGGCGGAATTGTCCAAGCATTTTTGTCGTTTAAGTAATCACAAACTGTGTAGTAGGATTTCTGAATCAAAATGTTTTTCACGTGACCCAGTGTAGCGCAGTGCAGGGCGCAGTGTAGTTTGTCAAAAGTGACGAACTACACTGCGCCCGTCACCCTGAGTCAACTGTTAGGACTCATGTGCCTGTAAGTGAAGTCAAATGTCCATGGTTCGATCCCGCCAGCTACTTGATCTTTACCGCATGGTGGAAAAATCTTTTGCGAATGCTCGACTAGCTACCACCCTCATGTAGAAAATCTGTCGCCAAGCACCTGTGCGCTCCGGCAGCAGTTTTGAAAATCAGTTAATTACAAGCACATGAAACTTAACAACTGTATGTCTCAGGGTGACGGGCGCAGTGCAGTTCGTTACTTGTGATGAAATGCATTTTTTGTAGGCAGATCAAATGGGGTCAGTTCCGAAGTTCTGTCACAAAAAATGATTTGTAAGTCTGAAATAAAGCAATCGATGACTGAGTTATATTGGAAGGACGTGGTGAAGTCGAGTAAGTGCTCCCGAAGTGATTTTAATTGAATTTCCTTTCTAAATGAACGAGTTAATTGCTTCTTCAGCTGAGAGTTTTTACGACTTCTCTTTTTTTCTCTTTATTTACGATAACATTCATTGTATGGTAAATACAATTTTTATAGTACGCGTTTGCCGAATTCAATATTGTATTTTTCAATTAATTTGAACAATTTCAGAGCAAGTTAGTGAAAAATACTTAACTGATCTTTGAGTTTCGACATCGGACGTCCCGACAAAGCTTGATGTTTCATCAATTTCATGTCGACGTCTGAAAGTCCACAACTTTGCCATTTCACGGCATTTTCCACCTCGCACTGCCACAATATGGAACCAGATGCCAGGTGCAGTATTTCCGAACGGATACGACTTAGGGGCCTTCAAGAAGAGGACATATTTCCTCCTCAAAGGCCGGCAACGCATCCTCGATACCTCTGGTGTTGCGGATGTTCGTGGGCGACGGTGATCACTTACCACCAGGTGAGCCGCCTGCTCGTTTGCCCTCCTATCCCATAAAAAAAAAGTTTTTAGTTTAGAGCTGCCTTGCCCATAGTCTGACTACATATAGTCGGACTAATTATATCCGAAATCAATATTGAGGAGTATGAAATCGATTTTGCTGATTGGCTACTGTAGAGTGTCAAATACACAAATTATCAGAGAGCAAACATTTTTTTCATCTCGAGCATTACTCGTAGTCCTATGCGCAGTGTACCATAACCACTCGGCCATCGATACGCGCTGAATGAAATACACAATTTTGTGCAATTTTATTTTGCTTATGGAGCCTGTAATCTTTATATATATTGCTATAAAATATTGATATTAAAACGAATGTTCAAATACTTAATTTTTTTTTTTTTTTTATTTATTTGTGACGTAACAAGCCCGAGGCCCACCTGAAGCTAAGTGGACTAACCTCTGCCTATAACAGCCGCATTTCGTCAGCGACGAATTGCACTGTGCCCGTCACACTGAGACGTCCAGTTGTTAGGTCTCATTAGCCTGTAATTTTTCTGGCTCTCAAGGACTGCTGCCGGAACACACTGTTAGGTGCTTGGCGACAGATTTTCTACTTGAGGGTGGTCGCTAGCCAGGCGGGCATTAACAAAATGCCCTTCCACCATGCGGTGAAGCTCAAGTTCTGGGCGGGATTCGAACCATGGACCTGCTGCACGGCAGTCCATAGCCAATGCCACTGAGCCATCACTGCTCCGAAATGCTAAATCATGAAATAATCCAATAAGTCTAGGAATTATATATGTCAAACAGACTATAGTGAACGCTATCTGTTGAGTTTACGTGTATATTGTTTTATTTTTATATTCATTCTTGAAATGTATTGTATACAATCAAATTTTTAATACTCACATAATCCGTATTTTATTTTATAATTAAGTGATTTTGAATTATATACCTTTTTTATAAATATGCTTAAATAAATAGTTTTATATTTTAAAATATATAACACATGACATTGATTTGTATCTTTTATTTTTTTTTTTCAAATTTAGAGAACTAAAGTATATAAATCTAATGTCAATGTAATACCCTATTATAAATAAATAAATTTCATTTCATTTCAAGAACATTACTGACATACATACAATACATATCTTGACACTTGTACTGCCTGAGGTGGAAACACTGACGTCTCCCCAGATACCTTTTAGCCCAATGTAATAGAGGGCGATTCTACCACCTTACAGACACAATAATATAATAATTATAATGTCTTAAACAAAAACCTTAATATCTGTCCGAACCGGGAATCAAAACCAGGACAGGATATTCCATAAGCAACGCTTTAAACACTCCGCCAACGAAGTAGTCCACAAGCATTCATCGTTATCATCATCATCAGCCGGAAGACGTTCACTGCTGAATAAATGCCTCCCCCATAGAGTGCCAAATAAAACGGCTATCAGCCGCTTGTAAACATTGACTACCCGCGACTTTCACGATGTCGTCAGTCCACCTAGTGGGAAACATAAACAGGCTAAATTATACAGCAGTACCAGTACCAGTTGGCACTGTGCCATCATGATGGCTGCTTTGCATCGTTGCCGATTCATTGAACCAAATAAATGTAAGATTTTTTGTCGCTCCAGCCGCAATAAGAATTTTCCTTGCCACACTTTTTTTTATTTATAGCTCATAGGTTAGCCTTTGACCACTATCTCACCTGATGGTAATTGATTGATTATATGGTCAAAGATGTTGTTCTAGCTAACCTAGAATTACTGGCTCTCAACGACAGCTGCCGTAACACACCGTTAGGTGCTTGGTGACAAATTTTCTACTTGTGGGTGGAAGCTAGCCAGGTGGGTATTCGCAAAATGCCCTACCACCATGCTATTACGATTGCCATCCTCAGACAACAACCAGAACCGACGGCTTAACGTGCCCTACTAAGCATGCCTTTGAAGCGCTCGTAGCGAAGTTTACTTAGCTGTTCTCAACCGATCAGCAAAGTTAAGCAACGTCGCGCGCGGTCATGAGTTGGATGGGTGACCGCTAGTGACATTACTACTGAGCGTTTCCGTGCTTCGGAGGGCACGTTAAGCCGTCGGTCCCGGTTGTTGTCTTAGGATGGCAGTCGTTATAGCATGGTGGTAGGGCGAATGCCCGCCTGGCTAGCTACCACCCTCAAGTAGAAAATCTGTCGCCAAGCACCTAACGGTGTGTTCCGGCAGCTGTCCTTGAGAGCCAGTACTTCTAGGTTAGCCTGGACAACATCTTCGACCACATCATCACTTACCATCAGGTGAGATAGTGGTCAAAGGCTAACCTATCAGGAATAAAAAAAAAAAAAAGCTTAGCTAATTGGTGAACGGCTAAGAACACAACAATACGAGCGCTTCAAATTAAGTTTAGTTAAAAACATTATCCGGGTATCGGCGAAATATATTTTTTTGCTTAGGTAATCCTTTGACCACAATCTCACGTGATGGTAAGTGATGGTGTTAAGGTGTTACCTAACCTATAAACCTGTTAAAAATTACTTCACTACAACAACTACATCACTTTAATTTTAAAAACATACGTATTAAACGAGCACGTTTGTGCATTCACTTCGTTCTAATTACCAAAAATAAACAGCAAAAGCTTTTAAAACGTCAAAGAATTTCTCACAACGAAATATTTATTTATATGTAAAAATAAGTGATGCGGAAAGAAGATATTTAAAAGGGAATGTATAAAGTGTTTGTTTATGGAATGTCTTAAAATTATTAATATTTATTTTCTATGTAATTAGAGATTCGTAAAAGAAAGAGAGCTATATGAATAGAGAGAGCTATTTATATATCCATTTGTAAGACACGAGAACGCTTTAGAACGTTATTGTGACACAACAAGCACGGGACCCACCTGATGTTAAGCGGTATCCTCTGCCTATAACAGATGCATTTCGTTACAAGTGTCGAACTGCTCTATGCCCGTCACCCTAAAATATAAAGTTGTTAAGCCGCATGTGCCTGGCTGACTCGCAAGAACAGCTGCCGGAACACACTGTTAGCTCCTTAGTGACAGATTTTCTACTTGAAGGTGGAAGAGCATTTTGCGAATGCCCACCTGGCTAGCGACCACCCTCAAGTAGAAAATCTGTTGCCAAGCACCTAACGGTGTGTTCCGGCAGCTGTTCTTGATAGCCAGTAATTCTAGGTTAAGCCTGTTAACACCTTCGACCACATCGTCACTTACTATCAGGTGAGATTGTGGTCAAAGGCTTACCAATCAGCAACAGTAAAAAAAAGTATCAGTAGTGTGCGTTTGTGCATCTACTGCATGCTTGTCTTCTTGACTTTGTCATTTATTAAAACGTGTCGTATACAGAAGTGTAGCTGTGTGCATTATATGCTTGTGTTAAATTTTCTCTACATTATACTGTTGTGATTTTAGAGCGTACTCTATCTTCTTTTTTTATATTATTTATATATTTCCTTTTTTATACTACTACGTACTTGTAGTCTCCGGCTTCCGTTAAGACCATATTGAATATATAATGACTGTGGAGTACTACCTATCCAGCTTGTCTTCAAACTGCTAAAATTGTTATTATCTGTTATAATAATGTTTGAATTGTAAATTATTGGTATTATTTATGTAAATGTTTGTAATTTATGTATGTGTAATTTATATTTCTATTCAAAGTTACAAAAATAAATATCAAAAGCTTTTAAAACGTCCCAAACGAAATATTTATTAAATTTTTAAATAAGTAATGCGGAAAGAGGATACTTTAAAAGGTTATTAATATGTATAAAATGTTTGAATTTGGAAAGTTCATACAAAATTTATTAAAATATACATTTTCCAAGTATTTAGCGTTCTATGGATGCCAACCTGTTGTCGGGGTCCATTTTTTTTTTCATTTATTTATACAGATTCTACAGCTCTTGTTATAGATAGATACAACATATATATATATATATATATCTTCCAGCCAATAACAGATTCAATTTTTGTAGTCTTGACTGACATAATACGACAGTCACCAAGTGGGTCACATCATTACACATTATAATAATAGAAAAATAATAAAGTAAACTAAACATGGCAATATATATAACAGGCTTAACACAGATGCAATTAAACAATTAAATAAAAATATATTAGTTGTTGTGAAAGAGTAACAGTAAAAGATAGATTTCAATAATATACTACATATAAAAGTTTGTAGTTTAAGTGAAAGGTGTGTGTGCGTGCGCGCGCTTGTGTGTGTGTGTGTGTGTCTGTATGGGTGTGTGTGGTGAGAGAGTGACAGTTATTTTCTTACAGTTTTCGTGAAGCATTTTGAGTACTTCACGTCTAAATGCGTCCCTGCCATCATTGAAAATATCTGTAGATCCAAATCTTTTATTATAGCTATTGTGCAACCAACTGACGCTAGAGTTTTTCGCATAATTGGTGCTTGTATGTGGAGCAGCAAATAGGTTAGTCTGTCTCGTTCGTATTTTAGGAACACAAAAACACAACATTTTACATGATAGCTCACCGCAATCCACGTAGCCATTACAGATACCATGTAGAAAAGACATATCAGCGAGAATTCTGCGATTTTCAAGAGTCGTAAGGTGATTTATTTATTCAATTAGTACCGCACAAAAACGAATTACACTAATGATATGAATAATGATACATATGATTACTTATAAAAATAAATGATTAATATTTGGACGTCATAGATAATTAAAATAATATAATCTCACTCATAAATGCCCGAATTGGGATGATGATAGCATGCTTCATTATAATCAACAAAAGTGCAACTGGATCGAAAATTTAGATGTTTTATAAACTTACTTTGTACGCTCTGAATAGCCTGAATGTAGGTTACATAGCTCGGGTTCCATATAGAGCTACAGTATTCCAATATGCTTCTTACGTAAGTATAATACAGAACCTTCAGACAGCATATATCGGAAAAGGAGCAACTTACTCGCAAAATAAAACCTAGGCTTTTATATGCCTTGTGGACAATTACATCCTTGCCTACTTATAATAAATATGCCTTTCACTGTATAATTATTACAACGAATGATGTATGCGCCTGTAAGAGGTGTACATATCAGGCCTCGTCATGACTTAATTGTCATGAATTTGTAAGAAATTATTTATATAATGTATTTTTTAATATGTACACTGTTGGTGCATCTTAAATAAATAAATAAATAAATATGTAAAAATGTTAATTTTGAGTCTAAATGTACACCAAGGTCCCTAACAGAAAATAATTTGGTTATTTTTACATTGTCAATATGGTAATGAAATTGAGTAGGATGTTTCTTTCTGGTAAACGAAACAAATGAACATTTACTTGTATTAATATTCATTTGATTAGCAGTATAATAAAATCCCAGTCTATTTAGATCTGCCTGAAGTTTCATACAGTCCTCGAGATTGCCTATTTTCATGTTAATTTTTGTGTCATCGGCGTACATAAAAAAACGTGCATGTTCGAAACACTAACCTACATCATAAAGATAAGAAGCATATTGGAGGGGTCCCAAAATGGAGCCTTGTGGCACTCCAGAAGGAACCTCAACAGAAACCCCCTATAACAACTGCCTGAGAACGATTACGCAGGTATGACTCTACCCATCTGAGTATGTTACCACGGATACCGAGATGGAAAGCTTACGCAGAAGTATGATGTGGTCTACACGGTCGAATGCTTTTTTGAAATCCGTGTATCCACCATCCATGCTGCTCGTAATGTGGTCAAGAAAAACTTCAAGATTTGTAGTAGAAGATCGCCCTTTCATAAACGCATGTTGTTCTGTAGGAATCGAAAGTGCAATAACTGGGAAAATATGGTTGTGAACTACTCTCTCAAAGACCTTGCCTAAAATATTCAAAATCGATATAGGGCAATAATTTTCAATAGAGGTTTTGAGATCTTTTTTGTGACTAGGTACTATAAGAGCTTTTTTCCAAACACTAGGAAAGTAAGGGTACTTTCCTAGTGTTTGGAAAAAAAGCTCTTAATAAGGGTCTTGAAGACATCTATTGAAAATTAATGCTATAGGGGCAGATAAAGACTCGGCACACTTAACAAAGAATATCGGTGGGATTTTATCACAACCAGCTCCCTTATTTATGTCAACGCCTTTAAACATTTTTGTAATAACTTCTTTGCTTATTTACCAATAACCCTGTATGTTTTAAGTATTTAAAGTACATGTTCATTTTTAAGTCGAGGGTTTCTAGAGCTACAGAATAAAAGAACCAGAAGGATAACTCCAATAAGGCATTCTAATAAATAAGCGGCTCTAACTACGAAGCAATAAAGTGTACTTCAGTTCAGCATGCAAGTCCTAACAAACATTTTGAGATAAAGCTTTTTTTAATGTGTTTTTTTTGTGTTTGATTATGTGTATGTGACCGAATTAGCACGAGGACCGCCTGATATAAAAAGTCTTTTGTTCCCGTAATTTAATATTTCATATTTGTTATTACTTAGCTCGATGTAAATATTCAAAACGAAGAGAGCACGGCGTGGTCAAGTGCTGCCGCGGCGGGCGCTCTTAAAATTTAAATAAAAACATCACAATCGGTTGAACCTGTAAAAAGTTAGGTAAAAATCTGACCTTTGTGAGATAGAAAAAAAAACATAAATTTTCGAACTCACGCAAGCCTTAATTTATTTTCTTAGGTTATTGTGGCGGAACAAGCTCGAGACCGCCCTGATATTAAGCGGACTAACCTCTGCCTATAACAGATGCATTTCATCATAAGCTACGAATCGCCCGTCACCTTAAGACCTATTTGTTAAGTCTCACGTGCCTGTAATTTCATTGGCTCTCAAGGACTGCTGCCGGAACACACCTTTAGGTGATTGGCCACAGATTTTCTACTTGAGGGTGGTCGCTAGCCAGGCGAGCATTCTCAAAATGCCCGTCCATTATGCGGTGAACCTAAAGCCTGCGGCGGGATTCGAACCATGAACCTGTTGCACGGCAGTCCATAGCCAATGCCACTGAGCCACCACTGCTTCCAAATTTTTTCTTCAAAATTAAATATATTCATATTAACATAATAAAAAAGATTACGTTCTCATAACGAAGAAACCTTTTACATAAACGTAACGGTATAATACCTATATCTTCTAATAATTGCGACTAAAATATAACATCAAAGTTCCTACTTATTCCTATTTCATACAGTATCGTATTAAAATATGTAAGCGTTTTCTTCAAAGTTATTTGGAAGATAAAATATTTATTTCTTGGAGGACTTAGAATACTCTGTTTTGAAGAGCTTTTAATTGGAATCGTTATTTGGTTTTAAATAAACATATATACGACGATATGTTGGTGACAAATTATCATTAGTTTGTGATGTTATTGTGACGGAACAAGCTCAAGGCCCGCCTGATATTAAGCGGACTAACCTCTGCCTAGAACAGATGCATTTCATCACAAGTGACGAATAACATTGCGCCCCTCACCTTGAGACATAGTTTTTAAGTTTCATGTGCCTGTAATTTCACTGGCTCTCAAGGACTGCTGCTGGAACACACCGTTAGGTGCTTGGCGACAGGTTTTCAACTTGAGGGTGGTCGCTAGCCAGGCAGGCATGCCCTTCTACCATGCGGTGAAGCTCAAGACGGCGGTGGGGATCGAACCAGGGACCTACAGCGCGGTAGTCCATAGCTATTACCGCTCGGCCATCAATGCTTCAAAAAATTTTATGTAAAAATACTATATTAGCGACAAAAACTTACAAGAAGAAACAGAGCATGTTAATACTCTGACAAATGATGACATTTTGTCACTATCGGAATATACAGGGTTATTGGTAATATGCTAACAACCTCTTAGGGTTGACTTCTGCTAGTCCTAACAAATATTTTGTGATGAATTGTTTTTGATTTTGAAAAAAACAAAGTTTAATTTTAAAAAGAAAAAAAAGGAAATAATAATAAAAAAAAAAATATACAAAAAAAGTTTTTGTTTTTTAATGCCTTTCCCGAACCAACCAACCGCCGCGGCTGGACCGCGCCGTGGTCCCTTTGAATAGAGTTTTGAATATTTACATCGAGCAAAGTAATAAATAATATGAAATAATACATTACTGGCACAAGAGACTATTGATATCAGGTCGTCCTCGAGCTTATTCAGTCAAAAACATATAAAAAAGGCAAAAGAAAATTAAAAAAAAAGCAACAAAAACTTAACTTATTTTTTTTTCTTAACAAAAAACAACATCTCAAAATGTTTGTTAGGACTAGCAGAAGTCAACCCTAAGAGATTGTTAGCATTTCACCAATAACCCTGTATAGGAGTGAAAGAAAGGTGATGTTGCCATCGCGATCGGTTTTAGTGAAAAGTGAAAGAAATCTTATCAGCAAATATCTAGTAACTTAAATCGCAAAAGTCACGAACTTAACTTGCCTATATAAATATATATACATAAATAATATCGTTATAAGCATAACTTGGAGTAAATTTTGCAATTTTATTCCATCAAGAAAATTGTTTCGGAAACGTATTAATTAACTTAGCTTTAAAAATATGATCAATCAAAATCAAATTTATGAAGCGCTCGTAGCGAAGTTTACTTAGCTGTTCTTAACCGATCAGCAAAGTTAAGCAACGTCGCGCGTGGTCATGAGTTGGATGGGTGACCGCTAGTGACATTAATACTGAGCGCGCACGTGCTTCGGAGGGCACGTTAAGCCGTCTGTCCCGGTTGTTGTCTAAGGATTACTGGATATTATATATTTGCAAATTCTAATTGGAACTTTAGATTGTGGCAGTTGAGGTAAGTTATTGTATTAAATGCGGTTCCGTCACTTGTGCAAAATTGTAGGAGCCGAATTTACCAACTTGAAACTACCAACTACCAAACTCAAGATCAGTGAAACTTGGGTCCGTTGTTGAACAACTTGTGAATTATATATGAGTATCGGCACAGAATATTCAATAGTAACGGCAGCATCAGCTTAAGTTTCGGGTAGACAACTTAATAGTTGCCAGGTATCTGTTTTAGTCCATGTATAGATTATTATTTAGTAACCGGCTAGGAGTCGCGTAATATTTACCGGATATTGCTCTGACCAGTTTCGAACTTATTTGAAGTTCTTCGTCTGGGAGTCACGATTGTGCACAGCGGCGAGCGCAGGCCTCAGCACGTAACTGGCGATGAGACGGTTTCGCCGCAGCTGTCAAAGTCAGAATTCCTCCGTCCGAACTGTCACTTCGGTCACTATCACTATGATTGTCACCGTCGTTTTGACAGGTATAGGTAAACTTCAAATAAGTTCGAAACTGGTCGGAGCAATATCCGGTAAATATTACGCGAGTCCTAGCCGGTTACTAAATAATAATTACGGACAAAACTCGCGAAAGTTTTTTTAGCTCATGTATAGATTGCTTAATAGTTAGTACGCATCGGTTTTAGCTGTAGCATAGAATACTTCATAGTTATGGGTTATCAGTTTCAGTTCTGCCACAGATTATTTAATAATTTCTATATGAGCAGAAGGAAATCTACTGTAAATTTGAAGAAAATTTAGTCTTTTACTGTCGGGTGTAAAAAAATCCTATGGAAAGTGTGCAAAATTGCACTGCGTCCGTCACCTTGAGACATAGTTCTTAAGTCCCATGTGCCTGTAATTTCACTGGCTCTCAAGGACTGCTGCCGGAACACACCGTTAGGTGCTTGGCCACAGATTTTCTACTTGAAGGTGGTCGCTAGCCAGGCGGGCATTCACAAAATGCCCTTCCATCATGCATTGAAGCTCAAGCCCGCGGCGGGATTCGAACCATGGACCTGCGGCATGGCAGTCCATAGCCAATGCCACTGAGCCATCACTGCTTCAAAATAAACGTGCTACGATGCCAGAGACGCAAATTTTGATGTGTAATTAAGACTATGGTACGCAGTAGATTTGACTAAGTATGTTATTCTCGCAATGTGTGGTACACTTAAGGTGAACCTCTAAGTTTGACTACTTGATATTAGCAAATCGATCAAGTCACTTGTGATTAAATGCATCTGCTATAGGAAAAGGTTAGTCCGCTTCACATCAGGTGGGCTTCGAGCTTGTTCCGTCACAATAACATATAAACAAGCAAATGTTTAATATTTCTGACTACTTTAGGGGGGAATTGTCACTAGATATATTTTTGTATTTTTTAAGTGTTTTATTAAAACATTAATTTGATGTTTTAATAAAATATTTAAAAATATTTGTTACTATTACTTTAGGAGTAATTTATGGATTCTTGTTAATTGGTGTTCAATTTGCAAAATATAAGCAATATTAAAAAAAATTTACATAAATTAAAAAAAAAAAATATTTATAAGTAAGGGTTTTTATAAAGTATTAATTTAAGTTTTCTTAAAATACTTATAAAAAAAACAAATTGATTTTTTTTATTTGCCATAATGCAAATCAAGTCGCACCCGGCGCGACACCGAACGACTGTCGTAGTTATGATAATACAACGACATAATTATCAAGGTCGACATGATGCTAATAAGTAATTGATCAATAGAGAAACAATACTTTGACAGTAAATTAATGGTGACTCTACCAAAGTTACTTTGAATTTCAAATAGAGCGTGATTGATTATTCCCTTTAGGATGGAAATGTTCCTATATATATTGTGTTATTTAATTATAATAATAATGTGCACAACCGACTGTCTTGTTGGTGTAAATGTGGGTGTGTGTGTGAAAACACCTTGTTTGTTTATGTGATTTACTAACACAAGGACGAAGACCAGGGCCCCAATTCTCTTAGCTATTGGCGTTAACGCAACTTAATTGCATGAAAATTGTGGTTTTTGACAGTATCCGTAGTCTGCCCGCTATTTAGGTTCGATCGCAAGGCAATGGCTTGCTATCAATAGTTTTTGACATAGTGGCATAGATAGCATTGCATAGATTTTAGATAGAAAAATTTCTAAATGATTTAAATAAATTTATTTCCTGTATTGTTTTCTAGAAAACCACTGTATTAATGTTTTAACTGATGCTTGATTGATAGAAGTTTTCAAAATTATTTCAGTGGCTACGTTTGCAAGCCATAGCACAGCCATATGATAGCGACGCAATTCATATACAACTGCGATTAGGAACTAGAATTAGCAGACTACCAAATTTGACAATAGCAGCAGTTCGACCTCAGAAGCATGTTTGGTCAATAGCTAAGAGAATCGGGGCCCTGCTGTTGTTAAGTGGTAACCTCTGTCTTTAACAGAAGCATTATGTTGTTTAACTGTTTTTTTATGCAATTGTGACAGAGCAAGCTCGAGGCCCACTTGATATCAAGTGGACTAACCTCTGCTATTAACAACCCTATCTTCATGGCTTATGACTCTTACTTATGATTTAACTGAGGCAGTTCTTCATCCTATTACATAATATGGCAAACTTTCACACTTACACACACAAACACGCACGCACTCACCCTCACTCACCCTCGCACCCACACTTAATTAAAATTTAAAGTATTTAGTTATTCATTTTGATTTTATGTAACTAAGTACATATGAATTTTCTATAGATATGGAAGAGCGAGGTCTTCTGATACAGGTATCCATTTACTTAAAATAAGGCCTCTACACAATGTTATATGGATACACGTAGTTCATTAGTTTATGAAAATAAAAAACAGATGCATTTCGTCACAAGTCACGAATTGCACTGCGCCCATCACTTTGAGACATAGTTGTTAAGTCTCATGTGCCTGTTATTTCACTGGCTCTCAAGGACTGCTGCGGGAACACACTGTTAGGTGCTTAGCGACAGATTTTCTACTACCAGCTAGCCAGGTGGGCAATCGCAAAAAGCCCTCCCACCATGCTGTGAAGTTCAAGCCGGCGCTGGGGATCGAACCAGGGACCTGCGGCACGGCAGTCCATAGCTATTACAGCTCGGCCATCATTGATCCAAAAAACATTTCACCGACTATGTCTTTCGCCGGAACACAGTAATGCGAACATCACTTTGGCGGTAGGAATAAATATGCTGGCTGTACTTTCTCGGACAAACTCGTTTACAAAGAGATCTACCTCTACAAACACCGCTCCGAAATCTCGAAGTCCATGGTTCAACGCCCGGACCGAACAAGTTATTATTTTTTTCGGAAAATATTTTGTAGCACTGCGGAATTGTAGAGTTTAATCAACTTCACGGTAGGAACGATTTGAGGAACCTACGTATAATGTACATGATATAAGTGAAAATCTCGTATAAGCCGAGAAGGATAAACTCAAAGTCAATATCATTTATTCAATTAAGGCTCCACGCTACTTTTATGAAGATCAATCACAAATTTTTATATTGAAATATTCTACATTATAAAGCCACGTTCAGCAAAATGTTATAGAGCTATTGCGAGAAAAACAAGCAAGAAACTCGGGGGCATTGTTTCTAAACGTGTAACAGTTTAATAAATTTAAATTAAACGAAATACATAACGAAATATATAGCGCAATATTAAACATAAAACCCGCTGGAAGCGCTGTCATCCTGATTGACAATGTTTTTTTTTTATGCCTGATATGTTAGCCTTTGACCACTATCTCACCTGATGGTAAGTGATGATGTGGTCGAAGATGTTGTTCAGGCTAACCTAGAAGTACTGTATATACTTTTGTAATGTAATCGTTATCGAAATAATTATAAATATAATGCTAAAGTACATCATACAAAGGATACCCTATTTTTTCATAATAAAAAATGAAAATTAAAAAATAAACATAAATTATTAAATTACATCATACAAAAGATACCCCATTAGTTTTCATAATCATAAATGAAGATGTAAAAAAAAAACTTAAAGCACTAACATTTTTTTATATGTTTGGACTCCGCACTCCACACTAGGTTCCCTCGTGGGATCGAGTCGTGGTGATCCAGTTATTTACATCATAAATTTATATATAACCTCCTTTTTCGTCACAAAAGAGGAGGGTACCTTATTTTATTTCTCCTACATAATCATACTGAACATTTTATTTCGTATAAAGAACTAAGGAGTACAATACCAAGATGACCCTTGTCAAATATAATTATAAAAATAATGAAGCAGTGATGGCTCAGTGGCATTGGCTATGGACTGCCGCGCAGCAGGTCCATGGTTTGAATCCCGCCCAGAGCTTGAGCTTCACCGCATGGTGGAAGGGCATTTTGCGAATGCCCGCCTGGCTAGCGACCACCTTCAAGTAGAAAATCTGTTGCCAAGCACCTAACGGTGTGTTTCGGCAGCAGTCCTTGAGAGCCAGAAATATACAGGCTAATGAGACCTGACAACTGGACGTCTCAGTGTGACGGGCACAGTGCAATTCGGCGTTGACGAAATGCGTCTGTTATTGGCAGAGGTTAGTCCACTTAACATCAGGTGGGCCTCGGGCTTGTTCCGTCACAATAAAAAATAATAATTATAATAATATTACAAAAAATATATTTATGTCGGTACATTTCTGCTGAAAGCTCCTGTTAAGCCGCCGATTTTTTTTTGACGCGTTTCGATTCCACACGAAGCATCTTAAGTAGGTCAATGACTCTGACTTAATGTCTCAAAAAATATTCGCGATCGAACGCTCCATAAGTTAGGACCTCGCAAGATGTAACATGTAGAAGCGACACGCGTCAAAAATATTTCATTTGGGTAATGTAGCGTGTTTGAAGTCACGTCGACTTAGAACTGTCTTAACAATATTTTTCTATTTATTAATTATTTTTTTTATGTTAATATGACGGAACAAGCTCAGGCCCACTTAAGCGGACTAACCTCAGCCTATAACAGATGCATTTCATCACAAGTCACGAATTGCACTGCGGCTGTCACTTTGAGACATAGTTGTTAAGTCTCATGTGCCTGTTTATTCACTGGCTCTCAAGGACAGCTTCCGGAACACACCGTTAGGTGCTTGGCGGCAGATTTTCCTCAAAGTGCTAACTAGCCAGGCGGGCAATCGCAAAATGCCCTTCCACCATGCAAAATTTTAAAATTATTCAATATTATATTGAATGTGTTCTATAAATATTGTTTTTACCTTCTCATACTCGTTAAGTTCTTGTATACGTCTGGTATAAGGAGTTGGACGACATTGGTCAAGTCTGATATTCGTCAAATCGGCAATTCGTCAAATTTGATATTGGTGAAATCAGTCGGAAGAAAACGCCTTTTTAACCTCTAGCAACAGAATAAAAACCTCTAGTGCAATAATGATCGTATTTAAAAACGTATATAGTATAGTACGTATATATTATGTAATTTTTTAATTGTTGCGGCACTTAAAATATATTTTCTATTATAATAAGTACAAAGATCACATATTTTTCGAAACAATGACACTCAAAATATTTTTTTTATTAAATATTATTTTCAATATGATTATTTGTATATAATAATATAATTATAAAAAAATAATTGATTAATTTTTTCCCAATTGAAGTGAAAATATTTGCGCCGCCTTAAAATATACCAGAAAATTAATACATTATGGCGTTAAGAATACTGTACTGTATCACAGCCGGGTTGTCCACTGGGGAGGGGGGTGGGGGGTGCCATAATGAGAGTGGTTACCACACTTCACCGGAAGATGTAGACTTGGTAGGTCCCGCACTAGGTTGACTGACGACATCGTGAAAGTCGCGGGTAGCCAATGTTTACAAGCGGCTAATAGCCGTTCTTTGTGGCTTTCTATAGGGGAGGCATTTGTGGATATCTTCCGGCTTATGATGATGATGACAATAATGATGATATATACCGTTTAAAAGATCATTCACTCGCCTACAATACTGTTCACCAACAAGATTTTCAATTACCTACCGTCAAATCATCCAAGGTGTGTTTTTACACTCCCTCACACACAACCCCACAGAAATCCACATTCACACACATGTAAAACAACCACAAATGTATTTATGTAAAAAAAGGAAAACAATATTCTTTATTGTTATAATTTCTGTTCACTATATTCACACATTGGAGAAGGATCTGGTTTTCAAAACACAGTGTTAAGCTACTTCGAGGACCAGAAGATTCAAAAATAACATTGTACACAATATTATGTTATTAAATGATTTTTATATTATGTGTTACTGTTATTTCTTTTTTAAGTAGTGATGGCTCAGTGGTATTGGCTATGGACTGCCGCGCAGCAGGTCCATGGTTCGAATCTAGTATCCCTTAAGTAGAAAATCTGTCGGCAAGCACCTAACGGTGTGTTCCGGCAGTAGTCCAGAGAAATTACAGGTTCATGAGACTTGACAACTATGTCTCAAGGCATAGTAGTCTACTATGCTCAAGGTGACGGGCGCAGGGCAATTCGTGACTTGTGACGAAATGCATCTGTTATAGGAAGAGGTGAGTCCGCTTAACATCAGGTGGACCTTGAGCTTGTTCCGTCAAAATAACTTAAAAAAAATCTACTCCACTAATTAAAAATAATCGTCAGTTCAAGTCAAATCAATCGTTATTTTGTAAAATAATCGTCTCATCAATTTTAAATTGCCGGAGTCATGCATCAAACAAAAACAGTCACAACCTCCATATTCTTTTAGAAGTATTTATTTAAAATAAAATTGGTCAACTTGTAATGAAATCCACAGAGCATGCGTTTTTGAAAAATAAAGGTATTGAAATTATAGGCTTCCATCATCATTAACAAGTTTAAAGCTAATTGGAAAATTTGATCTTATACCGGCATCGCGATTCTATCATAGTACCTCTCGTCACCGGTTGAAAGCTCATCCACACATAATCAAGTCCTTTTTCCGCAGAGCTACAGTATGGATTCCTTCAAAAAGTGTGTTAAAAGAGTACTACTGGGTCGGCGACGCATTGGTAACGCCCCTGGTGTTGCAAATGTCCATAGGCGACGGTAACCGCTTACCATCAGGTGGGCCGTCTGCTTGTTTGCTACTCAATAACATAAAAAAAAAATTGTCTTGTTTCTAGTACAATGTAAGTGCTATAGGTAGGTGACTTTCCATTCCCATACAATAGTAAAAGAACGAATTGTAATAAAAAGTTTATTTTTTTTTGTAATATGATCCGCACAGCATGCGTTATTGCAAAAATAGAAAAATTCTAATAAATATTGGCGTTTGTTTGTAATATGTTTTTTTTTATGCCTGATACGTTAGCCTTTGACCACTATCTCACCTGATGGTAAGTGATAATGTGGTCGAAAATGTTGTTCAGACTAACCTACAATTACTGTCTCTCAAGGACAGCTGCCGGAATACACCGTTAGGTGCTTGGCGACAGACTTTCTACTTGAAGGTGGTAGCTAGCCAGGCGGACATTCGCAAAATGCCCTACCACCATGCTATAACGACTGCCATCCTAAGACATCAACCGGGACCGACGGCTTAACGTGCCCTCCGAAGCACGGAAGCGCTCAGTAGTAATGTCACTAGCGGTCACCCATCCAAGTCATGACCGCGGGCGACGTTGCTTAACTTTGCTGATCGGTTGAGAACAGCTAAGTATACTTCGCTACGAGCGCTTCAAAATACACAAATTATATTGAAATTAAAATATACTGACAGTATGATTGATCGTTCTCAAGACATAGGGGGCGAGAAGTATCAACGGAAAACGTCACAATGTTATTGATGGATTGCTTACAGTAGCAATAGAGGAAGTCGAAGCGATTTAGTTTGCCGTTTGCTATACGAGTGGGTTAAAGAGAAATTCAGAAAAAATAAACAATATGTTTTATGAATTTATTAGAAAAAATCAATTCAAATTTAAATGTTTATTTGCCAGAATACATCATCAAATTACATTTTAAGTTAGTATAAAATAATGTTAGGTCACTGTATTCAGCCTGCAAGCAGGCCTGCAAATTTTTTATATTCTATGTTAATTTTTAATATAACCTAATTCTAGGTTAGTCTGAACAACATCTTCGACCACATCATCACTTACCATCAGGTGAGATAGTAGTCAAAGGCTAACCTATCAGGCATAAAAAAAAAATAAAAAAAATATATATTTAGTCAAGTAATTTAAAATGTCATGTCTAATTTTTTTTTATATTATTGTGACGGAGCAAGCCCAAGGCCCACCTGATGTTAAGTGGACTAACCTCTGCCTATAACAGACGCATTTCGTCAACCACGAATTGCACTGTGCCCATCACACTGAGACGTCCAGTTGTTAGGTCTCATTAGCATGTAATTTTTCTGGCTCTCAAGGACTGCTGCCGGAACACACTGTTAGGTGCTTGGCGACAGATTTTCTACTTGAGGGTGGTCGCTAGCCAGGCGGGCATTCACAAAATGCCCTTCCACCATGCGGTGAAGCTCAACCCCGCGGCGGGATTCGAACCATGGACCTGCTGCACGGCAGTCCATAGCCAATGCCACTGAGCCATCACTGCTTCAAAATAATATAAATTGTCATTTTGAAAATAATTAATTAGATAAACATCACTTAGTGTAGTTTAAATATTCTTTCATGTTGTAAAAACAATTGTCGGATAGCCAACTACTCAATTTAGCTCTAAAAACATTACCATTCAAGATTTTAATATCTTCAGGAAAATTATTATACACCACTATGCGATTAAAAACATTTCTTTTATAAATATGTTTACGGCAAGGAGGTTGATATAGTAGGTTTTAGAACTTTGCATGATAAAAACATATATCTGTATTTTTTTTAATATTGTTAGGTTTGCAATAACGCCTGCTATGAGTTTCGTAATGTAATGTTTTGTACGTTTTGTAATGTAATCCGCATAGCAGGCGTTATTGCAAACCTAACAATATTAAAATTATAAGGTTGCGTCATCATTTACCAGTATAAAACCAATTGCAAAATTGGTCTTGTTTGTAGTACAACGCAAGTGGTACTATACTGCCGTCCGTTGACTAAAAGGTCGTTAAGCCACAGGGGGTCGATTTTGAGCTTTAAATGTCATCCTATACAGAAAAAAATTCTCTATCGATCTGTCTTAGACTTATTTTTATATCATTTTAGAATCAGGAGATAGGTCTTGTAAAAAGGCCGTTAAATATTGATAAAAATATATTATACAAAGCTAAATTGACGTTAACCTTCAATACTTAGCTACACAATCACATACAGCCCTTAACGACATCATCATAATAAAATTGTAATATTCGTCTCATAGCAAGAAAGACGTTATTTAACTTTACTAGGCTATATAGTCGTTAAGATACTAATGCTACCTTTAAGTTATTGATTTTATAGCTAAATAACGTTGGTAATCCTACACTACAAAGCAGTTTCACAAAAAAACTACGCTTTATAAACGTTAAACTCCGATAACGGCTTTATAGCGTTGGCTGGCTGTTTTAGAACCTAATGATTTACTTTACTCAAAATTCATGGCGCCTTAAAATTCTTCGATGAACAACATTTTGCCTACATATCCATAGCAAGAAAGACATTAAGCGACAATACTTAGCTAAAAAATCGCAATTTGCTCTCACATTTCGACCTGCCCCGCACGCATTCCAGTTGAGTGTCGCCTAGGTCGTCATATCGGGTGGACATACGTCGCCAGGTAGGATGATTCCCATCAAATGGTTTTAATGGCGGCGAATATTCCTTGATAAGTTACATTATTATTGCTAGTTTTGTTAGCTTGGCACTGTTTATGTCTATTTATGTCTATTGGTATGAAAATTATAGATATGTTACTATGATCAATCGAGTTCAAATGCAATTAACGACTCTCATGGCAAAGTAGATGTACCTATTTGCTATAATAACGTATGGACCAGATATTTCATTGATTCTTACATACCGTGCAAACAAGACAAACGAGGAGCGGCTAGAGGTCTTACGCTGCCTCGTTTCTCGGAAATTAAGTCATCTGCTGCGAGCTTTTTGTATATCAATTATAAAATATAAAATAATACTTACTAATATTATACACGGTTGGATGGATTTGAATGAAATTTGGTATGGACATAGCTTATACCCTGGATAAGCACATAAGCTAGTTTTGGTCGTCATTATCATAATCGTTTTTTATCACAACGCGGTTAAAGCCACGGGGCGCAGCTAGTAATATTTTAAACGCAAAAGTTTGTATGAATGGATGTCGGTAACTACTTCATGCCTGGCTGGATGGATTTGAATTATTTTAATTTTTGATTTGAATTTGGTATGGAGATAGCTAATAAACTGAATTGATACATAGGCTACTTTAAATTACCATCATCATTGCCGTTTTTATCACCACACGGGTAAAATCATAGTTTAACAGTATTTCGCTTAATATTGTAATACGCTCATTTCTCGGTGAAGTTTCTATAACTTGAATCAGTGTCCTAGTATTTTTTTAATTAATAAAAACATATCATTGTATCATCACACTTATATATCTCGGAAAAGGTAGGCAGATGTTGATTTTGTTAAACATTATGGGAAATATATAAAAGCAAGACAACGTTATGATTCACATAAAACTTTGCAACAAAGTGATAATCAAATATTTTTCACCACAGATTTAGAAAAAGTTATATATTGTTACCGGTTACAGAGAATGGATACATGAAAATCGGAAAATAACCTCTGAAATTGAACCGTGACTGTTATTTGGTTTGATCGCATCGCAGGAAAAAACAGGAAGACATCCTGAGTGTGATTTACGTTTTTCTAGTTCGTATCGTTATGTTCAAAATATGAACACTTGGTCTGACAACTGCAGTGCCCAAAATAAAAATTGGTTAGTGTTTTCGTTGCTAGTTCACTTGGTGAACACTTACATAATATCGACAGCAACAATTTCATATTATTTTATCGAACCTGGGCGTCTTTTTATGAGCGCTGACCAAATGCATCATCAAGTTGAACTGGCATAAAAAAAGAAAGGTAAGCTCTACGACTTTATAGATTATATAGATGCAATAGCTTCCATAAATAGTAGCACAGTGACAGATGAATCACTTACACCACAAGATTTTATTAACTCACCTAATTACACCTCCAACAGGCGCATACAAAAATCAAATCCCACAGCTTATCTAAAAAACATGGTTCAGGTAACTTTCAAACGTAACAACTTTGGTCTTCAATACAAAAATGATTTTTAAGACGAGTTTACAACATTATAGTTCATGTCTGATACTTCAAAAATCCATGAGCCTTGTCAATCACTCTTCGTACCTCGCCGAAAGATATGAACAACAAAAAAGAAAAGCTGGTATCATAAGCAATATAGTCTTTATAACACCCCCACATAAACTATTATTTTGGAGAAATGTATCTACAAACAATGAACATGCTCCTTAAATCAAAATTGTTAAAATGTTTAACTAAATAACTTAAATACAGATTTAATGTGCCTTTATAAACTAATAGATAAGTATTACTTCTTATAGACATAAAAGTGTAGGTACAATGAGTTCATACTTACGAAAGTATTTTACATACATACATAACATCACGCCTCTTTCCCGTAGGGGTAGGCAGAGACCACAGATTTTCACTTACTACGATCCTAACATATCGTTTTCGCTTCATCTACACTCATCAATCCTTTCATACATGAGCGTCGGCTTAGGTTACTCCTGACCTGGACTTTTTTCAGAACGTCTTCAATCTGATTTCGAAACGTTCACCTAGGTCTTCCCCTTCCAACACTTCCATTCATTTGTCCCTTGTAAAAGTATTTTTATTGACATTGATTCTCATATTCTTAGTTGTACTGTTCTAGGACTTTCTACTGTGATTCGGATCTTGTTAAAAGCAAGCCCCTAAGTTATTATTTATAAAATATTATTTTAAATAACCATTTATATTTAATAATTGTACGTTTCTGGATGGATAATATAATAATAATCATTTAAGTTTCTTTATGTTGTTTGCCATTGTAATTCTAAATATGCGTGTGTAATCCCTACTTTTAAAATACAATGTTTAAAGATTTAAATCTCATTTATAGTAATTAAGTTGTTTTGTTTCGTAGGAAAATAGAATCTAAACAATGAAGTCTTAAAAATTATGTTGTATACATTTAATTAACAAATTTTGATATATTTCTTTTATTTTATTTTAATACTTAACGTTTTTTCATGATGCATGTGATGCTACTTGAAATGTCCATTCTAAAATACTTAACTAAATAGTCGTTTAATTTCAAGGTTTCAAACTTAACTGCCATTTAGTGTAGTAATTGAAAGAAAATATGCTATTAAATATGTACAAAAAATACAATATGTTAAGATACTAGACTACATAATAGTTAAAAAACTATAACGACATTCTAGCTTAGGTTTGATATGTTTGATACTCGTTAATATTTAACAAAAAAGTCGTTAAATAACTTAGCGTCTTTTTAGTGTAGATTTTTGCATATAACTTCATAACATTAAAAAACTGTGCGCATATTTATGTATAAATGCTAGTCTAAAAGATCACTAGGGTATACTTAGTGACTTTTTAGTGTAGTATATCAATGGTAAAATAAGCAATTATTACACGGCTAAAAGGCCAAAAGAGATTTTTTTCTATTTAGAACTAATTATTGCAGATATATATTGCAAAATTTGATAGAATATGAAAAGAGCTTTCTTTGGATATTTCAATGCTGTTTCTGCGACCAATACCTATAAAACAGCATCAATTTTTAATTTTTCCCACGTTTTTTGCTCATATCTCAAAACTTGGTTTTGTGGCTTAGCGACCTTCTAGTTAACGGACGGCAGTATAGATGTCGCTCCATCCCAATACGATGGTTAAAGAACGAAAGGAAAGATTTGAGTTATGACGTCATGTCATGTTAGCTCAAATGGTTAGAGCATACCCCGGCTCAAGGGGTGGATGGACGCGGGTTCGAATCCCGCACATGACTTAAATTTTTCCTATCGTATATTTGTGATTTTTTTATATATCTACCATGTTTAGTGACCCTTGCTACTTACGGAATCGATTGTTTTTCACTGTCAATGACTATAACATCAAGATAGGAAAACACTTTTCAGTTATTGGAGTATAGCTCAAAAAACCGCTGGACCAGTTTTGATAAAATTTATATGGGACTACACGAAAAGCATCAGACTGCAAATAAAAAAAGAAACATCAAAATTGCTTCACCCAGTCAAAATATCTTCAGTAAGAATTATAAAAAACAGCTGAATTGAAGGAGCATGAGAAAAAGGAGTACCTTTTTCTGTAGCGCCAGCCTGATCAGCATCTTACTATAATAGCGCTAATAGCGGTATCACCATTCTCGTCTTGCTTTACACTGCACTGCTCTAGTCACTCAGAGACATTAGTAGAGTCTCTTATCCATAATATTAGCGGTGTTACCATTATCGTCTTTCTTTACACAGCACTGCACTCGTCACTCTGGCATTCGTTTTGACCTCTCGTGCGCCGAGTAATTTCACGTGCTACAGAGCCCTTCAAGCCTAAACACAGTAATGTTTGCACACTACTTCTTTAAGGCATTATATCTGACGGAGGTACAGACCAAGACGGACTTCTCTTGTAAAAGAGAAGATCCACCTTCCACAACTTTTTCCTAACGAATACCTCATCGAAACCCATTTATCAAAAAATCATATCAAATCCCAATAATCGCTTAGTTTCTCTCCCATCGGATCCCACCTATATATGGATTCATTGTTTTATCACCGTGTTATTATCGTCGACGAAAGTGCTAAGTTACTAATATAAACTCAAAAAGCGGAAATAATATCAGTTTAACTAAAAGGCACTAGGCGTTCATAACCGTGAAAGAGCCACGTCATTGAGTTTTTGTGTTATATCTCTTTAGACTCATTATGAGACGGAACAAACAGAACTCAGAACAATTGGAAAAGTAATATAATGAAATATTATTTCAAATAAAAGGTACTAGGCGATCATAATCGTGAAACAGCTACGTCATTGAGTTTTTTGCGTTACATATCTCTTTAGACTCATATGATAGACGATACAACCCGAACTCAGATGCACTTAAAAAGTAAAATAATAAAGTATTTTTCTAATAAAGAAAATCTATCACCAAGCACCTAACAGTGTGTTCCGGCAGCAGTCCTTGAGAGCCAGTGAAATTACAGGCACATGAGACTTAACAACAATTTATAAAGGCATTGCAATTTGTCACTTGAGATGAAATGCATCTGTTCTAGGCAGAGGTTAGTCCGCTTAACATCAGATGGGCCTCGAGCTTGTTCCGCACAATAACATAAAAAAATATAATATATACTAGGCGATCATAACCTTGAAAGGGCTATGTCGTAGAGTTGAATTACATTATCAAGAGTTATAAAGACTCATTATGAGACGTAACAAGCAGAACTCATAACACTTGGTAAAGTAACATATGGAAGTATTATTTCAAATAAAAGGTACTAGGCGATCATAAACGTGAAAGTTACTAAATTACGTTATAGAGTTTAGTGAGTAAATAAAAAAAAAACAAATTCCAATAAGATATTTCGAAGATTAGCCGCTTAGGTCAAGGCCCGAACATCAAACAATTGAAAGATTAACAAATTTCATATTTTACCTCCTTACAATGTTAATATAGATTTACCACAGTATTTACTATGTAATTTGAATAATAATTTTAATACAGAAGTACAACAAACTTTTATATATATATGTTATATAATCTTCTAATATATAAAATTCTCGTGTCACAGTTTTCGTTGCCATACTCCTCCGAAACGGCTTGACCGATTTTAATGAAATTTTTTGTGCTTATCCGGTATCTATGAGAATCGGCCAACATCTATTTTTCATCCCCCTAAATGTTAGGGGTAGTCCACCCCTAAATTTTTATTTTTATTTTTTAGACAAAATTTTTAATTTCTATTTTTTTATGATACAACATACAAAAATACATACAATCCTCAATTTTTACCCTTCTACGATCAACCCTTATTTTTTAATAGCCATTATTTATATGGTCAAACAACGTTTGCCGGGTCAGCTAGTATAACATAAAAAATCAGTCAATATTAAAAAGCCGTATGTAATAAAAAAGTTTGACTAAAAATACCCAACTGTACCATCTTCTCCTCACATAACTTACGGTAAGTCGATAGCACGTGTCGTCTTTACCAACACATTGTAGAACTCAATGACTTAGTACTATAAAAAAATGGGTTCAGTTTTATGCACTTCTTATTGTGCCTTTCTCTAATCAAGGCTGGCGATCGTTAGGGCGGCTTGAACCTTTGTCACTACAGCTCGCAACAAAGATCGAGTGTTCTTTTTATACCATTGCCTCAAGTTTTTAAGCCAAAATATCCCCCTTCACCCTGCTATCATCGAAATGGATAGTGGCACGCAGTTCAATGCATATTTATACCATTTACCTCTCACGACTTCCACGAAAATGTGGGTATGCAAGATCAGGGTTGGCATACGTAAGTATAATACTTTAGACTTGAAAAAATATTTTAAATGAATTATCATATGATATAAAACTGATGGGTAGTTTTTTAACCTATTTTTTACAATATTAATCATAAATTTCTTATAACCATGAACCAAGACCGAAATAGCGCTGCATTCCTTAAATTGTGTCAATGCTAGCTAGCTAAGAGACATTGAAATAAAACTCGAGAACGCCGGCCTACATCGCCAAATTTAGACAACGTAACTGTCTGGACGAATCTTCCGTCAAAATCTTTAAAAACTTACGTTTAAAAATCGCAGCAGCATCCAATTAATCACGACTGCCACCGCACAGCATAGTTTAACGTCCTCGTTAAAAATATTCTACCACTTATTTTTATCTCAATACTGCCAACATGACACAACGAAGTCAAAAGGCAACCAAACTTTTTAGATCACACTCTCAGAAACGTTCACTGGCCACTTTTATTAAAAAGTTCAAACGTCACTTTCGAGATTGGAATTCGAACACACGTGTTTTCGCGGAACGGGCGACACGTCCAGCGTCGACGAAATACGCGATGCGACTGAAAGCTCTTTCTGAAAGGTGTATTTTTCAGTGACAGATGGAGTCGGGTGTATATATATCTCTCTTTCTGCCGCGCGGGAAAGACACTCAATGCAGTGTAACTGCTTTAAAATACATTTTACATTAAGTTTTAAATTAAGATGAAACGGTTTGCTGATAAAAAAAAACAGACATTGAATATTATAAATGGCCTGATTCTTTTGATGCATTAATAATTGAAAATAGAATGCATATATGTTTTACGTACAGAAAATATTTACTAGTGTTTGTGCTTTTTTTAATAAGCTTTCAACCCTGATGATGTGAAAATTATTTCAAAAAGTCAAATAATTATCGTACATACTCTCAAAACTTCATGATAATCAATTCAGTAATGCAACCTGCAGAACAACTGGAAATCTGGACATCCGGAAAGACAAGAATGCATTTTCGCGTTAGCTGATACGGAGGCCCTTCGCTCGCGCTACGCGCTCGGGTAACTAATGTTTTGAAGAACTCAGGTCAGTTATGTAGAAGGTAATCATATTACGTCTGTAGGCGGTAGACCGTGCACACGCTTAGCGGAATTTACATTAACGTAATCCCTACTCCGCGCCTTGACTATCTTGCGCCTGTGGTTCTCAAACTTATTTTGTAAATTACGTACATCAACAAGTTAAAAAATCGCGATGTTTAATTGCTCTCGGTGTAATGTTGAATTTAGAGATGGTGTTCAGTGTACGATGTGCCAGGGTCGCTTTGACTTTCCTTGCGCCAGTATTACAGAGGCAGGATACCGGAAGCTGGGAGATAGGCGCAACACGTGGAAATGTGCCACATGTAAGAATAAAGGAGGATCTAGCCCGCTGCCAACTGACTTGGAAGGCATAGCGCTAGAATTAAAGCGTCTTACCTCCCAGATGGCCTCACTCCCAGCATTAATGGAGAGTCTGAAGTCCATCCAAACAGATATTAAGGACCTTAAAAGTTTGAAGGCTGACATTGCAGACCTGAAATTAATGAAGCCCGACGTCGCTGACATGAAGGCATCCGTGGAATTTATTCAGCACTCTGTGGAGTCCCTTGCAGGACGAGTTTCAGTAATGGATCAGGAAATGCAGAGGTTTCAGAAAACTAAGGACGACGTGACTCTGCTACAGCAACAAGTCAGTGAACTCAAAAGCATGGTCCGGGACCAAGATCAAAGAGCCCGCATGAGTAATGTTGAAATCAAGGGCGTCCCTATGTCTAATTCGGAGAATCTTTTTTCGCTTGTCTCAAAAATTGGCAGCATCATTCAATGCCCAATAAATAAAGATCAGGTCAACTACGTCGCTAGAGTGCCAACGCGTGGCGATAAAATGATTAAATCTATCATCGTTTCCATTCATAGTATATACCTTAAGGATGATTTTGTCGCAGCCGCCAAAAAGCGCAATATTACTCCAGTAGACCTCGGTCTTCAAGGCGACACAAGGATTTTTGTGAATGACCACCTCACAATCGAAAACAAAATGCTGCTAAATAAAGTAAAAGCGTTCGCAAGGGAACGAAATTTTGCATTCACATGGGTAAAGGGCTGCAAAATTTTTACGCGGAAGAACCCCACTTCGCCTATTCATATTATCAAATCAGAAGCCGACCTGAAGAGACTCTCAAATTAAATCGCTGTATTATTCTAAATCTCGTTCGAACAATAACTTGTTTATTCTGTCAACCTTGTAAGTATTGTAACACCTCCATGCAAACTTTGAGAATCACTTGCCATTACAACTCGTTTTCTGTTCGTATTTATCGTGCGCGTGGACGTGCGGACGCGCAGCCAGCCTTTTGTTTTCTTATCGCTATGACTGGAAGCCGGTCCATCGTCCATTCGCTATTGTTGCAATTTTGTAATCGTACCTTACCTGTCTTTTCTGCCATCGCCACTAAATATTATTATAGTATTAATCTAGTACTGCCTGAATATGCCTTCATTATTAACTGCGTAACTAATTGCCCAATTGTAATTAACCTGCATTTTATATTATTATACATTCAGATGCTAAAATTACTTAATTTAAAATGGATTCACTAAAAATTTATTACCAAAACGTTCGCGGTCTACGCACTAAAACAGGGACATTTTATAGAAACGTATGCCTTAATGATTACGATGTAATATGTCTTACGGAGACGTGGCTTATTAATGGTGTGTCCAATAGTGAGCTATTTGATAACAGATATCTTATTTGGAGAAGGGATAGGAACACACTGCAGGCCTACGGCGGTGGAATAATAATCGCAATATTGAAGGAACATGTTGCAGAGGGTCACGAGGACTGGTGCTCCACAGCTGAGGATTTGTGGGTATCAGTTTCCCTCCGTCATCTCAGTTCTAAAGTTAATTACAAGTTAAATATCTGTGTTGTATACATGTGTAAACAAAACCTTGGGAACTCACTCGCTATGCAAACAACATTATTTGCATCTACCCTCACTGACGTCTTTTTGAGCAGACCGTCGGACAAATTTCTTGTTTTGGGAGACTTTAACATACCAAACTTGACATGGATATTATCTGAGGATGGTGTTACGTATGACCCTCATAATATTCAAGGCGAGTACCAGTTGGAGTTTTTTGATAACATTACATTATGCAATTTATCGCAGTATAACGGTGTTACGAATATAAATAATAGAATTCTAGACTTGATATTTTCTAACAATATTATAACAGTATCACATACCAGTAGCCCCCTTGTACCTGAAGACCCTCACCACAAAGCCTTGTGTATTGTGACTGAATTTGAACAATCACGTACATTGAAATATGAGCCATACTTAAAATATTTATATCACAACGGAGATTATGAATCAATATCGTCTAGTTTGGATGAGATTGACTGGCAAAAAGAAATTTATAATAAATGTCTAGATGACGCTTTGGATTTTATTTGTAACACATTAAAAAGGCTACGTAATAATTTTATTCAATCTAAAACTGTATTTCCAACGCGTAGGTATCCTCCGTGGTATAGGGCACCATTAATTAAGATGTTAAAAGAAAAAACTAAATATCTAAAGAAACATAAAATATATAATAATATTCATGACCTTAATTCGTTAACGATTTTAAAGGAACGAGCCAGAATTATTGAAAGCGAGATGTTTCAAGACTATATATTAAACATTGAAAGTAATATTAAAAAAAATCCAAAAGCCTTCTGGTCTTATATAAAAACTAAAAAACAAGGCAATGCTTACCCTTCAGTGATGAAAATTGCACAAAAATGTTCGGATAAGGGGGAAAAGATTTGTAACATGTTTAGCCAGTTTTTTCATTCCACTTTCCTACAGTCTTCTTCTTCACACGGTGTGTATGCGTCAATAAACTTCGAATTGCCTAATACTAGCGCTGATATTGGGGCTATTGAAGTATCGAGCAGTGAAGTTGTAAAACTTTTCAAATCACTTGATCTGAACAAATCAGCCGGTCCTGATGACATACCCCCCGTTTTGATTTATAATTGTGCGGAAAGCCTAGCTGTCCCACTCACAATGGTATATCATCGTTCTCTAAATGAAGGAATGGTCCCCTCAATTTGGAAGTCAGTATATATATCTCCAATACATAAAAAAGGACCTAAGGACGATATTCAAAATTATAGACCTATCTCCAAATTGTGTGTTTTTGCCAAAATATTGGAAAAGATAGTGTATCGACAACTGTATTACGCACTTAAGCATACATTTAGCGTAGAACAGCACGGGTTCCTTAAAGGCAGGTCAACTACGTCAAATCTTATCCTATGTAGTGAATTTCTTACAAAACACATGTCCGAACCCTCGCAGGTGGACATAGTTTACACTGACTATAGCAAATGTTTCGACAGGATAGATCATGTTATTTTATTACAGAAACTCCAACGGGTTGGTATAAGAGGTAATCTTTTCAGGTGGTTTTCGTCGTACGTGCAAAACAGATGTCAAACGGTGGTGCTCAATGGTTTCACTTCTGTTCCAATGAGCATCCCTTCAGGCATACCCCAAGGATCGTTGCTTGGCCCACTCATTTTTATTTTATTTATTCAAGATATATCAAGCTGCTTTCAGTTTTCAAAAATACTCCTATACGCAGATGATATGAAAATTCTTAGCCCTATAAAAACCATTGAAGATTCATTACGTCTTCAAGACGATTTAAACAGGTTTGAAAATTATTGCAATATTAATAAATTAGATTTAAATGTATCCAAATGTTATGTTTGCTCGTTTTCACGTAAGCCCACACCTATTGTTAGTGAATATAAAATAAAAAACTCATTGTTAAAAACAGTCCCTAGTGTCACTGACTTAGGAGTCATATTTGACTCAAAACTCCTATTTGATAAGCATATTAATAAAATTATTAAAAAAGCTTCTAAAGCGTTAGGTTTTGTCTTACGAATGTCCATCGAGTTCCAATCTATAAAAACTTTTAAAATATTGTATTGCGCGTACGTACGAAGCCATCTTGATTATGCATCTCAAGTTTGGAACCCCTGCTATGACATCTATATTAACCGCATTGAAGGTATTCAAAAACGTTTTCTTCGGTATCTACAATTCCGTACAAAAACATACCTTAACGATTATAATTCCCGATGCAAAAAATTTCACTTACTACCATTACAAGAGAGGCGATGTGTGGCTGATCTAGCTTTCCTAGTAGACATAGCGAATGGTACGGTGGACTGCCCCGAGCTGCTTGGAGAAATAGGGCTGTACACCCCCGCGGTTACACTTAGAAAACCTAACCTCATTCACATTCCCGCAGTTAAATGTAAATACAGGCAGAACAGCTTTTTGATTAGAGCATGCAGATGTTACAATACAATGGCTAGTGAGATAGATTTAGATCTCTTTAACACATCGGCTTTCAGGCTGAGGCAACTTTTGAACAATCGTTTTTTTTATTCCTAAATGTACCACTCAATGCGTAGCTAAAGTTAATATGTACACAGTAAGAATATCCTATTTCTAAAATCTTATACTTACCTGAGTAACCTCAGTTCTGTACGAGTCTGTCAACTATGCACAACTTTATAAAACATTTAGTAACATATATGTGAAAACTTTTAATTAGCCATAAGTTTCTTAGATATGTATTATATTTTGTTAATTAGCTGTTAGTTTTCCGAATAAAAAAAAAAAAAAAAAAAAATAAAGTAATAAAAACAGGAACACACTTTACATTGCCTTTAATGTATAACTATACTTTACATTGCCCATATAGTAATAATTATACTTACATTGCCTTTAAAGTAATTATTGATTACTTCATCAAAGACTAATTATTCCATAGCATTCCATGGATAAACCGTGGGGCTGGCGGGTCCTTCACATGGGAACATACCGCCGGTATGGAAAACTGTTTTAAACAACTGACTCCAATAATATTATTAATAACTTTTTTTGTTATGCTTAATATAACCTTTGACCCCTTTCTCACCTGATGGTAAGTGCTGATGTGGTCGAAGGTATTGTTCAGGCTAACCTAGAATTACTGGCTCTCAAGGACAGCTGCCGGAACACACCGTTAGGTGCTTGGCGACAGATTTTCTACTTGAGGGTGGTAGCTAGCCAGGCGGGCATTCGGAAAATGCCCTACCACAATGCTATAACGACTGCCATCCTAAGACGACAACCGGGACCGACGGCTTAACGTGCCTTTCAAAGTACGTGCACGCTCAGTAGTAATGTCACTAGCGGTCACCCATCCAACTCATGACCGCGCGCGACGTTGCTTAACTTTGCTGATCGGATAAGAACAGCTAAGTAAACTTCGCTACGAGCGTTTCATATTATTTTGATTTTCTCATTGTTTTAGTCTACTAGATTAGAATAATTCTCTTAATTTATTAGTGGAATCTTTTAAATGGCCTTCAGCACCTACATGGATTTAAGCTATTATATACCTAGCTGTAAAAATCCCTAAATTGTAAAAAAATAAAAACAAAATATTGTGAGCCTGGATCGTGAGACTGATACAGTTAGTGTGGTGTATCATCAACATATATTACAAATATATTTCTGGTAGATATATATATCCTAGCCGGTTCCTAATAAGTTTTTGAAGCGCTCGTAGCGAAGTTGACTTAGCTGTTCTCAACCCATCAGCAAAGTTAAGCAACGTCGCCCGCAGTCATGAGTTGGATGGGTGACCGCTAGACACATTACTACTGAGCGTTTCCGTGCTTCGGAGGGCACGTTAAGTCGTCGCTCCCGGTTGTTGTCTTAGGATGGCAGTCGTTATAGCATGGTGGTAGGGCATTTGCGAATGCCCGCCTGGCTAGCTCTCAAGTAGAAAATCTGTCGCCAAGCACCTAACGGTGTGTTCCGGCACCTGTCTTTGAGAGCCAGTAGTTCTAGGTTAGCCTGGACAACATCTTCGACCACATCATCACTTACCATCAGGTGAGATAGTGGTCAAAGGCTAATCAATCAGGCATAAAAAAAGAAGTTAATAGTATGAGATGGTTTTCACTATACGGTCGCTCAGCCTTACCTTGAATATTACATCATACATATCAACGGCCGCCAGACGTCCACTGTTCAAGACATTTGGGTTTGTCCCACGCTTTGCAGGCACCTTGGGAATCGCATTGCAGGCTATAAGTTCTTCCGAATTGCCTGTTGCCCCCAACTTCTAGAATTTTCCCTTCCTCTTAGAACTACCACAAGAAAATATGATTGGTGCAATAGAAATGGACCGCGGCACCCCGCGGGGTATATAATATAATATGTACAAATTGGTACGTAGTTTAGCTACCAACAGCTGGACAGCCAACAACGATACTGATCAAACACTACATTACCTTATTTTACAAATTATTGGAACACAAAATGTTATGCCCCGGGCGGGGATCGAACCCACGTCCTCCGATTTCGCGCCGGATACCTAAACCACTCGGCCACCTGGGCACGCTATTTTAGCCGAAATTTCGTGCTCTAATTGTATTACTTCAACCGTCATAGGGGACGGTGCGCTCCAATTATTTGTAAAATATGATATTCGCTTAGCAAGCAATATTGCTTGTAATCATACTTAGAAACTACATTACCTCTTGGTAAGTTTAGATATAATATGTTTTTTTACAAGCCACGAATTGCACTGCGCCCGACACCTTGAAACATATTCTTAAGTCTCATGTGCCTGTAATTTCACTGGCTCTCAAGGACTTCTGCCGGAACACACCGTTAGGTGCAAGGCGACAGATTTTCTACTTGTGGGTGTTCGCTAGCCAGGCAGGCATTCGCAAAACGCCCTTCCACCATGCGGTGAAGCTCAAGCCTGCGGCGGAATTCGAACCATGGACCTGCTGCACGGCAGTCCATAGCCAATGCCACAGAGCCATCACTTCTTCAAATTTATGTTGTAAATAGGCAAATTTTAATTAGAGGTTTAAGATTATCGAAGACAAATAAAATATCCTTCTTAGGTAATTGTGTGCGGTTTTATAACAAACTATTCAAACATATTACAACGCTCACAGAAGGAAAATCCAAGTTGCTCGTGAAAAATATTTTGATCACGAAAACCTACTTCACAGTTTGTGATTACTTTAACAATTCCGCCTCTGCCAAGCTATTGCCTGACACATACGTAATTGAAACAAATATTGTAATGATTTTATAATATAGTTTGTTCACATTGTTCAAAGACATTTAAAAGAATGGCTCCAAGTTTCTTGTCGCAGAACTAGCTACCCACGTCGTTCTTCTCGCAGTGGCAGTATTATTTTTTCTGCTGAGCGTGGCAGTACAATGTAGAATAATTAAATTTTAGAATAAGAGCGTCGTAGACGCCTAATAAATATTTTTGACTTTGATAGAAATTGGCTCTCAAATCCAGCTGCTAGAATACTCCGTTATGTCCTTGGCTACAGGTTTTCTACGTTAGTACTACAAAATACACCATATTATAGTTTTTTAACAATATTTTTATTATGAATGGTAATTTATTTAAATTTTAATATAAACATATAGTTACATTTCTGTTTTTCGATTCCAGCCACTACGGATAATATCATACATCAAGCTAGGCGAGAATTCACAAAAGCCCGAAGTAACAGTGTGGTGATGCTCATGCTCACGGGGATAGATGAATTCCAATCATGGACCCGCTGCAAAGCATCCCATAATCGTTACCATAGTGGACCTTCATCTATTCAAAGCGAAAGTATACACTATTACATAATATGTAAAATTAAAAAAAAATATAGTAATATTTTAGAAAAGCTTTAAAATATATATTTAGTTACAATCCTACCAAATATTCTGTGAAGACAAAGCTATGTCATAAACACTGAGCGGTCTAGCTGGCAGAAAAAAAATCAATGTGTTTCGCTTCTATACGAAGTATATTCAAGAGGACGATCGATAAATTTATTGATTGTCACTAGATACTTTTTTTATTTTTTTTCAACAGGCGGTATGCCTTTATTAACAAAATACTACGAACTATATACAACACTACAGCTACTACAATATAAGCATTTAGATCCCTATAAGCCAATGTAGACTCATAGGCAGTCCAAATGCTCTAGCCCACTACCAGTTGGCAGCGTGCCCAGCATGCTGGCAGATATATAGCTACTAGATACATATTTAGCAATAATAAATAATAATCTAAAGATTTTTTTGCTTTATAAATTAATTTTAATTATGGATTTTCGCAAAGTAATGACTGAATCTTTTAATTATGTTAAACTCTATTCATTTTAACGATATTATATTTCAAAACATTAAACGTTCAAAATATTAGTGAAAAAGAGCGCGTCCAATTATCTCCACTGAGAACGTAATGCATCGTAAATTGAATTTCAGTCCGATTCGATGAACTCTGATAAAAGGAAAACATACGGGTTATAGATTTAACACCAACGCTGCAGTTTTTCAATTTTATTTTTAGTATTATATTTACTTTTAAACTTTCACGGTCAAACTAATAATTATATAAGGGATAAAATCCGTGATAATTATATAATGAGCTCCTTCGCTTATGTCTTCTATACACAGTACACAAAAGGCTATAAAAAAATACTGCAAATGAAAACCACGTGTTCCATCCATGAAGACTGTATGTCTATTAACAGGGTAATTAACCAAAATTAAAAGGAGTTCACCTGCTTGTTTAAATTTTATTATCATTAATAAAGTAACTTAGTGTAAGTGACCGTCATCAAAATAAATCTCTGTTTTGTTGTTTTTGTTCTGTTGATTATGGCCACCGATTGTGGACCGGTGCGATTACACCATAACTTTTAAGATTTAAAAAAAAAAACTAATTTTGTTAATTTTTAACTCATTTCAAAATTATTTCGGTATCTTTTCGATTTAATACACGCGGAACACGATCCCTAATAGTGTCGCGTTTGTTTGAGCGCGAATGGTGCTATACTTTTGGAAATATAACTGTATTTTTCAAAGCCATAAATAAACCTAAGGGATACCACTCCGCATACATTCATGTTGTACAATAGCGTGTAATAATATCAAAAGCTACATCTCCGGCTGCGCCATACTACGCTGTAACGAGAATACACATAGTTAGTACAAAAATTTACACCTTACAGCAAATAACTGGTTTTGGCTTTAAAATTAAAATAGATTGTTTCTCAGGCTCTGGAAAACTGCTGCTGGAACGCACTGTTAGGTTTTCTACCAGAAAGTGTAAACGTAGGTCAAGTATGCAAACATAACGGTATAAAATGCTAAAACTGTTCACTTCTTATATTCTTAGATGATCTTTTAAGGAAAAACTCATGGTTTTTAAATTTTCAAACTTACTTTTATAAATACCATATAAAATATTTAAAAAAACATATTATTTAATATATCCATCAGTTGCGGAGGCATAACTGATTACCACGGATTTAGAGAGCTATTGAAACATTTTTATTGTTGCAACATTTTTTACGAATTATCATTCCGTATATACATTCGCTTCCTGCAGACCACCGGTTCGACAAATTGACAACGAGGCATTCCGAGTACAATTTTTAACCCCTGCACCTCGGATTTTTTTTTAAAAAAGTACCTGATTATGAGGATTGTACATATTCCATCAAAATACTTGCCCTGTATTCATATACAGTGAATTAGGGCATAGACTAGCGATATTCGAAATATTTAATTAAAACCATTGAGTAGGGTATTGTGTGCATTAGACGCACAGCAGGGCTGTATACCATCTTAGTGCCCTGCCAGGGTTTCATTCAATATGTTCTTGTGTTCCTGTCTTATATGTTGTGAGCGTAAACATATTATTTGTAATATGTTCTCGTGTTTCGTCCAGTGTCAGAGAAAACATTTTGTATGACCCTGTGCCCGGTGAATGGCAATAGGCTCGCCCTAATCACATGGGACCAAAACCTAATTGGCGACACGTGGGTGTTTACACACCTCTGCCCCTTCGGGAAATACAAGCGAGATTATGTGTATGTAATTACAACCAGCTATGTTATAAAAAAAACCTGCCATGTTGGAATCACACACCGACGCAATGGTTGCACGCTACACAGAATAAACCATAACGTCGTTATGTTTCCATACAGTTCGAGATAATAATAATAATAATAATTTTGGCGAACGGCCTTATAGCGAAGAGCTTAGAGGCTCTCGCTAGATGGTTGGATCAAGGGTCGGATGCAGAAGGCAGTGATACTGGACACAACACGCATTGTCCGGAGATTCCTCTCTCTGCAGCCCTAACCACTGGTAGCTTGGGCTCTGCCCCGCTACCAGCGGCACCCTAGTTTTAAGTTTTTTGTAACATTTATTTTTGTAATAATGTTGTAAAAGATTTAATAATAATAAATAAAAAGAATAATAATAATAAATAAAAAGAATAATAATAAATAAAAAGAATAACAATAATAAATTTTATTTTTCATAAAAATATGTGAATAATATTTGAACCCATTGGCTCCGAGCTAGTGAAAACTGTGTTTCAGAGCCAATGGCTTCTCCCATAGTTGTTAAGCTTGGTATTAATATGACAAAACTTATTTACAGTGTTTCAAATCATATACTTATTTTGGTTATGTATTATTTTCGTGTTAAACTAACAATTCATAGAAAATAACAAAATGGATTTTTTTTTTATGTTATGGAGTGGCAAACAAGCAGACGGACCACCTGATGTTAAGCGGTTACCGTCGCCTATGGACATTTGCAACACCAGGGGCGTTACCAATGCAGTTGTAATAAGGTTTAAACTAAACTTAGTATTTATATTAGTAGATGCCTGTTTATTAGCCCTTAATAATTAATTAAATCAGTTTTATAATGGTTAAAATCTAAAGTTATTTACAAATTTTTATACGTATTTAAAAGCTTTGTTGATATAAAAAACAGAGTAAAATTAAAATAAAATTAATAATCCTTAATGCCTTTGTAGTCAAAATGATTAAGATAAGTCAGTTAAAACTTCTTAAACTCATTGTCAAAGATCTTAGTGATCTACACGGAACAAGGTTAGAATTATCTTTTTGTTACAAAATTACAAATTTACAAGAGAAAAAATTATAGTCATGTACGAGATTCGAGCCCACGTCCATCCACCCCTATAGCCGGGGTATGCTCTGACCTGGATTCATTCAGATGATCTTGTAAAATATTTTTTTGAAGTCAGTACCATGATAATTCAAAAGAACCTATTATGACAATACTGTGTACCGATGTATGGTACCGACTTCTACAAGTTATTTCACAATTTTGAGTGTTGAAGTCGTTCCATTTTGAGGTAAAAAATTTTTTATTCCTTTTTAGTGTCCCTTGCTACTAACGGGATCGATTATGATTCACTGTCAATGACTATATCATCAAAATATGAAATCACTTTTCAGATAATGGAGTGTAACTCAAAAACGGCTGGACCGATTTTGATGAAATTTAAATACACGGGAAGAATCAGATTTCAAATAAGAAACAGTCGAATTTAGTACTTCCTCATTTATTGAAGTTGGTATAAAAATTAGAACTGACTATTGAAACAAAAACATGAAATAACTTTTTGATATCGGTTCCACACTGATAACACAAATATTCAGAGCTCACTCTTACGTAGTCTGACTTCCTAAACGTATTTAATGTTTCGTTATTTGTATTTTTTTTTTTGGTTTATAATAGAATCTGCACGCAGCCTACTTGAAGTTGAGCGATAACCTCTGCCTATAACAAATGTATTTCACCACAGGTGAAGAACTACACTGCGCCCGTCACCCTGAGACATACAGTTGTTAAGTTTCATGTGCCTATAATCCACTGGCTCTCGAAGACTACTGACGGGACACACTGTTAGGTGCTTGGCGACAAAGTGTTCACTTGAGGGTTGTAGCTAGTCAGGCGAGCTTTTGGCTACCACTGATTCACTCGATATTCGCTTCTCGATATTATACAATTATTTAATGTATATATTATAGTGTATTTTATGTATTAGTACATTTTTGTCTGTCTTCTTTTATGATTTAATTTTATTTTATTTAGTCGTGTATTATTGTTTTGTTGCGTTGGTATACTAAGGGCCTGTTTCAGAATGTTCGAGTAAGTTCCGGTTGTAGTACCCAGATAATAAAATAACTGAATGATAAAAATGACAGTTAACATGCAGCGCGTTTCAAGCTTTAACCGATGGATAGGCTTTATCGATGACTGTGAAACGCAAAGATAGTGTTTTATTTATTAAATATGTTCTGGGTAGTATAACCAGAACTTACTTGAATATTCTGAAACAGGCCCTAAGTGGAGTAACAATAAAAAATATCGATCTCTGTATATGATAAATAAATATTTTATATTAGTGGAAAAGAGTGAACAATTATGGAAAGGGTCATTGGTAAGTATTACTAATTAATGCTGCCTTCAAAGCTTTTTTTTAATATTTTTATTTTTGCAGTAACGCATGCTCTGCGGATTACATTACAAATTTACGAGTGGAAAAGTTATAGATCGATGACAAGGATTCAAACCCTTGTCATCGACCCATATAGCTGGGGTATGACTCTAATTTTTCCTCTCGTTCTTTAACTATCGTATGAAGTATCCTATCTTTTGAGGTTGCTGACCATCGGTACGAGAAGAAATGGCCAAGTAGTCGATGTATATACATATCTAATACATGCAATAACAAATACAAATAATTTATTAACTCCATAGCTAAAAGTCGCATTGTAAGAATAGAATCTTGTTTCAATATTCTTAATTAATATTGTCATAAAATAATAATAAATAATAATAATAATAAAATCATTTATTGTGTGAAAATGGAACATTATGATAACAATATGGTTATGGAGCTCCTGGTTCCCAAATTAGTCTCTTGACCCCGTCCCGTGGTATAGGACCCAGGCCTCTTTCGTCGATGTACAAAAGTATTGGATTGGTAATATATTTTGGTTATCATGATTAAAATTAAAATTATTTCATAATCTTTACCATTTTTTTTTACCATTCTTTACTATTTTAATTTTATAAGTACAATGTTATTATGTTATGTACATGCTTAACCAACTTCTAAATAGGAGGAGGTTCTCATTTTGACGCTTATATTTTTTTATGTACGACCAAACATTACTTTTTCCAGTGCAAACCGATTTTGATGATTTTATTATTAGAAAGGGTCCGAGGTTGTCCCATTTAAATTGTATCAAAATCGATTGCATAGTCTTTAAGCTATTGTTAATTAACTGAAAAATGTATTCGCTTACCTGATTGATTTAATGATATATGGGTATTGTCCACGATGAATACTTTTTAAGCGAGACTATTTTGAATGACCTTATTTTTTTTTATGTTATTGTGACGGTACAAGCTCGAGGCCCACCTGATGTTAAGTGGACTAACCTCTGCCTATAACAGATGCAATTTATCACAAGTCACGAATTGCACTGTGTCCGTCACATTGAGACATAGTTGTTAAGTCTCATTGTGCCTGTCATTTCACTGGCTCTCAAGCACTACTGCCGGAACACACCGTTCAGTGCTTGGCGACAGACTTTCTACATGAAGGTGGTAGCTAGCCAGGCGGGCAATTGCAAAATGCCCTTCCACCATGCGGTGAAGCTCAAGCTCTGGGCGGGATTCGAACCATGGACCTGCTGCGCGGCAGTCCATAGCCAATGCCACTGAGCCATCACTGCTTCAAAAGGACTAAATTTACTTTATCACAAAAAGATTTAAAAAAAATGGAATTGATTGCTGCGACAACCATGCAGTAGCATGGTTCAACTTCCACAAATTATTTCATACTACTTTTCAGTGTCGGAAATCGGTTCCATTTTATTTATATTTTTTTCTTTGATTTGTTAATCAATAAGTGTAAATGCAAAACTGCTTGACCGACGTCGAACAAATTAAAATGGGACCAACTTAAAGAATATTCTGCCCAGTAAAAAAGAAAACATCAAACAAATGAGGCCTCTATTTTTAGAAGGTCCAAAAAGCATTTTTTCCAAGCTTCATTTCCGTTTATTACGGTTATATCTCATGCTGTTGTACAAAACGGCCTTCATTCTGAGGCTGAAAAGATAAATTCTAGCCTTTTTGTTCTAGACTTTAGTAAATCCTAGAACATCCCTTAAATCCCTCTACAGATACCTCATAAATATTTATAAAGACTGCTGTGACAGGTTATTAGAAGTTTTAGAGATGTGTTTGAAGCAGTGATGGCTCAGTGCTATGGACTACCGCGCAGCAGGTCCATGGTTCCAATCCCGCCGCAGGCTTGAGCTTTTCACCGCATGGTGGAAGGGCATTTTGCGAATGCTCGCCTTGCTAACGACCACACTCAAGTAGAAAATCTGTCGCCAAGCACGTAACGGTCTGTTTCGCCAGCTGTCCTTGAGAGCCAGTAATTCTAGGTTAATCCTGTTAACACCTTCGGCCATATCATTACTTACCATCAGGTGAGATTGTTGTCAAAGGATTACATTATCTGCAACATAAAAAAAAGACTTCAGACATAAAATACGCATTATTTAAGGATAACCTAAGTCTGGTCTCACCTTAAAATTGATTAGGTCGTCAGGTCTCACTCAAATTTAAATGCGACAACATGACAAGCACCCCAGCTATTAATGTAAAAAAAAACATCAAAATCAGTACAACCTGTTATGAGTACACAGAAAAAAAAAGTTGTGTTGAAAACATATTTGTCAGTAACACACAAAAAAAAGTTATGTTGAAAACATACTCCTTTTTTGAAGTTGGTTAAATTATTGCGCTCCAATAATTTGTTGATGCAATTTTTGTTTAGCACGCGATATTGATTGTTTTTTTTCTAAAAGGTTAGCTTTTGACCACCATCTCACCTGATGGTAAGTGATGATGTGGTCGAAGATGTTGTTCAGGCTAACTTAGAATTACTGGCTCTCATACTTGAAGTCCTGCTGCCGGAACACACCGCTAGGTACTTGGCTACAGATTTTCTACTTGAGGGTGGTAGCTAGCCAGGCGGGCATTCGTAAATGCCCTACCATCATGCTATAACGTCTACCGTCTTTATACAACAACCGGGACCGACGGCTTAACGTGCCGTCCGAAGCACGTGCACGCTCAGCAGTAATGCCACTAGCGGTCACCCATCCAACTCATGACCGCGTGCGACGTTACTTAACTTTGCTAATCGTTTAAGAACAGCTTAGTAAACATCGCTGCGAGCGCTTCAAGCTTGTTATCATATTTAGAAAAATAGAAGGGTATAGTTACATCGTTGCGAGAGTTAAGTGTTCGAAAGTCAGAAACAAGATATACTTAGCATACGCAGAACCAATCTATTTCATCAATTCTACAACTCACAGATATTAAAATTAGGTAAGTAATAAGTATTATAAGAAAAATAAATATTTTGTATGCCTCAGCCACCCGTGCCAGCGGCTCCGAATTCCTCCAAAACTTAAAGGTCAGGAATGTTCCAAAGAAACTCTTCAATAACTTGAGCTCAAGTTCGGGGCCCATATGTAATCAAAAGCTACTAAACTGTTATTAAATTGTTTCTAAGGCCCATTTAATTGATTGTTATACCCAGTTTCCGGATTATAAACGTCTGTAGCAGAATATAACCTACTTTAGGAGAAGAGGCTATTGTCTTTTGTGAAGGCTTCTAAGCGATTGATTGTAATCAAAATGTATATATTTATTTTAACGAATAAGCAATGCAATTCAACAGGGCAGTGCTGCCAGCGTGTTGGGCACGCTGCCAACTGGTAGTTGTCTGGAGAATTTGGACTGCCTGTGAGACTGCAATGACTTGTAGGTTGTCTAAATGCTTTCATTGTATTATCTGTAGTGCTGTATTATATAGTTCATCATATTTTATCAATAAATGCATATTAATATTTTGAGCACCCTTGATCGTAAAGTGAGCTTTATTATATCGTTCTTAGGTCCATAAACCGAACTATAACCCCCCTCGTGCATAATAATATTATACACTAGTGCGTAATACAAATATCCCTACAAAGTTAAGTTAGTACCTAACTGCAAATTATATGCGAGTAAACAGAACATTTTCAATTTATCCGGGTAATACAGAATTGTAACACCAAAGAGGTTTATATGTAATCAACCATCAGACATTTGCCGCGCCCAAAAAAAAAAAAAGTTGCTCGCTATTTTCCATAATTTTTGTTTTTTGTTTGTATCGCATTTGTGCAATATATTTTTTTTTCTTCGCAAGGGTGTTGAAAACCTCCTTATGAAACTCGTGAGCAGCTTGCTCATTATACACTGGGCTGATTTACCCCCTCGCCTACGGTTCGGGCTGCAACACACAGCCTCGTGTATAATTATTTAAAACATTTTTTTTCTTTTATATCTGATTGCTTAGCCTTTGACTACTACCTCACCTGATGGTAAGTGATGATGTGGTCGAAGATGTTGTTCAGGCTAACTCACAATTACTGGCTGTACACATGTCGGTGGCTGCGTGGCGAGAACGAAATGAAAGAAGTTGTTTACGTGTCAAATTAAGTAACATTTCATCTAACGAATAGATTTTTTTTAATGATATGTCTAATTTATTTGTTGTTTAACGACCTAAACCGCATTGTTTATCTCTATGTGGCTGTCAGAGATTGCATCATCTGGCTATGCTACCCATGCCTACACACAATGCTAATCATAACTTTTTTTACCGGGGAGCGGTTGGGTGATGTCGGGCTCGGGGTTGATGAGACCCAACTACCGACTAAAAATCCCATGGTGTTTCACCGAAACACCATAAACTCAAATTACACACGAAAGTCCGTTTAATAATAATAACAGTTAAAAGATTTGAACATAAACTTGACACTAAAATTCACTGAGGGAAGGTAAAGAACTACGTCCGTTACGCATGAAGTCTTGAATAATAATGTGAACAAATTAAGGTAACGTCCGTCTCGTCCAAGCAGCCGCAAATAAGTGTGTTAGCGCGCTGTGCGCCCGAATATCGCTGTCTCGTTCCGCTGCTTGTACCACTAGTCACGCCACCGCTGACGTCATACTCCAAGCCCAGCCTCCTTGCCAGGTAACTCCTAACAGTATTATATTGTACCACTACAACACAAATATGACACATAAATTCAATAAAAGGGACATAACTTTTAATATATGTATTGCTCAAATTTACCAATTTGCATCAAACTAACGAATCGTGTTTGCTCCGAAACAAATAAAAATGTTCGTTTGGGAAATGCAAACACACTGTGTTTAATTAAACTTCAAAAAAAGGAAGAGGGAATTCGGCAAAATTTTTTTTGTTACCTCAGAACTTTCGACTGAAGGAACCGATTTTGAATCCGATGATCCCAAATTTGAAATCAAAATCATTATTGGCGATAGGATAATAAGAAACCACATCCTCACCTGATGATTGGTGATGATGCGGTCGAAGATGTTGTTCAGGTTTACCAAGAATTACTGGCTCTCAGGGACAGCTGCCAGAACGCACCGTTAGGTGCTTGGCGACAGATTTTCCACTTGAGGCAAGCTAGGCAGATATTGGTAAAATGCTATGATGACGGCCATCCTTAGACAACAACCGGTACCGACGGCTTAACGTGCCCTCCGAAGCACAGAAACGCTGAGTAGTAATGCCACTAGCGGTCGCCCATCCAATTCATGACTGCAGCGAATGTTCCTTAATTTAGCTGATTGGTTAAAAACGGCCAACAATTTCAACAATCAGTTAAGATAGGCAAATTATATCTTATCAGATATAAATTAAATAAAACGTTTAAAGCAAGTTCATGTGTTATCTAGAAAATTCTACTAAAGAATCTATACCCATGTATCTACCTAACAATCTAAAAGTTACTCATTATAGTGACACCTAGTTCTTGTTTACGGCAAGTTTACAATACACCGCAAACATCAAAAGAAAGATCACTTTCACCCCTAAGGATCTAAGTTTCCAGGTTAACGCCACAAACTTCGCACCTCCGAATACCTCAAAATCTTTGGAATCCGTTTTAAATCAGTTAGATCTTTAACGATATGAAGTTTGGAAATCGCTTAAAGTTTCCTTGTTTATGTGAAACAAAAAGCTCTTGATATTCAGGAATAATTCGATTTTGCGTTTCGTCAGTAAGGACGGAAAAACAAGTAACATTTCGATAACTAGAACTAGGTACCCTTTCCCAAAAAGTCAGAAGGGGGAAGCCTAGTGTTTATTTATTTATTGTCCGACTCCAAAACAAGGAGAACGTATTCAATTCAACTGTATTTATTATAAAAAAAATTATGTTCCTAAGAACTTTTCACTAGGTGAACTGATATTGATGTTTTTTTTTATTTTGAAGTTGATGCTTCCCTTGATGCTACGCGTTTTTGAGTTACACTCCAATAACTAGAAAATATTTTCCTATCTTAATGATATATATATAGTCATTGACAGTGATTTACAATCGATACCGTAAGTAGCAAGGGTCACTAAAAAGGGTGAATAATTTTTTTTAACCTAAAAATGGAACTGACTTCGTTACTCAAAAGTGTGAAATAACATCCTTCTTCCATTTTTAGGTAAAAAAAAAGTTCATAGGTGATTCATGAGCCAATCTTTGACTTTATGGTAAGTTATGGTGTGGTGAAAGATGTTGTTCAGGCCAACCTAGAATTATTGTCTTTCAAATTAATGTACATACACCTCTTTTTTTTCAAATACACGAGTGTAGTGTCACACTGCACTCACGTACATTTTACTACATCCAGTCATCAGGTATTTCGTTTTAGCTTTCTCTCTTAATCTCTCAATCTGCAATTACTTGTAGGTTGTCTAAATGCTTTCATTGCTGTAGTGTACATACATACAGTTCGTAGTATTTGGTTTAAAAGGCATACCACCGTTAAAAAAAACAAGCTTTCCATGTTCTTTCAATTTCACTCATCTACTAAACCGTATTACACTATAGGTTATAATTAACTCGCAGCCGAAACCATAGGAAAACCACTAGTCTCAATTATATCCTCACACTAGTTATTATACGAAAACCTACGTTTGATACTTGACCCCAACTTTTAGAATCGTATTCCACAAAGGTAAGCTAAAACATTATTCAACTTAGCGTTTAATTAAATTAACTCGTGCTTAATGAGAGAATAAAACTTTTGTGTTGTTTATTTTGAACTAGCTGACTCGCCCACGACTTCTTTTGCGTGGAATAGTAATTATGTTACGAACGAACAAACTACATTAAACTATATTCACAAACACCGAGAAGTTAGTTATCAATTGCACTTCGAGATATTAAAAGGGTTTGTTACTTGTGTGGTTCGTTATTGGTTGACTTTTGGAAGGTTTTTGGTTTCGTTCCAAATTCCAAAAAATCCTTTTCCGCACCAATAAAATTTGTTTCTGCTTTCTCCCCATATTTTTATCTTCAAAAGCGGTTAAGCAACAAAATAATTTTCAATATTGTAGGTGAAGCTTTTACTTCAAATTATTACGCTTCTAAAATAAACATTTTACTTGTATCTGAAATTATCTTCTTGAGTTTCTGCTCGCCTGGTACATCCAGATAAATTGATATTTAAAAACATGTATTTTATAAAACGTTATATTTATACCTTTGAATCGCTTCTGTTCGCCTGGTAACTGATAAGTTTTTTTTTTACTTAGTACGATACAAACGTCTATGGTGTAATTATTGTTCCCCGTGTGCCGCCTTTTTTAAAAGTACTTTTAGAAATGGTAATGATTATGGAGTATTGAAGGAGTAATAACAGATAGTAGGACCTGTTATCTATAATTTTTTTTAATAAAAAGTATTGCTAATATTTTGACGAATGAGAAACTATAAAAACGGGGCATAAAAATACTAAGATTATAACGTTTTCTTCAGTTTCCGCAATTATTACGCAAAGTAATTATACAACTTTAAATTGTATAAATCGCGTATATTACTAATATATTTATCCGACTTTTCAAGAATTTTGCAGTGATGATGATCTAGTCACCCTGTAGTAATTACGACCACTGTAATGATCGTGATCTACTCACTCCGTGACCACGATCACTGCAAAGTGTTTAAAACGTCGGCTAATGATGATTAATTAACGCAAATTAAACAGTTTCAAGTTGTTTAATTACAATGAATAATATGTTTTTTTTCATATGCATTAAGTTTTGGTGTCCAGGCTTCATAAAGTAGACGCACGACAATCCGCATCTGCAATGATGTAATAAGGCTTATCCTAATGTGCGGATATGAGGCCTTGACACTGACACTTAAAGAGAACAAGCTCCTGGTAGCCGAAAGGAAAAACCATCGAAAGATTCTTGGTCCGAAGCAAAGGCCGGATAGAAGCTGGAGAATCCGAAAAAATGCCAAAATCGAAGAGCACGTGGCCAGGTCACAGACTCCGCTGGCTTGGCCACGTGGAAAGAATAGGGGAGGATCGAGTGGTAAAAAGAGCCTACCTGAGTCAACCAATAGGCCGACGACCGGTTGGACGTCCCAGATACAGATGGAGCGATGCGGTGAGCGCTGATTTACACGATCTTCACGCAGACAACTGGCGTGGAACTGCACAAGACTGGAACCAGTGGCGTGCTCTCAGATCGGAGGTCAAGACTCACTTCGGGTCGCTGAGCCAGTGGAGTAAGTATTTCATATATTTTAACGTATTTGGAATAATATGAAATACGAAGAATTATTTATGTGGGACAAAACATCCGTTGCCAAAGTCATGATAACACCATACAAGCAAGCAAATGATCATGTATTTAAGCAAAACTTTATATCCGTATACTGCACAGCCCTTTCGTCCCTTCTTCCGCCTCATTACTCTACATGTCGACCTCAGTTTTACTCTAATGATAAGTTGAAGGCTAGCTTTGCACTGTGCAGACCTTTTTGCTGATTATAGGGAGACTTGATAAATGAATACTGTTCTAACAGAAATTAGTATGTTATTTGAATAATTAATAAGCATGTAATGTATCTTGTTGATTACTGCTTAAAAATATAGGTATAACCCGGTTTAATCAAGAAACGTGTATAATATATAATAGTGCACTGCAAAACAATAATGTTATGAAACTTTTCATGATAAAAAAACGACATCAGTGTTAAAGTGTTTTTTTTTAAAGATGATCAGTAATTGAATGGTTTTTAGAGGTTTAAAATTATTTAAATTTTGCATGCCATTTTGGTGGAAATATCTTTATACTTTGTACCATCTTTGTTGTACCCGTAAATAAATAACTTTGACTTTGCAAATCATTATATTTCTCTTGGGCATCATAGACAGTATTCAATGTGCATTTGAGATGTGATGATTTCCACCACCATCTTTGAATCGTTTCTTCAAATTATTATTTTTTATTATTTTTAATTATTATAAGATTAATCCGGGTTTTATACACATTTACAAATTTTCAGAGAACATCAGAGCACTAATTCTGAATAGCCGAGAAGTCTAGTTGTATATAAGGTATACAAAATAGGCTATTGGGTTAGATTGCAGATTTTTTTAATAAAAAGTATTGCTAATATTTTGACGAATGAGAAACTATAAAAACGGGGCATAAAAATACTAAGATTATAACGTTTTCTTCAGTTTCCGCAATTATTACGCAAAGTAATTATACAACTTTAAATTGTATAAATCGCGTATATTACTAATATATTTATCCGACTTTTCAAGAATTTTGCAGTGATGATGATCTAGTCACCCTGTAGTAATTACGACCACTGTAATGATCGTGATCTACTCACTCCGTGACCACGATCACTGCAAAGTGTTTAAAACGTCGGCTAATGATGATTAATTAACGCAAATTAAACAGTTTCAAGTTGTTTAATTACAATGAATAATATGTTTTTTTTCATATGCATTAAGTTTTGGTGTCCAGGCTTCATAAAGTAGACGCACGACAATCCGCATCTGCAATGATGTAATAAGGCTTATCCTAATGTGCGGATATGAGGCCTTGACACTGACACTTAAAGAGAACAAGCTCCTGGTAGCCGAAAGGAAAAACCATCGAAAGATTCTTGGTCCGAAGCAAAGGCCGGATAGAAGCTGGAGAATCCGAAAAAATGCCAAAATCGAAGAGCACGTGGCCAGGTCACAGACTCCGCTGGCTTGGCCACGTGGAAAGAATAGGGGAGGATCGAGTGGTAAAAAGAGCCTACCTGAGTCAACCAATAGGCCGACGACCGGTTGGACGTCCCAGATACAGATGGAGCGATGCGGTGAGCGCTGATTTACACGATCTTCACGCAGACAACTGGCGTGGAACTGCACAAGACTGGAACCAGTGGCGTGCTCTCAGATCGGAGGTCAAGACTCACTTCGGGTCGCTGAGCCAGTGGAGTAAGTATTTCATATATTTTAACGTATTTGGAATAATATGAAATACGAAGAATTATTTATGTGGGACAAAACATCCGTTGCCAAAGTCATGATAACACCATACAAGCAAGCAAATGATCATGTATTTAAGCAAAACTTTATATCCGTATACTGCACAGCCCTTTCGTCCCTTCTTCCGCCTCATTACTCTACATGTCGACCTCAGTTTTACTCTAATGATAAGTTGAAGGCTAGCTTTGCACTGTGCAGACCTTTTTGCTGATTATAGGGAGACTTGATAAATGAATACTGTTCTAACAGAAATTAGTATGTTATTTGAATAATTAATAAGCATGTAATGTATCTTGTTGATTACTGCTTAAAAATATAGGTATAACCCGGTTTAATCAAGAAACGTGTATAATATATAATAGTGCACTGCAAAACAATAATGTTATGAAACTTTTCATGATAAAAAAACGACATCAGTGTTAAAGTGTTTTTTTTTAAAGATGATCAGTAATTGAATGGTTTTTAGAGGTTTAAAATTATTTAAATTTTGCATGCCATTTTGGTGGAAATATCTTTATACTTTGTACCATCTTTGTTGTACCCGTAAATAAATAACTTTGACTTTGCAAATCATTATATTTCTCTTGGGCATCATAGACAGTATTCAATGTGCATTTGAGATGTGATGATTTCCACCACCATCTTTGAATCGTTTCTTCAAATTATTATTTTTTATTATTTTTAATTATTATAAGATTAATCCGGGTTTTATACACATTTACAAATTTTCAGAGAACATCAGAGCACTAATTCTGAATAGCCGAGAAGTCTAGTTGTATATAAGGTATACAAAATAGGCTATTGGGTTAGATTGCCGAATATTTTGACAAATGAGAATTGCCCTATGACGGTTAAAATAACAAGAGTTAAAGCACAGAATTTTGGCACAGTCAAGGCAATTTCTATCACCCAGTAGGTTAAGCATTACATTAATGCCACTCCAGATGAAAAAAAAGGTGCTCTAGATATTTGTAAATGTTGTTTTCGCTGAACACGGAATATTCTATATAGTATATTAAGAAATATACCCATCCTTATGACGGGTACTGTACGGTTAAACCCGTCACTCAAGTCTATTGTCGCTCAAGTACAAAATTTCAGCTCAGTTGAGTGACCTCCGACTTAAGGCAGTGGTTAGGTACTCAGTGCGTAAAATCAGGGGTTCATTTCCCTCACGTGGTGAGAAATTTTGTACCCTAAAGTATTTTAAAGGAAATATAAAGAGTGTTCTCATATAAGTAAAAAATCGTGACAGAGGACTAAGAGAGAGTTAAAACTGGAGGGAAGTCTCGAATTTTCAGACAAAAAGAGATAACGTTTCTACCCCCCTAAACAAACACCGATTTTGATGATTTTTGGATATGTTATAGATGTTATCAATATCCAGGTTTATAGGTTTTGATTTATATCATTATTACAAAATCACAAATATACGATAGGAAAAATTTAAGTCATGTGCGGGATTCGAACCCGCGTCCACCCACTCCTTGAGCCGGAGTATGCTCTAACCAATTGAGCTAACATGACATGACGTCATGACTCGAATCTTTCCTATCCTTCTTTAACCATCGTATTGGGATGGAGCGAAATCTATCCACCACCACTTGCGTTGTACTACAAACAAGACCAATTTTGCAATTGGTTTTATACTTGTAAATGATGACGCAACCTTATAATTTTTGATATTGTTAGGTTTGCAATAACGCCTGCTATGCGGATTACATTACAAAATCACAAATATACGATAGGAAAAGTAGTACAACGCAAGTGGTACTATAGATTTCTACTCATACTCCGGTTCAAGGAGTGGATGGACGCGGGTTCGAATCCCGCACATGACTTAAATTTTTCCTATCGTAAACCTAGCAATATTAAAAATCCGTCGCAAACCTAACAATATTAAAAATTATATCATTATATTAAAAAAAATTGAATTAATGGGTATTTAAATACCAATATTTTCTCAAAACTTGTATCTCTAGTTTGTGAATTATTTATACGAAGAATAATGATAAATAAAGAAAAAAGAAAACTTACAAACCTCGTTTATTCTGTCAGTTATAAAATAAGACCAACATTTTTAGATTTTATGTTTGTTTATATAGGAGAAAAGTTTTCTCCCAGAACGCAAACTATGCGCAAATACTAAGTCAAAACTTGAAGAAGCTGCAATTGTCCTTATCGCACTATTCTGTTCGGGCGTTTAGCGGCGAGACAGCATCACCTTGTTAAAATACCTATTTTTCTGTAGGAGCTTCTCTTCCCATTCCTCTCAAGCTTGAAGCGCTCGTAGCGGAGTTTACTTGTCATTAGGTTAAGCAACGTTAACTGCTGTCATGACACAGAATATCCGCAGTTACTACTAAGCGCTTTCGAGTTTCGGAGGACAAGACAAGTCGGCTTGGTCTCAGCCGGATGGCAGCCGGATGGCAGTCCACGGCATGGTTCTTGGGCATTATGCGAATGTCCACTTCACTATAGCTACCATCAAGTTTAATTTTGAACACCTAATTTGAACTCCTCTTCAGGGAATCATTGTATAGATTACTGAATTGAACTGTATCAGTCAGATAGTCCACTGCTGTATAAAGCCTCCCCCATTAAGAGGGTTTGCCTTAGTCCCCACGCTTGGCAAGCATCTTGGGGATTAAAATGGTACCCCTGTCCTGCATCTAATACACCTAATGGTACCTCTAAGTCAAATGGTACCCCTGTCCTGCAACAACACACAACATCCTCACATGCACGTGAGAAGTGGCATGCTTCTCATTCGGCGCACTTTTCCCTTAGTGTCCTCTTACGGCACTAACGGAAAGAAACGGGGTGACATTCTAACGCGGCACCCCACGGGTGTTTTTTTTATTTTAACCGTCATAAATCGATTCCTGCTCGAAACAAAAATTTTGTGCTTTGATAATTTGTTTTTATAAAACTGAATTTGGTATAATTTAATTGAGCACCATAATGATGTAACACAAGCGTATAGTCGCAAGAAACTTCCAATCTTATGTCTCTTAATTTCTAGTACTGGGCTTCGTGGTACCCCTTTTCAAAATGAAGATTATATAAGAAAATATATGAATGCAAAAACATTATTACTTTATTATTTAAATCAACATTAATTTACTTTTAAAAATGCAACTAACAACGTAACTTCTATGTCGCAAATACGGTTTCAGATTCATTTACTGAGATGACCTTATCTAACTAATAACTTTATCTAAAACAATAACATTAACTTGGTAATTAATAATAATCAGTTACTTATTAATAAGTCATAACATTAAATTTTATAAGTACCCAACGTACGCCAAACCAAAAATAAATAAAATAAAATTCACCTAATTACCTTAGTTAACGTATAATCGTTTTTTTCCATTGAAAACGTTGGCAATAAGGGAGATTCAGTATGAGTAACATGTGATAGTAAAAAGAAAATAAACTTTCAACGTTGACGTACTTTTTAGTGATGCATACTGCTTACAAGTTTATTCACTCGCCTAAACACACTGTTTACCATCGACAAGCCGCAATTACCGATTAATCATCCAGGTAGGTATGCAATTATTTTTTCAATTATATGACTATAACATTAAATCGGTTGAGTAGTTATTAAAACTACTTAACCGATTTAATAATTAATTAAAACCAAATTGGAGGTATAGTATACTGAACCCAACAAAAAGACAATCATCAATATCAGTCCATAATATGGTAATCGCGTAACAAACAAACAAAAAAGCCGTAGAGTCGAATGGTTCCGGATGCAGAGTTTTAAAACAACAAGCAAATATTTATTCTTAACACACTTGCTTCGCGCATGTTTAACGGTATTAAAAATGTTGGCAAGATAAACTGCATCTTTAGCAAAACGTTCGTAAATTGGACACATTGGAACCTATAAGGAATTTGCGCCAAAATCATTCACTTCAGTACCTAGTATAAAGCAACTCCAAAATATAAAGTCGCCAACCTAATGCCGAACAAATAATCACAATAAACATTCAAAGAAACGACTCCATAAAGTTGCAAGAACTAAGTCTCCAAACTTTTAGTTCAGGCCGTAAACTAACGGTAAGCGTGAGAGTATATAAAAGTAAAAATATCCCGGATATGACGTCAGAATGTTGGTGTAACTACGCTTTTCTGAAACTACCCTCAAAGGGTCAAAACTCACCGCTCAACATTATAAGTGAAGCTAGTTAAATTGCAGGCATCTTTTACAGTATTGATACATATATTTTTTAATTTTATTGTGACGGCTCAAGGCCCACCTGATGTTAAGCGGACTAACCTCTGCCTGTAACAGATGCATTTCATCACAAGTTACGAATTGCACTGCGCCCGTCACCTTGAGACATAGTTGTTAAGTCTAATGTGCCTGTAATTTCACTGGTTGGTGCTCTCAAGGACTGTTGCTGGAACACACCGTTATTAGCGACAGATTATCTACTTGAGGGTGGTCGCTAGCCAGGTGGGCATTCGCAAAATGCCCTTCCAACATGCGGTGAAGCTAAAGCCCGCGACGGGATTCGAACCATGGACCTGCTGCGCGGCAGTCCATAGCCAATGCCGCTGAGCCATCACTGCTTCAAATACATAGACAAAGAAGATAATATCAGAAACCGTGACTTTATCACTAAGCCTCTGATGTCCGTCCGTCCGTCCTACTTTTAATGCTTGTATATTTTGTACCATAATAGGTAGCAGTAGAATATTCAAATAATATGTGGTATGATGGCGGATTGCCTATCAGATATCTAATAATAAATAAAATACGTCCAAAAAATATGTCTAAGGAAGAAAATGTTTAAATAACAAATATTTTTTAGCTTAACATTTTCTAAAGTTTTTATGATAATTATTAGTAAGTAATTTAACAACTTTAATTGTGTATATTCGTCTTTATTTTATCCCCACCAAGAATGGTTCACAAACTTCTTTACGCTTGATGGGTTTTTTCTTCCTCTATAGAAACGGCAGGCATCCATGATTATTATAAGCTCTAATGTTAAAAAAACAAATAATTAAAACCTGCAATACAATATATCACATATAAAGAAGTAAATAACTTAACAAGTAAAATTTTATTTATAAGTAAAAAACTCGACTACATATTATTTATTTTCTTTAAACGTTAAAACGTTCCATTGAAATTTAAACTGCAATTTAGCATAATAGAGTCTTCCTACTCGTATATCCAACTTATTTTAATTAGAATTTTTACAAAATTAGACGTTTGTTTGTCCCGTGGTGTGCCGAGCTAGAATGTCACCCCCCCATTGCTACCTATGAGTGACTTAAGAGGCGACTAAAGGTAAAATACCGGAAGGTGGGCAGCAGTGCCTTCTGAGGATCTGATATCTTAAACTGCGACCCCCAAGACGTCTGCCAAGCGTGGGGTAATGGCAAACCCCCCATTAATGGGGGAGGCTATGTTTAGTGCTGGACAATCTGGTAAATAGGTAACGTAAATCGGTTTTCAGTGACTCAAAGTTATCAGAAAAAGCCAATCTTGCGTTATCAGAAAAAGCAAATCTTGTGATGTGTGTTTGATGAATTTCAATAGATTATAATATTAATAGAATTATTATTATTGAACAAACAATGGTATTCAAAATCAATCCCGGACATAGCGATGCCTAATTGAAAAGAAAGAAAAAAAAATCATAAACACAGTACCTTATATTTAGTCCCGCTACTATCAGTGCGTTTGGACCTTAATAGGAACTAAAACTTTAAGAATCTAACATTTTCACAATTCAATGTATAACCTACCGTCATTTTGAATAACTGCGGTTTGTCAAGCGAACTGAAACTTTATTCGCAGGTAATAAGAACGAGAATTATAAGCTTGTTTTAAAGCTTTTCGAGAGTTTAAAATTGGGCACTATAAGTTTTGGTGGCACCCGTTCCGTATTTTGTAGATAGTAGTGGTGTAAGTTAAAGGATTGAGCGAATCTGCCATTTGCAAAGTAGCTGTGTCAACAAAGCTTGGGGTACCAGGTTCGAGGCCTGACTGAGGAACTATTTTGCTGTTACGATATCTGTTCTTGGTGCTCGATTCAACGTATTCCTGCCCTCTTCACATGTTTGTGAAGTCGGTATATTTTCTTTAACAGAATAATTGAAGTCATATTTCAGTAGCGGGTCATATGTTTAGGATTAGGTATTTATAAGAGCATTGACGCATGCTAAGCGAATCATAGAAATAATTCCGGATGGAAAAAGATAGCTTCCAACGGGACTTGAACCCCCAAAATACCGTCCTGGTGCATTTCCAATTATGCTATGGAAGCGGGTGCTGGACACTCAAATTTTCTGCATCCATTTCAATGCATGTCTGTTTGATGTTGGCGACATCTACCCAAATAGCAGGAGAGGCTTAGGCTGGTAGGTTTATGTACGATCAACGCTGAATAAAAAAAACGATGAAACCATTTCAACGGATGGAGAAAATTCGACTGGTCAGCACCCGCTTCCATAGTATAATTGGAAATGCATATTATTTATACCCTATTTTGGATTTATTGCCCCTAAAAATATTATTGCAACACGCTTATAACTTGTACTATCCCGTATCACCAAGACTGGAGGTGTTACTTCCATTTGGAAAGTTTGGTGACATTACCTTAGCGCCTAAATATCTAGAGCGGCCTTTTCTTTTAGTGTTATATCCAAGCTTTGTTTTACTACTTAAAACCTGGGTTTATGTAGAGTTAAGTTTGCAATTTGCAGTAAGGTTCTAAAATTTTCTTTTGAAGCAGGGATGGCTCAGTGGTATTGGCTATGGACTGCCGCGCAACAAGTCCATGGTTCGAATCCCGCCGCGGGCTTGAGCTTCACCGCATGGTGGAAGGGCATTTTGCAAATGCCCTCCTGGCTAGCGACCACCCTTAAGTAGAAAATCTGTCGCCAAGCACCTAACGGTGTGTTCCGGCAGCAGTCCTTGAGGGCCAGTGAAATTACAGGCACATTAATATAGTTATTAAGTCTCATGACTTAATAACTATGTCTCAAGGTGAAGAGCGCAGTGCTATTCGTGACTTGTGACGAAATGCATCTGTTATAGGAAGAGGTTAGTCTGCTTATTATCAGGTGGGCCTCGAGCTTGTTCGGTCACAACAACATAAAAAAAAAAAAGTCTTAAATTCTTGATTTGGCATTTTACAAGCACGCGATAATACTTAAATCATATTAGAAGGTATATTCGATGCATTTCAAAGGATAGTGACGCAATTACGATGGTTGAAGTGTCTGCAAGAACACTTTCTCGATCGTGCGCTCGTAGAGTCAAGACCTCCTAAGGATGCTTCGTGTAGAAGCGAAACGCGTCAAACATTCTTCCGGTTTGGCTGCGTGGCGTTTGTGACGTCACGTCGGCTTAACAGGAAAATTAGGCGGAATTGTCACTAGATTAATAAAACACTTAAAAAATTAAGTGTTTTATTAAAATATTAACTTAATATAAAAAAAAAAATATTATTAAATATGGATTTCCGCAAAGTAACGCCTGAATCTATTCATTAACACTTCAGAAGCTGTAATGGCCCACTAGCAATGGCTATGGACAGCCGCGTAAAAGGTCTAGGGTTCGATGTTTGTTGCACTATGCCGCAAGTTTGAGCTTCACCGCATAATGGTGAGCGTTAGACTGCCCTCTCTACCATCCATATGTATAAAATTTGCCAAGCACTTAAAGGCAGATGTCTCCGAGAGCCAGTAATTCTAGGTTAAGCCTATTAACACCTTCAACCTCATCTTCACTTACCATCAGGTGAAATTGTGTTCAAGAGCTAACGGTAACCATATCAGCAATTTAAAAATACTCAGATAAACACCACGGTTTAAATCACGCAAACACAACTGTCGCTGAATAGGTACGTTGCAAACGCACGGTTCATAACTGAAATACGAAAATGTGCACTATTTGCGTGCAAACGATGTGAACCGATTAGCGGCCGCGCTTACAACATCTGCTAACTGTCAATTTGCTTCTTTACGATTAATCCAAAATAACCTTCAATTCAATTATCAATATTAGAAGTATTGCATTTCAAGGCATTCTTTTGTGAACAACGCGGTCTTATGTAGGTATATAATAGTTCTAACCACAACAATAAAAATCTGCTCATCTATCTGTAAAAATTTGAGTTTTATGTGTGTGCACACGCTGCACTACCTATTTTCTGTAAGCGTTATATGCAGCCGGAGGTGACGTCACAGATGACATCGTATTGTTATCGTGGTGTCAGCTTAGCACATTATGAACCGAATGTTTGCGTGCAAACAGTGCATATAGGGCATATTTGCGTGATTTGAACCGTAGGGGAAGTCTACTAGTCGGGTTGTTGTCCACACCATCCCCTATGACGGTTAAACATTTGTGAACTTGATACTAGATCAGCATGCCGTGGTGCACCCGTGGGGTGTCTGGCTAGAATTGTACCCCTGAAATATTCCTATGGGAGTTATAACAGGCATGGGCATAAGCGCATTTTGAAGAACCATGTTACGGTGCGATCCCCAAGAACCATTTCAATAAGGAGCTTAATCCAAGTCCCCAAAAATATGGAACGCCTTTATCGTCGACGTTAGACGTCTCGAAGTAAAGTTTGTTTAGCCGTTTTTAACCGATCAACTAAGTTAAGCAACGTCCGCCGCGGTCATGAGTAGGATGAGTGACCGCTAGTGGAATTACTACTGAGCGTGCACGTACTTCGTAGGGCACGTTAATCCCAGCACTGATGCTGGGATGATGACTGAGGACTGATGACGGTCGTTCATGGGACTGATCCCAGTTGTTGTCTTAGGATGGCAGTCCTTACAAAATGGTGATAGGGCATTTTGTGAATGCCCGCCTGCATAGTTTTCCCCTCAAACAGAAAATCGGTTTCCAAGCACCTACCTGTGTGTTCCAGCAGCTGTCTTGAGCCAGATATTCTAAGTTAGCCTGAACAACATCATCAGGTGATATATTGGTCAATGGCTAGCCTATCAGCTATTAACATAAATAAAAAAAAGTTCTGGTAGCCATTGTACATGATCATGGTATTGGCGTGCTTAAAATATTATTGACTGTATTATTTCAAAAAGATTGTGAACAATGATCAATTAGAAGCAATGATGACCGAGCGGTAATAGCTATGGACTGCAGTGCCGCAGGTCTCTGATTCGATCCCCACCGCCGGCTTGAGCTTCACAGCTTGATAAAAGGACATTTACCGATTGCCCGCCTGTCTAGCTATCAAGTAGAAAATTTGTCGCCAAGCACCGCACGGTGTGCTCCGGCACCAGTGCTTGAGAGCCAGTGAAATTACATGCAGATGAGATTTAACAACTATGTCTCAAGGTGACGGGCGCAGTATAATTCGTGACTTGTGATGAAATGCATTTGTTATTTAACGGCTGCCATCCTAAGACAACAACCCTTTTTTGTCTTAAGTTGGCACCGACGGCTTAACGTGCCCTCCGAAGCACGTGCACACTCAGTATTCATTACACTAGCTGTCACCCATCCAACTCATGACCGCGGCGGACGTTACATAACTTAGCTGATCGATTAAGAACGACTAAGCAAACTAAGCTACGAGCGCTTCAAAACGGTGATTATAATATATATATAATTACAGTACCGTTCGATTACCCGGCAATAGCATGGCATAGTTCTTCCAGTACTTCCCAAACAGGTTTCTATTCTAAAAGTTTTTAATTATTGCTTCTTATAATTGTAATGACGTCTTGTCCCTAAATAAATGTTCTTTGGGAGAAACTAGTCCACCCACAACACAGGGTATCCTAGTGTGGGGGCTAGTGTGATATAAGACAACTTTCATGTTAACTCATATAATGTTAAAATTCCTCATTTGTCTGATCTATGTACCTGTTTTTTTGCACAATAAACGTTATTATTATTATTAGTTATATTAAATTATGTAATTCAAGAGCACACATCCCAAGAAACCAATAACTCGTATGTTCGCAATATAACGAGTAAAGAGTAACGGATTCCTTGGGAATTATAATTATTGTAATCACTATCTGAAACCAATAATTCATTAAACATCTAATTTGCATTGGAGCAAAATAAATTCCGACGTAATTTAACGCAAAATAGAACAGTATAAAATATAAAGTTTTTAATTAAAGGACTGTGGTGTTTTTGTATGGACTCAGGCCCCACCCTCCAAGATCCATATTTTTTTTGCCGATAGACTTTTCATTGACTACAATCTTATCTGACGGTAAATGATTATGTGGAATATGAGAGCTAACAGGTTCACCTTATCATCAGAATTGGCTCTCACACAAATGGTCCGATTCATCCTTAATATCGATAGACTTTGTTAGTAAGATAAAAATGTTATTATGCAAAAATGTATATATAACTTCGTACATTAATGATTTATTTTTTTTTGTCTATTTCTTAAGCAAAACTTACTAAAAGGATGAAAAAAATTACTATGTATGAACAGTTATTTTGGTGTGGGTGCTGGGCTGTAATGTCAACAAATTGCTTCCTATGAGTGTCCTAATTTTTTTTATGTTATTGTGACGGAACAAGCTTGAGGCCACCTGATGTTAAGTGGACTAACCTCTGCCTATAACAGATGCATTAAATCACAACTCACGAATTGCACTGCGCTCGCCTTGAGACATATTCGTTAAGTCTCATGTGCCTGTAATTTCACTGGCTCTCAAGGACTGCTGCCGGAACACACTGTTAGGTGCTTGGTGACAGATTTTCTACTTGAGGGTGGTAGCTAGCCAGGTGGGCAATCGCAAAATTCCCTTACTGTGGTGAAGCTCAAGCCGGCGGTGGGGATCGAACCAGGGACCTGCTGCGCGGCAGTCCATAGTCAATGTCACTGAGCCATCACTGCTTCAAGACTAATAGAATAGAATACTAAAGATAAAATATCGTAACGCTTGAGGACGATTGATAGAAATTGGTACAAGACTGACTAGACTTTTGAAGCAATGATGGCCTGCGGTAATAGCTATAGACTGCCGTGCCGCAGGTCCCTGGTTCGATCCCCACTGCCAGCTTGAGCTTCACCGCATGATGGAAGGGCATTTTACGATTGCCCGCCTGGCTTGCTACCCCCCTCAAGTAGAAAATCTGTCGCCAAACACCTAACGGTGTGTTCCGGCAGCAATCCTTGAGAGCCAGTGAAATTACAGGCACATGAGACTTAACAATGTCTCAAGGTGACGGGCGCAGTGTAGTTCGTCACTTGTGATGAAATGTATCTGTTCTAGGCAGAGGTTAGTCCGCTTAAAATCAGGTGGGCCATGAGCTTGTACCGTCACAATAAAAAAAAAAAGACTGGCAGTTATAAAATAATCCACGATAGAATAATACAACAAGGAGACACCGTCACAAAATGATCCAAATCCAAGATGTTTCCACAACATTGCTTCACATTTGCGCCAAAATATAATTACAGCTGTTTCAAAATTAATAAGAGTACGTAATCTACGAAAGGAGGCCAGATTTAAACGGCTCTGGTTACCCTAAAGACCACCTTTTTGCCGTAAAACAAAGACACTGCTTTAATTAAAGATAAATAAAAAAGGGGTAAGGAGGTATATCGAGTGTTTAGTTTTGGGGTTCCGGATGGGTATTCCAATATTGTCATTGTGAGAAAGAGAACCAGTTAAGTATGTACCACATTTTTATGTTTACAGTCATCAGGGTTTTTTATACTCTTGTGTTGGAGATGGTTTTGTTCAACAGTGCCAACGGAAATATACTACTTAGAAGTTGGGCAGCAGTGCTTTGTTAAGAACTGCCGTCTAACACAAGCATGGGTATTATGGGGAATTGTTTTTTCAACATTGAAAGTCTTATGGCTGTTGACGGTGATGAACCCTAACTTTTTACATCCCGAAAACATAACACTCCTTTTTTAGGTAGTCCTAAAAAAGGAGTGTTATGTTTTCTGGGTTCATGTATGTATGTATGTTTGTGAGTTTCTTTATCCCACCGTAACTTCTAAACGGCTTAACCAATTTAATTGTATGAGATCTCGTTAGATTTGTCTTGATAGAGCAATTGACATCAAATACGTAAACAAAATAAAAATCAAAGTGGCAAACTATAGACGCCGTATATTGTGCGATACAATATTTTTTTCTTGGGGGGTATCAAAACGCCGGGCTTTAAAAAACTAAAAAACGATTATATAAATATATATAAATTGCTGTTTTAATTTCAATGGAACGATAATATTTAACGTATATAAATAGATAATTTGCAGTCGGTTTTTTTACTTTTCAAATTAATTTATACTTGTTATGTATTTAAGACGGAATACTTACCAGGCCACCCTGATTTTAAACGGTAAACTCTGCCTGTAATATGCATTTTGTCACAATTGCCGAACTTCACTGCGTCCATCACCCTGAGACATACCGTTAGGTCTCATGTAATTTCATAATTACTTACTGCATTTCAAGGAACACACTGTTAGGTGCTTGGTGACAGATTTTCAACGTGAAGGTGGTATCTAGCCAAGCGGGCAGTCGTGAAAATACCTATCACTATGCAAACCCTATAATAATCGACAAAAAACTGAACAACTAAATAGAAATCGGTTACAAATTGAATATCATATAATTTAAAATTTATATTAATAATAAAGAAAGATACTTGCTCATTAAAGTCATCTTTTCAAAGTACTACCTTCTATTTGGACCCCTCTCGACTATATCCGACCCTTTTAACGACTCTTAACGTGTTCATAAAATGCAGGTTGTTCATTCCGTGTAAGTATATAATTGAAATAACCGTTATTTGGCCCTCATTACTGGCAGTTGGCTTTCTCTTTACTCTCCAAGTAACTCTTTATTTAAGTATTTTTATGTTATGCGACGAACAAGGCGCCCACGTGATGGTAAGCGCCACGCTTGTCTATTTCAGTTGCAGTGTTTACAGCCTCATTCTGTTTGATAATGCACTGTGCGCGCCACTCTGAGAATTTGGTTCCTTTGTTTCGTTCGTGCAGTAATTACAGATTAGTAGCAAACATTACTGCTTGGAAGTAAGACATCTGTCACTGCGTTGATACCTGTCAAGAGTGACGCTTGTTAAATAAACAGTTTTTTTTTTATGTGACATGACGTCGCCACTACAAACTACAAATCGCCTGATAGTTAATAGATATACTGTTCTCGTTTTACTTAATAATGCACTGCGCGCGTCGCTCCAAGTCGTTAGTTTTATGTCTCATTTCTCGGTAAAATAATTATGAGAGTGCCGTTGACGCCTAATTACTTAATTAGGCGTGAAGGGCATTTTTTCACTGTACTGCTTCGAGGCTGACTTACCATCACTTACCATCTCCATCTCATATTGGTCAAAGGCTAACTTAACAGGCATAAAAAAACTGTAACTATGGTGGTACACATAAAATGCTTAGTTTTAGGGTCTGTTTCAGAATGTTAGAATAGGTTCCGGTTATACTACCCGGATCATATTTAATAAATAAAACACTATCTTTGCGTTTCACGGTCATTGATTTAGCCTATCCATCGGTTAAAGCTTGAAACGCGCTGCATGTTATCTGTCATTTTTATTATTCGGTTATTTTATGTTCTGGGTAGTATAACCGGAACTTACTCGTACATTCTGAAACAGGCCCTTAGAGAGGTAATGTTACAGCATTTTTGATTCAGATTCCAGGATTAGAGAAATATTTTTTATCGGTATGTATTTTCTTAATTCTCTTCTTAAAATTCCCAATAATTTTTACCTTAACCACTGACTACAAGAAAATCCCTACCAGCTAGGTATTTAAAAAAGTACCCACGGAACTCTAAAAATGAGAGTATCATTTAAATACATAGCTCTATAAATCAGCGGACTTATTGCTCATAATCTTATATTAATTAATTTTTGTGAGGGTTGAAATTTGTAAGGGGCCTTTGGGGTGGAACTTTTTTCTTTTGTTAGAGTATCTCTTCAATGTTTCTAGTGAAATGGGTTGTTTTTTCAGTTTATCTTTTTAGAATTTACTTGGTACCTGTGTCTATTTTATTTATCTTAGGGCCTGTTTCAGAATATTCGAGTAAGTTCCGGTTATACTAGGCTAAATCGATGACTGTGGAACGCAAAGGCAGTGTTTTATTTATTAGATATGTTCTGAGTAGTATAACCGGAACTTACTCGAACATTCTGAAACAGGCCCTTAAAGTTACCAAAAAAAAGAACAGTACCTGTAAGAACAGGTATACACTTCGTAATTTCAAAATAATGTGTTAATTATCAAAGATTACATAAACATTTGAAGCAGTGATGGCTCAGTAGCATTGGCTATGTATCATGGTTCAAATCCCGCAGCGGGCTTGAGCTTCATCACTTGGTGGAAGGACATTTTGCAAATGCCCGCCTGGTTAGCTACCACGCTCAAGTAGAAAATCTGTCGCTAAGCACCTTACGATGTGTTCCGGCAGCTGTCCTTAAGTGCCAGTACTTCTAGGTTAAGCCTGTTAACACCTTCAACCACATCATCACTAACTATCAGGTGAGATTGTGGTCAAAAGGTATCAGCAATAAAAAAACATGCGTAAAAATTTATCAAATAGTAAATAAACTAATTATTATTTGATGTTAAGATACTTCTGGGTAAATAGAATCTGGAGAAACGGAAGCCTGCGCCACAATTTCGAAAATTACAATATACACGTACTAATTATTGCAGACGTCTTTACCTCACCACTTTGCGCTTATTAGCTGACTTCAAAAAATCAAGTATTTGGAAGTCCTCTAAAAAATTTAGTAATTTGCACTTTCTAATTGACTTGCAAACAGGAGATTTTTTTTTTTGTGCCTGATAGGTAAGACTTTGACCACTATCTCACCTGATGGTAAGTGAAGATGTTGTTCAGGCTAACCTAGAAGTACTGGCTCTCAAGGACAGCTGCTGGAACACACCGTTAAATGCTTGGCGACAGATTTTCTACTTGAGGTTGGTAGCTAGCCAGGCATTCGCAAAATGCCCTACCACCATGCTATAACGACTGCCATCCTAAGACAACAACCGGGACCGACGGCTTAACGTGCCCTCCGAAGCTCGGAAGCGCTAAGTAGTAATGTCACTAGCGGTCACCCATCCAACTCATGACCGCGCGCGACGTTGCTTAACTTTGCCGATCGGTTGAGAACAGCTAAGTAAACTTCGCTACGAGCGCTTCAATGTGTATTTGTGTATTATATAGATGAATTTAAAAAAAATGGAAGAAGCATGTAAAGTTCACTGGTTAATCCATTGTCTAAATCACCATGTTAACTGACCTCGGAATTCAATTTCCCTCAAAGTCCAATCCATCAGCGACCGCTGCAATTTGTTCCGCGTAACCGCTTGTTTGCGGTTAAAGCCCTTTTGCGGGAAATCTATGCAGTTTTGACAAAATCACGTCAAATGATCTCACAAAATCAAGGAGGCGTTTAAGTTTTGCCGTAAGAATAATGTGGTCGAGGATAGTGAACAAGCTAAAGCTAGAATTACTAGCTCGCAAGCACAGCTGCCAAAAAAAAACATTTTATTTTATGCTATGTAGGTTAGCCTTTGATCGATATCTCACCTGATGATGTGGTCGAAGATGTTGTTCAGGCTAACCTAGAATTACTGGCTCTGAAGAACAGTTGCCGGAACACACCGTTAGGTGCTTGGTGACGAATTTTCTACTTTAGGGTGGTAGCTAGCCAGGTGGGCACTCGCATAATGCTCTACCACCACGCTGTAACGACTACCATCCTAAGGCGACAACCAGGACCGACGGTTTAACGTGCCCTCTGAAGTACGGTTAGGTAGTATTGTAAGGTACTTAGCGTTGGTGACAGATTTTCTACTTGGATGTGGTACCGGCTCCAAGTAAAGTATACTTATTGTGGCGGTTTATTACTGTTCACTATAGTTCCTTGGAAGTAGGCAAATAAAACAGGTAAACAAGCTCTTTACTTTTAAAATAGGTTATCGATGTATTAGAATTTTAACATGTAAAGCTGATTTCAAATTGAAAATATTTTTAAATAAAAACTGATATAAAAAAACTATTCTATACACATAGTAATTAAACAACTTTAAACGGTTTAAATCGCGTATATTTATCATTATTTTTGTCCCGACGTTTCAAACACTTTGCAGTGATCGTGGTCACGGGGTGACTGACATGTCACCCTGTGACCACGATCACTGCAAAGTGTTTGAAACGTCGGGACAAAAATAATGATAAATATACGCGATTTAAACCGTTTAAAATTGTTTAATTACTATATGTGTAATAATCGCGAAAACCTAAGACAACATTATTCTATACAGTTTTTTCATCGTGTTTTTTCTACCGACTTCAAAAAAGGAGGAGGTACTCAATTCGTCAGTATTTTTTTTTTTTTACATGGACAAGTGAAAATGAAAACATCATCAATGTCGTCGAAGCCAATTAAATACGCATTATTAGAGGTAATTCAAATACTACTCGTCAGATCTCACTCACAGTTATATGGAACAAAATGACAAGCACCAGCTTTTGAATATATTTGTTTTTATTAAAGTCGGTACATCCTGAAGGAGTCGGTTAAACATTGTCTATGAATGATATAATTGCTAAATTATTCCGTCTTTGGATATTTTACAAGTCTATATATATAGTATATTTATATATATATTTATATATACGCCTGGCTAGCGACCACCCTCAAGTAGAAAATCTGTCGCCAAGCATCTGACAGTGTGTTCCGGCAGCAGTCCTTGAGAGCCAGAAAAATTACAGGCTAATGAGACCTAACAACTGGACGTCTCAGTGTGACGGGCACAGTGCAATTCGTCGCTGACGAAATGCGTCTGTTATAGGCAGAGGTTAGTCCACTTAACATCATGTGGGCCTCGGGCTTGTTCCGTCACAACAACATAAAAAAAAAAAAAAAAACAAAAAAAATAAAGAAAAAAAAATGTCAATGTTGCGTTAAAGCTAGTCCTTTGTATCTCTATCCGTACAAACTTGCTTTTGTCATGTTTTAAATAATAAGTATCCAAATCGTTGACAGTTTGCATACATATTATTAAATCTCACATCTATGCTTGTGGTTTGTCAGTTTTCCGATTTATTATTTAATTTATCTCGCAATTTTAAAATAAAATTTACATACAAAACGATACATCTAAACAATTTTAATACACCTTTTTATGGAAACTGACAAAGCGAGAAGCACAGATTTCAGACTCAAGGACACGCATGTAATATTTTACCGAGCTTAAATATTTTCTATTCAAAAAAAGACGAAACTATGTTGGTATTTTAAGTGCTATATATACACTACAATCCTATAACGGCATAGCGACCGTTACTATGCTACGCTGCTACGCTCAACGCTACGAATTCCACCCGCTACGATGCTTCGGTATGCTACAGGATAGCGGTTGGACGTGTTTGAATGCTCTGCTATCATATTGAACCTTCCCAGAAGCTATGATAGCCTATAATGTATTGATGCCTGGACTGATAATTAGTGTTTGGGTAAGAACGCTACTACTGGTTTGAGTATAAGTAATGCCCCACTTAAATTTTCAGTAACAGTCTGGAAGTAGTAAATGGTTACGTTTCCGCAATTCGTGCTAGGGCTACGAATAACTTGCGGAAACGTAACCAATTCGTTAATGTATCGAAGTGTCACCGTTTTGTATAAGATTTGATGAGCGGCCCTACAGTGCGTAAAAGGAACTAAATTTTGACAGAATGAAAGTTTTTGACATCTAACATGTCGAGATTTTAACGTAAATATATCATCACGTAATTTTTCGTCGTCACGAAATCGCGCGCACGACACTAATTTTAACGTAAGCTCGAAGACTGGTTCTCAAGAGTCTGTGAAAAATCTACGAATATTATGTCTTTGAGAAGTTTTCGGTGAGATGGCTGACTTAACGTATCGAATTGTAATAAATCCATCGAAATTTCATGTTATTGATGTGTTTTTTCATTCATATTTTACCTATGAAAAGAGTTGTACGCTTGTAGCGTGGCAGTAAGATAAAAGTAAAAATGTACCATTTCGTTTACCAGGCACAAAGTAGGTAAGTATATATTAATTTATGGCACTGAAGGGAAGTGATGCTAATGTACAATGTACCCAACAAAATGGTGTAGCTCAAGCCTTTGGTGGAGATCGAACCATGGACATGCAACACTGCAGCCCATAGCTATTACCACTCAGCTATCATTGCTTCAATGTAATAAACAAAGTACAAACGTACTTGTTGTGTAATTTATATTTGGTCCTAACGTGACTACTTACTACTGATTTCCGATTTAATACTGAGTTAAATTTCCCGAATTTACAGACTGATCCCGAGGATCGAACCCAGGACCTCTGCATTCTAAACCAACGCCTAAATTATCTTGATTCGGTTGACAAGACTGTCAAGTCTACCTCTTCTCTAGGAAAGCTACTGTACAGCCGGATTGTCCATTGCTGAACACAGCCTCCCCCATTATGGAGGTAGGGGGGCTTGACATAATTCCCACGCTTAGCAGGCGTCTTGGGGAAGGCTGCTGCCTTACTGCGGGAAAGCTAATAAGCGTCAAATTCAAATAACATATATTATAGCTTGCTAAACTAAATATGAACGAAATTCAAATTCAACGAGCCATTACTTTCGTAATATCTGACATGCAAATCTAATTTAAACATAAAATGAGTGCAACCGAGAGAGACGTGTTTATGAATGTGTTGCCAGCATTAGCTCTTTAGCTGCGGCGAACAAATGAGTTCCCGTGATACCGATCAAATAACATGGCATCAGGGTGTCCATATGCTACACAAATTTTATGAATATCTATATGGTATTTTTTGACCTCGTATATCATATTTTTTTATGATTATAGAGGTTACCTTGCTTAAATTTTATAGTATAAAGGGAGTTAATTATTTTAATATAAGGTTTATTAATGGAATGCTGATGGAAAACGCACGTGGTCCACTAGTCCCTAGGATTTTTTGTATTTCAACTCTCTGGTTGATTCCACGTAAAGCGGTCAAATTTCGTCACAAGGAACGAACTGTACTATACTCATCACTCTGAGACATATAATTGTTTAGTCCTGTTAATTCATAATAACTTACTTGCTGCTGCTGGAACACACTGTTAGGTGCTTAGTAACATTTGATCATCAACGTGCCATGGACGTGCGGCATGGTAGTCCATAGCTACAGATTGTCCACTGCTGTAGGCCGCCAGCCAATTGCCATACACGATTGGCAGGTGTCTTGGGGATTAGTCGCATCTTACAACAGCCAAAGAAAGAGATGGAGAAGTTATATTCTAGCCTGGCACTCCAGTCAACACGAAGCAATAAAAAAGCCCCAGTTCTACAAATCCTAATAGAAAATTTCGATTTATTGCTTCATTATTCAAAGTCTATTATACAATGCGATTAAAATAAGAATAGGATCGGCCTAGCGCCATTTTGTGACGTCAAAACTAGAACTTGGTACAGTGTGCAAAAAAAGAAATGATAAAACATGTATAAATTAATAGAGAAAATAAAAAATCCGACTGCAAATAATTTATTGTCGTTAAGCGTTTTATCGATCCATTGAAATTAAAACTGCAACTTAATATATTTATGGACTCGTTTTAAAAAGCCCTTCATTTTGATACCAAATACAATGGCTTTGAAAGATTTTTTTTTTATGCTAGATAGGTTAGCCTTTGACCACTATCTCACCTGATGGTAAGTGATGATGTGATCGAAGATGTTGTTCAGGCTAACCTAGAAGTACTGGCTCTCAAGGACAGCTGGACAAATTGTTTTTCTCACTATATGGCGTCTAAAATCCACCAGTTTGTTTCTTTTTATGTACATAGTGTCACTTGAGCTATCAATATACAACGATATCTCGTACATTAATTGGTTTAGCCGTTTAGAAGTTATGGTGAAATAAAGAAAATCACAAACATACATGAACCCTGAAAACTTAACACGCGTTTATGTGGGCAGTCGAATAAAAAACAAGTAGTCATACGCAGGTATTAGTAGATTATGATACAAGTGAGCTAAGTTGCTCATTATACACGAGACTGTGTGTTGCAGCCCGAGCCGTAGGCGAGGGCGTAAATCAGCCGAGTGTATAATGAGCAAGTTGCTCACGAGTTTCATACGCATTTTTCCACACACTTGCGAGGAAAAAATATATATATTGCACAAATACGATACAAACCACATACGAAAATTTTGGAAAATAGCGCGCGTTTTTTATTTTGCGCGCTGCAAATATATGATGGTTGATAACATATAAACCACTTTGATGTTACAAATCTGTATTACCCGGTTAAATTGAAAGTGCTCTGTTTAAGGGTGTTGAAAACGAATTTGTAGGTTATTGTAGGTACAGCAAACACAGAAATAATTTGAACTGACTTTATTTCTTACCAATAATTTGTATTAAGGTATCTTAATTTGAATCGCTTATCTCTTCGATGCCGCATATCCAACTGAGTCAGACTCATCGTCATCATCGTAACGGGTAACAAAAAGAAATATAACAATCACCAAAAACAAATTAAACAGTCAAGAAGAACGAATTAAACAGTCAATAAAACAAATTAAACGAGAAGATCAATAAGCACTCGGAAACGTGTCGCATAGTAGTACACTGTCGGAGAAATGAGACCCACACTAGTATTGTTCAAATCCGCTATACAGCACCAACGCGCTAGAGACTATAAACTATATTCTAATAACGCGCTATATTATACGCTATCGTTATAACGAAACAAGGCGCTCGCGCTATATGCATCGTGCTAGGTGTTGTCACAATAGCGTCAGGCGCAACGTGCTATTTGTCGTTATTGTTCGACACTAGCGCAGCGTGGCTCTAATGAGTAGGTAACGACTTGATTTTAACACATACAAAATTAAATATTACATTCCCTCATTGTTATAAATAGAATAAATTTTTCTTCATACTATTCAGGCTAAGGACTGTCTATAATTTTCTTGTACATTGACATTAAAATGTGTGCATTTATAGGCGTATTTACAAGTTCATTTATGATAGGTATGTACAAATACAACGTTTTGTTTCTACTCTTTGAGAAGGAATTTTTTAAAGTTTTTTTTACTTTATAGGTATACATTGTTCTTTTTTGTTTGTTGTATGTATTAACTTCACTACTTTTACTACTACTACTACTACTACTAAGCGCGAGTCAATAGATCGCGAGCGGTCACACAACGCAAACGAGTAATAGATATATAGCGCGTAGGCCCATAACGCGTACATGCGAAAAGCGTGTCACCGCGATCGCAACCACGCGAGACGTTATATTAATAGCGCTAAGAGAATATACACATAGCGTGTTGTATGCGCTACATGGCAATAACGCGCTATACTATGGCGCTATATGCTATATTATCCATCACTAACCCAGACGCCCGCATTGTCATCAAACCAAGATGGCGTCTGTGCTGTCAACCTTAAAAATATGAATTTATTAAAATTAACAATTTCGGGTCACTCATTTAAAATTACGTATAAATATATGCCACTGCTCTATTTTTAAGTTTGTTCTGCTGATCATACTTATTAGAGTGAATATGAGTGAAGTTAGCCGAGAGCCCGTCCTATTCTTATTTTAATCGCATTGTACTACTAATAATTATTTTATTTAAGCAGTAGTATTTTTTAAAGAAATTAAGCCAAAAGAATAATTCCTAAATTGTAGACACCCTACATCGCCGCCCATGACACGTTATACTGAGTACATAACTTATAAAATTTGCATTTCTAAACGATTTACCTCCCTTTTATGCAGTTCAAGAGGGAGCGGGAGGGATAGTGAGCACTAATGCACTTTTAATGACTTAAATTATTTATTACTATCCACGATATTCTTTGTTAGAAGTAGTTTCGTAATTATCGTTGGGGAAATTGTATTATTTTAAGTATTTCTAAACTTTACCTTATCTTGTTTTATATTTCTTATAGGTTAGGGTTTGACCACTATCTCACCTGATGGTAAGTAGTGTACTGGTTGAAGATGTTGTGAAAGCTAACCTAGAATTATTGGCTCTCAGAGAGCTGCTATAACACACCGTTAGGTGCTTGGTGACAGATTTTCTACTTAAAGGTGTTAGTCAGCCAGACGATCGCTTTTGAAGCGCTCGCGTAGCGAAGTTAACTTAGCTGTTCTCAACCGATCAGCAAAGTTAAGCAACGTCGCGCGCGGTCATGAGTTGGATGGGTGACCGCTAGTGACATTACTACTGAGCGGTTCCGTGCTTCGGAGGGCACGTTAAGCCGTTGGTCCCGGTTGTTGTCTTACGATGGCAGCCGTTATAGCATGGTGGTAGGGCATTTTGCGAATGCCCGCCTGGCTAGCTACAACCCTCAAGTAGAAAATCTGTCGCCAAGCACCTAACGGTTTGTTCCGGCAGCTGTCCTTGAGAGCCAGTACTTCTAGGTTAGTCTGAACAACATCTTCGACCACATCATCGCTTACCATCAGGTGATATAGTGGTCAAAGGCTAACTTAACAGGCATAAAAAAAAAAAAACTTTCAATGCTATAAAGACAAGATGACATCCGGGACCGACGAATTTATATGCACTTCAGAGCACATGCATGCTTATTAGTAATGCCACTAGTGGTCACCGATCCCAGTTGGTTCCTCTATATGTATGTTTTTTTACCTATTCTGACGTCACAAGAGTAATGGGAGATCGCCAACAAATAAATGCTTAAGTCAACTATTTAACATATATAAATACATATTTACGTATAAGAAGACTAAGTTTGGGAAAAATAGTAAAATAAGTGATTTATAATTATTATAGTTGATAAACTTGATAGTATAAGATCGTATCGATTGGGCATGGAAACTAGGAAAAGGTATTGAATGTGTTTGGGGTCGCGGGGAATCAATTCAAATAAGTCGCCCAGCACCGTCTCGTTCCATCGGATTCGACTACTAGCTCCATATCCTAAGCTTAATAAAATGTTCTATATTAATACAATTCAAAGATACGATGATATGAATTCTATTTCAATATCGGAGTTCTTGCTCTGAGCGAGAGTGCCAATGTTGACAACGTCTACTGCGTATAAATAAAGGAAGACAATTTTAGATTTGAGAGAATTGTGCCACAAACAAGCTCACTGTCAAATAATGACGAAAACGATATTTTTTGTTCCGCACAGAAAGAGTATGGTTCCGTTGGCCGAGAGGAATAAGGATCCGGCGTGAAATCGGAGGGAAAATGTAATGCTCCAATAGTTTGTAAATGTAGTTTTTGCTTATCTCACGATAGTGCTTGTAGTCATATGGAAATGTAGGGTAGCGACATCATTGCGAGAGTTAAGTGTTAGAAGCACTTCTTTCCATCAGAAGTCTAGTAGTCTGGATGATGACCGCGCACTGTCCCCTATGTCAGGTGAAGTAATACAATTGTAGCACAAAAATTCTGCTTAAAAGAGTAATGTTCCGTTGACCGAGAGGAATAGGCATCCGGCTTGAAATTAAATGACTCGGGTTCGATTCCCATACGGAACGAAAAAAAGAATTTTGTGCTGCAATAATTTGTAAATGTGATTTTCGCCTAGCACGCGACAGTGTCTGTTATGATATTTAGATATGTGGTACAGTTTTTTGTGATTATGAATCGCCTTAAACTTTTGAATATAAACAATTTTATTAAACTGAAAACATTGGGTTCCTCGTAAACTTTTGTCATGGGGTGTCTGAATGGTACAAATAAAAGTTCTATAGAACAGCCGTTGAACCTGCTCAGCTGATATAATATGTCTTATAAGTGCTTGCGTGGTGAAAGATTTCTACAAGAGCGTGAAAGCTATTAAGGCTTTTAAGGATTATCACAAAATGCTCTATCCCCATGTGGCAAAGCGAAAGGCGGTGGGATTCAACTGCGAGACATGTAATTAAAAGGAGTGCAGGCTTAGTATAAGCTAATATTAAAAAAAACGACCGAGTGCAAGTCAGACTTACGCACCGAGGGTTCCGTACAAACCTTTAGGTATAAAATAAAAGTTATGGAAATTTTGTTGCTAAATAAAATCCATGACATTTAAAATAATTAAAAATATTTTTATTATATTATATAACTAAGGGTTATCGAAATTTTTCCTTTTTTACGCTATAAGACGTTGCTTCGTACCAAATTTAAATATTCTGAGTTCCAGGGAAACACCCTGTAGGTTTTTGTTCCCTTGCGAGTGTCGAAAATTTGCAGCATAAACTGTCGTATTTTTTAATGCGTTGGCTTTGAAGTTTGATTTTTTTCCGATACCTCTACGCGTTCCTGGAAAAAAGGGTCTTGACAGGCAGACAACAAAGTGATCGTATAAGAGATCCTTATTTTTCCTTTTGAAGGGAACCCTAAAAACAAAGATACGGATCATATACTGATAAGAACCGATAGGTAACGCAGAAAAAAGATTGTTTCGATTAACTAAGGTCTCCAGGGTTGTACTCTGTAGATTTAAGCCGCTTACAAAATCTTATTTAGCAAAAGATATTTCAAATATACCTCTATAGATTTTTAAAGGACTTTACTTCAATGAGCCTTTAATTTTAGATACAGAACACATCATCTACACTTATATTATAAAGAGAAAATATTTGATTTTTTGTATGCAACGAATAATATACAACGAAACTTAAAAACGACTGGACCGATTTAGATGAAATTTGGTATAGAAATAGTTTGAGACCTGGGGAAGGACATAAGATAGTGTTTATCCAACTACCCAAAAAGAGGTTTATTGTTTTGCGCGACAATCAGCACACGCGTGGGAGAAGCCGCGGCCGGAAAACTAGTTATCTAAAAGATAATATATAGAAATTTCTTAAACCTTCCCCAGAAGGATATAGGATAGTTTTTATCCAACTGCGCAAAAAGAGGCTAATGGTTTTCGCGACGCGTGGGCGGAGCTGCGGCCGGGAACTTTTATAAGTGAAAATATAAAAATTGAAAACAAGTTGAGCTGGACATTTACATTTTTTTTTTTAATGTAATTGTGATGGAACAAGCGCGAGGCCCACCTGATGTTAAGCGGTATCCTCTGCCTATAACAGATGCATTTCATCACAAGTGACGAACTGCACTGCGCCCATCACCTTGAGACATACCTGTTAAGTCTCATTTTGCCTGTTATTTCACTGGCTCTCAAGGACTGCTGCCAGAACACACCGTTAGGTGCTTGGCGACAGATTTTCTACTTGAGGGTGGTCGCTAGCCAGGCGGGCATTCGCAAAATGCCCTTCCACCATGCGGTGAAGCTCAAGCTCTGGGCGGGATTCGAACCACATAACAAATACTTAAATGTCCGTGTGTTTTTTATGTATTTTGTAGTAATATTATTTAGTTCCTGATTTCTACATGCAACAGTAATACCAATTATTAACGCGATCTGGAAAGAAATACTAGTACTTAGATAAGAATATGCCAGAGGATGAAGGTTGCAATAATATAGTAGTATAAATACTAGCACCTATTTGGCTCAACGAATAAGCATTGAAATTCAACGGAGCAATGCTGCAAACTGGTAGTGGGCTTGAGCATTTGGACTGCCTGTGAGTCTGAAATGACTTGTAGAAGTCTAAAACCGTAAAAGTAGTCTTTTTTATTTATTTTTCTCGTTGTTTTAGCTGTAGTGTTGTATACAGGGGTATTGGTAAAATGCTAACAACCTCGTTGACTTCTGCTAATCCTAACAAACATTTTGAGATGAATAATTTCTTTATTGAAGATTATTTTTTCGAATATTTTTTTTGTGTTTATTTATGTGTATACGACGAAAATAGCACCAGGACCACCTGATGTTAAAGTCTCTTGTGCCTGTAATTTAATATTTTTTATTACTTAGCTCGATGTAAATATTCAAAACTCTTTTCAAATGAAGCGCTTTTGAAGCGCTCGTAGCGAAGTTTACTTGTCTGTTCTCAACCGATCAGCAAAGTTAAGCAACGTCGCGCGCGGTCATGAGTTGGATGGGTGACCGCTAGTGACATTACTACTGAGCGCTTCCGTGCTTCGGAGGGCACGTTAAGCCGTCGGTCCCGGTTGTTGTCTTAGGATGGCAGTCGTTATAGCATGGTGGTAGGGCATTTTGCAAATGCCCGCCTGGCTAGCTACCACCCTCAAGTAGAAAATCTGTCGCCAAGCACCTAACGGTGTGTTCCGGCAGCTGTCCTTGAGAGCCAGTACTTCTAGGTTAGCCTGAACAACATCTTCGACCACATCATCACTTACCATCAGGTGAGATAGTGGTCAAAGGCTAACCTATCGAGCATAAAAAAAAAAAAAAAAAAGCGCAGCGCTCTACACTTCCGTTCTTTACTAAATGAACGGTTGTTTACTAAATAAGCATAAAAATAATTTATTTTTATTTTTTATTGCTAGGTAAGCCTTTGACCACAATCTCATCTGTTGGTAAATGATGATGTGGTCGAACGTGTTAACAGGCCTAGAATAACTATGAGTTTCAGCAGCTGTCTTTGAGAGCCAGTGTCGATTCTTAGAATGGCAGGCCTATTTATAATCCTCGACCACGTCATCACTTACCATCAGTTGAAATTAGGGTCCAAAGCTAGCCTATCCGCAATAAAAAAAAGTATAAACAAGCAAATTATTTATAAAGCATAAAAAACATCTCTCCTGCGTAAATTCACTTAGGATATTGTAAAAAATATTATCACGATACATGCAATTCTGTTGTTTTTATGTTATTGTGACGGAACAAGCCCGAGGCCCACCTGATGATAGGTGGACTAATCTCTGCCTATAACAGATGCATTTCGTCAACGACGAATTTCACTGTGCCCGTCACACTGAGACGTAGAGTTGTTAGGTGTCTTTATTTAACTAGCTCTCAAGGACTGCTGCCGTAACACACTGTTAGGTGTTTGGCCACAGATATTCTACTTGAGGGTGGTCGCTAACCAGGTGGGCATTCGCAAAATGCCCTTTCCACCATGCGGTGCAAAATGCACGCCCGCGGTGGAATTCAAAATTCGGACCTGCTGCACGGCAATGCCAATGCCACTGAGCCATCACTGCTTCAGTTAGGTGACATTTAAAACTTATACTACAAAAACAAACTCATTACATATTTTCTTGAATTATAAATATTATAACATTGCACTCAGTTTGTGGCAGTGATTGTATATAAACTTTGTTCTCATTATTATAAAACGGAAACCTTTCATATATAACGATATCCATCTCTACATAGCAAGATTACTAACGTCTCCTTGAGTTACGCGTCACGCGTCACGTCTCTGTGCCGTGACATTGGCAAATAGTGTCAGACGGTAAGTTGTCACGCCACTGAATATCGGATATCCAGAGCTAATATTGATATTACGGTATTGATATAAGCTGCCGTTTTGCCTTACTAATATTTGGTTGTTAGCATGGAAGGTTCCATAGTTTGCCTTGGGGTCAGAGAGGCGGCCGTTCAGAAAACTGAAGCCAATACTTTCATAATATTTGCATAGTATCTTTGTTAATGTTTAAAAGTTATATCACGCTCCTGCAGGAACTTCTTTAATGAGTGATATACTTATCTTTAAACACTATCTCAACTGATAGTAAGTGTCTAAGTTATGGATGTTGCTCAGGCTAACCTAGAATTGATGACTAATTAAAAAAACTCAAAATGTCTGTTAAGACTAGCAGAAGTCAACCCTAAGAGGTCGTTAGCCATTTGCCAATAACCCTGTATAAGCTGTAGTCGAAGCAAAGATAGCCGAGCAGTAATAACTATGGACTGCCATGCTGCACGATGCCGTAAAATTATAGGTACAAGAGACTTAACAATTATATGCCTCAGGGTGACGGGCGCAGTGCAATTGAACTCTAGGTGTAATTGTTTCTGAAGGATTACAACTCTCCGAAGGTTATTTTATTTTAATCTGAAGCAATGATGGCCGAGCGGTAATAGCTATGGACTGCCGTGCCGCAGTACCCTGGTTCGATCCCCACCGCCGGCTTGAGCTTCACCGCATGGTGGAAGGGCATTTTGCGATTGCCCGCCTGGCTAGCTACCACCCTCAAGTAGAAAGTCTGTCGCCAAGCACCGAAAGGTGTGTTTCGGCAGTAGTCCTTGAGAGCCAGTGAAATTACAGGCACAATGAGACTTAACAACTATGTCTCAATGTGACGGAACTGCAACTGTTATAGGCAGACGTTAGTCCACTTAACATCAGGTGGGCCTCGAGCTTGTTCCGTCACAATAACATAAAAAAAATAAAAAAAAAATAACACAATCTCACCTGTTGGTAAGTGATGACGTGGTCGAAGGTGTTAACAGGCTTAACCTAGAATTACTGGCTGTCAAGGAGCTGCTGGAACATACCAAAAGGTGCTTGGCGCCAGATTTTCCACTTGAGGGTGTTAGCTAGCCAGGCGGGCATTTGCCTTTATCCTTCCACCATGCGGTGAAGCTCAAGCCCACGGCGGGATTCGAACCATGGACCTTCTGTACGGCAGTCCATAGCCAATGCTACTGAGCCATCACTGTTTCACTTTGTTGAGACGGGTGGCGTAAAACTAAGTCAATTGTGTCATGTTTTTTCCGTAAGGAGTCCTAAAACATAAAGGTGATTTCTCATTGGTTATACGGGTATCTACCGAAACCCAGGCATAAGCTATTCGAATTCATGTGAGGCATTCTATTTCACTTTAAAATCGGCTTTATAAACCCCGGTATACACAAGGGACCGTCCATCGTCGACCTATCGTCGGGGACATTTCGGGATACCGTTTGAAACTCGGAGGTAAGTTATAGTTTCGATTTAACCCGATGTTGGGTTGCCGGATTTATCGATCATATTTGAGAGTTGCTTTGTGCGGTTTTGTGTAAAATGTTGATGATTTATTACCTAACAAAAGCGGTCATTGACAATAAGTATTTCGGGCGCAAGTTTTTTTCTAATCTGTATCAGCCGGATTGTCCATTGCTGAATACAGCCTCCCCTATGACGGGAGGGTTTGCCATTATCCCCATGCTTGGCAGACGTCTTGGTAATCGCAGTTTCAGATCGCAGTTCCTTAGAAGGCGCTGCTGCCTCTTACGACACCCACGACACGAGATGAGGAGGTAAGATTCTATCCCGGCACCCCACGGGATCTATTTTCTAATATGTTGGCAAAAAGCAAAAAATATTATCAGTAGTTTTGAAAACTTCTGAAAAACTTCATGGGTTATGAAACTTAAATAATACTGCAGCTTAGTACAATACACACTAAGGACCATCCATTTAAGATTTGTCATTGGGGAGACATTGGGATTTCTCTTGGTACTTAAGTTACAGTTTTGATTTATTTTATTTATTTATTTATTTAAGGCTTATCATTAACAATTACACTGTTACATGTATAGGTTATACCATATTCTTAATCTAGGTTCTTAAGCTAAATGCATTGTTTATAAAGACAAGCACAGCATGCATTATTTATTATAAAAACCGAGAAGGATGTACCTTCTGTTCTGTACATAAAAACAAAGCTTAAAGAATACAAATTTTAAATGTAATTTAATATGATATTTTACAATATGGGAAAAGTTATAGAAAAGGATTGGCCGATTCGGCCATGACTGTTAAATTCAAATTAATTTTATATTTTGCCAAGGGGTCTCCAAAAATATCTGCTGTATCGTTTTGATATTCGTTAATTAGTTTGCTAATTCTGGGAACAGGCGAGTTCGCCCCCAAAACAGTTCTACGGAATATGGGAGCAAAAGGGGTTATTTGTTTACGTGGATATTGAAATGGTACTCTAAGTCTAAATTTTGTTAAAAGAATAGGACAATTAATATTGTTGTGCAGTAATTTATGCAAAAATAATAAATCCAATTTAATGTGTCTTTGGAGCAAACATATAATTTTAAAAAATGTTAGTCTTTCGCTGTATGAACGTAACTGCTTAATTTTTTTATTGGAATAAGTTAAATGCCACATAAATCTTTTTTGTACGCTTTCTAGTCTTAGAATATGCACGGCATAGTGTGGTCTCCAGACAGGGCTACAATACTCTAACACACTACGAACTAGACAGTTATACAATAAAATTTTAGTTGTAGGATTATGAAAATCTTTACTGTTCCGAATAAGGAATCCCAACATCTTCGAAGCCTTTTTGGTGATATTTTCAAAATGAGGCACAAACGTTAGTTTTTCATCAAATGTCACACCTGAATCCCTGATTGTGTTCACAGTCTTTAGTTTAACTGTTCCTATTCTGCAACAATTTTAATAACTGTTAATTTTCCTATTATATTTAAGGTGAAAACATTTTTCGGCGTTTAAAATCATTCCATTTATGTCACACCATTTATTTAAATTGTCTAAATCATTCTGCAATTTTTCAACATCATCAAATGAGTTGATTACTTTGGAAATTTTGAGGTCATCAGCAAACATGAAAGGAGTGCTATGTGTCAAACATTCTTATATAAGAGAGGACCTAAGTGTGAGCCCTGAGAAACGCCGGAACTAATTAGTAATAAAATTACGTTTGCTCAAATATGACTTCAGCCATTTTAGTATTGAACCAGAGAAACCATATGCAGAAAGTTTGAAAAGGAGCACAGGGTGCGAGACTTTGTCGAAGGCCTTGCTGAAATCAGTGTACACTACGTCAACTTGTTTGTTGTTATCTACAGCTTCCACAAGATTCTCGACAAACGTTACTAAATTACACGTAGACCTTTGTTTTATGAAGCCATGCTGATGGTCAGTAATAAACTGCTTGAAATGTTGATAAATATTGGGAAAAATCAGAGATTCAAAAACCTTAGCAAATGTAGATATAATGGAAATTGGTCTATAGTTACTTGTTATATTTTCATCGCCGCATTTTAATATGGGAACCACTTGAGCAGACTTCCATATATCAGGAAACGATCCAGCCTTTAGAGATTTGTTATAAATTAAATACAAAGGAATAGATAGACTTGACGCACAATATTTTATGAATTTCGGAGGTAAACCGTCTGGCCCTACCCCCTTTGATATATCAAGTTTTTCAAATGCTTTCCGCACTGCACTCATAGATATATGTAAATCCGAGAAACAAAGACTGTTACTATTAAACCGAATAAGCTGTTTTAAAAGAGAGGTTCTGCGATCTTCACTAACGTTTTTAATATATTGGTAAACCGAAGCGAAATAATTGGCAAACAGGTTACAAATATTTTCTCCACCCGAAACTGTTTCCTCTCCATTGGATAATGAAACAGGGTAGGTAGATTTGCCTTCCCTCTTAGCTTTCATAAAAAACCAGAATAATTTCGGGTGACTCTTTATTTTCTTTTCTATAAAATCACCATACCTATTGTAGCTTTCAGTAGCCATCTTATCACATCGCTTATTCAGCCTATTGAGTACAATTTCACGTTTTTACGTCCATTGGGTTTTTATAAATCTTGTACCTTCGTAGTACATTGTTTCTTTCACGCACTGCTCTCACAATTTTTTTTTTTTTATTAAACCACACGTGAAATTTTGCGCTTTTTTGGTTGACATATGGGAACGTGTTTATTAATAATGTCGTTTAATATAGAGTAAAATGCGTCTAAAGCTTCATTGTCATCTTGGTAATAGTCCACCAAATGATGCCAATCAATACTATTTAAAATTTTATTTATATTAGGATAGTCGCATTTGTTGAAATTATATCTCAAATTACTGTTGATTTCGAGTTTATTTGTGTTCATAGTTTTAATATAAATATTGATTGCAGTCTGCAGGCTGTATAAAAACTTATTATTTTTATTTATTTATACAAAATAAAATTACATTACCATTTTACTGGGATTTCCTAATGCAAAAGGATAAGTACAATTTATAATAATAACGTAAATCTTTAATAAATCGTTAATAATATAAAAACACGTCGCAAATTTCACGACCATGATGCAGTAAACATACATACCATAGACTTTGAAAATAATAAAAAGGAAGTTACAAATTAATCGTATATTTTATTTTTTCCCCTTAAATACAATTCAGAATCGGGCATAACAATAAAAAAAAAAGATTTATCTATATACTTAACACTCATAATAATATTAATTATCTGCCCCCCGCCCGCAACAGATTTTATACTTGAGGGTGGGCATTCGCAAAATGCCTTCCACCATGCGGTGAAGCTCAAACCCGCGGCGGGATTCGAACCATGGAACTGCTGCGCGGCAATTCATAGCCAATGCCACTGAGCCATCACTGCTTCAAAACTTACATAAAACTATAAATTATGTCATTGATGAAATCGTGCCCTGCTGTCGTAACTCATATTTTCCTCAAGATTGAGTACATACATAGCAACAAAAAGTCTCATAAAATACTTTACCTACATTTCGTATTTTATCTGCAATTATAACGGATTGGTATAACTATTCTTCAGACTTGCGCTTTCAATGCGATTTAATAACGCCATCTGAATATTTGCAAAATTTATCAGAAACACAATAATAATGGCTACATGTCTCACTACACGAACAGGAATTTTAACCAAATATATTGTGAGTGAAGAGGGTCGTATTGTATGTAAGAGATTCTATCGAATGTACCATTACTTATAATACTGTCGGCGCAAAAACAATCTAGAATAACCAAGTCCAATAAAAAAGTCTAAGAGATCGATAGAGTTTCTATTTTTTATAATTATTTATAAAAAGGGTTACCTTCGACTTGGTAAGCATCACAGTATAAAAAGTGGTAGGTATTATTGGAATTTCATTAGAAGTCGTTTGTGTTAAAAGGGTAATGTATGCCCCTTATTATTTTTCCAAAATTATATATATTACGTTTAGGTATAAATAAGGTCGGGTCCGGACCGACCAGTCAGTCTTACTTTGAGTTCGAAACGTAAGTCTTATGAGCCTATAATTTCGTGTCACTGGCTCTCAAGGACTGCTGGTACACACTGTTAGATGCTTGGCGACAGATTTTCTACTCTTTTTCTATGCCTGATAGATTAGCCTTTGACTATCTCACCTGATGGTAAGTGATGATGTGGTCGAAGATGTTGTTCAGGCTAACCTAGAATCACTCTCGAATATGTATATGTAGTTAGCCAGAACATTCGCAAAATCTCTTTTAAGTCTTGTTGGTTATGTTGTTAATCAAACAACCGTTTGCGGAATATAGATAACCGTCAAGAACCATTTTGGGCCTTTCAAAGGCTTTTGACTTGATCCCTGTCCCAAACAGATAAAACAGCTTGTTAAAATCCGGTTTAAAATTAAGGGTAATATTGAAAACTGTATGATAATGTAGACAAAAAACAAATTAAGGTTCGTTTTAAATCCTTCTACACAAACTAACGGTTTATTTTTACTTCAAAGCCAACACTTATTCTGACACTTCAAGTTCATCTGCGATATGCTCCTGTGCCAGTTTAATATGAACAAATAACATTAAATATCTTGTAGTACAAGTTAATTAATTACTAAACTGATATGCTCAGATTGATACCCTTAACTTAATTTAGGTTTTTTTTTTAATTTAAGGAGGTCTGGAATCCCACGCTTACAACTTTTTGTTCAGTCTATCCGAGAATTACTGGCTCTTAAAGACAGCTTCCGGAATACACCGCTAGGCGCTTGGCGACAAATTTTCTACTTGAGGGTGGTAGCTAGCCAGGTAAACATTCGCAAAATGCCCTAACACCTTGCAATAATCAGAGAACCATCGGTTCTCTATGACACAAGATTTCTCTTAGTTTAGAGTAAGTAAGAAGCAATATGCTTCTTTACGGTGGCGGTTGTTGCGGTACGAGGTCCTGGCGCATATTCGTGCCCCTAGATAGCATATTCATTTCACTTACACAATATGTTTAAAAAGATCAATTTTTCTTACATTATGTGAAACATGAAATAAATTATTGTACAAAGAAATATTAACTGGCTCCATGTCAAGGGCTAAGACAGCGTCCCAACTCTAATCTCCCCCAACCAAAAGCCTAGCCAATTTACATATGAAAACAAAACTTATTGCTAAGGATTCAAGACAAAGCTAGGACGCCGACGTTTGTCGCTTTCTGGCACTCTTTTATGATAATTGAAGATGTGTGGCCGTAATGTAAGGCAAGGATGTTTTATTGTATATATATTGTATAGTATTTTTGTTTGAAAGTTCCCGTGAGTATGAGACATATTAATGTTTTCAATAACCGGCTGTACTCACGCGTATTGGTCGAGATTGTCGACCTAGGTTTCGGGCATGTCCGAAACCATATTGTAATAACTTTATTATATAGTAAGTATGTAACACATTGTAAAAATACGTTTAAAAGAATGGTCCCGAGTTTCTTGCCCGTTCTTCTCACAGTGGCTCTATACATTTTTTTTTCTGAACGTGGCAGTACAGTGTAGAATATATCTATACTAAAATCTGAACGTGGCAGTACAGTGTATAATATTTCTAAACTAAATAAGAGCGTCGTAGACGCCGAAATTGAATAAATTATTTTGACTTTTGACTTTTTTGACTTGATACTGAATTTGTAACTGGTTGAAAGCGACGATTTCTTGGTTGAAACTAGCTATACTTTTTTTTGTAGGTGTGGAAAATACATTTACGCTTTCCCGTCCACCCCGGGGGCGTTGGCCGTTATATCTCGGGCTCGATACCAACTACTCCCACAAGTGCCCCAACCGACTAAAAGTCACACTATGTTCCTATGTTCGGGACGCCTTAATGCCAGGGCAACGGGAACGTTTATGCATCTACCGCGGTCCGGACAGCGTTGACCCCTGGCAGGGCTCCATCCCGTTAAGGAGTGGAGGAGGAGCTATTCCACTCCTTCCTCATTTAGTGGCGCGCGGAAACACCGCACGTGTCACCACGAGGTCTTTACTGTCTAAATCGCGGCGACGACTCCGTGCAACTGAATTCCGCGGAATCGTCGCCGCGATTGTCGACGCGTGAACTCACCTGATGAAGGGCATCGGACATGCCCGAACACCTAGTTCGACAATCTCGACCAATACTGTGTGACTACAGCCGGTTATTGAAAACATTAATATTGTATAGTACTTAGAAAATCCTTGGGATTTTTACATACGTTTGGTCTATATGCCTAAGAAAAACCGCTCATGTGCGAGTCTGTGTTCGCTTCATATATTATATATGTATTTCTATGCATTATGAACCATCTACTTCATTAATACTTAAAATTCGACAAATGTATACAAAATTACAATATATTAAGATATTAAGATTTAATTTAAATATTCTTTAAAATTTATTAAACATATATATACATCAGTAATGCTTACAAATATAACTAAATTTTACGGATTAACATATTTAACTAAAAAACTTAAAATTAACTAAAAAAAAACAACAAATCCAATATTCCGCTACCATTAGGCAGTGTCCCAAAAATGCTGGCCGCATTGCCACGTTGTATGGCAATGCTTATCCTCTGTGCAAAGTATATGTCAGCATTTTGGTCACAAGTAGCGTCGACCAGACGTTTTGAGACGTCTTTGAATAATATTTTGGCGCTCGGTCCCCACGGTCCCAGCGTTTCGACCCCAAAAGGCACAAACATGTAACAACTACTGAGATTACTAATTTGCATCTTTTGAGGCCTTCTGCTAGTTCCGCCGCCGCGCCGGCCAATTTTTGGGTTGCGGGAAGATGAGAAGGTGCTATGCTATATTTCCTGATTTAAGCATTTTCTGGTCGCTTAATCTCTCGTTTTGGTGATTGGCACAGGCTGGCCAGATTTCTCGATTTAACCGTTCCAGAGTACTTTTTATGGGGTTTTTGAAGTTGCGAGTTTACATTTACAATCCTCAGACTCTTGAAATCTATTCTTTTATACGTTTTTTATTCATATAATAATAATTCATTTATTTCAAGTAACTTATACTCATAAAATGGGTACAATAATAATGAGAATATAAATTGTCAGTCACAATTCATAAAATTAATTGGTTAATAATAATACGATAACACAACATTGAGAATAGTACAGAATCGACTCATTTTGATGTATAACATGTAGTCTGCGGCATTGATTTACATAAGCACAGTGAAGTCTCTCTGCGAGCGCGGCCAGCATGCTGTTGGAGCTCCCCGGACTCGGCGCACCAGCGAAGTACCTCTAATGCGCATTGTATTGTAGAAGCAATTTTATGATTTTAAGTCCCGGGTTTTCGTCAACAAGCCTTGAAGCCCTGTAAGAGAATATTCGCCAAGATTCTGAGAATCTGTCGCCTGAGGTCTTGGCAAGAGTGATGGAAGATACCATAAAACGAGCCCGTATGCTCATCAACTCTGGCGGCGACCACTTTGCCGATATCATTTTCTCAACTTGATGGAATAGATTCTAAAGGATTAAATAAACATATTTCTTAAGCATAACTAGTGTTTCATTAAAATATAAAAAATACAGCAAAACAACATTGGGTGATTACTTTTGCCCCACCTGTAAAATAAATCAGTCCTGGATCTTATGAGTTATCATTAATTTTTTTATGTGGCCCTTGTGGTCGCGACTGTTTTTTTTTTTTGCTGATATGTATGCCTTTGAGCACAATCTCACCTGATGGTTAGTGATGATGTGGGCGAAGGTAACAGGCTTAACTTAGAATTAATAGCTCTCAAGGACAGCCGCCGGAACACACCGTTAGGTGCTTGTCGATAAATTTTATACTTGAGGATGGTCGCTAGCCAGGTGGACTTCGCAAAATGCCCTTCCACCGTGCGGTGAAATTCCAGCCCGCAGCGGGATTTGAACCATGGCCCTGCTACGCGGCAGTCCATAGCCAATGCCACTGAGCCATCCCTGTTTCAATCTTAAAGTGTGCTGCGAACACTCATGTTGGCCTTATATCTGATAAGTATAATTTAAAAATGTACGTCAAGCAAAGCATTCACAAAATTATGAAAATTGGTTGAAAAACGTTTTTGCAAAAGTGCCACAGCATTTAAAAGGTTTCCATAACACAGTTGCCTTACTTTTTCGAGAAATACAGGCAGTGTAGATATAATTATTTCTAAAAAATCTTACACAAACAATCGTAACAAAATATCTCTGTAATTTCATGGTTTTTGATTTTCTTTTTGTTTATTGCCTTTGACAACACCTTATAGTTAGTGATTATGACTAGCTCTTGAGGAAAACTGCAGTAACATACCGATAAGTGTTTGATTTCAGATTTTATACTTAGGAGTACTTCCACTAGATCGTAGAGCTCGAATTAATGAAAAAGTGATGGCTCAGTGGCATTGGCTATGGACTGCCGCGCAGCAGGTCCATGGTTCGAATCCCGCCGCGGGCTTGAGCTTCACCGCATGGTGGAAGGGCATTTTGTGAATGCTCGCCTGGCTAGCGACCACCCTCACGTAGAAAATCTGTCGCCAACCACCTAACGGTGTGTTCCGACAACAGTTCTTGAGAGCCAGTGAAATTATAGGCAAATGAGACTTAATAAGTATGCCTCAAGTTGAGGAGCGCAGTGCAGTTACATACAGTTTACAATAACATAAAAAAAATATCTTCACTAATATTATAAAAATTAAAGATTTGTAGTTTCGTGTCTATCAAACAAATTTAAAACTACTGGACCGATTTGAACAATTCTTTCACTATTAAATATTATCTCTTAAGAACAAAGGCTACAGATCATTTTTAGAAAAAAATATTGTATGATTGAAATTTTTGTTCAACGCCCTGGCGAAGCCGGCGCGGCCCACTAGTTTAATATAAAGTAGCAAAACAGAAAAGAAGGAACAACATCGCAAAATTCTCATTCAGATATTATAAATAATAATTTTATTTGCTGTCTAAAAAACCTTCAATTAATTAAGGAACTCATAAAGTTCCACATCTACCAGCGTTTTCCTTTCCAACTTCAAGCTTGTTTAATAAATAGAATCCCGAAAAACTAAATAATAATAAAAATCCTCGTCATTTTTATAACGTGAACATTTCTAAGGACCCGACATTCCCTCGGAAGCGGAAGTCGGGATAAAGCTATGTCGTATAATTATTGGGGGTAGATGACAAGCGGAATATCCTTCCCCTTCACCCCCTCCTCTATAAACAAGCAATAATGCGGTCCTAATGGCAGGAGAAATTAGGACTGGACCTTAATGGTGATTTATTCCCCTGTAGGGTGACAATGATGATGGCGTTATGAAGGATAGGGCCAAACTATTTAGGGTCAGGATGAAATTTTCGGGAATCAAAGAGAACAGTATGTGTTGAATGAAGAATTGAGTTCGGAACTAATAATAGTTTAGTTTCGTGGCAGTCAATCGGGATCGTCATTGTGTTTTTCATTAATGATACCGAATAAACATAATGCATTGATTCAGGCGTTACTTTGCGGAAATCCATTTTTGATAAGTAATTAGAGATCATGCGCTAGCAGAGTCAAGACCACCTGAGGATGCGTCGCGTAGAAGCGAATCGCGTTGAAAATTCTTTTGGTTTGGCTACGTGGCGTTTCTGAAGTCACATAGGTTAAACAGAAAAATTATGCGGAACTGATATATTTATAGATAGATTTTTGATATTTTTTTAGTGTTTTTTCTAATATATTGTTATTTTCATATTAAAATTTTTCATAATAAATTGAATATTTTCATTAAAAATAATTCTTAAAACTTATGTTGTACTACATTGTATTTAAGGCCCGATTATAACAAACAAGGGTTTAATTACAGATAGTTTTATACTATAGACCATCAGAATAAGATAGGCTGTAGCCACCTTATGGCAGTTTTTGCTTTAATTGGCTTACTGTCGCGGAAAAAAGATAACTCCTTTGTATGGGCTTTCATGACAATCTTGCTCCCATTTTTTACAATAAGTTAAATGATATTGTTATTACCAACGGTCGTTACAACCGTTTTGTGTTGTGGACGCTGCTCGCTACGCGTGACTCATCACTGTACTTGGACATCCACTACGTAAGTAACAAACAGCTGTTCAACGTAACAATGCCACAAATCGTTCTCCACCACAAAAAACTATTCCTTCTGACCCAAACCATGGCTCTAGGACATCAACTCCGGCGGATGGAAAAAATCATGGGCATAAAAATGTCAACAGAAACCGGGTTCGTCTGTCAGAAGAGGATTATGATGATTTGGATCTTTTCAAACATGAAATAAAGGATATGCTAACCACCATGTTTTCAACTTTTATATTTAAGCCATATATTCCAGCAGCTGACCTTGAGAGTAATTCTAGGTTAGCCTGGACAACACTTTCCATTGCAGTTATCATAGTGGTTAAAGACTGTCAGCTACAAAAAATATACTATTTTTATTTTTATATTTACCAAGATACACATAATTGCCGGGCGGGAGCGTGATATTACTAAATTCTACATTGCCAGTCAAGCTGCGGAAGCCAGTGGCTACATAAAATTTCTTAATTATTATTAATATTTTATGTACTCTTAATATATATTCCTCTTATCGTCATTACTGATGCATCCGCTAATTCAGCGTTTTTTTTGTTTTATTGTGTGTATTGTATTACAAACGTTTACAATTTGTACAAGCTTAAATTAAATTAAAAAGTAAAAAGCCCGACTGCTAATTATTTATTTACGTTCTACGTTTTATCGTTCAATTGTGATTCCAACTGCAAGATATATTAATAGATTTATTTTAAAGCCCTTCAATTTGATACCCTATTCGATGGGGATGAAAAGAAACTATTTTTTTTCCCACAATGACGTCTAAAATCCATTCAGTATGTTTTTGATTATTTATATAAACTTTGTGTCACTTGCGCCATCAAGACGAGTCTAACGATGTACCATACATCAAAATCAGTTAAGCCGTTTAGAAGTTATGGTGGAATAAAGAAACTCACAAACATACATGATACATGAACCCTGGAAACATAACACTCACTTACAAAATTACAAATTTACGATAGGAAAAATTTAAGTCATGTGCGGGAAATAAAAATTTTCCTATCGTATATTTGTAATTTTGTAATGTGATTACATTACAAAATTACAAATAAAAAACGCTTAGCAGGCGTTATTGCAATCATAACAATATAAAAAAAAAATAACACTCACATTTTTGGGCAGACATGTAATAACAGTAAACTGTGCAACCTGACCTGCTTTTAGTACAGTAATTTTGGTTAATTTATGATTTTATTGAAAAAAAATTAGCAGCCCCCTCGTTAGAACTGGCATCAAGGCGACGTAGCGCGCATTTGCAAAGTGACGCGACATCCTCAAAAATCCATGATCTATGGTCACACTACAAAAATTATAAGCAAATAGTGAATAATGAACAGCATCAATTTCAATGCAAACTAAATGGAGTATAAAAACCGCGACATAACGCGTAGATAAACGATAATTACTGTAACGCTTTTAGTAAATCTTTTGTCATAATTTTCAGCCGCTTTTCACATTTTCTTTTACTTTTTGCGGATCATTCTAAAGCGTTAAGTTTATATTTCACGGTCCATAACATAAGTAATTTGATGTTTTAATTTAACTTTTAAAATAACTTTGGCCCAAAATTAAAGAAATATAATTCTGGTGTGTATTTCTTCTGACACATACCTAATGGAGTCATCTGTGTTGTACGCAATAAGTCGTACAATACTCCGCGATACGCGGTGTGAAATCAACTAACTACTATATTGATAATCTAAAATGAAGGTCTCTCACCAAAACAGTCCCAAAACGTTTTCCCTTCAGCGCATTCTTGTCGGGCGCGCCCGACTTGCTGGCTTCTGGCTGTTTTGGGAGACTGGGAAGAAGGGGTAGTAAAAAAGGAAGTAACCTCGTGCTCGCCTTGTCGTTTTTTTTTCCTATATCGTCCCCGGTCTGATCACAAACAAACGGGCTGTTCAACACACTAATACGCACCAATTATAAGAACACTAAATACTTTTATACTTACCACCAACACGTTCACTGATCACAACAAAACTCATCAATTATTAATGCCAAATTGACATGCCGAATAACGGCAAAATAGCAGAGCTAAATTTAAAACAGCTAAGACCTATGTAATACTCTATTTTTAGTGAACTATGTTCATTTTATTTCATTCAATATTCCAAAAGTCCATGTTTTTTCTCGCTATTACAGCTAGGTGTAGAAGAACGACTGCCATCCTAAGACAACAATTGGGACCAACGTCTTAACGTGCCCTCCGAAGCACGGAAGCGCTCAGTAGTATTGTCACCGGCGGTCACCCATCCAACTCATGACCGCGGCGGACGTCGCTTAACTTTGCTGATCAGTTCAGAACGGCTAAGCAAACTTCGCTACGAGCGTTTCATTCTACGAGGTAATTTCTTACTATAGCTCAATTATAAATAATTTCGCACAAAATATTGTTAAACGGTGCAAGAGCTCGAACAATCTGGAATAATTCAACGTTAATGCGTTTTAATTAATAAAAAAGATAAGAAGACGAGCATGCAATAGACAAACTCGCTACTGAGACTCAATCAGGCGACGTCACCTAATTTGACATTGCCGTGTTCGCAGTGTCCTGTATTTTATAAGTTCAATAGCACTCTATACAATTTATGTACAATATCTACAATTCACATTCTTAATCAACACATGGACATCATTATCTGCAGTAAATTTGTATTGAAGCAGTGATGGTTCATTGGCATTGGCTATGGACTGCAGTGCCGCAGGACCATGGTTCGATTCCCGCCGCGGCCTTGAGCTTCACCGCATGGTGGAAAGGCATTTTTGAATGCCCGCCTGGCTAGCGACCACCCTCAAGTAGAAAATCTGTCACCAAGCACCTAACGGTGTGTTCCGGCAGCAGTCTTTAAGAGCCAGAGAAATTACAGGCACATTGAGACCTTACAACTATGTCGCAGTGCAATTCGTGACTTGTGACGAAATGCATCTGTTATAGGCAGAGGTTAGTCCACTTAACAGCAGGTGGACCTCGTGCTTGATCCGTCACAATAATATATATAATTCAATTCAATAAACGTAAACTAATCTGCCCCGAAAACACCCACAGTAGGTATTGGCCGTAGATACTGGCTCTCAAGGACTTATACGGTTTAGCTAGTTAAACATCTTTGACCACACCATTCGCTTACGATCAAACGAGACTCCCTATCAAAGAGAAGAACAAGACCAAAACTTATTTAAGTACCTCTTAACCCTATCAACGCTTTTACTTCACAGTATTCTACGACAATACCTCGGTAACCTAATACCATAAAGAGCCACACGAGAGGGCATCAAAGATTTTATCTACATTTGATTATTTTTGTTATGCTCTCTACGTGTTAGAATTACCCCTTTTGAGAACTTTTCCTATCTGAACTCTGTTACTGTATAAGTGTTAGTCAGTTATTAAGCTTCAATTAATATGTGTAATTTTGAAGCAGTGATGGCGCAGTGGCATTGGCTATGGACTGCCACGCAGCAGGTCCATGGATTCAATCCCGACGCGGGCTTGAGCTTCACGGCATGGTGGGAGGGCATTTTGCAAATGCCCGCCTGGCTAGCTACCACCCTCAAGTAGAAATTCTGTCGCCAAGCACCTGACGGTGTTTTCCGACAGCTGCCGGAAAACCTAGAATAACTGGTTCTCAAGGACAGCTGTCCTTGAGAACCAGTTATTCTAGGTTAAGACTGTTAACACCTTCAATCACATCGTCACGTACCATCAAGTGAGATTGTGGTCAAAGGCTAACCTCAACAAAGGCAATTCATATATTACAGCACGGCTGTAATACCTGTCATTGAGAACCAGGTTCAGTGTATTGCTATTTTTTACGCTAGACAGTAGTAAAACGCCAACCTATAAGAATTTAAAAAATAGAGTGAGTAATAGAGATAATTTAGAACAGTACCGGGAGTAGACCATGTTACCACACATACACACACGAGTTAAGAGGGCTCATTTCTATTTTGTTTTGTAATAATTGCATGTTCTATTTACATTATATTTACGTGACATCACAATGTTCCCGTACAACAACTAAGGGAACAGGGGTGGCTGAATTTCAGCGCCACCTGGAATGTATATTTCGGGTTGCACAAGCTAAGTCACCTCCCCTTGCTTTGTTTCCTACAAAAAGTTTTTAGTTATCTACTCGTATGTAATAGTCTCATTTTAAACTGATATAAAATAAGTATTTTGTTATTTTTTTATTTTTTTTATTGATTACTAAAGACTTTAAGACATGTAACCGATGACGTAAGTGGATAAGAGATTTCACTTTTACTTTAGTTTGCAGGTCAGCATGCTAGATTAGAACCTCTCAATCACATTCTGTAGGTATTGTCGAAGCCTACTATAGGAAAATCAGAAGACGAGGGTCAACATCGTCTGCAAAGTTCCTCAAAAGAGTTTTCACGCTTATCAACCACATATACACTAGTATATGTATAATTCGCAGTTATTTAACTAACAGAAACGGATACAGAGTAGGTGATGATGTGGACGAAGATGTAAACCGGCTTAACATAGAATTACTGGCTCTCGAGGACAGCTGCAGGACCACACCGACAGATTTTCTACTTGGGGCTGGTAAACTAGGCTGGGCTATTCCTATTTTGCTATAGTGGCAGTGATGCGTCCGGTAAATATTTACTCTTAAAAAGCTAACATGTGACGTTTAGTTTAATGTTATTCATTTGATGGCACCCCGACAGCAAAAGAAACGTTTGTCAGTCATTGTGATAACTGTTAATTTAGTATCCAAGACCAATTAAGCATCCCAAGTGCATGCAATAGATTTTGAATTTGTAGAAAGCACTGTCACTGACTTTCTGTTATATGATTATTAGAGGGCTCAAGTTTGGGAATCTAATCATGCCAAGTGATACCAAACTTTTATAATAGGCGATAGCATACAGAGACTTCAAGAGGCAGAGTTTCTCAAAGTTTTGGGAAAGATTAAAGACTAAAGGCTGAATTCAAACATATTAACATCTCGAGATGGCTTTGTGTTTTGAATGGAATACTGATACGCGGCAGTTCTCTTATCTTTGAAAACTTCCACGCTATTGTGAATTTCACTTAGTCACTTCCTTTGCATGGTAGAAGGGTACTTATTTTTATCTCTATCCGGCCACCTACCGCTTTCTAGTAGATAGATCTCTAATAACAAACAGATTTAGGGGTTACTTTACGGAAATCCATATTTAGATAAAAACAACAAATATCCTAAAAATATGTTAAGAATCATTAAATTAATATTTAAAATATATATGTATATAGTGACCAATCTGCCTAATTTTCCTGTTAAGCCGACGTGACGCCACGTAGTCAAACCAGAAGTTCACACCAAAAATTCAGTTAATATAGTATCGGGAATGGATAATTTGTACAAGGTTCCAAATTCAATATTTTTCGATGTACCTGTAGCGACGTACCTAAAGTGCGAGGTGAGTCAAGCATGCTTTAAGTAAGTCATTACTTCATAATTCATAAAGCCTTGCCGGGCGCCAAATATTATATTTAAAAATAACCCGATGATTAAGAGCGCACCGAGCTTTTTAAGAATTCGCGTATGCGTGCGTGAGTAAGGCACGCCGTCAGCATTCGTCCCCGTCCGACGGCCGAAGCTGTACTAAAAGGGGACAGGGACAAAACATCGCGGCTCTTGCTAAAATAGACGGAACGTGCGTGAATTTAGCTATTTCCTTCGTATAATATAAACAAATACCTATTTAAAAAATTTAATGTGTATACGTTATAGAAAACACGTTGTTTTTTTAATATTGAAAAACTGATGACTTTTTATCAAGTATTTACGCCGTACTAAGGGTTTATTAAATTGTTAAGACATAACTTTGAATTTTTTTCTATCGAGGAAACTTTAAGTAATCGTGTTTCTAAAGTGTATGATTTATGGAATGAATCCTTAAATATATTATTATATATTAATTGCATAACTTAATCTAAGAAATAAAGATACAGCAAGGGATCAAACGAACGTAAGTATTTCACAATTGCCTCGGTGCAGGCTTAATAATATAATGTGATTTCAATTAGGAACTGGATCAAGAACTCAAAACAAAAACAGCTTCTAAAAACGAGTTAGAACTTTGGAGGCAGAAAATAGAAAGATTGATAGGAATACAAATCTATATTTTTATTTCAGCCCGTATAGCGGTAAAATAAAATAAAGAAATCGTAAAATTGCAATTCTAGGAAAAGTTTCAACTTTCACGTTTCTGTCACACTTCAGAGTTTTCAAACTACTTTAAAAGTTTGAGAAAGTGTGGCAGCAGTGCATAAAGTAGGACAAGATTTAGTGGCATCAAACTTATCTAGACTTTGTCGACGCAAAACTAATATTGAGAAGATCAAAACTGTTGGCACCCCGAAATAGCGAAGAGATGTTCTCGTTTATTATGCGTTTGTTGCTAAACAATACATAAATATAGTAATTAAACAACTTTAAACGGTTAGAATCGCTTATAGTTATCATTATTTGTGTCGATGTTTCAAACACTTTGCAGTGATCTTGGTCACGGGGTCTCTTCGTAAAGTTGTTTGATTACTATGTGTAATAATCGCGAAAACCTTAGACAACAATACATAAATAATATTAATTTTCAACACACTATGTAGCTCGTAACGGGCCTACACCGCTTTTAGTGTCATAATGTAGTCTATAATGCACGCGTGCTTTTTTTCTACTATACCGCATTAAATATAAAAAAACAACGTTTCCACACTTCTCACCAAGGAGATTGTAGTTTGTTTCATTCGTTTTTCATATAAAAACAAACAAAAGAGTTTTTTACCTACTGAAGTAGAACTTTAGGTTTAAATATAAACCTTTCTTAATCAATTATTATTGTTATCAAAAAGATATAGTAAATATTTTCGTATTTGCGTATTTGTTCCTAGCAAGTGTGTTGAAAAACGTCGTATGACATACGTGCGCTTTGATAATTACAGCCTCTGCTTTCTTGCAATGCTTCTTGCTTGCTTCTTAGCAATATCACCTCGGCTGTAATTTTAAACTTGTACTGTACTGTATCAGCCGGATGGTCCACTGCTGAACACAGCCTCCCCTATTAAGGGGGTATTTGCCATAATTCCCATACTTGGCAGGCGGCTTGGGGATCACAGTGTAAGATGGCAGTTCTTTAGAAGGCGCTGCTGCCCACCTTCCAGTATTTTTCCCCTAGTCGCCACTTACGACACCCACGGGATGATATGGGGAGGTGCAATTCTAACCCGACACGGAAGGAGTTTTCAACTTCCGCACTTAAATCATAAACGTGGCTTCCCGCGCAAAAAAAAGCGCTTCTTTTATACAAACGTAATTTCGCTACATCTTAAATACTAAGGGTTAAGGTACTCGCTGAAAATTAGGACGTGTGTCTTTGAGCCTAATATCTATGCATCTACATGCCCTCTAATTTTTCCTCTCGTACTTTTGTATTTTGTAATGTAATACACTGAGCATGGGTTATTGCAAAAATAAAAATATTTAAACTATAATGTTACATCATCATTGAAGCAGTGATGGCTCAGTGGCATTGGCTATGGACTGCCGCGCAGCAGGTCCATGGTTTGAATCCCGCCGCGGGCTTGAGCTTCAAGCATGGTCGAAGGCCATTTTGCGAATGCCCGCCTGGCTTGCCTTCCGAAGCATGGAACCACTCAGTAGTAGCCACTAGCGGTCACGCATCTAAGTAATCAATGCAGCGGACGCTCCTTTACTTTTTTATTAAAAATCACTAGGCAAGCTCCTCTCTTCCTTTTCATGTGATTGTGACGGAACAACCTGATGTTAATTGGTAACATCTGCCTATAACAGATGTATTTCGTCACAATTGGCGAACTGAACTGCGCCCGTCACCCTGAGACACATACAGTTGTAGTCTAATGTGTCTGTAATTTTACTGGCTCTCAAAGACCGCCGCCGGAACATACTGTTAGGTGCTTGGGGACAGATTTTCTGCTTGAGGGTGTTGGGTAGCCAGGCGAGCATCCAAAAAGCCTTTCCATCATGTGGTGAAGCTCAAGCTGATGGTGGGGATCGAACCATGGACCTGCGACACGGCAGTACATAGCTATTACCGCTCGGCCATCATTGCTGGCAAGTTGTTTACGTTCATAATGTAATGTACATGCGAAATTAAGTTGTTCTGTATGCCTATTAATCTGAACGTTCCTGCTTATACCCTTTTTGATTATTACGACAATAAATGCGATGAAATTTAGCATTATGAGTAAGCTAAGCAACTAAAGATCTTATCAAAGACAAAGACTCGGAACTAGAACAATGATTTACTCCAGAAAACACCTTCCCCTTACCGTATTAACTGATTACACACGAATTCGGAACGTGCTGGAACCCCTTCGACACCTTTTGTGCCCTCCGGGGCCCTTGTTGTCTGATTTGGGGCCCGGATCGGATGATTAAGGGCCTCTGACAAATAGCTGCTTATCTTGTTACCTAATCGAGTATGGAAATTTCTGGGACTATCTTGCTCTTGAAGGCATTCTAAGGATGTGGTTTGTTTACAAAGTGTAAAGAGACCTTCTTGATTTGTTGATCAGCCGCATCATCGATTTTCATCGGATTATGTTATACGTATACATTCTATCTTAGATATCAAGTGTGAAAATGAAAAAAAATGTTGTAAGATTAAGTATTTCCTTATAAGTAATTGTGCAATGATTAACATACATATTTCTTCATAGTAATTGTTCAATTTAATTTTTTTGGAGCGGTGGTAGCAATGCTTGCCTAGTCGATCTTAACAGATCAAATAGACAAAGTCCACTTCGGTTTTTACTTGGATTGGTGACCGCTAAGTGGCATTTACTACTGAGCGTGCTCGTGCTTCGAAGGTCATATTAAGCCGTAGGTCTTGGTTATTTTCTTAGAATAGCAGTTGAATTAGCATAATGGTAAGACACTTTGCGGAGGTGTCCGCCTTGCAAACTACCACCCCCAACTAGAGACTGTCACCAAGCACCTAACATTAAGTTTTGGTGGCTGTTCTACAGAGCCAGTAATTGTAGGTTAGCCTGAACAACAAAACATGGTGTATGAATTAAAAAATACACAAAATTCATAAAATATATACGAAACATAGCGGAATAAAAATGTGGTGTTTTAGGTACTAATTTGTTAATGTTACATTTGCTTAGAATTCCATATTATTTGCTTAACATTCTATATAGACACACAGCAAGGTGCCAAAATCATTACGAGAGTTAGTTTAAAAAAGCATTTTTTTCGGTAAGATACGGTTATGAAAAGTCCAGTATAGATTTATAGCTGCACGGTCCCATTTGATATAACGAATATATTTTTTTATAGCTAATAGGTAAGCCAAGACCTCAATCTCACCTGATGGTTAGTTATGATGTGGTCGAAGATGTTAACAGGCTTAACCTAGAATTATTGGCTCTCAAGGACAGCTGCCGGAACACATCGTTAGGTGCTTGGCGATTTTCTACTTGAGGGTGGTCGCTAGCCAGGCAGGCATTCGCAAAATACCCTTCCACCATGCGGTGAAGCTCAAGCCCGCGGCGGGATTCGAGCCATGGACCTGCTGCGCGGCAGTCCATAGCCGCAGAGCCATCACTGCTTCAAAATAAAAAGATTAGAATATACAACAAAATTTTTGAAGCGCCGGTAGCGAAGTTTACTTAACTGTTCTCAACCGATCAGCAAAGTTAAGCAACGTCGCGCGCGGTCATGAGTTGGATGGGTGACCGCTAGTGACATTACTACTGAGCGTTTCCGTGCTTCGAAGGGTACGTTAAGCAGTCAGTCCCGGTTGTCGTCTTAGGATGGCAGTCGTTATAGGATGGTAGGGCATTTTGCGAATGCCCGCCTGGCTAGCTACCACCCTCAAATAGAAAATCTGTCGCCAAGCACCTAACGGTGTGTTCCGGCAGCTGTCCTTTAGAGCCAGTACTTCTAGGTTAGCCTGAACAACATCTTCGACCACATCATCACTTACCATCAGGTGAGATAGTGTTCAAAGGTATCAGGCATAAATAAAAAATAAATATAACAAAATATGACCTACATACCTTTGTCACCTTAGACGTCCAATGACATCGTAGTATTTAATATTTGACAAAGTGCTTTATATGAAATTTGTAGTAGACAACTGTACCAAAAGAAAATCTAATCCAATATAAAAAATATAGGTACCGTTGATTTTGGCGCTCCTGGGTTTATATCCAAAAACTAAAAACAAATATGGCCACTTTGTTACGGCTGATAATACAAACTTCTTATTTATTTATTATTTATTTACTTAATTAACACGGACAAACCAATTGCGCTAATTAGATAATAACAATAACACATTATTAATATAAAAAGGTCAAATCATAATATTATGTCACAAAGCAACTACAAAGTACATGTTACAATTAAATTTAATTCTACAGTACAGTCATCGTCATATATATAAGAAATAATAATAGTAATAATGATCAAAAGTAACATAATTCAAATTAATTCAAAGAGATAAATAACAAATTAAAATTTATCATGAGTTCGTCTCACTATAGGCTAGACATTCCGACAGAATCTCCTTCCATTCATCAGCAAACAAATCCCACTCAGGCCTGGTATCAAGGAGGGCATTGAGTGCAGTGAGGGTTCGAGGTCTAGTCTATGTCTACGCTGCTGTCACATAATAAAAGTCCAAGGAGTTTTCTATTTTCCACGACAACCAAACAAATTTAAAATCAGTTACTAGGTTTGACCAAAGGCCTATCAACTATAAATAAAAACCGGGAAGCTGGGAACTGAGAACCGGGAATCGGTAGTTCTACGATCGGTCCACGATCTATAGTTAAGACCTTTCCACTTCCAAGGGCACACCCCCATGTTATTCTACTGCCTACCCAAGCGATCATATTATGTTATATTAAAAGGCATAGTACGTTATTGGCATACCTACTGTAGTGTTTCTATCTATTTAATAGATAATATAATACCTTGTCTCATGTACACGAGTGGTGGGGCGATACGCGAGCGTCAGTTGTTGACAAGACGTCACGGCGACTGGACGTACGCCTGCACGTGACACTAGGTGCTACAGTGAGCCATAGGGAAGGTGGTACCAACCTTTATTAGTGCACACGGGGGTCCTACACCTACATACCCCCAACAAAAAATAAATAATCGTGAACACGAATGAAACTCGTGCCAATAGATAGGATTACTGATTACAAACCATTCATATTCTTGGGCAACATGGCCTAAATGACCGCCCCGCTGAGATAAATGTCTTTGAAAATCTGGATATCTGACCACGCAATCTAGAAATTATTAATGATTCCATAGTTTCCGAGATAGCGCGGTCAAATATCCAGATTTTTTCAAAGCCATTTATCTCAGCGGGGCGGTTATTTAGGCCATATTGTTCCAGAATATGAATGGTTCGTGTTCACTTACCCTATCGATTGGCACCAGTTTCGTTTGTTTTTTTTTATGCCTGAAAGCTTATTACCACTATCTCACCTGATGGTAAGTGATTAAGTGATGATGTGGTCGAAGATATTGTTCAGGCTAACCTAGAATTACTGGCTCTCAAGGATAGCTACCGGAACACACAGTTAGGTGCTTGACAACAGATTTTTTAATTGAGGATAGTACCAAGCCAGGCGGCCATTCGCAAAATGCCCTTCCACCACCCTATAACGGCTGCCATCCTAAGACAACAACCGGGACCGATGGCATAACGTGCCCTCCGAAGCACGCAAGCGGTCACCCATCCAAGTCATGACCGCGGCGTACTTTGCTTATCTAAGCTGATTGGTTCAGAACGGCTAAGCAAACTTCGCTACGTGCGCTTAAAAATATTTTTTTTTTTGGTGTTTTTGGTTTCGAGAAAGTAGGTATGCCACACTCCATACAAAAAGGTTCAATCCCCTTTAAAATAAAATTATCCTTTCACCCACACTAAGGCGTATTGTACAAACGAGGCATACACGTACAAATCCGCAATTATTTACTGTGCACGCCTTCGTGAGTGAACAGGTGTGTACTGACCTACACAATTTCGAATACCCACACTTGTATTATAATGAGCATGACTGTACATCTAAACTCGAGCCACCCCGAGCCTTATGAGTAATGTATAAGTATTCCGACGCGATTGTCGCACCGAGACCAACCACATCGGAGATGCAAATGAACACGAAATAACCGGAATAAACTGGCTATATAACTGGAATGAACCGGTATTATACGAAATAAACCGGGAGTTATGCTGGGACTGGATACAAATAGTACTGTCTGGGATTAAGATGAATGAACGTTAAGTAATCTACTTTGATTTAATTTTTTAGATACACATATTGATAGAAAGAAATATTCACTTTGGAAGGTTGCAAATTAGTTATTTGGCGCGAGTAGGTACTTGTTTATCTGAAGCGACGGACTCTAAGATAGATTCATTCAAATTTTAACAATAAAAACCAACTGCATACATATAATACTCATTATTAGAGGGAACTTTTGAAGCGCTCGTAGCGAAGTTTACTTAGCTGTTCTTAACCGATCAGCAAAGTTAAGCAACGTCGCGCGCGATCATGAGTTGGATGGGTGACCGCTAGTGACATTACTACTGAGCGTTTCCGTGATTCGGAGGGCACGTTAAACCGTCGGTCCCGGTTGTTGTCTTACGATGGCAGTCGTTATATCATGGTGGTAGGCCATTTTGCGAATGCCCGCCTGGCTAGCTACCACCCTCAAGTAGAAAATCTGTCACCAAGCACCTAACGGTGTGTTCCGGCAGCTATCCTTGAGAGCCAGTACTTCTAGGTTAGCCTGAACAACATCTTCGACCACATCATCACTTACCATCAGGTGAGATAGTGGTCAAAGGCTAACCTATCAAGCATAAAAAATTAAATTTAAAAAAAAACTCAAATACTACTCGTCAGATCTCTTTCAAATTTAAACGAGACCGCATGGCATGCAGCAGCTTTTGAATATTAATAAAACAAAATCTGTACAGTGTACATACAAAGTACCCTGTAAAGAGGTATGAGGTATACAGGTATACACACAAAAAAAACAGACGAATTAAGAACCTCCTCCATTTTGGAGTCGGTTGAAAATAGAATCCTGAGCGTAACGAAAGGTTAAAAGGTACGAGATACAAAATAAATGCTGCCGAGCTGAACACATCACTTTTCACTTCACTAAGGAAAATGCTATAGGTGCACTGAGAAAAACTACTTTGGAGCAAATTTGACCTTTTACCGTTGAATTGTAACTACGCAAGGTGAATTCACAAGTCTTAAGATGATTTTCACCAATCAATAAAAATGTACCATGTTTTATAATAAACACAACCGTCAAAAAACGCCTTCCGTAAAGTATTTTCAGAATTTAACTTGTTATATGATAATAATTGCAGTATTGACCATAAAATATACCTTACTTTTACGGCGGTTTTTTATATACGGTGATTATCACTATAATGTACGACTTAACCAGCCTCATCGAAAAGTCAATATTTAAGAAAGACCTCAAAATACACCTTAAATGAAGACGAAAAGAAACATTCGCCTTCACTGACCTCGTTTAACGCCTTCTAGTTGGAAGGCGTTTTTACACGTATTTACGTTTGGTCGGATTTTTGCCTTCATACCATATAAATTGGCTGACGGCCAATTTAGGGCGCTTTTGACTTTAGATTTTTCTCTGTGTGGAATAAAAACAGCTTAAAATAATATAGTAATTTAGTGTATATACACAGTAGAAGAATAAACACAAATAATAAAAGAATATATTCCGTGGAATGCAGGGATATATTGTCGCCCTCCCAAAAAAAAAAATATTTGAAAAATTTACATAGAAAGGCATTCCTAAGTCAATTTTGCCAAAAGTGCAGATTGTGCGGGTTTTACCATTAAGGCAACGACATACAGAATCGCCCACAATCCCGTTTCTCAGTTCCCGGCTAAAGTTTCATTATTTATAGTTGATAGACTAAACTGTTAGTATTATCTCACCTGATGGTAAATGATAATGCGGTCGAAGATGATGTATAGGTTAATCTAAAATTACTGATTCTCAAGGACAGCTGCCGGGACACAAAAAACTGTTTGTTGATAACCATTAAGCTTTATAACGTACATGTTTTGATGTCCTGGACAAAAACATTCTATTCTTGCCTGAGCGTTCCTTCATGCTCTCCAAATTGTAGAATTTTCTTATATACGAGTATATATTTAGAAACAATGATGGCCGAGCAGTAAAAGCTATGGACTGCCGCGCAGCTGATGCATGGTTCAATCCCCACCGCCGCACACTGGGCCAGAATGTCAATTTACAATGACAAAAATAAAATTGCCAATGCGATAGAAGCTAGTCACAAAAATTATAAGAAACTTCGACAATATCACTCCAGGAAAACATCCAGAACAAATACCATTATGGATATTCTACACTGGATGCTTATATGTTCAGATCCTGTAGTGACTAGTCATAGAAAAAACTAGGAAATATATATAACGAAATTGTTATTAGAATTTTGCGGATGCCTACATATCTATGTACCGAAGCCGAAGAGGTTGAAGACAAAAGTAATTATGACCCTGGTATTGATGAGCACGATGACGGGCAGTAGGTAGCATAGCGTCTAGTTTAAGGGTATTTGTTCAAATAACTGTGTTTCTTAAAATCAATAAATAAATAAACAATTATTTTCTACCATTTTCTACTAATAAGGTATAATTTTTAGTCATTAAATCATTTTAAAATTTCATTTCTAACTTTAAAAAATTCAAATACATAATCACAACATCAAAAAGTAAATAAAAATCTATACCTTATTTTTGTCATCGTAAATTGGCATTCTGGCCCAGTGTGCGCCGGCTTGAGCTTCATTACATGGTGGAAGGGCATTTTGCGAATGTTTTGCTAGAACCTCGCTAGTTACAATCCTCAAGTTGAAAATTTGTCACCAAGCACCTAACAGTGTGTTCCGGCAGCAGTCCTTGCAAGCCAGGATAATTACAGACACACGAGTCTGAAGAACTATATGTGTCAGGGTGACGGGTGCAGGGCAATTCGTCACTTTTGACGAAATGCATTTATTATGGGCAGAGGTTAGTCTACTTTACATATAAATTCTTTCTTCATTGTTTTTTTTTTTCCTGTACCCGGTGAATGGCAATAGGCTCGCCCCCTATTACACGGGACCAAAATCCGATTGGCGAAACGTGGATGTTTACACACCTCTACCTACCCCTTCGATGACTTAAATTTTTCCTCTCGTATATTTGTAATTTTGTAATATCATAATATGGTTCGATTATTTGCAATTGCTAGATTAATCTTGATAATTTAACCGACATAGGATTGATAATATAATTTGTAAAACAACTATTAAATGACTTAAGTACCAATTCAAAGTCTGGCTAAATCACGTATTGCCACAGTAGGCTCAGGATTAATACCCTAATTAATCTCTAAATGGGATCTAACGGACTTATCTAGGATACCCAAGAGCTAATCCAATATGTCTACATCATTTATGGATCCTACGAAATCTAAATTAGCAGTTCGTTGCTGGCCAGTACGAAGGTCAAACAAATAGTTTTATAAACAACGTTTGTTTGAATTTCGTACTGGTTGGCAAAAAAAAGAAAGTATGTACTTACAAAATACAAATCGAACAGTTTGCTTTCGAATAAGTTTATTTTTTATGTACAATAATGGATACCGTTAGAAAAATAACTAAAATTTAACATTTTCACTGCATCCCTTGGAATTAGCCGTAGGGAGATAGGTAATACAGAATTCTAGGTTAACCTGAACATCTTAAGGAAGGTAGTGGTCAAAAGCTAGCCTATCAGCTTTTAAAACTTGTTCAACTTGACGGCGCGTGGTCGTAATGTGCCGTTAAGTTAAATTAGCATGCGTAATACCATTTCGCGAACTGCCTACGTCAGGGGTTCCCAAAGTGTGCGCCGCGGCGCCCTGGTGCGCCATAGAAAGTAAAGAGGGGGGCCGTGAGTCGATCCTCTATCATTATCTGAAACCATTCATTACTTTACCGATGCGCTCGCATCGGTAAAGACAGTAGGTCCCTACTTACGTAGCGCTCACTGGCCGAAAAGTATCTATGCGCTTGAAAACCGTTGATACCCTACCCCTACCACGTCTTTACCCGCCCGCGCTTACTGGCTCACAATCACAATGCTCGTTTATTTTGAAACGAGCCGCGCGACGGACGCATCATCGTGTTTTGTTTCGCTTTGTTTTCGTCAAATATCACGCAAATTGGAATGAAAAGCAGTGGAAATTTCACACCTTTTTACAGCAAGAACGTCATGAAAATTCCAAATCTTTTCTGAACCAGATATTTTGCTAAAACTAGTATATTTAGGCAATACATTTAAGAAACTTAAAACTTATTTTGAATGTGTCTTTGTAAGGCAACAACACGCACATTCTGAAACTATTGGTGACAATTGCGGCATTGAGAAACTGAAGTTGTAAAAAAATTAACTAACGGTCAAGATTGCTTCTCGCAATTGTATAAATATGCGGCATCTAATGAACTGCTTGTCTCAGAAGACTGGATAACTCTTTATAACGGAACACCTATCGAAGCTGACCGAATGATCGAGATATTGTAAAGTTAAAACTTGCTTCGAAGTACTTTGCGGATGATGAAGACGAAAAATTAGCGGGGAACCTTTCCATACACAAGCTCAACCAGGATTCACGTCACTATATGAAGAGAGTCTAATGGAACTCTCTTGCGACAGCAGCCTTAAAACTAGATACACCAGTTCCTATTTGGTAGAGTTATGGTTATCTTTTCAAAATGAATATCCAAATTTAACTTCAAAAGCATTAAGAATTTTCATTACCATATTTTTGACTGTATATTTTCAAATATAGGGTAGGGCGCCGTGACAAAATACAAAATTTGTAACTGCGCCGCGGGCTAAAAAGATTGGGAAACCCTGGTCTACGAAGATAACGTAACGCGTTACATTTTTAATAGTCGTAGAGAATAAGGGCCCAGAATTTTTGTCGCAGTTCACTTCTACATGATACGAAGCATCATCAAGAGGTTGCCTCCTCGAGTGCACGAGTTTTCTGGAGACTGATACCCTTAATAATTGTTATTAATCTAAGATAATTAATATTCCCGTCATAACGTTCCGTTGGACCTCTGTCATACAGATATTTCATTGCGGGCCAGATAAAGCGTGACCTACTATTGTACCGCATGGTGGAAGGGCATTTTGCGAATGCCCGCCTGGCTAGCGACCACCCTCAAGTAGAAAATCTGTCGCCAAGCACCCAACGGTGTGTTCCGGCAGCAGCCCTTGAGAGCCAGTGAAATTACAGGCAAAATTAGACTTAACAGGTATGTCTCAAGGTGTTGGGCGCAGTGCAATTCGTCAATTGTGATGAAATGCATCTGTTATAGGCAGAGGATACCGCTTAACATTAGGTGGGCCTCGCGCTTGTTCCATCACAATAACAAAAAAAAAAAAAAAAAAAAAAAAAAAAAAAAAAATACATACCGAGATAAACGACTACTTACAAGTACTTTATATTCATTTTGTTATATAATTAGTAGGAACCTGGTTGTATGCAACAAATCGAGCCGTATCCTGATCCGAAAGACGCGTAAATTATTTTGTCCATCGCAATGCGGCTGTCTGATTATAAAGTAATAATTCAAAGTTTCACTTCAAATGTTAAAATTCACGGCCTTCCTTTTATTTCTGACACTATGTGATTTAGCAAAAAATAATCCTTATGATGACATCTTTCGATCGGTATAGGGAAATTATTTTCAAGTGGGTACATTTATTAGTAATAGGTACTTATGGTAATGTCAGTTGTATGTCTTTACGTCAATGTCAGCTTTTCATTTTTTTGATACTACAAATTATTTTTCTCGTACAACGGGTTCAAATCCAGATTCAACCATGTAATTATTTATATATCTATGAATGCAGTTTAAATTGTTTTTTAAATTTAAATGTCTTAAAAATGTACTTACCCTCCATGTGGCATTGCCGTGGGACGCCCTGTATACTATTACAAAAGGTTTGCACAGGCATTCTGAACCAGTGTCCTCAAGCTGCACTCGTTCACGAGTTGACTCGCGTGCCAGCCATCGTCTTCCTCAACCATTTGTGAGGGAAGAGGCCGACCCGATACACGACGCCGCTTGGCAACACATTTTCGTGAGCATGACCGTTACGAATGCCCGCATTAATTACAGTAAAAGCTTCTTATCCGCGGTTCAGTCATTCGCGATTTCGCTATTCGCGGGTAAAAAATGGTGGCTCATTTCCAGTATTCGCGAATAAATATTTCGCTATTCGCAGATCCAGTCGGTACAATAAATCGAAAAAGGTGTCGTTTTTAACACGTCGGCATCTTTAAGTACTACTGGCACGTGCCGGTGCGGTATTTACAAAAGGTTTTGCGGTTGCACCAAAAGAACACATATAAAAAGAAAAATAAATCTTATTGCCACCATGCCTAAAGCTCTTTGGCAAATGAAGCTGCCGCCGCGCGCTATTGCACGCAGGCATTGCACATCTATTATGCATGCCGCTGTCCTTTATCAAAGACCGCATTTGTTAAGGTCAGTGTGTTATAGTTACAATTTTTGAAAATTGACCTATCTATTGAGAGAAGTCTTATTTTCAAAAGGAAAAAGCTAGCACTTTTGCCGAATTGAAGGACCTTTTAAAAGCGGCAAAACAAGAGAAAATTACTACTTCTTTTAAAATTTTTACTAAGCCAAATAACAGTTGGTAGGTATTTAAAAAAAAAACGGGTTACATTATGTGATTAAAGAGATTTTAGTATGATTTTCCCTTTCATTTTGAGTTTTTGGAAGGTATCCCCTACATTCCTATACAAATTGCCGTTCCTTATCCACGGTTTCTGTATTCGCGGCATATTGGTGGAACGTATACCCCGCGAATAAGGATCTTTTACTGTATTACATCATTTTATCTCGTTTATCGTTATATCAATAAGAATAAGATATTTTATGAATAAGAACTGTTATAAAACTGTTGTAAAGACCATTTTTAACAGGTGCAAAATAAAAGGGGGTGTTCAATTCGACTGTTTTTTGTGTGTGTGTGTGTGTGTGTGTGTGTGTGTGTGTGTGTGTGTGTGTTACTTTGTAGCTTAGCTGACGGGGCACTTTACATGTGTATCGTTTGTGCCTGACTCCTGCAGGAAATTCAGTTGCAGTATAAAAAAAAGACACATCTACATGAGAACAGGCTGCAAAGATACGTTAATTTTTCGCGATACGCGAAGCCAATACTTATAAAGCTAGAATTTCACAACAAAAAACATTCCCAATGACCGACCAAAATCAAAAATAATATTTTGACAACTTCATAATATGACAGCAAGGTGCGTTCTGATTGGCGCCATTGTATAGTACACCAACTTAACTGTGCAGTTTTCGAGGGCGCTACTAGTCATGGAAATCAACTACAGACTGTCACAATTTGAGGGAAAGTTTTAGTTCTTTTTTCTGCCACCTGAACAGATAAGTTGGTGGGTCTGCAAACACAGCAAACGCTAGACTCGCAATTAGTTCAGAACAACCTGTAGTTTCAAAGTCATGTGTGAACAATTTGCCGTTAAATATGAAGCACTTCCTTAATGCCCATTGTAGCAGAAATAATATTTATTAACTCATCAAAATATAGTTTTTATTGTTATATTTGCAATTTCCATAGGCTACTTAACTCAACATTTAGTTTCATATCTTTGTAACAACTTTGTAGACAATTTTTGAATCAATGATGGCCGAGCGGTAATATCTATGGACTGCCATGCCGCAGGTCCCTGGTTCATTTAGTTATTTTGTTTAGTGCTAAATTTGAATAATATAGTTTTTTAATAATGATATTAGATCGATAATTTGCTCTTTAAAAATATATGTATTAATATAACATTAAACAAATATAATAATACATTAATAGTTTTTTTTATTTTTCACGCAGAAACAAAATGGTATCCCATAGTTAGTTACTTTCCTCTACTGTCAAATAAACTTCTATCAAATTTCAACATCCTGTTTCATTATGTAATTTAACATTAGTATTTTACAAAATTGCAAATATACGATAGAAAAAATTTAAGGCATGTGCGGGATTCGAACCCACGTCCATCCACCCCTTTAGCCGGGGTATGCTCTAACTAATTGAGCTAACATGACGTGACGTCATAACTCAAATCTTTCCTATCGTTCTTTAACCATCGTATTGGGATGGAGCGACATCTTTATTACCACTTACGTTGTACAACAAGACCAATTTTGCAATTGGTTTTATAATTATAAATGATGACGAAACCTTACGGACCGGACGCGGGTTCGAATCCCGCACATGACTTAAATTTTTCCTATCGTATATTTGTAATTTTGTAATGTAATCCGCATAGCAGGCGTTATTGCAAACATAACAATATTAAAATATAACATTAGTATTGTTTGATAACTCCATTCGTTGTATTTCCTTTGTGAAAAACGTTTCAAAACTGCCGGTGAAGCGTTTAAAGTTGGTAAAAAGAGGCGAGTTCTACAGAAATTTAAACAGTTGCTAATGGATCATAAGTTTTCTTATCTGCGATGATTCGTGAAATATGTTAGTTGGATCATAAAATTGATCTCGTTACTTATTTAATTTAAAAAAAAAATACCGGCGGTATGCCTTTATTAACAAAATACTACGAACTATATACAACATTACAGCTACTACAATAAAAGCATTTAGATCCCTATAAGTCATTGCAGACTCATAGGCAGTCCAAATGCTCTAGCCCACTACCAGTTGGCAGCGTTCCTAGCATGCTGGCAGCATTGCTCCGTTGAATTGCAATGGTTATTCTTTGAACCAAATAGGTGCTAGCATTTTGATCACGCGGTGCATCGACCAAACGCTCTAAATAAATAGATTCGGGCATATCTTTGCGGATATCGTTATTTGATAATCAATTTTTTTCTATCTTTAATCTATCTTTAATTTTTGAAGCGATCGTAGCGAAGTTTACTTAGCTGTTCTCAACCGATCAGCAAAGTTAAGCAACGTCACGCGCGGTCATGAGTTGGATGGGTGACCGCTAGTGACATTACTACTGAGCGTTTCCGTGCTTCGGAGGGCACGTTAAGCCGTCGGTCCCGGTTGTTGTCTTAGGATGGCAGTCGTTATAGCATGGTGGTAGGGCATTTTGCGAATGCCCGCCTGGCTAGCTACCACCCTCAAGTAGAAAATCTGTCGCCAAGCAACTAACGGTGTGTTCCGGCAGCTGTCCTTGAGAGCCAGTACTTCTAGGTTAGCCTGAACAACATCTTCGACCACATCATCACTTACCATCAGGTGAGATAGTGGTCAAAGGCTAACCTATCAGGCATAAAAAAAATAAAAAAATAAAGTTGAACCAGACATTAATCTTGTCCTTGATAAACTCTATATTGACAATACGATAGTCTTCCTGGAAACCAAACAGATTCAACTTTACAGTGGGATTAGCTACTGCACCTAGGCTAGTTAATTTCACGCACTTCTACAGTATTGTGTCGTATAGTGTATTGCTGACAATATTTATCGTATATGTTACTGCGTACTTGCGCGCAGCGTCGTCATCGCATCGGCGATGCTTTCTTTTCTAGTTGTGCAATTGTCGCTTCCATTTACATTTAAACTTACTGACGCTACCTCTAATTCTTGGGGTTGGAGTGGAACAAAATACAGAATATTTAATCATACCTACAAATCGTCTTGGGGTTGAAGTGGAACTATTTTTGGGGTTTAGTGGAATAAGCCGTATATGCTTGTAATATGATCCATATATGAAATAGATCCTAGGGAATCTCTGAGGGATCTTTTTGAAGATATTGATATTTTAACTTAACCGTGTCTGTATATATTTGAAAATATTATGTTTATGCGTATAAAATGAAGTATTTTTTTTTATAGCTGATAGGCTAGCCTTTGACCACTATCTCACTTGAATTGCAATGCTTATTCTTTGAGCCAAATAGGTGCCAGCATTTTGATCACGCGTCGCATCGACCAAGCGCTCTGGTAAATTTTGGAAAATACGATGAGCTCCCGGTCCCCACGGACCCAACGTCTCTACACCAAACGACTCAAATATGTAACCCATACAGGGGTTCATACTTGCGCCGCTTGAGTTGCTCCGCCGACGTGACGTAGCCGCGGCGCACTCACGTTGTTTCAGAAAGATGTGACGGCGCTAAAGTGTTTACGCATGTAGCGTCCACACTAAGGGCCGCCCTAACTTCCATGGAACCAGAGTCATGACGTCAGGTCTTTTATATTATTATTATATGAGCAGGCGTTATTTCAAACATAACAATATTAAAATTATAAGGTTGCGTCATCATTTACAGGTATAAAACCAATTGCATAATTTGTCTGGTTTGTAGTACCACGCAATTTGCACTATAGGCGTCGCTCCATCCCAATACGATGATTAAATAAAGATTGAGAGGAAAAATTGGAGTTTTGAGTCATCTCATGTTAGCTCTAGCGATCAGAGCATACCTCGGCTGTAGGGGTGCATGGATGCGGGTTCGAATCCCGCACATAACCATAATGTTTTCTCCCGTAAATTTGTAATTGTTATTTTTTACTTGTTAGCAAAGAATTATACTAACTACTTCTATAATAACTGTTTCCCTACAATTTAAACGGCCTTTTAACAACCGTTTAAATTGTGGTGAAACAGTCTGCATAAAACAACCGAGAGATTTAAAACAACAATTTTGCTTAATTGAAGCAATTTGTTTCATAGGGCCGTGTGTTGGACACTAGATTTGTCTGTAAGTTTTTAAGCGTAAATAAAGTTTATTTAGCCATCTAACTACAGTTTTTAGGGTTCCGAAATCAAAGGGGAAAATGAAGCAATAGTAATGATATAGTCTACTGTCTGCTGTCAGTCCCCTATACGAAACGGGTCCTGGGATCGATAAAAGAATGAGCTTAATTTAACTTTAAATATAGAGTAGAATAGAACATATTTTATTTGCGACTTTATAGTGTATGATACAAGAAATAAAATAAAAAAAAACAAATCAAAACAATAAAAATGGCACAATACATGTTATTGTCATAAATTGGCTCCAACTTAGCTTAATACCAGCTACCTACCAACATTTTACACCATATTTTAACTATGTAAAATGTTGAACCAAAAACTAATATTTGACTAAAACCAATTAGTTGATTTTCAGAGGGGCTCCACTATATGGAAGGTAAGTAGCCGAAAAAATTGCATCCTTGCAAGACTTGTCGTGTGTCATTTATTGTCTAAAGCTCGATAAATCAGAGTACTAAAATATTTATTGTATAATTTTTGTCTAAAAAGATGAACAGTCGTCAAAATATTACGTAATGACTAGTTACGGAATCTATCTCAGAAATCGGCCAAGTGCAATTCGGACCCGTGCACGAAGGGTACCGTACCATTATCATATTATCAACATTAGAATCTAGCTTATAACGTTTTTAGGGTTCCATACCCAAAGGGTCAAAACGGGACCCTATTACTGAGACTTCGCTGTCACCAGGCTGTATCTCAAGAACGGTGATAGCTTGGCAGTTTAAATTTTCATCAGAAATACATCATCTGTGGAAATTTCAACTGTCTAGCTATTTACGGTACGGTCATGCCTGCTGAGCGAGTTTTTATATAGGTAAACACTTTAATTTTAAGACGTATCCTTTTTCGTCTAGAAAATGGATCTAGTCGATGTCGTTAAGCTTATGTTTGAAGTTGAGGAAAGACCGGGACTACAATAAAGCATTGCCAACTGCAGAATATTCAAATCAAATAAATAATGAGTCGATATGGATGGACCTCTTTAAAGAGTGGTACAATACTAGCGAGATGAAAAAAAATATTTTAGTGTATTCATATTTACTAACGATAGTCATTGGACAATGTCTAGGTACTCCTACTTACCTACATGGAAAATGCAGATAATTTCGTATTAATTTAGAAAGCTGATAATTGTTAGGTTACCTAATTAAAGTACCTAATTAAGTTATATATTATTTCGTGTTTAATAAATTAATTACCTAAATTGTAACTACCTACGTGTGTAGGTAATTATAATTTAGGTAATTAATTTGTAAAACTACAATTTATGTTGTTTTATATTGCCATGGTATACTACACCTATTACTGTATCAGCTGGATCGTCGACTGCTGAACACAGCCTCCCCTATTAAGGGGGTATTTGCCATAATCCCCACGTTTGGCAGGTGGCTTGGGGATCGCAGTGTAAGATAGCAGTTCTTGAGAAGGCGCTGCTGCCCACCTTCCAGTATTTTTCCCTTGGTCGCCTCTTACGACACCCACGGGATGATATGGGGACGTGCAATTCTAACCCGGCACCCTAAGGGCAATACATAGACTACATATATTAGCGTAGTTAAATATTAACTGTTCTTGTTGGGTTAAGTAAATTGCGACTAAAGGAAAATACGTGTAAAGCCACACTGAAGTGGCAGAGACTGTCATCACCTCGGTCAATAAACGGTGATGAGCCGCTGATCAGCTCACGGCAGCGCGACTTATGCAAGTCCTTCAACCGATACCTTGTCATTGACCTATATAGGTCAATGTAAGATACATTGACCTATATAGGTCAATCCTAATAGGTCTATGCTTGTGTGATAAGGACGTAGGTGGTCAAAAAAAATGTTTTAATTTTATTTTCTTACTGGATTAGGATACAAGCACGATGCCCACCTGATGTCAAGCGGTAACCTCTGCCTATAAGAAAAGTAATACGTCACAATAATAGAAAATGATATTATTTCTCTATGGTCACAATTGACGAATTACCCGATAGTGTTTTTAATATTTATATATGCAATAACGCATGCTTCGTGGATTACATCGAAACATTAAACAAGAGGAAAAATTATAGTCATGTGTGGGATTCGAACCCGCGCCATCCATCCCTATAGCCGGGGTGTCGCTCCATCCCCAAACGATAGTTTAGAACGAAAGAACAAATTAGAGTTATGACTAATATAATGACATGTTGGCTTGGTTGGTACCGCCTTAAATAATAAATAACTATTGGCATGGAAGGCTTATTAAGGCAATTTGTTATTAAGCGTGAGTACTTGTATTGAAACCTGAAGCAAGCGAGCAAGCGTTCAGATATAGATATCATTAGTACGAGACGTAAAATAACGATGCTGCCGAGCCAAACACTCAACTTTTCACCTCACTACAGCGACAAACATGATAAGTGTTCTATAATAAATAAGTGATTAATTTATTTCAAAATTATTACAAATAGTAATATTGAAGATCCCGCACATGACTTAAATTTTTCCTATCGTATATTTGTGATTTTGTAATTGAAGATTCATTTATTTTTCTTGTACGTTTTTGAAAATATTATTATTATGTACATTATTTATTAGATTATGTAATAGTTATATTTAAAACTTTGTTCTTGCACGCTCGCGGATAAATAACACTTTTCCACGCAGATTTCCGATGATAAGAAAACAACTTTCCGAGCTCGTGTGGTAAAAAATATAATCTATGCTTTTGGGATATGAATAAAAGACAGGTACTACGTTTATAGGCTATAGTTTTTAAAACTTATGGCTACTATCACATAATATGGTGCAGTCTAAATGTTTTTCAGGCTAAATTATAGCATAACTGGCCCCAGAGGACAGGTGCCGGAACACACTGTTATATGTTAGCCGACAGATTTCGTACTTAAGGGTGAACTGGCCGGCCCGTTCTCTATACAGACGTCGTAGGATGATCACTCTCTTATTTGAGGATTTAGGGCCAAAAAAAAGCATAATACTGATTGATCTCGTCATTATCTAGACTTTTATGATGCCGAAATTTTAATAAAATAATTAACCTTATAGTTATGAGGCTCGAAATATTTTCATATAACTTACAAATTAATTATCTTTTTAAATTTTGGCATCATACAAGCCTACATAATGACGATATGAATCGGTATTACGCTTAAATCTGGACCTAAAATCTCAAATAAGGGAGTGATCACCCTACGACGGCGACGTTTGTATGGAGAACTGGCCGGCCAGTTCAACCTTAAGGGTACTTAGCTAGCCAAGCAGGCATTTGCGAATTGCCCTTCCACATTGCTATAACTGCTGACAACCTAAACCAACGCCGCAAGTCGCTCGGTAATACGATTGCTTGATTATAAGGTTAAAAACAAATCTGAAATGCATCTGTTTATATATCATTTTTGGAACTCCTCCGCCTCGATAATGAATTTTTACATCTAACTTTCACTTAAATGTGGCTATATTTTTGATTAATCCGTGTTGATTTTGTTTTAAATCTGTCTAATGTAACCTTTTTTAAATATTATTTCCTCCAATTTTCACCCATTTTGTCATTTTGAATGAACTAAAGGTCATGGCAGCCACGGGCAGCGCGCATTGAGATTGAATTTTACTTAATTCATGTTTTGTTTTATTTTCTATTACAAGCATAACCCCCTCAAAGACTAGGCAAGCTCCAATACGAGCGCTTCAAAATACTGATACTCCAAAAAATGCACAGGCTGTAGTTATGATCGTGAACACAAAATAAAAATGTAACGCCACATGTTCATACATAACAATAGACAAGAAGCCCTCCGGCTTCGAAACTTGCCAACAAACTTCCTAATGGACCCCTGGATTTTCCTGAGGGCAAATAAATGTGTGTTATATCTGTTGTATATGTTGAAAATATAAAACAGAGTTCTGTTTACCTTTTTTATTATGTTATTGTGACGGAACAAGCTCGAGGCCCACCTGAACAGATGCATTTCATCACAAGTGACGAATTGCACTGCGCCCGTCACCTTGAGACACAGTTGTTAAGTCTCATGTGCCTGTAATTTTACTGGCTCTCAAGGACTGCTGCCGGAATACGCCGTTAGGTGCTTGGCGACAGATTTTCTACTTGAGGGTGGTGGCCAGGCAGGCCAAAAAATGCAAATTGCCCTTCCCATGCGGGTATCGATCCAGGGACCTGCGGCACGGCAGTCCATAGCTATTACCGCTCGGCCATCATTGCTTCAAACTTACCTATCTATTGCGTGCAATGGAAACAAGACTACAGATGGGTAATTTACTTGACAATGTCAGATATAATTTGCAACATTGCGTTAATTTGTAACATGGCTTTAATAGGGAGATATTGAATTATATAAGAATGTGCCAATATTGATTCTCATGCATATATTTCTTCATTAAAATGCCTCGTTCAGTACAAACAGATTAGAAGAGTTATAGAGCCTCTGCGTGAAGATTGCCAAAAATACTTGGGGCTTTTTTAAATGTCTTTTAACAATGTGTTACGAAGATATTGGTACTATAACTCTGTAGTAACATTTTCTGTTTCATTGTCACTTCCTATACTTTTTCACTACGTAATAATCTGTCGTCCGTTCAAATACAGAACGCCTCTCCCCCCTGTGGGGTAGGGTGCACGTGCTAGACAGTCATTTTTTTTTGTTCCTGATGGGTTAGCTTTTGACCACTATCTCACCAGATGGTAAGCGATGATGTGGTCGAAGATGTTGTTCAGGCTAATATAGAAGTACTGGCTCTCAAGGACACTTGCCGGAACACACCGTTGGGTGCTTGGCGACAGATTTTATACTTGAGGGTGGTAGCTAGCCAGGCGAGCATTCGCATAATGCCCTACCACCATGCTTTAATGACTGCCATCCTTAGACAACAACCGGGACCGACGGCTTAACGTGCCCTCCGAATCTCGTGCACGCTCAGTAGTAATGTCACTAGCGGTCACCCCTCCAACTTATGACCGCGGGCGACGTTACTTAATTTTGCTGATCGGTTAAATACAGCTAAGTAAACTTCACTACGAGCGCTTCAAAATAAATTCATTATATTCACTATAAATTCTTTTGTCTTTAAGAACATTCTTGAAACATTTTGTTTTTAATTATAATTCGAATTTCGTTTTCGACTTTGTTTTACAAGTCAAAAATTAGAGCATAATTTGTGTCACAGGCACTCAAACTGTACTCAAAAACTAGGGTTTTGATCCCTAGTTTTTGTGCACAAGTTGAAATTAAAGTGGAAGCTGGATACCCATTTTTTAGGCTACAAAAGCTTTCAATATATCGACAGAGTTGCCCCAAAATATCAGTCCAAAAAAAAACGTATCCATGAATTGTATGTTGTAAAAGCTGATTCACGTCAAACAGTTTGACAGCTACGTATTGCATTAAAAAAAACTGTCAAATCCCCAATCCAAAATTGCTTAGTATTCTTTTCTTGTGACATTTCCAATCTCGGTGTTTATTCAGTCAATCCAAGAAACACGCTAGAATCTACTTTAGTTTAGTTTCGAGTAACATTTTGGACCCGTGTCGAGCATATTACCATCTATCAGGCACTGATCACATGTCAATTGTCGTAATACTTGTCCTAAACGACTAGCCAGTATATTAAGACATTTCAAGTGTCATTGGATAAAAAGAATTTCCTAGGCTACATTGCCCGGGGCAATGTCGTTCGCTTAGCTGTCCGGGAATGATCAGAGTCCCGGAAAAGGCAGTGTATTTGACATCTTTCATGTTTTAGAGATTACTTTAAATTGGGTCAAATGAGACTATTTTCCGTTACTGCTTGAATGAAGCTTAGATTGGCATAAGTTATTGTTATTATTTATTATTAATTCTGTCAACCTTTTTAAAATCGAAGGCTGATGAATAGATGACTACTATGGCGGAGAATACCAAATTCTCAAAATAACAGATTTAGTACAAGTAAAACTTTAAGTGAAAAAAAACAGTTTATGTATAGATAGATTGTAGGGCTAAACATGCACCCCTACAAATATTAAAAGAAATTCAAATACTCATTACTGCACAGAATAAAAATACCAGAAGGATCACTCCGCAAAGCCATTCCAACAAATAAGCGACTCTAGCTACAAAGCAATAAAGTGCAGTTCAACTCGCAAAGCACGGAATTCATTATATTTACTAGGGGTCGCAATACCGTACCAATTTTCAAAACCGATATTTTCGGTATTGAATTCTGAAAAATACCGGTATCCCGGTATTTTCGATATTTCCGAGATTGTTCGGTATATATTTAAATATAGAATATTTATAACACTAGACAAGTATGGAAAAGACTAGTAAAGGATTTCAGAAGAATATAAAAAAAATAATCGACGATACAAGAATTTTCTGATTTTATACAATGAAATAAAAGTTTACAAAGTCTTTTGAACTTAAAATTTCTCTTGAGATCAAAATCAAATAGTCTCCAATAAAAACATACATTTAAATAACACTATAATTTGTAAATGTGTAGTAATCTTCCAGTCAGTTTCCACAATATTTAGTGTAGGTATAAAATAATAAAATCAGATACAAACAGTTTGTTTGACTTGGGTTTTTAATATAAAACTACTATTGTAATCAACTTTTAGCGAAAAATTTACAAAAAATGTAATTGACAATAATCAGCACTAATAGAAATAAAACGGATAAACCAAACTTTATATATAACTTGATGTTATCGAGTCAGGTCAACAATGAAATTACCGAAATACTGTATGGTGCGAACTTTTGTGCCCATAATAAAAAAGATGGTAGTATTAGACCTATAGCAGTAGGCACCACCTATCGTCACCTCACAGTCAAAGGTGGTTGTAGAAAAAGGATTGCTTTTTAAGTAATCTTTTTCAAGCACTAGGTTCGCCGGGTGATTTTGACGCTGCTGTACATTCACTTGGCACATTTCTTGATCAACAATGTGGAGATGTGTTTTTGAAGGTGGATAATAAAATGCATTTGTTTAGATAGTGGTGGCACCCTTTTGACTAAAGTCGAAGATAAAATTCCGGAATTATACCCTTTTCTTAGGCAATGCTACGGCACACCGTCAAAATTAACATACCAAATAATGATATATTATCTTCCGTAGGATGTCAACAGGGTGATCCTCTGAGACCAGCCTTGCCATCCACTCAATAATTCTACGTCTCCAATCAAAACTTTACATATATTATGTATATAGATGACGGAACATTAGGGGGCGATGCGAACACTGTATTGAATGACTTGCGAGTACGTATAGAAGATTTTCGTCTTATTGGCCTTGCACTAAATTTTTCCAAATGTCGAATAACAACTTCAAAAGTTTAGCATTTTAACAGATTATTCAAAGTTAACGCCCATATGACTTTTTAATTATTAGAAATTGCCTTTTCGTACCTAAATTTATACACTATTTGTTAGTTGTGGAAAGTGGAAACACAGTGAGCTTCTTTTAAGCTTGGACAACTTAGTAAAAGATACGTAAGTGTCGGTTTTGAATGTTGAGATGGATAATAGGGCTTGGTTGGAAGCTTCCCTCCTTGTGAGGTTGGGGGCATAGGGATACGCAAAATTTCTATTGTGGCATTACCAGCTTTTTTGTCTTCTGTACACAGTACACACAAATTAGTATAAAACATTCTTGCACCATGGGCTCTTTTGATGGAGCATGTCTGGCTGAGGCCAAAGAGGCTGAATACTGAAGACTGACTATGAGTATTAAATCCCCAAAAATATTCTCAGAAACAGTGGGATTGACCCCTATGCTAGATAGCACAGAAAGATATTTTAAATATGTATCCTACCATGGTAGATCTTGCTCGTATTCTCACCGTTTCCGTACGGAAATATGATCTTTGGTTACTGGTCATCCATTCGCTTTTTGTCCCACTTTTAGCTTTGCAAAGTGTTGTGTTGCACATCACTGCCAGTGTACTCGTAGTAGTATACTGGTTTATCAACTTGGTGACCATGACCTCTCCAGCTCTTGGAGTGCTAGGTAAATTCCCACCAAGCCAGCCTTAACGATATCATTCGCCGTGATTTTACCAGCAATACCGAACCGGATGGTCTGATGCGTGACGATGGTAAAAGACCTGACGGCACACCGTCAAATGACTCTGGCTCCGTGGAAGTTAGGGCAGCCCTTAGTGTGAGGCGCTACATGCATAAACACTTTAGCGCAGTCACATCTTTCTGAAACCAAGGTGAGGGCTCGCGCCACGGCTACTTCGGCGAAGCAACTCAAGCGGCGCAAGAATGCTAACCTTGGTAGTGGTTACACATTTGAGCTGTTTGGTGTAGAGACGTTGGGTCCGTGAGGACCAGGAGTTCATCATATTTTCCAAAATTTATCAGAGCGAAGTTGGTCGATGCGACTCGTGATCAAAATGCTAGCACCTATACTGGTAGACCTGGTAGTGAGTTGGAGCATTTGGACTGCCTGTAAGCCTGCAATGGCTTGTAGGTTATCTAAATGCTTTGATTGTATTTACTGTAGTGTTGAATATAGCTCGAAAATATTAAAAGCATACTGCCGTTTGAAAAAACATAATAGTTCAATAGTTAAGTTCGGTATTTACTTTTAGTTCAAGTATTTCTAACATTATTCATGTACATTTACAATAAAATTGAAGTAGGTACAATACAAAATAACAACGTCTACATATACTTACAATTGTTATTATAAAGTTTATATGTTATTTGTATTTACTAAATATCGAAAATACCGCAAATTCCGGTTTGTGTAAAATCAAAACCGGTATTAATAAGTCCTTCATTTGGCTCGGTATACCGGTATTTACGATATCCGGGATCCCGGTTTGCGACCCCTAATATTTACCTAAAAGGCGTCTCTCTTTCAATCGCATAGCCATGCGAAACTCTGATCTCTTCTGACACGGCGCCCGTGAAATAATCCCGTCCGGACGGGTACGCCGATGTACCTGTAGCTTTATACCTAAAGTGCGGAGTGAACCTGGCTTTCGTTTGGCTTTGGCATAAAGGCTGGAGTTATAAGGGTCCTAAAGATACAAGTACTTGCATGCAACGTGCTCTAGAAACTTTGCGTACAAGTTTATATAGCACGTTGTTAAGAAGCATCGAGATTCTGATGTTATTTTCTACAGTAATAATATTGTAGTGGCTTAAAAAACAGTATATCTAGAATTATTGATGGCGAATATTTTTATATTATTTTATATTCTAGCTACCACCCTCAAGTAGAAAATCTGTCGCCAAGCACCTAACAGTGTGTTCCGGCAGCAGTCCTTGAGAGCCAGAAAAATTACAGATACATGCGACCTAAAAACTGTACGTCTCAGTGTGACGGGCACAGTGCAATTCGTCGTTGACGAAATGCGTCTGTTATAGGCAGAGGTCAGTCCACTTAACATCAGGTGGGCCTCGGACTTGTTCCGTCAAAATAACATTAATATATATATATATATATATATATTATTTATAAAATGTAATTGATCTCTTTTTACTATGTATTCAAAATATTGTATTATTATTGTGCCAAAAACTTAGCTGCAGATAAGTAAGATAATTAATAGCGGCAACGCAGTAAAGTTATGATGATAATCATTTTCTGATTAAAAAATATCCAGAACAAGAAAATTACATTCTGTATTATATCACTTGATATATTTTTAAAGTGATATAATACAGAATGTAATAATTGTGTTTTATTTAAATATTAATCTAGTGTTTACTTAAATCATTTGTTAAAATATTTGTTATCTAAACTAATATAATAAAGGGGAGATATTTGATTGTTTGTTTGTTTGTTTGCAATTTGGTATGGAAATAGTTTGAGATACGGGGAAGCATAAAGGATAGTTTTTATCCAACTGCGTAAAAAGAGGTTAATGGTTTTGCGGGCGGAGCTGCGGCCGGAAAGCTAGTTATTAATAAAAGGCGTCTTAGGGTGTCGTTATGTAAGATGGCAGTTCTTCAAGAGGCGATGCTGAGCGCCTTTTAAAATTTTTCATGTCGTCACATCTTACTACTTCCACGAAAAATGGATTTCCATGTAAATTTTATGATTCTAGCGGAATTCTAAGAAATTCTAGCCCGGCACCCTAATGGTAGGAAAATATAATCTAATATATAAAATTCTCGTTTCACAGTTTTCGTTGCCATACTTCTCCGAAAAGGCTTGACCGATTTTGATGAAATTTTTTGTGCTTATCCGGTATCTATGAGAATCGGTTAACATCTATTTTACATCCCCCTAAATGTTAGGGGTAGTCCACTCCTAAATATTTTTTTTTATTTTTTAGACAAAATTTTTAATTTCTATTTTTTTATGACACAACATACAAAAATACATACAATCCTCAATTTTCACCCTTCTACGATCAACCCTTATTTTTTAAATTATTTATATGGCAAAACAACGTTTGCCGGGTCTGCTAGTTCACTTATAAATAATTCAACTCAAGAAATGTTCAAATATCACATAAATAAAAGTGCCTAAACACTGACTTTCCGTTACGATGACTACGTTTACGTTAAATAACATTACAACTTTTAAACAAGAATATACTTAAGTAGCGCCTGTTTAAAGTCCAAAAAGCCATTAACAGCGCCGAGGCTAATAAACTATTACATAATTCAGGCACTCATCAGAAATGAGCTCGCAATTTTTCGCGCCCTACTTTTGTTTTATGAGTTAAGGAACAACTACGTGAAACAAGTAAACATTTTATTGATGGAGGAATTACGTATTGTGGTGGATATTAGTAAAATATAGCTGCTATTGCTATTTGTCTGTCTGGATAAATCCCATATGCGATTTATACCGAGTCAAAACAATATGTGTTCACTCTCTTATATAACAAAAAAAGAAAACATAATTGTACAGATTGTTTTATTTTATATTTGAAGAAAAAATCCTCACTCATACTATTTCTACCTACTATTTAATGGGGGGGGGGGTGAATATTTAGACCAGCACCCCAATGACGTTTACCCCTTTTCTACCTGTGGGTGTCATAAGAGGCGACTAATGGTAAAATACCGGAAGGTGGGCAACAGCGCATTCTGTGGAACTGATATCTTAAACTGCGATCCCCAATACGCCTGCCAAGCGTTTCTGGGATTATGGAAAATCCCCTCCAAACCATAAATGGGTGAGGCTGTATTCAGCAGTTGAGAATCCGACTCATAAAGTATACTTTGAAATTACATATATGAAATAAGTGCCTATATTTATTGAAAATGTTGCTAGCTACTTCTCTGAAATTAATCAAGCTATATCATAAGAGTATGTAGGTACTCTTAATATATATATAAATAATTTTTCACTCCATCTTCGTCCAAAATTTGGGCTCCCATTATTTCGCACAACTTTCGAGTTTACATACATCTTAATCATATCTTTATAAGTGTTATTACATCATCTATCTGTTTTGTTTATAACATTATTTTTTTACAATGTTCATGATTTCTTGTAAGACGTTTATTTTTTATTTATCCGGGCGCATATCCGCAAAGTTATTTGTAAAATGTGGCCAATGTTTTAAGTATGTTATTAAATATTTTTATGTTAAATAAATAAATCCATTGCTATCACAATACGTAATAAGCCTAAATCTGTTTCACAAAGATTTCGAATGCAACATTATTTTTACAAAGACAACTGAAAAATAAAAATTTACTTACAGCCGTAAAAGTTTTACAGACGATTTTTCAGCATTCAAGATGTTACTTGGCTGAATTTACAAGCTTGTAAAATGTACTCGGTGAGTTTTAAGTAAGTTTCATAATGTCGTCAAATTTTTAGGTTTCCAGACAATAATATTCTACAAAAAATGGGGTAAGATAAGATATTAGCGCGTTTTAAATGATACTTTAAGGTACATGTCCCACGGCTTGCGATGAGCGATAAGCGAACAGAGCTAGAAATTAGAAGTAAGTAGCGGGTATGTAGTTCTAATAGTTTTGTCGCTGGGTTATAAGCGAGTGAGCGAGAGACGTATTATTACTTGTCCTCTCATATTCATATTCATTTATTCGTTCATAAGTTTCAGGTACAATTTAGAAATCCATCTAGCGTTTTTCCGCAGGGCTACAGTATGGATTTCTTCAAAAAAGGTGTTAAAAGAGTCTTACAGGGTCGGCAACGCATTGGTGACGCCCCTGGTGTTGCAAATGTCCATAGGCGACGGTAACCGCTTACCATCAGGTGGGCCGTCTGCTTGTTTGCCAACCCATTACATAAAAAAATAATAATAATAATAATAAGAATGTAGTTCCGCTAAAACTTGTCTTTACAGACGTATGCATACAATTTCAAATTAATTAATGTCAAGTTAAAATTCAATACAAATTATATACCAATAAATGTCAATAAAATCTAAAATTATATATAAACACATGTCATTTGAAAGCTACTTATTTTAATCTTTATAATTTATAATCAAAAAAATCATTTAAACTATACAAACATTTCTCAGCAGGCCACCGCGTCAAATGTGTTCTAAATTGATTAAATGTCAGGTCTTTGAAGTGATTAGGAAGTTTATTGTAAATTTTGATACCTACACATTATGTAGTCTCGCTCGGGGCGGCCCGTAGCTATGCGTGTAAGCAATGATAGTCCAGTGGTTGTAGCTGTGGACCGCGGTGCCGCAGGTCCATGGTACGATCCTCACCGCCAGCTTGAGCTTCACTGCATGGTGGAAGGGCATTTTGCGAACGATCGCCTGGCAAACCACCCTTAAGGAAATCTTTCGAAATAATGATGGCCGAGCGGTAATAGCAATGGACTGCCGTGCCGCAGCACCCTGGTTCGATCCCCACCTCCGGCTAGAGCTTCACCGCATGGTGGAAGGACATTTTACGATTGCTCGCCTGGCTAGCTACCACTTTCAAGTAGAAAATCTGTCGCCAAGCACATAACAGTCCTTGAGAGCCAGTGAAATTACAGGCACATGAGACTTAACAACTACGTCTTAAAGCGATGGGCGCAGTGCAATTCGTGATTTGAATTGACTGATGAAATGCATCTGTTATAGGCAAAGGATACCGCTTAACGTCAGGTGGGCCTCGAGCTTGTTCCGTCACAACGAGCTTTAAACCTGCTCGTTGTCACAATAACTTAAAAAAAAACTGACGCCAAGCATCTAACATTGCGTTCCGGCAGCCGTCCTTGAGAGTTGTCCTGTGCTCTCTTTGAATATTTTGACCCCCAAGCGAACATAGCTGAGGTTGTATAGCCCTTATCACAGCCATAAACTAGTGGAATGCCAGTTCTTGCTGATAATGTGTACATTCAACTATCAACCATTAATATACGGGCCCATTTTGTTGACACTGGAGTTGTATCTTTATACGTTTTTTAGCGAGAAAGTAGACAAAAGCTACTCGCTATCTCGCGCAGCGCGGCAGTGGAACAGGTGTCTCTAACCGACTAGAAGTCAGTTTTATTTGGGCCAAGCAACTAACGGTGTGTTCGGGCCCTTGAGAGCCAGTGAAATTACAGGCACATGACATTACAGAGACTTAATATCTGTGTCTCAAAGTAACGGGCGCAGTGTAATTCGTGACTTGGGATGAAATGCATCTGATACAGGCAGAGGTTAGTCCGTTTAACATCAGGTGGGCCTCGAACTTGTTCCGTTACAATAACATAATAAAAAAAAAACACACCTATAAGTGCTTGAAGACAGATTTATATTTATGGGTGATGGATAGCCAGGCGAGCATCGCTGTAATCGATATCAGGCGTAAAATGACATACCACCACGCTCATACCATGACAACAACGGGACCGACAGCTTAATGTGCCCTCCGAAGCTCGGAAGCACTCAGTAGTCATGCCACTAGCGGCCACCCAAACAAATTTTGATTACCGGGCGTTACTTAACTTATTTGATCACTTATGACAGACTAAGCAAGCATAGCTTAATGAACCCTATTGATTGAGATATTCTACGTGACAGCTGTCACTTGATTAGTGACATTTGATGTCGTATTTCTTAAGGATTGACAGACGGACATTATGATCATACATCATTTATACTACCACTGCCCATAAGGCGACACTAAAAGTACCTTCAAAGACATCAATCATCTATCTACAAATTCGAAAGTAAACAACCAATCGCAAAGTTTGATTCACCTGATTTTTTATGACAGTTTTTCCTCTTTCCATTTATTTTTACCTTTCATTTCCGTTTGTACAGGCCTCAACTAAAGTTTCTTACCTTCGTATTATAATGTACAAGCAAAGTTGAGTCTTAATACCGTGGTAGAAGAGATGTTTAAGTTTGAAGATTTATGTGCAGAATATCTGAAAGTTTATGTTGTATTTTAGGAGAATGTTTTCTTTTAGCCGTGCTATAATGATCTGAGAAACATTATTACCTTTCACTTTGTTCCCTAGAGAGCCGTACTAGATAGCAGATGTTATTTTATTTTTAAATAGGTTAATAATAGATGGCATATTTTATATTATTACTTCTCGAGCCTTAACAATATTCGCAGGGCTTTTAACAACGCCAGTAATGCAGCTAATCTCGAACTGAATGGTCTAATGAAGGTAAAAGATCTGACGGCATGACTCTGGTTCCATAAAAGTTAGGACGGCCCATAGTGTGGGACGATACATTCGTAGACACTTTTTTTTTAATTCCTGTTAAGTTAGCCTTTGACTCACCTGATGATAAGTGATGATGTGGTCGAAGATGTTGTTCAGGCTAACCTAAATGTAATGGCTCTCAAGGACAGCTGCCGGAACACACCGTTAGGTGCTTGGCGACAGATTTTCTACATGAGGGTGGTAGCTAGCCAGGCGGGCATTTGCAAAATGCCCTACCACCATGCTATACCGACTGCCATCCTTAGACAACAACCGGGACCGACGGCTTAACGTGCCCTCTGAAGCACGGAAGCGCTCAGTAGTAATGTCACTAGCGGTCACCCATCCAACTCATGATCGCGGCGGACGTTGCTTAACTTTGGATCGGTTAAGACCAGCTAAGTAAACTTCGCTACGAGCACTTCAAACACTATAGCGCCGTCACATCTTTCTGAAACCAACGTGAGGGCGCCGCGGTTACTTCGGCGGTGCGACTCAAGCGACGTGGGTATGCTTATCTCGATAGTGGTTACATATTTGAGCCGTTTGATGCAGAGACATTGGGTCTGTGGGGGTTTGGAAATTCATCCCATTTTCCAAAACCTCTCATACCGCTTAGTTGGTGCGACTTGTGATCAAAATGCTGGCATTTATTTGGCTCAACGATCATTGCAAGCCAACAGCGCTATGTTGTCAGCTGGGCCCTCTGTATTTTGGAGAAAGAGAGAAGAGAGCAGGGCTGGAGCATTTGGAATGCGTGTGGGCCTGCAATGGTCTTCAGATTGCCTAAATGCTTTGATAAATAAAATAATTTTATAGTTTGCAGTGTTTTGGTAATATAATTTATGTTTTCTACTATTGCATAATTTTAAATGTGCAATGGTACAGGCGCGTGCAAAACTCCAACAGAATTATAGGTATTATTATACTTCTGTAATAGGTTGTCAATCCAACACATACATTTCTGTACTGTATCAGCCGGATAGACCACTGCTGAACACACCCTCCTCCATTATGGGGGGTTTGTCATAATCCCCATGCTTGGAATGCATCGTGGAGATCGCTGTGTGAGATATCAGTTCCTCAGAAAGCGCTGCTTACGACACCTACGGGTAGAGATGGAACGTGACTTTCTAGCCCGGCACCCCACGGGCACAGACTTACATACGTCCAGTCCCGCCTACATACTCTTTCTACATCTTCTCCTTGAGGGTAGCAGGCGTTTATTCGCAAAATGAACTGATGTGGTAAAGTTCACAGCCCACAACTGAATTCGAATCACTAAGATCTTAAAAAACATTATTAGATGTTTTTTGGTGTATTTGATCTTGCAAAGCACCATAATTACAATTACAAAAATGTATTCTATATACTCCCTCATACCCTTGACACAGCCTTTTCGCGATTTTTTTTAATCCATGTAACAGAGGTTGAGCCTATTGCCATCTACCAGACACATCCCAGACTTCGGAGTGTCACTGAATATATGAAAATGATACGCAGAGTGAGGGAATAAATGGTACTTTAATATCCCAAACTAAGCTAATATGGTTAATGGTATGATTGGTGAATACACGCGGATGGTACGGTGTCCGATTGTGCACTGGTGCCGTGGTTTACTAAATGTGGCTTGAATGCGTAAACCGCTGACCGCGCGCAATGTACAATGCTTACATCGTACAGATAGGCTTTGATCAATATGAGTTATTAAACTGTCACGGTCATTTAATTACTATAACAAACCGGATATTTACCGTGTTTTTGATTATTTTTGAGCTCTCGATATTTCGGCACTGTTGCAAGCGCCATGATCACGAGTAAACTGACCTCTATGCGACTGGGTGGTTGGCACTAAGAGCACACGTACCGGTCTACCCTCTTTTTTGTACGTTTTTTAATAAGAACGAAATCGAGAGCTCAAAAATAATCAAAAACACGGTAAATATCCGGTTTGTTATAGTAATTAAATGACCGTGACAGTTTAATAACTCATATTGATCAAAGCCTATCTGTACGATGTAAGCATTGTACATTGCGCGCGGTCAGCGGTTTACGCATTCAAGCCACATTTAGTAAACCACGGCACCAGTGCACAATCGGACACCGTACCATCCGCGTGTATTCACCAATCATACCATTAACCATATTAGCTTAGTTTGGGATATTAAAGTACCATTTATTCCCTCACTCTGCGTATCATTTTCATATGTACGGAAAACACCGTACATAGTGCTAACCCTACTCGTCCCTTTTATAATACCGGAGTAGACCTTACAGGGTTTGTAGATGTCAAATATTCCAAAGACGCCAGGAAAGCAGATGCAGTAAGGTCAGAGACCAGCTCAATGTGGATACATTTCGTGACCATACATACAAAGACCATGATGTAACCTTTAGTAGTTTTAATTCCTCGGCCCTTGGAAGATTTGACATCTACAAACCCTGTAAGGTCTACTCCGGTATTATAAAATGGACGAGTAGGGTTTGTTCTTGCGGCTGGTAAATCTCCCATCAACTGGTTTTGTTTGAACGGATCGTGATTTCTGCATGTGACACTATCTATCAGTTACTTATTAAACATATTTAAGAAATAAACGGAACCGATTTCTATCACCAAAGAGAACATAACTTGTTCAAGTGAATATAGCTGATTCAAATACTAACCTCCACTGACACTGACACTTCCACGAGTCGTTTTAATACTCTTTATAAATATTTTTTCTATCGCTTTAAGTGATGTTTACTGATTACAAGATGATTGTTGCTCGCCTGAAAACTGTTCACCAGCGGTCAGAGTCGCATTTAGGTTTAATAAATAGATTCAGGCGTTACTTTGCGGAAATCCATATTTAATAATAACAAATATTTTTAAAATATTTTATGAAAACAATCCTCGAAAAAAAAAAAACTTGATCGTGCGCTCGTAGAGTCAAGACCTACTGAGGATGCTTCGTGTAGAAGCGAAATGCGTCGAAAATTCTTCTGGTTTGGCTGCGTGGCGTTTGTGACGTCGCGTCGGCTTAACAGGAAAATTAGGCGGAATCGTCACTAGATAGTATATTTTTGTATTTTTTAAGTGTTTTATTAAATATTAGTTTGATGTTTTCATAAATTTTTTTAAAATATTTGTTATATTTAGATCAACAATTTATGCAATTTTTTTTTTTTTATAAAAGACTGTAACTATGTGACAACCTGTCTTACTTAATTGCTCTGAGCTGTAACTTGAAAAAGTATTCAAAATCAAAGTCCAAGTTCAAATCATTTATTCAATTTAGTCGTCTACGACGATCTTATGTAGGTCAATTACAAATGTTACTATTGAAATATTCCACATTGTACTAGCACATTCAGCAAATAAAATGTATAGAGCCACTGCGAGAAGAACGGGCATGAAACTCTAGGCCATTCTTTTAATCATCTGTTAACAATTATTACATACAATATAATAAAATAATTACAATTTTTGTTTAAATTATGTAGGTGACAGGCGATAGCTTGGCAGAGGCGGAATTGTCCAAGCATTTTTGTCGTTTAAGTAATCACAAGCTGTGTAGTAGGAGCCGGAACATATTAACTCAACGGATACAAATTAACTCTGTACCTATGCAACTTGAGTCAATAAAAACTATTTGTATTTGTATTTTGGAACACACCGTTAGGTGCTTGGCGACAGATTTTCTACTTGAGGGTGGTAGCTAGCCAGGCGGGCATTCGCAAAATGCCCTACCACCACGCTATAACGACTGCCATCCTAAGACAACAACCGGGACCGGCGGCTTAACGTGCCCTCCGAAGCACGAAAACGCTCAGTAGTAATGTCACTAGCGGTCCCCCATCCAACTCATTACCGGGGCGGACGTTGCTTAACTTTGCTGATCGGTTGAGAACAGCTAAGCAAACTTCGCTACAAGCGGTTGTAGGTACTCTTATTGTAAAAAAATCACAGCTTTCAACCGCGTAAATTATAGTTACTTTTATAATATTACTAGTTACGCCCGGCGGTTACACCTGCATGGCGATATATGATGATGATAAAATTTATCCTGTGTTCCTTACCAAATTTCATCAAAATTGGTCCAGCTGTTTGAGTGTGAAGAAGCAACAAACATACAAACACACTCACAAACTTTCACCTATTTAATATTCATGTGTTATCTGTTTATACCAATGAACAAAATAACAAATTACTTCTTACACCTTGCAAATGTGTTTTTTTATAATAATTTAAGTATTATCAATAGAATCGGCTTCAATTTCACTTGACGCTGACAATTGCTGAAATTCTGTCACTATCTGACTGCATAGGAGTGATAGAGAGGCAGCGATGGTGAAATCGCGATCCGTTTGGGTAAAAAAGTAAAGAAATCTTACTAATACGAAAGTAGTTACTTAAATCGAAAATGTTGATAAGGTTTTGCAATTTTATTGTATATCGACACATAAATTCATAGACAGTAGAGATATTTACAATACAAGCTTGATTAAAAGACGAAACTATCGTCGGAGCTATCTGACTTATTTACGTGAGTTATCCCGTATTATTTACTAAAAATTGATTAAAACACATTTTTGCAATTTTATTCGATCAAGGTAACTTTAAGGAAACATATTTCAATATTAACTTGGCTTTAGAAAATACAAGCAAGTGTCACATATAATTTTCTTTATTCCTTCTGCAAACTAAACATTTGCATACATTCTGTTGAAGTGAAATTATCGAGCACTTATAAGCCCCTTAAAAGCTGTTTAAAAAGAGTGCTTTACTTTAATACTTAGATAAATTTCCTTTATGTTCAAAGCTTAACCATGTTTTAGAGATAGAATGTAATAACTAACAAATAACATGAGAAGGATAATAAACTGTGGAGTCTTAAAATAGTTACGGACCCCAAAAAGTCAGAACATGCATATTGGATTGAAAAATTAAGTGGTCGCGTTTAACAAGGGAGGGTGGTTGGTGTTTTAATTTTTTGCATAGCGACGAATTTTTACTCGGGATTATAAATTGATATAGTTATCACGTGCATTTGGGAATTTTTATTTAACAAATACATATCTTAACTGTTAATTTAAATACACTAGGTCTAAAATATGGCAGATTTAACTACCTACATGTAACGCATGTATAATAATACATTTAAAATCTCCCCCGTGGGGTGCCGGCCTAGAATGTTACCCTCCCATCGCCAACTGTGGTCGTAAAAGACGACTAAGGGTGAGACCCCAGAAGGTGGGCATCAGCGGTTTCTAAGGAACTGATAGCTACGCTGCAATGACCAAGACGTCTGCCAAGGGTGGGATTATGACAACAACATAATGGGCGAGGATTTATTCGGCTGTAGACAGTCTACTAAAAAGACTAGATGGTAATGTGTAAATTTTGTTTATTGCTAGTAAACACAGCTCTTGCTTTTTTTTATGTTATTGTGACGGAACAAGCCCGAGGCTCACCTGATGTTAAGTGGACTAACCTCCCCCTATAACAGACGCATTTCGTCAGCGACGAATTGCACTGTGCCCGTCACACTGAGACGTCCAGTTGTTAGGTCTCATTAGCCTGTAATTTTTCTGGCTCTCAAGGACTGCTGCCGGAACACACTGTTAGGTGCTTGGCGACAGATTTTCTACTTGAGGGTGGTCGCTAGCCAGGCGGGCATTCACAAAATGCCCTTCCACCATGCGATGAAGCCCAAGCTCTGGGCGGGATTCGAACCATGGACCTGCTGCACGGCAGTCCATAGCCAATGCCACTGAGCTATCACTGCTTCAAAAGCTTGTCAACAGATTTCCTCCTTGAGCCACCCTCAAGTGAGGCTGTCCATTGCTTTGACGATAGATTATTTAGATAAGACTTACTGGTACCAAATTGAAGAATGATTAATAAAAAAAATGTTTTGACCACTATATCACATTTTGGTAGTGATGATGTGGTCGAAGGTGTTAACAGGTTTAACCTATAATGACTGGCTATCAAGGACAACTGCCGGAACACATCGTTAGGTGCTTGGCGACAGATTTTCTACGTGATGGTGGTAGCAGCCAGGCGAGCATCCGCAAAATGCCCTACCACCGTGCTATAACGACTGCCATCTTAAGACGACAACCAGGACCGGCGGCTTAACGTGCCCTCCGAAGCACGTGCACGCTCTGTAGTAATGTCACTAGCGGTCACCCATCCAACTCATGACCGCGACGGACGTTGCTTAACTTTGCTGATCGGTTGAGAACAGCTAAGTGAAATTCGCTATGAGCGCTAAAAACATACAGTGTGACATAGAACCTCCTGCTGTTTTGTAAGTCTGTTAAAAATCATATTAGATTCTTACGTTTCTTCGAGCATACAAAGCTGCTTCTATTACCTGGAAAGTTGCAGATGACTCTACAGCGCAAATTCATGTAGATACAAAAGTTTCTATACCTAGTTAAAATTTCTTCTTCTATAAACTAATAAAATATTATATCTTTATCATGAGTCCATTTTGGTTATAGATCATCATGTTTGGAGATATTCTGCTTCAACACTACTACTAGCTAGCGAGAACCCTCAAGTAGAAAATCTGTCGCCAAGGACCTAACGGTGTGTTCCGGCAGTTGTCCTTAAGAGCCAGTAAATCTAGGTTAAGCTTTTTAACACCTTCGAGCACATCATCACTTACCATCAGGTGAGATTGTGGTCAAAGGCTTACCATAAATAAAAAAAAAAAAACTGAAGGGAACTATAGCAAGTCAAATTACTAGGCTAACGTGACTTCAGAATCTCCCTCTCGAAGTAACGAAGGCAGTGCAGTGTCAATCAGGATAAGATTGGTGACACTGCAACTGTAGCCGACCAGCGCAGCGTGTTGCTTACCATCAGGTAGGCCACTTGACCGTCTCTTCTTCGCTTAACATAAATATATGTAATTATTATAGATATATAACTTTAGTTCTTATTAGAAATGTTTTACAAAACTACAATTCCTTTCCCATCCATGTTTATTCAGTATAATGTCGATCAATATAACTTAGGTAGGTAACTTTAATAAAAACATAGAGAAAAATATCATACATATAAATTATAATATAAGTAACTACCGATTTCCAATACTAGAAGGCATTATCAAAATATTAATATTACATAACAACAAATATTTTAAAAGTATTATAAGAAAACATCAATTTAATTAATATTTCTCGATCGTGCGCTCGTAGAGTCAAGACCTCTAGAGGATGCTTCGTGTAGAACCGAAACGCGTCGAAAATTCTTCCGGTTTGGCTGCGTGGCGTTTGTGCCGTCACGTCGGCTTAACAGGAAAATTAGGCGGAATTGTCGCTAGATATATTTTTGTATTTTTTAAGTGTTTTATTAAAATATTGATTTGATGTTTTCATAAAATATTTTAAAAATATTTGTTATTATTGAATATGGATTTCCGCAAAGTAACGCCTGAATCTATTTATTATCAATTTAATTATTTAATAAAACACTTAAAAAATACATAAAAACTATATATATCTAGTGACAATTCCGCCTAATTTCCTGTTAAGCCGACATGACGTCACAAACGCCACGCAGCCAAACCGGAAGAGTATTCGACGCGTTTCGCTTCTAAACGAAGCATCCTCAAGAGGTCTTGACTCTACGAGCGCACAATCGAGACAACTTGACAGGAAATTTGACGGAATTGTCATTAGATACATATAATTTTTATAAAGACTTTTTAAGTGTTTTATTAAATAATTAAATTAATGTTTTCTTAAAAGACTTTAAAAATATTTGTTGTTATTAAAATAATATATGTATTTCCGCAAAGTAACGCCTGAATCTATTCATTATTAATATTACATATATTAATTAAGTACAGATTATGGAGCTAAAATGTCTTGCTGCGGGCGAGAATCGAGCCCGCATCCTCCGATTTTGTGGGGGTGTTTACCTACAAAACTTTACCACTCGGCCATCGGAACATGTTCATTAGAGCCTAAAATTTGTGCCCCAAATGTATTACTTCAATCGTAATAGGGGACGGTGCGCAATCTTCAACCAGACTACTACAACTCATCTGATCGAAAGAAGTCGAAAAAATTACGAACATGTTCCGGTCGCCCGGCACACAAATTGCGCTCTAGTAATTCGTAAATGTGATTTTCACTTAAAACGCCATAGAGCTTATTATCATATAAGAAAACTATAAACTTTTTTTACAATCACAGTGGCCGATAAAATTTATTCGATTGTTTTGTTGGTGATCACTGATTGATTACATGAAAAAATTGCTATCGATCAGTGATCGTCACATTATATGAACATCACATACTCCCTTTTTCACTTATGGTTGTGAAATAGACAGATTGATAATAAGTTTCGAAACCATCATCATTATTAACATTGTTATTTTAACAGATAGATAGGTTACTACCATTAAAATGGCATTGCTAATTGCTTCTCATTCATTATGTTTACAATAATTATCGCCTATGAGTGCGATAGAGTAAAAGAGATAACTATCTCAACAGAACTGCGCTTCAAATGCTGCAACTTACCAATTACTTGGGTGCAACTTATTTTTTTGTTTGTTTTGTTTTTATGTTATTGTGAAGGAACAAGCGCGAGGCCCACCTGATGATAAGCGGTATCCTCTGCCTATAACAGATGCATTTCATCACAAGTGACGAACTGCACTGTGCCCATCACCTTGAGACATACCTGTTAAGTCTCATTTGTTAGAGACAAAGTTGTTAAGTCTCATTTGTTATTTCACTGGCTCTCAAGGACTACAGCCGGAACACACCGTTCGGTGCTTGGCATCAGACTTTCTACTTGGAGGTGGTAACTAGCAAGGCCGGCATTCGCAAAATGCCCTTCCACCATGCGGCGAAGCTCAAGCTCTGGGCGGGATTAAATACATGGACCATAGCCAATGCCACTGAGCCATTACTGCTTCAAAATAATGCAGGATCTAGTACAGGTTGTATTTGCTGTTTCTTTCAAAATGCGCGTAAGTATAATTATTACTTATACAATTTTGAATCAGATTTCACTTACGTTAAAGCAGTCGAGTAGCTCGATCTCGACCGGTTTCGCGACTTTCAGAGTCGCTTTATGGAGTACGCACTCGAGCATGCGCGGACGCGGTCGGGAGCGTTTATGAAAGTTTTAATATAATTATTACTGTTTATTATAATGATGCTTTGGTACATATTGCCCCGAAATACCAGTTTATATGTGATTGTGATCGAACTATGACGAACTCACTTGATGTACTTGATTATTTCGAAACAATGATGGCCGAGCGGTAATAGCTATGGACTGCCGTGCCGCAGTACCTTGGTTCGATCCCCATCGCCGGCTTGAGCTTCACCGCATGGTGGAAGAGCATTTTGCGATTGCCCGCCTGGCTAGCTACCGCCCTCAAGTAGAAAGTCTGTCGCCAAGCACCGAAAGGTGTGTTTCGGCAGTAGTCCTTGAGAGCCAGTGAAATTACAGGCACAATGAGACTTAACAACTATGTCTCAATGTGACGGGCGAAGTGCAGTTCGTGACTTGTGATGAATTACAACTGTTATAGGCAGAGGTTAGTCCACTTAACATCAGGTGGGCCTCGAGCTTGTTCCATCACAATAACAAAAAAAAATGTGAAGCGTACCTCTGCCTAATAACAAATGCATTTCGTGGCAACTGACGAATTGCACTGAGCCCGTCACACTGAGACATACATATTCCTTACTAGTTAAGTTTTTGCGACAGACTCCGTACCATAAACGGTCTAAAATTTTCAAACAATCCCTGAACAACTGGATATATTTTCATCGATTAAAATTATAAAAAAAGTATACTATGATCCTTCATAATGAGCTCTAGATGACGATATTCCACATGCAAGAGAGTTATTTTTTTTGTTGGGGAGGACTTGTCATCCCAAACAAAAAAATAACTCTCTCTCAATCCTTGGATGACCCTTCTGCTGCCGACAATAAAACTACACCGCTTTTCAAGCGACGGAAATCCCTTTTATAGCCCTGGAGAGGTCAAAACCCGTCTCCTGCGGGCGCTGAACACGCACCGCTACACAAAGACGAGATTTTTCAAGTTAATTCGTTTTAATTATTATATAATTTTTTTCTTTGGTTGAACGTTTTGCAAAGTTCCAATATAAGGTTTGTAATTAAATCTGTTTACGAGCTAAAGACCAGTGACATACTCAGACGGACGGATAGATAGATAGACAGACAGCGCAGTCTCATCAATGGAGTTCCGTTTTGAGTTTCCCTTTGGATAAGGATCCTTAAAAATGAGTGAAGTCGTGATACCTATAAGTGTTTGATCAAAGACGCTTGAGCTTCGTAACTTGTTAATTTAACTATAATCCCTAAACAATTGTACAAATAATACAACAAATATATGAACTAAAATATTTCACAAGACAAATTTTGTATCAGAGTCGAGCCAAAGATCCTAGTTATGAAGAAAAAATCTATTATTTTGAAATCTATATATTTTGTGTGTTGCTATGGTTAACACGAACTCGATCCATTTTTATATTTTATTATTCCCATTAATTAATTCTAACTTAAAATTAACTTACTCTATGATCACAGATTTTACAATCAAACATTAATATTAATTAGCAAAACATCAAAAATTTCATAATCGCTTATTACAATTTACCTGTTACTCGTATTTTGAGGAAGACAAAATTTACCAACATATACTTTGCTATAAAAAACGTTGTTTTGAAACCGATGGAGCACAATATTTGAATGTCATCGTTGGTATCAAATTCGACAGACTTAAAAATATTGAGTTAAGGAATATAATAAGAAATGTCAGTGTCAAATTACTTAGTTGTTAATTTTATTTACGTCGTATATTATCATATTATCAGTATTATCACAGATATCAAAATTGTAGACAAAGGCCAGTTATTTGCTAATATATTATTATGTACAAAATGGTTTATTATTTTCCGATTATTTAATAAATTAAATGGTCACGTAAAGTAGCCATCAATTATATTAACTGGAGGTGAAATAATATTTGAGGGACTTAAATATTGAAAGCATGTAATAAGCCATTTTTAAAATACAGCTGGTAGGTTAAGTGCACAAATATAAATAAGTGAATTTGCTTAATAGATGGGCTACTATAAACCATTACTGATGTGTAATTAATAGAAGATGTAATTAACCCGGCGAGGATGTGGTAGGGTCAATTTGACCCTGCTCATTTTGTTTGATGTACAGTTTTTTTACCTGCAGTCACATGCTGTCGAGCTTATCAGTAGCTGTAGTCAATAAAATACCCTCCCTTTTTCTCACCTCCACTTAGTCGGATGCAACACGTGCAAGCAGGTAAACGTGCGCAAACTAAAATAGGGCAATTATGACCCATATATAGTAGCCTAAAAGACTGGATAATTACTGATTTTGTGATAAAACATGATATATCATATAAATTCCTACCAAAAATTACCAATGACTTGTAATAATATTCGTATGTGTTGTTTTTTTTTAATGTATGGCAGAGTCCTGCTAAAGTTGATTAAAATAAGACTTTTTGTAAAATTGAAATAATTAAACATTTTATACGCATAATAGTGTTTCTTTTCATGAAAATCCTTATATAAATAACTAATGCGTAAGTTAACTTCCTATCCTATGTTAAAAAATTGCAATAAATACTTTTAAAATATGAATTAAATACAGGGTCATCAAGACCCTCCACATCCTCGATGTACCCTTTTTGTACCACATCCTCGCCGGGTTAATAGAGACAAGAAGTAAATTTAAATAAAATAAAACTATTTAGGGTTCGGTTTTGCATCTGTAGTCAGATTTAAATGCACAACTATATTTAAAAAAATCTCATTTATATTTTCCCAAAATATTTTTACGCTTAATTCAAGTATCCGCCCAAAAATATTGCTGCCATCGTATATTAAAAAAAAAGCTACAAATATACTCTATCAGTAATCAAAGCTTGTTTTCTTAGCAGCCAATAATGCAAGTATAATTCTGGAGTAATAATTTATATATTTTGAGTCTCAACATAAATCGCTAACTACATTCTGGTACTAATTCCTTTTATTACTGAAAAATAAATATTTGCAAGTGTTGGTAACTTTGCTGATATGAAGTCACAAACATTAGATGAACATTAAAAAATCGAGACTATTTATTCAACGCCACGTTTTTCATTGATTATTTTTCACCACCCTATAAATTCACTACACTATAAATTCCCCATCAGAATTAATTTTCCTAACCGTGGACGTATAAATTTCATTATCCTCTTTCAAGCCTTCTTTCGCTGCATAATACGGAAACTCATTATGCGTTGGTAAATAAAATATGCCTTGCCTTTTAAAATTAGTCTCTAACCCTAAGTAATTTGTCTCAGAATTATTAAAACAATTCGCTAACCTAGCATTTTGTATTGAATCGCACTTCATCGCTATAAACTTTTTAGGGTGTTCCAAAGCTTGCCACCAATATATTATAGATCTCAAATGACTACATAGAACCAAGCAAGGTATATAAGGAACATCGCTAGGTTGGAATTCTCCGCCATTGACATAAAAATCTACATGTCCTAATCTCTCGGCTATACCAAACCCGTCTATATTTGTATGTATAATATCAACGTGTTGACCATCGGTTGGTGCTAGCTTGTGCTCCAATGGTAGATTCCTAAAACATGGACCTGCAGGATCTAGCCCCGTTATTCTATAAGGTTTCTTTCCCGTGTGAGTGTAGAAATGCTTGGCAGCATAACCTGCTATGTGAGCTCCCAAGCTTGTCCCGACTAACTCTAATTGGTCAGGTTCTAAGCCAATTTCGTATAGCTTGACAAGAAATTCGCCGACCTTTCTGCCTATTGTTCTGCTCAGGCGAACTGATCTGGAAAAAAGAGAAAAATATGTTAGCGTTGCATGGTAGAAAGTTATTTTGCATTATGGTTGTCTGGATTGTTACCAGCAAACATGGAAATCTATTTTTATTAGTATTGTTCAGTTTTTTTTTCTTGTAATCAGGGGGCTTACATCTATTATTACAAATTAATATTGTTGAAACAGATAAAAAAAGTCATTTACAAGCCTCAATAGTTAGAAAGAATTTATTACAACATTAGAAAACACATGACGTTAAAGTTTGCTTCTTAAAAATGGTTATGCTAACGACTATCCAGGGGAGTAGCATAGGGCCGCAATAATATAATATTTATGGAAGTTACACTTCAAGTAGGTAAATTAGTTTATGGAGAGATCGATTTCATTATTTTGTTAAATGCAGTACACAAGCGTAATACGGAGTTTTACATCAGAAAAAAAATGGGTTTGTTTCACAAAAGACTAATTTCTTCTAGATACAAGGAAGAGGTAGTTTGTATTTTGACTTTATTATTTTATATTGGTATTTATAAATCTACCTAATATTTGCACGCCTAAGAATACAATTGTTGATACAAAAATAAGATCTGAGGTGTAAAAATTATGAAAGTATTGTAATTTTGAAAATAAATGTCTTTTGATAAAAATCGACACCTAATATACCTACGGTGTAAAATACACGAACGTTCCATCGACAACATTCCACATGAATACTCCAAAAATGCCATAAATCTCCCGTTTGTACGAAATCTAATGTGGATTAGGTAGATTGACAAGACATTTTACAAACATTCAACCCAACATTTGCCACAATCCAACTCATCGTGTGTGCGAGGTTCGAACGTCGAGTGCTGTCAATCCACGCCATTCAATGAACGTTTCGATCGTGATTCGAGTGATAAAAGACGAAAGGAAATTACCATATTTTAAATATGAATGATTGAATGAGTGAAGGATGTAATAGGTACAAATGAATTGGCGTCCATGTTTTTGCAACAATTTTGATGTGAGTGACGCTATAGGTATATTACTACACCACCTTTGAGGCAGTGATTTTGAAGTGCTCGTAGCGAAGTTTACATAGCTGTTCTCAACCGATCAGCAAAGTTAAGCAACGTCGCCCGCGGTTATGAGTTGGATAGGTGACCGCTAGTGACATTACTACTGAGAGTTTCCGTGCTTCGGAGGGCACGTTAAGACGTTGGTCCCAGTTGTTGTCTTAGGATGGCAGTCGTTCTAGCATGGTGGTAGGGTATTTTGCGAATGCCCGCCTGGCTAGCTACCACCCTCAAGTTGAAAATCTGTCGCCAAGAACAACGGTATGTTCCAGCAGCTGTCCTTGAGAGCCAGTACTTCTAGGTAAGCCTGACCAACATCTTCGACCACATCATCGCTTACCATCAGGTGAGATAGTGGTCAAAGGCTAACCTATCATGCATAAAAAAAACCCAAGCTGTATAAGCTATGGACAGTCGTGCCCAAATTCCATGGCACGATGCTCACCGCCGCGCCGGATTGAGCCTCACTGCATGATGGAAGGGGATTTTTTCAAATGCTTGCCACCACCTTTAATTGGAAAATCTGTCGCCAAGCACGACTGCCAAGGACATCCGGAATACACCAACAGAGTATTCCGGCAGTTCTTGTAGGCCAGTCAAATTATTGGCAAATGAGACTTAACAACAATATGTCTCAGGGTGACGGGCACAGTGCAGTTGGTGACTTGTATGGAAATGCGTCTATTTTTAAAAACAAGAAAATATATAGGTTTAGTTATTTTAATCTCTTCAATTTAATGGAAATGAAGCATCAATGAAGAACATTTGATAGCTTCAAAAGCTCTTTATAGCTAGCTATATGGGCTACTCACAGAATGGCAGCGGAAAATATGAGGAACTGATAATACGTGGACGAATTCGCAGGCACATACGTACGTATATTACAATTTCATTTGCCGTCGTGCAATTTCCTTTGACGGTAAAATTTAAGGTTAAATTACGTTTCTACATCCCAAAAGGATTAGCAAATATGTCTAAGCACTCCCGGCTCCTGAGAAATGTTCAGTCTATTGGCACCGAGCGCAAAGCTCCAGAGTCCAGACCCCGGACTTCTACGATATTTTTTATCCTTGATCTCTACAATTCTAACCCAGGAACATCGGGATCCCAAAGTGACGCTTTACGGTAGTCCACCAGCGACACAAATATTAAGCAGGTCCAATTACATGCAGTTTGATAACAAGCAACAATGTAGCCTTTGTAATAATAATAAATCTATAAATATCTAAGTGTTCACTTTACGAGTGTGTTATAAAATAAATTACTCCATAAATTATTATTGACTATAAGCGCATCTTTACCTTATACGTGAATCGTATATCAACAAAGTATTAATAGAACGGAACTCGCCCTTTGCATCTGATTTTATACACTGTTTAGTCTCCCCTTTTTCCTTCGTAGAAGGTTTAAAAGAATACAAATTGATGATTTAATGGTACACTTACTCGTACAAACACAAGATAATTAATAAATTCAGTGATTATTTAGCCAAAATCCAAACAATATTTCAAGAAAACATTACCTTAATATTTAAAAATCATCATCAGTATGTTTTGACTCTTCTAAGATACTTTAGAGCAAATGTCTCGATCATGCGCTCGAAGAGTCAAGACCTCATTTTCATGTCTTTTACTAAGTTGACAAGTTTAAAAGTAGCTCAAGTGTTTCCAAAAATGATAAAATCGCAAATTATATATAGGAACAAAAAGGCAAAATGTAATAACAGTAAAAGTCACTGGAACGTATATTTTCAACATTCTCCAAGATGCATATCTAAACTTATGAATTTGTTCTTCAACAAAAGGTGACAATGATTCGTCAAGAATCAGTGATCCTAAAAGACGATGCGAACATAAAATTGGTAGAAAACTACAAATTTTATATTGGTGAAGCGCAAGCAAATTGAATATTTCTATAATCGAATTTTATCCGGGCAAGTATACAAACAAAAAATCACATGTGTCAAAATTTAGCTCTAGGCCAATAAGAAAACTATCGTCAATAAGTACTCGAAAACCATCCAATACAGTGATCGCATTGCCTCGTAAGGTTTAGTCAACCAGTTACCAAATGTTTAGTTTTGATTGGAGACGTTGAATTACACAGGGTTGTCGGTAAAATGCTAAAATCCTCTTAGATTTGACTTCTGCTAGTCCTAACAAACATTTTAAGAGGATTTTGTTTTGAATATTTTTTATGTTAATTTTTTTTTTTTTTTTTGGTGTATTAGACGGAATATGCACAAAGACCACCTTATGTCAAAAGTCTCTTGTGCCTGTAATTTAATATATGATGTCTTATTACTTAGCTGGATGTAAATATACAAAACTCTATTCAAAGGGAGCGCGGCGCGGTCCAGTGTTGCCGCAGCGGGCACTCTTAGCTCGGAGAGACTCAAAACATAAAACAATAAGTAATTTCTAGTACTGTCTGACACTTTTAAGTTCTGTGTCTCATAGTAAAAGACATAACCTACTCTGAAGTCAACCCAAATAGGTTAATAGCATTATACCAATAACCCTGTAGAGGCGATGGCAAGGCTTAAGATAGCTAGACCAAGAACATCAAACTATTCATAGTAATTAAACAACTTTAAACGGTTTAAATCGCGTATATTTATCATTATTTTTGTCCCGGAATTTCTGTCTCGGTTTATGTACATGCCCAAGACAAACACAACCACTATATTCGGTTCGAAAATTCACAAATCCTCGCCAGAGAGACCCTGTTTATGCCAAGAATGTAACACGAGGCTATTGAATCAAAAAGTACCCAAATTTCAATAGAGATGATGGTTGGCAAGTACCACCTGCTTAAGATCCTGTCATCTAATTGATTAAATCCCAAGGCCGACACAAATCTGCAAGACCTCTGGACACTGTGAGCGAATACTGCGCGAATAGGGAATGATATGATTAATATAAAATTTCTGACAGGAGGACAAATAATTTCTTAATAACTCATGTGACAAATAAAACCAATTAGTCACCCCGTGACCACGATCACTGCCAACTGTTTGAAACGTCGGGACAAAAATAATGATAAATATACGCGATTTAAACCGTTTATAGTTGTTTAATTACTATGTGTAATAGTCGCGAAAACCTAAGACAACATCAAACTATTCACTTCAAGATAATATTACGTTATTTTGATAGGTTAAATTTAATGGTTTGCACTGTTATCACTTCAGTCAAATGGGTGCCTCTATCTACCGACTTAAAGGTATTTTTGCATCCATATTATCCATTGGTATATATTGTGACAGTAAATATAGCCTGATGAAAACTTTTACCTCCGATTACTCTTTTCCTCAAGGCAGCATTCCAGGTCTTACTTTTATTTATAAGCTTGCAGAATCAAATAAAAAATCCTGTGCAAACTCCGCGGATAAATTAATATACTGGCATCGTGGTAAACACGTGATTTATATATCCCCGAAAGAGCAGGCAAAGCAAAAAATAAACAGATAATTAACAGGGATCGAACTCAGTACCTCGAAATAGCAATGCGACGCTTTGTGCCACCTTACTAACGTCAGTGTGTCAGTATTTACAAAGCGAACAAACAACTCCACCTTCAATATAAAGCACTTCCTTAATACCCATTGTAACAGAAATAATATTTATTTACTCATCAAAATGAATGATCGAAATGAATGCTATTTCATTGTTTTATTTTCAATCTCCATAAAACTCCTTAACTCCGCATTTATGTAGTTTCATATCTTTGTAACTGTATTGCATACCGATATTGCATAATCTTTCATAGCTGAATATTGTTAGCCGCGGTCAATACTTGGATGGGTGACCGCTAGTGGCATTACAACTGAACCGTGCACGTGCTTTGGAGGGCACATTAGGCCTTCAGTCTCGGTTGTTGTCTAAAGAAGGCAGTCGTTATAGCATGGTGGTAGGGTATTTTGCTAATGCTCGCCTGGCTAGCTACCACCTTCAAGTAGAAAATTAGCACCTAACGGTCCGTTCTTGCAGTTGTCCTTGAGAGCCAAACGCTCTAGGTTAGCCTGAACAACATCTTCGTCCATATCATCCCTGATCTGATAGTGGTCAGAGGCTAACATATCAGCTATAAAAAAATATAAACCATTGTTAATGTAAGTAGGTTTTCATAAATACGATTTATATAAATTAGATTTATATTTACACGGAAGCTAGGTTGTATTAAGTAAGCCGAGCTGGGAACAATAAAGGCGTTCACACACAGCAGTTATAATCCCTAACATTAAGTACTATTTGTAAAATATAGATATGTAATATGTAGGTACTTACACCAACTCATAGATAGCAACTTTCTTATTGTTATTTTAGATACATAAATAGAAAATTATTTATTACTACACAACTGTAATACAAACCAGATACTTAAACAAACTATTAAAGTAAAGTTTAAATAAAGGTGACCTTAGATCTAATTACCACGGTTTAAAAGCTATAATGAAAAACAAATGTTATCATTTAATCCTCAAAATTGTATATTAAGATCTTATTGTTTTATGTTATTTTCATGGAGCAAGCACCAGGCACAGCTGATGTTAAGCGGTAACCACTACGAACTGCACTGTGCCTGTCACCCTGAGACATACAGTTGTTGAGTCGCATGTGCCTGTAATTTTACTGGCTCTCAAGGACAGCTGAACACACAGTTAGGTGCTCGGTGACAGATGTAAGTTGACTTTACTAATATTCGAAATAAAACCATATATTTTTAAAATAAGTCTGAATGAAGACTAGGTTGGCCCCCTTTTCATAAGTTAATTACCTGGATTATATATTACTTAAAGCGTTAACACCTTGATATTTCCCTTACGCAATTCTCAGCCCTACCCGTTCCTGCCCTGTTGCACAGAACATAAAAAGGGCCTACGTAAAAAAAGGTATTTGTTTTTTTTTTATAAATGATGGGCTTGCTTTTCACTAATATAAGATTTGGTGCTCAGTGACGATGCAGTCAAAAATATTGACCTGGTACACCTATAATTATAACTAGCTTTCAATAACTGTTGCGGGAACACACCGTTAGGTGCTAAGCGACAGATTTTCTACTTAAATGTGGTAGTTAGCTTGGTAGGCATTCGCAAATTGCAGTACCACTTTTCGCAGGGCGATGAATTACATAACAAATCATGTTAAACAATGATAATTTATATCTTTGCCAAAAAAAATAATGTTTTAAATGGTATGATTCGCTACAGTATATTATAACTTATGTATGAGAGCACCATTAAACAGTATAGTACCCGCTCATGTTTACTGAAATAAATTATTTTCCTATTACGACCACTCAGGCATTCATGCAACAATGTGACAATCTAGCGATTATGGTTACCGCACACTAGATCAATCACCGTATCAGCACTCCACAACTCAAGCCGTCCAGTATTCTTTGTATTGAAAAAGATACTACAACGCGATAAAGAAAATGTACTGTAATTTTGAAGTTAAAAGAGTTTTACTATCGGGTGTGTTCTTTTTTACTAATCACGTGTATTTTTGTTGCAGATTAGTAGTGCGCAGCAAGAGACGCAACTTTTTTACACCCTTAATTACACGCTACTCTGTAATGCGGTTAAAACTTTGTTAATTTCTGAAAGTATGGGGAGTGGTATCCCTTAGGTTAATTTATGAGTATATGAGAAATGCAAGATTTTACTAATATTTCCAAAGTATATATACCCTTGCGCTCAAACAAACGGAAAACAATTGGGGATCGCGGCCCACGTGTATATAATTGAGAAAGTACTGAAATAATTTTGATAAGAATTTATTACTCGCCAAAATATCAAAGTGTTTATTAAAATTACCAAACTAATGATAGTTAATAACTTTCATATTTTCTACCTATTGACGCGAAATCAACAAAGGATGGTCCGCAATCGGTGGCCGCAATTGAGATAGCAAAAAGGAGGGATACATTTTTAAAAACAACAAAGAAACACCGTAATGCTAAAAAATTAAGAGGTACACGTGGCTTACACTGATCTTCCGACTACCATTTTAAGACAACACTCGGGGCCGACGGCTTAAAATGGCCACCGATGCACGGAAGCACCGTCACCTCACCGTTACCTCTCCAAGTCATAAACACGGTGGACGTCGCTTAACTTAGTTGAACGGTTAGGAACGGCTAAGCAAGCTCTGCTGCTAGCTATTCAAAACTACTGCTTCTAAGATTTAATTATTTCGGTATCGTATATGTCTATATGTATGCCCGTGTGGTGCCGGGCTAGAATATCACCCTCCCATCTCTACCCGTGGGTGTCGTAAAAGGCGGCTAAGAGTAAAACACCAGAAGGTCGGCAGCAGCGCTTTCTGTGGAACTAATATCTGCGATCCCCAAGACGCCTGCCAAGCGTGAGGATTATGACGAACACCCCCATAACGGGGGAGGCTGTGTTCAGTAGTGGACAATCCGGCTGATACAGTATATAACTATCAGCATCACCTCAACTAGAGACTAGTGCGCAAGTAGTCACGGTAATGACCCAAGGCGACGTCGATACGTGAGCGTTGTCCTTAAGGCTCACACAACAAGCCTATAAATAACTCCGGCTATTGTTTGCGGCCCACAAACGTTTATATTTGCCAGTGTGTAGACTGGCTACTTTTGTCAGTTATGTAATTAAAGCTGTAGAGAGGTCTGTTTGTTATTATATTTTGTTTGCACTGTTTATTCACCGACAATAGTACGAGTACCTTTATTGTCATGCGGCGCTGACATTCTTCTATTGTTGGTCATATATCAACTCACAAGCTGCTCACAAGTCACACCTTCCGCAGACAGGTAATTTTCTTTGCCCAATATATCCATGCCTCTGGTGGTCTTCCTCTACGAATCAATGAAAATTGCCTTATGGTGATTTAGATTAATTAAGAGCTTGTAACGGAAAATACAACATACAAGTCATTGCCTGTTTAGCTCAATGACATAACATGAATTAAATAAAGTTCAATATTGATGCTCGCTGTATATGGCGGCTACGACCTTTTGATTGTCCGAGAAAATACTATTCACATGGATGTGATAGTACATTTTGAAATTTTCAACACCCCGTGGTTACTTCGGCGGAGCAACTGAAGCGGCAACAAGTATGCTAACCTCCTTATATTTTATTATTATTATACTTCTAAGTCAAAACTTGAAGAAGCTGCAATTGTCCTTATCGCACTATTCTGTTCGGGCGTTTAGCGGCGAGACAGTTTCACTTTGTTAAAATACCTATTTTTCTGTAGGAGCTTCTCTTCCCGTTCCTCTTAATGGTGTGTTCCAGCGGCTGTCCTTGAGAGACATCTTCGGACCAAGGCATAAAATTACTATAACGTAAGTGGAGAATTTCAAGACGCTTGTATAATATTATTCCATTGTTACCGGTTTTGGTAAATTCATGGAGATTAATTCCAGAACAGACGTTAAGTTACTACGAATTCCTCACAATTCTTGATTGTGTGCGGGCTTATACCTAAAATGGTTATGTAAATAAGTGTTTCTACTGAAGGCAGATAGAGCAAAAGACAATGTGATCCGCAAACACTCCCGTGTAATGTTAATATCTCCACTCTGGCATGCAAAATATAACATAGAATTTGCCAGTTATGGGTATTAACATTTGTGTGAAACGTTTCATACAACTATTTAAGTATATTGATACTTGCGTCAAAGTTTTCAGTTTTCAAAACCATTTCGAAGAAGCAAGGGGTAAAATCTTGCATTCATAAAAGTTTTCTATTATAATATAAGCTTTTTGTTTAAACAAAAATATGCGTTTCGACACGTACATTTTCGTTCACACCTCTACGAATTCGTATTTATTCGTAGACACACTTTTAGTTATTTATTTTTTATTTAACGTACGGGTATTTTGAGATTTATTTTTCAATATGTTTTTAGGTTGTCTTTTATGTTGTATAGGAAGACATATTGTACCGACCACACATGAGTGTAATAAGGATAAGAAAAACATAATTATATCATTATATAACTAGATACCGTGCGGTGGATCCATCCGCGTAGACAATGATGAAGAGTGATGATGAAAGGTATCCTATGTATTAATCCAAGACCTAAACTATCTACATAACAAGTTCCATCCAAATTGCTTCAGCCGCTTCATCCTGAAGGAGTAGAAGAAGTAACAAACATATACATACCCAGTCACATCCTCTCTCACTCACAAACTTTCGCATTTATATATGTTACCGGCAATCTGTATAAATCAGGTATTCTATACAATATCTAGGCAATGTAAAGAATACCTGGGACGTCCAGGAAATGTATGAAATATTATGAATACTATTATCCATCACATACTTTACCTAGGTAATTCATACAATTCCTAGAGATTTTATAGAGTAACTGCTGTTGCAACCGCAATGTGTAACATAAATAGATCTTGGTCTATATTTATCAATGTTAACCAGTAAGGGATTAAATATAATGACCACCATAAAATGCTTTGAGTACAATTTTTGGTAAAAGAACTAAGGGTCGTTCTTTTACCAAAAATTTTAATCGAACACCAAATGCAGTAAATGATCACTAAATCTCAAAATCCTATTAAGGTGCGACGACGAGTGAAGTGAGGAGGAGCGTTAGGTTACTTGTGACCACAACATAGCGCGAGCCCAGCGAGCGTAGCGAGCGTGCCGAGGCAGCGGCCGGCGATGCACCAGAAGAGTTATAGCAAGTTTAATTTTGGTGATCGTTTACTATTTTTGTCTGTTATATGTTACTATATCTGGTGGTATAAAGCAAGTGTGGTGTTATTGTTAGTAGTGCGCAATTGGAGTTGCAACTTTTAATACATTACACGCTTTGGTATAAAGTGGATTTAACTTTGTTATTTTCCTAATGTATGCGGATTGGGGAGTGGTATATCTAAGGTATTTTAGTATTTGAAAAATCCAATATTTTGCTTATATTTTTAAAATAATGGCACTGTTCGCGCTCAAATATACGGGTAACGAACCCCAGCTCAAGTGTAAACAAAACAAGAACATTAAAAAAAAAAACAAATGTCAAATTTCTAAATAAAATTACCAACCAAATAACTTTTTTAATTCAACCTATTGACGTGAAACCAACGTAGGAAGGTCCGCTATATCAGTGGCTGCAATAAACGAAACAAAAAAACTGATACCTTTTGAAAACAATAAAAAATAAACTAAAATCCTGCTGTTCCATAATTAAATTACGTATTGGTTACCAATTGTTATAAATTGACATGCGATTTCAATCCGCTAAATAACGCACCGTAAAGAAGCAGTTTAAAATTAAAAGATTTTTACTTACTTCGGATAGATGTAGGTGAGAAAAGACAAGGTCTCAGTGATGAAGACGTTATATCCTCTCTTCACGTACGTGTTCCCGATCGCCTGCGAGTGTGGCCACGAGGAGCTGTCCAGGAAACCAACGGCGTACAGCAATGTTTTCTTGTTCTTTAGATCTGAAAAGAAAAATGAAGATTTTGGCTTTGTGCAACAATGTAAGACATCGCAAGGTTTATCATCGTTTATGAAGATTCATTTGTAAATAACACTATCGGATTTATTCACAAATTGATTTGAGGAGCTCGCATTGACCTATATATACTAGACGCGACATCTTAAACGAGGATAGTCGACCAGTGCAGGTAAGCCGGCCGGCATACTCTCCCCCACACGCAGCTGGGCACTCATAGAGATAACACGCGTTTTACGTTCGAAAATTGTGTATTACCAATTGTGTATTTTGAATACACATTTTTCGAACGTAAAGCGCGTCAATGAGATCTCGGTGCTTTGTTTGCTTAGCCGTTCTTAACCGATCAGCTAAGTTAAGCAACGTCCGCTGCGGTCATTACTTGCATGGGTGACCGCTAGTGACATTACTACAGAGCGCGCCACGTGGTTCGGAAGTCACGTTCAAGTATCAAATAGAAAATCTGTCGTCAAGGACCTAACGGTATGTTACGGAAACTGTCATTGAGAACCAGTGATTCTAGATTAGCCTGAGCAACATCTTCACATACCATCAGGTGAGAAAGTGTTCAAAGGATAACCTATCAGTTATAAGCACGAGTGAAAGTCATAAATTCCTACGATTACGGCCGCCCGTAAATATTCCAAAAAAAAATTGCCTTATAGTATTAAACATTTTTTTTTATGTTATATTGACGGAGCAAGTCCGAGGCCCACCTGATGTTAAGTGGACTAACCTCTGCCTATAACAGACGCATTTCGTCAACGACTAATTGCACTGTGCCCGTCACACTGAGACGTCCAGTTGTTAGGTCTCATTTAGCCTGTAATTTTTCTGGCTCTCAAGGACTGCTGCTGGAACACACTGTTAGGTGCTATGCGACAGATTTTCTACTAGACAGATTCTCTCATTTAATTTAAAATAGTTACTAATAATGTTATTGTTATTGATAAATATTATAGAAAAACTACTATTTTTGACTTTCCTTATATTCGAAATGAAAATTAGAGTGTTTAATATGGGGGAAAGTCATCAATACCTACTCAGACTATAGCCGCTTAATCAAAACTACCTTAAGCTTAAGAAACGTTTTACAGTTTTATAAGCCGGCTGGTGGCTCAAATAAGTACTACCAACAAATAATCCTACGGAGGTTGCCGTCAGGCATGCGGCCACCCACAAAAGTGAAATCAATACGCTTACAATAATTATGCATTTATTGCGTCAGTAAAGACATCATTATATAAGAGGTGGGTACCTCAGAGATGGAAAATACTTGATAATGAAAACCCCATGTGTTATTCCAGGACCATATTCTCCATATAATCTAATCCTATTTGAATAATAAATCTAAGTTTTATCCAAATCGGTACAGTACATGTTTCAGCGTGATGGAATAACAAAGATGCACTTTCATTCAATATAGGTTTCACAAAAAAAAAACTCCCATATTTTGTAATATTTGTATGATTTACTTTTTATTTAATTTAAAAACACCAGTCTGCTGATCTCGCCAAAAAAGTTAAAGTCAGTGTGGGACAATGTAGAATTTCAACGTTACTCCATGCATATAAATCTGTTCCAGCAATGAAAAATAAATATGGAAAAAAACTCATATAATAAAATATTACACTCCTTTTAGGCAGTCGCGTATAAAGCAAATATAACTTTTTCATGTAAAATATAACAGAGAGAAAAACAACTAGGATTATTTTTACAGAATATCCTCCAAAAAACGTAAATACATTTTCAATATGAACAGCTTTTGGTGACATTTTGTGTAATAGAGTCATAAAATCCGGTTTCTGTCTGAATTGATAGCCTTTGCTTTCATTGAAAAATAGCTCGAAACTGGCGCAAAACTACCTCACGTAATAGGCACGTGATACCTATAATGTACACAGGAAAAAATATAAGCTGCTGCTCAAGTCGTACTGCTCTCGGTTTTTACGAATATATGGGCTGTTCCAAGGATGCTCGACGAAGAGGGTGACAAAGAGATATAAAACACGCCAAGTGCAAGTTGGACTCATGCTAGAGCAACTCTTACTTTTTTTTTTTTTTTTTTATTTTTTTTTATTGGCGATATGCCTTTATTAAACAAATACTACAAACTACATACAACAGTACAGCTACTACAATACTACAGCTACTACAGTAAAAGCATTTGGACTCATAGGGAGTCCAAATGCTCTAGCCCACTATCAGTTGGCAGCGTGCCCAGCATTGCCCGTTGAATTGCAATGCTTATTCTTTGAGCCAAATATGTGCCAGCATTTTGATCACGCGTCGCATCGACCAAGCGCTCTGATAGATTTTGGAAAATACGATGAGCTCCCGGTCCCCACGGCCCCAACGTCTCTACACCAAACGGCTCAAATATGTAACCCATACCGAGGTTAGCATATTTGCGCCGCTTGAGTTGCTCTGCCGAAGTAGCCGCGGCGCCAGCCCTCACGTGGGTTTCAGAAAGGTGTTAACTCTTACTTGATTCTAGGGTTCTTTCTATACCAATACTGATTGTACCAATAGAAGATATATATGGGCTAGCCTATATTTAAGACTGTAGTCATAGCCCGTATTCGAAATACTTACCGCAATAAACTTGAATTCGCATTTTACAACTCATAAATCACAAGCAATTAATCGACCACAAGAGATAAATACATACTCTACAAACTGGCAGATCGGGCTCGGAATTTGGCCGTCTTAAAAAAGTGAAATGAAACGAAAAGACTTGTGGTCCTAGGTTACTTTGTATATTATAATACCTAACAGTGTAACCTAGGACCACAAGGGTACATTGTCAAAATAGTCACAAACATTACGAAATTCGCATATCATATAAGAATTCATTGATTGTATAATACGAGTAGGCCTTGAAAAGCAGGAAGTCATGTTACTTTTTTTGAAAATTATTATATTTTAAGTGTGGCGGTATTGCACGCAGGGACTGCTTGGGTAGGTCTGATCGTGACGGACTAACTACTGCTGCCATCTTTGGGATCACAAATCTTGCCCGCTATGGAATCTCCCATTCTACTCTGCGAACGCTATCATTCTTCAATCAGTTTCAAAGTCAAAGTCAAAATCGATTATTCAATTTAGGCGTCTACGACGTTCTTATGAAGGTCAGCGGTTATGTAAAGAGATTATATTAAGATCAAAGTTTATAAATCTTGTATTTGCCGCCTGCCCGAAAAGATTTATACAAGCGAAGCGCTTATTATATGTTGCTATCAAATTTACAACTGGTTACCCAATAGCATAAAATTACTGTCTGGAGATAAATTTAAAAAAGAATTGACTGCATGGCTGCTAAATAATTGTTTTTATAGTATTAAGGAGTTTAAAGAATATAAATGTATAAATAAAATTATGTAAAATATAAGACTAATTTAAATTGCAATGTAACTGAATGAAATATTTGCACGTCTGCTTGCAGACAGAGTACAACTGTGTGGAATAATATTTTTAAGATCCTATTTAATTGTATTCTTGCAAATAAACATTTTGATTTGATTTGATTCGACAAGTTATTTCACACATATGAGTCTTGAAGTCAAAGCCATTTTTTGTTTAAAAAATTCCTCTTGTTAGTGACCCTTGCCACTTATATAATCGATTGTCTTTCACTGTCAATGAATATCATCATGATAGGTAAATACTTTTTAGGTATTGGAGTGTAACTCAAGAACGGCTTGACCGATTTTAATGAAATTTGATCACACGGCAAGTATCGGCTTTCAAATAAAAAAAACATCAAAATAATATAAAAAAATACAGACGCATTGACTACCTCCCCCTTTTTTGAAGTCGGTAAAAAATAAGTCTCATCGATGATAAACCATGAAATCTATGGCGGGAAATACATGATTTTTATTCGTTTAGTTGCTAGCTCAGAGCAATTAATTAAGAAAGAGGGAGTCTAAAGAAAATCAAAAGTGAAGCATAAAATTCAGCCAGTTTTATGTGAGACACAACTCACTCACACAAACGTATCCAAATTCTGCTAATTTTGTCCTCATTCACGATAGACCGTCGCACATTACGCACGTCACACATAACGGAATTAATAAATAAAATTAAAAACAGACTTGAATATTAAAACACACGTAAGTATTAAATATAATGTACTTTCTTTAATATTATACAACGCAATTTAGGTTATAATTTCGAATAAAAATTTAAACTAAAGTGTTGCCAGACATACGTTTTAGGTTGTTTCACACATTAAGGTCAAACAACCGTAATTTCAATTAACCGAATAATTATTCATAGTCATTTGGTGATTATTAGATATAATATTTTCAACACCCTTGCTCGTAAAGTGAGCTTTATTATATCATTCTTAGGGCCATAAACCGAAGTATTACGCCCTGGTGCATAATAATATTATACACAAGTGCGTAATAGAATTATCCCTACAAAGTTATGTTAGCACCTAACTGCAAATTATATGCGAATTAACAGAGCATTACCAATTTAATGGGGTAATTTATCCCTACAAAGTTAAGTTAGTACCTAAATGCAAATTATATGCGAGTAAACAAAGCATTTTCAATTTAACCGGGTAATACAGATTTGTAACATCAAAGAGGTTTATATGTAATCAACCATAACAAATTTGCCACGCGCAAAAAAAAAAACAAGCTATTTTCTATAATTTTCGTATGTTGTTTTTATCGCAAGGGTGTTGTAAAAGTGCGTATGAAACTCGTGAGCAACTTGCTCATTAAACACTCGGCTGATTTACGCCCTCGCCTACGGCTCGGGCTGCAACACACAGCCTCGTGTATAATGAGCAACTTAGCTCACTTGTATCATAATCTACTATCGTATTATATCTAATAATCACCAAATGACTATGAATAATTATTCAGTTAATTGAAATTACTTATTAATATTTGTATTATATCTAATAATCACCAAATGACTATGCATAATTATTCAGTTTTGACGAATCGGGACATACTTGATCTTTTTGATAGCAATAATAATCTGTTTAAGAAGGTTAATAATTAAATCTTCTAAAGTTTTACTTCGGTAGGTAAAACCCTCTTTGATTTGCGTTTATATAAAAAAAAGAATGAAACAAACTACGTAGAAAAGTTGTGTTTTTTTATATAAAACACAAGAACGGTAAAGTATGAACACGAGTACGAGTGGATGGTACGAGTGGAGGATGAGCAAGAGTGCGTAACTATATTATGACACTAAAATCGGTGCATTTAAAGGCGCGTTACGAGCGAGTGTGTTGAAAATAAAATTACGGCTTTTGTGCAGCGTAAAGCCAGTCTTGTAATAAATTCAAAACATCCACATGAATTAAATCCTCAGTGAGTCGTGTCTACGTACGAGCGCACGATCGAGAAAGATCGTGTGATCGTGTTTCTCGATCGTGCGCTCGTAGAGTCAAAACCTCCTGAGGATGCTTCGTGTAGAAGCGAAACGCGTCGAAAATTCTTCCGGTTTGGCTGCGTGGCGTTTGTGACGTCACGTCGGCTTTACAGGAAAATTAGGCGGAATTGTCACTAGATATATTTTTGTATTTTTTAAGTGTTTTATTAAAATATTAATTTGATGTTTTCAAAAAATATTTTAAAAATATTAGTTATTATTTTAATTTATTTTTCTAAAAAAAACACAAGTGTAGTAAAGTAGAAAAAAGCACGCGTGTGTAATAGAGTACACTATGATACTAAAATCGGTTCATTCAAATGCCCGTTACGAGCAAGTGTGTTGAAATATATATTATGATATATGTGCGGTAAGTTGAAAATTACAGGCGAGGCGATATTGCTACAAGAAAGCAGAGACTGTTATTATCAAAGCGCACGTATGTTATATGACGCTTTTCAACACACTAGGAACAAATACGAAAATATTTACTTTCTTTTTGATAGAAATTATAATCTGATTAAGAAGGTATTTAATTAAATCTTCTAAAGATTTACTGCAGTAGGTAAAAACCTCTTTGGTTTGTTTTTATATGAAAAACGAATGAAACAAACTCCAATCTCCTTGGTGAGAAGTTAGGAAAGGTTGTTAGTTTTTTAAATTCAACACAAGTGTATTACACACTTGTGTTTTATATTTAATTTTTCAACCGAACAAAAGAGTACATTATGATACTAAAATCAGTGTATTTAAATGCCCGTTCAAGCAAGTGTGTTGAAAATAAAATTACGGCTTTCGTGCAGCGTAAAGCCAGTCTTGTAATAAATTCAAAACATTTACATGAATTATATCCTCAGTGAGTCGTGTCTCATTCGCGTTCCTTCATATTTTATTCATATTACAATACAGTTTCATGGAAATTCCAATTGTTGTAATTTTTCACAGCGCGCGGTTACACTCGTAACTTTTACGGAAGCCGCCATTCCTTTTCACTCGTCATTTTACCGCTCGTGATATTTTCTGAGATGATACATGGGTTTTGTACGTGGTTCTCTGATAATATTGTTTCGGTGCATTTGTAAGAATGGGGGGATTTTTTATGGATTTGTGGTGGAACAAATCCGAGGCCCACCTGATACGGTAACCTGTGTTTATAACAGATGCATTTATTTAGCCACGAGTAGCGAATCGCACTGCGCCCTTCGCTATACAGTTGAAAGTCTCATGTGCCAACAGTTTTATAATATACTATTTTGAAGCGAAGTTTGCTTAGCTGTTAAGGATCAGCTAAGTTATGCAACGTATGCTGCGGTCATAAGTTAGATTGGTGACCGCTAGTGACATTACTACTGAGCGTGGACGTGCTTCGGAGGGCACGTTAAGCCGTCGGTTCCGGTTGTTGTCTTAGGATGGCAGTCGTTATAGTATGGTGGTAGGGCATTTTTCGAATGCCTGCCTAGCTAGCTACCACCCTCAAGTAGAAAATCCGTGGCCAAGCACCTAACGGTGTGTTCTGGTAGCTGTCCTCGAGGGCCAGTATTTCTAGGTTAGCCTGAACAACATCTTTGACCCCATCACTTACCATAAGCTGAGATGGTGGTTAAGGGCTCCAATGTACAATAAAAAAATACTAGCTCTCAATGTCTGCTGCCAGAAAATAAGTTATTTCAATTTAAAAAAGTCATATTAACATATAAAAGGTATCATGATGGGAAAAGGTGAAATCTATGACGGGAAATATACTTATATGGTTTTTTATTCCTTTGATTGCTAGGTGATTTACAAATTGTACTTGATTACAGAACCATGTTTAATACAACTTAAGTTAGTGCTAAGTTTTGCCTCTAACTCCTGCAATTGGTCAGTAGTTACATACGTGCTTTTTTATAGTCTGTATATGAGATTTTAACATTTTTATATCTTTCAATAATTCACTAAAATCCAAATGCTCGTAATCCCAGGCCGGCAATTTATATAAATCTTTAGCTACGAAAATAATATGTGTTGCCTCTGGGTCTAGACTTTTTAGCACTGTAATGCTGTGTTGTAAAAATACAAATCCCTTTGTATTTTTCCATCACATTTCTTTTTTCTCACGATCTTCCTCATACTCGTCGTAATGGAGTCAAAAAGTAGATTTTTAGGTTTTTCTACCTCGTCTTCTTTAAATGTTGCCACACCGATACGGGCCAGGCTTTCTTCGTCCATAACATCAATTTTATTGGCGATGTACGCCAACAACTCATCAATAACAACATTGCACCTTGCACATTTAACAGTACTCGACCTCATGATTGTGACCGTACGTCGAACGCGCACACGACCACTCAACCGCGCTGAGCGACTGACGTTGATTTTGGTAGTAGTAGGGTAGTACCTCAAATAGGTACTACCGACAAAAAATCGTACGGAGGTTCGCATCAGGCATGCGGCCACCCACAAAAGTTAAATCAATACGCTTACAATAAATATGCATTTTATTGCTTCAGTAAAGACATTATATACCCTGGGTGGGTAGAGATGGAAAATACTTGATGATGAAAATCCTATGTGTTATTCTAGGACCACTTATCCATATACTAAGTTTTATCCAAATCGGTACAGTACATGTTTCAGCGTGATGGAGTAACAAAGATTCATTCAATATAAGTTTCACAAAAAAAAACTCCCATATTTTGTTATATTTGTATGATTTAATTTTTATTTAATTTAAAAACACCAGTCTGCTGATCTCGCCAAAAAAGTTAAAGTCAGTGTGGGACAATGTAGAATTTCAACTTTGTTACTCCATGCATATAAATCCGTTCCAGCAATGAAAAATAAATTTGAAAAAAAAACTCATATAATAAAATATTACACTCCTTTTAGGCAGTCGCGTATAAAGCAAATATAACTTTTTCATCTAAAATATAACAGAGAGAAAAATAACTAGGATTATTTTTACAGAATACTCTGCAAAAAAATAAACACATTTTCAATATGAACAGCTTTTGGTGACATTTTGTGTAATAGAGTCATAAAATCCGGGTACTGTCCGAATTGATAGCCTTTGCTTTCATTGAAAAATAGCTCGAAACTGGCGCAAAACTACCTCACGTAATAGGCACGTGATGGCGACAATGTACACAGAAAAAAAATATAAGCAGTTGCTCAAGTCGTACTGTTCTCGCTCTTACGAATATATATATATATATATATATATATATATGGGTTGTTCCAAGGATACTCGACGTAGAGGGTGACAAAGGGAAATAGAACCAGCCAAGTGCAAGTTAAGTCCGTGGGGTTCCGGGCTAGAATGTCAAAAAGTGGGTGTCGTAAGAGGCGATCAAAAGTAAAATACCGGACGGTGGGCAGCAGCGCCTTCTGAGAAACTGATATCTTAAGCTGCGATCCCCAAGAAGCCAAGCGTGGGGTTCATAATTTTATATTTTAGGGTTATTAAATAATAAATTACAGGCACAAGAGACTTTTAACATCAGGGGGTTCTCGTGTTAATTCCGTCAAATAAACATAAACACAAAAAAATCTCAAATGTTTGTTAGGACTATCAGAAGTCAACCCTAAGAGGTTGTTAGCATTTTTTCCAATAATCCTATATACGGGCTAGCCTATATTTAAGACTGTAGTCAAAGCGCATATTCAAAATACTTTAACGCAATAAACTTGACCTCGCTTTTTACAACTCATAAATCACAAGCAATTAATCGACCATAAGAGACGAATATATACTCTACAAATTAGCAGCTCAGGATCGAAAATTGGCCGTCCTAAAAAAGTGAAATGAAATGAAATTTGTTTACTTGTGGTCCTAGGTTAGTATTAGGTATTATACAAAATAATATAGTCTCGCTAGGGCCTAGCTTACGCAAACATGTATTATCTATGCAAATACATGCGGGTACATTGTCGAAATAGTCACAAACATTACGAAATTCATATATATTTTCATATAAGAATTCATTGATTGTATAGTAGGCCTTGAAAACGTGGAAGTAAAGAAACTTATTTTGAAAATTATTAAATTATAAGTGTGGCGATATTGCACGCAGGGACTGCTTGGTTAGGTCTGATCGTGCACGGACTAACTACTGCTGCCATCTTTGAGACAGGTCGACCAACTCAAAGCATTAGACTCCATCCAAAGACCAGCTACAAGACTTCTGGGCAACAACTCTCTGTCTAAAGCTTAATCACCATCGTAAATAGCCAGCTTATCATTGTTCTTAAAGAAGATTGTAGCATCAGATCCAATATAGGTCTTTTCAACACCCTTGCTCGTAAAGTGAGCTTTATTATATCGTTCTTAGGGCCATAAACCGAACTATAACACCCTCGTGCATAATAATATTATACACTAGTGCGTAAAATAATTATCCTTACAAAGTTAAGTAAGTATCTAACTGCAAATTATATGCGAGTAAACAGAGCATTTTCAATTTAACCGGGTAATACAGATTTGTAATATCAAAGAGGTTTATATGTAATCAAAGACCATATATTTGCCGCGCGCAAAAAAAAAACTTGCGCGCTTTTTTCCATAATTTTCGTATGTTGTTTGATCGCATTTGTGCAATATATATTTTTTTTCTCGCAAGGGTGTTGCAAAAGTGCGCATGAAACTCGTAAGCAAGTTGCTCAGTATACACTGGGCTGATTTACGCCCTCGCCTTCTGCTCGGGCTGCAACACACAGCCTCGTGTATAATGAGCAACTTAGCTCACTTGTATCATAATCTACTATTTTGAAATATTTCGCAACTAAGAAATATAATAAAAAAAAAAAATCTTATGCTCATTAAATATTTTAAAACAGTTGGAAAATATTAGAACGCACATAATATCATATATGATTCTCCTTCAATGGTCGCTTAATATCTTCTGCTATGTTTAGAGTTCCGTATCAAAAAAGAACCGAGTACCATCGCTTTACAATTTTGCAATCCACACAGGTATGAAACGAATGTACTTACGTCACAGGGTGTAATCTGTGACTTGCATAGAGCAACGGTAACGGCGCGGCGGCGGGGTTCTTGTGGTGTAAGTTGACGCGCGGCGCGGCGGTTGGCAATCCCCTGAGTTTGCCTACTCAATCTTTAAGGGCAGACGCGAACGTGGTTTTTAAACGAATTTTACGATAAAGAAAGATTAATTATAATGGTGAACATGTGCTCTATGTGACAGTTTTGTCTACTTATACAACAAGGATTTAAGATTTATCGATTTCACCATGAGGTTTTTCTGTAATTTCACAATACGTAAAATTACACAGCTGCAGGTGTTGTAACTAATATTGTGTTGTGATATTATTTATTTTTTACTAATTTAATACCTGTGTTCATAGAGATGATGATAATTAAATTGAGTTAGAGCTAAAGAAAAACTCGGCTGACCCACTATGGACAATTCATGAATGAAATTCTATTGTTATCATTATTGCCGAAGTTAATAGGTTAAGTGAATAATAAAAACAGCTATAAATAAAGTACTACGCATTTTTTTATGACTTGTAGTAGTGATAGTTTGGCCTTTGACAGCTATCGCACCTGATGGTAAGTGATGATGTGGTTGAAGGTGTTGTTCAGGTTAACCATGAATTACTGGCTCTCAAGGACAGCGGTAGGTAAAAAACTCTTTAGTTTACGTTTATATGAAAAAAAAAACGAATGAAACAAACTACGAGAAAAGTTGTGTTTTTTATATAAAACACGTGTGCGGTAAAGTATAAAACAGCACGAGTGCGGAACTATATTATGACACTAAAATCGGTGCATTTAAGGGCCCGTTACGAGCGAGTGTGTTGAAAATAAAATTACGGCTTTCGTGCAGCGTAAAGCCAGTCTTGTAATAAATTCAAAACATCCACATGAATTATATCCTCACTGAGTCGTGTCTAAGTACGAGCGCACGATCGAGAAAGATCGTGTGATCGTGTTTCTCGATCGTGCGCTCGTAGAGTCAAAACCTCCTGAGGATGCTTCGTGTAGAAGCGAAACGCGTCGAAAATTCTTCCGGTTTGGCTGCGTGGCGTTTGTGACGTCACGTCGGCTTTACAGGAAAATTAGGCGGAATTGTCACTAGGTATATTTTTGTATTTTTTAAGTGTTTTATTAAAATATTAATTTGATGTTTTCATAAAATATTTTAAAAATATTAGTTATTATTTTAATTTATTTTTCTAAAAAAACACAAGTGTAGTAAAGTAGAAAAAAGCACGCGTGTGTAATAGAGTACACTATGATACTAAAATCGGTTCATTCAAATGCCCGTTACGAGCAAGTGTGTTGAAATATATATTATGACATATGTGCGGTAAGTTGAAAATTACAGGCGAGGCGATATTGCTACAAGAAAGCAGAGACTGTTATTATCAAAGCGCACGTATGTTATATGACGTTTTTCAACACACTAGGAAAAAATACGAAAATATTTACTTTCTTTTTGATAGAAATTATAATCTGTTTAAGAATGTTTTTAATTAAATCGTCGAAAGTTTTACTTCGGTCGGTAAAAACCTCTTTGGTTTGTTTTTATATGAAAAACGAACGAAACAAACTACAATCTCCTTGGTGAGAAGTGTGGAAACGTTGTTTTTTTCTATTTTAAACACTAGTGCGGTAAAGTATAAAAGCACGAGTGCGGAACTATATTATGACACTAAAATCGGTGCATTTAAAGGCCCGTTCAAGCAAGTGTGTTGAAAATAAAATTACGGCTTTCGTGCTTGTAATAAATTCAAAACATCTACATGAATTATATCCTCAGTGAGTCGTGTCTCATTCGCGTTCCTTCATATTTTATTCATATTACAATACAGTTTCATGGAAATTCCAATTGTTGTAATTTTTCACAGCGCGCGGTTACACTCGTAACTTTTACGGAAGCCGCCATTCCTTTTCACTCGTCATTCTACCGCTTGTGATATATTCGGAGATGATACATGGGTTTTGTACGTGGTTCTCTGATAATATTGTTTCGGTGCATTTGTAGGGATGAAAGGCTTTTTTGTGGTTTTTTTCTTATTTTATTTATTCCTGATAGGTTAGCCTTTGACCACTATCTCACCTGATTAAGTGATGATATGGTCGAAGATGTTGTTCAGGGTAACCTAGAAGAACTGGCTCTCAAGGACAGCTGCCGGAACACACCGTTAGGTGGTTGACGACAGATTTTGCTACTTGAGGGTGGTAACTAGCCAGGGGCAATCTGAAAATGCCCTACCACCATGCTGTAACGACTGCCATCCATAGACAACAACCGGGACCGACGGCTTAATGTATGCCTGTCGAAGCACGGAAGCGCTCAGTAGTAAGGTCACTAGCGGTCATCCATTCAACTCATGACCGCGGGCGACGTTGCTTAACTTTGCTGATCGGTTAAGAACAGCTAAGTAAACTTCGCTACGAGCGTTTCAATAAATTCGGGTTTGTGGGGGAACAAGCCCGAGGCCCACCTGATGTTATGCGGGTGTTTATAACAGATGCATTTATTTAGCCACGAGTGGCGAATCGCACTGCGCCCGTCGCCATACAGTTGAAAGTCTCATGTGCCAACAGTTTTATAATATACTATTTTTGAAGCGCTCGTAGCGAAGTTTGCTTGGCTGTTCTTAACCGATCAGCTGCGGTCATGAGATGGGTAACTGCTAGTGACATTACTACTGATCGCTTCCGTGCTTGGCTAGCTACAACCCTGAAGAAGAATATCTGTCGCCAAGGAAGCACCTAACGGTGTGTTCCGGTAGCAGTCATTGAGATCCAGTGAAATTACAGGCATATGAGACTTAATTACTACGTCTCAAGGTGACGGGCGCAGTGCTATTCGTAACTTGTGACGAAATGCATCTGTTATAGGCAGAGGTTAGTCCACTTAACATCAGGTGGGCCTCGGGCTTGTTCCGTCACAATAACGTAAAAAAAAGGATATTATCTCACATTAGGCGTAAATACAATGTGAAATTCAAAGTTGAAAAGGAGTTAAAAAAAACGAAATCACATTTCAATGTTTTTTTTTCCATTTGATTAATAGGTAGGTAAGAGACAATTGCCCGTGGGGTGCCGGGTTATGACGTCACCCCCCATTGCTACCTGTTGGTGTCGTAAGAGGCGACTAAAGGTAAAATACCGGAAGGTGGGCAACAGGGCCTACCGAGAAACTGATATCTTAAACTGCGTTCACCAAGACGCCTGCCGAGCCAAGGGATCATGGCAAATCCCTCCTTAATGGAGGAGGCTGTGTTCAGCAGTGGACAATCCAGCTGATACAGTACACCCCGTGACCACGATCACTGCAAAGTGTTTGAAACGTTGGGGCAAAAATAATGATAAATATACGCGATTTAAACCGTTTAAAGTTGTTTAATTACTATGATACAGTACAGTACAATAGGCAGTTATGAAAAACGTTTAGCATGGATTTGTTACCAAAAAATCTGAACATAACGTTTTTTTTTTTTTAATCTAAACAATGGTCCTCTGAAGAATAGTCAACTTCTGTGAATAATAACCACCTTCAACGTGACTTTATGGAGCAGGTAATATTCCATATATTTGAGCATGTATTAAATACATATCTAATTAATTTCGACCCATACAATTTTCAGTAAAAAAATATAAATTTTATGTTATTGTTACGGAACAAGCTCGAGGCCCATCTGATGTTAAGCGGACTAACCTCTGCCTATAACAGATGCATTTCGTCACAAGTCACGAATTGCACTGCGCCCGTCACCTTGAGACATAGTTATTAAGTCTCGTGTGCCTGTAATTTCACCGGCTCTCAAGCAATGCTGCCGGAACACACCGTTAGGTACTTGGTGATAGATTTTCTACTTGAGGGTGGTGGCTAGCCAGGCGGGCATTCGCAAAATGCCCTTCCACCATGCGTTGAAGCTCAAGCCCGCGGCGGGATTCGAACCATGGACCTGCTGCGCGGCAGTCCATAGCCAATGCCACTGAGCCACACTGCTTCAAAATAATAACAAAATGAACTCACCTATTCCCTTATCCTTAGCAATACTTTTCCATGCATTCTCTATAGGTAAGGACCGCCTGTGTATCTGTCCGTTAGTCATTTTGTGGATGGCCACTTGCAGCTGCTGCATCGTGGGAGCACTGATGGTGGCATTCTTCAGCACTCCAGGACCTGGAACCAATGAGAAGGACCACAAGATAAATAATAGTTTCAGTCTTTACTTTCCGGAAATACGCAATTAATGAATATATATAAAATATAATTATACATAATATAATTTTATTATTCTTAGATTAAAGTGAATTAATAACTTAACATGTAAATGGATTCATTTTTTTAAATTATTTGCTTTAGATCTAATCCTTAGTCATTTATGAATTATGACAGACCGCATTCGCGCGTTCTTCAATTGTTTTTTTTATTTTCGCGCCACTTTTGTTGGCTGCCAGTTAAATTTTTTTTCATAATAAACAATTCTCCCGTTTTGTCTATGATCAATTGGTCATAGCCCGTGGCCAACTAGATACCCTGGAATAAATAACTTCATGTTCCTAATTTAAACTCTTTTCCGCCCTCTATAAAACTGTCTAACAAAAAACATAATATAAAGAATATATCTAGTGGCAATTCCACCTAATTGTCCTGCCAAGCCGGCGTCATAAATACTACGTAGTTTAACCGAAAGAGTTTTTGATGCGTTTGATTCTACACGAAGTATCGTTAGAAGATCTTGACTCTTCTATGGAACAATCGTGCGCTCACCAATAACTAGGAATTACTAGGTAAGGTAGTTCTTCGGAAGGAATTACGAGTTCTTCGGAAACAGGATGATTTTGGGAAAATTTTAGATCGGCACCCCAGTTCTTTTTTTATTTATATCTGATAGGCTAGCGTTTGACCACTATCTCACCTGATGGTAAGTGATGATGTGCAAGAAGATATTGTTAAGGCTAACCTAGAATTACTTGCTCTCAAGGGCAGCTGCCGGAACACACTGCTAGTTGCTTGGCGACAGATTTTCTATTTGAGGGTAGTAGCTAGCCAGACGGGCAATTGCAAAATGTCCTAACCTAATGCAAAATACGGTAGTAGTATACCCGATAGACATATTTCGGGTAATAAAAACGTTAAGATTATCATCTTATCATTATCATCTAGTATAGCACTGTTGTGTTCCCAACGTATACCCAGCAACACCCCACTTACAACGCTTATGGCATACTGCTCATTGGGCGCATATAAAAGTCGGACCAAAGGACGGACAAGTAATATGGTAAGTTTGAAATGGCCAACAAGCATACAAACCGATATTTATATCTGAATAACGAATCATTCTCATCGAACCAAATTACAAATTTACGAGAGAAACAATATAATCATGTGCGGGATCCGCGTCCATCCACCCCTATATTATCCCCTATTCATCCCCTATATAGTCGGGGGGCTATGTACTCATTACTCCATTTTTTCCTCTCGTTCTCTGTTCTTTATATAACCGGGATCGGGATGCAGCGACACCTATAGTTCAACTTACGTTTTTCTACAAACAGAACAATTTTGCAATTGGTTTTATACTTGTAAATGATGACGCAACTTTATAATTTTAATATTGTTATGTTTGCAATAACGCCTGCTATGCGGATTACATTACAAAATTACATATTTACGAGAAAAAAAATTATCCCGCACTAAACTATAATTTTTTTTAAAGTCGCTCCATCTCAACACGATGGTTCAAAAATTAACGGGAGAAAAAATGGAGTTATGATGCATAGTCATGTTAGCTTAGTCGGTCAGAGCATACTATATTTCTTTTCTCTCGTAAATTTGTAATTTTGTAATGTAATCCGCCGCGTAAGCGTTATTGCAAACATAACAATTTTAAAAGTTCTCATCGAAGCTTGCCTAGTCATTGTTAACTGATCTGCTAGGTTAAATAATATTTCCTGCGGTCATTTTTTTTAATGTTTTTGTGACGGAACAAGCTCGAGGCCTACCTGATGTTAAGCAGACTAACCTCTACCTATAACAGATGCACTTCATCACAAGTCACGAATTGCACTGCGCCCGTCACCTTGAGACATAGTTGTTAAGTCTCATGCGCCTGGTATTTCACTGGCTCTCAAGGACTGCTGCCGGAACACACCGTTAGGTTGGGTGATCGCTTGTGGCATTTACCATTGAGTGGATCCGTTCCACGGAGGACACGGTCCCGGTTATTTGTAGTATTTTACACAAACTTGCTACCACCCCCAAGTAGAAAACTTGTTTCCAAGCATTTAACTCTCTGCTCCAGCTGCTGTCCTTTAGAGCCAATAAGGTTACCTTTAACAAAGTTTTCGCCCGCATAATCACTTATCATCAGGTCAGATAATGGTTGAAAGCTAACCTATCAGCAACAATATATAAGTATGTGTTACCTCCTTGGATAGGATAGGTGATAAATTAATTATAATGATGGTGTTTTATAATGTACAATGTATATTGCTAAGGATGTCCATGATGAGAATCGTGCAATGTATTTATAATATTAGTTCATTAAATGCCAACTTGATAATAAATAATTGCCATTGCGTAGTCTACATAATTATTCACGCTTAAATGCATAATTATTGCCAGCAATAAACTAACTCCACTAGCAAGGATATGCCCATACGCTCTAAAAATAGTCAACATTTTTGGTCCCAATTTATTCCATTTGTAACCAATGAGACTCGTACATGTTTTCAGGCATGGTAAAAGTTAAGAGTTTATTTTTAACCTTAATGTTGATTGACATTGGTTTTTATAGATTATTTAACCTTATTTATTTTTATTGATTTGGTTTATACAAATATTTATTTAAGTATACGTTACATTGCAAAACTAAATATTTAAATAACATTAGTATTATTCAACATTATTTTACTAGGTTTATAATTTTAGACCTAGTTGTGGTCGGAAGAATTACTTGAACATTTTGGCTGCATAACAGAATTACTTCCTCTTTCGAATTACCGATGTCAACTTTATTTTTAGTAAAATAAAATTCAATACAAGTGTTCCCACGACGATATCCTTGTTATACCGTATTGCGGAATTGATGGTACATTATTACTATAATGAAGAACAACAACAAAACTTGTTGAAGTCTATTGAAATAATGTATGTTTAAATGTTTAGATTATTTAAAATTATACTATTACATAAATGGGAAAATATATATGCTAAACTATAAATTTTATAATCATTTTCTATTGCGGAGTTTTTAGTTACTTATTACTATAATGAAGGATAACAAGAAAACTTGGTATTATTTATTTATGTTTAAATGCTGTGATTTAATTTAATTTCTCTATTACATGAATGAGAAAATATAATGCTAAGCTAAGAATATTATAATCATTTTCTAACGGTCTCGTTATCAGTTGTTCGGCTACTCGAATTGCGAATGCATTGGGTTTGATTCGGTGACATTGTGGCAATTAAATTCTGATAATGATGATTGGTTTTCTTCTGGATAAAACTATGGCCTTATCGCCCCTCACTAGTATTGAAAACATAACAAGCGATTTTATTAAAACTTATAGCAAATGTTACTGTGACAACATCCTTGAATATTATTACATCCTTGCAGGATTGGTGCACACTGATGTACCCGGCACCGTTTCAAAATCGCCTCAATCTACTACATTCAGTATTTTTTGTGGAACTCCAAACTAGAATCTATATTGTTCAACCCTGTGCTGTGTCAGCACCGAATGTCTTGCATGTCTCGAATAGAGATTAGGGACAAGCTCGCGAGTATTCGTGGAGATGAGGTGAAGTGACGTCGATATTGTGTGGAACGTGCAGGGATAATCTATGGAGTTGTCTTTAATAAAAATAACTAAGTATGAATAGATTCAGGCGTTACTATGCGGGCAAATATAATAACAAATATTTAAAAAATATGTAAGTAAAATTAAATTAATTCGATAATAAGGGAATAGAAATTTCTCGATAGCACGCTCAAAGAGTCAAGACCTCCTGAGGATGCTTGATGTAGAAGCGAAACAGTGATGGCTCAGTGGTATTGGCTATGGACTGCCGCGCAGCAAATCCGTGGTTCGAATCCCGCCGCGAACTTGAGCTACACGGCATAGTGGAAGGGCATTTTGCGAATGCCCGCCTGGCTAGCAACCACCCTCAAGTAGGAAATCTGTCGCCAAGCACCTAACGGTGTGTTTAGGCAGCTGTCCTTGATAGCCAGTGATTCTAGGTTAAGCCTGTTAACACCTTCGATCAGATCATCACCTACCACCAGGTAAGATTGTTGTTACATATCAGCAATCAAAAAAAAGAAAGGCTTCGAAAATTCTTCCGGTTTGGCTACGTGGTGTTTATGTCACGTCGGCAGGTCTGTCACTAGATATATCTTTTCTATTTCTTTAAGTGTTTTTCTAAAACAATTAAAAAATATTTTATAATTTAATGTTTTTATCAAAAATAACTATTGCGAACATAGGATGGCCTTAGATGCCTTTGTATAAGTTTGAAAAGGACTCGCGTGGTTCGCCTTGCTTAGCGTATTCGATTTGTTTGTTCGCCTTACGTAACAACTGTCATCAACTGTGACAAATAAGCTCATTCGGTGTTTGAAATCTACATACTCGTAGTTTTCATATTCAACGTTTGTGAAGTGCTTCCTACAAATTATGCAAATTAACATGATAAATACCATTAAGCTAGGTGAACTGCAGTATCGAACTTGGTACTTATTCTCTATCTTAATCGGACATATTCACGCGCGTTGCTCCTCCATAGATTATCCCTCCACGGTGCGGAGGCGCTACGTGTGCGTTGTCCTTAAAACATACTTTATTACTATGATAGTGTAAAGATGAAAACATGTTAAATTGCATAAAGGTTATAAATAGGTGTCACTTATGTCATTACATAGAAGGAAAATAATATTACAAAATCAATTTTATTATCATCATAATAGGGTTTTACTGCAATATATATTAAAAACAGTTAACCTTATTACTGTTGTATATTCAAAGGGCATAAGGCCTAGAACACAAGGTAAAACACTACTGGAACTAAACCTTATTGAAGCGCTCGTAGCGAAGTTTGCTTAGCCGTGCTTAATCGATCAGATATTTTAAGCAAATTTCGCCGCGGTCATTGCTTGGATAGATGACCGCACTGACCGCTAGTGAAATTACTATTGAGCGCTTTGGTGCTTCGGAGGGTATGTTAAGTCGTCGGTCCTGGTTGTTGACATAGGATGGCAGTCGTAACAGCACAGTGGTAGGGCATTGTAAATGCACGCCGGGCTAGCTACCACCTTCAAGTAAAAATCTGTCAACCTAACTTGAAAGCCAGTAATTCTAGGTTAGCCTGAATACCATCTTCGATTACATCATCACTAACCATCAGGAGAGAAAATGGTCAAAGGCTAGCCTATCAACAATAAATAAAAGAAAGCTCTGGGTTTGAAATTAGTGTCAGACCATTTCCAAATGCGCTAGATAAATGTGATGAAACCGTCTTATATGGCATGATGAACATATACTTAGTTGTTATATATCACTATCTCCGACAAAGACCCGACTTGTCATTCTCAATGACTTTTAAATTTTTGTCCATGCTTTATCACTCTTCGTCTTGAGAGAGTAACTCGATAAACTTGTATCATACAGACAAAAGTACTTTTCTACTTCCAAGACAAAGTCAATATTTTCATTTTCCTACTCGGCCATTATGTTTCTAGTAAAAAACGTGTCAAAATCAATGAAACGCAATAAGTAATTAGGTACTGCATTATGGTTTTTATGCAACTGATTTGAAATGCGTTCCATGCAGGCTTCAAACTGGTTGCATTATGTATGCTCTCTGGAATTCTATGGCATAAACTCACATGTAACTCAAAAGTGACTAGCAGTTGCAATTTGGTTGATTTTTTGTTTCAGCGTGTGTTCTGAGGCTAATGATTTTAATGTCTGCTGTTTTATATTTCCTTCCGTACTCGTAAGTAAAACGTTACTGTCATAAATGGAGTTATAAACCTGAAATTGAAGACATTTTGCATAGAATGTTAAACGTAAACGACAATAAAAAGAATCTTTCACATTTAACACTGTAAGGTATGAAAAATAATATAGTAAGATCAGAGCTTCAAAACATCATCTTACACAATATGCCGACATTTCCGATGCCTAATTACTTAGTTTAGCTTTGAGATAAACATTCTAACAGAAATTGGTCTAAAACTTGACGATCGCACTTTTTTTTATATGTATAAATTTGAAAATAAAATATTTCACGCGATGAGTTCTAGACGATGACTTTTGTATGAAAAAAAAACAACTATATTAAATTTCTAGTCCAATCCTTGGGTCAACATTGCATATATTTAAAATCTTAATTTATAGCTAATTTCTAAAAGTATTAGTTCCAAATATATATACTTACCTAGTTGTACTAGTTTTTTTTAATCCCTGAAGGACAAAAAGTTATTTGAATTTACATTGTTGATATTTTAAGTAAAAGTTCCAATTACCAATGAGATCAATCACAAACATTGTACGAACAAGTCCTGGCTGTTTTTTTTTTGTTTTTTAGGTTTTTATTTTTAATATTTTTTTATATTCTAATAAACAATACTAATTCTCAAACTGCCACTTCGGGAGCCATCAACTATTTCAAGCTCGAGTAACTTTGAATCCCTCTCTACACTCGTGATTCTACTCTAGAATCCTACGTTCCACTCTGGATTCAAAGAAACACTCTCGCGTATAAAACGGTTGTCTGGTAAACAATCTACTATTTATCTCAGAGTAACAAAAATTCGTATTTATAATTAAATAAATATATAACGCGTATAAAATGGTTGTTTGCTCTTGGTAAACTATCTACTATTTATATCAGAGTATCAAAAATTGGTATCTATAATTAAAAAAATAAATAAATAATTTAATATACAATGAGGCATGCTTCCTCCAAAATATCCGATGTTAGAACTAAGCCATGATTTTTTTATATCACAAAACCATTGAAACTACGTAGTTATATTAATGTACTTTTGAAATTACCGAAGTCAGCGATGCGTAGACGACAGCAAAAAACATGTGCGATTGGACGGATTAAAAGTTCGGACATAATTACATTATAGTAATTATATACTGTGTCGGTGATGGACAGCCATTAATATTAAATCAGATTAAAAATGTGCACAATTCTAGTCATAAATGATTTTAATTACAAAAAAACAGTAGGAAGACTCGACGTGTATATTTTGAGTTTAGAGTTCTGTAGTAATACGGCTCCTTTTCTGTCTCTCTGTGCGTCCGTCCGTGTTTCCATCCGAACGCCGGAAACATCTCTATCTCGTGTGAAAAACTGAAATATTGATAATTCGTATTCGACGTATCAAACATTTCCTACTCTGAGATTTATATTGGATTAGAATTGAATTATTGTTTCTTATTCAATAATAATGTGGGTTGCCGGGCTACAATGTCCCCCCCGCCCATCTCTACCCGTGGGTGTCGTAAGAGGCGACTACTAGAGAACATCAACATCTACGAAAAAGCCCATATTAATACAATTATGTGTAACTATTACAGTTATATCACAATAACTACTTTTTATGTTCCAATTTATAATTTTTGTTAAATTCTCGTGCAAGGCTGGAGCGGGCCGCTAGTGTGCTATATTGACGAAGAAATCTTCAGTAAAAGTACCGGTTTACCTTTGTACAGGACGAATGTAGCAATAAGTTCGCTCTGTATTACATGTGACCAAAACACATATACATAGATACTTTTACTAGGTGGTAGATCTCTTTAGCAAGAGTCCCTTTTGGTGGGTTCCACCGCAGTGTCAGATATTCCGCATAGAAGCAGTAGTGTATGATCCAAAACGCCTCCCAAGCGTGGGGATTATGGCAAACCCCCCATATTGTGGGAGGCTGTGTTCAGCAGTGGACTATCCCGCTGATACAGTATTTAATAATAATACACCAGATTGTTTATTCTGGTAACAAAACCTAGTCTATGGTAAGTAAAGTACACGACAAACGTATAATAAAAACATAAAATTGTTTGTATAGAGATACATTTAGACAATATGCGAGTATAACAACTACTTCAGCTACTACTTAATATTTTGCAGAATATCCATTTATGTTTATGATTTTTTTATTATACCCATAGATCAGTGTCTTTTTAAAGACTCAGACAAATGTCATATATATAAAATATGACGTTGTTAAATTTTTATAGACGACCTTATCGATCGATCAAGACCTCTCCGACCGGCTCGATCCTTTGGCACTACGTAGAGATGTTGGATCACTCTGCATCTTCTACCGCATCTATCACGGGGAGTGTTCTGAGGAACTGTTCGATTTCCTACCTGCAGCCTTTTGTGAACTAGTTGTATACTCTTCTATTTTTTTCTAAACCTAGGTATATAAACGGAGCTGTCAAAGTTGTATTTTTATATAATTTCTGTTACTGGCTACGATTAAATATGTAAAGAAATGTAAGCGTAGGTCAAAAACAGCAGCACGAAAACCTAACCGCGGTGGGGATGGTTTTAAAAGTGTACCGTGCGCCGCAACAACATTACCTTCACGCGACCAATCGGATGCGATCATTTCTAAGCGCCAAATCAATTAACTAAACAATTGAATTTAGTAGATTGTGCATGGTTTGTTAATTGTGAACTTGATGAGTCCGAAATCAAAGCGGTCACTGTATGAGAATAACACTTCTTTGCATAGTTATTCTTAGGTTACGAGGTCTACTTTATCAACTACTAACTATACTAACTTTTTGAAGCGCTCGTAGCGAAGTTTGCTTATCTGTTCTTAACCGATCAGCAAAGTTAAGCAACGTCCGCCGCGGTCAGGAGTTGGATGAGGACCGCTAGTGACATTACTACTGAGCGATAAGCCGTCGGTCCCGGTTGTCGTTTTAGGATGGCAGTCGTTATAGCATGGTGGTAGGGCATTTTGCGAATGCTCGTCTGGCTAGCTACCACCCTCAAGTAGAGCATCTGTCGCCAAGCACCAAACGGTGTGTTCCGGCAGCTGTCCTTGAGAGCCAGTAATTCTAGGTTAGCCTGAACAACATATTCGACTACCTCATCACTTACCATCAGGTGAGATAGTGGTCCAAGACTAATCTATCAAGCATAAAAAAAATGGTTAAATCCGAAATTTAGGTATAACGTCCTATGTTTAATCAACAAATACTAAAGACGCAGATTTATTGTGCAGTTATGAAGCTGTGACCATTTCTCCCAGACTCTTTGACGAGCTATTGCGTAATTTTGAGCCCTAAAAGTGCGAACTCCGTATCGCACTTAGCCAGTTTTTCTTTTCTATGTATGACGCATAAGATTAGAAGAACCATTAATTACTCTTTAATGAATCTTCCAATCGAGATGATAACTTTTTGTTAGGTAAAAAAGCTGAATTTGTACTAAAACGCGTAATGGGTACTAATTACACGGAAATAATTATACCTAGATGGTATTTGCAACCGATGGTATGTATTACCAGTTTTAAAATAAAAAAATAACGCGGACTAGTGCTACAATCCATATTTAAGCTGCAGCATAACAAAAACAAAATAAGTGTAAAAAAATCTAACACTGAAAAAAGAGACAGAAAGTCGGAATATAAAAATGTGAGCTTTTTTGGATTATTTCAGTAAATGATTGCATGAAAATTTGAAGCTATTAGTACGTATTTTGAAGCATTCAAGTTATCTTTTATGGTTGCGCATGGGCAATTATTACGGACAATTGTTATGCATGTCATCGCATGCCGTTTTATTTCGCACCCTTGTGTCATAATATAGAACCAACGTAATTCGAAAATTGCAAATAGAAGAAAGAATATTTTTTTTTAATCCAAACTCCAACGACTTTAGTGTCCGTGACTTTTTTTAATTGTGACCATTTTTTATATAAAACACGAAACAAGAAATAGGAAACATGCAACATTCTAAGGGTGAATAGTGTTAAAAGAGAAAAGTTTTTATTTTGGGTAAAGTCATTAGCGCTAGCATCCAGAGCAGACCAGTGTCCTCTAGCAGCTCCTGTTCACGAGTTGACGTGCCAGCCATGGCCTTCCTCAGCCATTGAAGACAAACATTGAATTGTGGCAAATCTGTATAAAATCCACATTGCTATGATTTATCCACGTTCCATTTTTAGAGAAAAGTGAAAATTTCATTACGTTTTGCGTGTTACTACAGGAATGTTTTCGCGTTGCTACTGGATCTCAAATAGATATGATAGTCTTGTGAAAGCTGAATTTGATACCGGGCAGTCGGCACCGGCTACCCAGCAACCGGGATGTATGAAAAGGCTCTAAAGTAAAAATTTACCGCCAAGCACCTAACGGACTTATGACCTAAATTACTTTTTCCTCTCGTATATTTGTAATTTTGTAATATAATCCTCATAGCAGGCGTTATTGCAAACATAAAAATATTAAAACACCTAACGGAGTGTTCCGGCAGCTAGCTGGGTTATACTTTTTTACCACTTTCGACCGCAATATCATAACATTCGTGACTCACCGTAAGGTGATGAGATTGTGCTCCAAAGCTAGGGTAGCTGGCAAAAAAACAAACCGAGTCAGTTTGCTGGTTTGCCCGGCAGATCTAATTTTCATCCACTGGACGGAGTTGAGTGAAAACCAAAGAGTAAAAGATTTATTTCAATCAGTAAGGTGCATTAGATTATAACCGACCAGATTTACGACCACTTGAAAGGACGTTGCAAAAAAAATATTTTCTCGGCAGAACTTAATCCTGCCGTGGTCTGTTGCTATGGATTTAGGCAGAAGCCATCAGTACTTCACAGCCTGGTGGGAATTAAAGACTTCAGTTGCGTGATGAGTTGAGCTTCCTTTATTCTGTTTCTATGAGAGATATTTATTATGTATATATGAGGCCTGTTTTGTACTGAGTTTTTCTTTTAGGAAGGACAGGGATGTTGTTCTCCTCTGGCGATAACACAACACCACCGGACTTTGCTGAACATGTTTTGGAGCAAAATTAAATATTAGGTGAATATTAATATAACAACAATACTGCGAGGTAGACAGATAAAACAATAATTAGTACTGCTTTTTTGTAGGTCAAATATAAACACGAGTCGAATTCATTCAGATTTTATTCCCAAACCAAACCTCCCAATCTTTAGTATATTTTCTTTCTGAAACCAACGTGAGGGTTTTTTTTTTATGCCTGATAGGTTAGCCTTTGACCACTATCTCACCTGATGGTAAGTGATGATGTGGTCGAAGATGTTGTTCAGGCTAACCTAGAAGAACTGGCTCTCAAATGGGTATTCTATCCTCGGTAGTGGTTACGTATTTGAGCCGTTTGGTGTAGAGAAGTTGGATCCGTGGAAACCGGGAACTCATAATATTTTCAAAAACTTCTGATAAGTTGGTCTTTGCTTTGTTTTTCTTTGTTTTTGCTTTGCTTTGTTTGTCACTTGGTCGATGCGACGCGTGATCAAAATGCTGGCACATATTTGGCTCAACGAATACTTGGTTAACTTATTTGGATTGTCTGCAAGTCTGCCATGACGTACGTATTTTTTTTCACCTAATATATAAGTAGTATTTATGTCAATTTACAATCACTGTTTAGCCATGATAATGTTCTGTCAAAAGGTGCGTTCGTTTTGGCTCGATTGCGTTTGTAGCAGTTTCAAAAGTGGCATTTGTGTATTAGCGTTCGGATAGAAGTTTTTGCTATTTTAGACCACCAATTACTGCATGCTATCCGAACGGCTTAAAACATACTTTGACAACCAACAATATTTAATCAATTTCGCACAGTACGAAACATGGAATCAATCTCTAAAATTATCAAAACAAGTATATAATAAACTTGTCTTCAATCGCGCCAAATACAGCTGTCAAACTAGCAGTTGTCAAAATACCATCACAACGATCCCAAGGTAAGACATGGGTTAAAAATATCACTTTTCTCTGTCATTTGTAGCGTTTTCAAAGCTATCCGAACGGTGAGCGAAAACTATATTTTTGCTCACGAAGTCCCAAATCGAACGGCCCGTGTGATCATTTTTAGCGTTTGTGAGTATTATTATTTTTTTTGGCACCAATAGGCTATCCGAACGCACTTAAAAAGAGGCAATGTTAATTCTGCCAATTTCCAATCTCTGTATTGTCTCTGGTCATCTCGTATGGCTTAAGGCCCGGAAATAAATTGACTGCGTGCATAACCGTAAAAATCCACAGCACGATGCCGTTCCTGTGGCTGTGCCGCACCGTAAAACGGCACAACGCGCCGAGATGTGTCCTGGCCATATGCCTTGTCTTTTTGCTAGCTAGCTCTATTGTATGCTTTTTTTTATGCCTGATATGTTAGCCTTTGACCACTATCTCACCTGATGGTAAGTGATGATGTGGTCGAAGATTTTGTTCAGACTAACCTAGAATTACTGGCTCTCAAGGACAGCTGCCGGAACACACCGTTAGGTGTTTGGCGACAGATTTTCTACTTGAGGGTGTTAGCTAGCCAGGCGGGCATTCGCAAAATGCCCTACCACCATGCTATAACGACTGTCATCCTGAGACGTCAATCGAGACCGACCGCTTAACGTGCCCTCCGAAGCACGGAAGCGCTCAGTAGTAATGTCACTAGCGGTCACCCATCCAACTCATGACCGGGGGGACGTTGCTTAACTTTGCTGATCGGTTAAGAACAGCAAAGTAAACTTCGCTACGAGCGCTTCAAAAAAAATGCTGTTTATATTTATTTTTTTATTTTATTTATTTACCGTTTGATAAAACTTTCTAGAAAACTATACCTGTTAAGTCACAGATCTAATCTAGCTTGAACATAGGGTAACGTAATAACTTGCTGGGCGAACGAGACCTAAGAACTAACGTATCGTGAAAGGCAATCGAGATTCACATTAGTGAGGGACGAGAACGATGACATTGTAAATGTTATGGAGAGGCGCGAACCTTATCATCAAACTTTTCCGTCGTTACTTGTTTAAATAAAAATTAGTATAGGTATTAAAAAATATATTATTATATTAGTGGACGGATATTAAAGAAATATTTTTTCAAGTTTACTTCAATTATTACAAATTTACGAAAGAAAAATTATAGTCATGTGCGGTATATAATTTTTTTATAACTTTATTTTTTTATCTCCTACATTTGTAATTTTCTAAATCTGCGGAGAGACGTTATTGCAAACGTAACATTATAAAAAAAAAAACAATTTTTTTTTTTTCTTAATTAACAACAAATAATTAAAGGTACAAAGGAACAATACAATTTAAAGAGCTCGAGCTTTTCAAGTGGACCTAGTGGTTGGATTTAGTTTAATTCATTGGACGTCTACTCAGCGTGACAATTCAGAAGCTCAGCGCATGGCGTCAGCTGTCACCACCACTATCTACCTGCGAGGTCAACAACCGCGCGGTCATCGACACCGATATTTACCTTATAAATCAAGAGATTCCAAGCTTTGCTATGGTATTGCGGATTATGACTAAGTACTTACATTCAGGTATGAGGCCTGCGGGATATCCTATGTCAGAGCTCGGCACGTAAGTCCCTGCGTTCACTGACGTCATCACTCCGAAGACCACCACAAACATGGCCGCGTACGCATTTGATACAAAGGAACGCATTGTAACTGAAAAGAAAAACATTTTCGTTTAGAAGATTCTGAGTACATAATATAACGATCGGGCGATACTACGAATTAATATTTTTAGTAAACAAGGTTAAAATTTTACCAAAGTTTCAATTACTACTACAATGTAAAGCCTGTATAAAATTGCCAGATGATCTCGATCTACCAGGATTGTTTCCTCGAGATCACCTCGGGGAATTAACACTTCATAACAATGCTTTGTAGTTTAAAGGAAGCGCTTCTGAAATTCTAATTCTTAGTGGGTAACAAAATGTCACCCACTCAATGGTTGGTTATATTAGAAAACTATACAAGTATTGTTGAAATCAAAATTGAAATCAATGTTATTTTAAGTATTGTTACTTATATTACAAAATTACAACTTTACGAGAGAAAGAAAAAAATATAGTCATGTGCGGGATTCGAATCCGCGTCCGTTTTTGTGTAAATTTCGCGATTTTCTCTCGTAGATTTGTAATGTAATCCGCCGATCAGGCGTTATTGCAAACATAACACTATTAAAATTGTTACTTTTAGTTAAGTACTGCATAGAAATGTCTGCGAAGTAACGTTACATATTTATATCAATTTTCATTTCGGAAGGTATATGAGCAATTTATAGCGTTAGACAGACTAGCGAATTTACGCATGTCAGGTTATTTGAATTTATATTTCATTGTAAACCTGGTCAAAGATAAAATCGTTAATGTAGTGTACAAACTAATGGAAATCTACATCAGATAATCATTGAAAAGTCATTATGACACCAACCAGTCCGTCGGAATTTGATCCATATCGGATCATTAACGTTATGGATCATTTTCAACGTATTGTCATAAGCACGGATTCTACATTAGAAGCCCAAAACTTGCTGCTTTTTTATTTGACATACTATTACAATAAATATCAACACCAACAATGTCTTTATCTGCTTATCATAATTATCCGGTAAGCTTACAACATTTTTCAAAGGGAAATATTTATACAACGAGCATGATTTGATGACCCCCGCACATGTCTCACTACCCACGAATAAAATAAAAATAAAAATATATCTATAATTTTTCCTTTCGTTGTTATTTTGTAATGTAACCTACAGAACATGCGCTAGTACAAGAATAAAAAATATATTAAAAAAAACACTATCAAAGTCGTTACATCCCTCAAAAGTGCTTCGCCTACCTCATCAGAACTAAAAGATAAAATATATTTTAAGTGCAGCTGCGGTGCGAGACCATCTAGGCCACCAGCTACGTCACTCTGAAAGACAGAGCTGCAAAATCATCCTGTGGAGTCACCTCGACAGTGTCACTATTTCGTACTGGTGTTTTTTTTTATGCATGATAGATTAGGATTTTACCACCATCTCACCTGGTGGTAAGTGATGATGTGGTCGAAGATGTTGTTCAGGCTAACCTAGAATTACTGGCTCTCAAGGACAGCTGCTGGAACACACCGTTAGGCGCTTGTCGACAGATTTTCTACTTGAGGATGGTAGCTAGCCAGGCAGGCATTCGCAAAATGCCCTACCACCATGCTATAACGACTGCCATCCTAAGACGACAATCGCGACCGACGGCTTAACGTGCCCTCCGTAGCACGTGCACGCTTAGTAGTAATGTCACTAGCGGTCACCCAGCCAACTCATGACCGCGGGCGCTGTTGCTTAACTTTGCTGATCGGCTAAGAACAGTTAAGTAAACTTCGCTACGAGCGCTTCAAATGGTGCGGGAAGTTGGGGACCTTCAGATGCAGGTGGATGTTTTACAAGGTTTTAATTATGTAAAGGGGCGATAAATTCACTCGAGAACAGGATGTGTGCCGTATTTTTAATATCACCATCACTCCTTTTGTGTTCTACCGGTTTAGTAGTAGCCGAATCGATATTATCCATTTTTGAATTTTCATTATTTCCACGCAGAGGTGGGATTATCAGACCTGGATCCAAGTTTCTTTCCGTGCCCTGTATCTCTGATATTAAGTGATTTTATATTTTATTAAGACTTAGTTGAAGTATCTAATTATTCGGTTTATGAACTCACCTACCATCCGCTTATTCTGGCACTGGATAAAGTTTTATAAGCTATTTTGCCCCACGTGAATTCTATAGAAAAATATTGGTTCGCATTAGCTAAACTGAATATTTGAAAACATATAACATTTGTATAGATAATAGAAAAAATCTCATTGGATTATCCACTCGTGTTACAAAAAATAGCAATATAGTTTAACGAACAAAAAATATAATCACAATAAATTCAATTTCGAATCCAAATTGAAATGTATTGTCATTGAAATATTGATATACAACGTACGAATAATCCTATCTATCTAAAACATCTATGATATTTCATTTATAATAATGTGATGTGTATCTATAAAAACCAGTCAAGCTCGTATCGCATTCTCACGCATAGAATTCCATACCACAAATTATTTTTAAAAGGTCCATGCTACACGTGACCGAATACTGGCACTAATTTGGCCATTACAATCGGCAATGCTGCCAGCATGTTGGTAGTGGCTTGGAGAATATGGCCTACAATGACCATGGGCAGGCTGCCTAAATGCTTCGTTGTACAGACCTGTTCACGAAGGCGCGGACCCCACAGTAAATTATTGATGCGCAGTTTTGTATGGATAGGCTTTTCTTCACTGAACCAGTGCAGAATGACCTCCAGGCAAAGGTAGCGAAACACATATGTGTAATAATTGTAATCGTTGGCACGTGTATCCAGAGCGGTCATGCTCACATAAAGGTGTTATCTAGCGGCGGTGTTGTGTGTCGGGTCGCCATCTTCCCCTCAGAAATGGTTGAGGAAGGCGATGGCTGGCACATGCGTCAACTCGTGAGCGGGTGCTGCTAGAGAACACCGGTCTGCTCTGAATGCTAGTGCCAATGACTTAACCGGAAAAAAAACGTTTCTTTTAGCACTGTTCCCTCTTAGAATGCTGACAGCTGCCGAACACACCGTTAGGTTCTTGGTGACAGATATTCTCTCGGTGGTCGCTCGCCAGACGGGCATTCGCAAAATGCCCTATTACCATGCGGTGAAGATCAAGCCCGCGGTGGGTTTTGAACCATGGGCCTACTGCGCGGCAGTCCATAGCCAATGCCACTGAGCCGTTACTGCTTCATAATCGTTCTTTATAAATAAATATCAATATCGCCTTGCTTTATTTCGGATGTTCTACACGTGTTAGCTACTAAAGTGATCATACCAATACTTATACCAATATACTGTAAAACTCACGGTATATATAGCGCAGGATCCTTGACTGTACGATAAACAAGGACGGTAGGTTATGTAATGAGTACATAACCTACCATCCCACTCAGAAAAGGTCGGAAGATTTACAGAACTTTAACTATAGTGACTTAAGATGTCCACTTATATAACTCTCCTGTATAAAAACAAACTATTGGGGTGCAAATATGCCTTTAGGTATACAGGGTTATTGGAAAAATGCTTACAACCTCTTAGGGTTGACTTTTGCTAGTCCTAAATACCTGTAGAATTATTTCAGTATAAGCCAGCCACTACCACGCAGTACTGCTTGCTCACTCGCACCCCCCTCAAGTAGAAAGTTTGTCGCCAAGCACCTAACAGCGTGTTCCGCTCAGTCCTTGAGAGCCAGTCAAATTATAGGCACATGAGACCTAACAACTGTACGTCTCAGTGTGACGGGCACAGTGCTATTCGTCGTTGATGAAATGCGTCTATTATAGGCAGAGGTAAGTCCACTTAACATCAGGTGAGCCTCGGGCTGGTTCTGTCACAATATCATAAAAAAAATACACTACTGCCCGTGAACCCTTCGTGTGCGACTACGACTCTCACTTGGCCAATTTTTAGTATTTGTTGTTATACCGGCAATAGAAGTACAGTATAGTATATATGTATAAAAATTTTAACTGCCTAACCATCACGGTTCAAGCCTGGTGAAAGACAGACATTTTTGAAGCGCTCGTAGCGAAGTTTGCTTAGCTGTTCTTAACCGATCAGCAAAGTTAAGCAACGTCATCAGTTGGATGTCATGAGTTGGATGGGTGACTGCTAGAGACATTACTACTGAGCGTGCACGTGCTTCGGAGGGCACGTTAAGCCGTCGGTCCCGATTGTTGTCTTAGGATGGCAGTCGTTACAGCATGGTGGTAGGGCATTGTGCGAATGCCCGTCTGGCTAGCTACCACCCTCAAGTAGAAAATCTGTCGCCAAGCACCTAACGGTGTGTTCCGGCAGCTGTCCTTGAGAGCCAGTACATCTAGGTAAGCCTGTACAACATCTTCGACCACGCTTACTTACCATCAAGTGAGATAGTGGTCAAAGGCTAACATATCAGCTAAAAAAAAACGAAATTGTAGTCTTAGTAATAGGATCCCGTTTTTACCGTTGGGGTACGGAACCCTCAAAACCTGTATCAAAGTGACGTTTTAAATTGTCATTACAAGATCAAAGAACAAAGCAGGTTGTTGTCCAAAGTGAGGGGTAGACGTCCTTCATGATCTTTACTCGATAATTATTTAAGCATTCCAATCTAACTAGATTTTTGAAAGGTCAGAGCAGACGAAGCAGCTCTTGGTGCAGTTTTAAAGGTTCTGTTTAATTATTTATTGATAGGGAACCTTGAAAATTTTGCCATGTTCGTTGGAAAGTCTGCATGGTGGTAGGGAATTTTGCGAATGCCCGCCTGGCTAGCTACCACCCTCAAGTAGAAAATCTGTCGCCATGCACCTAACAGTGTGTTCCGGCAGCTGTCCTTGAGAGCCAGTACTTCTAGGTTAGCCTGTACAACATCTTCGACCACATCATCACTTACCATCAGGTGAGATAGTGGTAAAAGCCTAAATCTATCATGAATAAATAAAAAAGTTCGCGTCAACTGCCCAAAAAATGGAGGGTTATGTTTTCAGGGTTCATGTATGTATGTTTGAGAGTTTCTTTATTCCACTATAACTTCTAAACGGTTTACGCGATTTGAATGTATAATATATCATTAGATTCGTCTTGATAGCGCAAGTGACACTAGGTACATAAAAAAACAAACAGGCGGATTTTAGACGCCATATTGTAAGTTTTTTTTTTTCTCTTTAACCCATCGAATGGCCTAGTAAAATGAAGGGCTCTAAGAATCGATTCCATAAATATATATAACTTGCAGTTGTAATTTCAATGGAACGATACAACGCTTAACAAAAATAAACACTGATGTCAGGTTTTTTTAATTTTTAATCATTTTATACTTGTTTTATTGAACTATACGATCTACAAACCTGATATTGGGTACTGGTAGATAATTTTAATCGCTACTGTTATTATTTCGTGTGACTTAATATAAAGTTTCAAAAGATAAAGATATTACAAAGCTCACGTTGTTTTTACTGTTGTAAACTTTACAACAGTTTTTAACAGTTGGCAAATTTCAAGTTGCACATGAAAAACATTTATATTAGGTCCTTACATATGAAATTGGCGTTTTGTATGGGAGGAACAAAAAGTCGAATATTTTTTAATATAATATATTTAATTAATCAAAGTATGAACCATTATTTTCTATGCACTTTTACCATCTCATAGGTAGTTCATTGATCCCTTTACTAAAAAAACCAGTTGGACGGGAATCAATAAAATCTTTGAAGGCGATTTGGACTGCCCCATCGGAGTTGAATTTTTTCCCTTGCAAGAAGTTATCCAAATTTCGAAAAAAATGGTAATCTGTTGGAGCAAGGTCCGGGGAGTACGGAGGATGTCTTAGACTTTCCAATTGAAGCTCTTCTAATTTAGTAGCCGTCTGTAGCGCAGTGTGTGGTCTAGCGTTGTCGTGAAGCAGCAGTGGCGTGGAGCGATTGACCAGCCTAGGTTGTTTAGCCGCTAGCTTTTCCATCATGGTTTGCAATTCCTGACAATAGACATCAGCCGTAATAGTCTGGCCAGATTTGAAAAAACTGTAATGAACAATACCGGCACTAGTCCACCAAACGCTTACAAGTAACTTTTTTGGGGTTAATTTTCGCTTGGGGCAGGATTTGGCTGGCTGGCCACGATCTAACCATTGCGCTGAGCGCTTCCGATTATCGTAAAGAACCCATTTTTCATCACAGGTAATGATTCGGTTTAAAATACCTTCATTATTGTGCCGGTTTAGTAATGTAACGCAGCAGTCGACGCGCGTTTGCCGGTTTGTTTCAGTCAATTCGTGAGGTACCCACCTTTCAAGCTTTTTAATCTTCCCAATTTGCTTCAAGTGAATTAAAACAGTTTTATCACTAACATCGCAGCCTGCAGCTAACTCGGACGTGGTTTGCGATGGATCCGCTTCCACAATAGCCTTCAACTCTTCAATATCAACTTGAGTCTCAGGCCGTCCACGGGGCTTGTTCTGCAGGTCGAAATTTCCAGAACGAAAACGTTGGAACCAAAAACGAACTGTGTTTTCTTTTGCAACACGACCGCCATACACATCATTCACCCTTCGAGTTGTTTCCGCAGCACTAGTGCCACGGCGGAACTCGTACTCGTAAATAATGCGATATTTAAGGTTTTCCATTTTGTAAAATGAGTGACGCAAACAGAAAAAAACAGAAGAAAAAAAACAAATGAATGACGATCATCGAAGCACAAATACATGAGTCTATAGCTGTACAAATTTGAATTTGGAATTCCTTACCAAAGAGGAGAAATTCGTGATTAAAGTGGCCAGTACGAAAAACGCCAATTTCATATGTAAGGACCTAATATTAAGGTTGAACTGGCCGGTCGCTTCTCCATACAAACGCCGTAGGGTGATCACTCCCTTATTTGAGATTTTAGGTCCAGAATTAAGCATAATACCGATTGATCTCGTCATTATCTAGGCTTGTATGATGCCGAAATTATAATAAGATAATTAAGTTGAAAGTTATGAGCCTCGACAATGTTATATGAAAATGTTTTGAAGCTCATAACTCTCATGTTAATTATCTTATTAAAATTTCGGCATCATACAAACCTAGGTAATGACGAGATCAATCGGTATTATGCTTTGTTTTGGACCTAAATCCTCAAATAAGGGAGTGATCACCCTACCACGTTTGTATGGAGAACGGGCCGGCCAGTTCACCCTTAAGAAATCCTACTACACAGTTTGTGATTACTCAAACGACAAAAATGCTTGGACAATTCCGCTTTTACCAAGCTGTCACCTGTCCGCTACGTCATAACAAATATTGTAATTATATTATATAATTTGTAACACATTGTTAAAAGACGTTTAAAAATAATGGCTCCGAGTTTCTTGCTCGTTCTTTGGCAGTGGCTCTCTACATTTTTTTTGCTGAACGAAGCAGTGGAACGTCAAATATTTCGATATAAAAATTTGTAATTGACCTTCATAAGAACGCCGTAGACGCCTTATGAAAATTGACTTTGGCTATATTGGTTTAGTTAATATACTTTTTTAATGTTATTGTGACGGAACAATCTGGAGGCCTACCTGATGCTAAGCGGACGGCGAGAGTGACTTGAGGGTGGTCGCTATAACCAGGCGAGCATTAGCAAAATGCCCTTCCACCATGCGGTGAAGCTCAAGCCCGCGGCGGGATTCGAACCATGGACCTGCGGCGCGGCAGTCCATAGCCAATGCTATTGAGCCATCAATTCAGGCGTTATTTTACAGAAATAAAAAAAATTAAATATGTGTACTCAAACATCAAAGCCAAGAGGGACTCTTGCTAAAGAGACCTACCACCTGGTTAAAGGTGTGTAAGCACCTATATTTAAATTTTTAACACATGCCTGTGTTCATCAGAGAATGTGTAGGATTCTAATGGTGAAAGAATATTTCAAATCAGTCCAGTAGTTTTCAAGTTTATTCGTTATATACAAAAAAAAAACAAATCTTTCCTCCTTATAATATTAGTATAGAAGTATAGATATACATTAGTATAGATTTACTCGTCTAGAACCAGGATCGAAACCAAAAATTAAAAATATCCATCACCATCGTTCAACAATTTAAAAAATAAAACTGAAACGACTTTTACACCTGAAAACTAGAAATAACTTGTTGAAGTCAGTACCATGCAGATTCAAAGTATTTACTTTTGACAGACATTGAACTTTAGTTAAAGAAAGATGTATTGGCAATGAATGGTATCTATTTTGGTCATGTAGATGTAATTATGAACTGATATATGAATATAATATATATAATACCTAATATATATATTGGGCTAGAACATTTGGACTGCCTATGAGACCAAATGCTTTTATTGTAGTAGCTGTAGTGTTGTATATAGTTCGTAATATTTTGTTAATTAAGGCATACCGCCGGTTTAAGGTTGAACTGGCCGGTCACTTCTCCTTACAAACGCCATAGGGTGATCACTCCCTTATTTGAGATTTTAGTTTCAGTCTTAAGCATAATACCGATAATATATTGATATCGTCATTATCTAGGCTTGTATGATGCCAAAATTTTAAAAAGATAATTAAGTTGTAAGTTATGATACGAAAACTTTATATGAAAATGTTTCGCGGCTCATAATTCTCAAGTTAACTATTTTATTATAATTTCGGCATCATACAAGCCTAGATAATGACGAGATCAATCGGTATTATGCTTTAGTTTGGACCTAAATTCTCAAATAAGGGAGTGATCACCCTACGACGTTTGTATGGAGAACGGGCCGGCCAGTTCACCCTTAAAAAAGATATGAATAGTTTAATAACATGATATATGAAATTTTAGTACAAATGCTTTATTATTACAATTTTAGTACATATGCTTCTATGTTTGCCTGAACAACATCTTCGACCACATCATCACTTACCATCAGGTGAGATAGTGGTAAGAGGCGAACCTATCAGAAAAAAAAAATTATGATAATTACAGTACGAAATCAAACCCTCCCCATTTAATCATAAAGGCCCTGAAGGTTAATTTCTTATCGCAAACATATAGTAGGTACGAGTTTATCGAATATTTTTTTTATGTTTGATAGGTTATCCTTTGACCACTATCTCACCTGATGGTAAGTGACGATGTGGTCGAAGATGTTGTTAAGGCTAACCTAGAATTACTGGCTCTCAAGGACAGCGGCTGGAACACACCGTTAGATGCTTGGCGACAGATTTTCTACTTGATGGTAGTTAGCCAAGCGGGCATTCGCAAAATACCCTACCACCATGAAGCATGCATGCTTCAACGACTGCCATCCTAAGACAAGAACCTGGATCGACGGCTTGACGTGCCCTCCGAAGCACGGAAGCGTTCAGTAGTAATGTCACTACCGGTCAATAAAAATAAGCAACGTCGCCTGCGGTCAGGAGTTGGATGGGTGACCGCTATAGTGACATTACTACTGAGCGCTTCCGTGCTTCGGAGGGCACGTTAAGCCGTCGGTCCCGGTTGTTATCTTAGGATCGCAGTCGTTATAGCATGGTGGTAGGGCAATTTGTGAATGCCCGCCTGGCTAGCTACCACCCTCAAGTTGAAAATTTGTCGCCAAACACCTAACGGTGTGTTCCGGCAGCTGTCCTTGAGAGCCAGTAATTCTAGGTTAGTTTGAACAACATATTCAACCACATCATCACTTACCATCAAGTGAGATAGTGGTCAAAGGCAAACCGATAAGGCATAAAAAAAAATATGCTGTACAGCGACTGCGAGACGAACAGGCAAGAAATAGGGGGCCCCTCTTTTTGAACGTAGGTTTATGCGTCCATGCGTGTATCGAACATATGTCCAAAATGAATATTGCAAAAGAACCAGTTCAATTAATGCAAAAAATCATTCACTTGTGTGTATAATACTAATTTAAACTGGAAAACACGCATAAAAAACGCAATTCGTTTTAATTCTTCAGTTATATACAAAGTCCCCGTGGGATGCCGAGCCCGACTAAAAGTAAAATACCGGAAGGTGGGCAGCAGCGCCTTCTTAGGAACTGATATCTTAAACTGTTATCCCCAAGACGCCTGCCAACCGTGGGGATTATGGCAAACCCTCCTTAATAGGGAAGGCTGTATTCAGCAGTGCATAATCCGCCTGGTACAGTTATAATTGAATTTGATGGTGGCTCCACAAATAAATAAGTAAACCGATCTACTGGACCGTTTAGGATGAAATTTGATATGGAAATAGATTGAGATACGGGGAAGGACATAGGATAGTTTTTATACAACTACGCAAAAAGAGGTTAATGGTTTTGCGTGATAAAAAAACTTATATAAATAAAAGTTCATTAAAATAATTATATTCAAACATTCTTTATTATTTTATTTCTTAGTAACCTGACTCAAAAAGAAGGGTTTACGTGAGTGTATAATATTTTTTTTTAATACCCGTGCGAAGCCGGGGCGAGCTGCTAGTTAATAATAAAAAAATATATTATAACTTAAAAATTTTTTATTACAATTCCTTCACTAATTTATCGAAAGGAACTTCGTTCCATCCTTGACACCTCTCAAGTTTTTTTTATACCTAAGATTCCAAAAATTATTATTTGATTAATTAAAAATATATATGTTTCAAGAATAGCGTGATGTTACTTTTCAATTAAATTAATAATACATACCGAGAACGTTCTAAAAAGTTTTCAATACAAATGCATTTGGCATAATGCAAGAATAAAATTCAGCGAAAAAATATTAATGCAAACATTCAAACTCGCTGTCTGAAAAAAATGTTATCTGATTTAATTGATGGACTGCAAAAGAACTTGCAAAGTTGGAATAAAAACAATGTAAAAAAACAGCTAACTGCGAGTTGGGCTCGCACGCCGTGGGTTCCGTACAAACCTATAGGCATATAAATAAAAGTTATGGATTTTTATTACTAAATGAAATCCATAATATTTTAAAATTACTATATGATGTATCTAAAAATGTATACTTTTCGCAGTTTTTTCTTTATCTGTACTATAAGACTTTGCTTCATACCAAATTTCAAGATTCTGAGTTCACGGGAAGTACCCTGTAGGTTTTGATTTCCTTGTCAATTGCAAATTTGCGACATAAACGGCTGTATCTTTTGATTGCGTTGACTTTAAAGTTAGATTTTTTTCAGAGCTCCAAGGGACAGTAGACCTGAGTATTTGATTATGCATTTCAGGTCGATACCTCCACGCTTTCCTGAGAAAAAGGGTCTTGACAGACAGACTGACAACAAATTGATCTTATAAGGGATTCGTTTTTTCCTTTTGAGGTACGAGACCCTAAACATAAGCAATTGAAGTCATTAAAGTTATTAATCGCAAAAACTTATAAACTTACAAAATATATGATAATTAATAACAACTTGCTGAGTTACTACCATCTATCTATATAGGTAATAAGATACAGTCCCACCAACTTATCTGTTCAGGCGGCAAAAAAAAGAACTACAACATTCCTTCAAATTGTGACAGTTTGTAGTTGATTTTCCTTGACCAGCAGCGCCCTCGCGAACTGCACAGTTAAGTTGGTGGTACTATAGAGTTGGTGGATTGAGCAGGAACCTAATTACATATCTCATACAAAAGTCAAGGCTGACGAGAAATAGTTTGTGTGTATTAAATAACGCTAAATCATAAGTTCAGGGTCGTTTATTTGTATTTTGTAAGTGTTGGGTGCTCAGACATGATAATACTTATTAAGACGGGAAGGAAGTCTCGAATTCTCATACAAAAAGAGAAAACGTTTCTCCCGCCCTAAAACATCACCGATATTGATGATTTTTGGAAATGTTATAGATGTTATCAATATCCAGGTTTGTAGGTTTTGATTTTTATCATTTTATTAAAGGAATTTGAATGAATGGGTATTTAAATACCGATATTTTCTCAAAACTTGTTTCTCTAGTTTGTGAATTGTTTATATGAAAACTAATGATTTATTTTATTTATTTATTTATTTATTATAATAAGCACGGCAGTTACCACTTACACTTATTATCATAATTTATACATTGTTATAAGTATACAGCACACATAAGATTGACTCAATTCATTTAACTTGATACATATATAACAATATCATTATTATACAACGTCACTTAATTAAACAAATTTACTACAAACATTTTTAATGAAAAATTATGAAAATGCATTTCAAATCAAATGTCATTAAAAATTAAACTATATAGATCAAGTATGTCAAGTAAGAATATTAAAAATAATTATAAAGTATCACATTGTTCACAAAATGTCAGTAGCAATTTATGAATATAATGCCATTTATCACAAAACATGTCACATTCGGTGTTAGCGTCAAGGAATGCGTTGAGACCAGTAAGGGAACGACACAAGGGGGACTGAGCTCGGGCAACGGTGTGACTACTGGGAGTAGCGAACAGCGCGTGTCTACGGCTCGGCCTGTGACTGATATATCTATCAGGAACATACAGTGCGCATAGGAGGTTGTGCAGGTGAGGGCAGTCGATGTTGCCTCTTAGAATTTTGCAGCAGGTAGAAAGCTGTTCCAGGGACCTTCTAACTTCTAGCGAGTTAAAACTAAGCTGCCCTAGTAGAAACTTAGTTGGGTAAAGGTATGGGAAATAACAATACATTTTCTTGAACAGGTACCGCAAAAAACGCTTTTGAACCTTTTCCAGCATCAAGGTGTATGTCACGTGATGCGGGTTCCAGACAACCGCGCCCGCCTCCAGTTTACTTCGCACAAGCGTAGTAAACAGGAGCCTGATGACGTGGGGATCATGAAAGTCGCGCGCATTCCGCAACACAAAACCAAGACGCTGGAAAGATTCCTTTGCGGTATTTATTATGTGGTCATGGAAAGTTAAGCCGCGGTCAAAAGTAAGATAAGTCAAGAAAAAGGAAAACCTATAAAAAATAACAAAATTTTTAAATTTAATTAATATTTACTAAAGGAGAAACGTTTTCTCCCAGAACGCAAATTATGCGGAAATTCAAAGTCAAAACTTGAAGAAGCTGCAATTGTCCTTATCGCACAATTCTGTTCGGGGGGCAGGGTATCTACCCCCCTAAACAACACAGAATAAATAATAGTAGTATGGTAGAGGTACTTGCATTAGTGATGTCAATATGCATTTTCGATATGTTGGATGTTGAGTGATGGGAAAAATCGATGGTGATGATTTCGATTCTAACAATATTAATGTTTTTGCGAATATTAAATTTGAATTATCGAAACTAAGAAATATATTATAGACGTACATACTCCAATATAAAAAACTAAAAACATGTCCACAGATCAGTTTTTACCTCTTAATAATTTTTGTATTTTTTCCTATTCTTCTAAGTATAAAGGTATACACGACAAAGGTGAGATGAGACTTAACAACTATGTCTCAAGGTGACGGGCGCAGTGCAATTCGTGACTTGTGACGAAATGCATCTGTTATAGGCAGAGGTTAGTCCGCTTAACATTAGGTGGGCCTTGAGCTTGTTCCGTCACAATAACATAAAACAAACGCTAAAGTAAAGAAGCAAGGTCGTTATTCGAAAATACTTATGTATAATAAATTACCATTAAGCTTGACCACCTTAAAATATAGTTGGTTCAAACTAAAACTTAAGAACTTTTTGAAAACAATCTTCTACATATTAAAAGAATACATGTCAATGCAGCTTTTAGAATCTTTGTTCTTAGGATAAGTGCAACGTGATAACTGTACATTTTATTTAACGTCTGTATTATGTAGAAAATTATTATGATTATTATTACATTTTAATCAATTATTTACATAGACGTAATTAGAATTAATATAAGTAAACGCAGTTTTTTTTAGTTTCTGTAACATCTTGAAAAGTGGAAATGTGACGTTTTGTTCGCCTACTCCTCATATTTAGTTTTTTTTTATGTTTATGTGAAGGAACAAGCTCGATTCGAGGCCCACCTGATGTTAAGCGGTATCCTCTGCCTATAACAGATGCATTTCATCACAAGTGACGAAGTGCACTGCGCCCAACACCTTGAGCCATACCTGTTAAGTCTCATTTTGCCTGTTATTTCACTGGCTCTCAAAGACTGCTGCCGGAACACACCGTAAGGTACTTGGCGACAGATTTTCTACTTGAAGTTCTACTTGAGTAGTATAAATATGTATTACATGTACCTTGATTTGCCTGTAAAAAATTACAAAAGGGCTAATAAAACTTCTTGATATTTTATATATCTTTACCATAATTGGTATGAATGCCTGTGCCAGGCACTGTTCACATTACTGCGTTCCAGCTTTAAGTGTCAAACCGGAACACAGCAAGAACACAGTAATGTAAACATTAGTGCTTGGCGGTAGGAATACGGTGGCAGAATATCCGGACAAACTCGCACAAGCAGTTCTACTGACTAAAAAAAGCTTTCAAACTTTTACTGACTAAAAAAAGCTTTCAAACCAGTTTAATATAGCAGTAAATTTTATTGATAACCCAACCGTAATTAAGTTTATCGAAAACGTCAATAACCTCCAATATAGGTTAAAATAGTTAGGTATGCAAATATTTGTTGGCAGTATAAATATTAACTTTTGAAGAGGATTCTGCTATTCTAAAATACGATTTCATATTACTACGTGATTTCTCGTTTTTGCAAATATCGTGCTAAAATTTACGGGATAACGGATGACAGAAACTTTTTTTTACTGATTCTAAACGTATAAGGCACTCAGTGCGTAAATTCGGAGGACATGGGTTCGATTAACTTCCTCTACCGTGCATGTACATAAAAGACATTTGTGTCTTCACTAAACAACACCCTGATTTTTTTAAAAAACGTGGTGAAGTTTTTACACGACAAAAAAGGGCAAAGTTCACCAAATATTTACAATATGTGTCTAACCATTGATAACTGTATACCAAACGACATCAAAATATTGGATGGTAACAAATTCAAAAGCTCTTTGACTCACTGGCTTCTTGACAACTGTTTTTACAGTGTGAAAGAATTTAAAGAATTTAATAAATACTACACAAAAATTTGCACGTCTGCTTTCAGACTAAATACATTGTATCCTTAACCATTACTATACGATCTTGTGTGACATGTATTTTAGCAAATAAATGATTTGATTTGATTTGATTGATTCCCATTCGGGGTAAGAAATTTTGTTCCTACTCCAAAATTTGTTAGTGTGTTTTTCACGAGATGTGGGTGCATATAATCATATTATTTAGAAATATAGATGTTTTCTTTTATTTTGTGGTTAAAATACTTTCCGCTGTTAGAGATGAATAATTTTTAGACACATGTATAGCGTAGATGCTAACAACGTTAGAATCATACGAAGCCGACCGGAAGTGCAGAGAGAAAAAAAAAATAAGTGTCTCCCTTGGCCTCCTAAAGGCTACTTTAGCGAGATTGCTACTTGGCCACTAGGAGGTTAAGGCTAGCTGTATTTTTTATATGCCTAGCTAAATTAAAGTTATTTAGCTGGACCTTATCATTAAAAGATTGGCACACTGAGAAAACCGACTTAAAGGCTTAAATCGAATTTGACCTTTTACCGTTGAATTGTAACTAAGTAAGATGAATTCACAACTCTTAAGATGATTTTCACCAATCAATAAAAATGTACCATGTTTTATAATAAACACAACCGTCAAAAACGCCTTCCGTAAAGTATTTTCAGAATTGCAACTTGTTATACGATAATAATTGCAGTATTGACCATAAAATATACCTTACTTTTACGGCGGTTTATATACGGTGATTATCAGTATAACGTACGACTTAATCAGCCTTATCAAAAGTCAATATTTAAGTAAGACCACAAAATACACCTTAAATGAAGACGAAAAGAAACATTCGCCTTCACTGACCTCGTTTAACGCCTTCTAGTTGGAAGGCGTTTTTGTACGTATTTACGTTTGGTCGGTTTTTCGCCTTATACCATATGAATTGGCCGTCATTAGGGCGCTTTTGACTTTAGATTTTTCTCAGTGCATCAGATCCAAACCAAATCCAAAACTTAAAACTATTAAGATATTTTTGCATTGCCTACTCCCAAGTAGGTAATAAATGAAAAATATAATATCTCTTGATTTTAGGTAACTGGAAGAGAATTGAAAAGGTAAATAAACACTGACCCATACAAATATATACCTTGCAGATTAAGAAACAAAATATGATATGCATAAAAATGTTTTAACAGTTTTGTGATCCATTTTTAGCCTATCCTCCCTATAGCGCCTGTATACTACGCCTTCCGGCCAGAAGTTAGGAACATGGAACGCAATCAAATCAAATCATTTATTTGCAGAGTTACAGGTATGTATACAAATGTGGTCATAATAATAATATTGTTCGCCATCACCTGATAGGGTATTAATTATCCATCAAATTAATTAAAATAATAACATGTCAATATTTGTATACATAATCACAATTAAGAAATCAATATACACCGTGTCCCAAAATTCAACGATAAGCCGGCATCGGTGCATGGACCTACTCATGACTAATCGGGAAAAAAAAAAAAAAATTATAACTCTTTTTTTTTTTAATTACAGAGACTTTTATAAAGTTGCGCCAACTTTTAATAAAACTTGCCATGGTAGTGTCCATACTTTTTTTTTTAACCCAGACTATAGAAAGTGCATAGAATGTTAAAATCTATGAAAATTATAAGAAAAAATTTTTTTTTTACTGATTTTTGTAAAATAACTACAGACTTTCTGTAATTTTAAAGGATTGTGGTAGATAGCCGTCCTTCTTAGGTTGCTAATGCACAAAAAATATCAAAAATATGTCAAAAATTGTGGTCATGGTAGTTGAAAATAGCATAATGGGTATCGAATATCGATGAAATTTATAAAAGTCTCTGTAATTAATAAAAAAAAACAGTTATAATTTTTTTATTTTTTTTCCGAGGAGTCATGAGTAGGTCCATGCTCCGATGCCGGCTTATCGTTGAATTTTGGGACACGGTGTATATTGCACAAATGTCATTTAAGCAAAACTTCATGTAAGGCAAGAAAATATTATAAACACTACTACATTATATTATTTTATGTCCTGTCCCATTATAAAAAAACCTGTCATAATACTCATAATATTAAAATTATATTAATTTACATTACTATTTTATCATTCAAATATTCCTGAATGGTGTAATATGACTTCTCTGTCAAAAATCTCTTTAATTTACTTTTGAATTCAAAAACTGAGCTCGATTCTTTAATCATTTGTGGTAACTTGTTATAAATTTGAATTCCCATTCCGAAAATGCTGTTTCTAAAGAGTGTGGTCTTGGATTTTTCTGAACATAGTTTAGTCTTGTATCCAACGCTCCTAAACGTCCTATAGTTATTTATGTCTGTCCGAACCAAGAGTGATGCTTCGTAGATATACAAAAAAGGTAATGTTAAAATTTTGACGAGACCTAAAATAAGGTACACAAGAATTAGTCTTGTGTAACCCACGCGTCTTCTGGAATCTTCACTGGAACCCGAGGCACGTATGATTTAAAAGTTTTCACATGGCTGGATTCCAGTCGCTGTAACGCCACTTTAATTAGTACTCGACGTCTGTCGATCGATTTTCTCAATTCAAGAGTACTCAATTCAAGAGTACTCAATTCGAGAGTACTCAATTCAAGAGTACTCAATTCGAGAGTACTCAATTCAAGAGTACTCAATTCGAGAGTACTCAATTCAAGAGTACTCAATTCGAGTCCATTCGAGAACAAAAATTACAGTCGAATTGAGTACTCTTGAATTGAGTACTCAATTCGACTGTAATTTTTGTTTATGTTTGTTACCTCAGAACTTTTGACAGGGCGGACCGATTTTGATGATATTTTTTATTTGAAAGCTTCCCGTGTAGTCTCATTTAAAATTCATCCAAATCTGTCCGGCCGTTTTTGAGTTACATTCTGAAAACACAACTGAAAAGTGTTTTCCTAATTTGATGATATAATCATTGACAGTGAATGACAATCGGTCCCGTAAGTAGCAAGGGTCACTAAAAAGATTGAAAAAATTTTTTTTACCTAAAAAACACCCAGAGAAATATACCTCTTGACCAACATAAATAACAATTATAATGAAAGATATGTTTTAACAGTTTTAGGATCCATTTTCGGCATCGCCTCCTTATAGCGCCTGTATAAACACAAAGGCATTATTTAGAATGGCATTCCGGCCAGAAGTCGGGAGCAAGGAACGCGCCCTTATCTTCGCTGGATCCCAAAGCATCCCGGAGTACGTATGATTAAATTTTTTTCGCATGGCTGGATTCCAGCCGCTGTAACGCCTTGTTAACTGATACTCGACATCTGTTACACCTCTCTTTTTGACCGACTTAAAAAAATAAGGAGGTAATCAATTCAGTTTTTTTTTACTGCGTTTCAAAAAAGGAGGAGTACTCATTGAATGTATTTTTTATTTATGTTTGTTACCTCAGAACTTTTGACGGAAATGACTTCATCAAAATCGGTCCAGCCGTTTTTGAGCCACACTCCAATAACTGAAAAGTGTTTTCCTATTTTGATGATATAGTCATTGGCAGTGAATGACAATTGGTCCTGTATTAAGAGTCACTAATAAGGTTGAAACAGTTTTTTTTGCCTAAATAATGCGCACAATTTTGTGATAATAGGTACTTCTGAACTATGATGGAAACGACTTCGACAAGTTTATCACACTTTTGAGTGTTGCAGTCGGTTCCATTTATGGGTAAAAAAAATAATTGTATTATAATGTACATTCGCCTGCAATAATACGTAAACACTTCGTAATTTTCATAATAATGTGATGTCACTAAATTCTTAGTGATTTAAGTTAATATACACATGAGTGAAACAATTCAATTTACTCTTTGATTTTAAGATACTTCTGGTTACATAGAGAGACACACAAGTCTTTGCCACAATTTTGAAAATTACAATGTGTATACTTATTATTGCAGGCGACTGTACCTACTTGTATTGGTCTTCTTTATTTGCTGATTCTTTTATTGACTTCTAGGTTACCCTGAACAACATCTTCGATCACATCATCACATCCAGGTGAGGTAGTGGTCAAAGGCTAGCCTATCGGAAAAAAAAAACATATAATACCGAATTCATAAAAGAGATATGACATTTATGAGGTCTCAAACGTCGTAGCAAACAAAGTCGCCGTATTTATTTTTATTAATTGCTCGACTATGTACCTAACAGATCATTAGCTATAGTTTATATTGTGTGATTAAGATTATTTCTTGTTTTACATACATATGTTCCTATATCAATAAAAAATATTATAAAGTACGCCACATAAAAACATAATGATCAATAAAAAAGAACTAAAAAGCCAAGAGTAAACATTACAGTACGCGGAAATATATAACCCGAGGTAGGTACACAAATTACAAATTGATATATATAATATGACTACACCATGTTTTGCGTGGATTTTTTATATAGTTTTAATCTTTACTGACGGTATGATGACAAGGTTGAAGATGTTGTTTAGGCTCAACTAGAATTACTGAACTGTACTGTATCAGCCGGAATGTCCACAGCTGAACACAGCCTCTCCCATTCAGGGGGTATTTGCCATAATTCCCACGCTTGGCAGGCTTCTTGAGGATCGCAGTTTTAGATATCAGTTCGTAAGAAGGCGCTGCTGCCCACCTTCCGCAATATTTCTTTTTGGCGCCTCTTACGACACCCACAGGTAGCAATGGGGGTGACATTCTAGCCCGGTACCCCCACGGCCTCTAGAATAATTACTGGGTGCTTTAGCTGCCGTAACACTGTCAGGTGTTTGCCAAATGATTTTCTATTTGAGGGTGGTTGAAAGCCAGGCGGGTATACCATGCTGTTAAGACAGCCATTTCAAGACAACGACCGAGACCGACGGCGCAGCATGGAAGCGCTCAGTAGTAATGCCACTAGCGGTCACCCAATCAAGTTATGACCGCAGCAGACGTTGCTTAGCAAGCTCTGCTACGCGCGCTTCAAAAAGAGCTTTCTTCAGTAGTACTAGCTGGGTTTTTGCCGGGGCTTTGCTTTTATTTGTACAATAAACCGGGATCCCGGTCCTGACGCTCGGATTTACAGTATTATCCTGAGACTTGTGTAGATCTGGTTCTCATTTGGCTATACTATGAGAGAAACCACATTGCTCTATGATAAACGTGGAGATTGTAGAAAACCCCTTCTAATGGGGGAAGCATGTGTCATCAACGGTGGACCTCATAGCTGTTAATGACTTCAGAACCAAAGATTAATTTAATTTGGGTTAGCTGCCATGGGGCAGCCAACATACCTATATATAACCACCCCACGAACATATGATTTTTTCTCGAATGACTTTGCAGTCAAAAACACTAGATCTAGTACCTATATTATTCTTACGTATATGAAAAATGTCACAGTTTTTTTTTTTACAGGCGGTATGCCTTTATTAACAAAATACTACGAATGAACTATATACAACACTACAGCTACTACAATAAAAGCATTTGGACTCATAGGCAGTCCAAATGCTCTAGCCCGCTACCAGTTGGCAGCGTGCCCAGCATGCTGGCAGCATTGCCCCGTTGAATTGCAATGCTTATATTCCACAGTGTTTGTTGTCAGTATGAAAAAATTTAAACAAAACTGACGTCGATGAATATCTCACTTGATCTCTATGGATAGCAGTTTCAACTCGTTCCTTTTTGAAACGTTTCATTCAATTAATACAATTTTTTATTGAAAATCTTTCAATAAAAAAGGATATAAAACTTTGATTTGCTGCACAAATTTAGAAACATTGTCCAAAATAAAATCCTGGTCCCACCCTCAAGTAGAAATTCTGTCGCCTAGCACCTAACAGTGCCTAACACCTGTGTTCTGGCAGCAGGCCTTGAGAGGCAGTAGAATTACATACACATGAGACTTAACAACTCTATGTCTCAGTGTGACGCACGCACTTCAATTCGTCACATGTGAAAAAATTCATCTGTTATAGGCAGAGGTTAGTCCGTTTAACATCAGGTGGGCCTCGTGCTTCTAACGTCACAATCACATTAAAAAAAACACTGTGGCCTAGTTCAAGCGCGTCCGACTCGCTTTTTATTATATACAGGATCAGAATAAGCCTATTATTTCGATGTACTGTACTGTATCAGCCGGATAGTCTACTGCTGAACACAGCCTCCCCCAATATGGGGGGGTTTGCCATAATCCCCACGCTTGGCAGGCGGCTTAGGGATCGCAGTATGAGATATCAGTTCCTGAGAAAGCGCTGCTGTCCACCTTCTGGTGAGTGAGAATCATAGTTACCCTTAGTCGCCTCTTACGACACCCACGAGTAGAGTTGGGTGACATACTAGCCCGGCACCCAACGGGGTATTATTTCGATGTACAAAGGCATATTTTATTGTGTATTATAATGTAATATTTTTGTGTAGGTATATATTTTTTTTATTTTTTTTATTCGTGATATGTTAGCCTTTGACCACTATCTCACCTGATGGTAAGTGATGATGTGGTCGAAGATGTTGTTCAGGCTAACCTAGAAGTACTGGCTCTCAAGGACAGCTGCTTGGCGACAGATTTTCTATTTGAGGGTGGTAGCTAGCCAGGCGGGCATTCGCAAAATGCCCTACCACCATGCTATAACGACTGCCATCATAAGACGACAACCGGGACCGACGGCTTAACGTGCCCTCCGAAGCACGGAAACGCTCAGTAGTAATGTCACTAGCGGTCACCCATCCAACTCATGACCGCGGGCGACGTTGTTTAACTTTGCTGATCGGTTGAGAACAGCTAAGTAAACTTCGCTACGAGCGCTTCAACACATACTCTCAAACATACTGTCGCATTTTTTAATATTAGTAGGAATAATATACATAACAACCATCGATATTAACTCGTTTAACATAACTTATTTCACGGTCATGCAGATGCGAATTTTAGCACATTTTGTTATCACAACCACTTATATGTTCGGTTTTGTTGTATGGTATAATTCACACGTATTATAACTTTATCGTTTCCGTCTTAAAATGGCACCGATGTGTAGTTACTTCTTATTCGTTTTCTTATTACTGAAGATTGAGAGGCAGTATCTAGGTTAGCCTGAACAACATCTTCAACCACATCATTTTGAAGCGCTCGTAGCGAAGTTTACTTAGCTGTTCTCAACCGATCAGCAAAGTTAAGCAACGTCGCCCGCGTTCATGTGTTGGATGGGTGACCGCTAGTGACATTACTACTGAGCGTTTCCGTGCTTCGGTGCACACGTTAAGTCGTCGGTCCCGGTTGTCGTCTTCGGATGGCAGTCGTTATAGCATGGTGGTAGGGCATTTGCGAATGCCCGCCTGGCTAGCTACCACCCTCAAGTAGAAAATCTGTCGCCAAGCACCTAACGGTGTGTTCCGGCAGCTGTCCTTGAGAGCAAGTACTTCTAGGTTAGCCTGAACAACATCTCCGACTACGTCATCACTTACCATCAGGTGAGATTGTGGTCAAAGGCTAACCTATCAGGCACTAAAAAAAAAAAAAACACCATCAGGTGAGGTAGTGGTCAAAGGCTAACCAATCAGGCATAAAAAAAACGTTGTTCCTTCTATGAGTAGTAGACGCATTTGGGAATCTATTACTTATATTCCAGGTGAGATAGTGGTCAAAGGCTAACCTATCGAGCATAAAAAAAAAAAAAAAAAAAATATGTGCATGGTGGTAGGGATTGGAATTTCGCGAAAGCACGCCTCGAAAGGTTCGTGTCGCTTTATACGTACAGAAATGCGTTGTAGGTTTTAAGAAAATTACATTTACTTCACTGAATTCTGATATATATTTTATAATATAATGTAATACAGGTTTTTATATATAGATTAACAAAATGAATATTGATGTATGTAATCTGATTTGAATATTTGTACACCAGTGGACTCGTTGACTGTAGAGAACTAAATTTATTATATCTTGAGAACTATTTGTATCTACTTGCAACAAATAAATATTTGAATTGAAAAAACTATATCACCTACGTCGGCTTAGGTTTTCGCGATTATTACACATAGTAATTAAACAACTTTAAACTGACAGTCACCCCGTGACCACGATCACTGCAAAGTGTTTGAAACGTCGGGACAAAAATAATGATAAATACGCGATTTAAACCGTTTAAAGTTGTTTATTTACTATATATCAACTACGTCTCTGCTTCAGGTTACAAAAAATGCTTTCGTATGTCCGGTCTCCGGTTGTTCTCCACAAGTAGCATTTCTCAACTGATTCTCGTGAAATTTTATGAGCAGATTGAATCGAAAAGTACTTCTATGGAATTATCACCATAGAATTAATTGTCGATTTTTTTTTTTAAAGCCTGATAGGTTAGCCTTTGACCACTATCTCACCTGATGGTAAGTGATGATGTGGTCGAAGATGTTGTTCAGGCTAACCTAGAAGTACTGGCTCTCAAGGACAGCTGCCGGAACACACCGTTAGGTGCTTGGCGACAGTCTTTCTACTTGAGGGTGCTAGCTAGCCAGGCGGGCATTCGCAAAATGCCCTACCACCATGCTATAACGACTGCCATCCTAAGACGACAACCGGGACCGACGGCTTAACGTGCCCTCCGAAGCACGGAAACGCTCAGTAGTAATGTCACTAGCGGTCACCCATCCAACTCATGACCGCGGGCGACGTAGCTTAACTTTGCTGATCGGTTGAGAACAGCTAAGTAAACTTCGCTACGAGCGCTTCATATTTTGGAATGTCTTACCGACTTAAACAAAGGAGGAGGTACTCAATTCGTCTGTATTCTTTTGTTGATTTATTTTTATAATTGTTGCCTCATAACTTTCGCCTGGGTAAACCGATTTCGATGATTATTCGATCCCATAAGTAGCAAAGGTCACTAAAACAGGATTTTTTATACAAAAAAATGGAACCGTCGTGCGCATGGTACCGACTTCAACAAGTTATTTCACACAGTTGAGTGGAAATTCAGTTCCATTATGGGTAAAAAAACCATCATTTCACCCTTCTAAGTGACCTTTTCTTCTTATGGGATCGATCGTCATTCACTAACAATGACTATATCATCAAGACACTCAACTTTTTTGTACTCACGCGTATTGGTCGAGATTGTCGATCAAGGTTCTCTCTGACTCCTTAAACGATCTCCATCCAAAGGTTGACTGGAAGAGATCGCTTTAAGCGGTAAGTCCGCCCTTTGTACTTTAGTTTTAATAATTTCTTCTTTATTGTTTTTTTTTTATCGGTGTACAATAAATTGTATTGTATTGTTCTGCTGTGGTGCTGAAGGTCCACTGCGATGCTGCAGTTCCATGGTGTCATCTCCACCGCCGGCTTGAGCTTCCGCATGGAGCTACCACCATGCGGAACTTGCTGCCATTTTGCGTATGCTTGCTGGCTGGCCCGAAGTTTCAAACACTGCAGAGATCGTGGGCACAGGGTGACTAATTGGTTTTATTTGTCACATGAATTATTAAGAAATTATTTAATAATCATAATATTAGTAATAATCATATTACAAATATTATGATTATTAGTAATAAAACCTACTACCATTAATTATTTTTATTAATACCTGTTTCTATCTTTAAAAATTGTTTAAATTTGCTGTTTTGAGACTCAACTTTAATATGGTCCTCGTTGCTTATATGGAACCTTAAAACTTAATGATTATATGATAGTTTAACACATTAATATCATATTATAATTAATATATGACGCGTGAACAGACATACACGTTTGGTTTTACGATTCGAAGGTTTATTTATTATAATCATGCAATAATACCATTAGCAGTACTGCTCACTGCATTGGCATTCAAGTTTTGTTCTGACATTAAGTTCGACTAATTGAAATCGATATTATTACTTATTTTATACTACGGTTGTAATAAAATTAATTGAATAATACTACTGTGTTGTTATTGACGGCCTTCTAACGTCTTCTTAGGGTCTCGTACCTAAGTTCCCTTTGTTCCCGAAGAGCAACAATCTGGAAGTCTTCAAGTCTATAGTGAATTAAGAATCTTTTAGGCAAGCATGCTAGCGACCACCCTCAAGTAGAAAATCTGTCGCCAAGCACCTAACAGTGTGTTCACCAAGTTCAGCCAGAAAAATTACAGGCTAATGAGACCTAACAACTGGACGTCTTAGTGTGACGGGCACAGTGCAATTTATCGCTGACGAAATGCGTCTGTTATAGGCAGAGGTTAGTCCACTTAACATCAGGTGGGTCTCGGGCTTGTTCCGTAACAATAACATAAAAAAAAAATGCTCCACCGTCGACCGCGTCGTCACTTACCATCAGGTGAGACTGCGTTCAAATGCTTGTCTATTCGGAATAAAAAAACTATATGAGCCCTGTAATGATACTCCGCTATCTGTTTGTCGATCCACCTGTATGTCACAGAGGTCTAGCTCGTTCTTTGTTTAGCCGTTCTAAACTGATCAGCTAAGTTAAGTAACGTTTTTTTTTATGCTTAATAGGTTAACCTTTGACCTCTATCTCATCTGATGGTAAGTGATGATGTGGTCGAAGATGTTGTTCAGGCTAACCTAGAAGTACTGGCTCTCAAGGACAGCTGCCGGAACACACCGTTAGGTGCTTGGCGACAGATTTTCTACTTGAGGGTGGTAGCTAGCCAGGCGGGCATTCGCAAAATGCCCTACCACCATGCTATAACGACTGCCACCCTAAGACAACAACCGGCACCGACGGCTTAACGTGCCCTCCGAAGCACGGAAACGCTCAGTAGTAATGTCACTAGCGGTCACCCATCCAACTCATGACCGCGGCGGACGTTGCTTAACTTTGCTGATCGGTTGAGAACAGCTAAGTAAACTTAGCTACGAGCGCTTCAGTTTGAGACCCGGGGAAGGACATAGGATAGTTTTTATCAACTGCGCAATAAGAGGTTAAGGGTTTTGCGCTATAACATACATAAGCGGGCGGAGCCGCGGCCGGAAAGCTAGTCAGTAATAAAAAACCTTCAGTACTGATGTGTTGGCAAAACGATCGTTATTAATATATATTTATACTGAAACGAAAAATTATCCTCTGTAGAGGAGTTCACTTTCAAATTAAACAAAATCAGGAAGAAACTTTGCTCAAGGCCCGTGCACCGACGTGGCAGCACAGCGGTCGCCCATCACCGTCCGTCAATTCTTTTTTATTGAAGCGCTTGTAGCGAAGTTTACTTAGCTGTTCTCAACCGATCAGCAAAGTTAAGCAACGTCGCGCGCGGTCATGAGTTGGATGGGTGACCGATAGTGACATTACTACTGAGCGTTTCCGTGCTTCGGAGGGCACGTTAAGCCGTCGGTCCCGGTTGTTGTCTTAGGATGGCAGTCGTTATAGCATGGTGGTAGGGCATTTTGCGAATGCCCGCCTGGCTAGCTACCACCCTCAAGTAGAAAATCTGTTGCCAAGCACCTAACGGTGTGTTCCGGCAGCTGTCCTTGAGAGCCAGTATTCTAGGTTAGCATGAACAACATCTTCGACCACATCATCACTTACTATCAGGTGAGATAGTATTACTATCAGGCGAACGAGGTTTTTGTGGTAAGCTCATCCCCAAGGTGAGCTTATGTATATCTATAATGCTATGTTAGTGTGCATGTATTACCTTGTACGGTGTATTCCGGTCTGATATCACAATCGCATCCCACGTCATCGATATAATCGAATAAAATTCCGATCTGATTTGACATTAGTTTTCATTCCGGTTAGATCCCGACATAATTTTCAATTCCGGTCTGATCACTAATTGTTTTATGGCCATGACATTGATTATAGTTACTGATTGGGTAGGTACGTTTGCAAAAAAGGAAGATTTTTAAAAGTATGCTAAACCCATTGGCATCTGCGATAATGATAACAGTAGAATTTCATTCATAACTAGGACATAGTGGTCACTATAACGCCATAGCGCACTTTGGTATAAACACCAATATAAGAATTCTCAAACTACCAGGAGAGCAGAAATTCAGGGGAGTTTCATACTTCAGATTTATTTCGAGGAAAACTATATTAACAAAAATGTATAAGTATAAATTGTGATTATTGTATAATTGCAATTAAGATGCGTATAACGATCATGTAATTCTGTTATTGGATTTCTGATTGAAATAGTCATAATACTGACGATACTAATCAACCGAGCCAAACTGTAATGGAAACACTGACCTCAATACACTGGACATGATTGAAGCACAAAAATAGTGGCAAAACTTCGATCAACGGTCCGGAAATTAATACTGATGATGGATAAATGGAAAGTTCCATATCGCATTTAAATTGTTGACATAAAGAAACTTATATGAAAAAAAAACAAATTTCATGTAGATTTTTGCTTGAAAGTGGATTGAATCTTTCAGTAAACCCTCAACTACAAGCATGCAAGCATAAAAAATATATATATAAAAGTATTTTGAAAATATGTATGTCGCGAAAAGTCAGTAAAATTTCGCATGCATATCCTTCAGTCTAATATTTATGCTTCTGGTTGGCCAGTTTTCTGTAAATTTATAAGTATTTTAAATATTATAATTTTTTTTTTTTGTTTAAGAACTAAAAGAATTCTGCACTTTTATGGGTGCTGTTTCAACTGGATTGTCCACTGCTGAACACAGTCTCCTCCAATATGGAGGTATTTGCTTCAACCCCCACGCTTTGCAGGGACGTCTTGGGGATCGCAGTGTGAGATATCGGTTCCTCAGAAAGCGCTGCTGCCCACCTTCTGGCGTGTTACTCATAATCGCCGCTTACGACACCCACGGTTAGGGATGAGGGGTGACATTTCAGTCTGGCACCCCACGGACACGGCTTTTAGGGCTAAAAAAGCACATTTAGGGGTGATATAAATGATAAATCGAAAAATAGGCTTTTGAAAATCATAAATTAGGCTTAAACATGCAAAATTTCACAAAGTTTGAACACTAGGTATTTAAATATGACGAAACTACGTTTCTATGGAAAGTGCTACTTATTATTATTATATCTTTATTATAATTATTATTATTGAAAATAAAAGGAGTTTGATTGATTACATATTTCGTTGTCGTTTTATTTATACTTTCCCAGATCATATTCGCCTTTAATAATGACAAATATTTTAAAAAAAAAATTAAAATATTGGTTAAATAGTTAAAAGTATTTTAAAATATTTGTTAAGCGCTACGAGCGCACGATCGAGACATGTCTCACCGTGCGCTCGTAGAGTCAAGACATCCTGAGGATGCTTCGTTTAGAAGCGAAACGCGTCGAATACTCTTCCGGTTTGGCGTTTGTGACGTCACGTCGGCTTAAACAAGAAAATAGGCGGAATTGTCACTAGATATATATAATTTTTATAAAGGTTTTTAAGTGTTTGATTAAATAATTAATGAAATGTTTTCTTAAAATATTTGCTATTATCAAAAATGGATTTCCGGAAAGTAACGCCTGCTTCTATTCATTATTATATTCGCCTTGCCCGGACTTCCCCTACATATTTAAACTGCTTCATATATCCAGTAGTACCTACGTCATGGGTATTTACATAGTATATTAATATAATGTCCTCATCTATAAACTGTGGTTTTAACGACAGTAAATACTTTTTTTTAATGTATGTTACGAAAACTTTTGACCGCAATAACACCTGATGGAGAGCGATGACGCGGTCGAAGCTGGAAAACGCTCCGTCCATATTCTATCCAACTTAAAACCATTTAATAATAACAAATATTTTGGGAAACATGAAATACATTTTTTTTTAACGCTTAAAAATATATAAAAAATCTATCTAGTGACAATTTCGCCTATTTTTCCTGTTAAGTCGACGTGACGTCACAAACGCCACGCAGCCAAACCGGAAGAATTTTCGACGCGTTTCGATTCTACCCGAAGCATCCTCAGGAGATCTTGTCTTGACTCTTCGATCGAGTCCCGATCGTCCGGTTTGGTTGCGTGGCATGTGTGGCGTCACTAGAACATTAGGCGGAATTGTCACTAGATATTTTACTTTTATTTTTAAGTGTTTTACTAGACTATTAATTTAATGTATTCCTAAAATATTTGTTATTATTAAATATGGATTTCCGTTGCAATCATTATTTTAAAATTTTTTATTTTTTTAATGCCTAAGAGCATAATAAAAAATGCAGCGAATGACTATAAACAATAATTAAAACCTTCAAAATATCCTATTAGTATATTATAAATACACTTAAGTATCTATATCTATACTTATAATAAAGCTGTAACAGGTCCAATTGTGCCAACAAGGCAGATATTTTGAAAAAAATATAATTTGAGAGCACTCTGTAGCTGACACGGATGCCAAAACTGTATTATTATTTAATTTGTGTCGGCAAAATGTATGATGGTTGATTACATATAAACCTCGTTGATGTTACAAATCTGTATTACCCGGTTAAATTGAAAATGCTCTGTTTACTCGCATATAATTTGCAGTTAGGTACTAACTTAACTTTGTAGGGATACTTCTATTACGCACTAGTGTATAATATTATTATGCACGAGGGTGTAATAGTTCCGTTTATGGCCCTAAGAACGATGTAATAAAGCTCACTTTACGAGCAAGGGTGTTGAAAAGAAAATTATGAAATAGTATTTTCAGTTAACACGAAATCCGAGTCCGGTCATGAAAATGTGCGTTTAAAATGTATTGAATCAGCATGTTAGCGACTTTAACAAGTACTTAATGTTGGTTAATTTAGTAAATATATGATTTTGTAATTTTCAGTTAATTTCTTATTGACCGACTTCAAAAAAAGGAGGACTTCTCTCAACTACTACAATTCAACTGTATTTTTTTTAATATATGTTACCTCATAACTTATGACTTGCTAAACCGATTTTAATGATTCTTTTTTATTTTAAAAGCAGATGCTTCCCGTGTGGTCCCATTTAAATGTCATCAAAATTGGTCAAAGCGTTTTTGAGTTCACTACAATAACTGAAAAGTGTTTTCCTATCTTGATAATATCGTCATTGGCAGTGAATGAATACAGTTCCGTAAATCCGTAAGTATAGCAAGGGTCACAAATTTTTTTTATGTCTAAAAGTGTAACCTTTTACACTGAATAATGTGAAATAACTTGTTGAAGTCGGTACCTACCATGCGTACAGTATTCTGATAACAGGTATTTTTGAACTATCATGGTACCGACTTAACAAGTTATTTCACACTTTTGAGTGATAAAGTAGGTTCCATTTTATATAAATAAAAAATCATGTCGACATATTCTTATAATTCACATAGATATGAAAACAACAAGTTATTTCACACTTTTGAGTGTTGAAATCGGTTCCATTTTAAGTTAAAAACACTTAGGTCGACATGATCTGTTGTCACCACCTATAACAATCATTAATATCCAAGAGAAAAACTGCATCACTACCGCCATCTATCTGGCACTTAGGGACATAGATATACTTAAAAGTATGGATTTGGTTAGAAACTACCACTAGCGTCAACGACTTGCTTCCGATAGTCTTTCTCTATGACAACATAATCACGTAATATCCGCACAGGGAATGAGTCGTTGATGCTAACAGTACCGCTCACTTATGACTTAGCGTTCAGCGAGAACAGACGTTTAGCTTATAGCTATATTATATTAAGTTAACGAATAAAGAAGCTAACAGATCTTATAATTGATTTTTCATTGGAACATCGACCATGTTCTGATGCCACATTGAAATGAAAAAATAGACATTTCTAAGCTTAATAACGTAGTGACCTCAAAAGATCCAGCGTGCAAGATATCTACATGCGGAATTAAATGTACCTATGTGCAACAGGTTTGCGAATTCGCAGGCTCTATCGATAAAATTGTATAAGACGGAAAATGTGCAGCAAATAAGAGCGATGTCACAGATTAATAACAGTTACAACGGGCAGTGTCCTCAAAAGGACTCGCTAATAAATAAAATCAATGTAAGCTTGTTTTTATTCGAGATCACTAATCTTAAAATAGCTCAGAGGGACCAGTATAAATTTATTGAATGCACGGTATGAGTTAGGGTAAGTTAACTTTATATTACTGGGGGCCCGTATATAAGCGTCAATTCATACCCGACCAAAGGCCTGGCTCACTCCACACTTTAGGTACAAAGCTACAGGTAGATCGGCTTACCCGTCCGGACGGGTTTATTGTAGGGTGCGTGCCGCGTCAGAAGAGAACAGAGCTATGCGTGGCTATGCGATAGAAAGAGAGACGTCTTGTAGGGAATGTAAATATTAGCTACTCCATGCTTTGCGAGCTGTAGTGCACTTTATTGCTTCGTAGCTAGAGTCGCTTATTTATTGGATTGGCTTTGCGAGTGGTCCATCTGGTCCTTTTTATTTTGTGAGCGGAATAGCAGTGGCTAGTAGCGTAGCGCCCCTAGTTTTACTGTCAAACCATTTTCGACTTTGTCTCTATCAATTCAATGTATAGTTTACGATGGTCACACGAAATATGTACTTTAGATTTGTGTAGTATAACGGCTGGCTGTTGGATTCTACATCAGTTATCAAACACAGAGTTCGATTAATTCGAACGTCAGTCTTATTCCGGCATCGTAGAAGTAAGTTGAGTGGCTCATCATGCTGTGATAAAAAAAGGTAAATTTATATTTATACATCGGTATACCGATAATACAATGTTGTCAACATTTTCATGCATTGTATTTTAGCAATAAAAATCAAGGCTAGCTCTTCAAAACCAAAAAATGTGTTAGATATTAAAGAAATATTTGATTTAAGATTTCACACAAACTTACCAGAAATTTAACAAATCGGAATATTTTCGTCAAAGACAAAATCATTTATTCAATTTAGGCGTCTACGACGCTCTTATGAAGGTCAATTACAAATTTTAGTATTTAAATTCGTGGCGTTTGAACCATGAAGGTGATTTTGTGCCCCGAAAGTGATTGCATTGTTTTGTTCAGAAATATAGCGACCGGTGTGAATGTATTTACAAAATCACCTTTTTGTCGTAGATAAGACCGTATTTTGTTTTTAATTTAATGTTATTTTTATCGAGCCATGATAGTAAAAAGAACCAACATAGTCTTGCTGCTATATCTGGCCGTCAGTACGTTTTTTGTCAAGTCCGTCCTTTCCATCTTCTGTGCAACCATCAGTCTGTCTTTACTTCCATCCGTCTCCATGCGACACTGCGGACTTCTGTCACAGTTGGTAGTACTAAATACAATAACTTCATATTTGATGAGTTTTTGTAGTAAGATTTGTATTATTTTATTGAATAACGTTTTTGCTAATAATATATTTATGTGTTTGAACAATAAAAGTGTAAGCTTAATAAAAAAAAAGAATTGACGGTGATGGGCGACCGCTGCGCTTTCACGTCGGTGCACGGGCCTTGAGCAAAGTTTCTTCCTGATTTTATTTTATTTGAAAGTGAACTCCTCTACAGAGGATAATTTTTTGGATTCAGTATAAATATATATTAATTACGATCGTTTTGCCAACAAATCAGTACTGATTTTTTTGTATTTCTGACTAGCTTTCCGGCCGCGGCTCCGCGCGTATTTGTTATCGCGCAAAACCATTAACCTCTTATTGCGCAGTTAGATAAAAACTATCCTATATCCGTCCCCGGGTCTCAAACTGAAGCGCTTGTAGCGAAGTTTACTTAGCTGTTCTCAACCGATCAGCAAAGTTAAGCAACGTCCGCCGCGGTCATGAGTTGGATGGGTGACCGCTAGTGACATTACTACTGAGCGTTTCCGTGCTTCGGAGGGCACGTTAAGCCGTCGGTCCCGGTTATTGTCTTAAGATGGCAGTCGTTATAGCATGGTGGTAGGGCATTTTGCGAATGCCCGCCTGGCTAGCTACCACCCTCAAATAGAAAATCTGTCGCCAAGCACCCAACAGTGTGCTCCGGCAGCTGTCCTTGAGAGCCAGTACTTCTAGGTTAGCCTGAACAACATCTTCGACCACATCATCACTTACCATCAGATGAGATAGTGGGCAAAGGCTAACCTATTAAGCATAAAAAAAAACGTTACTTAACTGATCAGTTTAGAACGGCTAAACAAAGAACGAGCTAGACGTCTGTGACATACAGGTGGATCGACAAACAGATAGCGGAGTATCATTACAGGGCTCATATAGTTTTTTTATTCCGAATAGACAAGCATTTGACCGCAGTCTCACCTGATGGTAAGTGACGACGCGTCGACGGTGGAGCATTTTTTTTTTAATGTTATTGTGGCGGAAAAAGCCCGAGGCCCACCTGATGTTAAGTGGACTAACCTCTGCCTATAACAGACGCATTTCGTCGACGACGAATTGCACTGTGCCCGTCACACTGAGACGTCCAGTTGTTAGGTCTCATTAGCCTGTAATTTTTCTGGCTCTCAAGGACTGCTGCCGGAACACACTCTTAGGTGCTTGGCGACAGATTTTCTACTTGAGGGTGGTCGCTAGCAGGCTTGCCTAAAAGATTCCTTGAAGACTTCCAGATTGTAGCTCTTCGGGAACAAAGGGAACTTAGGTACGATACCCTAAGAAGACGTTAGAAGGTCGTCAATAACAACACAGTAGTATTATTCAATTAATTTTATTACAACCGTAGCATAAAATAAGTAATAATATCGATTTCAATTAGTCGAACTTAATGTCAGAACAAAACTTGAATGCCAATGCAGTGATCAGTACTGCTAATGGTATTATTGCATGATTATAATAAATAAACCTTCGAATCGTAAAACCAAACGTGTCTGTCTGTTCACGCGTCATATATTAATTATAATATGATTAATGTGTTAAACTATCATATAATCATTAAGTTTTAAGGTTCCATATAAGAAACGAGGACCATATTTAAGTTGAGAGTCTCAAAACAGCAAATTTAAACATTTATATAAGATAGAGACAGATATTAATAAAAATAATTAATGGTAGTAGGTTTTATTACTAATATTATGATTATTACTAATATTATGATTATTACTAATATTATGATTATTACTAATATTATGATTATTACTAATATTATGATTATTAAATAATTTCTTAATAATTCATGTGACAAATAAAACCAATTAGTCACCCTGTGCCCACGATCACTGCAGTTGAAACTTCGGGCCAGCCAGCAAGCATACGCAAAATGGCAGCAAGTTCCGCATGGTGGTAGCTCCATGCGGAAGCTCAAGCCGGCGGTGAAGATGACACCATGGAACTGCAGCATCGCAGTGGACCTTCAGCACCACAGCAGAACAATACAATACAATTTATTGTACACCGATAAAAAAAAACAATAAAGAAGAAATTCTTAAAACTAAAGTACAAAGGGCGGACTTACCGCTTAAAGCGATCTCTTCCAGTCAACCTTTGGATGGAGATCGTTTAAGGAGTCAGAGAGAACCTTGATCGACAATCTCGACCAATACGCGTGAGTACAAAAAAGTTGAGTGTCTTGATGATATAGTCATTGTTAGTGAATGACGATCGATCCCATAAGAAGAAAAGGTCACTTAGAAGGGTGAAATTATGGTTTTTTTACCCATAATGGAACTGAATTTCCACTCAACTGTGTGAAATAACTTGTTGAAGTCGGTACCATGCGCACGACGATTCCATTTTTTGTATAAAAAATCCTGTTTTAGTGACCTTTGCTACTTATGGGATCGAATAATCATCGAAATCGGTTTACCCAGGCGAAAGTTATGAGGCAACAATTATAAAAATAAATCAACAAAAGAATACAGACGAATTGAGTACCTCCTCCTTTGTTTAAGTCGGTAAGACATTCCAAAATATGAAGCGCTCGTAGCGAAGTTTACTTAGCTGTTCTCAACCGATCAGCAAAGTTAAGCTACGTCGCCCGCGGTCATGAGTTGGATGGGTGACCGCTAGTGACATTACTACTGAGCGTTTCCGTGCTTCGGAGGGCACGTTAAGCCGTCGGTCCCGGTTGTCGTCTTAGGATGGCAGTCGTTATAGCATGGTGGTAGGGCATTTTGCGAATGCCCGCCTGGCTAGCTACCACCCTCAAGTAGAAAGACTGTCGCCAAGCACCTAACGGTGTGTTCCGGCAGCTGTCCTTGAGAGCCAGTACTTCTAGGTTAGCCTGAACAACATCTTCGACCACATCATCACTTACCATCAGGTGAGATAGTGGTCAAAGGCTAACCTATCAGGCTTTAAAAAAAATAATCGACAATTAATTCTATGGTGATAATTCCATAGAAGTACTTTTCGATTCAATCTGCTCATAAAATTTCACGAGAATCAGTTGAGAAATGCTACTTGTGGAGAACAACCGGAGACCGGACATACGAAAGCATTTTTTGTAACCTGAAGCAGAGACGTAGTTGATATATAGTAAATAAACAACTTTAAACGGTTTAAATCGCGTATTTATCATTATTTTTGTCCCGACGTTTCAAACACTTTGCAGTGATCGTGGTCACGGGGTGACTGTCAGTTTAAAGTTGTTTAATTACTATGTGTAATAATCGCGAAAACCTAAGCCGACGTAGGTGATATAGTTTTTTCAATTTAATATTTATTTATTGCAAGTAGATACAAATAGTTCTTAAGATAAAATAAATTTAGTTCTCTACAGTCAACGAGTCCACTGGTGTACAAATATTCAAATCAGATTACATACATCAATATTCATTTTGTTAATCTATATATACAATGCATTCAATAAAAACGTGTATTCAATAATATTATAAAATATACTAGCTGACCCGGCAAACGTTGTTTTGCCATATAAATAATGGCTATTAAAAAATAAGGGTTGATCGTAGAAGGGTGAAAATTGAGGATTGTATGTATTTTTATATGTTGTATCATAAAAAAATAGAAATTAAAAATTTTGTCTAAAAAATAAAATAAAAAATTTAGGGTTGGACTACCCCTAACATTTAGGGGGATGAAAAATAGATGTTGGCCGATTCTCATAGATACCGGATAAGCACAAAAATTTCATCAAAATCGGTCAAGCCGTTTCGGAGGAGTATGGCAACGAAAACTGTGACACGAGAATTTTATATATTAGAAAGATTACAGAATTCAGTTAAGTAAATGTAATTTTCTTAAAACCTACAACGCATTTCTGTACGCATAAAGCGACACGAACCTTTCGAGGCGGGCATTCGCGAAATTCCCTACCGCCAAGCACATTGCGTGATTTAAATTACGTGAGTTAAATACGTGAATAATTTTTAAGGAATATTCATTAAAATAATGGTGATATAATTCAAATTTAGTTAATTTTCAGTAATAAAAAACTTTAAAATCATGAGACTGCAGACGGGAAAGATATTAAACAAGTTAATATTTAATTTGGCTTCAAACTAGTTTGCTAGTATAGTAAATTTTAAAGTAAATTACCTAATTATTACAATAGCAACGACTATATTTACATTAATACGTATTTAGTTGATTGACTCCTTTGCGGTATATTTTAAACAGGTTTAATTAGTTATTTAATAAATGAGGTGTTGCTTGATTTGTTTAACGACGTTTTACACGACTGCCCAAAAAGGAGAGTTATGTTTTCTGGGTTTATGTATGAATGTTTGTGAGAGTATTAATTCCACCTTAACTTCTAAACAGTCTAATCGACTTCCGAGTTGGAGAAGTCGGTGCCTGATGTCAAGCATCGCGTCTGTCCATTACAGTTACAGTGTCAGCATTGTGTGTGAAAATGCACTGCACTCGACTCACCGACACGTTCGTTTTTAAGTGTCGCTTGCCCGGATTCAATTCCTACAATGCCTTGCAAATCTAAATACAGCAGTGTTTGCATTCTACTGCTTGAAAGTAGAATATCTGACAATGCGGTGGTGGGTACCACCGAGACGCCTTCCCCCTAGTTTGCCATCTGATTGGCAACACGCGGGGACCGCGTGTAGGGTATCCCACGGAAGGTACGCCTGGTACCTTCCCACGGACGAAGGTGACTTAGCATACGATGGCGTCCGTTATGAGAAAGAAATTTCAATTTGCAGATAGTAATATAGCATATAGCATTGCAATTCACCGGGGCAATGCTGCCAGCATGCTGGGCACGTTGCCAACTGGTAGTGGGCTAGAGCATTTGGACTGCATATGAGTCCAAACGCTTTTATTGTTGTAGATGTAGTTCGTAGTATTTTGTTAATAAAGCCATACCGCCGTTTTAAAAAAAAAGTAATATAGATACTTACACTGAGGTAATATGTTCTTAAACCCACTTTCAAAAAGAAAGAGGTCCGATATTCGACGCAATGTCTCAGATATGAGGATTATAAAAAATAATTCAATATATTTTTTGTCATTCTATTTATATGTATATTTCAAAACTTTTTTTACTGATTCATACGATTAGAATGTCTTTCATTTTAAAAATCAAAATAATTTATTTAAAATTGGCATTCACGAACCTTTTATAAAGATAAATATCAAAATTTTACAATTATGGCTTGTAATTGAGATTTCATCTAGTGTTCAAACTCTTTTAAATTTTGCATACATGTCCAAGCCAATAATATCTGTACTGTATCAGCCGGATCGTCCACTGCTGAACGCAGCCTCCCCTATTAAGAGGGTATTTGCCATAATCCCCACGTTTGGCATGCGGCTTGGGGATCGCAGTGTAAGATGGCAGTTCTTTAGAAGCCGCTGCTGCCCACCTTCCAGTACTCTTTCCCTTAGTCGCCTCTTACGACACCCACGGGATGATATGGGAGGTGCAATTCTAACCCGGCTACCCAGGGAGAGTTATCGTTTCGAATGGGAATTTTTATTTTCACATTCAGGGATAAAATAAATAATAAAGCAAAAATTTGGACAACCGCAGAACATACAATTTACGCCTATGGCATGCAAAAATTTCAACGATTTTAAACACTTTGTATTAAAATATAACGTAAAGAACTTCGAATCGAAGACACCAGCCTTAAAATATTCTACTGCCACGTTCATCAATCATAAAAAAGGCCAAGTGCGAGTCGGACTCGCGGACAGAGTGTTCCGTACAATCCTGTATGTATATAAGTAAAAGTTATGGTGTTTTATTGCTAAATGTAATCCATTATATTTTATGATTGTTAAAAATATTTTTATAATATAATGTAATAAAAAAAATATTCTTTTCGCAATTTTTCCTTTAACTTTGCTATAAGACGTTGCTTCGTAACAAATTTCAAGATTCTGAGTTCACGAGAAGTACCCTGTAGGGTTTAATACCCTTGCGAGTGTCAAAAATTTGCTGCATAAACGGGTGTACTTTTTGATTGCCTTGCGGTTAGAAATTTAATATTTTTGTAACTCCAAGGGACAGTAAACCTGAGTATTTGATATAAATTTAAGCTTTATACTTCCACGCGTTCCTGAGAAAAAGGGTCTTGACAGACAGACGGACAACAAAGTGATCCTTTAAGGGTTCCGTTTTTTCCTTTTGAGATACAAACCCTAAAATGTAGAAAAACTGACAGTAAACTTCGATTTCGATGCTACTCTTGTCATTGTCATCATCTATTAGATACCTAATATATTTGTTCATCAATCGGCTTCCAACTCTTACGTCGTAGCAGTAACTCTTAGGGAAGTACCTACCTACTGCCACAGGGTGAATTTAGTTACTTAACTTAGCTATATGTTAGACCTATACATTATAGTATATTTGAGCAGAATAAATGATAATTAACAAAAAGTTAAAGATATCAGGGGAACTTATAAAAAAAAGTACAATTAAATAACATAATTATGCCTTCTAATTTATCCTTTGACCACTATCTCACCTCATGGCAAGTGATGATGTGGTCAAAAATGTTGTTCAGGCTACCCTAGAATTACTGGCTCTTAAGTACAGCTGCCAGAACACACCATTAGGTGATATGCGACAGAATTTCTACTTGAAGGTGGTAGTAGCTAGCCCGGCGGGCAGTCGCAAAATGCCCTAATACCACAATGCTATAACGACTGCCATCCTAAGATGACAACCTTAACCCTGCCTTCTGAAGCACGGAAGCGTTCAGTACCATCACTCAACTCATGACCGCGGCGGAGAGGGTCGGTTAATAACGCCTAAGCAAAGTTCGCTACGAGTGCTTAAAATTTTTTTGTAGCACTTATTTCAGTAATAACACAGATGTGCCATAAGTTTTAGTTATAATTAACATGAACAAGCAGTTAAATTTTAAGATAATTTTAGATATGCACTTAACCGATACATAAAACCTTGTTTGTTACAGGAAAAAGGAAGTTGGAAGATTTTTGATTTATCACCTGTAGGTGGTTGAGTTATAGCATTAATTTTGCGAAGATATAATCTTATAATCAGATATCTTCATGAGGTATTTCGAGGTTAATATTCAATATTAACTACTAAATACTGCGACATTGTGTGCGTGATATACACGGAAAAAAATGGGTCCTGACAAAGTGTCAATCCAAGAATAATATTATTCTCAGGAGTGTTGTTTAATCTGAAGTATATATTTACTTAAAATGAAAATATTTTCTTGAGTGAAGTAAGGTAATTTTCTCTAAGATAAATAATATTATTCTCACCATATATTTTTACATCAAGAGTATAACTATTGGTCAGAGATATTTTTGGTCTCAACTATAGAAAATAGTATCTTTTTGAATGAAATATTTTATGAATTCTCATTCTAACTACGTACGGAGTTAGCGTAAGAAATCTGAAATTTTATACAAGAATAATAAACGTTTTATTGGATTAAGAAAATATTTCCATTCTTTCAACAACAATGGGCTTAATACAAGATATTTCTTTTGTTCATTTAAAATAATTGAGAGAAGTAAATGACAAGGATATACATATGTCCGAGCAAGAAAATTATTCTCCTCTTAAAAATGTCAGTTTTCTAAATCTGAGACATATATTGTTTTATTAATTTATGAATTTGTATTGTCATGCTAAGATACATTGTATTTACAACAAAACTATATACTTGATATAACCAAGACAAATATCTCAACTGCAGAAGTGAGTTATATTAGATAGAGAATTTTAAAGTTGTCAAAGTAAAAGTAATTGATTGTTAGTTGTTGTATTTATTCATCTTTAGTGAAGAAATCAAATCTTGATGTGTGTTTGATTGTTCTTAATATTTATTTGATATTGTATTCTTTAGTTAAGAATCTTTGATTAACAGGAAAACAATATATTTTATTTAACCAAGAAAATACATGTCCATTATAGACAGAAACTTATCTAACTAAAAGAATTTTAAAGTTTTCAAGCCAATAATCATATATTCTTAATTGTTATAGTAATTTATCTTCAGTAAAGAAAACAAATCTTGATCTTAAACCTTTATTCTTGATTAATATTTGTTACGGTATTATTAGGTAAAGAGACATTAGTGTTAAGGCAAAACAATTTTATTTTATAACTAAAAAACTAAATCTCGATTGCAAAGGGTGATTTATATTAAATGAAGAATTTCAAAGTTTTCAAGTCAATAATGAATAATTCTCAATTGCTAACGTAAATCATTTTCAGTAAAGAAAAATCATCCTTGATTGATTACTGATACGTTGTTCTTAGGTTAAGAGGCATTAGCATCACAGCAAAACTGTACTCTTTATTTTACCAAGAAAATAAATTTCAATTGCAGAGAATGACTCATATTACATGAAGAATTTTAAGTTTTTGAGTCAATAATGATATATTGTTAATTGTTGAAGTTATTCATCTTCACTTCAGAAAACGAATACTGAACTTAAGTGTACCATATTCTTGATTGATATTTGATACGACATTCTTAGGTTAAGAGATCAAACTATATCCCACGTTAAACCAAGAAAATATAACTCTACTGTAGAGAGTGACTTAGGTATCTTACATGAAGAATATTAAAGTTTTCAATGCAAAGTGATAGACTGTAACATTAGTTACTCATCTTCAATAAAGAAAAGCAATCTTGGCTTAACATGTTTTTTTTAGTCTACAAATAATAGGATTATTGGTAAAATGCTAACAACCTCTTAGGGTTGACTTTTGCTAGTCCTAACAAACATTTCGAAATGTATTTTTTTCTTCTGTTTTTTCCCCACCTTTTGAATAGAGTTTTAAACCATTAAATGTAGAAGTCAAACAAATATATATCTACATACTAGTAAATGATACACATCACACTGTATCAGCCGGATTGTCCGCTGAACAGAGCTTCCCCCATTAAGAGTCAATAATAAATACTTCTAGGTTACCCTGAACTACATCTTCGACCACATCATCACTTACCATCAGGTGAGATAGTGGTCAAAGGCTAACATATCAGGTATAAAAAAAATAAAAAAAGGGTTTGCCATAATCCCCACGCTGGACAGGCGGCTTGGGGATTGCAGTTTAAGGTACTTAAGTATATATTCCTCAGAAGGCGCTGCTGCCCACCTTCTGGTGTGTTACCCTTTGTCGCCTTTTACGACATCCACGGGTAGAGATGGGGGTGACATTTTAGCCCGGCACCCCACCATACCATATCAGGAATAAAAAAAACGAACATGATTAAAAAAAAACAGTTTTCTTCACTGGCTCTTCAATCAAAACCATGAATTTTAAAGTAAAAAGACAAATTTCCAGTCAAGAATAACTATTTCTCCATTAAAAATCTGTATTTTCAGACCAAGTACTCAGTTTTTAGTTTGAGATGGTTTTCTCTGTTACCGATTTTATTTAGTGTTGCAATATTTTAGTTTTGTCTAGTTCTCCCTTGATGTGGGGAAACTACTGAACCTAAGAATACTATTCATTATAAGCAATATTGCATGCTGAATAAGCTTGTTTCAATTCATATTAAGAATAAAATATGTAAATTATAATTTGAAAAATATAAGGTTACTCAGCTAATAGTCAGATAATAGCTGGGAGTCTAATATACTCATAGTACAACGGCAAAGCGGCAGGGTTTTAACCCCGCTAGTGCCCCAATATATTGATTCGTATCTGAAGTAAAAAATGTTTTAAAACTGTCCGATTATTACCTTTAGGTCTCGGTTTCTCATTTCCTAAAAGTGGTTTGAAAGCTAGCCAGGTGAACATTAGTAAAATGCCCTATCACCATGCACTGAATCTTAAACCCGCTGCAGGAACCCATGGACCCCCCCACGTGACAGTTCATACTCACCGCCATAAGTGGCGAAGGCCAAGGCCTAGAGGACCTATTTGTTAGGTTTGGGGGGTGCCTACACAATACTCACGAGGTCTATCTCAAAAACTAAACTTGTGATGAATCAGCAATTTCGTTAAGTTATGATATTTAATCAAAGTTAAAGTCAAAATCATTGATTCAATTTAGGGATCTACGACGCTCTTATAAAGGTAATTTACAAATTTTAATATTGAAATATTCTACAATGTACAGCCAAAAAAATTTACAGAGCCACTGCAAGAACAACGGGCAAGAAACTCGGGACTATTAATTTAAATGTCTTTTAACAGTATTTTACATACTGTATAATAAAATAATTTCAATATTTCTTTTAATTACGTAGGTGACAGGTGATAGCTTGGCAGAGGAGTGGAAGAGAGGAATTGTTCAAGCATTTTTGTCGTTTATGTAATCACAAACTGGAATAGGATTTCTTAATCAAAATTATTTTCCACGTGCAACTTGAACTTTCCTTCTGTGAGCGTTGTAATATGTTAGGGAATGTTATTATAAAACCGCACACAATTAACCTTTTTACTTTTGTCTTTGCTAACTAAAACCTGGTACCGCGATTTTATCTTTACTTCTTGTGTTGTAATCGTGATTGTCACTGTTTTTTTTTTACGATCTTTCATAATAATTTCAAATATGTACAGATTCTCTAATAATACAGCCATAGGTAATCATCTATTTCTTACAAATACTAGCTGTATTTAACACAAATCGTCAACCTAAATGAAAAGTTATTCGAATGTGCTCATTTGGTAATAATCACGATACGAATATATGTCGGGACTTTGTAAGGGCGATGTTGGCAACACACAACACAATTTCCGTTGCGAGCTAAAGGTACACGCGCCTTGGCATGGCCAATGGCATTTTCGTAAATTTTGTTTAATATAGTGTTATAAAGTGAATATTTGTTCAAGTTGTGCTTGAGATAGCAACCAACTAGTGTTAATTTAGGTAAGTTTGTTCCTTACTATATAAATAACTGTAGATAGTCAAAAATATCCATCATAGAGGCTGCCAGATTTTCTTTGCCTGGAACGTGCTGTGTGGTTACACTTAGTTGGTACAGCCAAACGGTAGGTTCGTAATACATAATTATTATTGTATTACATACCTACTTATATCTAGAATTAAAGATAACTCTTTATGATAGAGAGCAACAGCAGGCTGATGTTGGTAAATTATCCTTAAATGTTATATTTTTTATAAATGCGAATGTATGTTTGTGTTTGTTTATGTGTCTGTTCCTAGTTAGTTATTCAGAATGAATTTCGATGTATATATACCTATCCTCTCTACACTGTATACACATAGATTTTTTTGTTAGATAAACCTATATTCAAGAATATACATGTGTTTTTTTCCATTCCAGATCAAAAATTAACCAATGAAACACAAGTGTTACACTACTCAATAAGATAAGAGGAAGACTAAACAAGAGTTGATTTTTTTCCACGTTGGAGCAGATTGTGAACTTTGTTATTGTTTTTCAGGTAATTTCATCAAGTATAAAACACATATTTAAACAATTTAAAAAATATTATATTATATCTTTTTGTTATGATGTTAGGATATCTCATCAAATTATCTATTAACATACTATAATATAATATATATATACACAGTCAGTATTTTATAGTAATATAGTAGTTAGTATACATAACTTTTAAAAGTGTGCCTAATCATATTTCATGATTCTGTATAGATAATAATAATGATTAACCGCTGATTAACCGCTAACTTGCAGTTTAGATGATTTTGTGTGATTATCATCTAACGGGGTCTTCTGGAAGCTGACTTTGAAAGACAGTTTTAATTTTATTTAGGTTTAACCTGTTTGCTATATTTTACCACTTACTCAACAATATGTGATTGTGGTCAAAATATGCCTATCATCTATAAAAAGTTTATAGATTGTGCAATATTTTCACTGTAGCTTTTTTTTTTAGGATCCTGGAGATATCCAAACTGAACTGGAGGAGGTGAAGAAAAGGCTCAACTCAAAAAGCAAAGTGTTCAACCATACTTTATATTATAACGTAACATAAAATGTGGTGCTGATTATAATGAGAAAAAAATAATATTATTTGGTGGTAGATACAGATGAAAGTGTGTTTGTATGTTTATTACTTCTTCACGCTCAAATGGTAGGACCAACTTTGATATAATTTGGTATGGAGGTAGATGAAGCACTGGATTAACACATAGGATACTTTTTATCATCATCCAACACCACGCGGGGTGTAACCGCGAGGGCAGTACATAATTGTTACAATTATGTATAATATTTTTGATAATGATAATATAAAATTGTATGCTTCTTAATTTATTTTATAAATAAATAATTTTCAACTGAAAATATGTATTGTATTTTATTTATTTTTACGATGATAGATGTTTTTTAGTTGATCCCTTTTAGAGCTACACTTAACTATTAACCTACGTTATTTGCAGACTTGAAAGGCGGCGATCAGATTGGAAGATCTAGACAGTGCACCAGGCTTAATTTTCTGTAAGTGAGTTTTTGTTCTTGTTGACTAACTAAAAGTTTTATATGAATATCTTATTGTATATAGTAGCTAATATCAATTATCTTGTTCTTATTCAGTATTTCAATGATGAAATTCGAAGCATAGTTTATTCGAGTTTTTTTTATTCATAAAAGGTTTTTGTGTAGTAGGTATATGTCATTGCATACTAAGGAAAATCTTACGTAATTGTTAGTTTTATTTGTATTTCAGTGAAGTTTCAGTTTCAAATAAAGAAGTTCTTATCTAGGTAGTACGGTATTAATAATACTTTGAAGAACAACGATATCTTCTTGAAATCTGCGTGCTTCATTAGCAATTTCACAGTTTGCTGTAATTTATAATATATTTATTAACTGAGACTTCTTCCAATCAAAACACTATAATTGAACTAAAATAATTAATATGTTGTACAATATATATGGAGTTCAGATGAAACAAATCTGAGCTCCGTATGAAACAATTCATGATTTGAACCTAGAACTGAGACTTCTTATAGTAAAATGCACTATCATTGAACCAAGATAATTGATATTATTCACAAAATACTATTTGATCTTCATATGAAACACTTTAATGAGTTGAACCAAGAACTGAGACTCCTTCCAGTAAAACGCTCTATTATTGAACCAAGATAATTTATATTTTTCACACTATATAATCTGATCTCCGTATGAAACAATTAGAGAGTTGAACCAAGAACTTAGACTCCTTCTACTAAAATACACTATTGTTGAAGCTAGAAAATGGATAGTCTTATCAATAAATTACCTGATTTCCGTATGAAACATATAATGTCTTGAACCAAGTAATGAGACTTCTTACAATAAAACGCACTATTATTTTACCAAGACGACTAAAATTTAAATGTAAAACATGTAATTATTTTGAACAAGAACTGAGGTTTCTTCCAGTGAAATTCCATTGTCGAGTCAAGAAATCTGATATTCTATCCGTAGACAATTCGATCTTCGAGCAAAATACAAATTCTTTTGAACCAATCAATACAACTTTTTCGGGTAAAACACCCATTAGAATACTAAGATCAATACTACTTACAGTAAAACACTTAATAATGAAATGAGAACTGAAAATTCTTTACTGGAGAACATTAATTATTCGTTCTATATAAACTGATCTCCGTATGAAAACATGTACGTGTTGAAGCCAGAACTTTGGTTTCTTAACTTAAATAAGTTACAATATTCAGTTAAGAAGATTTTTTGTTTACCTAAAAGTAATTTTCTTGTACGAAGAAAACTCTTTTGTTTGTCTAATTAAAATATATACTCAGAAGAATATATTTACTAGAAGTAAGAATAATATCTTAACTGAACTATTTATGTACTTAATAGTAAAATATATTTTTTTCTTATTAGAATCTAATGAATGAGTGAACGTATGAGTTCATTTATTCAAGTAAGGATTGTTTTAAATTTGAGAATTTCAGATTCTCTAAATTAGAACAATGATTTTCTTAGACAGAGACATAACTACTTTTTTTTAATAAGAAAATAATAATCTTTGTCAAAGTATATAAATACTTGCACGAAAAATTATTAACAAGACAAATATTTACTAATCACAAGAATATATTGTTTTCCCCATATATGAAACACGGAATGTCTTGACCAATAGATATATTCTTGATTTGACACAATCTTTTTTTTCCGTGTACGAGCTAAAATTGTAAAGGTTGGTCATAGACAAGCCAATAGCGTTGTTGACAACAATTCCATCGTAAATAGTAGCTAATATTATAATAATAATAATAAATGTTTATTGACACAAAATAATTTTTAACTTATCACACTTTTCATTATCCATAATTGACAAGATTTTGACAGATTGTAGGTACAAGTAAGCCCCAAACTAAGCGTGAGCCTGTATCTTGGGGCTCTGAGTTGCGATTATACAAAACTTGAATTTTTATTTTTATTTATTTTTTTAATACTTAGGTGTAATAAATATGATAGGTATGTGGGCGTAGCACACTCGTTAACAATACAAAAGTCCCTACAGTGAATTTTTCATGTGAATCATAAGTGTAGTATCGGAACACTACCCAGATGAGAGGTTTGTGAATCTGTGGTCGGGTCTGCATCTTATTTTTCTCTCTGGTCATCGAAGCTTTTCGCAATTTATTAAACCTTTAATTAATTATTTTAAAGTGTTTTTCTCAAGATACCACAATAAGATTTAAATAGACTTAAGAATAAAAAGTAGGTAATCTTATCTCATCGGATACTGTAATGCTTATTCAGAGTTTACTTATATAGAAAAGAACAGAACAAGAAATATATCAAGAATGATGACTACTTTACTACTATATTAGATTTTACGCAGGCTTCCTTACCCTTCGTGAAAACTAAAAACTCGCTATCTATTTCTTGTTATAGCGGCAACAGAAATACATAATCTTTTTTTGAAGCAGTGATGGCTCAGTGGCATTGGCTATGGACTGCCGTGCAGCAGGTCCATGGTTCGAATCCCGCCCAGAGCTTGAGCTTCACCGCATGGTGGAAGGGCATTTTGTGAATGCCCGCCTGGCTAGCGACCACCCTCAAGTAGAAAATCTGTCGCCAAGCACCTAACAGTGTGTTCCGGCAGCAGTCCTTGAGAGCCAGAAAAATGACAGGCTAATGAGACCTAACAACTGGACGTCTCAGTGTGAGGGGCACAGTGCAATTCGTCGCTGACGAAATGCGTGTTATAGGCAGAGGTTAGTCCACTTAACATCAGGTGGGCCTCGGGCTTGTACCGTCACAATAACATAAAAAAAAAAAAACATTTCACAATTCATGAGATACAGCCTGGTGACAGACAGACAGACGGACGGACAGTGGAGTCTTAGTAATCTTCTTCTCAGTCGGGCACTCTTGACAGAGTGGTCGTGGTTGATAAGAAGGTGGTACATGGTGGGTCTTCAACGTCATCAGTCTTCTTGTCGGTGATCATGCACTGATCTGGCAATGCTTCTCCATTTTTGCCGGTTGGTAGCGTTGCGCGTTCACTCTGATATGGATGAGTGTGGCCGTTTTGATCAGATCAGTCCAGCGAGTGGGAGATCTGCCTCTAGATCTTTTTCCTGCTAACTGACCCTGGACCACTAATCGTTCCATCGAGTCTTCATTTCTGGAAATGTGCCCGAAGAACTTTAAAATTCGTAATTGAACAATCGACGAAAGCCTAGTCTTCCTTTTAAGTTCATTAAGGATAGACACGTTTACGCGGAAGGCAGTCCATGGGATCCTCAATAGGCGCCTCCAACACCACATCTCCAGAGCATCGATTTTACGGCGGTCCAGTAGTCTTAAGGACCAGGTTTCAGCACTGTAGAGGAAGATTGGAAAGGCTAGACAGTCTTAGTAATAGGGTCTCGTTTTTACCCTTTGGGTACGGAACCCTAAAAACGCTCCGCATGCACTAAACATAAGCAGGAAACAATACAAGATAAGAATCTTAAAATTTAAACTATGTATAACGTTCTGAGATACGTTTAATTAGAATACAATCACACTAAAATAAGATTTCTAATTAACGTAATTATTTTACACTCTAAGGTCCTTTACCTTGCATCCGCGAATTAGCCTTCATTGCCAGCCAGTACGAAAATCAAGTGAACTAAGATTTAAAATAAATCGCCGCAGCGTGAAGGTTACTGCCATCGCTTCTTCTCCGAAATGCATTTTTATTATTAGAATGCCAATGATTTATATCAAAATAGTGATTTGTGAACGACATTGGGACTCATTCATAACTTTATCTCTTTTTTAACTCTTCAATTTTATTTTTTTTATTTTTGGAATAAAGCGTGCTCTTCAGATTAAATTACAAATTTACGAGACGGAAAAATATAGTCATGTGCGGGTGCGCGCCATCCACCCCTATATCAAATCAAATCAATTTATTTATTGCATGAAATACATGTACAAAAGATGTTATAATTATTATAAATAAGGGTTCAATGTATTCTTCCTTCACATAGCGTGCAATGTTAATATTATTACAAATTTTATTAAATTAATGAGACTTATTTTATATCTAAATACACCAAATTAATTGTCAAAATAATTCTCAAAATGGAGCCTATTAATTATTATCATTTGTCAAATAAACTTAAACGTATAGCGGGGGCATGCTCTGATAATTTAAGCTTTTGAAGCAGTGATGGCTCAGTGGCATTGTCTATGGACTGCCGCGCAGCAGGTCCATAGTTCGAATTCCACCGCGGGCATGAGCTTCACCGCATGGTGGAAGGGCATTTTGCGAATGCCTGCCTTGCTAGCGACCACCTTCAAGTAGAAAATCTGTCGCCAAGCACCTAACAGTGTATTCCGGCAGCAATCCTTGAGAGCCAGTGAAATTACAGGCACGTGAGACTTAACAACTATGTCTCAAGGTGACGGGCGCAGTGCAATTCGTGATTTGTGACGAAATGCATTTGTTATAGGCAGAGGTTAGTCCGCTTAACATCAGGTGGGGCTCGAGCTTGTCACAGTAACATAAAAAAACTAACATGACATATAACTCTCATAGGTCTATTTTTTACTCTCGTTCTTTATATACGATACAAAAAATAGACACCTATAGTTCTACTCACGATGTACTACAAAGAAGTCTAATTTTGCAATAACTTTGTCAATGATGACGCAAGCCTATAATTACAACATTTTTATTTTTGCATACGATGGTTACAGAACGAAAGGATTAATTAGAGTTATGAGTCATATTGACATCTTCTGTTGGCATGAATGGTCAGGGGGCAAACTCCCACCTTTTGCGAAACCATCTTAACAAAGGAGCGTTTTGTTTCATGCTTAAAATAATCATTCGTAGACACGAACTATCACCGACCCACAATCGCGTCAAGCAATATTGGTTTGATCCTACTTAAATCAATCAATTACTTGGAAGGAGCCCAATTACTTGTTTGTCCCCATCGCTGTGGAGACCATGGGGTGTTGGGGGACTGAGGCCAGAGCTCTGATAGGCGAAATAGGGCGCAGATTGAGAGAGAAGACGGGTGACTCATGCTCCGGATCGTACCCGGTACAAAAGAATGCCTATTGCCATACAACGCGGCAATACCACCAGCGTTATGGGTACCTTCGCACCCGGTGCGGTAAGGGGTGGGTTATTTAATTAATTTTAGGAATTATATGTAAGTATATAATTTTTTTTTTTAATTTATATAAAAATCAAATTTGACTATGAATTTTGTAATCTAATCATTGTTTGTATTGACTTTATGTTTCAATTTTTCTATGTGAATTTTAATATTGTTATGTAACTTAATTCAAATAAATATTTTAAAAATCAATCAATTTATTTCAGATAAATTACAATCCATAAATAAATACCTACATTATTACATTCAATCATAAATAAATGCTTATATTAAAATTAAATTATCTTTAAAATTCATTAAGTAAAACGTCACAGATTAAATATAAATATTTATGTTATGTCTATTAAAATTATGGCAAATACATATTATATACAGCATACATAAAATTACTATTACTCATTATTTAAATTACAAATTGCGTTAGTACAGAAATATAAAATTACATTAGAATATATTATGTTAATTTATTTTGCGTCATGACGCAATAGCAGCAGACGCATCGTAGTTAAGTGTCTAACAAGAGGACCATCTACCCTATCGGCTACTTCTTGCAGATAGCTGTTGCCAAAGTCGCGCGTCCGCCGCATTAATGAACGAATGAAATTTGTATCACGGATGTGCAAGCGAGATACAAGATGCAAGCGAGATATTATAGCGTTATCCCGCTCGCACTGTTCCGAACTACGATGTTATGGAACGGTTTTACCATAGTTTTACGACATTTTATTGTCTGCTGCACAACAACTGTCTTTTTATAGTTTCACTCATTAAATAATTTTGCTGCATGTATTAAGAATAATAGAAATAAAACATTGTACTTAATTTATAAACTAATTAAACCCATTTATATCGTAAAATAATCAAAATCAAGTTTATATCCGCTGCTAGAAAGCAACTTTCTTAAGATGGATAAACATGGCGGATTTATCGTTGGAACGGTAATACTTCGTATTAAATGTAACGTCAGAGTTCCTGAATAGAGTGAGCAATTTGTTTTGACGTCATCAAAATGCTGAGCGTTTCCATTATTGATTGTAAACATGCTTAATTGACTTGTAGGGTATATGTTCTATGGTGTAGGTATAAAATTTAGCAGTAAGATTAAGTTATTATTACTATTAGAGGGAGAGTTAGCCTCCAGAGCATGCCTCGGTTGTATGGTTGGATGGCGCTCGCTGGTTCGAATCCCGCATATGAATATAATTTTTCCTTTCGTAAATTTGTAATTCTGTAATATCCTCTTCAATGATTTGGATTCAGAAAAAAAATCATTCCATTTTAAACCAGCGGTATGCCTTTATTAACAAAATACTACGAACTATATTCAACACTACAGCTACTGCACAATGAAGGTATTTAGACAACCTACAAGTCATTGCAGACTCAAAGGCAGTCCAAATGTTCGAATATAAATTAATTATATCGTCTTGAAAATGTTCATATCGGACAATGGCATCCATCTGAAAAGTATTATTTTCTTACATTTTTGCGAATTTTGCACAAACAAAAGGACGTAATCGCCACGTACAGACGCATTGAGCTCTCTTATACTCGTATTACGGCACAAGCTCCTAATTGATCTTTATCGTTTCTCAGATTTAGGGATTTTTTAAATAAGTATAAATTAATTAAAAAAGTAAAATAAGTATTTTTTTTCTTCGTGTTTTGAACCCCTTATTTTTGATACCCTACTCAAAGGGATTGCAAGCAAGAAAAATGTTTTTTTTTTATTTGTTAGCCTTTTTACCACTATCTCACCTGATAGTAAGTGATGATGTGGTCGAAAGAGTTGTTCAGGGTAACTTCGAATTACTGGCGTTCTAGGACAGCTGCCGGAATACACGGAAAGGTGGTTGGGGACAGATTTTCTACTTGAGAGTGGTACACAGAAAAAAAAGACTTCTTTAGCCAAGAATATACATTTTCTTAATACATTCAAGACAATGCTGTATTACAACAAGAATATATTCTGAACTGAAAAATAATCGAGTCTTGATATTACACTCGAATATTCTTAGGAATATTGTTTCGACCCAAAAAATATTTCTTCACATAAAGTATTCAAATTATTATTTCAAGATAACGAAAATATTCTTCTAACAATAAAATAGGAATTCTTCTGTTAACATTTTATTCTCTAAATAAAATATCTATATTCTTTCTTGAAATAATTTTAAATATTCTTTTTCGAATGTAATTAAGGTGCTTCACTTACGAATATTTATGGTAAGATTCTTGGATTCAAAAGTAACCATATTCGTATTTAAACACTAACGATTTCTCCAAAGAAGAATGCAATATATACTTTGATTCAAGAATATATTCCTGAGAATATTGTGTTCTGTTTTCAAGAATATATTGTTTTCAATATATATGAATCACAAATATTCTTGAATAAAAACACACTGCGTTGGCTCAAGTATTCCTTTTTTTCTGTGTAGCTAGCCAGGCGGGCATTCGCAAAATACTACCACCACCGTGCATGCATGCAAATCTTCCAATATGGCTTCTTTTTTTATGTTACTTGCTCTATCAAGACAAATCTATCGATATCTCATACATTAAAATCGGTTAAGCCGTTTGAATGTTATGGTGGAATAAAAAAACTCACATACATACACACATAATTATATAGGTATATGAACCTGAAAATATAACACTTCTTTTTTTGGGCAGTCGTGTAATAAATTCACTATGACATAGTTGCTACACAATTAGAAATAAAATGTGTAATGATACGATTTACTTTACTTGATTAAGCGAAATTTTAAAGTTTCTATTAAGAGAAATGTATGGAAACGAAACAATCACAAATATTATTGAAATATTTTAAGAAAACATTAAATTAATAGATTAATAAAACACTTTAAAAATATAAAATATATATCTAGTGACAATTCCCCCTAATTTTCCTGTTAAGCCGACGTGACATCACAAACGCCACGCAGCCAAACCGGAAGATTTTTTGACGCGTTTCGCTTCTACACGAAGCATCCTTAGGAAGTTTTGACTCTATAAGCGCACGATTGAGAAATTTTCTCGATGAACAGGAAAATTAAGCGGAATTGTCACTAGATATATTTTTTAAGTGTTTTAATATTAATTAAATTTTTGGTATTTTTATATATTATATCTACTATATACTAATACTATAATATATTTAATCAGGCATAGTATTCACACATCTCAAATCCTTTAGAATATTATATATTTTATTGACTGTATCATTGTGTACATCTGTAAGGCGTACACTCTTTCTAAAAAAACATGTTCAAATAGGCCTTTTGAGACTCGCTTCTCTGTGGTATTACCCATACATCAATTTACGTGAAGCTCTACCGCACTACCATAAAACCTATATCAACATACATATTATTATTTACCTCTGCAAAATAGCTGCATTGTACATTTTGGTACTGTAATAATTTTAAACATTAAAAGTAAATTTACATACACGCAGTCGTCACCAATAAATAATACGATAATTATAAACGAGTTTCGGTATAATTTATGCCACAGGATAATAAAATGTGTTAATCAGTAAGGTGTTTGTACTTCGAGTATTCAAGTATTTTGCGTAGGTATTATGATCTTAATTATAATGTAAACTAAGAGCTAAGTATTTTTTTCATTAACTAATACTAAAACTGAGATAAGAGCACGCTAATATTATTGAAAATAATTTTGATTATAATATAGACTGAGAGCTAGGTATATTTATTTATTTTACAGCCAACTTATAATAAAAATAAATCTGAGCAAAAAAATATTAAAAATTATTTTTGTTATCATGTTGACTGAGAGCTTATTTTTATTTTTTTTTGATTTCTTGTTAATTTGATGGGACAAACTCGAGGCCCATCTGATGTTAGGCGGACTAACCTCTGCCTATAACAGATGCATTTCATCACAAGTCACGAATTGCACTACGCCAGTTACTTTGAGATATTATACTTAGTTGTTAAGTCTCATATGAACAGACTGTTAGGGGCTTGGTAATAGATTTTCTACTTGATGGTGGTAGATAGCCAGGCGAGCATTCGCAAAATGCCCAGACAGTCAGAAACAGATTCTTAAGGTAAGTGTAAACATAATAAATAGATAATGAATAGATTCAGGTGTTACTTTGCGGAAATCCATATTAAATAATAGCAAATATTTTTAAAATATGTGTTATTATTAAGTGTAAACATCTGTTCACTTTGACATACTAATTAATTTTCTGAGGATAGAAGTATAATCTTTAGAATTTTATGTCTCTGATAAGTATTGTAAATTTTAGTATGTGAAAGTCATTATTATTAGTACAATTTCTAAACCCACATGATGCTTTATAACTTTTGGGTGACAACTCCTGGACTATGTAGTTGTACTGTTTTTTTTGTCTTGTCATCTCGGATACGCCTATCTGAACACAGAAAACCGTTAGGTTCATTAAATTTCGTAAGGAGGAGACTCAGCTCAATAAGTGGACATAGTAAAGTTTATGCCCGCGCTTCTTTAGTGTCGGAGTGTTTTGTAGGGTGGCCATTTTGAATCCAATTTATTTGGGTTATTATTATTAATAGATACCATTCTACTGCTTCCCGATTCAGCCATTCTTTCTATTTTTGTATAAACACTCTCAAACGGTCTCTTATCTTTTCCGAGATTAACCAACCAATTTCACTAATACATAGAAGAGTTGCGATATAGTTTTTTATCCTTGTTTACAAAAAGAGACTAACAGGTCCACACAAAACTACAACCTCGGGCGTATAAAAGAAAGTGTTGTGATAGAAAAAGAGACGCCTTGTAGGTTATAAATATTAGGTTAGGTTGGTACGCAGTGCTGTGCGAGCTGAATTGGACTTTATTGCGTCGCTGCAAATCACTATTTTATTTAAACATTTTAAAGAAGTGGTCCTTCTGTTCTTCCATTTATTATGGCTACCGGTTTAAACAAAGAGCCAAGAATTCTAGATTCTGGATTCAATAGACATAATGTGGCTTGTACCGTTGTTATTGACTGATCGAAGCGAAGGTCTCTGTGACAACCCGAAGATCTCCGATTATGTATATTTTGGTTTTAGGATCTTATCTTTATAGTAAGGTTAAGGTATTAAACTAGAATTTTAATTAAATTGTTCGTGGAAGCGCTCTAAGCGGAGCTTGTCTATGAGTTCTTATACTATCACCAAGGTTAAGCAACGTCTACTGAGGTCATGGACGGGTGCCCGCTAGTAGCATTTATTAGACTAATACTGTGCGCTTCCGTCTTTCGGAGGGCACTATAAACCCTGGCGACACGTTGGTTCCGGTTGTTGTTTTAGGTTAGCGGTTGTTATAGCATGGTGGTAGGGTATCTTGCGGTACCACCTGGTACCAAGCCGGCGGGCATTCACGAAACACCCTACCAGCTATGTATAACGACCTTAAAATAACATATGGGAGTACCCAAAAAAACAGCGCAATCCTGTAAAAACAAGTGGTAGCAGAGAGTTCCATATATAAGACGTAGTAGGAACAATGGACCACCATCCGCGCCGGCTAGAGCTTCACCGCATGTTGGAAAGGCATTTGACGATTGCTCGCCTAGCTAGCTACCACCCAGACGTAGAAAATCTGCCAGCGAATACCTAACGATGTGTTCCGGCAGCTGTCCTTAAAGCCAGTAATTATAGGTTCTAGACATTTTTTGTCGCATCACCGCTTACCATTAGGTGAGATAGACTAACTGGAAATATAAAAAAAATCGCAAAGCTCGAATTCAGCAATTTTGAAATATATGAGCAGCATGGCGCTACTAATTGCAATAAGCTTATATAATTAGATTTTTTTATATTCTGTAGCATATAAGGTAGTAGAGTAGTAGTTCTAGTATAGCTATTGATTTATCTGTGGTAGTAGGATACTTCCTAACGAGGATTCAAGACAGGATGGCAGCCGGCCATATAACAGTTATCGGTGGTACGCCTTCTTTAAACAATAATAATAATAATAATTTTTATTTATTTCTCAAGCCATACACGGATAAACTTAAAATAACATAACATTACATCTAATAAAGAATAATGGCTGTAAAAATGTTATATGACAATGGAAACTGTTGTTTCCGAAACTAAACTATAAATTAGTCCGTATTTTCGGATAAGCAACAAGATTCCTCCATTACAAATGCTACATTACAGCGTTACAATACTACGGGCTATATACAACACTACAGCTAATACAATGAAAGCATTTTTAGGCAGCCTACAAGTCATTGCAGACTCACAGGCAGTCCAAATGCTCCAGCCCACTACCAGTTGGCAGCGTGCCCAACATTCTGAGAGCATTGCCTCGTTGAATTGCAATGCTTATTCGTTGAGCCAAATAACTGCCAGCATTTTGATCACACGGCGCATCGACCAAGCTGATAAGTTTTGGAAAATACGATGAGCTCTTGGTCCTCGCGGATCCAAACGGCACATATGTAACCACTACCGAGGTTAGCATACTTGCGCTGCTTGAGTTGCACCAGAAACTATTTGCTAGCTATAGATAAATATATCTACCGTCTCCACCTCAGCCAAGGGCGAAGGGTAAGAAGATGCTGTTATTGACAATAGGTAGATGACGATGACTTTTGTTTGGTGTTTGGCTAATGCACAAAGAATGTTAATGCTTGTCAACACAAGTGTTTTAGCTTAATGTTTGTCCATCCTGCAGTTAAGTCTATAGTTTTATTTCTTCCAATGACTCAGCAAAGATTTACAGGGATCAAGAAAATGTCTTCTATCTTTTTTTTAGACCTGCTAGGTTTGTCCCTAATCACTATCTCACCTGATGGTAAGTGATGATGTGGTCAAAGATGTTGTTCAGGCTAGCCTAGCATTACTGGCTCCCAAGGACAGCTGCCGGAACACACTGTTAGGTGCTTGTTGACAGATTTTCTACTTGAGGGTGGTATCTAGCCGGGCGAGCATTCGCATAATGCCCTACCACCATGCTGTAACAACTGCCATTTTAAGTAAACAACCGGGACCGGTGGCTTAACGTGCCTTCCGAAGCAGGGAAGCGCTCAGTAGTAATGTCGCTAGCGGTCACTCAACCAACTCATGACCGCAGCGGACGTTGCTTAAGTTTGCTGATCAGTTAAGATCGGTTAAGCTAACTTCTCTACGAGCCCTTCAAATCTTTCTTCCTGTCTTCCATAGATATAAGGTAGCTGGTTAAAACATTTCCAGAATTATATCAATCGCAATAACGTTCACCGTTGGTCGAGGGGAGGGGGGTTTACCGCAATCCCCACGCTTGGTATGCGCCTTAGTAGACTACAGCACTACACGGTGCGATACCAACTTATTTGTTATTAAGAAGGATTGCCTAAAAATAATGCTAAAAAAACACCGCGGGTAGGCTCTTCCCTTGCCCGGTACCGCGTCCGCGAGTTGCGGGGTGATGAAGAAACAAATAAAAAGTTACGTTTCTGCCTCCCTTAAGGTTTATAGTTATGCTATACTTACGTACTTGTACTGAAGACATTTCCTGATATTATTATATCAGAGTATCTGAACTTTCAAATAACCTTTCTCTGCAATAATCATGGTCACATAAATGGCAATGACTTTATTTTACGCCATAATGGTCTAGAACAACTGCAAATTTATAGCTATAATATAATCTTGTCAGAGCCAAGTACGAGTCGGGTTCGTACACTGAGTGTTCAGTATATATTATTTTAGGGATAAGTATGTTTAAATCCAAAAAAGTTTCACCTCACTAGCTCGGAATATTGTTATATCATTCAATATAGCCAATAGAGCTTTTCTACTTGAATAAGTGTCATATAAGAGTTAGGAACGTAACCGCTGGTGAATTTTTGTCACCAGTGAGTTCCTTTCAAATCCAGTAGCGCCTAGTTTTGTTTCAAAAATAGTCAGGTGCAAGAAGATTTTATTAATAAATTAGCTTTAAGTATGTTCAAGTTAACGTTTTGGTAAATGATCGAAAATAGATACAGCAGAAGCTACATTATCTAATTAATAAAATAAGCACGGGGTAGAGACAAAATCCCATGCTTTTGTCTCTGAGGCGCGGTGAAAATTTTTGTATTTTTTCAATATTGTTTTATACATCAATTTTAGTGATATATAAATAAATTTGTAAAAATGGTAGTTTACTTGTTTAAAACTCACATTGTTAGAATAAAACACTATACAAGCAATGGTTCGAAATATCATCACTGCTTGCCTCTCTAAGATTTCCGCGAGGTTAGTTCTACGTAGATAGCAAGGACTGCAAGATGTCCAAGTTTGAAGGTGGTCAAACTTGGACATCTTGCAGCCCTTGCTGTCTGTGCTATAGAAGCCTGTCCAAGGGCACAATGGTGACCGTGTTGTGATTGCATGGATCTGCACTACACTGTGCTCTTGGCCTTAGGTACCTACAGTCATTTCAGATCACGTACAGTAGTGTAGGTAACAAAAAGCTCGTCATATATGGAATGGTTTCTAGCGAATCACTGAGGGAGAGTTTTAAGGAAATCAACATATTAACTATGCGAAGTCTTTATATTATTATTGAAAATGTATTGAATACCTACTCGAAAGAACTTAGATAAATTTATATTATCAGTAATTTTTATTCGCCATTACAACAATGATTCTTATACTAGGTAAGTCAATTTACATAAATTTTGTAGATTAATTATTTATTGGTAAATGTACATGATTGTAAAATAATCATATTATATTTTACGATAATGAAGAAGTTATCAATAATTTGCCACAATAACATAATTATATATAAAATGCACATAATATCACAATTAGAATTATGTTTAGACTTACATACGTAATATATAACAATTGAAAAACTATTATAGTAAAATTTGTCAAAATTTTAAAAATTAATTGTCAATATATATACACCGTGTCCCAAAATTCAACGATAAGCCGGCATCGGTGCATGGACCTACTCATGACTACTCGGGAAAAAAAAAATAAAAAATTATTGATCGATTCCATATTTTTAATTTGTTTTCGCATTTATTTTTTAGCCTCCGTATCATCAGCAAACAAGCTTATGTGTGATATGAGTTTGGCATATAATTGCCTAGATCATTTATATAAATCAAGAATAATAATGGGCCCAGTATATATTTTGAAGCAGTGATGGCTCAGTGGCATAGGCTTGACCTTCACCGCATGGTGGAAGGGCATTTTGAGAATGCCTACCTGGCTAGCGACCACCCTCAAGTAGAAAATCTGTCGCCAATCACCTAACAGTGTGTTCCGGCAGCAGTCCTTGAGAGCCAGTAAAATTACAGGCACATGAGACCTAACAACTGTTCGTCTCAGTGTGACGGGCACAGTGCAATTCGTCGTTCACGAAATCTGTTATAGGTAGAGGTGTGTCCACTTAACATCAGGTGGGCCTCGGGCTTGTTCCGACACAATAACATAAAAAAAAGAAAAAAAATAGTATAGACACGGCGAACACCACAATTACAACACTTGGATTTAAAATTGACTAGCGGTGCCAGGTTTTAGTTTTACATTAGCAAAGACAAATAAAAAAGACAAATGTCTCTCTTAGGTATTTGTGTGCGATTTCATAATAAAATTTCTAAACATATTACAGTACACAGAAGCAAAATTCAAGCTGCATGTAAAACAGATTTCAATTGCAGAACCGTATAATAAAATTGGTGATTTAGACGACAAAAATGCTTGGGATATTCCACCACTGACAAACCATCACCAATCACCTTTGTAATAACTATTATAATAATTTTATAATAGACTAACAAATTGTAAAAGAGTAAAGACATAAACAAAACGAACCCGTGAGTTTCTTGCCCGTTATTCTCAAAGTGGCTCTATACCTAGCTTAGCCTCTACTTCTAGGTTAGCCTGAACAACATCTTCGACCACATCATCACTTACCATCAGGTAAGATAGTGGTCAAAGGCTAACCTATCAGGCATAAAAAAAACCTACCATTTTTGTTGAACCCGGCAGTAGAATATTTTAATAGTAAATTATGTGATTGACATAGGGGCGTTGTAAGCGCCAAAGTTGAATAGAATAAATTATTTTGATTTTGACTTTAGGTTTGTTGTATCTTTGACTACTTGAATGACAAGGTATGGATTGATATTACAGGGAAATTATATTATTATAATATCTACTACTTTTCCGGCTGCGGCTCCGTTGGATACCAAAATAAACCATTATCCTCTTTTTGCGCAGTTGGATAAAAACTATCCTATGTCCTTCCCCGAGTCTCAAACAATTTCCATACCTAATATCATCCAAATCAGTCCAGTAGTTATAAAGTTTATTCGTTGCTTAGAAAATTATATTTTTTTCCTCTTTGTAATATTAGTGTAGACAGTGTAGATGTAGATAAGGGAAGCAATGATGGCCTAGCGGTTATAGCTATGGACTGCCGCGCCGCAGTACCCTGGTTCGATCCCCACCGCCGGCTTGAGCTTCACCGCATGGTGGAAGGGCATTTTGCGATTGCCCGCCTGGCTAGCTACCACCCTCAAGTAGAAAATCTGTCGCCAAGCACCTAACGGTGTGTTCCGGCAGTAGTCCTTGAGAGCCAGTGAAATTACAGGCACATGAGACTTAACAACTATGTCTCAAGGTGACGGGCGCAGTGCAATTCGTGAAGGAAATGCATCTGTTATAGGCAGAGGTTATTCCGCTTCACATCAAGTGGGCCTCGAGCTTGTTCCGTCGCAATTACATAAAAAAAAAGGGGATGTACATGGAGCAGCTCAGAATATTTATCGATTCTGAGATATTGAGAGAAGAATAACAGAAATTGTGTATGGTGGTAGAGAATTTTGCAAATACCCGCCTGGCTAGCTACCACCTTCTAGTAGAAAATCTGTTGCCATGAACTTTCATGGCTCTGGATGTTCCGGCAGCTGTCCTTGAGAGCCAGTAATTCTAGGTTAACTTGAACAACATTTTCAACCACATCATCACTTACCATCAGGTGTGATAGTGGTCAAAGGCTAACATATAACAATAAAAAAGAAGCATATATAATGATAACAAATATTTTTAAAATATTTTAAGAAAACATCAAATTAATATTTTAATAAAAAAATTAAAAATATAAAATATATCTAGCGACAATTCCGCCTAATTTCCCTGTTAAGCCGACGTGGCAAAATCTCCTGAGGATGCTTGTAACGCCTGAATCTATTTATTATAAAGAAGCATATAATTTAATTTAATTTAGAATAAATTTAACAGCAGTGATATTTAAAGGAAGTGAATATATATAAGACTGTCCATGTTACGTCATACATATTTTGAATACAAAGTATTCAAACTCGGATAAATTTGGCATGCATTTTCAATGTTAATATAAATAAAAGACTTTACGTCGATGCTACGTTTAAAGTAGATTTTTATTATGTACATTATATGTGACAATAATACGTAGAATAAACAATAATAAATTTAGATATATAAATATATAAAAAACAAATGTTAATAAAATTTTGTGAAATATATAAGGGTGCGTTGAGCATCGCCTTCGAATTCTAAGGTATCGAGTTTGATCTACCGGGCTAGAATTAATTAGGGTTAGGCATTCTAGGGTTACCTCGTAAGGTTGCCCCGTGGGGTGCTGGGCTAGAATTGCACCTCCCCATAACGTCCAGGTGGACTTGTAAGAGATGACGAAGGAAAATTAGCAGTAGGTAGGAAGCAGCGGCTTCAAAAGATCTGCCAACTTACACTGCGATCTCTAAGATGGCTGCGAAACGTGGGGATCATGTAAAACCCTGCCTAATGGTGGAGGCATCAGTTCAACGGTGGAAGTTCTATTTCCGGGTCGCATAGTTATTTGCTTAATCGGACAAATAGTCAGTAGTCGGTAGACGGTTATAGGTTCGTCCATCAATAAAATGACCCCAAGCCGTAAGTTACCGGTCTTTAGCAGATAAACGGAGTGTATTGCAAACCAGACATTTTTAACATTTTGATGGTAAGTTGATCCTGTCAAGGATATCCTTGAGTCAAATATTTATGCTTCTGGTTTGTCAGTTTTCCTTAAAATTATGTATCTTTGAAATTTTACGCAAAAACTCTTCTATGGGAATTGTGTGTTATTGACTTGATCATCGAGACCTTTCCACGCATATAGGCTCCGCCATTTTTTTAATGAAGTTCAAACAACTACTGCCTACCATATTTATAGCGCCCGTAGCAAAGTTTGCTTAGCTGTTCTTAACCGATCAGTAAAGTTAAGCCACGTCGATGGGTGACCGCTAGTGACATTACTAGTGAGCGCTTCCATGCTTCGGTCCCGTTTGTCATCTTAGGATGGCAGTCGTTATAGCATAGTGGTAGGGCATTTTGCGAATGCCTGCCTATACTACTACCACCATCGAGTAGAAAATCTGTCACCTAGCACCTAACGGTGTGTTACGGTAGCTATCCTTGAGAGCCAGTAATTCTAGGTTAGCCTGAACAACATCTTCGATCACATCATCACTTATCTTTAATAAGTTGGCATCATCAGGACCACTACGTCCTAGTTCTGAATGAAATTTAAATGTTATCCGTATAGCCGATGCCAATGGGTTAAGTGAGATAGTGGTCAAAAGCTAATCTATCAGGCATAAAAAAAAATTATATTGTTACAATTTACACCCAAACTAAGTAGTCGTGTACGTGTGGGGTCTACCCGTACCAAATGCGTATCAATAATTTTCTGTGGAAGAATAATTCGTAACGGTATTAAGAATGCCAGTCTTGCCAATCAATGCAAGTCAATGCCTTCTGTTTGTCCGTCCGTATAACATGGCAATCTAATTCTTAAACTAAAGAGTTACAAAAGCTAAATTTAGATTTGTTGTGTAGTGTCTTCTGATACAAAACTTTATTGATTTAAACATACAATTTCATTGACATAAGGGTGGTCAATAAAGATTGATATTTTAATCAACTAGAAGTCAATAAAAACAAATATCTTATATTTTCAAAAATATTAAATGGCGATATTCAAAAGTGAAAATTTTTAGGCTAAATTTTTTACATGCTACGAATAAATATTAATAATTAGTAGACTAGATTATAATTATTATGTAGTGCTTAAATAAAATCACATTTTCTAGAACTGAGAATAGTCAAATTGTAGTAAGTTGAGCCAAAAAAATACTTACATATAATAGTGAAATGTTTTGATATATATATCATTGGTGTCTATTGAATTAACATTTTTAGGAACTGTTTTGAAATAACTTTTAAAAAATGAGGTTCTGAAAGTCAACGATGCGATTTTTTCATGATAAAGATTTAAGTTAAATAGTGACAATCATGCATTTTTTATACATAAAGTAATAATAATAATACCACCCATGTAAAAAGTTGTAAACCAGCAATATCAAAGCCAACACTGTTAAAATTTGAAACGCACCTTTATTTTGTGCGTGATATCATTGAACATGGACGTAAGTTAATTAATTCAAAAAGAAACAAAATCAAATAACACACTTACCTTGAGTTAGAAGACCTCTAAAAACTCATGGCATAACACTTGACACTGTTATTTATATTGTTTATTTTACACATTTATAACTTTAATGTCAACAAAATACCAAAAGAGTTAAATTTGCAACACACTAAATAACAGTCCTTTTAATAAAGTCCAGCGCAGTCCGTTATATTTTTATGTAAAAACTGGTTCACAAGCAGGTAAGAAAAATATTATTTTATTTATTTAAATTTACGTAATTTGATTCGAATCAAGATCAATGTGAACGTGCGTCTCCTAAGGCACGACACGGTTTATACTATCACACACTATCAAGTTTAAGGACAAGGCAGTTGCGCTTGCGCTTGGTCAGTTTTATGCTAGACGTAACCAGTATGGTAATTTTTTATTTATTACGTATACATCACGTTCCCTGTAGGTATAAAACGTAACTAGCAAAATCTGCTAATTTACTCTAACATATGTTGTTTGTATTAAACGGAAGTATATAAGAATCCTCTTATAGACTACTTCCATTTCCGACGTCAACATTTTTCCGATAACCATGTATTCCAATAACCTTCGTTGCTAAGTCTAAGCTATTGTCTATATTTTACAAGGCTACATATTTATTAATCAATATGTAACATACAAGGTTTAGCTATTATTAGCGTTGTGGTGGGGCATATTGCGAATGCCCGCCTGGCATTCGCAAAATGCCTAGTGAGCTAGTAATTCTAGGTTAGCTGGAACAACACCTTACACCGCATCATCACATACCATCAAGTGAAGGCTAGCTCTTATCAGCTCTAAAATAAACTACAAATTGTAGTTATAGTAGTATGGTAGCATTCCCGTCCAATTATTATCGTCTGCGTAACAGCGCGTGGCGTATAACTTGTTGATATTTTTGACATTGTTTTGCAGATCATTTCAGTCAAACACGAAAACAATTAAAGAACAAAAAGTATTGATTTCTTTGTAAAAAACTAAAAACAATGTTTTAAATGCATTTGGTTAGAAACGTAACTAAATGATTTTTTTACCACTAAACAATATATCTCTCCAGTCAATAACTATTATTCCAAATCGATTAAGTTCTAAAAGCTCATAAATAATTTCTTGGTGCATGTTGCATACAACCATGCATTTTATTGTTTTACCACACGATCATTGCATTGTTTATACTTGATGTGACGTAGGTATTAGAGTATTTTATGGTAATTAGCGTAATATGTAGGGTGTTAATTAGGTGTAGGTAGGTACTTAATGACAAAGAAGATACATTTATAATACTAGTTCTGTCTTGCAACTACACAGTAAAAAAAGACTTCTTTAGTCAAGAATATACATTGTCTTAATAAATTCAAGACAATTCTGTATTACAACAAGAATATATTCTGAACTGAAAAATAATCGAGTCTTGATATTACACTCGAATATTCTTAGGAATATTGTTTTGACCCAAGAAATATTTCTTCACATAAAGTATTCAAATTATTATTTCAAGATAACGAAAATATTCTTCTAACAATAAAATAGGAATTCTTCTGTTAACATTTTATTCTCTAAATAAAATGTCTATATTATTTCTTGAAATATTTTTAAATATTCTTGTTGAATGTAATTAAGGTGCTTCAGTTACGAATATTTATGGTAAGATTCTTGGATTCAGAACTAACCATATTCGTATTTAAACACTTTAACGATATCTCCAAAGAAGAATGAAATATATCCTTTGATTCAAGAATATATTCCTGAGAATATTGTGTTCTGTTTTCAAGAATATATTGTTTTCAATATATATGAATCACAAATATTCTTGAATAAAAACACACTGCTTTGGCTCAAGTATTCCTTTTTTTCTGTGTATTCTCTACCTTTTTTCTATTTCTTAAGTTCCTTTCCGGATGATAGTAATTTAATTACTTATGTGGTAACAGTCCTTGCACAAATCATAAAAAAATTTAGCAGTAGAACTCTATGTGCGAGTTCATCCGCCAAGCAGTTATGGTGACATTACTGTGTTCTGGTTTGAAGGGTATGAGTGCCGGTGAAATTACAGGCATATGAGACTTAACGACTTCATGTCTAAGAGTAATAGGCGCAGTGCAGTTCGCCACAGACAAACTGCATCTGTTATAGGCAGAAGTTACTAGGCCTCGTGATTGTTCCATCATAATACTATAGAAAAAAATATTAAAATATAATCGCAGTGGTCAACAACTACAGACGATTCTAATTAAAGGTAATAAGATATATACGTGTTAACAAGTAAGAACTTAATGCTTGATAACGTTATTGCATAGTATTCACTAATTACTTCCGTGCTCTCGCAGGGCAAAGGCTTCTTTTCCCTCTGTCCATACCTCGCAATCTATAGCTTTTGTGGTCCAAGTTACCGTCGAAACTCATCCCGCTTTTCATATAGCTGATAGACCTTTGACCACTATCGCACCTGATGGTTAGTGATGATGTGGACGCAGATGTTATTCAGGCTAACTTAGAATTACTGACACTCAGTGACAGCTGCCGTAACACACCGTTCGGTGCTTGGTGACAGCTACTTGAGGGTGGTACCAGCCAGGCAGACACAAAATTGCACATCACTATGCTCTTACAAATTAACAACTGACATCCTAAGACAACAACCTTGCCTTCCAAAAACGGAAGCGCTCAGTAGTATTGTCACTAGCGGTCACACATCCAAGTAATGACTGCGGCGGACGTTGTTTAACCTATCTGATCGGTTAAGAACAGCTAAGCAAACTATGCTACGAGCGCTTCAAGATCTTATTTCTTCTCTTTCTGGGCCTGCCACGTTTTCAACGCGCGCTGCTCTCAGCACTTCAAATCATGAGACACAAATTTTCAAGTTATTTATTTTATCGATTTGCTGGAAATGAGTCAATATTGTGAGTATACTAACGTCAAACCATGCCGCTAATGCTTTGGTAGTTTGATACGGATCCGCTTCCACCGTCACCTTCAATTCATCGTTTACCTAATACCTTGGTCGATTTTCCTAGTGGTTCATTCCTCGAAGTTTACACTAAGAAAGTGGTTATTAGGTAAACCAATAACGCACGATACGTTCGTTATTAGACGTATCCTCTGCAAAGACATCATTGACATCAAGAGTTAGCAGGTACTGCGATCGAACCCGTTCATATTCCAATTAAAATTAGATTTTTGTTGTATGCATACTTCACATTAAAAGTTGTGTGTAACAAAACCAATTATAAGAAAACGTAACTTACTTCCAACAATGAAAATTATGAAATAGCTTGTTGAAGTCGGTATCATGCTGATTCAAAACAATGACCTCTCATTATCTTAAATCATATTATATCATACTCGACTTCCACAAGTTATTACATACCTTTTAGTGTGGGAAGTCGGTAACGTTGTTTTTAAAAATATTTCTTCTGTGCTCATTTTAGTAATGAATAGATTTGCTGCTTACAAGATCAAGATTAACTCGCCCTAGATACTGTTTACCATCGAGCAAGTTAAAGCTCGATGCTGTTTCCCAACTACAGTTGTAATTACTATTTAAATCATTGAGGTAAGCCAATACATTTTTCAGTTAATTAACTATTACTTGAAATGTATGCAACCGATTATGGTACAATTTAAGTGGGGGCAACTTGAAGGTATTTACTGTACCCAACAAATAAAATAAACACATTTTTTTTAATATTGTTGGGTTTGCAATAACGCCTGCTATGCGGATTACATCACAAAATCACAAATATACGATAGGAAAAATTTAAGTCATGTGCGGGATTCGAACCCGCGTCCATCCACCCCTTTCCACCCGCACTTGACTTAAATTTTTCCTATCATATATTTGTGATTTTATAAAAATAAACACTAGTTCATAATAGGCGATGTAATCGCGTAACAAACATACAAAAAAACTTTCAGTATAATTGAGAGCCTTTCCTTTTATGGAAGGCAGTTAAAAAGCAATTGATAGTCTAACATATTTGTTTTATATAATGTTAAGTTTTCGTGTACAAAAGCTTAAAATCTGAAAATATGCAGGTTTATTTTTTATTCAAAGTGGGCCAGTACGTTAAAATTACAACTTCATATTATATAAACTCATATTACATTAGATATGGTCAGGATTATGATGTTCAGATTCTATACAAGAAAATCACGCTTTTTTTTATGAACCACTTAACCCATAGGCATCGGCGATAATGATAACAATAGAATTAAATACATATAATAGTGAATTTTAGACGTAGTGGTCCTGACGATGTTAACTTATTAATGGTTCTTTGCTTTAAACTTTCGTGAACTAAACTCATGTTTTTTGAAGTTTACTTAGCTGTTCTGATCAGCAACGTCGCGCGCGGTCATGAGTTGGATGGGTGACCGCTAGTGACATTACTACTGAGCGTGTCCGTGCTTCGGCGGACGCACGGCCTTCGGTCCCGGTTGTTGTCTTAGGATGGCAGTCGTTATAGCATGGTGGTAGGGCATTTTCCGAATGCCCGCCTGGCTAGCTACCACCCTCAATTAGAAAATCCGTCGCCAAGCACCTAACGGTGTGTTCCGGCAGCTGTCCTTGAGAGCCAGTACTTCTAGGTTAGACTGAACAACATCTTAGACCACATCGTCACTTACCATCAGGTGAGATAGTGGTCATAGGCTAACCTATCTGGCATTAAAAAAAAGTAAAAAATATTTCTGAGTCATAAAAGGGTCTATTCGTAGAGTCTACTCGTGACCACGGTCAATACAACTTCGAGGTTAGTCAAAATATTTTTATTTTGATATTAATTCGTGCGTGAATAGAATTTATGATATAAAAACACTTTATATTATTTTTTAACCAGCAGCGGTATGCCTTTGAACTAATATACAATACTTGTTCAGACCGATCAACTTATCGGGCAAGGTTTGAAACGTCCCCCTTTTTTTTTTTTTTCATGAGGAAAATGAGTATGGTACTCATGGTGTTCCGTCGTCTTCGACTAGTGGCAGGGGCCGCGGGGTCACTTGCGCTCTCAACCTCAGCCACCACCACCGGAGGCAAGGACTTCAGCCTCAAGGTCCCACGGGAGCAATCCAGCGAGGACGCAGGCAACTTCGCAGGAGAGTGTGCGGTACCCACGACACACTCTCACTGCCATCACTCTCTGCGCCCCAAGCAGGGCAGAGGTACCCTCTCGGCGGAGGGAGCCTGCCCATATCGGGGCGCCGTACAAGGCCATGGAGCTGACCACCGCTGTATAGAGGCGGCGGCAGCTCCCCTCTCCTCCTCTGGTATTTGGGAGGAGGCGACTCAGTGCGCCAGCTGTCCCCAGGAGTTTGGGGGACAGCAGCCGCATGTGTGCCTCGAACCTCCATTTACTGTCGAGGACGACGCCGAGATATTTCAGCGTCGACCCAACAGGAATAGAGGTTCCGCCTACCACAATGGTGGAGCCTGCAGGTGGCGCCCGTCGTCGGCCATAAAAATAAATGGCCTCAGACTTATGGAGCGCCACCTCCAGGCCCAGCATCCGGATTCTGGCCACGATCGTTGCGACACCGGCCGTGGCCAAGATTGCCGCCTCCCTGTAGTCGCCTCCCCGAGCGGTAACCAACGTGTCGTCAGCGTAACAAACGACGCTGACGCCACGGAGGTTAGCACCACGAAGAACCCAATCACACCCGACGTTCCACAGGAGGGGGCCTAGAACCGACCCCTGCGGAACGCCGCGCGTCATGGGACTTCGTCCTTCTCCGTCCGTCATCGGGAAGACTACCTCTCTATCGGAGAGATAGTCCCCGACGAGTTTTCGAAGATACTGGGGCACTCTGTGGTGCTCCAGTCCCCCGATTATCGTGGTCCAGGGCAGCGTGTTGAAGGCGTTGGCTATATCCAACGACACGGCAAGCAACACGCCACCACTGGAGCACGCCTCTTTGGAGAGGTCACGGACGCAGGAGATGGCATCCAGCGCCGAGCGACCTCTCCGGAACCCGAACTGGGTGGGTGCCAGATCGGGTCCTGTCGTCTCCAGGTGCCTGACAAGGCGGGCAGCAACGACACGCTCCAACAACTTGCCCGCCTCATCAAGCAGCACGATGGGACGATAGCCCGAAGGCTCATCCGCGGGACGGCCCTCCTTCCTCAGGCGGACGAGCCTGCCTCTCTTCCACCGCTTGGGGAATTTGCCCTCCCTGAGGCACCTGTCATACAGGGCTTTCAAGGAGGGCCCCAGATGCTCGAAGGAGAGTGCCCACGCGCGACCCGGTATGCCATCAGGCCCGGGCGCCGTGTTCTTGGCCCTCATCCTGAGCAATGCAGCACCTATCTCTCCGTCGGAGATAGGGGCAGGCTCGTCCTCAATCGCGTCGAGATCAACCGTTGAGGCCAGCTGCGCAGTGGGAGGCGTAAAATCTGTCCCCGGGGCACTGGGGAACAAGCCATCAACCACCCTCTAGAGCACCGCCGGGAGGAGCGAGGCAGTGGTGGGGGGGGGGGCAGGGGTGAAGCTTTTGCCTCGCCCACATATACGGGCGGCCCCACGGATCGCGCTCGAGCCCCTCCAACAGCTGTTCCCAGGCTCGCTTCTTGGCCTCCTTAATGGCCACTCGTAAGGCCCTAGAAGCATCTCTGTAGGTGGCATACAGGGACTCCGATACCTCGGTCTCACGCCGCCTCCGCCTCCGATATCGCTGGTATCGGCGGCGCCTCATCACACAGGCTCGCCGGAGTTCGGCGATCTCCTCCGACCACCAGTAGACTTGGCGTCTGGACTGTGCGGCCCGTGCGCGTGGCATCGCTGCGTCACAAACGCGCGACATTGCCTCGCACAACCCATCCGCCTCCACGTCCACGTCCACTAGGACTGGGTCTGGAGGAGATCTACTCCACGCCTAGACGAGGGCCGCTTCCTGCAGTACTTCAGCATTGAGACGCTTCAGGGCCCAACGCGGACCGATCTCACGCGATCGCACTGCGTCCGTTTGGACCGAGGAGATGCTAAACCGGATATACCGGTGGTCGGAGAGCGTCTCCTCGTCCACCAACACCTGCCAGTCGCGAATGCGGCAGGCGAGGTTTGGAGTGGCGAACGTCAAATCGACAATCGAGCCACCCCGTTGACGGACACAAGTGTTCTCCGTCCCGCAGTTCATCACGCATAGGCCAACCTCAGCCAACCACTCTAACAGGGTGCGGCCCCGCGGGTCCGTCGTCGGGCAACCCCACGCCGGGGATTTGGCGTTGAAATCCCCAAGGACGACCAGGGGGCGGGGGCGGGTCTGACCAATAAAGGTTCCCACCTCGCTGAGGAGGGCCTCGAACTCGTGCAGGGCTCTGTTACGGGAGTGATAGACCCCTACGACGATAATATGACCCACTGTTGCTGCCACATATCCCCTGCCCCTCGTCACTCCTTCGAGGGGAGGGGGGGGGGGGAGTGGGCCGGCGATTGGATGGTGATTGCCGCCAAGCCGTCCAGATCCCCTACCCAGTCAGACCTGGGCGGAACCCTGTACGGCTCGGCGATCACCGCCATCAGTAACTTAATTAGGGCACGCTAGGCTGGAGTCGTCGGCGGAGGAATACCGAAAACCTATCATAAGTTGTATGTAATTTTCATGTATTTTATTATTTAAGCCCCGCGAACGGCGGGTGAGTTAGGATTCAAAAAGCAGGTTGTCCAGGTAGAAGACTGCTACTAGTCTGCTTACCATGCCTGCCTAGGCAATCTGGAATCTTAACAACACTAGAGCTACTACAATGAAAGCATAAAGACAACCTACAAGTCATTGCGTCTGCGTGAGTCTTCACAGGTTGTCCAAATGCTCCAGCCTTCTACCGGTTGGCAGCGTGCACAGTGGTGGTTAAAATTATTTTTAAAATTACGTACCCAAAAGACAAAACCGAACCTTACCAACGAGACTCCACTGTCCATCCGACCGACAGTCTGTCACGTGTACCTCGTTCGTAAATGGATGAGTTACGAACTTAAATTTTTGATAATTGATGTAAAACGTTGAACCACATTGGAATATGGGATATAATTTCAATCAGTTTCTTTTTTTGCCCCTTATAAAACTCTAAATTCTAGCTTAAGCTTGTTAACCTTCGACCACATAATTACTTACCTACAGGTGAGATTGTGGTCAAAGACTTACCTACCAGTTTAAAAAAAAACACACATTTTGTGTATCATCAATATCATCATCCTAAAATCATAATCAGAATTATTTGTATTCTGGTTTAATTATGTATCACAATTTTGTTTATTTCCAAATTATTGGGTCACAAACTATGTGTTAATTTAAAAAATCTTGTAAGTGGTAAAGTATCATGATCCCTCCTGATGTTAAGCGGACTAACCTCAGCCTATAACAGATGAATTTCATCACAAGCCACGAATTGCACTGCGCCCGTCACTTTGAGACATAGTTGTTAAGTCTCAAGTGCCTGTAATTTCACTGGATTTCATTGATTGCTGCCGGAACGAACCGTTAAGTGCTTGGCGACAGAATTTTAACTTGATGGTGATAGCTAGCCAGGCGGGCACTCGCAAAATGAATATTATATGTATATAAATTAATAAAAGGGGATGTTTAACCGTAAATTAGGACTCTGATGAAGAAAAACGAGGAATGTATATTAGAAACGTATAATTCGATTTCCTTCAGACTCGCAAGTAACCTCACAATCTTTGAAAACTACGTATAGTACCACCAACTTAACTGTGCAGTTCGCGAGGGCGCTGCTGGTCAAGGAAATCAACTACAAACTGTCACAATTGAAGGAATGTTGTAGTTCTTTTTTCTGCCGCCTGAACAGATAAGTTGGTGGGACTGTATACAACGCAGGCGCAAGAGATTAGCTAACGCAAAACTGTCAGGCGCTTCAACAGGGGGACTCTCAAAGTGGTCAATTCTAGGGCATTTTAGTTACATACTAATGAGTTAAAAATCTGACATTTCGCCACGGTACCACATCCCTTCTTCTGTGTATAATGGGGTGCTAGAGATCAATTAGGACCTTGTAACGGAAAATAAAACTAATATAAATTAAAGTTTAAACAAAGGTGAACTGAGTCTCAAAATGGAAATTAGAAAGAGTGTACGACTTACAGATATGAATTAAATATAATAATATTCTAGAGGATATGAAAAATACTATGGCAGAACGAAAAACAAACACGACACCGTCTTCTAAGTTCTCAGATTGAAATAACTTGGAAAGAATTTAAAAAAAATACTCTAAAAAGTTATTTCCAAAATTTTCGCTGCTCGAAGTCGGTTCCGTATTTTTTATAAATTTTCCATGCCATCTTTCATGACACGATCACAAAATACATAAAAAAAAATAAAAACAAAAGTGGTAAGTACTGGTAAACATGGCCTAGGATCTCAAATACATTTTTTTTTTAATGTTAGTGTGACGGAACAAGCCCGAGGCCCACCTGATGTTAAGTGGACTAACCTCTGCCTATTACAGACGCATTTCGTCAACGATGAATTGCACTGTGCCCGTCACACTGAGACGTCCAGTTGTTAGGTCTCATTAGCCTGTAATTTGCCTCTTGCCAGATATTATCACACAATATCTCTCTAATTTTTATTTGAGAGATAATCTGTGCGCCTTTGTTCAAAATACTTCCCTCATCTTATTTTAGCATATTATGCAACTAATTCCAGTTCTTAAAATAACAAGGACCACGTGTCATTGATCTCATGATTCATTATTCTCATGCCGACATGCCTACTTTGTTTACGATTCAACCCTAATTTATATTCAAGTCCGAGGATTTATTTGTTTTTTGTTTTTTAAAATCTAAACTCTTTCCTTGAGTTCGTGAACTCGTACCTTGGTCATTTTAAATTCGTGTCGTGTATATTCGAGTATATATTTTTAGGCTCCTGTTGTTTTTAATCCACGATTTCAACCCACACACGCAAAAAAAATCTCTCTTTTTTTTTATAATGAATAGACACGCATTTGACCGCAGTCTCACCCGATGGTAAGTGACGACGCGGTCGACGGTGGAGCATGCTTGCCTAGAAGATATTTATTCACTCTGTGTTTGAAGACATCCAGATTGTAGCTTTCGGGGAACAAAGACGCTGGGAGGGTGTTCCATTCCTTCGCTTTCCGTATTATGAAGGTGGACGCAAATCGCTTTGTGCGGACTGGAGGAATGTCAACCATATACGGATGCCGTGTTTCCGTACGTCTTGTTGTCCGGTAGTGGAAAGGAGTTGCAGGAATTAAATTATGCAACTCCATCGCACACTCTCCGTAATGTATCCTGTAGAACACTGAAAGACTGGCAACTTTGCGACGATGTTCAAGGCTTTGGAGTCTGGTTCTTACCAAAGCATCGCAGCCAATGAGGTGTTTTGCACGTCTTTCAATGGAGTCCAAAGCTTCGAGCTGGTATTTTGCTGAGCCGTCCCAGAGATGGCCGCAGTATTCCATACATGACCGGACTTGTGCTTGGTACAGGTTAAGAAGCTGCCTGGTGTGAAATACCGCCTTACCTTCCCTAGGACTCCCAACTTCTTCGCAGCTAATTTAACCCTGGACTCAATGTACGTGCCAAAATTGAGGTCCGATGTTAGGGTAACACCCAACAGCTCAAGGTGGCTTGTCGCTGGCAATGATACATTTCGGAAAGTGGGAGTCAGATGACAGTACAGGTATGTACTGTATCAGCCGGATAGCCCACTGCTGAATACAGCCTCACCCAATATGGGAGGGGGTTTGACACAATCCCCACGCTTTGTAGGTGGCTTGGGGATCGCAGTGTAAGATATCAGTTCCTTAGAAAGTGCCGCTGCCCACCTTCTGGTGTGTTACCCTCAGTCGCCTCTTACGACCACGGGTAGAGATGGGGAGGTGACATTCTAACCCGGTACCCCACGGGAATGTCTCATGTCTAATGTCAATCTCATACTTATAATTACATTTTCATCCTTTAAAGGTTCTTTTCGTTGTGACGAAGGCTTCCATTATAGGGATTGGCAGTTGAAGTCTGAATAATTCTCATTAGAATTTAACGATTTGTTATTTTAAACTCAAGTATCAAGTGGCTTGTTTTTCTCCACACTCTAACAGTCTACCATATAAAGTCTCTCTAGTATAGCTGCCAGAATAAACCGTTAGGTGTTTCGCGACTATTCTACTGGGCATTCACAAAATGCACTACCATTATGAAGTGGCAGAGTTTTAGTGTCACTCGAATGCCTCCAGCATAGCCTAATCAAAGGAATCCTAAGACCACAACCGCGAACAATCCGAAGCACTGAAGCGCTCAGTGTTAAACGCCATGATTAGCATCTATCTAAATAGTGACCGCAGTATGTAATCTAGAAACAAATATGCAAGCTCCGTTAAGAGTTCTTCTAAAGTGTAAATAGTCGTATACCTCGGACGAACCAGGTCTGAGTTGTATACCTCGGGTGAACTGGTTCAAATATTCCCAATTTACTGTTGTTATATCCTAAGACATAATTATAAAATAAATAAAAACTGGATGAGTGTGAGTCGGTCTTCTATAATATTATAGTCTTCCGCATTGCAACAGCTCGTAAATCTATCATTTGAAGCGCTCGTAGCGAAATTTACCAAAACCTCGGACAGACGGACAGACAGACGAAACTATAACGGTTCGTTGTCAGGACTACGGAACCCTAAAAAGGGACAACATAATCGTTCTATTTTATGATAACGATATGATAATGGCTACTACGGAACCGTACATAGTGCGTGGCCCGACACGCGCTTGAGCGTTTTTTTTCAAATTAAAATAAAGTTTAGCGGCGTCTATGGTGATAAAATTAATTGACATTTGATAAGTGAAATATGTCTTTTTACGTAATAAAGTTAGCACCTCAACAAACTGGATCTATTACTGTTTGTACGATATAGGGTATGTTCCATTAGTCGCTAAGAACGTTATTTTCGATAATTTTGATCACATATTGCGTCTTTGGTTGTGATCACGTGATCGTTTGTAACTGTCATCCCCGTTCCATTTTTGGTTAAGAACGCTAAGAATGCCACTAAAATTTGCCACTTCTGTCACTTTTGACATTAGATGTAGCGTTTAAGGCGAAAATAACGCCAAGACCCATATGGAAAACTTTTTGGGAGTGTGATCGCGTTAGCGTTTTTAGCGAATCTCACTCAAATGGTACGCACCCATAGGAATAAAAACCAAAAAGTTTGTACAATGATTACAGAGTTAAACAATAGATAAAGACCTTATAACAATAACTTTGAACGACTTGCTCTAACGATACAATATATATTTTATTTATGTATTAACATGAACCTATATTATATTGTTAAAACCTTCATGTACTTGCCTTTTTTTCCTTTTCGCGTATGTAACCTGTTATCTAAATTCGTAACTTGTGTACCTTTTACTTTTTCTTTGCACGTCCTGGTCAATGCCGCCATCCCGTTGGGTCATTAAACCCCGAAAATTTTAGCATACTACTATATATACGCCCACTCACTTAAAAAACACAGAATCTCTATAAGTAGAATCATCGCATCAACCGTGGGATGGACGTGGGGGTTATGGGACCCCCCCCCCCCCCCCCTCCCCGCTCCCTCCAATGAGGTTGATGTTTCTATTACCGATGGAGGTTCTGGTTGTACCGGTTGATGTTGATACGAAGATTAAATCCACCCCATTGGGGGGATTGCCATAACCCCCGAACCTGGTAGGCATCTTGGCGATCGCAGTATTCGTCACCTCTTATGACTCCCACAGAAAGTAGTGGGGGAGAGGGAGCAATTCTAACGCGGCACCCCACGAGAAAGTTGAACATTTTGTATTAACTATGTGTTTCTAGGCATATTACGTGTAATTATTCGTTTAAAATTATACAGAATAGGCCATTTAGTTTGTTTGTTAATGCTGCATTACAGTGTGAACAAATAAATAGATAATTACATATTTTTTTTGTTTGATAGGTTAGCATTTGACCACTAATATACGGTAAAAGTGACGTGTATTTGGCACAAATGCCACAATGAGTGAAATAGGATTCCGATAACATCTTTCAAACATTGGAAATGTCGTCTGCCAACCACCTGATGGTAAGTGATGTTGTGGCCGAAGCTGTTGTTCAGGCTAACCTAGTATTACTGGCTCTCAAGGACAGCTGCCGGAACACACCGTTAGGTGATTGGCGACAGATTTTCCAGGCTAGCGCCAGGCGGGCATTCACAAAATGCCCTTCCACCATGCGGTGAAGCTCAAGCTGGCGGTGGGGATCAAACCAGGGTCCTGCGGCATGGCAGTCCACACCACTTACCGCGGGACCATCTATGCTATCCTTATTAGACCTGATATTGGTGCTGTCATCCCAGCGTGTTACTAAGCGGTGTCAGTGAATTGCTGCTGCTTTCTCTTATTTATTCATCTTATCTCATCACGCCCTCTCAGAGACAAGCCCGAAATTATTCTGCAGTGTAGCTTTGGTGCCATGAGGGTGGAAAATCTCTACAAAACTGCGCTTTACAAACTTAGTTTACCCTTGCGTTTGTCAAAACTCATCCATAAACCGTTTTCACCAATCATCCTTAAGGGTGAACTGGCCGGCCCGTTTTCCATACAAACGTCGTAGGGTGATTACTGCCTTATTTGAGGATTTAGGTCCAAAATAAAGCATAATACCGATTGATCTCGTCATCATCTAGGCTTGTATTATGCCGAAATTTTAATAAAAATAATTAGCTTGATATTATGAGCCTCGAAACATTTTCATATAAAGTTTTTGAGGCTCATAACTTACAACGTAATTATCTTTTTACAATTTTGGCATCATATTCATATTTTATTATTATCAGCCTAGATAATAACGATATCAATCGGTATTATGCTTAAGTCTGGACCTGAAATCTCAAATAAGGGAGTGATCACCATACGACGTTTGTATGGAGAAGTGACCGGCCAGTTCAACCTTAACAATAACCTGTATGAGGGAAAAAGCCATAACGGTTATGTTTGTCTCGTTCTATCTGTGTATTACTATTTAGTATATTTTATAAGGATATATAAATTAGAAAATTAATTTAAATATCGTTGCAGACCTGTTCACAAACCAAGGCACCTCCCTCCACAGTAAAATCATGAAGCGCATTTGTAGGGTTAGCTTCTGTATGCTCGACTCAAAATTACCTACTAAAAAGTTCGCTATGTACGAAATCACTTTTGCGGGCAGTGATGAAGAAAACTTTTACAGTTTAATATATTATTAGACCATTTAAAAAGTAAATTAAGAAAACCTAATACTTATTTAAAAGCCTGTTTCAGAATGTTCCAGTAAGTTCCGGTTATACTACCCAGAACATAAAATAACTGAATGATAAAAATGACTACTAACGATCATAGGCCACACCCATTGGTGTGGCCTATGATCGTTCATAATCTTGAACTTTCGGCCGAATAGATAGGGTCGGAAATATTTGGTTGCCCACACTATATCCAATAGTTCCATTTCGATGGTACCATAATTAATTTCACTTTTATATAGCGTCAAGCATAGGCAATGGTTTTGTCAGAGCCCATGGAACCCATGGAACAAACAGCCCCACTGGCTAAATTAGAACCATCTTTTAATAAAACAAAGTCTTTACTGAAATCGGGATATTGAAGATAAATAATATTATTTGATATTATTAATGCTGCGTAGACATTGTGTCATTGGCTTCGTTATTTTAGCGAAGTCTGGAATAAATTTTCGATAATACCCGAGAAGTCCTAAGAATCATTTTATTTCGGTAGGAATTTTCAGATGTGGATACTTCTCGATGGCTATAAACGAATAATGTAATATTGCTATCATCCTTATGTTCAGAAAATGTAGGTATTTTGAAGCAGTGATGGCTCAGTGGCATTGGCTATGGACTGCCGCGCAGCAGGTCCAAGGTTCGAATCCCGCCCAGAGCTTGAGCTTCACCGCATGGTGGAAGGACATTTTGCGAATGCCCGCCTGCCTAGCGACCACCCTCAAGTAGAAAATCTGTCGCAAAGCACCTAACGGTGTGTTCCGGCAGTAGTCCTTGAGAGAGAGAATATGGTATTCGTGGAAAAGCTATGAATCTTATAGAGTCATATCTGTCAGAGGTTGGAATAAATGGCACTACCTACTTCTTTCGGGTCATTGGTAAAAATGGGAGTACCACAGGGATAAATTTTGGGACCTTTTCTGTTTTTAACGTATATTAATGACCTGCCTTGCATGGTCAAAGATTTCTGCGATATTGGCAGATGATACCTCTCAGATTTTTAAAGTAGATAGTAGAGACAGTAAGCTCACTCATTAAAATAATGTGTTATCTATGATCTATAAATGGTTCGCCGCTAATAATCTCCTCTTAAATTCAAAAAAATTACGAAATGTTTAAAGTTTTCTTGATCAAACTTTTCCTCTCGTAATTTTATCATAAATATACATTTGCAAGGTATAAATATAACCTAATACGAACTACAGTAAAAGGTTGGTCTATCTTCTGTAAAAAAACCGCACATGCGGCTTTATTGTGAACCGACGGTAGCGGTTAATTGCAGGGGCCAAGGGTAGATAGAGAGAGAGGTTTTTTCTTTTTTACGGCTTTCCTGAGGACTAATACCCTCCATGGTGTCTTTCAAATAATAGTTCAATGATTTGTTTTGCGCTCGATGTGCAACAACACCCGACTCATGCTGCCGGGAGAAAGATGCTGTTTATTCAGTGAATTTTTACTCACATGAGTAAACTTTGAACCAGTTTGTTGGTATAATATTAGTACGTTTAACAATAAATTGTCTTCCCCGCGCTGATAACTTCAAACTGACTAAAATAAAAAACACGTTAGCTTTTGCTCGGAACCCTTGGTTTGAGAGTCAGGCCTGTGCTTACCCAGTATTTATTTGAGATTGTTTTCCGGCTCTTAAACAGTAAGACCTGAAATAATAACCGAATGTTTTCACATCATTTGTCTTTGACAGCTGTCACATTTATGGCTAGTAAGGGTTATTACTGGCAATCAAATGGAAATGTGTCTGACCGTTTATATCGAATATTTGTTTAAATACCTTTACATTTTCGAAGGCTTTACAATAAATTTGCGTCACTTAATCATAGTAACAATTCTATTTTTATTTTATTAATTTAAGCGTCAAATCGGGTTCATGTATTTTTACTAATATTTTTTTTATGTTTTTTCGCTATAAACTGCCGTAGAATCTGTAAGTAACAAAAAATAAATTTATTCATAAGTACATATTATTATGCTAGCTTGAATGCGTCGGTACGATATGCGATTCACACTGCGGTACGATTCGGAACGTACCGCGCGATACATTTTGACAAATACTTGAAATTGACATTTGACAGAACCTATTTCACTTTGAATGACTGACAGTGACAGATTGTGTGTGTGACATGAAAGAAATTCCGTTCGTGAGTGCGCTGCTGTGTTGTGTGCATAATATATTTTTAATTTAAATCGAAATTGTTCACATAAACTAACGACTTCTTTAAAAGCAGTGACTCAAAGTTTCAATTCCAGATCCAAAAGTCTTGTTTAATTCAAAAACCGGCGACTGTCGATGCGATATAGGTAAGTTCATGAAAAATCGTTTCTACTTGGATATTATTAAATTTTAGCGCCTGGATCTTTTGTAAGAGAAAAGGAACTCATACATCACTGATAAACCCTTACGAACGTCAAAATATTAAAACAGTTTGGTTGTTGTCAATATCCTGAAAACAAATGTGTTTAATATTGAAAAATCGCCAGTAGACTCCTAAAATAGACGTTCAGGGTGTACCTTGACCTAGCCGCATTTCATTATCATTAGTTGCGTAGCATTGCAGACCTAGTTTCCTGGTTTCTAGTCCAAATTTTACACGGAGAGACTGCAACTAAATTATATGGCTCAAAAATATTAAATAATCAACAGTGTTGCACAAACTTCTAAGAATAAACACATTTAAAATAGTTTGGAAAAAAACCTTGAACTAGGTACTTCAGTGATATATTTTTTAAGTTAACTTGTGAAAGTGGCCAGTGTTATTTGTGCATAAATCAATTATTTCAGTGTTTTCTAGGCTTTCTCCAATACTTACTTGAGTTTGACCTAGAAAAAGCCACAAACCTTGGAAATTGCCTTGAAGATAGTCTATTATGTAAATTACTATGTGGAAAACAGTGTTTATTATGTGCTTTGACATAGATTGATTGATAACTAGATACATATAATCACACCTGTATTCCGCTTAAGGGTAGGCAGAGGTGTGTAAACAACCACATTTAGCCAATGGGGTTTTGGGCCCATGTAATAGGACTCACGTTTATTAAAATATCAGCACTGGAATATTTAAATACTTATACAAAATGTAATAAATTTTTTTCATAGCATAATGAATGTCTACTTAAATTTGTTAAGAGGCACAAAATGATGAGTATGCAATGAACGATTATGTGTATGCAATATAATTAATTTCACTCTTAAAACTATCGCAAGCTTTATCCATAGTAACATGTAGATAAGGGCCTCAGCACTTAACTATTTTATGTTGAGGCCCAAGCCTGGTGCTTGGCACAATTGTAAGGAAGAATTTCAATACAGTCCAAAACTGGTTGGAATCTTTCTGGTAAATATCATGCAGGTTCTAGCCAGATTCCAATAAGTTCATATAATAATAATAAAAAATTAAAATTATTCATGTTATTGTAACGTAAGGCAAGAAATAATAATTGAAAGAACAGTAGTACAGGTAGTCAATTAAAAGAGTCAGAACAGGTAGTCAATTAACCCATTGGTATCAGCAATAATGATAGCAATAGCATTTCATTCATAACTAAGACGTAGTGGTCCTGACGATGCCAACTTATTAAAAGTTTAAATAATAATAGACTACTATCTAAACAGTGATATAAATAACAACAAATCTACAATCAAAACGGGGACAAGAGCCCGCTTACTAAGTAACCAACACACAGGCACATACACAGTTATGTTTTGACTAAAAAAATCTACAAATACTTACAAAAGACAGTCAATTCTGTGTTAAAATTTTATCAAAATATGTGAAGATCGTTAGAGGAAAGAATGATTATAGTGAAGTGCGGAAGAGCCATGGCATCGTTCGCAGCCCAGGCTGCGCTCCGGTCTCGCTGGAGCTCCCTCATCGAGTCGACCAGCGTTGATGTTCCAGGGGAAGTCACAGATGGAGTCCGTTCCGTTGTTGGATGGCTTAAACAGGCACGGAAAATTTATTTAGACTTCTACTGTGTAGAATTTATGCACACACTTATTGAATGTTATTTCACTATCGCATTGGTCACAGCTGTTATTATTTTAAGCTTGTCTGTGTATGGATTATGTTGGTACTTTATATTATAACTTTTTTTTTTGTAGAATTTTATTTTACTAGGCTGAACTTGTGGTTTTCTTCTGTAGTATGAATCTTATTTGCTAGCTAAACTCTTATGCCCAGTGCTAAATGAGTTACATAACTGATTATGAATAAGCTCGGGTTGTCTCCAATATTGTACTGATAATTCAAAATGATTACACAAGAGAATCCTTGGAACGTGATTAGGGACCAAATAGAACACAAGTGTAGTTCACTTCAGCATGCAATTGAATAGAGACTTAATGAATATTAAAGAGGGCAGTTTTTTTACTAGAAAATTTTTTATTGCTTTTTCATAGAAACCATGCCTTCGAACAAATTGTTTGGTGAGACCTTTAAAAAAAATATTATGTATCGAGATTCATTTATTTTTGAACATGTTCTTCTCTTGCAAGATTTTATCTAGAATACATAATTTGTGTGTCAGTTTTGATCAGTTGTTGTACGGTAATAATATTGGATTCTGTGACTGCAGTCACCGGCCGACCTTCATGTACAGTGTCATGAAGATAATCATATCCATATCGTATTCCTCCAAACCACGAATCCACAGAGCTGCAAGATAGGGCTTCATCACCAAATGCCAAGGTTGCCTCTGGCAACTCTCTTGTTGACATAAGCCACAGCAAATTCTTAAAACTCATTGAGTGAAAATTTTCAGAAGATAAAATCATTTTGATAACTTCATGCAATTTCCTAAAGGACTCCACAGTTTAAAAACAAATAGCAGTCTCTCAAATTTACTGCTTACGATTGGGATGTTGCATATAGATCTACGAACACATCCTCGCAAGCTCGATGCTATAGAGTAACATGTTTCTATAGAGTTCTATTTTTGAATTCTATAGCTGTATTTTCGTTTCTTTTTTATTGTAAGTGGCCAGTTTCAAAAGTATTCAGTATGCCCCACATATTAATAGGAGTAATTGGTCAACAACCAATCAACAAAGACTTCCGCAGCTGTCATGTCTTGGATGTGTGACTGCTAGTGGCACTACTGAGCATGCACATGCTTGATATAGCATGTTTATGTCTTAAGATGGTAGAAGACGGTGGTAGGGCATTTTGCACATATCCTCCTGGCTAGCTATCACCCTCAAATAGAAAATCTTCCGCCAAGCATCTAACGGTGTCAGATGTCTCTGTGAGCCGTTAATTCTAGGTTGAGCCTGTTAATACCTTCAACCACATTATCACCATCAGGTGAGATTGGTCAAAAACTAGTCTATCAGCTATTAAAAATATACGATACCTAGAGTACTTGTCCCTTCAGCATTTTTTAGATATGACTTATTTTGCGACATTTAAAGTACCTAGGTTAATTATTTTTAAAACCTCTCGAATATAATTTAAGTACTTACCATATTTCGGTTTCGTAGGTTGTTGTTGGTAGACAGCCATTTAAGGCGGAAGGGACGGCCATTTGATTTCTTGTATAGCGGTCGTTTGCGCGTCATCTATTTAGCAAGTGCATGAGTTCGAATCAACAGACGGCACGCTTGCCTTACTATTACTGCCTCAACATATTTGCGAGAAAACCAAGTTGGTTTTCGACTCAACTATTAGTTATGTTTTATTAGGCGCAAATAGGTTTTACCCTTATATAATCCTTGTTAAACGACTGCCCAAAAAAACGAGGTTTTACTTAATTACGTTTCAGGGTTCATGTTATGTGTAGGTATGTTTGTGAAAATGTTTATGTTGTTCCACCATAACTTCTTATCTGCTTAAGGTTGAACTGGCCGTTCACTTCTCCATACACACGTCGTAGGGTGATCACTCCCTTATTTGAGATTTTAGGTCCAGACTTAAGCATAATACCAATTGATATCGTCATTATCTAGGCTTGTATGATGCAAAAAATTTAAAAAGATAATTAAGTTGTAAGTTATGAGCCTCGAAAACTTTGTATGAAAATGTTTGGAGGCTCATAATTCCCAAGTTAATTATTTTATTAAAATTGCGGCATCATACAAACCTAGATAATGACGATATCAATCGGTATTATGCCTTATTTTGGACCTAAATCCTCAAATAAGGGAGTTATCACCCTGCGACGTTTGTATGGAGAACGGGCCGGCCAGTTCACCCTTAACAGATTTTAATGTATGATATAACGTTAGATTCGTCTTGATAGCGCAAGTGACACTAGGTACATAATAATTAAAAAAGAAACGGACGGATTCAAGAAGTCATAATATGAGTATTATTTTCTTCTTCTGTATCCATTGAGTTCATATCAAAATGAAGGGCTTTAAAAAGCAATTCCATAAATATATATAACTTGCAGTTTCAACTTTAATGAAACGAAAAAACCCTTAACGAAAATAAATAATTTGCATTCGGGTTTTTTACTTTTTTAATTAAGTAATTTATACTTGTTTTTTATTATTGTTCGAAGGAATGGACCACGAAAACATTCGTACGAACTTAAACAATAACTGACCTAAGTTTGGTACTAAACGAATTTGGTACACCTCTAAAAAAATGTCTGTAATCTTGGTACTTCAAAACTTGCTAATAGTTTCGGGTGCTAATTATATCCTTATAGTAGGATATAATAATGAAATGCATTTGAAACCTGTATAGCAAACTTCAAGATACGTGTTACAAGATATATTTATTTCAAAGATAAACACCCTATATTATCGCCAGGAAACGTGACTAAAAACACCTCGTTTTTTTATGTTATTGTGACGGACCAAGCATGAGGCCCACCTGATGTTAAGCAGACTTAACCTCTGCCTATAACAGATGCATTTCATCACTAGTCACAATTTGCACTGCGCTGCGCCCGTCACTGATATAGTTGTTAATTCTCATCATGTGCCTGTAATTAGGAGGACTGCTGCCGGAACACACTATTAGGTGCTTAGCGACAGATTTTACACGGCTCCCAAAAACCGATAACGGTCCTGAGAGAAAGTCCACGCGGGAGAAGCCGCGGGTAAAAGCTAGTAGAAAATAAAGTCACTTAAATGACCTAAGGATAGAGGACATAATCTATAAACAGTATACAAATACGGCTGAGTAGGGTGTCTCGGAAGGTCAGGGGCAATGGACCAATGTCATAGCAATTGCGAACATTCTCTCACGAGAGTTACTGATCTGGCAGATGAGTTACTGTGTCTGGCACTACTGGAGGTCAGAATTAGTAATATGCAGAGTTTTTTTTGAAGTGAAAACTTCTTTAGCGGCGTTGAGCACTTTTTCTGTAATGGGTATAAAATCTTAAACTCGCGTCAGGACACGTGACCTGATCGAAAAAGCGTAAGACGGATGAAGAGTAGACAGCTATCCCCTCTCTACGGCGCGGACACACTTAAGTCATTGCATGAGCGCACATAAACAGTACGCGGCTAGAAGCTTGATCCGTACGTATGTCTCTGTAAAAAATATTTTTTATATTAAGTCTGAGCGAGGCCTTCGGCCTCGCTCAGACTTGCACCGATTTGGCTGAAAATCGATATATAGGTTGTTCTCGTCATCCCTATTCCAAATACGAAATTTTTATTTCGATGACGTCTGCCAAGTAAAAAAAGTTACTCCGATTTGGCTGAAATTCGATATTTATGTGGTTCTGGACGTCCTTATTCTAAATCAATTTTTTTGTTTCGATGACGTCTGCCAAGTAAAAAAAAATACTCCGATTTGGCTGAAACTCGATATTTAGGTGGTTCTGGGTGTCCTTATCACAAATCTAATTTTTTTTTTCGATGACGTCTGCCAAGTAAAAAAAAGTACTCCGATTTGGCTTAAATTTTTTATCTAGGTTGTTCTGGACGTCCTTATTCCAAATATGATTTTTTTTTTTCGATGACGTCTGCCAAATGCAGATAAATCACGTATCTCGAAAACGGTAAGAGATAGGTAGGGAGTGCTTGACCAAATGTCATAGGGAATCGGGAGAGCAGTCGAATGACATCTGTCAAAAATCCAAAATGGAGGATTTCAAGATGGCCGCCATACAAAGTGCTCATTTTTCGACCGTATTAGGAGTTTTTGTGGGATTTTGGACTGAATTTGGAATTATTGTCCTATGATAGTGTTTAGCAAGCCCAAAGGGCGAGCTCCTGGTGAGGCCAAAGGCCGAATTTTCGGCTCGCGAGGCCGAAGGCCGAGCGCATGGTGCGTGAGCCCGAAGGGCGAGCGCTTGGCGAGGCCGCAGGCCGAGCCATGTTAGTAATTTGCGAGGCCGAAGGCCGAGCTCCGACTCAAGAGTATTTTCCACGTCACCGACTGGTCTCCATGGCAACTGCCCGCGGTAACCGAAGCACCTACGAGTGCGGGTGCGGGTGCGAGTACGGGTTCCTAAACAAAAGTGACTCAGAATCTTGGTCCCATTCTGCCCGTACCACCTTTTTATGGCAGTAGGGTGAATTTGCTTTTGTGGCTACAGTATGGTTCTTTATTGTATTGAGAGTTTATATGGGATTTCATACTTCTATTGGAGTTTTGAAATATTTTTATTTTAATGTAAAAGGTGTTTTGACATAGTTTAAAATAAAATTAATAATTAGTTCACGAATAATAAGGTTAATGAATACAACAGTACAATTTTGAACAGTTTTGAAAATAAAATTGTTTCATTGGCATCGGATGTTTTCGTTGGTTGTCATAATGCAGAACAAGAAAATTTTGTAAGGCAAAAGTTACATAAAATGAAACCTGACGAGACTGGTGGATTACCTTATGAACTAGTTCTAGTTCCTAACCGACCCTATATGATAACCATAAACATAGATGTCGCTGATGGTTTATCTAATGGCACTGTAGGAAAATTACTACTCATAGAATCTGATAAAAATGATGAAATCACAAGACTTTGGTTCAAATTCTCAAAATCCATTGGTCAAAAACGTGCAACAAAATTTAGAAGCGACATTGCACGCTTGAAAATCGACAAAGACGCTGTTCCAATTTCTTTACAATCATCGTCAATACCACTCAACAGAAATAAAACTATAGTGGCAAAAAGAAAACATTTTCCACTGATTTCGGCTTTGGCGATGACAATTCATAAATCCCAAGGAGGTACGTTTGATGCTATCGTTTATGAATACAATCGTTCTCATTCAAGAGAATTGGTGTACGTTGCGCTATCAAGAGTAACTAGTATAGAAGGTTTGTTCTTAGTCACTGAAGACGACACAAGGGCGAGCTGGAAATTTCATCATGGCAGAGTAGGAAACGCACAGGTGGAAGATTCAAACGCAACAAAAAATCAAAAGAGATCAACAACTCATCGAGAAGATTTATCAATTGAATTGAAACGTTTACGTGAAAATCCTTTGCAAACCATCACCAAAACACTTGTAGATTTTATTTCTAAGAATAATAGATTGTCTATTTTTTCATTCAATTGTCAGAGTTTACGTGCGCATGTAGATGATCTAGCAATTGACGCTCTTGTTAAAAAGATGAATGTGTTAATTTTATCAGAAACTCATATGGGTAACAATGAAATAATTGACATTCCGAATTTCAACTTTGTTGCGAGTTTCAGAAGAAATAATCGTCCCGCGGGAGGAGTAGCTATTTATCAAAATATGAACACAGTTCATTATTGCACAAATTATATGGATGTGCATGTGAAATACAACAGCATGTTTAATGCCACTGTTTCTGATATCGGTGATATTTGTATAAGTCGTTGCCACTCTGGTGATAATCAGTTCATAATTATGGTTGCCGTTTACATCTCTCCAGATAAGTCATTGCGTGCTATACGAGACTTCTTGTATGAAAATTTATTCATTTATACTCATGATGCATCTGCATTGCTTAAAAAAAATATTGGAGAAAGCTTTGATGAATTGCCAATGATTTTGAGTGGAGATTTCAACATAAACTTCGCAGACGATAAAAATCAACTATTAATTGAATTTTTAAATAATGAATTTGGTTTAACTATGTCGAATGATCGCAATCTTAGCACAACGAAATACAAAACTACTATTGATGCGGCCTTTATTAGACATTTAAATAGGTTCGAATCAAAACTGTTCGTTTCTTACTTCAGCTACCATAAACCTATCGTATCAGTTTTAGAGATTGGCGATGATAGTTCTGGTAATGATGATGGTGAAAAAGTCGTTGAAATTATGGATGAAAGTTGATTTTTCGGAGAGATAAACTTTTTAATGTAAAATAATTGTAATAGTTTTAAAGTGTTAAATTTTTAATGTAATATAAATTGTCATGTTTGTGTACGATAGCGCAATAAATGAATATTGTATTCTACCACATAAATGATAGTACTTTTATACTGATAAAGCAATTGGTGCAAAATTATTCCCTAACCATTCCAAAATATCAAACATGGTCAACGTTAATTAATAATCAAGTTTTCACTTCTGCCGGCACTCCCGGAGTGCAACCCGTCTTTTTTTTTTTATGTTATTGTGAAGGAACAAGCTCGAGGCCCACCTGATGTTAAGCGGTATCCTCTGCCACAAATGCATTTCATCACAAGTGACGAACTGCACTGCGCCCATCACCTTGAGACATACCTGTTAAGTCTCATTTTGCCTGTTATTTCACTGGCTATCAAGGACTGCTGCCGGAACACACCGTTAGGTGCTTGGCGACAGATTTTCTACTTGAGGGTGGTCGCTAGCCAGGCGGGCATTCGCAAAATGCCCTTCCACCATGCTGTGAAGCTCAAGCTCTGGGCGGGATTCGAACCATGGACCTGCTGCGCAGCAGTCCATAGCCAATGCCACTGAGCCATCACTGCTTCCGTACTAAAAAACGGGACACTATAACTAAGTCTCAGCGAGGTTATCCGTCCGTCCGACTATTTATTTACCGCCAATCGTACGGGGAAATCTTATTAAGGCTCTGATAGCCGAGCGGTTATATCTATGGATTGTGTTGCCGCAGGTCCATGGTTCAATCCCCGCCGCCCGCTTGAGCTTGAACGCATGGTGGAAGGGCATTTTGGGAATGCCCGCCTGGCTAGCGACCACCCTCAAGTAGAAAATCTGTCGCCAAGCACCAAACGGTGTGTTTCGGTAGCTGTCCTTGACAGCCAGTGAAATTACAGGCAAATGAGACGTAACAACCATGTCTCAAGGTGACGGGCGCAGCGCAATTCGTGACAGACGAAATGCATCTGTTATATAGGCAGAGGTTAGTTCGCTTAATATCAGGAGGGGTCTCGAGCTTGTTTCGTCACAATAACATAAAAAAATAATATTTATGTATATATTGCGTAGTTCTTTTTCGCATTATTAACACCCATCACATCTACCGTGCTATATTATCTGAACAAAACAAAAAAATGACCTTTTCCGTTATCAAAATACTAATGACATAATTCATGTTGTTACACGCGTCACAATAGAGGCATTATTTAACTTTATTGCTTTATACAATTTTATTTAACTGGCTGAGTTCATTGCCCACATTGTATTAGGAAAACAATCCATATGCTTTTTCGGTTATACAGGAACTAATTTACTGTTATAAACAGAGGTTAGTCCGCTTAACATATATATTTTTTTTATGTTATTGTGGCGGATCAAGCACGAGGCCCACCTGGTGTTAATCGGACTAACCTCTGCCTATAACAGATGCATTTCGTCATAAGTCACGAATTGCACTGCGCCCGTCACCTTGAGACATAGTTGTTAAGTCTCATGTGCCTGTAATTTCACTGGCTCTCAAGGACTGCTGCCGGAACACACCATTAGGTGCTTGGTGACAGATTTTCTACTTGAGGGTGGTCGCTATCCAGGCGGGCATTCGCAAAAAGCCCTTCTACCATGCTTTGAAGGTCAAGCCTGCGGCGGGATTCGAACCATGGACCAGCGGCACGGCAGTCCATAGCCAATGCCACTGAGCCATCACTGCTTCACAAATTGCTTTTATAGTGTAATCATCAGGTGAGCATCGTGCTTGTTCCATCAATATAACATTAAAGAAAACTCCGCTTAAAAAAACCATACAGACCCCTGGACAGAGAGTTTGTTCAATAATAGGGGTGACAGCGGAAGGAAATGCCTTTGAAATTGAATACTGCTTGACCATCAGTGTGAGGATGGTCCTCTGATGCCGGCAAGCTGTGCGGTTGAAAAATGGGCCTGAGGACGTCGTGTCGATCAGTTCAAAGTCAAAGTCAAAATCATTTATTCAATTTAGGCGTCTACGACGCTCTTGTCAATTACATATTTTAGTATTGAAATATTCTACATTGTACTGCCACGTTCAGCAAATAAATTGTATATAGCCCCTGCGAGAAGAACGGGCAAGAAACTCGGGGCCATTCTTTTAAACATCTTTTATAACAATGTGTTACATACTTACTATATAATAGAGTTATTACAATATTTGTTTTAATTATGTAGGTGACAGGCAATAGCTTGGCAGAGGCGGAATTGTCCAGACATTTTTGTCGTTTAAGTAATCAGAAACTGTGTAGTAGGATTTTTTAATCAATATGTTTTTCACGTGCTAGTTGGATTTCCCTTCTGTGAGCGTTGTAATATGTTTGGGAACTTTATTATAAAACCGTACACAATTACCTAAGAAGGACCTTTTATTTGTCTATGCTAATCTAAAACCTGGCACCGCTATTTTATCTTTATTCCTAGTATTGTAATCGTGATTGTCACTGTTTAATTTAAATTTACTCAATTTTTTACGAACATACATAATATTTTCAAATATATACAGACTTGGTAAAGTTAAAATATCAATCTCTTTAAAAAGATCCCTCAGAGTTTCCCTGGTTCCTGGGAGGATTCAGGCGATCACCGTGGCAAAACGCGCACGTTTGGAATCTACTTTTACTGAAACTATGAGCTGAAAATTTGCGCATATAAAAACATATTCTGTATTGAGTGAATGACTTAACTCATTTTTTTTATTTTTTTATTCCTGATAGTTTAGCCTTTGACCACTATCTCACCTGATGGTAGGTTATGAAGTAGTCGAAGATGTTGTTCAGGCTAACCTAGAAGTACTGGCTCTCAACGACAGCTGCCGGAACACACCGTTAGGTGCTTGGCGACAGATTTTCCACTTGAGGATGGTAGCTAGCCGTGCGGGCATTCGCAAAATGCCCTACCACCATGCTATAACGACTGCCATCCTAAGACAACAACCGGGACCGACGGCTTAACGTGTCCTCCGAAGCACCGGAATCGCTCAGTAGTAATGTCACTAGCGGTCACCCATCCAACTCATGACCGCGCGCGACGTTGCTTAACTTTGCTGATCGGTTGAGAACAGCTAAGTAAACTTCGCTACGAGCGCTTCATTGGGATCATCGATATTGATAGCAATAGAATTTCATTCCAATTCCAATGCGAAGTTGTTTATATTAAAACTTAATAGTTATTCTGTAATATTGCAATCGGCGACACCAAGAAAGTAGGATTATTGTGTCATTTCAATGCTATTCAAAGAATGTTTTCGAGGTTTTTGACCGTAGCTATATTATTGCCAGAAACAAGAAATCACAAGACTTCTCTCGCTAGAAATCTAAAATAGATACCCATGTCATTTACCGAACTGTATTTCTGAATATTCTGTACATAAGGTAGGTAGATTTTCGCTAGAAAACAAGATATTCCTATATATCCGGATTCTGAGTCCGTGTTGTCGAACTTTTAGATTGCATGACACATCATGTTCAGGCTCATCTTCTTCCTACTCCTTACCCACTCACGTGGGGTCGGTAGAATGTCTTCTCTAACAACAATATGAACGATTCAATACTGTTATATAAAAAATAATCATTCGCTAAAACTACTTACACATATTTTTATATTATTAATTAAATTTTTTCAATTTTTTCAATTTCAAAATATCTTTATTCATCATAACACATAACATTTGTACATTTCTAGTGTATATTTTATCCTAGAAAGCCAATATTATAACTATTTTGTTTTATAAGCTGAGTAGCTTTCATAAAACTTGTAAAAGTGTAACATTATATTTAACTTTTTAAATACGTGTAGTTTAAACATTATATAATCTTATTATTCTCTTATTGTAATCTTAAGAAACAGAATTACATTTTTGCATTGTATTTGTATATAAATTACATTAACAACATCCTAACCTAAGTAGAAGGTAGTTGAAAATATACAAAAAGAAAGCAAGCGTTAAACTCTGGGTAGTTGACAGATAGCAACAAGAACTAGCATATCATGTTGTACGCCCGCGCAAGGCATGAAATCGACGAGTGCGACGCGCACGCCGTTCCAGTCCTCATATCACCAGATAATACGGGCGGGTACGGCGCGCGCCGTAGCAGCTAGCGTAGCTCATGCTCCGCGCGGGCGACTGTTCCTATTCATCGCGATCGAGGAAAAGGTGATGTGGTAACTTGTACGTTTTGTACTTATCGATAAACGTTAAGTTCTTCGAACGAGTTTTACAAATATTTTTTATAAGTTTATTTTTACTTTTGGGGTTTGTATATAGATAAAACTTTTCTGATAACTTGTAGATAAATATGTCAATCCGCGGTAAGCCAATTTCTAAATGAATTTTGTTAAGGTTAGTATAGAAAGGACAATTAAACGAGTACTTTACAGCCTTATTTTGTATGACTTGGAGTTTACTTATGTTTGCGGCGCAGGTGCTGCTCCATACAGGACAAGCATAGGTAATACAGGGACGGACCAGGGTGCGATATATACTTAGTTTGGTTATACTGCTGAGACAAGATTTTCTGTTTAGAACAGGGCTTAAAGAATTCAGTGCTTTTATGCCCTTAAGGCGTAATTTAGAAGTATTCTCCGACCAATTCAATTTGTTATCCAAAATTAATCCCAAATATTTTACATTTCTACTCCAGGGAATATAAAAGCTGTTTATTTTTAGTGTGCGTCTAGGAAGAGTGCGCTGCCTGGTGAATAGTATGGCTTCTGTTTTAGAGGAATTAATTTTAAGTTTCCACATTTGAAAGTATGAGAGGAGTAAATCAAGAGATAGTTGAAGCCGATCAATTATCAAATCAATATCGCTGGAAGAAGTGAATGATATTAATTAAATTGCCGCCTGCCTTACGCCAACGCTCTTTGATTATTTTCGCTTGTTAGTTGTATTGCATAATCTGGTCAATTAAATCAAATCATTTTTTGTATTTGATAGGCTGAATTTTGACTTTAATTCACCTGATGGTTAGTGATGATGTGGTCGAAGATGTTCAGATTAATCTAGTTGTTGCAAAAAAATTAATAAGTAATCATATAGTATTACAAAATCACAAATATACGATAGGAAAAAATTAAGTCATGTGCGGGATTTGAACCCGCTCCATTCACCCCTTGAGCCGGGGTATGTTCTAACCAATTGAGTTAACATGACATGACGTCATAACTCAAATCTTTCCTATCGTTCTTTAACCATCGTATTGGGATGGAACGACATCTATAGTCATATAGTACTCGAAGCGCTCGTAGCGAAGTTTACTTAGCTGTTCTCAACCGATCAGTAAAGTTAAGCAACGTCGCCCGCGGTCATGAGTTGGATGGGTGACCGCTAGTGACATTACTACTGAGCGCTTGCGTGCTTCGGATGGCACGTTAAGCCGTCGGTCCCGGTTGTCGTCTTCGGATGGCAGTCGTTATAGCATGGTGGTAGGGCATTTTGCGAATGCCCACCTGGCTAGCTACCACCCTCAAGTAGAAAATCTGTCGCCAAACACCTAACGGTGTGTTCCGGCAGCTGTCCTTGAGAGCCAGTACTTCTAGGTTAGCCTGAACAACATCTTCGACCACATCATCACTTACCATCAGGTGAGATAGTGGTCAAAGGCTAACCTATCAGGCATAAAAAAAAAGATACCGATAAGTTCACTGTAAAATATTTCTACAATACAAAATTTCTATAATAAAATATAACAATATGTTTGGTATTTTCAATTACAAATTACATACTATTTTATATACCAGTGGCTCTCGGATCTGTAAACCTTGAGAATCTGCCCTTGCATAGCTTACAATTAAATTTATTACGGCCAACGACCAAGTAGCGTATGATATTTATTTGCTAACTATATCAGCTGGATTGTCCACCGCTGAACACAGCCTCCTCAATATAGGAGGGCTTTGCCATAATCCCCACGCTTGGCAGGCGTCTTGGGGATCGCCGTTTGAGATATCAGTTCCTCAGAAGGTACTGCTGCCCACCTTCTGGTATTTTACCTCTAGTCGCCTCTTACGACACCCACAGGTAGCAAAGGGCAATGGTGACCACCGGGTGACATTCTAACCGGGCACCCCACTGGATTTATTTATTTATTAGGCAAAGAAATTCTGCGTATGTATACTCTTTCTAAAACATGTTCAAACTACCTTTTTGAGACTCACTGGTGAAAAGAAGTCAAGTTCGTAATCCTAAGGTGGGATCAAGAAAACATGACTTCTTTTCACCTTTACAGGTATCATTCTCAGGCATGCTGATTCATATGTTTACTTGTTACAATTATGTGTATATGATAAGCATTTTTATTGTATAAATAGCACGTTAATTATAGTTATTATGAGTGGGGCATTGACTTGCACTGACGAAGTCATTGTCCATTTCATTACGATGATTCACACCTTTTTCACGTTACGATGGTTTTCTTAGTAGTTCTGTGCTCTTGTACTGCTTAAAGGTAGACTATGCGTCTACTCGTGAAAGGATGCAGCTTTTTTTTTATGCTTGATTGGTTAGCCTTTGACCACTATCTCACCTGATGGTAAGTGAGGATGTGGTCGAAGATGTTGTTCAGACTAACCTAGAGTTACTGGCTCTCAAGGACAGCTGCTGGAACACACCGTTAGGTGTTGGCGACAGATTTTCTACTTGAGGGTGGTAGCTAGCCAAGTTAGTTTGCTAGAGGACACTGGTCTGCTCTGGATGCTAGTGCTAATGACTACCGGAAAATATTCTTTTAACACTGTTCCCTCTTAGAATGTTGCATGTTTCCTATTTCTTCTAAATATAAATGTCATTATTAAAAAAAAAGTCACGGGCCCTTGAGTCTGTGGAGTGTAGATTATAAAAAAACGATTACTCTAGTTAAGTATTAGAAATCGGGTCTAATACAGAGCTAGTCAGCCTGTTCATTTACAAAGGTGCGCCTCTCTACATTAAATTATTGATCCGTATTTGTACGTGTATGCCTCGTGTGTACACGACGTCTTAGTCTGGGTGTATACTAATGGTACGAGGAGAGGTCAAAAAATTCGCGGAATTAAAAGTTAAGGAGGTGAAATTATTTATCCCTTTCAATATATTCTCCATTAACCCTAATATACTTTTCAGACCTGTCAAATTACTTATATAACTACGGGGAAAAATTATTCCTCTTAAAAATACGCAGAAATATCACAAAATTACAAATTTAAGACAGAAAAAATTATATGCGGGATTCGACCCGCGTCCATCCAACCCTTTAGCCGGGGTATGCTCTAACTGATTGAAATAACATGACACGGTGGCTCATAACTCTAATTTTTGCTCCCGTTCTTCAACCATCGTATCGGGATGGAGCGACACCTATAGTTCAACTTGCGTTGTACTACAAACAAGACACAAGACCAATTTTGCAATCCGCCAAGCAGGCGTTATTGCAATCATAACAAAATTTAAAAAAAAGTAGGCAGAAATAGCCTACTTCAATTTTTCGTCACCGGTGAATTTCTTTCCACGAAGCTCTTTTTTCATAAATCACAAGGAGCCATATCTGGACTATAGGGTGGGTGGTTCAGAGTTTGTAGGCAGCCATCGTAACATGAGTCTGGTGAACGGGTGCGTTTTCGTGCAAAAGGAGCACACTTTGAGGCCCCCTTCCCCTTCTTTATTCTTTAATTGCATTTTTTGTCTTTTCTAGTAGCGTAGCGTAGTATTGTCCCTTGATATTTACACCTTTACCTTTATAATCAACAAAATCCCTTCTGAGTCCCAAAAAAAAAACTATAGCCACAATCCTTCCGGCCAATTGTGATACATTGAACTTCTTAGGCGGTGCTGCGCCTTTATTGGGCCACTGCATGGACTCTTGTTTTGTCTCAGGTTCATAGTGATGAAATCAAGTTTCATTCCCTGTCAGAATTCGGTTCAAACTTATCCCTGTTTTCTCTACACTGTTCCAAAAACTCGTGAGAACACTCACGCGCTGCTGTTTTTGAAGCGGTGTGAGCATTCTCGGCACCCATCTTGCCCTGACCTTAAACATTCCAAGATAGTCATGAATAATGCTCAAAATAGTCGTAGACGATACTCCAGTCATTTCTGCAATCTATTTTTTCTTCAGACGAGCATCTTCGATCACAAGTTTTTCAGCAATGTCTGAAGATGTTGCATCAATCGGCCGACCAGAGCGCTGATCGTCTACAATCGGATGTGCCTTGCTTGAAAAGACTATGCCAATTGGAAATCAAACGTTTTTCCTTGCTTGGTAAGGAACTATATTACGGCACGTAACTCACTGTTCTCCATATACAGTGCTCTCTTCCCGATTTACTTGTTTATCCACCAAAATTTAAAAGGTTAATGTACCGATCGGGCTGAAACTTCGAATTTATAGTAGAATTTAGTCACCAAGACAAAATGTATATTGGTATTGATCGCTGCTTCAAAATGACATTACAAGTATGTGTTTTCAGTATTTGTTGGTTATATACAGGACATGATAATTACAGAAATTATTTTGAGTGCAGAAATCAAAAAAGAAAATACAAAAAGAAAACCGACTTAAAACAGAAAATATTCTAGAACATTTATTACAAGCATTTTTTATTACATTAACAAGAGAAAATGAGAGTCATCAATGTAGTCGAAGCGAATTAAGTACGCATTATCAGGGATAACTCAAATACCTACTACTCGTCAGATCTCACTAAATATGACCACAAGACATGCAACAGCTTTCTATATAAAAAAAATAACATCAAAATCAGTACACCTGTAAAATGTTATGCGGTAACACACAAAAAAGTATATATTATGTACAATCAATTTGAGAACCTCCTCCTTTTTTTGAAGGTTAATACCGACAGTGAGTCAGATATGGACCATTTTTTATTATTATTTGTTAGCTCTCGGTTTCATAACAATAATGATTAAAACTATCACTTATAAAGAGGATTGGCACCGCCATAACAATAGGTAATATTACAAGTATTAATACCTATTTTATGGCAGCACTAACTAACCGTTGTCGGGGGCGAAACTGGAACTCGTTGCCATAGAAACGAATCACAATTGCTTTATGCATCGGAACAATAATGCTTTAATAGTTGCTTTTAAAGAGGCGAAAATACATACTGGAATTTGAAGCACGCGGTGAGCTGAAGTGTGTGTTTAATTTTATACCAAGAGTATCCACATTACCTATAGAATATCATCATATTTTATATTTAGCGGCATAAGCTTGCTTTTGATGTCTTTTAATGTTTGTAGTAAAAGTATATCCCAGTTTCATAAAGCCTATGGCACAGAATATAAAGGACCAGAAGGATCACTCCGCAAAGCCATTCCAATAAATAAGCGACTCTAGCTACGAAGCAATAAAGTGCACTTCAGCTCGCAAAGTACGGAGTAGCTTATATTTATATTCACATACAAGGGGTCTCTCTTTCTATCGCATAGCTCTGGTCTCTTCTGACGCGGCACACACCGTGCAATAAACTCGTTCGGACGGCTGCGTGCGTTTATGACATCACGTCGGTATAGGAGGAACATTAGGCGGAATTATCACTATAATAATATTTTTAGGAATCAGAAATGGAGTTAGTTTAAAAAAAAAGACAAATATTACAATTAAACGACAATTATTAAATTGGAAAACAATTTTATGAACAAATTAAGGTTACGAGAAAAGAGCATTTACCCAAATTTATCGAGAATACAGCTGTGATAGGTCTTGTCTGAATTAGTGCTCATAACCTCGAAAAGTGTCTGAGCATAGTCAATTTTGCACGGACAAAGTGATATAAACTCTTTAGAGAAATTGGACCACGTACGATCATTCGTTGACCATTCGTTAAGCCACGTTCGTGCGTCACCCTTAAGACAACCACCAATACCTGACAAACACTCACGATCATCCCAGTTGTACAAAACGCGAACCCGATCGTCCTCCGCGCACTATACGTCAAAATCGTGGACACTTGGATCAGTTTGATACGTAAAAGTTATTATTTCGTGACTGTAAAAAGGATGAAAGCGCGGTTGCAATTTTATCAGCGCTATTAATATATATTTTTTATATTTTGAAGTGTTTTTCTAAAATATTAATTTTAATCAATGTTTAATTACAATATGTTTGAAATATATATTAAATATTTTATGGATTTCCGCAAAGTAATCTCTCAATCTATTCATTACTTTATTTTCTTTTATAATGTCACTAAGGGGAACCTATATCAGGGCACATATTAATGCCAAAATAACAAACATTGTAAAAAGTAGTTCTTCTGGTTGGTCAATGTTATACTGTGTACGCAAATAGACGCGTTATTACTACTTCAATTAGGAACATAATTGTATGGCATTAACTGGTGTGTTTCTTCTGCCCAGGCATCGCTAGAAGTACGGCAAGTGGGCAGGCGAGCGCTGAGCACGGTAGCCGGGCGTGGGATGGGCGACGACGTGGTCATCATCCACTTCAACGATGTCTACAACATCGAGCAGACAACCAGTGAGTATTTATCTGAGAATATGTATAGATAAGCTACCTTGATACAATACGCATATGATCATAAATGACTTCATTTTTATCAACGGCCCAAAAAATACTCCTTGTATTATGATTTCAGGGTTCATGTATTTTATTTTTATATTCCTGATAGGTAAGCCTTTGACCGCTATCTCACCTGACGGTAAGTGATGATGTTGTCGAAGATGTTGTTCAGGCTAACCTAGAAGTACTGGCTATCAGGGACAGCTGCCGGAACACACCGTCAGGTGCTTGGCGACAGATTTTCTACTTGAGGGTGGTACTTGGGGCTAGCCAGGCGGACATTCGCAAAATGACCACCATGGTAGTAACCATGCTAGAATGACTGCCATCCTTAGACAACAACCGGGACCGACGGCTTAACGTGCCCTCCGAAGCACGGAAGCGATCAGTAGTAATGCCACTAGTGGACACCCATCCAACTCATGACCGCGGGCGACGTTGCTTCACTTTGCTGATCGGTTAAGAACAGCTTAGTAAACTTCCCTACGAGCGCTTCAAAAATTCGTATGTATGTTTGAGAGTTTCTTTATTCCACCATGACTTTTAAACGGCTTCTGATTATAATGTATGAGATTAATTACATTTGTCTTGACAGCGCAAGTGACACTAGGTACATAAAAAATATCAAATTGTGACAGCAAAAATCTTTTTTTCTTCCAAACCCATCGAGTGGGTTATCAAAATGAAGAGCTTTAAAAAACAATTCCATAAATATTTACATATATAACTTGCAGTTTTAATCTAATATAATATAATAAAGAGGAAAGATTTGATTGTTTGTTTGTTTGAATAGGCTTTGAAACTACTGGACCGATTAGGATGAAATTTGGTATGGAAATAGTTTGAGACCTGGAATATGGAATAGTTAATACATGTTCGTTTTAATTTATCCTGCCAGTAAATGCAAGCCATATAGTAGATTGTACAATGTACAATAAAACAAGTAATTATGTCGAGGCGTACAATTTTAGCTTCGAGTTGTTTGAGTTATACACTCGGATTTTCACCTTAACTAAGGGTTAATGCAAATAATATCTCAAAAATATGTAATTATATTTTGAGTGTCATTGTGTAGGCAATTTTTGTCTGGATTTTTAAAAATACCTATCTTCTATAGGTAGGTATTATTAAAGACCCAGACTAACATCCTACATGTAATACACAACAAACTCATCAATATTTATATATACTTGTGCTAAAAAAGCAGAGTTTTTTGCACGAAAGCATAAAAAGAAGTTTTAGTACGCTTACACCGGGCATAAACAAGTACTTTAAGAGCCCGAGCTATAGGCGAGGGCTGATATTTAGAAAGGCACAAATGGGTTTTATGCACGAGTTAGTCGGCTATCATTGCTTTTAAAACAACGATTTTAGGTATATTCTGTTTTGATTCGGACCCTTCGTGTGAGAGTCCAGCTCGTACTGGAGCCGTGTCCATTGTGTGTTTACTAACTAAATGTCTCCAGCTGCCGCTATAGCTAATGCTGGCAAAGAGCCAAGTCTTGAAAAATGTTAAGGAGGCAGATAGCCGATGTCTTCCATTTGTATAGGAATGATAACGAGGTATTTGGTGTAATGACGTGAGCTATGAAATAAATACACATTTGTTCAGTCAAACGAGAATTTCAGTAAAAAAAAACAGATGTCTGCGTTTTAGCTTAGAAATCTAATTTTAAACTACTCGTGCGGTAGTTGTCATCAATGATGGTATATTAAAAAATAACGTATCTCTAAAAAAATCGTCACACGTTTTTTGTAAAGCTGATATAGGTTTGTGATCACTATCTTCGCTGTTGGTAACTTATGATGTGATAAATGATGTTGAAATGGCTTAATCCATGCGCATCATAGGTAACGAGAACAATAGAAATTAATTCATAAATAGACCTATATAGTCCTGCTGATCTAGAATTACGGGCTTTCAAGCACAGGGACCGGAAATCCGTTAAGTGCTTGTTAACTAATTTCCTGCTTGAGGATGATGGTGAGGCCCTAGCGGGAATGTACTAAAAGCCCGTCCGCCATGTGGTAAGGTCAAGCCCGCGGCGGGATACGAATTAGGTACCCCTTTGCACGGCAGTCGATGGCTTTTGCGACTGGATCATATCTGTTTCAAAATTCTCCGAGTTCCCCGAAGAGGTAGGCTCTACAATATCCAGAATACAACTCGGAAACCCCCGTTTTGAAACTCATGTCATAGAGAAGGAGCCCATTGCCAATGCCCTCATTGCAGACTTCGGACCGATTATGAGAATGTCATTGTCAGAAAAACCTTAACTCATCTTTCTGATCTACCCTCTAGCCGGAATAGCCCCGCTGGGATTGCGCGATGAAGTAACTCGCACTGCAGAGAAGAGAAAACAAGAGAAATATTCCCGTCACGCTCTATACGGACCTTTCCACCAGCCTGCTTATGAAGCAGAAAAAGCTTTCATCATTGCTTAGTCCACACACGATGGTGTAGCAACCTTAACACACAGTCTTTGTAAATATATATTCACCCCGCCGGATTCGGATTCAATCCTCCTCTAACTGGATTGCCTGCCGTTCAACTGATTAACCTGCAGCGTCCGCTACTATTTACACACACGGATACAGCTAGTCAAATACTGATCCAATGCGTCGTCCGAAGAACTGTTTCGTTTATTGATTTGTACTAAGCATTCTATGGTTTTCTTACATACAAGCCTGATATGGGTCAGATGCGTTCGTCGCCATGCCCGCGTGCTTTGATACCTCCTTGTTTCTCTTATCTGAGTGAAGGACAGTGGATGAATTTTTAGTTAAGTGGTTTGTCGATTAACAAAATGCCTCAAGCTAGGACTGCGACGGGGCAAACCAGTGATAACTCGATTTTAGACCACTCTTATTGCCACTGCTTTCAGAGCTTCAGATGTGGTTTTAGCTCTTACATTTCGACTGATGCTTTGTCACAAGGCCTGATGAATATATGTTTTATTTTTAATTCAGACACAGAACCCGTGGGAGGTGCCCTGAGGTTCAGCACAGCTGTCAAAGCACTCCAACATCTGAATCCATTAGTGCTCTTCAGCGGAGATGCATTCTCGCCCAGTATGCGTAAGTATACCTATCTAATGAACCTACGATAGTTAGTTACTGAGTCGTGTACTTTAACAGTTACCTCGGTTTTTTTATTGGATTGTGACGGAACGAGCACAAGGTCACAAGTGATGAAGTACACTGCGCCTGTCACCCTGAGACATATAGTTGTTATGTCTCATGTACCTGTAATTTTACTGGCTCTCAAGGACTGTTATCGGAACGAGCGGTTATAGCTATGGACTGCCGTCGCAGGTCCATGGTTCGATCCTCACAGTCGGCTTGATCTTCATCGCATAGTGGGAGGACTTTTTGCGAATGCCCGCCTGACTACCTTCCACCCTCAAGTAGAAAATCTGTCGCCAAGCACCTAACAGTATGTTCCGGGATCAGTCCTTAAGAGCCAGTAAAATTGCAGGCACAAGAGACTAAACAACTGTATGTCTCAGGGTCAAGAGCGCAGTGCAGTTCGTTACTTCACGAAATGCATCTGTTATAGGCAGAGGTTACTGCTTAACATCAGGTGATCCTCGTGCTTATTCTGTCTCAGACACATAAACAAACACAAAAAAAAACTCAAAATATTTGTTAGGATCTCTCATTAAGCATGATAAGAGCATGGTTCTTGTTGCTTCACTTGTATAGCGCGCTGTGCTCTATCTGCGCTGTTTATCTGACAACTGGCTTAATGGGCAGATTCACACAGTCACGCCTGAAATATCAATTAACCGATAAGACGTGAACGACTCTTCTGATTTGAAATGGACCATGATTTTTAAAATTTCCGTAATTTACATGTAGAATTTTATGTAACTCTTAGGAATTGTTTGAAATTTATATAGTTATTTGTGTTATGTTGTGTAATTTACCCTGTATTGTATTCCCTCGTGGGGTGCTGGGCTAAAATCGCACCAGGCCATATCTTCCTGTAGAAGTTATAAGAGGCAAAGAAGGAAAAAATCCAGGTGAGCAGCAACGCCTTTGAATAACTGTCATCTTATGCTGCGATACCTATGACGGTTGATAATTTACAAACCCCTAAAATAAGGAAGACTTTTGCATGGCTATTGATAATGATTATCAATTGATGTGTTTTTGTGTATTTTTGAACCTAAGTCACATGTTTTTTTCTTAGCTGATAGGCTACTCTTTGGACAGATGATGGTAAACAATGATGTGGTCGAAGATGTTGTTCAGGCTAACCTAGAATTACTGGCTTTCAAAGACAGCTGCTGGAACACACCATTAGGTTTTTGGCGACAGAATTTCTACTTGAAAAATTAAATAGTATATACACCGTGTCCCAAAATTCAACGATAAGCCGGCATCGGTGCATGGACCTACTCATGACTCCTCGGAAAAAAAATAAAAATAATTATAACTGTTTTTTTTTATTAATTACAGAGACTTTTATAAATTTCATCGATATTCGATACCCATTATGCTATTTTCAACTACCATGACCACAATTTTTGACATATTTTTGATATTTTTTGTGCATTAGCAACCTAAGAAGGACGGCTATCTACCACAATCCTTTAAAATTACAGAAAGTCTGTAGTTATTTTACAAAAATCAGTAAAAAAAAAAAATTTTCTTATAATTTTCATAGATTTTAACATTCTATGCACTTTCTATAGTCTGGGTTAAAAAAAAAAGTATGGACACTACCATGGCAAGTTTTATTAAAAGTTGGCGCAACTTTATAAAAGTCTCTGTAATTAAAAAAAAAAAAGAGTTATAATTTTTTTTTTATTTTTTCCCGAGTAGTCATGAGTAGGTCCATGCACCGATGCCGGCTTATCGTTGATTTTTGGGACACGGTGTATAATTCAGAAGTATTAAGAAAACTCATAGGTATTTTTTTTGAACATGTTGCACACCTCTTTATGTGGTAGATTGTATATGGTAAATTTTAAATTTAAGAACTTTGTACAACTACAATCATATGCAATAAATTAATTTGAATTTGAGTGTGGTAGCTAATCAGGCGGACATTCGCAAAATGCCCTACCACCATGGAAAGGTATTTTTTCTTTTACAAAAGTAACAATCAAACGAACGACACTAGACTTATTTATCTATACTAATAATATAAAGATTTGTATTTTTGTATGCAACGAATAAACTTAAAAACTACTGGACCGATTTGGATGAAATTTGGTATGGAAATAGTTTGAGACCCGGGGAAGGACATATGATAGTTTTTATCCAACTGTGCAAAAAGAGGTTAACGGTTTTGCGCTATAACCGGTAGACGCGCAGGCGTAGCAGCGGCCAGTAAGCTAGTGTAATAATATTGGTTCTCTGGTACTTCAAAGACAATTTTTAGTCAAGTGACACATTATTATTTCAGTGTCAACGTTTACGAAAGGGGAACAAATGGTTCCGGTACTAAATGAAGTCGGTACCCACTGTGCAGTATTTGGAAATCACGATTTTGGTAAGTGTAAACACACACACTTTTTTTTTTATTTCTATGTAATTGTGAAGGAACAAGCGCGAGGCTCACCTGATGTTAAGCGGTATCCCCTGCCTATAACAGATGCATTTTATCACAAGTGACGAACTGCACTGCGCCCATCACCTTGAGACATACCTGTTAAGTCTCATTTTGCCTATTATTTCACTGGCTCTCAAGGACTGCTGCCGGAACACACCGTTAGGTGCTTGGTGACAGATTTTCTACTTGAGGGTGGTCGCTAGCCAGGCGGGCACTCGCAAAATGCCCTTCTACCATAAATGATTTTCTTACTGCTGATAGGTTACATTTTAAACATATTCTTGCCTAATGGTAAGTGATGATATGGTCGAAGGTGCACACAACAACAGGCATTCGCTAAAGTTATTGACTCTTACGCAAAGCTTGACGGCAGGCTTTATACTTGATTAGAAGTATACATACACAAGACTTTAAAAACGAATCGTTGTGAGATTTTTTCCCGTTCGTATTGCAGTGGCTGTATCGGTTCAACAAAGTGTATAAAGTCTCTTGGATAAGCAGATGTGTTTAGCTAGATATGTTTTGTTTGTAGGGGGCGACTCTAGTTCCATCTACCGGCCACAATTCAGTTATTTTCAATACGAATAACTGAAACGTAACTAATTTACATTTTGCTGGCAATATTTACAGATTTCGGCTTGGATGTCCTATCGGGTCTGGTGGCGCAATGCAACTTCCCCTGGCTGATGTCCAACGTGATCGACAACGAGACCGGCCGCCCCTTGGGAGACGGCAAGATCACGCACGCGTTAATGTGTAATGGACACAAAATTGGACTCATTGGACTTGTGGAACAAGTAAGCTATCTCTATATAGAGTGCAAATCTTTTAGAGACGAATTTACTTAGCATTCCATGGATTGACCGTGCGGGTGCCGGGTCCATAGCGTTGCAGAGGAAGAGGCTCCAGTCAAGGTGCCTGGGACTTGCAACCCAGTGAGTAAGGTTAAGGGGCCCCTTTATGATGCATCAATGCTCCCTTTCTCCGCTCGAGCCTCCTCCCCTGCCCAACCAAATTTGGTAAGATCCTACTAATGCCGCCTTGGATACACGTTCCAGGATGGAAGTTACGGTTGTTCTTGACAGGCCAAGGTCTTTTAGTTGGTTGTATCTATAGGGATTTTGCTGGTATACCCCTTGCTCCGACTTTTACAGCATATAAATTAACCACATAACCGTTTTTGATTAATTCATTTGTTAGGTCATAATATTTGTTAGTTTTTATTGTGTGGTCTTTAGGTATGTTTGTTTCCCACGGCACAGTAAGTTCTATAAGTACTATGCGTTTTAGATTCTTTGAGTATAGAAATATATCTGGTCTGAATGACGAAACACCAACATCCTCAGGGATTTTGTAATGTTTTTCATACGTGTCCATCAAAAGAGGCCAATCGGGAGCTGCGCCAAAGATGGAGTAAGGCTTGGATTTAGTTTTTGTAGATGACCCTTCTTTTACAAAAGCAACGTGTCGTTTGTTCGTGGTCAAACCTTTTTTTGCTCTAGCTACCGCGAGACTCGCCGCTTCACGTATGATTTCGAGGACTCTATCGTGGCGACGGGAATAATGACCCCTATCAAGGAGCACCTTGCAACCTACCAATAAGTGCCGTGCTGTACCTATGGCCTCCCGACAAATACCGCAAGACTTTTCGGTGGCTTTCCCCCATCTTACTAAATTACTTTGGTCTGGGAGGGTCATCTGAAAGGCGTTTAGATAGAATTTTAATAAGGCAGGTGACCAATCGTATATCAAGGTGCGCCGCTTTAATGCCAGAGGGATACAAAATTCACCTATGGTTAGCCACTCACTTTGCATTTCCAAGCTCATTGCATGCACTTTATAGCAATCATTTTTGTCTTGTTTTAGAAAAGATTTTACAACGTCTTTATCCTCAATTTTCTTACTCGACCCAAAACCCGCTTTGCTGGACTGTGCATCTATCATAAATCGTTTATGGAATTGAAGCCTTGAATCAAGATCGGAGGCACATTTGTCTTTTGGGAGAGATGCGACTATATCGTCTTGAGATTTTAGTAAGACGTGCGTTTTGGTAACTCTGAGGTGTTTATAGAGCTCCGACGGTTTCTTTTATTTCATCCCAAAATTATTTTGATCCCTAAATAAAGTAGATGGATCTGCCGAAATAGCGAGCCCCAACCATGACTTCAGTGTCCTGATGACGTTTGCATCCAGTTTTGTTAAAAGGGCTTTAGTAATGTCGTATACTAGAAAAGGCCAAGTCAGACGTGATGTTAAGTAGTTGTCGTATATCCAAGCTTTTTTAATGTTGTTTATTGGTTGTTGGTCTACCATACTAAGATCTTTAAGAAAGCTATCAACAACAGTATCTAGAGATGGTGTTCGTCCTTTGTAATCTATCTTCCTACCAAGAAATTTAAATGGCACAGATTCAGCAATTGTGGAAACACATTCTCCTCCTATCAACAGTCCCGGATCGTAAGAGGTAAATTTGGTGTTCCGTCTACCCAGACACAGACAGTGGCATTTACTAGGTTTTGTTCTCAATCCTTTAGTCCATGCACAGAACAATACATTAAACAAGTGTACGTATAAAAAAAAAACGATTGTAAGTTATTTATATTTGTTAAATGTTTTATCGTCCCGTTGAAATTAAAACTGAAAGTTATAAGTACATATAATTGTGGCATCGTATGCCCTTTATTTTGATATTCCACTCAAAGGGTTTGGAAACAATTTTTCTTTTTCTCAAAAATTATCTGGCATTGAAATCGGTTAAGCCGTTAAGAAGCTATGGTGGAATAAAGAAACTCGCTAACATACATGATCATTGAAAACATAACTCTCCAATTGTTTTATTTATTTTTTATAAATATTGTTAGGTTTACAATAACGACTGCTATGCGGATTACATTACAAAATACAATTATACGATAGGAAAAATTTAAGTCATGTGCGGGATTCGAACCCGCGTCCATCCACCCCTTGAGCCGGGGTATGATCTAATGCCATGTTAGCTCAATTGGTTAGAGCATACCCCGGCTGTGGGTGGATGGACGCGGGTTCGAATCCCGCACATGACTTAAATTTTTCCTATCGTATATTTGTGATTTTGTAATAACTCTCCTTTATTTGAGCAGTTTTGTCAAAAATTGCGTATAAGTACCCTGAGTATAGGCACATGTGTGGGAAACTGCCTTCGGCACTCCAGGGCTGTAAGAGGGCCTTCCCTCGTCCAAAGTCCGGTGAAGTTGAACAGCCGACAATGGCAGTCAATTTCCATGTACTCCCAAAAAAAAACCGGGTAAGTCCGATTCGGATTCGCGCACGGAGGGTTCCGTACTAACCTGTAGATATATAAGTAAACGTTATGTTATTTTTATTGCTTAGTGAAATCCATAACATTTTAAAATTATTAAACGACCCCATGGGGTGCCGGGTTAGAATTGCACCTCCCCATATCATCCCGTGGGTGTCGTAAGAGGCGACTAAGGGAAAAATACTGGAAGGTGGGCAGCAGCGCCTTCTAAAGAACTGCCATCTTACATTGCGATCCCCAAGACGCCCCCCAAGCGTGGGGATTATGGCAAATACCCCCTTTATAGGGGAGGCTGTGTTCAACAGTAGACGATCCGGCTGATACAGTACACTACAGTACAGATGTATTTAAAAATGTATGCTTTCGCAATTTTTCCTATATCTGCGCTATAAGACGTTGCTTCGTACCAAATTTCAAGATTCTGAGTTCATGGGAGATTTCCCTTGCGAGTGTCGAAAATTTGCGGCATAAACAGCGGTATCTTTTTATTGCGTTGGCTTAGAAATTTTATTTTTGTCACAGCTCCAAGAGACAGTAGACCTGAGTATTTGATATGAATGTCAGCTTGATACCTCCACGCGTTTCTAAGAAAAAGGGTCTTGACAGACAGACAGACCGACGGACATCAAAGTGTTATAAGGGTTCTGCTTTTTCCTTTTGAGGTACGGAACCCTAAAAAAAATAGAACTAATATATCCATTTGTTGCCACAAATAGACAAGGTAAACAAAATTTGCTGGGCTATAATGCAGGCTGAAACAGCAAAATTGTGCTAGATACGAATCAATATGTAACCCTCATACAATGACCGCTTTGAATTCGAATACATCCAGTTCACAATTAGAAAAACACGCACAATCTTCCAAATTTAATTGGATTCGTGAATTGATTTGGCGTTTAGAAATGATCGCATCCAATTGGTCGCGTTAAGGTAATGTTGATGCGCCGCACGGTACACTTTTAAAACCACGGTAAGGTTTGCGTTCTCCTGTTTTTGAGTTTGACTTACATTGCTTTACATATTTATTAGTATTTTAGATGATTACCGGTGCGGGACAGAACGTATCAAGAAAGATATTTTGCTAACCTAAAGTGTGAGGCGAATTACTTAGCATTCCATGGATTCACCGTGTGCCGGGTCCAGAACTCCATAGCGTTGTTGAGGAAGAGGCCCAAGCCACATGCGCCTGGGACTTGCAATCCAGGGAGTAAGGTTAAGGGGCCAGTTTACGATGACATCAATGATCCCCTCCACCGCGCGAGCCTCCTCCCCTGCCTGGTCAAATTGGATTAGATCCTACTAATGCCATGCCTTGGATACATGTTCTAGGATGGAAGTCTTATTGCTATGTCCGATCACGTAAAATTGTATCATCTGATAACGCATTGAAAAGATGAATTATTTGGCAATGTTTGTTTTGTTTTCAGGAATGGCTGGATACATTGGCGACAATAAACCCCGAAGAAGTGACCTTTATAGATTTTATACAAGCCGGTACTAAACTAGCGTCGCAATTGAAACAGGAGGTAAATTGTTCTTTTTGTCATTCCAATTTTGAATAAGTATACAGGATTATTGGAAAAATGCTCCAAACTTAAAACAATAAGTTATAGTACTGTCTTTTAAGTTCTGTGTCTCGTAGTAAAAGACAATGCCTACTCGGAGCCAAGAGCGCCCGCCGCGGCAACACTGGACCGCACCGCGCTCCCTTTGAATAGAGTTTTGAATATTTTTTTATATTTTGTATTGAGTTTTGAGCCAGTACTTCTAGGTTAGCCTGAACAACATCTTCGACTACATCATCACTTACCATCAGGTGAGATAGTGGTCAAAGGCTAACGTATCATGTATAAAAAAAAACTAAGTAATAAAAAATATGAAATGATAAATTACAGGCACAAGAGACTTTAAAATCAGATGGTACTCGTGCTTTTTCCGTCAAATACACGGGCACAAACACCAAAAGAAAAAAAAAACTAAATATTTGTTGGGACTAGCAGAAGTCAACCCTAAGAGGTTTTATTTTATGTTATTGTGACGGATCAAACCCGAGGCCCACCTGATGGTAAGCGGACTAACCTCTGCCAATAGCAGATGCGTTTCATCACAAGTCACGAATTGCACTGCGCCCGTCACTTTAACACATAGTTGTTAAGGGCCTCTTGCACTTAATCAGTAAGCAAATTTAGCGTGCGAGAGTTGCAGGCTATGGACACTACGCGGCGCTGCGCTTTAGATGCACAGCGCTCGTCAGGTCGATGTCCCCAGCCGCACGCTATCAGCTTCATAGTGTAACTAAAACAGTTGATCTACTTTAGGTATCTGCTACTAAATCCAGTACTCAATTATTTGTGACTGGTGACTATTCCCATATAGTGCAACCAACACAGTTGACAACCTTTAACTATTACTATTAAAATACATACCCTTAAGTGCTTGGCGACAGATTTTCTACTTGAGGGTAGTAGCTAGCCAGGCGGGTATTCGCAAAATGCCCATCCACCATTCGCTTCGTTTTTATTACCAAGTAAATACTATCGCGGCCACTTTATACTGAAATTTGGTTCACGATTGTTTTTCTATTTAAGAAACATTTCATCATATTAAGGCGCGTTCGGAAACCACTGGGTGATGTAAAGTTACCCGAGTGCTGTCCGGCAATCACCTCGGTTAATTTATTCATTCACTCAAGTCCGTTCGAAAAATAAGTACAACAGTTTACTGTCATACAAGTGAACTTTTCACTTTGCAGTTAATATGTTACCCAGTTCAAAATAAATTAACGATTTATACCTGTTACATGAATGGTGACTACTATTTGTCACTTAGAATCCATTTATTGCATCGTTTATATATATCTTGTAAAACAAATACATCACTACATAGTTTAAAACAAAGTCGCCTCCTGCTGTCTGTCTGTCCTTATGTATGCTGTGATCTTTAAAATTACGCAACGGATTTTGATGCAGTTTTTTTTAATAGATAGAGTAATTCAAGAGGAAGGTTTATATGTATAAAACTTGAATAATGTACTAGAGAAACACTGATAATTTTAGAAGTTTCTAATGTGATGTTTCATGCATTGCAGCCGTGCGAAGCCGGGGCGGGTCGCTAGTTACCTATAAATTAAGAACGTGATCTATTTTTTCCATTGAAAAATATTTTATATCGGTCGGATTAAAATTTTGACTGCTACTTATTCGTGATTTACTTGATTTGTATCGAAGAATTGTTCGGTTAAGACGAAGTTAACGTATTTCATGACGTTAACCTTGATTACTAATGGTTACACTGGTGGCACTTAGCATATTAAGCTCCTTTATTTACCTTCTGCCTGACGTGAATTGTAAAATCTCTTATTAGTTAAAAAAGTAATGAGTATGTCAATAATTATATACTACATTTTCATCCTATACATTAGCTTCTCCTTGACCTCTTTTCTCTCGTTCATCCTGTATAGCTTTCTCTTTCAATCAGTGTGTTACAATCATTGAGCCTAGAGTACTTCTTAACTTTTCGATCCGAAATTTATGGTGTTTTTTGTTACAGGGTTGTGAATACGTAATAGCACTGACTCATATGCGGACCCCGAACGATATAAAGCTTGCGGAAGGCTCTACTGATATAGACCTCATACTGGGAGGTCATGACCACGTCTACGAAGTCTTAGAGGTAGGGGGTTATGTTTACGCCGAATTTTCTCTTTCCGTTCTACAATTGCAGCAAATGAGGTTAGTTGACATTGTCAGATGTACTGGAGTAAGACCTAAGTAGGGGGAAATTAGGGTATCTGGATCAATAGATCCATCTACCCTAATTTCACCAATTAACCTAGGTCTAGGTCTTAACCTATTCAAATAGAAGAGTAGATGATTCATATATCCGATATATCTTCTTTCTTTCTGCTTCATTCTAATCTAAATTCGATAGATCCAGCTAGCCTAATTTCACCATTGAATTTTGGACTTAATGATCTAGGTTTTCACTTATTACAAAGATTTGAATAGATTAGATACCTTTTAAATTTCTCTTATCTGATTTAAAATAGTAACTTCAACCTGAATTGTTAGCTATTTATGTATGTAACTAATACTCTCAGCCATCGTTAGGTATTATATATGTATAGCTACCAAAAAACAATAATAATAATATATTTTTTTGTATAATAGGTAGGGGGTAATTAAATAAAACAATCATACATTAAAAATGATTTAAATCACTATTTTATTATTATTTTGACACCATTTTTTAAGACACATTACATTTTTCATTGCACATATTGATGAATGGTATATACAGCTAAATACATCACTTGATAAATTGTATTCCTTGTATAAACTATTTAAATTAGGACATTTAAAATCCTCCAAATCATAAACTCTACTTGTTGCGAACATTTCGCTTATCCATTTAACCTTTTCGAGACCTTTAGTATAAATAGCTTTATCTTTTAAAAATTCGATGATATTATTTTTAACTACATTTTTATAAAATGCGTATGGAATGTAGCCTTCGTTCCACTGAATTTTTCTATTCCTTTCAATCCATCTTACTTGCTTATCTTCAGACTCAGTCAGCTCAAAGTTGAAAAATGGAGGCTTTATTAAATAAACTTGTAATTGATTTTTATAAGTAATTGCTATTTCTTTTGCAATAAATTCATTTTCATCAGTTTTAAATCCTTGCAGGTCCACTATAGCATTCATGATAATTTTCGTACAATATTGGTTAGAGGCTTGTACTCTATAAGTCTATCGTTTACAATAAGACAATAAGCAGCTGTGTTATCAGGAATATCTTGAGACGTTTCTATTTCTAGACGGACATCTACAGGTCCAGATTTTAAATTCTCATTTTGTCTTGAACAGTCTATTATAAATAGAGGTGCTTTTTCTTTAAAACTAACAATGTCTAACAATGGATCTGCAGGAACGTTGTAGTAAGACTGACGAAACTTCGTATATAATTCATATAATATACTGTATTTATTTTCATTAAAGTTTATATTCAGAGAGTCATACGGATAGTACTGAGAATTTAAAAATAAAGTTACGTTTGATAAATGACAATGATCAAATATGGAACTATCTCTGTCTTTCTTATTTTTTCTATTAGTTTGCAAACCGAATATCACATATCTAGGTTTTTCCAATTGTGAAGCTGTTTTCACGGACCATGAATGTTTGGTAGTTTTAGGTAATAATGGATATTCATACAGATCCCAATTTCTAAAAGCTATTTGTATAGGTTTATCTTTTTCTAAATATTTGAGTAAAGAAATCCTTTCACGATCGGATACTTTTATATGTGGCACTCGCCATTGAACTCTTTGTATATTAATCTCAACACTATCATCCTTATCAAGAATTACACTGTTTAAAATACTGCTACATCTGTTAAGTATGAGTTCATGCTTACAATTGATGATTATTTTGTTGTAATCTTCTGCAAATCCCATCATTCTGTTGAGTGGTATAATAATGCTAAAATATCCATCTTTGAGATTTTTATATCCATTTATATCCCAACCCCACAATGCAGCAATTTTACTATCCCCGTTGTTTAATGAAACATATGATTTAATTGTAGAAGTAATGCCCACATTTTTAATTCGATCTATCTCAACACCATTTATCTCATACCGAATGTCTTGAAAAAGAAATGCTAAAGCATTATTTGTAAAATTAACTGGTTTTTTAATTGGTTTTCCTGCAGAATCCTTTCCAGTCACAGTAACACGTCCTTCGATATAAATAGAGCTGGAGGAAGGAAGTACATAAATGTCTTGTTGATTAACCCTCTCGCTCGCGCTATGTCATTATGCAATGTGACACTTTGCCACCAGAGGTCATGGCGGACCAAGAAACAAAATTATCTAGTTTTACATTCTACGCCATATGTTTTGATCCACAAAACCAATTCAAATAAAATAAAGAGGAAAATATCAATTGATAATTACTTTATCACGATGATATATACTAAGATTTAGCTTTTTTATCTATGACAGGAAAATATCTCTCCAAAACCAAGACACTATGAAAAATTATGCATTCACTATAGAAAATGTGTAATTAATCGACTTATGTATGGTTATTTTATAAATGTACCTGTATCTATATAAATGAGACTATACGTTTTGCTAAACTGCATCTTAAGTTTTTTGGTTTTACTCAATACTTTATAATAAAATAGGATTGAAGTCATTGTTAGCGCACACGTATATTATGTTCAAGCTCACCTGATCGTGTAAATTTATAACCTGATAAAAACATGCTCCTGAAGAATTTTGAAATAAAAGCCTGTGTTTTTCATGAATACATATATTTATTTCATTGAAACTTTCACTAGATCTCATAAATTTCATCAAATATTATAGAAATTCACTAATCACGACTACTTCTATTTACCATACATTGGAAGTACTACTATGAAGTAAAATGGCATTCTTTGACCAAATAAAACAAGTGGAATCTTATGAAACTTATATTTATTGCTTTCTAGATCTCTTACTATATTGCCTTAGTGTAAAAAACGGAATAAAATATTTTTTTAGAATCTTGCAAATATTTGTATGAAAATTATATCACTAATAGTGATGTTACTGTTATCGGTTACATTGTCGATAAAAAATCCGATGTATCTACTATGTAAGCGTTTATTGCCAATAAAAGTTATTTTTGTGGCAAATAATGTAATTGACAGTTAATTAATTAATTAAGTTACATGTCAATTCGACTTATAAAGCAATGATTGCTAAGGGGTAATGGTTATCGACTACCGCATGGAGTACCATGGTTCATATCCCTGCGAGTTGCTTTAAGTTTTACTGCATTGTGGCAGGGCATTTTATGAAAGGTTAACTACAAGCCTGTAGTAGAAAATCTGTCGCCAAGCACCTAAAGTCTATTCTATTACAATGTTCCGGCAGTGGACCTTAAGATCAATTTTCCATTATAGGCTTAGCCTGAACAACGTATTCGACCTCATATTGATCCACAAAGCTGTGATGGTAATCAAAGGCTTGCTTTTCATGCAAGATAAAATACGTGTTACATTGGAAGCAATACAATTTTGTCAGTTTATTTGATATAGGCGTAAAACTTCAGAATTCGTGAAGGGTCAAATTGAATGTTTAGTAAATGTCCGAGTATTGTAATTTTTTGTTCCCAATTTCATTTGTAAAATAGACCGTGTACCCTTGTTTTGTTTATATTACTTTACATTGTAATCTGTACCTTCTGTGAAATTGATTTTCTGCTACTAGGAACATTCGCATGACGTTCAGACGTGCAAACACTTTTTTATTTTCTTATAACTATGTATGCAATATGACATGCACATGTTTTATTTATAGACAAGCAGTGGGGGTTACAGAAAAATACTTATTTTATCATTTACCGCACCGTACGCCAAAGTCATGTAATCCCAACACTAAACAGAACACTAATTCGAATCACAAACTGTTTGAATTGTTAACAACGACGTACAAACGTTGTCATCTGAAATGTAAATATATTTCAGGTATATCTAGGTAAAAGTAGGCACAGAGATACCGTAAATTAGCCCAAACTGTAATTTCGACATTATTACTTCAGCTCCATCACATTGTCAGGGTTGTATCACATGGTTTTGTAAAACATATGTAAATAATAAATGGGGTTTTATATGCTGAGTAGAGTGATATTTAAACCTATTCATTGAGTTCTGTGCACTAGCGTAAATTTTATTCTAGCTGGCATTATACAATATAACAGAAATCCTGTCTACTTGCATATTAATACAAGTCAGCATTAAGAGATACAGTATATAAGATAAGTGTCCATTCGCCATCTGTTATTGACTAAATGGTTTTGTCTGTTCTTTCACAATTTTCTGAATCGTCATACGATATCTAATTCAATAAATAAAAAACCTAGTACTTTTATGACAAATCCAAAAGAGTACAAGCATGTTCAATAACAAAAGTGTGTTTCCTGAAATCTGCTTCTCAGCCCTGCAACGGTAGATTCTAAAGAGATATAGAGGGAATTAATACAATCAAACATACATCTGGCAACACAATGAGACAAGGTTAACGGTTAATCTCTCGCGTATTTTCCATTTATAGTCCGTTTGCATGTCAACCAACACTCGAAATTGCAGTTGTATTTTAGGAGAAGAAAGCTATGATTGCATGGTATGGTACTCTTTGAAACAACCTCCAATACAAATATAGGGAACATTACAGTCCGGACATTCGTATTTCGTACACCAACCCTTGGTCTTAAACCCCAGAGTGTACACAAAATACATTTTCGTCATCCCAGGTTCGTTCTGTGGGCAACTTTTTCACTATCGCGTCGAAGACTTCAATTCGGTGAAGAAAATGCCATCCCATGAGGCGCTCTAGAGGAAGCAGATTAGCACGAGAACGCATACGTAAAGAGGTACCTTCACGCTGAGATTATGGTGCTTATCAATGATGGGTTTCACTAAGGTTAGCCGAAACACAAAATAATCAATTTGAGAGTCTGAAAACCTCTCGAGAATAATGCGCGCATTTTGTATGGATAAATTTATAATGTTTTTGAAAAGTTTCTTTGTACATTTGATGCACTGTTTCCTTTCAACCATTCAAAAACATTTCCTTAAAATCTAAATCTGTGCAAACAATGAAGGTAACTGAGTAACAAACACTAATCTCACAAAAATACTATTGCATAGTAATTAAACAACTTTAATGGTAATTTTAAACTTTTATTTTTTTCATGATCTTCTTTCTTCTCATGTTCTTGGTCGCTAAGCTATCTGTAATATAAAAAACAAATATGTCTATAAGCACACATAGCTAGCAAGTAGGCATATAGCTTGATCCCACTGAGTAAAATAAAACAAAGTGATGTTTTACTGAAACGGGATACAGTACAGTAATCCATTCTGGTATATCACGATAAAGTGTCCCTTGTTCATCATCCTAGGCTAGCCCTGTACAAAAAACTAGTAACAGGCAAATAGAGGAATGAATTACCAGATAAACTCATTTCTATATTAATAATTTTAGCAGAGCAATTTTGGAGAGCGTTTCAATTTGTGCAAATCCTACCAATAGCACGCTCAGAACTGGTCCGATTTGTACGAGGGGCACCAAGCCCAAACCAAATTTGCATGACTGATAAGTGTGATATTATCGATGACGTCACCACTCAGCGCTGACAGTACTCACGGCCCCACGGATGCGCACCGTGAGCACTAGCACTATGTCATTAAACGCTCTGAGCACATTTTGGACCAAGCATTGGCATACTTTCAATTCTGTGGCTTAACTGTCACAACAAATATGGCAAGTAAAAATTAAAAATCTAACACCCTTGATAGCTGTTGTTTTACAGTTTGTATTATATATCTCAAGTACGCTATAAAATTACAAGATTACAAATGAACGTGAGGAAAAATTATAGTCATGCGCGGGATTCGAACCCGCGTCATCTACCCTATAGCTAGGGTATGCTCTGGCCGAATGAGCTAACATGACAATGACTCATAACTCTATTTTTTTACTGTCCGACACTTAAGTTCTGTGTCGTAGTACGTAGTAAAAAACAATGCCTACTCGGAGCTAAGAACGCCAGCCGCGGTAACACTGGACCGCGCCGGGCTACCTTTGAATAGAGTTTTGAATATTTACATCGAGCAAAGTAAAAAAAAATATGAAATAATACATTACAGACACAAGAGACTTTTAACATCAGGTGGCCCTCGTGCTTATTCCGTCATAAACATATAATAAAAAAAAAAAACTTTGAAAAAATTTTTTCCTCAAAAAATGTTTGTTAGTACTAGCAGAAGTCAACCCTGAGAGGTTGTTAGCATTTTACCAATAACCTTGTATATAGGTATTAATTTGCATAATTATCACCCAGAAAACCTTCAACCTAACAAAGCATTTTTCATTTTACAAAAAAAAATGTGTCAAAATCGTATAAAAATAACAGCAAACTTGCATTACAGCTCATTTTTCTGGGGCAATTTGGCAGTTTGATAGCTTAACAATTAGAGAAATGTATTACAAATATTTACCTGTAAATATGGTACCTGTGTATCAATAGGTTCATCGCAACGTTTTAGTCATCGTCTCTTAAAATTATACGGGGTGGACTCCATATCATATTGTCACATGGATACGGTGAAAGATAAACGCTGAAGATTGGAACTTCTGAAACAGAAGTCAATTATTATGAAAATAGCATAACACTAAGATATCTTTTTTTTACGATTTCTAGTACTATCACAAGCTTTGCAATAACATCCCGTTTAGAAATTTATGGAGCGATTAATCGTGTCTTCCGATCTGCTTTCGGTGTAAAAATACCTACGCTAATTATTTATATATACAAATATAATTAGCGTAGGTATTATACATGTATTTTATATATATATATATACAAAAGTATATGTTTTTACAAAAATAATCGAACTTTGTGGTTGATAGAGCATAAAACCAAAGATAGTTATGACATTGCCATTAAAACTCACCGATCAATGTAAATATCGATAAAGTATTATCGACAATGTCACAGCGCTCTTCAAAAATTACACTGGCATATGGCGACTAACTCAATAGCAAACGGGCTCGTTTCGAATTTGCATTTTAGTATGAAAACTCAAACTTTACGACAAATGTTAGATTAATAACGCATACAAGGAGAAATTAGGTACATACTCGTAATTATAACAATCAATGGCACTATGTCAGTCACTGTTGAAACACGAATCAACAATGCTAGTCACGTAAATAATTATTATTTTTACCGAAAACTGTTACTTATTTAGCACTATGTTATTCCTTTTACGCACTTATTATGTGTATGAATATCCATAGAACTACGTAAATCATTATTTTACGCACATTTATGTAAAACTGTCACCAAAACACTTTTTTTTCAGATTTCGTTTTTCGCGCGCAAACCGAATGAAAGCATAAATATGTTTTCATATTCGTTCAGTTCGTTCTCTCTGACTATAATAGATTTTGTTCTCATTGAACCGTCAAAATAAAGCGCGTTTCACACGCTACAATTTGTCCATAGACAATAACACACAATTTAGTTGTATAATTGAACAAAACATATAAATTCAATTGGTGAGCATAAAACCACACATGTGTGGTCATTTTGACTTTATGCACCTTTCAATACAACCACACATGTGTGGTTAAATTGCTGCAACGGTTAATAGATATTCGGATTTCATCATTTTCTTTAAAACTGTTGCTGTAGGGATTATACGTATGGATTTCATAACCTTCGATTGAATTATCGAAATGTGGTAAATCATGCACATTAAGAATACTCATAGTTTAAATCCAAGAGCTCGAAGAAACTCTTTATTTTTCTTGGTAATTTTCTTTTTACCCTTTACACGTCGTTGCTTTCTGAATGTGTTCGAATGAATAGTACTGTTCAGGTTTGTTCTTGAAGTTATAGACTTATTATCATTATTTTTATTCTTACTAAAGAAATTATCGAAATTATCACTTTTTTTGCTAAACACGATCATCTTTTTAGACCTCGAATGTTATTAAAGGCACAATTAGTCACAGAATGAACGAAAAGAAGTAATAGCAAGCTATTTATTTTAAACTGTTATTACGCCAAAAAGTTTGTAGAAACTTTAGACACAGATGTCCACAGTTATAAGAATTTGTTTTCTGATAATTATAATAATTGTACAGAACATTATGATTCGCCAAATATCTAATTAATTCTCTAGGTGGTTTCAAGTTTCCGTAACTATCAAAATATTCAATATAATCATAAATTTTTGCGTATGCTACCCAATGTGTACCAGGATTTTTCGCCGAATCTAAATTCATAATACCGCACTCTATAGGATGCGCATTCTTAGGTAATCCATCTCTCATAAAAACGCCTCGAAAGTAAGGAATATTTTGAGAGTGTTCAATGATATCAATATTAGAGAGGGCACGTTTAGGAAGACGATGAGTTATGTTTTTTTTTTTTTTGGCAAATGTATCGCTAAACCATTCTTGTAGGGTTTCAGACACAATCCTTTTCCAATACATATGCCCTCAATTTTCTGATTATGTCTTCTCATTTCTTCAAAACGTTTCATTGCAGTTTTATATTCATTATATGTTTTAATTATTCCTGATATTCCTCCAGCTAAGCTACCAGCAGCAGACAATCCTGCGAATATAGGAATAAGTGGAAGAACGCCTCCAGATTTTGGTATAGGTATGACTCTAGGGAGTATCACAGGAGAATCTTTCACCAATTCCTTAGCAGCTGCAAAAGCCATTTTTACTGCCATTTTTTTGTATTTAGGTTTCACTTTACTGATATGTTTACGCGCACGAGATACAATACTCTTGAATCTCTTTTTCAGTCCAGACCCAGAACTAACTTTTGCCAACATTGCTTTATTCACTAAAGTAGCGGCTAGCTTTTCTCCAACATTAGCAGTAGACGAAATTGCTCGTTTTTTCGCCATTTTTAATAAATGTATATCTGCTTTATGTCGATCTTGTAAATTTGATGACTTTTGGTAAGCTATATCGTGCTGTTTACAGTATTCATCCAATTGATTAATACCCTTATCACCTCGAGCAAGTCTTTCTGCTAATCGTGTTCCAGGCCCACAATAATTATATCCTGGTAAATGAAGTTCATATGGTAATTTATTAATTATACTGTTTAGAAGACTATTCTCTTCCATAACCAATCAATTACTGAACTAAAATTAGTTTATCAATAGCATTATAAAACATTTCTTTTATCAATCCAGCTATTTTCACTAGACGGTAACCCCAACCATTTAACATAGAACTTTTTATTTTTTCGTTTTAAAACTTTTTCTACTAAGTAGACATTAGGGTTTTCAGTTTTTTGAAGTTCTTGAATATAAAATGCTCCTAGAATAGGTCGACTTCTTGCGTCTTCTATCAAATAAGTTAAAGGTTTAGTGTTTTGTATCCTTACGATCTTAAATATTTCTGTGGACCAATTGGGCGTGTAACCTTTTTCAAATGTTCCTTTATATTTACTGATACGTACAAAGTCGTTAATTTAAAATTATCTACTACTAAACAAACCCACTATGATACTTACAAACTACTGTATGTGGTACGCACCAAGGAGGAACATAGAGAGGTGATTAATTGTATTAAAAAGTTATTATACATATCATTAAGTGTATGAAAGGTGTGTAAGGTGAATGTGAGCGCTTTTCTGGAGTAGCAAGGCTCCAAGAGTGAGAATACCAGAAAAACACAGTGTGTTATGTATATTTAGCATCAGAGATTAAGGAATTAACAACACGCTATGTTGTTAATTATTAGAGTAATTTGTTTCTTGATAGCTAATTTATGAAGATGAAATATATCGACTGTTGAGAAATATTTATTATAGCTGTCGAGCGTTATGTGATGTGTGAGCGTGATTATGACCTGAATTAAGTTTTGAAACAGATTGCATATCGATTAAATCGGCTTGCCATAAGTCATCTATACTCTTCATAACAACATGCCTACGAGGAAAATTAACCCTTACATATTTGTGAATTTCATTCACTACGCTTCTTTTACTCATTTTCGGTAAAACGATCAAAAAACTTTTTTTAATTTTTAGTTCAATAGTTATATATTTCAACAATCAAAGTTTCATAGGTTAAGATTTTATTCAAAACATCAATCAAAGATTGTTAAGTGTTCATATGCAACAAAAAAAAAAACTGTGCATCCAAACTATCATCACTATTTTTTTATTAAAAACCAATTATTTAAATACTGTCTTTTCTTCTGTATTTATATTTTGTAGACTTGGAGTTCAAATTTATTAACGTTTATGTTTGAACGACTGCTTGATACTAATATGTTATTATTAGTAGTAAATCATTTTATTCTTTTATGATGTCTGCTTCTTTTAGTTCTTCAATTATAGATATAATTTCATTGTCATGATTGCTGTTACCAGCATTTTTTGAGGCCATTAGTAGCATTAGTCTTTCAATTAACTCATTAGGATCATCCCAGTATATAAAATCTGTGTTCATTTTGTAAGATTTTTTAAAATTTTGCATGTTACCACCACGCTTAACAACTTTTTTTTCCATACTATCATCTATTGGTTCTGATTCATAAAATAAAGGTTTAATTATTTGGCAATATTTCATTCCCTTATCTCCTTTTATTTGACCCATACTATTAAATTCTCTTTTGTGAGCATTTGTTTTACGTAACATATCTTTATAAACAACTTTGTCTTTGTCTGAAACTAAATCTATATCTGGTTTTTTTTTAAAAAGAAGCTCTTTTAGTCCACGTGTCATTTCGTAGTCAATATCTCCAATTGAAATGATCATAATCTTAGGATAACTAGAAGTTTCTTTTAAAGCAATGGGTACATTTCCCATCATAAGTTTATTATTTTCACTGCGTACTCCAAAGGGTACATTTAAAGTATTAAAATCATCAAGTATATTGTCTTTTACTAGCATAGATAGAAAAGGTGTATCTAAGGTAGTGAGATATTTTTCATTTTGAATAGGAGTACTCATATTTTGGTCGTTGCATTCCATATATTTTATACGACTATTTTCACTTTTAATGGAGTCGTTACTTTCGGTTTCAAAATTTTCATAGAATGAAGTGTTCAAATCATTAGACTTCATTGATGAATGGCAGACTTCACCAATCTCATCATGTTTATTTTTATATAGGTTATTTTTGGTTAATTCTACCATTTCTGCCAACGGAATAGTGAGAGGTTTAAAAACTCTATTCATATTAAAGTTTGTTTTGTCTTCTTCATTTTTCATTTGTTTTATTTTACTTTTAATAGCTTGAACTGATTTAATTAATTGTTCTTTCATATTTATTTCCATATTTTATCAGCAGTCACTACTGCTAATTAATAATGTAGATCTCGGAATGAATACCAATAATGCATGTTGTGTGTATATAACTGTTATTGTCTTCATTCCAGTTTGATAAAAATGTCAAAACCCCGTCTATATCTACCGTTGTTTAATTCACAATCTTTATTAATCAATAAAAAAGCGTGTTGGTCTTTCCATGTTTCATAGCATATGTTTTTAAAGTTACACCAAAGCATATCGGAGTTCACATGTTCATTGTAAATATGTTTCAAGTTTATGTCATCTTGTTTAAAAATTATAAGAAAGTTTGCATTATCTCGGATTAACTGTTTTGGTATTTTCGAATATGTTTGAGACAAGTAAAAACAATCAACTTTATTATGTCTACCCATCGAAAAATAATTCCGTATATTAGTTTGATTCTCACATGCAACATCATCAAAAATAAAGACAGAATTTGGTAATGCCTTTTCAGGAGATATAACACTTTTGCTGTCGTTAAACATTACAAACTGTGTATCTGGAATGTTTTTGAATACTTCGTTTAAAAAACAATATTTTGGCTGGAATGCGGTTTTCGAGTAAATATAAACATTCTTAAACTTGAGACCATTTTTATGTAATAACAAGCTAATCATTACATTGGTTTTTCCACAATTTGATGGCCCACAAATTATAGAACGAACAGTATTAGGTAACAAAGTGCTGTGTCTAAAAATATATGAATGCGGTTCTAGTAAAATATCGTTCACTTCTAGAGATACGGGTTGCTTTATCAACTTCATTTTACAGTCTGATTCTAATTAATATGAAATTTTACTTAAATAATAATTGTTATCATATTTTATATTTTTTAAATATAAAGGTATTATGTACGTAACTTCATTCGGTACCTATTCAGTTATGGTCTCTTGGTCAAGAATAAAAATCCAAACACTTCAATCATTGAATATATAGAAATTTATTAATTCATTCCTTAATCTTATAATAAAATTCCTTAAGCAATAAATTATGAAATATTATATAACGGTATACGTTCAAAATATCACTTAAAATTACTTATTATTGAAGACAATTAAAACATTATATTATAGTGACCCCATGGTAAAGTGGATACTTTTTACTTGATACTTGATACTTTTTTACTTGATTAGTAAGTATATACCGTTTGTCATCGTTTCTATTCATTACTTTTTTATGTATCTCTTGTGAATATAACATGTGCTTAATAGACTTAATTATGTTCATTTTACATGATAAACTTTCATCACGAAACAATGCGTTCTTATAATGAGATAACTGCAAATTTTTTGTAACACTTTTTGAGATTCCTTTGGCTTTATTTATTTGTGTTTTAGCAGCTATTATACAATACAATTTAGCTCTTAAGCCAGCAAATTCACTAATTACTTTGCCGCCAAGTTCATCTTTAAACATTCCAGGTACTTTACCATTTTCTAGCGGGATGTAATAAGGATTGTTCTCATCAAAATTACTTGTATCGAATTCATTTAAATTATTTTTTATGTCTTTGTATATATCATCCGTATAAACCAGATAGAGCAGGCTGTCGGTATCTGTATAGCAAAGCTTTACATTGTTCGCGTATTTCTTTTTAATTACATTGTAATGGTATTGATACAAGTGCTGCTTAGCATATTCCAAAACTACAAAACCTATATAGATTGGTCTGTCTAAAACAACTTTCTCGGGTTTTAACTGAACCGCTACTAGATTTTCAGAAAAAATACAAACACACTTCACATTAGGCTTAGAAACTATTTTTTCCGCACCAAGCTGTTTATTCGTGATATTGGTCTTATCATTCCATTTGGTAACTAACTTTACATCAACCTGTTTGCGTTTATTTTCTATAGTCTTGCCAAATATTGAATTATTTAAGAGTTTAAAAAAATCTTTTTCAAAGATCGTAGTGGATTCTTGCCGAAGACGGGTATTTAAATCAATATATTTCTTTAAATATTCTTCTTGTCTGAAACTCAGTATTCGATGGATTTTTCTTAATACTAGTTCATTTTTTATGCATTCTTTAAGGTGAGTATAGTGAATAACATAATTAAATTTATCATACAAGTTAGCTATTAGTTTTTTCGTTTTTCCTCCTATGGGTACAAACTTTTCTGGCGCAAAAGGTAAATCACTATGATGATCATGCAAATATATTGGGTACTCCAGATCAACCTCTAAAATAAACCCACAATTGCTGTCATCTAATACATTCATTACATCAAACTTATCAATTTCATTTTGATTTAGAAATTTAAAATCTGAAATAGGTAATTTTTTAGTCATAGCATAACCATATAAATTGTTGCAATCGAGATATATCAAATAGCTAGAATCTTTAACGTCGTCAAATTCTGGTAAATAAATATTATTAGCTTTTGCATGACGTAGTGAACACTGAGCTAGCCCACCTCGAATACCCTTTTCAATCATTTGGTATATTTCCAGATCATGAATCAAATCTAATTTAACACCTGTATAAAGTAGCATAGCATCCCAACTAAAACTAGGTGCGCTGATGTAGTATGCTGGATCTAATTTATAGTACTGTAGACTTACATCTCGAAACTTTTCAAATATGTCACATAATAGCAAAACATCGCATTTTAGGTACAAGTCAGTATACTCGCCTAACGAGTTGATGTTAAACTCTTTCCAAACAGTTTGAGCAAATTCATATTCTTCATCAGTTATATGTTCCAATTTTAATGTGTTATAGAAATCTTCTTTAGGAGGAAGTTGTCTACACTCATATTTTTGCCATGAGTTCATAAAATCATATGGATAAATTCCTTTGCTTTTCAGCAAATGTACATTCTCGACATTGAACTCGTCTATTACGTGAACAAAATCCTTTTCAGTCAAGCTTTTACTCAGTATATCTAAACTTGAACTGAGAAACTGAAAAGAGTCTATGAATTTTATTTGAATTGGGTGTTCACCCTTCTTGATACAGATATATTTAGTTATGCTTATATATTTTTCTTTGGTTTTAGGTATAATTGTAATTCTCCCGTTATATTTTGATAACTCTTTAATGAATATATGAGAGTCATAGTTCGATAAGTTATGAAATACCACAGGTATGAATGGACATACCCTGTACATCAAATTACAATACACGTGCGATGGACCCCTATATTTGGAGGTTATTGGGTCGTGATCACGAACCTTCAAATCTCCGAGTAATAGGTGGCCACAAATATGACAATTAGAAGCATTTTCGAAACTATCTTTCTCATCTTTGGTTAAGGGTAACATTGGTTTTTTATCTCTCAATATTTTGCTTATTTGCTTTATATCTTCAATCAGTGTAGTAATAAATACTTCAACACAATCTTGCCCTCTATAAGAAACGTATTTATTCATACTTGGATCATGTGAACAGCATATATAATAACCAAAACAAGATGGTTGATGTTTTTTAAAATTATGAGTGTTATGAGAGCAATCTTGATCATGGTTTAGCAAGAGACATTCAAAATCAGCATAAATGATAAAATTGATTTTTTGTTTTCTCTCATAATGTTTAAAACCAAGTATACTATTTTGTTGTGGTAAAGTCGTTACAACTTTAGAACAGTTATGAGTTTGATACTTTATTTCACTGTTACTAAACTGTAAACATGATTCACACATATGTAGTTTACCTTTGTACTTAGTTATCTGTCGTCGTACTAATTTAATCAAATCTTTTATAAGACAATAATGACCCTTATAATTTCTTTCCAGATATAATAAATTAACATGGATAGATTTTCTGTTATTTGTTAGGTATAGTGGTCCAGTTACATTATTAGTTTTCTTTTCTAATCCATATATATTAATACTTATTTCATTGTTCGTTTCAAATACTTTTATGTCTTTATATGATGGAGGAAAAGACATGCCTTCAATATTGAAAATTGAACTGTAGTGTGGGTAGGAGTTTGTTCTGCTAACATTACTCTTAGCAGGATATAAAGCAGCTAGAACACTCCATAGAAAGCAATAATTATCATTATTCTGGATATTAATACAACTTTTCGTATTTTTTACGTTTGGAGGTAACTCTATATATGTTCCACCTCTCATAGGACAGTATTTATTAACATTGATTTCTAAATGACTCACAGATCGAAAATACCATCCCGATTCTTTGTGTTCGAATTCTGATAGTTTACGTTTGAATGTTTCAATCGTTTTTAAATACAAGTCAGTAATATTCGTATTCATACAAATTATCTCATATTTCGTATTGAATGATTTTAATTGCTGTTCGCTTGATTTAGGTAACATAAAGTAAGCGAACAATTCGAAATTAATCTTAACACATGTATTTTTCTTTAAAGTCATGTTTACAAGTTTCAGAATACCATTTTTGTTCTCGCACAGGAATGTCTCTAGTGCGAGATATTCGGCTTCTTGTGCGGGATTTAAACGATATGTTGCGATTCTATTTTTAAACGCACTCGCAATTATATAGATATTCTCTGATTCAGTTGCCAATAAGCATTTTGATTTATGTAAGTTTGTTTTCATATGATATTTCAATTCATGTTTCGGTAATTCAATTTCACATAGTTTACATTCAGTTATCTCATTATATTTCAATTCATGTTTCAATAATTCAATTTGACATAGTTTACATTCAGTTATCTTATTATATTTCAATTCATTTTTCGGTAATTCAATTTTACATAGTTTACATTCAGTTATATCATTATTAGTCGATAGCCTTTGTTGAGTAGAGGGGGATACTGTAAAAAAAAACAAAACAAAATTATATTTATACAAGAATGTGTATATTATATAGAAATAAGTAAGTAAGTAGATTATATTACAATATAAACCTTAAGTACAATCTAGAATATAGGTATTGATTACATAATCAGGTATTATATGGATCGTTAAAATGTCGCATGAATCTAATAATAACTGCTCACAAAATCTTGAGGGCAGTGCTTAAACTCCTTCCTTGTTTCGTTAAGAAACTTCTTTAAATAACCCCATGCGAGTGTATCATTTTCGGTACGGTTTTTACAAGATACAATAGCATGGCGCCAACGGTTTATCGGTAAAATGTGTTCAATTTCACCTACTTCATAAATCTTCATTTCAACATAGTATGAACCCTTCTTTGATCCATCACATTGTCTACTCATACCATTTGCAACTCTACGACTGTATTGACAGTATAATGGAGGAGTTTTTTTACCCTTAACAGGAACAGCAATCTCATCTTCGTCTCCGCTGTCAGTTCCAAATAAGTCTTGAGAGGTTGGTTTTGTGACTGGGTTGATAACAATTTTCTTTTTCTTCGATCCGGTAGAGGAAGTCGAAGACTCGTTGGCTCTCTTATTCTGCAGTGATGTTGACGGCGATGGTTTGCAATACTTGACTTTCGCTCGCACTTCTTGCTGCTCGTGTTGCTCGTCACACTCGTCTTCAGAAGGGAAAAGATGGGTAGCTGAAGTCTGACAAAGCTTTGACCTGAAATAAAAAAAAATAGCTATGATAAAATTATGCTAATATAAAGTTGAATAGATAAAAGATGAACGTGGAGAAGGTAAATAAAATGAACAGGTGAAACAGTTGGTTAGCGGATGGTTGTAATAATAACTGAATAAATGACACATTTATAGGCGAATGGATGAAGACTCAGTAGTTGATAAATAGTTGAAAATATGAATAGATGCAAAGATAGTTGAAAATACGAATAGATGAACAGATAAACAGATGAATAGGTCAATAGATGAATAGATGAATAGATGAATAGATGAATAGATGAATAGATGAATAGATGAATAGATGAATAGATGAATAGATAAATAGATGAATAGATGAATAGATTAATAGATGAATAGATATATTATAGTTGAAAACACGAATAGATGAAACGCAAAGTTAATGAATAGATGAGGAGTTTATTTTACTTCAAAAAATGAAGTAATTGATATTGGTTAAATAACTTTTCACAGGTGAACAGTAGAAAAAAAATAATATGAAACAAGTGAGTCGTTGAATGGATAAGTAATACAGGTGGTACTTACATTATTGACAATTTTATTTTTTCTGGTAGTCAGACCTTGATTCCAGCAAAATGTGATATGTGACAATGGTTTCTAAAAGAGTGGTTATATAGGGCTAACACATATTACATCTACATAGTATGTGTTTGTAAAACTGCACACTTGCAAAAAATGCATGGTCAGGAGATTATCCATATTTGTAAGACGTGTCCAAAGTCCAGACATCCCTTATACGTATTTATGCGAATTTGCATATCTAATGTCAAATACAAATTTGAACCTTATCTATGTAAAATATATGTTTAAAATAGTATAATACCATCGTAGTAAAACAATATCAAACCACTTAAATATACCTATCAACTAGCTGGAGCGATAAAACAGCACACATACAATAAAAAATGCATGCTTGGGAGATATCCATGTTTGTAAGCCGTGTACAGGTATCACTTATACGTATATATGTCAACTTGCATAATGATTTCAAATGAATATCCCTAATTTCGAACCTTATCAACAAAAAAAAATTATATTAAAATTTTTATAAAAACGTGTTAGTGAACCAAATTTAACACTCTTAAACTTGCCTTCCAATTGCATAGAAGTTCTTCTGTCTGCACTCTCTACCACCAAATGTCGGTAAGTAAATATTTCCTTAAATTTAAATATCTTAACCAATGTCGAATAATATGAAGAAATTTCTATTTAACTATTTTGATAATATCATTGGGTGTTGAATAATAATCCCATTCTATATAATGTGTTTAAAATTCCGTTCATTTACATATTATAAGTAATTACTTCTTTCTTATTCCAGAAATCTCCAGATATGTTCAGCAGTTACTCACCAATCTCACCATTCCCTGCGGAACAAATGCTCCGTCAAAATGTAGTTGATTATCTTGAGAGAGAGAGACCATTCGAAATCGAGGAAAGTCCAATCAGTAGAACCGACAACAACATCAATGATAACAACCATAAAAAACGACGAGCGAAAAAGGGTTTGCATTCATACATCAAAAAGCCAATGAAGGGTGCACCGTCAAAAATTATACGCATACAGATCTTTGACGCTGAGGAATTTCAAAGTTCTGAACATACATCATGTCACTGTAAAGCTAGTGTGTGTGCGCAATATATTGCTGATATGTTTAGTGATGATGTGTACCGGAGTGCTAAAGACTTAGTGGGTAAAATACATAGAAAATTAATATTATAATCATAATAAGCATTAAACAGTTAAGTAAATAGCTTGATATTATTTGCCTATTTGATTTTCAATTAACCCTCCTCCCCTGGTTTCAAATTATGATACTAATAAAATCACTCGATCAACTCTTAAACTGTGATAGAAAAACATCATACGGAAAGTGGCATCAGAACCACAATTTTCAAGGATATATCTACTGAGCGTGTGTGTTGTCTTTCTAAGAGTAAGGTTTAGAGAGAGAATAGGATGATGTTATAACTGATGATAAGAAAATGATGATCTAGATTCAACAACTAGGTATCTCTAAAGCATTTCATAGCGTATTTATGTAGTTAAGTATTTCAAACTGTACCTTACATCTATAAAAAGCTACATACTTATATTTAGTTGTGTTTATTAATATCATACCGATTCGAACGTATTTGAAACGTTATCTTACAAACTGATGTTTCCTACATACATATAATGCATAATATACTTCCAAAGGCTCGAGACGGTAGATAGGAATGCGTTCAGTATCCTTTTATGGATAATGGAACGATACTTAGCAACACACTGTGAGAGTGGGGAACATTGCTTTATAAATAAAGTGTTGTATGATCTACGTATCAGTTGAAATAAAGATTTTTTATCCATAAATAAGTAACTATAATATTATGACTTAATAGACTATTCATTAAAATACGTACAATATCGTAGTCGTACCTATCTAATTATATCATTTTAAACTTAATAAAATAAATTCAATAATCATAGTTCTTTCATAATACAAGTAAAAGTATATAAAAGTACTTATTCAGATTTGAATGAAAAGAAAGAGAATATATAAGAATTAAGTCCTTGTGGATGATCAGTATAAATTATATAACGAATAGATGAATCATCTACTCTTCTATTTGAATAGGTGAAGACCTAGACCTAGGTTAACTGGTGAAATTAGGGTAGATGGATCTATTGATCCAGATACCCTAATTTTACCCTACTGACCTATTCGTTATTAAATCAATTTATATATTTCAACAATGCATATATTTTATATCTAACACTCAAAATGTACATTGTTTTTATCTCTACTTCGCTAGATATAAAACGGAACTTGTTACTGGAAATAAAAAAAGCTGGCAAAAACAATGACGCGGACTAAGCATTAATATAGGTGCCTTCGTTTTGGCTCGATTGCGTTTGTAGCAGTTTCAAAAGTGGCATTTGTGTATTAGCGTTCGGATAGAAACTTTTGCTATTTTCGACCACCAATTACTGCATGCTATCCGAACGGCTTAAAACATACTTTGACAATCGACAATATTTTAACAATTTAAATTCCATGTTTCGTACTGTGCTCAGTACGAAACATGGAATCAATCTCTAAAATTAAAAAAAAAAAAGTAGGTACGTAGGTACCTACTTTTTTTTTTTAATACATAAAATATAAATACTGTATAAAAAACTTGTGAAACTCTTTAATCGCGCCAAATACAACTGTCAAACCAGCAGTTGTCAAAAAACTATCACAACGATCCCACGGTAAGACATGGGTCAAAAATATCACTTTTCTCTGTCATTTGTAGCGTTTTCAATGATATACGAACGCCCCATATGAGTACGCAACTGACTTTGACAGTTACATTTGGAAGGGAACCTATTTACGCGTTGTCAACAGTATATTTCTCTATATAAACAGTGGCATCCAAAATTAAGCACTCAGAATTATTGTGATAACTCCAGGAGTCACCAAACTCAATACTAGTATACCTTTCAGGTGGAACCTCTGCCCAGTTTAGTATCAAAACTGAGTTGCAAGAATTCGTGTAAATATATATTTTTAAAATAAAATGTATTTGTGTCCTTAACTTGTTTTTTAGACAACTTAGGACGTATACCATTTGACGCTAAATTCGTTATTTTCGATAATTTTGATCACATTTTGTGTCTACGGTTCATATTAAATGTGGATCCATAGACGCAAAATGTGGTCAAAATTATCGAAAATAACTCAAATGGAATACGGCCTTAATAGGCCCAAATAACGAATAGGTACGAAGTAAATATTATTTGCATCTAACTAGTCTGTGGTTTATTGCCACAGTGACGTCAAATTATGTCTTCAACGACTGACACCAATTTTGAAAAAATAAATTAGCGTTAAGAAATTTTTTAGCGTTAAAAAATTCTATTTGTTTGTACATGCTTGGCGAAAAGCCAAAAGGTCTATTGCGCTTTCGTAGATTTAGAAATGGCTTATGATAGGGTGAGTAGGCATAAACTGTGGTCACCGTTGTCTATGCATGGGCTGAATGGTAACCTGATCCAAGCGGTGAAATCCCTCTATAAGGATTCCAGTGCTTGCGTTAGGATAAATTGGACATACACTGATTGGTTTAACATCGAAAAAGGTATTAGACAAGGATGTTAGTCAATGTTTTACTACCCCATTAGAGCTTCTTAAAGTGGCAACACTATTATATGTGTTGGTTAAAACACTCTACTTTTCTCAGGTAAACAACAAATACATAGTGAAAAGTGGTACAGACTTCAGGCAGTTCTCAAAAATCTCCATCAGCTTCGGCGAAGACTGCACCAGGGTCGACATAGCCGACTGCCACGTCACCAGCTCTTATGCCGAAGATCAGGTCCTCAAAGGGAAGGTGGAAAAATACTCATGTAAGTCTTGTATGGCATTTTGTAAACAATGGTATTTCATTTGTAAGTTTGCTAATTGTCAAAGAAAAGCAGTTAGTAGCAGTGATAGCTCAGTGGCATTGGCTATGGAATGCCGAGCAGCAGGTCCACGGTTCGAAACCCGCCGCGGGCTTGAGCTTTACCGCATGATGGTAGGGCATTTTGCAAATACCCGCCTGGCTTGCGACCACCCTCAAGTAGAAAATTAGCCGCCAAGCACCTAACGTTGTGTTCCGGCAGCAGTCCTTGAGAGCCAGTGAAATTACAGGCACATGAGACTTAACAACTATGTCTCAAGGTGATTTGCGCCGTGCAATTCGTGAGTTGTGACGAAATGCATCTGTTATAGGCAGAGGTTAGTCCGCTTAGCATCAGGTGGGCCTCGAGCTTGTTCCGTTAAAATAACATATAAACTATAATGTGTACTTCTCTCCAACAGCAATGATCGAAGGCAAAATGGACGAAGTACTGGGCAAATTCTGCGTGCCCTTAGAGGGTAGATTTGCCAAAATACGCGCCGCCGAGAGCAACCTGGGCAACTGGGTGTGTGACGTGTTGCTGTGCGCCACTGCCGCTGATATGGTTCTGTTGAATTCTGGAACTTTCCGGAGTGATCAGGTATGTTCAATCATCACAGATGGATCAGTCACCCCGTGACCACGATCACTGCAAAGTGTTTGAAGCGTCGGGACAAAAATAAAGATAAATATACGCGATTTAAACCGTTTCAAGTTGTTTAATTACTATCACAGATGAACTTAGAAAAATTTACCTAGTTTTACTGCTAATAGGTAAGCCTTTGACCACAATCTCACTTGATAGTAAGTGATGATGTGGTCGAAGGTGTTAACAGGCTTAACCTAGAATTACTGGCTCTCAAGCTGCCGGAACACACCGTAAGGTGCTTGGCGATAGATTTTCTACTTGAGGGTAGTCGCTAGCCAGGCGGGCATTCGCAAAATACCCTTCCACCATCCGTTTAAGCTCAAGCCCGCAGCGGGATTCGATCTGGAGCAGTGCTGGCTCTGTGGCATTGGCTATGGACTGACACGCAGCAGGTCTATGGTTCGGATCCCACCGCAGCGCGCAGGCTTGAACCTAGTTTTTCGTAAAATATTAATTTTTCTACAAACTTTATTAGAACTAAAGTGAATCTATATTTGCAAATTGTGTATAAAATTATAGCAATATAATATCTAAACCTTTTCAAGATGGACAAGCTAATTCACATTAATCATTTAATTTAGCAATCCATAACCGATCGCGATTTACCAGCGCTCCCACTCTTTCTCTACTACGCAGTTCGTAATGTCATAGAACATATAATAATACTACGTATAGAATGGACATTCTTCTCCCCCCACCAAAACGAGCCTTCCTCACCCCGCCGCCGATTCTGAGCTGTCGCTGAGCTGACTTGAGTACGGGACGCGCAACTCGCGCACGATGATGTGACGATTGTACGAGTATTTTAAAAGTTGAGAATGGGGTACTCTAGTGCTGTTTACGGTTGCTTATCAACTAAACGAAAAAAGGATAGGAGTTTTTGTAGATTCCCTAAGGATAAAACGAGGTAAGTTATTCTTGGTAACCTACACTAAGTACCTACCTATTTGTCGTTCTTCAGTTATACAGTAGGTAACATATAAAAACCGGTAATTTACAGTAGGTATTGAAAAAAATATAAGCATAATACTTTATCTTTGTATTTTATTCAAACGATGTATTTTATTTAGAAAATTTTCGTTTGCAAAAAATATCCGTGGATATCGACTTCGTTTGCAGCGAAACAAGTTTAGTGTCTTTGTAACCTATACCTACCATAGATAAAAGCAATACACATACCGACCTTCGCTTCGGTTGACAAGTGGCACACTTCATTATTATTGTGATTGTAATTATAATATTACTTGTATAAAATGTGAACTTGGAATTATACATTTTGTATAGTGTAGGTATCTATTATTGTATAAGTAATGGAGTGAAATGTGAAGTAATGTTACCTACTGGGTTGTGTGTTGCATATTCCTACGTCGTACATGGAGTTGGATTGTTGTGCTTGTAAATGTTTCTGAAGGTAGGTACGGTAACCTACGAAATCTAATAAGTTATATTAACAGCATCAAAAGATTGTTAGATAAGTAAGTACAACAATAATTATTCATACGATGATCACCTTAGACTTCACGCACACATATACGCGTGTACAAAAGAACGCGGCTTTTGTTAGAGAATGAGTCGAGTGTCCAGGCTGTGGTAATGTCTAAAGGGAACGCAGACGTATTTAGCGGGGAATTCAAAATTAGAATTTTATATTTATTGTATATAGGATAGTTTGCTAAGCAAATAGTCTTGCAAAACATCTAATCCGCAGCCATCCGTCCTAGGCCTGGACATGCTTTACGAATCTGAACTATCGTGGTCAGTAAGCCATCGCCCAAACTTATATTATGCTCTCTAAAAGGATGAAGTGACATCTATTCATACGGTACGAATCGCGCTTTGAAAGTTTTTCAATTGTTATTTTGTTTTCTTAGCTATATATATATACATATATATGGCGAAGGTAGAACCATACTGATTCAAGTGACATTTTTTCTATATTGGAGTTATATGCAACAAATGCAAGGAAAAAAATATTCAATTGGTGCCACATTGATCCAAGTACAAAAAGCGCCTTATATTGCTGGAGGACCTAAATTTTTCGTTGCATTATTTCACCATATATTATTTTATCAATTTCAAAAATATATCCTGGTATACTGATCCAATATTTATTTTTTATATGTTTTTTTTTTCTGCTGAAATTTTGACTACTTTTAATCAAAATATTTTATCATAGATTTTTTTTTATTTTGTCTCACATATTAGCCATCATTTCGATAAAGATTAAAGCATATTAAATCACGTATTTTTTTAAATAAGTTCAAACGCGTTTCCTTCTTTTTCTCAATATAATGAAAACGATACTTGGATCAGTATGGTTCTACCGTCGCCATATCTGCAATTCTTAATATACAGGCTTATTGGGAAATGCTAACAACCTCTTAGGGTTCACTTCTGCTAGTCCTAACAAACATTTTGAGAAGTTTTTTTTTGTGTTTGTTTATGTGTATTTAATACGGAATAAGCACGAATACCACCTGATGTTAAAAGTCTGTTGTGTCTGTAATTTAATAAAATAAAATGTATTACTTTGATCGATTGAAATATTCATAACTCTATTCAAAGAGAGCGCGGCACGGTCCAATGTAGCCGCGGCGGGCTTTAAATTTTCGTCTCAAAATGTTTGTTAGAACTAGCAGAAGTCAACCCTTAGAGGTTGTTAGCATTTTCCAAATACCCTGTATATTAAGAATTGCAGATATGGCGACGGTAGAACCAAACTGATCCAAGTGTCGTTTTCATTATATTTTTTATTTTTATTACTGCTGCAGCTACTACTAGCTGTAAAAAAGTAAGAGACATATTGCATTTGCCGATTTTTAGGAATTCTTGTTTTTTTTCAGGTTCATTCAGCCGGTGAGTTCACCCTCCGCGACTTGTCGACGATAATACCGATGCGCGACCCCATCGTGGTGGTGGAGGTGAGCGGCGCTGCTGTACTCGACGTGCTGGAGAACTCCGTCAGCAAGTACCCGAGCTTGGAGGGAAGGTTTCCGCAGGTCAGATGTTCAATGTGATACCGTGTTGGTTGCACCAGGTATGTTAGTCTTCTGAAGGAGGCTGATTCCAAGGTGGAAATATATCGACTGAAATTTTTAGGGCGCTAATGTGAAGTTTTTTATATTGATAAAAAAAACTTGCTCAAAAAAACTGATATTGTGTTGGAGCATTAAAATATACTGTTAGGTGCTTGGCGACAGGTTTTCTACTTGTTGTAAAATTTTAAGTGTATTGGTATCTAACCCAAAACAAACAATTAACAAATTGATAAACTTCCCTTGCATTTTTTTTTTAATGTTTTTGTGACGGAACATACACGAGGGTCTCCTGATGTTAAGTGGATCCTCTGCCTATAACAGACGCATTCGTCAACGATGAATTGCACTGTGCCCGTCATACTGAGACGTACAATTGTTAGGTCTCATGTGCTTGTAATTTTACTGGCTCTCAAAGACTGCTGCCGGAACACACTGTTAGGTGCTTGGCGACAGATCTCTGATTAGAATATTACTGAATGAGATTATATAAGTGGACTTTTATCTCCTTCTTTGTAGGTAGCTGGAATATCATTCGCTTTCGACCCGTCGAAGCCTCCCGGGCAGCGCGTGGCGGAGCAAGTGGTGAAGATCGGCGACGAGTACCTCGTGCGGGCGCAGCGCTACCGGCTCGCCGTCAAGCAGTACCTGCACCTCGGGAACGACGGGTATACCGTGCTCAGGAACTGTAAAGTGCTCGTGAGTTGACTAACCATTCTTTATACTTACTATATGTACTGTACTGTACTGTATCAGCCGGATCGTCCACTGCTGAACACAGCCTCCCCTATTAAGGGGTATTTGCCATAATCCCCACGCTTGGCAGGCGGCTTGGAAATCGCAGTGTAAGATAGTAGTTCTATCGAAGGCGCTGCTGCCCACCTTCCAGTTTAATTCCCTTAGTCGCCTCTTACGACACCCACGGGATGATATGGGGAGGTGGAATTCTAACCCGGCACCCCACGGGCATCTATATAGTACTTACATTACATTATAATACTTACTATATAGTCATAGAGAATCACCAATTGGCGTCCAAGTGATGCTCGGATTTCTTCGCCTATATTATTGAGATACAAATTTATTGTTTGAGATACTATTTTATTCACTTGAGATGAAAATGTTTTGAAATGTGATTACTAAACATTTTTACTTTCCCAGAGTATCCCAGAGAGAAAGTTAATTAAATATTGAACATAGGACAATTCCGTAAAAGTTCCATTTTATTTCTAAGAAGAACTAATTATGTTTTAAAACTGTATAATTTTTTTTGTTTTTATTGTCTCAAAGGAACCCGCCCGAAATTTTAAGATATTTTTTGTTATGCATATAACTAAAAATTAAAATATTTTTTAAAGGAAAATATTTTTTTTATAATTTTTGTCTTCAAATTTTAAAGTACTTTCCGTGCCACACGAATTTAATTGACTCTATTCTCGTAATGTTAAGGTCTATTTTTTAATGTTTTATATATCAATCGGAGGTGAAAGATGAAGCGCGAATTTTATCAAAACAAGTAGCTTAGAATAAGCTAAAATTAATATAAATTATATTGTTTTACGTAGTCTTATAGCTTATTTTTCAATGAAAATACCTAAAATTTGTATTATCAGAGAGATTCAGCGACAAGAGTATTTTTTTATTTCCGCATAGTTTTCAATGCGGTTGCCGCGACGCTCATTTCCTCGCCAACTTTCTAAGCTACTTTAGCGCACGCGCTGCCATTTCCCCACGTGCTAATATGTAAAAATAACAGCATTAGGTTAAAAAAAATTCACATTGAGGGCGTAGGATGGAGAGACCTATTTTTGCACGCGAATGAGCGGGACAGAACTAAAAATATAAATAGCGTTAAAAATCTATCACGTACTTACTACCCATGGTTGCTACATAATAATTAGAAATAAAGTTAGTGTTGATACGATTTACGATATAAACACAAAACTTGCCTTGTTTTGTAATCGTAATTAAGCTACATTTTAGAGCTTATTCATAATTTTTATTATGTAACACGTTGTTATAAAAGATGTTAAAAGAATGGCCCCGAGTTTCTTGCCCGTTCTTCTCGCAGTGGCTCTATACAATTTATTTGTTGAACGCGGCAGTACAATGTAGAATATTTCAATACTAAAATTTGTAATTGACCTTCATAAGAACGTCGTAGACGCCTAAATTGAATAAATGATTCTACTTTGACTTGACTTGACTTGAATTTTTGGGGTTTCGTACCTCAAAAGGAACCCTTCTAGGATCACTTTGTTGTCCGTCTGTCTGTCTGTCGAGACCTTTTTTTCTCAGGAACGCTTGGAAGTGAAATTCATAACAAATACTCAATCCATACTGTCCTTGTACCTTGCAGCTATAAAAAAAATCAAACTTTTAAGCTAATCAAAAGATACAGCTGTTTATGCCGCAAATTTTCGACACTCAACCCAATGAAAAGTTACAGGGTACTTCCCGTGAACTCAGAATCTTCAAATTTGGTACGAAGCATCATCTTATAGCACAGATAAAGGACACATTACGAAAAGCATACATTTTTAGTCACATCATATAAGAAAAACATTTTTAATAATTTTAATATTCATTCATTTAGCAATAAAAATTCGATAAATTTTACGTATACACGTACAGGTTTGTACGGAACCCATGATGCACGAGTCCGACTCGCACTTGGCCGTTTTTTCTATCGATATAAGTACAGATCGCGTCACGTAAAAAGAACGCTGGGAGAACGTGTAGGGGTGTGTTTGCGCATGGGTGCACTCGTGCACAAAAGTATATAGTTCGTAGTATTTTGTTTATTTCAATAAAGATACAAAAAGAAAGGAAATAAAAGGAGTATATATGACAGGTGGACGAGGACATGTGCCCAGAGATAGGCATGGCGGTGCAGAACCACTTCGCAGCCATCAACGTGCGCACCGGCAAGTCGCGCCCCTCCAAGCATCGCCAGTCGCTCGTCACGCTCAGCAGGAGGTAATAATGCTCTGCCCGAACACTAGCCAGGTCTCTCTAATACTAGATTATGATACAAGTGAGCTAAGTTGCTCATTATACACGAGGCTGTGTGTTGCAGCCCGAACCGTAGGCGGTAGTAAATCAGCTGAGTGTATAATGAGCAAGTTGCTCACGAGTTTCATACTTTTCAACACCTTTGCGAAGAAAAAAACTATATTGCACAAATGCGATACAAACAACATACGAAAATTATGTAAAATAGGGAGCAAGTTTTTTTTTTGCGTGCGGCAAATTTATTGTGGTTGATTACATATAAACCTCTTTGATTTTAAAATCTGTATTACCCGGTTAAATTGAAAATGCTCTGTTTACTCGCATATAATTTGCAGTTAGGTACTAACTTAACTTTGTAAGGATAATTCTGTTACGCACTAGTGTATAATATTATTATGCACGAGGGTGTTATATTTTTATGGCCCTAAGAACGATATAATAAAGCTTACTTTACGAGCAAGGGTGTTGAAAACACTGTTTTAATACCATGTGTGAGATCTAAGAAATGTTTATCTGGTATCGTGGTGCACGTCCCTTATCAAGGTTTATATGTACGCCCTTATTTCTTCCATATGCGTGTTCTTGACTACTGGGAAGGGTGAATCAAAGTACTACATTTTGTTGATCACCGTTAGACGAATTTACATAGTATTGGATGGATTGACCGTGCGGGTGCCGGGTCCATAGCGTTGCAGAGGAAGAGGCCAAAGTCGAGGTGCCTGGGACTTGCAACCCAGTGAGTAAGGTTAAGGGAGCCCTTTATGAGGCATCAATGCTCCCTTTCACCGCTCCTCCCCTGCCCAAACAACATTTGGTAAGATCCTACTAATGCCGCCTTGGATACACGTTCTAGGATGGAAGTTACGGTTGTTCTTGACAGGCCACGGTCCTTTAGTAGGGTGTATAGGGATTTCGCTGGTATACCCCTTGCTCTGAATTCTACAGCATATAAATTAACCGCATAACCGTTTTTGATGAATTCATTTGTAAAGTTACTCCGTCATAATTACATGTTTAGTTACAAAAAGGTTATACTAATAAGGTGGGCTGAAGTACGGACGCTCGGTACAAACGCGGGGGGCCAACTGAGCGCATGAGGCTACTTTAGCAATGTCATCATATTGTGCTCACGTTGCATGTGTCTCTACACATGTATATAATAGGAAGCGAATGTGTTACCATCTACCGGACCAAGTTCCAGAATGCTAGTACACCTCTACTCTAATTTGTAGTCCAATATTCATTTTCGAATCAATATTCTATTCTACATCAAATATCTAAATTCCAAGTTTGTAAATTCTGTTTAGAAGCTATAGGCCCGTGACATATGCACAGACAGATAGACACGTGAGTCTTGTTTATAGGGCTCCGTTTATTCCTTTTTATACGAAACAAAACACCCTAAAAAGTAATTTTTCACACCACAAATTCTGAAAGTTTTTTCATTCGAAATCTGCTTGGAAAAGTGCATTTTATCTACTAGCGTAAAAAAGTTTTTTTTTTTCTTTTTTTTGCTTAGCATAGCCTTTGGCCACAATCTCACGTGATGGTAAGTGTTGATGTGGTCGAAGGTGTTAACAGGCTTAACCTAGACTTACTGGCTCTCAAGGTCAGCTGCCGGAACACACCGTTAGACTTGGCGACAGATTTTCTACTTGAGGGTGGTCGCTAGCCAGACGGGCATTCGGAAAATGCCCTTCCACCATGCGGTGAAGTTCAAGCCCGTGGAGGGATCGAACCATAGATCTGCTGCGCGGCAGTCCAAAACCAATGCCACAGAGCCACTGCCTCAAAAAATATAGTAATAAAAGTTTTAATTTTAATATAAATTAAGACTAATTTCCTTTAAAGACCCTTTAAAGAGCATTTTTCTGGCAAAAAAGTTATCCTGCGTCTCGTGCCTTTGAAACCTTTCATTACGCTCAGGATTCTATAATTGCATCGCTCGCTTCGCTTATGTTTCAATCGTAGAATCTTTCGCTTCATCAGGTGTCAATAGTAGTTCTTGCCCCAAATAAAACAACTTAGCAACTATTAGCTTCATAACACCTTATATACAAGATCTTTACAAACTTAAGAACTGATAAGAATATCTTGATTTATACTATTATTGAATCAGTAATGAATGTGGACTGATGTCGTCAGGCACAGCTTGGTGAAGATGCTGGACGGCAGTGAGCTGGACGGTCCACCTCCTCTACGGAGAGCCTCTTCAGCCGCAGTCGAACCTGTAATTCATGGAGGACATCACAGGTAACATTTTATTAATAGGCTACGGGAAGATGAGTTACTTACCATTCCATGGATTCATCTGGATTATGCAGATACATCGTATTGTAGAGAAAGAGGCTCAAGTCCCAAGTTTTTTTTTTATTGTGACGTAACAATTTCGAGGCCCACCTTGTGTTAAGCGGACTAACCTCTGCCTATAACAGATGCATTTCATCACAAATCACGAATGGCACTGCGCCCGTTACCTTGAGACGTAGTTGTTAGTTTAAGTTGTTAGTAGAAGTCATGTGCCTGTCATTTCACTGGCTCTCAAGGACTGCTGCCGGAAAACTCCGTTCGGTGCTTGGCTTGGATTTTCTACTTGGTTGCTAGCCAGGCGGGCATTCGCAAAATGCCCTTCCACCATGCGATTAAGCTCAAGCCCGCGGCGGGATTCAAACCATGGACCTGCTGCGCGGCAGTCCATAGCCAATGTCACTCAGCCATCACTGCTTCAAAGGTTTTCAAGTGCTTGGGAGTTGTAAGCCAGAGCACAGAATAAAAAAGACTAGAAGGATCACTTAAGTCATTCCAATAAATAAGCGACTCTAGCTACGAAGCAATAAAGTGCACTTCAGCTTCCAAAGCACGGAGTACCTAATATTTATATTCACCTATAAGGCGTCTCTTTCTACCGCATGTGCACGCATAGCTCCGATCTCTTCTGACGCGGCACGCACCATACATAGGGCGTTCGGATAGCCTATAGGTGCCAAAAATAACACTCACAAACGCTAAAAATGATCACACGGGCCGTTCGTTTTGGTACTTCGTGAGCAAAAATATCGTTTTCGCTCACCGTTCGGATAGCTTTGAAAACACTACAAATTACAGAGAAAAGTGATATTTTTGACCCATGTCTTACCGTGGGATCGTTGTGATCGTTTTTTGACAACTGCTGGTTTGACAGTTGTATTTGGCGCGATTGAAGAGTTTCATAAGTTTTTTATATAGGTAACTATCAGAAGCCATTAACAATGAAATAATAATAATATAGGTACCTACTTGTTTTGTTAATTATAGAAATTGATTCCATGTTTCGTACTGTGCAAAATTGTTAAAACATTGTCGGTTGTCAAAGTACGTTTTAAGCCGTTCGGATAGCATGCAGTAATTGGTGGTCAAAAATAGCAAAAGCTTCTATCCGAACGCTAATACACAAATGCCACTTTTGAAACTGCTACAAACGCAATCGAGCCAAAACGAACGCACCTACAATAAACCCGTCCTTACGGATACGCCGATGTACCCGTAGTTTTGTACCTAAAGTGCGGAGTGCGCCAGGCCTGCTCAGAGTAGGGTTAAGAGGGAACTGCGATCCACAAGGAGTAAAAAAAAGTATTTATTTTCTCCTCTTGTAAGATTTATGATTGACTAGTGACCTGTCCCGACTTCGCACGGGGATACTAAATATAATCTGTAATATCTACGAAAATATTAATTGAAATTACATGCTTTAAATGGCCATATCGATCTATGTATATAAAATCACATTGTATTTAAGGTACTTAATTAGATAAGAATTAATGCTGTATTATAAGTTATTATTTCAAGTAAAAAGTAAAGGATAAAAAATGGTTTCTGTGGGTTACCCGTAAGAGATAGAAATATACCATCGCGGACTTTTTAGTAGACCTTTTTAATGAGTATAATACTGTAGTACATTATTTTGATCTAGCTAGTAGGGTTCAGTCAGCGTTTGAAATGTAAGCGCAAAAAAATGTGTTTATTTACATCACATTAGAAACCTCTAAAATCAGTGTTTCTCTACTATAGGTGCGTTCGTTTTGGCTCGATTGCGTTTGTAGCAGTTTCAAAAGTGGCATTTGTGTATTAGCGTTCGGATAGAAGCTTTTGCTATTTTTGACCACCAATTACTGCATGCTTTCCGAACGGCTTAAAACGTACTTTGACAACCGACAATGTTTTAACAATTTTGCACAGTACAAAACATGGAATCAATCTCTAAAATTAAAAAAAAAGTAGGTACCTATATTATTATTATTTCATTGTTAATGGCTTCTGATAGTTACCTATATAAAAAACTTATGGAACTCTTCAATCGCGCCAAATACAACTGTCAAACCAGCAGTTGTCAAAAAACGATCACAACGATCCCACGGTAAGACATGGGTCAAAAATATCACTTTTCTCTGTCATTTGTAGCGTTTTCAAAGCTATCCGAACGGTGAGCGAAAACGATATTTTTGTCCCAAAACGAACGGCCCGTGTGATCATTTTTAGCGTTTGTGAGTGTTATTTTTGGCACCGATAGGCTATCCGAACGCCCTATATATTATGCATGTTAATACTTATAAACCTACCCCTTGAATCAGACTATCTATTTGAAAAAAACACATCAAAATTCTTTGCGTAGTTTTAAAGATCTAAGCATACATAGGGACAGACAGAGCGGGAACCGACTTTGTTTTATACTATGTAGTGATAGGCCAGCCTTTTTGAGGTGAGTGATAATGCGGTCGAAGATGTTGTTCAGGATAAGGTAGAATTACTGGCGACACCCTTCTCGTTATATGCTATTCATGTGATACCCATACAGTAGTCTACTGACACAGCAGTGGTAACTACATAGACGAATTCTTAAGAGGCAGATAAATAGAAGAGAATTATGTAATTATTCTTATGTGTATTACAGACTCACACGCCGCGCATCTTTGGATGACTTAGAACAACAGTCTTGCGAACTCGCGCCTAAAGTTGAGAACAGGATCATTATTCTTGACAAGCCAGAGGTCAGTACTCATTATCTGTTATTTTTTTATTATTTTTTTTTATGCCTGATAGCCTTTGACCACTATCTCACCTGATGTTAAGTGATGATGTGGTCGAAAATGTTGTTCAGGCTAACCTAGAATCTAAGTAATTTATCATATTTTCCACCCTAAAGGTTATTGTAAAAAATCGCTTCAAGCGACAAGTCCGCCAAATGATACCCGCCCTCTGATACTTTAGAATTTGAATTATATGTGTGTGTAACATAACTTTTATTATATATAATATTGTAAAAGTAAATACAATACATATTCCTAAAACTGTACTGTAAGTAAATACTTTTACTATATTACAACCAATTAAAGGGAAAAACATACAGGAAGAACATCCCGCAGAGCCTGAAGACCAAAGTCTTCAACCAGTGTGTGTTGCCAGTGATGACTTATGGCACTGAGACGTGTCCCTAACTGTGGCCCTTATGGAAAAGCTCAGAGTCACTAAACAAGCTATGGAGAGAGCTATGCTCGGAGTTTCTTTGCGCCATAAAATCCGGAACGTGGATATTCGCCAAAGAACCAAAGTCACTAACATAGCTCTCAGAATTTGCAAGTTGAAGTGGCAATGGGCGGGCCACATTGCTCGACGAACTGATAACCGATGGGGAAGAAAGGTTCTCGAGTGGTTACCACACTACACCGGAACACGTAGAGTTGGTAGGCCCCCCACTAGGTGGACTGACGACATCGTGAAAGTCGCGGGTAGCCAGTGGTTACAAGTGGCTAATAGCCGTTCTTTGTGGCGTTCTATGGGGGAGGCCTTTGTTCAGCAGTGGACGTCTTCCGGCTGATGATGATGATGATGAAAGGGAAAAAATTACCACGATCTGAATTCTAACCCGCGACGTTCCGCCCCTCACCTTGTGACATGTTGTGCCAATTGAGCTATCATGTTGAAAGAGTCATAGCTCAAATTTATCCTTTCGTTCTTATTGTTTAACCATTTTAAGAGGACGGAGTGACATCTGCAGCCAAACTGAATTTAACTACAAACAAGACTGATTTCTCAAGTAGATTTTAGTTTGCGATGTTGAAACCCCATAATAATGAAGTTTCTTACTTGTAATTTTTTGAATAACCTCTGCAAAGCGTTACAATTTTAAAAATTTCAGTTATGAACACAATTTGAATATAATTAATTAATAAATGGTAGGTACGAGTAAGTTGAGGGCCTCCACTAGGTGCACTGACGACATCGTCAAAGTTGCGAGTAGCCAACGGTTACAAGTGGCTAATACCCGTTCTTGGTGGCGTTCTATGTGGGAGGCATTTGGCATGATGATGAATGGATAAATGAATGTAATTTTATGTTGAATCGAATATATAACGGAAAAGTAATGCCTAAATCTGTTCGACAGAAACTAAACGAACTACTTGCTGAGCGAGTACGGTGGGAAGCGGACACTGTCATCAGAGAAGTCGACGATGAAAACTCACCCTAAACTGTTTTGGTGCTATCAGTAAAATGCCTTGTTAGAACTTTTGGTTGAGATAAAAACTGCTTTTTAAGATAGATTATCGATCAAGTCTCTACGGTATATGGCAGCTATGTTTGAAAATGGAACATATTTTGAATACGATGTTTTGTTTGGTCCTCTCTATTCTCTACGAAATTTGGCAGTAATATTTGGAAATGGAACAGATTTTTAAACAGAACGATGTCCTGCTCTACGAGGAGATTCGAGTCTACGATTTGGCAGATGTTACATTTGAAAATGGAACATGTTTCGTAGAGAATGATGTTGAAATGTACTGAAGTAAATCTATTTATTATAATTTAAAAATGGAACGCAGAGTTCAGATTGTTTTGTTATCTTAATGTTGCACTATAAAAAAATATGTTATTTTAATATTATCATTGATTAATTCATAATTACATGATTATTATATTAATTATGCGATATTCGAGGCAATAAGACATGCACAAGTTTTATTTATAATAAGATTATGATTTATGTTTATTTGCTAAAAAATATTATATATTGGCATCGTCCCCAACTCTCACAAATAATAAATTGTCGATCTTTTGGTTCTTATTTCTATTACTTAATTTTGGTAAAGGGAAGAAGATCCAACAATTATTTATTACAATATTTTTATTCTCTGTTACAATAAGTATTATTGACTTATTAGACTCGGAAACAATTTTATTTTCTGTTGACATGTTTTAGTTAAGCATATTGTTATTTTTGACAGATTGTCTATGTGTCTGATATTTAGTCCGATAAAGTTTATTCAAATCTGAACTACCTCATGTTTAGTATTTTATTGAATACTCGTTCAAAGTATTAAAAGACGTTTATTTTAAGCTCAGTATAAGAACTGAAACACAAAACTATTTTGTCGTAAGCATAGTGTTTAATTTACTACTGAGTTACTGACACTGCACTGACATTCAGTCTAATCTTACAATACCACTGGCTGATTATATTGTAACAATTGTAATATAATATACGTACATTTAGTTAATTACAAAATACCACTGTCCAATTGCATTGTAATTATAATGTAAAATATACACAATTCATCAATAAAACAATACCACTGGCCAATTACATTGTAATTATAATCTAATATATACACATTTGGTCCATATTACAATACCGCTGGTTAATTACATTGTAATTATAATCTAAAATATTCACATTTGGTCCATAATACAATGCCACTGGGCAATTACATTGTAATTATAATCTAATATATACACATTTGGTCCATAATACAATGCCACTGGCCAATTACATTGTAATTATAATCTAATATATACACATTTGGTCCATAATACAATGCCACTGGGCAATTACATTGTAATTATAATCTAATATATACACATTTGGTCCATAATACAATGCCACTGGCCAATTATATTGTAATTATAATCTAATATATACACATTTGGTCCATAATACAATGCCACTGGGCAATTACATTGTAATTATAATGTAATATATACACATTTGGTCAATAATACAATGCCACTGGCCAATTACATTGTAATTATAATCTAATATATACACATTTGGTCCATATTACAATACCGCTGGTTAATTACATTGTAATTATAATCTAAAATATTCACATTTGGTCCATAATACAATGCCACTGGGCAATTACATTGTAATTATAATCTAATATATACACATTTGGTCCATAATACAATGCAACTGGCCAATTACATTGTAATTATAATCTAATATATACACATTTGGTCCATAATACAATGCCACTGGGCAATTACATTGTAATTATAATGTAATATATACACATTTGGTCAATAATACAATGCCACTGGCCAATTACATTGTAATTATAATCTAATATATACACATTTGGTCCATATTACAATACCGCTAGTTAATTACATTGTAATTATAATCTAAAATATTCACATTTGGTCCAAAATACAATGCCACTGGGCAATTACATTGTAATTATAATCTAATATATACACATTTGGTCCATAATACAATGCCACTGGCCAATTACATTGTAATTATAATGTAATATATACACATTAAGTACATAATAGATACAATATCGCTGTATAATTACATTGTAATTATGATATTATGTATTAATTAATAATTTTACAACAATATATGTATTATTACATTGTTATTATGCTGCAATTAATTGGTCTTCTAATTGTGTCTTAAACATAACGAACTCATATGACATTTTACTTAAAATACTTATTGAGATAGCTTATCATGCCTCGGGCGTAGTTGAACGATATTAGACATGGCAATGCAGTTTTATGATACAAAAAAATTTAAAAGTTACCAAAACGTAATATTATTTTATTAGGATTAACGCACACTAAAAATATAGGTGCTTGGTTGTCTGAACGAAATCTCTTTAAGCGAAAGCGAGCCATGTTGTATTATGTATACGTGTCTATATATATTTAATATTTTTATTGCAATGCTATTGTTAAGTTTGTATTAGTGAAAATAAATTGTTTTAATCTACATGTACATATTTTCGAAATAATCGACTACCGCGGTAGATGTCGCCACAGACATATTAAAAAAATAGAAGGAAAATCATGATCCTCCAGATGGAATTTCAGAGCTAAAAGCGACAGCATAGTATCCTGGACTCGGGGTCTAATCCAACTAATAGTCGATATGGGTCTATCCAAAAATTTGTAAATAAGTCCATCTGCAACAAATTAGCTAGTTTTTATAGTCCATATCTACCTCTCTAGGCCTTGGTCTTCCGTTACCATACAAAACTAATTAAAATGTCTTCTTACTGTCATTGTGATGGAAGGTCTTCCCTATTCTGTCTAGTTTTAGAATCCAAACGATTTATTAGCTTCTGTGCTCACGCTTTTATTTGACAGAAGCTTTAGAATTGTATTATTTTATTTCAATTACGAGTATGAATCAGTATATTATTTCTGTCCGTACGTTTGCCTGTTTTGTTTTAACTATGGTTTGTTGCGCCTTTAGTCACTGAAAACTAGCCTTTTCGATGTACAGGGTTATTGGTAAAATGCTAGCAACCTCTTAGGGTTGACTTCTGATAGTCCTAACAAACATTTTGAGTTCTTTTTTATGTTTGTTTATGTGTATGTGACGGAATAAACACGATGACCACCTAATGTTAAAAGTCTCGGGCCTGTTATTTAATATTTCATATTTTTATTAATTTGCTCGATGTAAATATTCAAAACTCTATTCAAAGGGAACGGCGCGGTCCAGTGTTGGTCAACCCTAAGAGGTTGTTAGCATGTTACCAATAACCCTGTATATGTGTGTGTATGTACTCGCCACTCCCGATTCATATATAAACCTGTTACGCAAAAGTATAACATATCTTAAAATCTGGATTGGCCGGTAACATAGACTTTCATTAATATCGCACACGCTTCATGTGTATTGTGAAATAGCAATTATACATTAGCTTTTTGGGAGCAAATTAGTGTAAAATTAAACAAGTTTAACGGATTATAATGCGCTTAATGCACATTAATTCTGTCTCGACGACGTTACAAACATTTGGCATACAGTGATCGTGGTCATGGGTAGTATATCTGTAATGTATATCGTGCGCAGTCTACACGTGGCTACGACTATTTCAAGGTGTATCGCGGGTACTCTACCCGTGGCCAATAAAACTGCAAAGTGTATCGCGGGAAATTTACCCGTGACAAAGATTATTCCAAAGGGTATCCCGACACGTCTACTTGTGTCCAAGACCATTGTAAAGGGTAACGCAAGAAGTCTACTTGTGATCAAGATCACTGCAAAGGGTATCCCGACACGTCTACTTGTGTCCAAGACCATTGTAAAGGGTAACGCAAGAAGTCTACTTGTGATCAAGATCACTGCAAAGTGTATCGCGGGAAGTCTACTTCTGACCAAGATCACTGCAAAGTGTATCGCGGGAAGTTTACTTGTGATCAAGATCACTGCAAAGTGTATCGCGGGAAGTCTACTTCTGACCAAGATCACTGCAAAGTGTATCGCGGGAAGTTTACTTGTGATCAAGATCACTGCAAAGTGTATCGCGGGAAGTCTACCCGTGACCAAGATGCCTGCAATGTATATGAAACGCCGGGATAAAAATAATGTTAAATGTTGTATTAAATATAAGTGTTACTTATTTGCATAATCCTTAGAAGCAAATTTAATGTTTATTAGCACAAATGTTGCCATATTTTACTTATAGAATGCGTGTTATTTTCTGTCTTATATCATACAATGGCTTATAATATAACAATTTAGCATAATAATACCAACTTTAAAAAAATAGTCATTATATAGTTTGCGAAGCATATCAACCATTGTGATCTGAAATGAAATTATATTGAATACAATAGTCATATTAATAAGTTACCGCAAATATGTGAATATTATTTTATAATTAGCAGTATTTTTACTAATTAAGACAAATTTCTATATGGATATTATAATTCGATCCAAATCTTTGATATTAATAATTTTTGAAATTAACAATATAATTAATTTAAAATTCTTAAGGATAATATTTTTGTCATCGACAGTTTAATTAGGGGGCTGATTCGAAAAATAATAATTGATTTTACTGTTGACATCAAGTATTTTTATTACGGCCGGTTTATCAATCAACGTTTAATGTTTTATCTGATTAATAAAATAAAACGGCAAAATTCATGATGAACATCGATTGTCATTTCCATGACTACATGTTGTTCATTTTATTTTTTGTGCATTATCCTTTATTTTAGAAATACATTAATTTCTGATGAATGAACACTACCCATGCTGCTATATATTATTGAGATATGTAATTCTTGAGTCTATAGAGTAGCGTCTTGAAAAGAAAACACGATTGGATTAAGATACGAACAAATGCTGAAATTTCATCACTATCGGACTGCATAGGAGTGAAAGAGAGGCAGCGATGGTGAAATCACGATATCAGTTTTGGTGATAAACTAAAGAAAGATTAAGTAAAATAAAGCAAGTAAATCGAAAATGTGTATTAACTTGTCAAGGTTTTTCTTTGCTTTAATAATTAAGATATTTTCGTTACAAGCGTAATTTAATAATAATAAATATTATTATTTCCAACAGCAAAGATCCATATGAATAAACTATCTTAGAGATTTATTATACAGAATTTAGAGTCAATGTTGCAATTTTATTTAATCAAAAAAAAATATAGATAAGTATGAAATATTTAAGAATTTACTTGATCTTAAAAATATAATTTATTGCTGGTTACAAAATATGTTAATTTTATTGAATATAATTTTATTCTATTTGGCTAAAAAGCTATTTAGCACTTATCAGCGCCTTTACTTTAATATTTGGAATAACGCGCCAAAAACACTTGTTTAACACACATTTTTTTCGATATATCTTTGTAACTCTTTTACGTATTAACCCATTGGCATCGGCGATAATGATAACAATAGAATGTCATTCATAACTAGGACATAGTAGTCCTGACGATGCCAACTTATTGAAGTGATTGTAACATTAACAGTTTGTATATCATCATATCTAAGTTCTGACAAAACAGAATTTCGATTGAGTGCGTTTTTTTTAGTGAAATTACCAATATTTTAACTTTTTAACTAGCACGCATCTCTATCACTTTTCATATGCACATATTAATGTATTCTATCTTGGTCTCGGATCAGCCCCTTAAATATGATATCACGTATTTGTCTCAATTGTATTGTAAAATTGTGAAAATATTTGTAAAAGGCATCAGTTTAATTTTGGGCCTATAAATCTTATGAAAATTAGGTTAATGGTTAGAAATAGCTTGGTCATTTGGGTTATAACTTGGAACAATGTTAAGTTGTCTATAACAATGAGGTATACATACCGGTTTTCGTTTACCATAATCCCCACGCTTGGCAGGCGTCTAGAGAATTGCAGTGTATAAGATGGCGCAGTTATTCAGAATGAGCTGCTGCCCAGGTCAGGTAATTCTCCATTCTTCGCCTTTTGTAACTCCCACAAGAAAGGAAAAGGAAGAAATGGGGGTTGTAATTCTACCCCGGGGTGGTTGAGAGAAGAATATACAACATAAGTATATATGGATCTTTGTCAGATATTTTTAGTGGTCGACTGCTTTTGGTTTGGGATTTTGACTGATTGTTCGTGTGTGTGTGTGTGTAAGAGCGCCGCTTTGGAAGCTCGAGGTCCTTGGTTCGATCCCGGGGCGACAAGTTTGTCAAAATAATCTTTAGCAATGGGAGGGTTCGACTGCTTTTGATTTGGGCTTTTGACTGATTGTTGGTGTGTGTAAGAGCGCCGCTTTGGAAGCTCGAGGTCCTTGGTTTGATCCCGGGGCGACAAGTTTGTCAAAATAATCTTTAGCAATGGGAGTCTGGAACTGTGCTTGGCTAGTATATAGTTAGGTAACATTACTGGTTTGTAGCTAGTCTGCCGTGACACGTGGCTTCTTAGACACGTCAACGTAAACACTCGGAGATGTACCGGCGCGCGGACTTATATTGTCTTTTTATTAAGTTTGTGACTTTATGGTTCAACAACTACCATATATTTATTCACCTTGCAATAATTATTTTATATCACAATACCAAATATAATTAAAGTACACTTAATTAGAACTTTAATGTGAAAACATAGCACGCTTTGAATCAAGTCATTTGTGAGATAGAGATAGCGTTATATGAACATTATTGTTTCATGAAGCACATGGTATGCATCACAGTATTATTGTTTTATACTTGAAATAACGGCGTTTGTTTGCTATAATAGTATTTTGGAGCTGGGAGTTGGAGCTCAGGCCACTTTTAATGTATCCCTGAAATAATATTACTAATAATTTTTAGGAAGAATTACTTGAGTTTTTGGGGTAATAATTACTCGTCGGTACAAAATTGAACGATATCTGACACTGTTAGTAAGGAGAGGTCTACAAATACCATTTTACCCTACAAGTGGGGATATGTTGGTAGGGGTAAATTAGACGCAAATTATGAACTGTTACAAAAAATATCAATAGGGCCTAAAAGTTAAGTAATTAATAATGTTCCAAGTCGTAACCCGAAAGACAACATTGCGTAGATCTGACACTAATTAGCTAGGTGTTAAGAGTCATAATTGATACACGGTGTGATAGCTTGGCTTTATCACAATATTGTAATTGAGCGTTATTAAAGCACTATTATATTAGCCCTGAATTATACAATAAAAGTTTTTTTTTTCTGAGCTATCCTTTTACCTCCATCTCGCATGGTGGTAATTCATGGTGAGGTAGAGTAGTTAACAGGTTTGGCCTAGAAATTAGCTCTCTAGGACAATACGCCATTTTCGTAGTTAGCGACATATTTTCTGCTCAAGGTGGTAGCTAGTCAGACGCGCATTCTTATAACGGTTTATTACCGTGCAACCAACCTTAATTAAGCAGACGATCAAACATGTTGGTGCAAATATTTAAACATCTGCGGATTTCTTTAACACGTCGTATTTGACGCGTTTGATGGAAATCTACGTAAAAGTTGTTTGACGGCGAGTTTGTCAAACATGTTTGAAGGAGTGCGACGATGTTTGTCGAACAAGATCTGATATTTTTTTTCGATTTCTTATTTAATCGTTTATTATCTTGTTTGAATAAGATGTGAAGTTTGACAAACGTGTTTGTCAAATATGTTTGATCTTTGGGCATAGGGTGGGAATCGAACTAGGGACATTCGGCTTAGTTATTGCTATACGAGATCATCGCTGCTTCTAATATACTTATGAAGTTTATTTCTTTGTATAGTCCTAATTAAAATTATATGTCTCTTAATGCTCTCTATGTTCTGGCAAGTATCCCTGAAGCTAATTTTGAAGCCAAATCTAGTCTGATTACGAACTTCGAACGAAACCACTCACTCGCTGGCAAAGTATACAAAAGGCAAGCCCATCAGGTAAAAAATGAATGTATCAAGTGTCGTATTCCAGACCGATAATCCAGTCCACACTTAGCTAGATATTTAATTGATATTGAATTAATATATGTTACCGGGAATGTTTATAATCCGTCATTATATGTAATGCCTAGGTAATGTACACACGTACGTCGGTAAAAATCTACAATCGATAGGAAACGCAGGAAATAAATGTTATCGTAAACATTTCCTAAACAGCAATGGGAAATGTGTTAAAATTTGAATGTCACACAGTAGCCAATGTATTATAATATTTAATTATAAATACTCGGTGTGAATGTATGTAAGGTATATTTATTCGGCTCTAGCACTTCACCGTAGCGGAAGTGCCAAAGATATAACACCATTGATAGCTCCACCGCATTAGCCCTTTCTCTATTAAGCCGGGTCTCTACCAAATATAAGTTGCAAAATGTTGTGTTGCCAATACGTATTGGTGACAAAAGTTTCTTAACATCTGGGTCTCCACCGAGCAAAAGTTGTTAATTTTCGTGTTGCAAACACGTGTTGGTGACAAAAGTTTCTGAACAACCGGGTCTCCACCGAACAAAAGTTGTAAATTTTTGGGTTCCAACACGTTTGTTGACAAAAGTTTCTGAACAACTGAGTCTCCACCGAGCAAAAGTTGACAATTTTTGTGTTGCTAACACGTGTTAGTGACAAAAGATGCCAACGCAGCTTCAAATTAGCGTCGCTCCCACTCTGAGGTTCCGGCTTTAAAGACTAGGTGGGCAGTGAAGACTGCTTGGAAGGAGGGTTCGACCCTTGATTCGGTTTTCGCACACTAAATAGTATGTACTTTGTTGACTATTATAAATATATTTCATTATATTTATTTCATTTTTTTTCCCCATTGACTAGATCAGCTCCGTATTCTACATAAAGATTAGGCATACCGTACAATAACGGGATTATACACATTGCCGGTAACTGAAACATATAATGTTAAGAAACTAACACCAAGGATATATATACGGTATGGTATATAGATTAAATCATTAAAGTCTTCGATCTACTTGATACAAGCTTTTAAATACGTAATTACGATATTTTTATACTTGAAAGTTATTTATAGTTTAAAAATTATTGACATATAGTTAATTATGCATAGTTAGTTATTAAGCGTTTTTTTTTAAATAAATTATTAGTGTTTACGCACGCATAATAAATTAAAATTCTCTGGAAGTGTGAAATTGTAAATATATTGAAATTTTGCGAAGTAGTAAAATTTTGCGAAGTAAAATTTTTTTGCTAAGAAAATGCGTTCATAAATTATTTTAATTAATAAATTTTATGAACAAATTAAGTACATAATATCTTATGACATGATGTAGGTACGTTTTCAGTGCCTTGCAAATGTAACAAGCTATTATTTCGTTTGCTGTACCTACATAGTATTCGTATTTCTTGTAATTCTTTTTTGAGATTGAATTTGAATCTATGTTAAGTAAAACCAGACAAGTAGTTAAACTTCATAGAACGGTACCAATCGGCGCTTGCATGTGTGCGCGCCCGTACGCACGTGCCGCAGCATGCACACTATAACATATATCTAACGTGTCCATAGTGTGTGTTAAATATAATTATTAACCAGTATAACAAGTATAAAAATCGTGTCTGTAGGCAGCTACGAATTGATTTGGTATACGCAGATCATGGGGATATCATTCAAAATGAAACATTCATAATTCTATTTTCATTGCTCTCGTTGAGAAGAAACCCGAAACAAGCTAACGAGGTTAATATTTTAATGCAATTTGATTACAGTATCGCTTACTTACTACACGTTTGGTGGTCGGTATCAAACTGGTATCGCCTGAAGCACAAAATTGTTGTGAAAATTTTAATAACATACATGAACCCGTTCAGTTAAACTGTCAGGCGGCGCCACAGTCGCTAATGCCACTATGGATATTATTACTTATTAAATTAAAATATTCTAATAATTACGACTACATATCTAACTCGTGACCGCGGCGGACGTTGCTTAACTTTACTGGTTCAGACCATCTAAGCAAACTTCCGTACGAGCGCTTCAGTTAGTCTACTTCTCTGGTTTTACTATGTCCACAACTCGGTTATTTTATCGTAATGTTAACTCGTACATATATACTTAACTGTTATATATTAATTTATTGTAATGCTAAAGCATACAAAAGTGTTATTTTATACAAACTACAAGCACACAGTGTTTTATATAAATGTTTTTAAATGCAAGTTAACTTTAGTTTTACAAAAACATTAGGTACCTACACCAATAACTAAGTGTGAACGAACTTTATTTATAGAAAAAATGCTGTGAAATAAAGCTGGTAAAGTTGTGAAAAGTTTGTGATATGTTATTTTTTTTTTTGTTGCTAACAATTTAATGTTTTATTATTCGATTATACAATTTAGTGTGAATGCATTGTTTTATTTTTTACTTTCTTTATATAGTTTTAGTATATTTTACTTTTTTATGCCTGGTAGGTTAGCCCTGGACCACAATCTCACCTGATTGTAAGTGATGATGTGGTCGAAGATGTTGTTCAGGCTAACCCAGAATAACTAGCTCTCCAGGACAGCTTCCGGAACACACCGTTAGGTGCTTGGCGGACAGATTTTCTACTTGAGGGTGGTAGCTACCCAGGCGGACATTCTCAAAATGCCCTACCGTGCACTCCGAAGCACGTGCACGCTCAGTAGTAATATCACTAACGGTCGCCCATCCAAGTCATGACCGACACGGAAGTTGCTTAACTTTGCTGATCGGTTAAGAACGGCTATGCAAACTGATTCCACTTGGTACCACCATTTTTTACCCTTGACTTTTTACGAGAGCTTACTTTCGAAGCGATTATTGTCTATGTCTAAAGACAAAAAAAGCTGTGAACGTTGTATATAAAGAAATACTGTAGTATATTTAATATCAGCTTTGCGCTCGAGCGAAGCCGGGGCTGGTCGCTAGTTACATTATAAAATTATCAAGCAGTGATGGCTCAGTGGCACTGGCTATGGACTTCCGCGCAGCAGGCCCATGGTTCGAATCCCACCGCGGGCTTGAGCTGCACCGCATGGTGGAAGGGCATTTTGCGAATGCCGGCCAGGCTAGCTACCACCCTAAAGTAGAAAATCTGTCACCAAGCACCTAACGGTGTGTTCCGACAGCAGTCTTTGAGAGCCAGTGAAATTACAGGCACATGAGACTTAACAACTATGCCTCAACTGTGACGGGCGCAGTGCAATTTGTATTCGTGCCGAAATGTATCGTTTATAGGCAGAGGTTAGTCCGCTTAACATCAGGTGGGCCTTGGGCTTATATATGATATAGGTACCTACATCTAGTGAGAGGCCTACTACCTACCTACCTACATCTAGTGGGAGGCCTACTACCTACCTACTCTTCGTCTTCCATTGTAGTGTGGTAACCACTCGAGGACCTTTCTTTTCATCGGTTATGTTCGTCGAGCGATGCGGCCAGTCCATAAGCATTTCGACTAGCAAATTTTGCTTTGGTTTTTCGGCGAATTTCTTCATTTCGGATTTTGTCCGGCAACAGAATTCTAAGCATAGCTCTCTCCAAGGTACGTTGAACGTGTCTGAGCTTTATGGCCGAGCAGCAATAGCTATGGACTGCCGTACCGCCGCGCCGGCTTGAGCTTCACTGCATGGTGGAAAGGAATTTTGGAATTGCCCGCCTGGCTAGCTACCACCCTCAAGAAGAAAATCTGTCGCCAAGCACCTAACAGTGTGTTCCGGCAGCAGTCCTTGAGAGCTAATGTAATTACTGGCACATAAAACAACTATGTCTCAGTGACCGGCGCAGTGCAATTCATGACTTGTGATGAAATTCATCTTTTATTGGCAGAGGTTAGTCCGCTTAACATCAGGTGGGCCTCGAGCTCACTGTCAGCTGACATATCACTTTAACTTTTCAATATGGCTTCTGTGGTGTAGCCATATGACAATTATAAGCAATAATAATGATTTATTGCCAAAAAAATTATGGCATACGCAGCGACGAAAGGAAACATTTCAGAAGGTGGGCAGCCAGGAATTCTGAAAAGCTGTCATCTTACATTGCGATCCCCAAGCCGCCTGCCAAGCACGAGGATCATGTCAACACCCCCTTATCTCGTTAATGGGGTTGCTATAATACAGCTGTGCTCAGGAGTTGAGGATCCGGCTACTACAGAACAGTAGGTACATACTTTTTATTACTGATAGGCCTTTGATGACAATGTCACCTGAGGGGTGATTATGTGGTCGAAGGTTGTGAAACGGCTTTACCTAGAAGGGATCTGGCTCTCAAGGACAGCTGCCGGAACACTTCGTTAGGTGCTGGCGATAGATATAACATCCTTCCACCATGGTATAACGACTGCCATAACAACGGGGACCGGCGGCTTCACTTGCCCTCCGAAGCATGGAATTGCTCAGAGGTAAAGGCCATAAAGCGAAAAGTTGGTTTTCACACCTCTCCCTACCCATTCGGGGAATATAGACGTGAATATATTATGTATGTATTAAGTTTAGAGAATTTATATACAACCGACTTCTTTTAAATGTAGGTATGTAGCTAAAATATTTTACACATAACGCCTTAAAACTTTGGCAGGAGGTAAGAAAGAGAAAACTACTGTAAATACTATAGAATTAGTTTATTTACAATTATAATATTCAATATTAATTTAAATAACATAAAAATAGTAACATAATTTATTAAAGCCTAATCATCTCTCACTTAGCATATTTTAACATGCATAACATGCTTAAGACTCATTTATACTTTAGGCTCAATTTACATTGCTTTGAAACAGAATATTTCATTACGTTCTGCTATTTTTTTATGGTATTGTGAAGGAACAAGCGCGAGGCCCACCTGATGTTAAGCGGTATCCTCTGCCTATAACAGATGCATTTCATCACAAGTGACGAACTGCACTGCGCCCATCACCTTGAGACATGGTTGTTAAGTCTCATTATTTTGCCTGTTATTTCACTGGCTCTTAAGGACTGCTGCCGGAACACACCGTTAGGTGCTTGGCGACAGATTTTCTACTTGAGGGTAGTCGCTAGCCAGGCGGGCATTCACAAAATGCCCTTCCACCATGCGGTGAAGCTCAAGCTCTGGGCGGGATTCGAACCATGGACCTGCTGCGCGGCAGTCCATAGCCAATGCCACTGAGCCTTCATTGCTTCTGCTATGTTAATTGAGTCGGGTAAATACAAAAATAAATATTATTGAACTCATCTCACCATTTAGTTTGTCATGTCTAGTGATTGATAGAATTCCATACATATATGTACACTAATATATAGTGCCTTGAGTCTACTTTCTTTCACAGGTAAATATTGCATTAATTGCCTGAATGTATTTCTCTTATGTACCTATGCTACCAATGATTGTGGTCATAATCAACTGCATCGTCAGGTAGCATCATGAGATTGTATATGTACCTATTATGCTACCATATCAATGATTGTGGTCATCATCAACTGCATCGTCAGTAAGCATCATAAAATTGTAGTTACATTTTACCCTATAAAACGTGAAAAGGTAGGAACAGCCACATTTGCTTAAGAACTGACGGAAAGATGGATAGTTCCTTAAAATGTTTAAATTGCCATACAAGTTTTCGGGAATAATAATTAATCAACTGCAAGTCCAGTGTACACAAGAACTATTATTAGTTTTAATTGTAACATTATTTTTGACATTTATTTCATTACAATCAATCAAAGTACATAATAGCTGAGCTCATAGCGGCTTGAAAGTGAACCTAGTTAACTATTATAATTATTATAATACAACCTTTTCCTGATATTTCACCAACACGGGATTAAATTATGATGGACTCTACGGGAACTATTGACTAAGCAGCATATAAGTGTAATTGTATATCACCAGATCTTAGACAAGGCCATGTCTATCCATCGTAGCAAGTCACCTAGTTGTATGTGGAGTTAATTCATATCCCAAGGGCATAGAATACATTTTTGTTTGCAATCAGATGAATTCTTACATTGGATAGACTTTAAATTCGTTTCGCTGTCATGATTTAAGAGTTTTATTATTTTCCTGCAACTCGCATAGTGGCGAGCTACAGAACTCACAAAACAGATATTCTGCTGTAAATCCATAGATAATATACATCAGTAGCCGGAAGTGATAGGATAGTTATTCTTATCCCAAGGCAATAGAATACATTTTTATTTGCAGTCAGATGAATTCTTCCATTGGATAGACTTTAAATTCGTTTCGCTGTCATGATTTAAGAGTTTTATTATTTTCCAGCAACTCGCATAGTGGCGAGCTACAGAACTCACAAAACAGATATTCTGCTGTAAATCCATAGATAATATACATCAGTAGCCGGAAGTGATAGGATAGTTATTCTTATCCCAAGGCAATAGAATACATTTTTATTTGCAGTCAGATGAATTCTTCCATTGGATAGACTTTAAATTCGTTTCGCTGTCATGATTTAAGAGTTTTATTATTTTCCAGCAACTCGCATAGTGGCGAGCTACAGAACTCACAAAACAGATATTCCGCTGTAAATCCATAGATAAAATACATCAGTAGCCGCAAGTGATGGGATGTTTAGAATTGATGAAAATTTAGAAAGAAAGTGATGGGAGGGATAGTTATTACCATTACCTGGTGTGAATCCAGGTACTATAAGATGTTTTAGAAATAGGGTATGATTTTGTTTTATGTAGTAGCTTAGTGCTGTATCCTTGATGACTAGTCGTTTGGAGCGCAGATTTATATAAACATAGCAACCCCAGCCGGGGGCAGTTGTCTGGTCTCATAAATCCACCTGAAAATAAAGATAACTATATTATAAAATTTATCTGTAACCATTATAAGCATAGATTTCTTTCCACTCATGATAGTCTAGCATTTGAACCCAGTATGTGATGGTATGTGATAATTTGATAAATAGAGACTAAAGGAACAGCTGCCCAAACATACCATTAGGTGCTTGGCGACAGATTTTGTACTTAAAGGTGGTAGCTAGGTGGGCATGCACAAAATACCATACCACCATGCTATAATGACTGCTTTCCTAAGACAACAACCAAGACCGAAGGCTTAATGTACCCTCCGAAGCATGTGCATGCTCAGTACTCTAAGTGGTAAGGCCACTAGGCGTCACCCATCCAATTAATGACTGCAGCATACACTGCTTTAACTTAATTGATTGGTTATGAACTACTAAGAAAGCTTTGTGCGCTTCAAGATCGTGACATGTAATTTATGTAATGAAGCATAAAGTATCTGAAGAAGTATGACATTGTGTGTGTCTATCAACTATTCAGGGACTCTCTCACCCACCAAGCCTCTGGTTACTTTAGATTAACGATTTGATCCAATGACATAGGATCCGGTTGTTGGCACTGCAATTGTAATATCTAGTTTAGGCTAGTGATTAGGTATATTTTTAAATAATATTGTGTCATCTTCAAAAACAAGTTTGATAGTGTTCAGATTACAGTGAACCAATACAATGTACCTAATTGCTTTTAAATGTTTATTCATGTTTTAATCTTACAAATAGATTATCTTGTATGTACAAAAAAATGTACATGTAGTAATTCCTTGTAATGGTTAAAAGATTTTGTAGTTTGAATTTCATGACAAGATAATATAGTATTTCAACTTCAAATTTTAAACTTATTATTAAAACTTGCCTATGTATACAACTTATTATAATGTGAAATATGGTTTCACTTCCTATTGGAAGTTATTGCTTCATTAGTAAAGTGGTGTAAGGAATCTCTTGAATTTTGAGGATTTGGGTTTGATATGAGATTTGGTACTTTATTGTTTTATCAGACAAATTAATTTTTAGTATCACTTATTTAGAATCTGGAATGTGCCTAGCAGATGGTACTTAATAATCTCCCCTCCCACTATGAGGGGAACCAAACATTACTGCATACCCCTTTAATAAGTTAGCATGGTCAGGACCACTACATCCTAGTTATGAATGAAATTATATTATCATTATCGTCGATGCCCATGGGTTAATATACAAGTCCGCGTTGGTATTTAGTTGTTACATATTCTTTAGGCCACAAATTCATTCAACCTGTTGCTACTGTGATCAACCTGTTGCAGATTGTTGAAATATTTAACCAGAAGTTTGGAACTGCGCCCCCAGTAGCAGTGTTTATATTACTGTGTAATCACAACACAACAAGACACAAATTACTTAGCATTTCATGGTGGGGCAGGTCCATCATGTTGCAGATGAAGAGGCGTACGTCTCAAGTGCATGGGACTTGCAACTCAGGGATTTTATGATGACACCAATGCTACCGCCATACCTCTGGCCTCTTCCTATGCCTAATCACATTTGATAAGCATACTACCATGAAAATTTTGGTAGTTCTTGACAAGGTCTTTTAGTAGCTTATGAAATTATAAAACATGACTCTTGTAGACCTGTAATCCGTTGTCTGTATAAGTAAATATGAGATCTTGAGTGGCAATGTAATTTTGTCCCATGCAGAATGTTCAGTCTATTTGTCATGAGTGGGGGAAAGAACTTAACATAGGACTCCCTACATGATTTATTGGCTATACAGAACAAAAAAAATGCTTAAAGTGAATTAAAAGTACTATGAGCTTATGGAATAGAAAATATAAGATTCCCACAACATTTAAGCCCTCCACAAGGTGGACTGGCGATACCAGCAGTTGTGGGTAGCCAATGGTTACAAGTGTCATTCTTTGACTGATATGACAAGGCAGTCTCAGTTTAATAATGGTGTTGTAATTTTAATTGGATAATAACACTATATTTAGAGTGCAACTGTGGCTAGATATTCTGGTTGGGTAGATAGCTGCAACGGTATTGGTATAGCTGTTAAGAAAAATCAATAACAGCCTATGCAGGAGCAGACAGTCCTCTATGTAGAGGCTGTATGCGTGAAGAAGAGACAGTGGAGCATGTACTATTGCACTGTGAAGCCACGGAACAAATAAGAGTTGAAACGGGTCTATGTGAGCCATTCTCACCAACGAAATCCTATCCACCACCACATATGCCACTGGAGGAGCTATGCCAGCATCCCAGAATCCTTCTCCGCTACGTTAAGGAGTTGGGATGGCTTGGGTAGAAGCTGGGGGATTGCACAGAACACCCCAAGTGGGACTTCAGTGCTGGAAATATCGCCCCCAATTAGAATAAGATGTGTGCCTCTGCTACCAGGCTACCACTGCATTACAGGACAGATAGTCGAGGCTTAACAATAACAAGTACAGTTATTTTCACTTACAAAGGCATGCCCCTCAATATTTTTTTAGTTTAGTTTTACTGCAATTACCATTGACATTTACACCTTTTTTTTTTTCGCTGGGAAAACGCCTTACTAATTGGAATTTACACCTACACCAAGAAAGTGTATCTCGAGGCCTACCCATGCATAATAATAATTTACAGCACAGAGGCGCGCCTATGTGTGTAAAAAGGTCTGTGTCTGTAACAGAACCAAATTTTCTAGTAAGAAAAGTTAATATATTCATCAACATACCTTAGTGCCAATATTGCTCAAAGGAATAGCTTGTAACTCAGTTCGTAGACAGAGAAACTCTCCAGCTACACATGTGATGGCCGCCGAGACAATGTTAAGTGTCCACCAGGAGAAAGTGGTTGGGAATGCACCATTGTATAACCAGCAGAACAACAGGTGGATGCCTTGGAATGTACAACTGAAAGGGAAATGTCATTATGTTATGCAGTTGTTCAATTTATTTCTGACTAGCTAGCTATACTGCCGTCCGTTGACTAAAAGGTCGTTAAGCCACAGGGGGTCGATTTTGAGCTTTAAATGCCATCCTATACAGAAAAAAATTCTCTATCAATCTGTCTTGGAATTATTTTTATAACCTTTTAGAATCAGGAGATAGGTCTAGTAAAAAGGCCGTTAAATATTGATAAAAATATATTTTACAAAGCTAAATTGACGTTAACCTTCAATACTTAGCTACACGATCACATACAGCCCTTAACGACATCATCATAATAGAATTGTAATATTCGTCACATAGCAAGAAAGACGTTATTTAACTTTACTAGGTTATATAGTCGTTAAGATACTAATGCTACCTTTAAGTTTTTGATTTCATAGCTAAATAATGTTGGTAATCCTACACTATAAAGCAGTTTCACAATAAAACTACGCTTTATGAACGTTAAACTCTTATAACGGCTTTATAGCGTTTGCCGGCTGTTTTAGGACCTAATGATTTACTTTTCTCAAAATTCATAGCGCCCTAAAATTCTTAGATGAACAACATTTTGCGTCCACATCCTTAGCAAAAAAGACATTAAGCGACAATACTTAGCTAAAAAGTCGCAAATTGCTCTCACGTTTTGACCTGCCCCGCACGAATTCCAGTTGAGTGTCGCCTAGGTCGTCATATACATTATTATTGCTAGTTTTGTTAGCTTGGCGCTGTTTATATCTATTGGTATGAAAATTATAGAGATGTTACTATGATCAATCGAGTTCAATTGCAATTAACGACTCTCATGGCAAAGTAGATGTACCTATTTGCTATTATAATGTGTGGACCAAATATTTCATTAATTCTTACGTACCGTGCAAACAAGACAAGCGAGGAGTGGCAAGAGGTCTTACGCTGCCTCGTTTCTCGGAAATTAAGTCGTCTGCAGCGAGCTTTTTGTGTATTAATTATAACATATAAAGTAATCCTTACTAATATTATACACGGTTAGATAGATTTGGATGAAATTTGGTATGGTCATAGCTTATACCCTGGATAAGCACATAAGCTAGTTTTGGTTGTCACTATCATCATCGTATTTCATCACAACGCAGGTAAAACCATGGAGCGCAGCTAGTTGTTGTTAGCTAGTTTGTATGTGTGGATGTTGGTTACTATTTCATGCCTAAACGGCTGGATGGATTTGAATTTTATTTGGTATGGAGATAGCTACTAAGCTGAATTGATACACAGGCTACTTGTAATTACCATCATCATCACTGTTTTTATCACCGCACGGGTAAAATCATATTTTAACAATATTTCGCTTAATATTGTAATTCGCTCATTCCTCGGTGAATATGATAGTTCCTATAACTTAAATCAGTGTTCTAGTATTTTTTTTATTAATTAAAACATATCGTTGTATCTTCACACTAATATATCGCGGAAAGGGTAGGCAGATGTTGATTTTATATTATTTAAACATTTCCAATTTCCCATGAAATATATAAAAGCAAGACAATTTTATGATTCACATAAAACTTTGCAACAAAGTGATAATCAAATATTTTTCACCACAGATTTAGAAAAAAATATATATTGTTACCGAGAATAGATACATTAAAATGGAAAAATAACCTTTGAAATTGAACCCGTGACTGTTATTAATTGGTTTGATGGAATCGCAGGAAGAAAACAGGAAGACATCCAGAGTGCGATTTACGTTTTCCTAGTTCGTATCGTAATGTTCAAAATATGAACACTTGGCTTGACAACTGCAGTGCCCGAAATAAAAATTAGTTAGTGTTGTCGTTGGTAGTTCACTCGGTGAACACTGACATAATATCGACAGCAACAATTTCGTACTATTTTATCGAACCTGGGCGTCCTTTTATTAGCGCTGACCAAATGCATCATTAAGTTGAACTGGCAATAAAAAAAAGGGTAAGCTCTACGACCTTATAGATTATATAGATGCAAAAGCTTCCATAAATAGTGGCACAGTGACAGTTGAATTACTTACAGATATATATTTTTATACAGATTTTATTAACTCACCAAATTACACCTCCAACAGGCGCATACAAAATTCAAACCCCAGAGCTTATCTAAAAAACATGGTTCAGGTAACTTTCAAACGTAATAACTTTGTTCTTCAATACAAAAATGATTTTTAAGACGAATTTACAACATTAAAGTTCGTGTCTGATAGATACTTAAAAAAATCCAAAAGCCTTGTCAATCACTCTTCGTACCTCGCCGAAAGATATGAACAACATAAAAGAAAAGCAGTGTTTTTTACACTTTAGATCACAAACAAACTAGCCTTTATAATACTCGCACATAAACTATTATTTAGCAGAAATTTATCTACAAGAGATAAACATGCTCCTTAAATGAAAAGATGCTCAAGTAAATAACTTAAATACTGATTTAATGTGTTTTTATAAACTAATATATAAGTTTTACTTCTTATAGGCATAAAAGTGTAGGTGCAAAGACTTCATACTTACGAAAGTATTTTTACATAAATACGACATTTTCCCGTAGGGCAAGGCAGAGACCACAAATTTCACTTACTACGATCCTGACATATCGCTTTCGCTTCATCAATTCTTTCATACATGAGCGTTAGCTTAGGGTACGTAAGTATCTCCTGACCTGGAGCAGAACGTCTTCAATCTGATTTCGAAACGTTCACCTAGGTTTTCCCCTTCCAACACTTCCATTCATTCGTCCCTTGTAAAAGTATAGTATTTTGAGTGACATTAATTCTCATATTCTTAATTGAACTGTTCTAGGAGTGAGTCGGATCTTTTTAAAAGCAAGACCCTAAGTTATTATTTATAAAATATGATTTTAAATAATCATTTATATTTAACAATTATACATCCCTGGATGGATAATCTAATGATAAGCAATTAATTTTCTTTATTTGGTTTGCCATTGTAATTCTAAATATGCGCGTGTAATCCCTACATTTAAAATACATTGTTTAAAGATTTAAATCTTATTTATAGTACCTAATTAAGTTGTTTTGTTTCGTAGGAAAATAGATTCTAAACAATTATGTCTAAAAATTATGTTATATAATTTTAATTAACAAATTATGAATTTATTACGTTGATTTTGTTTTAATACTTAACGTTTTTTCTTGATGCCTGTGATGCAACTTGAAATGTCCATTCTAAAATACTTAACTAAATAGTCGTTTAATTTCAAGGTTTCAAACTTAACTGCCATTTAGTGTAGTAATTAAAAGAAAATATGCTATTAAATAAATACAAAATATACAATATGTTATAAAACTAGACTACATAATAGTTAAAAACCTATAACGACATTCAAGCTTGGGTTTGATATCTTTGATATTAGTTAATATTTAACAAAAAAGTCGTTAAATTACTTAGCGTCTTTTTAGTGTAGATTTTTGCATATAACTTCATAACATTAAAAAACTGTGCACATATTTATGTACAAATGCTAGTCTAAAAGGTCGATAGAGTATACTTAGACACTTTTTAGTGTAGTATATAAATGGTAAAATAAGCCATTATTACACGGCTAAAATGCCAAAAGAGTTTTTTTTCTATTTAGAAATAATTATTGCAAATATATATTGCAAAATTTGATAGAATATAAAATTAGCTTTCTGTGGATATTTCAATGCTGTTTCTGCGACCAATACCTATAAAACAGCATCAATTTTTAATTTTTCCTACGTTTTTTGCTCATATCTCAAAACTTGGTTTTGTGGCTTAGCGACCTTTTAGTTAACGGACGGCAGTATATTATTAGGTACCATAGTTTTTGACCAATATCTCACCTGTTGGTAAGAGACTATGTGTTTGAAGATCTTATGCTTACTTAGGCTGGGAACTAGCTAACAAGGATAGTTGCTGGATCATAACATTAAGTATTAACCCTCTATGAGTCAACTCAGGTCAGTACTTTATATCTCTAGCTAACACAAAAACATTCACATATCATACATATTTTGGCTTAACGGTTGCCATATTATGCCACACTCTCTTTGAAATTCTCATTGCTGATATAGTATGTATATGGAGGTAATTTACCCTATTATGTGCTTCTATACAAAACCCTGTGAACATATGATAGTATGTAGTTGTGATGCTGCCCATTTGATGCATTATTTTCTATTTGTTGCTTCTTAGAACACATGGAATGGGAGGACATGAATCATACACAATCTTAAGCAGGAAACATAATATTTACTAAGTTTTATCGTTACCTGAAATCCAAGCACAATTTAGTTCGCCCAACTATTGTCCAAAGTGCGAATGCACCAATAACTGCATTTAAAACAAATGCCAATATCACAGAGCGACCTTCATTGTCTCTTACATGGATTTCCTGAAAATGGATAACAACTGTTATGCTTTTGTGGCTTTGTTATTTAAACTAGGATCTGTTTTTACTAACAGGTCTAATGAACCCTTAAATTTACTATAAAGAAACAAAGATCAAAAATAAAACCCAAAGCCTAAGGGTGCATACCATTTGAAGTTTCGCTAAAAATGCTAAAAACAATCACACTCCCAAAAAGTTGTTCCACATGGGTTTTGGCGTTATTTTCGCCATAAACGCTATGAGGCTAATGGAACAGTTTGAATTCCCTACATCTAATGTCAAAAGTGACAGAAGTGGCAATTTTTAGTGGCATTCTTAGCGTTTTTATCCTAAATGGAACAGGGGATGACAGTTACAAACGATCACAGTGATCACAACCACGGACGCAGAATGTGATCAAAATTATCGAAATTAACGTTCTTAGCGACAAATGGAACATACCCTTAGAAAACACAAATTGTTTATATACAGATCAAGCTAATAGGCTTGCAGCTGCGCTTGATGGCTCCATTCTAAGACTGATAAAATATTTGTCCATTTTATTACATTCCTACCAAAAAGTGTATAAAAGCCAAAGGCAAGACTATCTTTTAAAACAATGAGGCTTTATAAAAACCTCATTTCATACCATTTGAAGATTATATTGTAAAGATATTTTGCAACCTGAAAGACCATTGAAAAACAATTAGTTCAATATTAGCAATGTCTAGTTTCAAGCCCTGCTGCTACACTGAACTTGTAAGAGCTATTAACAATAAATAATTGTATGTAGTTGGGCATCTTGTATAAAATCATAAAGTCGAAGGTATTCGTAGCAGCCTTATATTTTATTTATTTAATATGTGCTACAGAATTATACAATGAAAGAAACTAATTACTCACGTGGTATTCAAATATGTGATCCAATGTTCGCGTTGATCCTGTCAGATCTTGCATTACAGCCATCAATAAACACAGTGTTAAATACAGAACGGACTGCATTGCCACTATCTGAGAGGTAATCAGACACGGATCCCATTGTGTATAGCGGAACGAGCCCTTTAACTTCTTCATTTTAGACCTCATTGACGAAAAACTATCAACACAAATATTCTTTCACAAAAAGACGACACCTTCGCAAAATAATTTTCAATAAGGAACACTCGCGTTTACCATAACTTCACGTAGGCAGAAGTTTATTTAAAAGATTTTTAACGAATTTTGTTATAAACATATGGTATTATTTTGGTTTCTAGTCTAATGTTTGGACAGAACAGAAACACAACAGAAATAACAACAATCGTTCGATCGATCGTCATTCCGTCATTTCTTTCACACGTACTCTTTGACGTACGACCAGTGTTGCCGTTCAACAAATTTAAAAGTCACTAGCCGGTTATAAAAATTCCTCTTGATATGGAAAAAATCGTTCCGTAAAAATTAGCTAAATGTCGCTAAAACATGTACATTTATAAATTACATTTAAATAATGCTCAAAAAAAGTATCGATTTTCGTTTCGTTTTCCTCCTAGAAGATGATATATCTCATTAAATATTTTCCATGAATAGATAATACAAATTATTCTGTTTTTTTAATAAAACGTAATTTAGTTCTCTATTTTGTAGATAGGTGGCCACCGACGGCATGACACAAAGACACATTTTTTGTTGCAATCCACAATCTCGGTCATCAGCAGCTAATGCATCCCAATTAACTAAATCGGCTGTCACCCTCAGTTTCTGTTCATTATATTTTAAATGAAAAGGCAATATAAAAAAATATTGTGAACTTTATAATCTTGCAGTTTAATAACTTATTTATAAATGAGATCAACATGTGTAAAAACCATTTCAGAATAATAATTATTAGCCGGGCACTTGTTATTAATTTTAAAATTACATACGAAGTCACCGGGATCTTAAACTCTGATGTCAACGTCAAGAGAAGAGGCAGTTGAAGCCTCTTCAGTTTCTTTTGGTCTTCCTTTGTGAATTTGGTTATATACATCGTCTGGGATAAATGGAAAAAAAATAGCATGCACTAATGTAATAATTTTATTTATTTCGTATGTTCAACATGTCAGTAGATATCTTTAATTTCAAAATAAAGATGGTCGCCCTTCTAGTTATATATTGACTTGCCTAAAAGTCGTTAGAAGTCGTCAAAAAGTTTTTTCTCGCTAAATTCAGAATTATATCCGCTAATCATTCACAAAATCCCCTAGTTCTAGCGACAAAGTCCCTAGAACGGCAATACTGCGTACGACGTACGATTCATTCCCATCACATCTGTCTAGAGGTAGGGGTGTTCGACCCACAAAGGAATACGATCCTCCCGATTTTTGTATCGATATAAATGATATAATGGCTTTCGATCCGTTACATCGATACATGTACCATGACGATCGGATAGAAAAATTGGACGAATTTGTATTAAATTATGAAGAGATAAAAACTTTAACCATAATATTTATTCTAATTACCTACATTCGTTCCGCGATCCTTAACTACAAAGTATGGTCTGCTACGAAGGTTAATATTACACCAATATAAATACATCCAAGGCGGTAGAGGCCAGTTGTCATTGCATCGTATACATGAATTAATATAATGTTATCATCATAAATTCGGCATGATTACTTGTGATGATGAATCATTTTTGTGTACTACGTTTTGCTCTTTTGAACCGCCTAACAAAAAAATCAACTGCTTGGTAGTTTTTCACAAAAGGGCGCGTGGAGGAATATGAAAATTATGTTTCCTAGAAGTAAACAAAACTAACCAAAGGAAACATGACAAATTTGACCAAAATAAAAAGACACGACAAAAAAAACATAAATATTACCGAGAGTAAATCTTTAGATATTTATTATTATGTGATGCAATAAAATACGTTTTATTAAAAAAAACCTTATGACGATACGATTGATCCAAAAAATCGTATCGTATCAATAGGATCGATACTCGGATCTATACAGTGTATTACTTTATATCCATTGCGATCCAGAAGATCGATACAAAGCACCTAGATCGAACATCCCTATCACGCATGTCATAACTTTGATTGTTTGATTTGAGGCGTATACCATTTGACGCTAAATTCGTTATTTTCGATAATTTTGATCACATTTGTGTCATATTAAAGTCAGGTTCATATTAAATGAGATTTTTTTCGAAAATAGCTCAAATGGAGTACGACCTTGATTGATCAGACTGAGTCAGAGTCATGGATCTATAAATATATGTCCATGGACAGGTCACAGCCACCAATTTTGGCACGTCGCGTCGTCGTCGGTATTCGAAAAAGCAATTAGAACGTTTAGCGACCAATTTTTGATAATTATGCTAAATTTTATTTTATTAGTGATGTGATGAGCTATCATCAATGATTTATCACAAATCATGCAATCTTCCCTAAACAAAACGAATATAAATACTATGCGACATCCAAAACTAGGTTTAAAACATGATCGAAGAAAACTTATATTATGGTTTAAATTAAGTACTTACCTTTGTATCAACTTTCAAACCCACAGTTGTCAATAAAACATGGATCTATGAAATAAAATGACTAATTATCGGACATTTATTTACCCCCGTGGGTTAGAATTGCACATCCTCATATCATCCCGTGGGTGTCGTATGAGGCGACTAAGGGAAAAATACTGGAAGGTGGGCAGCAGCACCTAAAGAACTGCCATCTTACACTGCGATCCCCAAGCCACCTGCTAAGCGTAGAGATTATGGCAATAGGGCAGGCTGTGTTCAGCAGTGGACGAGTCGGCTGTTAATTATTGGACATGGGTCATAAATAGCATTTTGCGATGTCATTTGTGTAGTTTTCCGACCGGTGTAAGAAAACGGCAAAAATGCTATTTTTGCCTAGAAACTCCTAAACGGACGAAGAGGCAGATAGACCTGAAATATATTATTGAATTAAATAAGCGTTCTCCAATGGTGAAGGTTATAAGATACATCGATTTGACACTATATATTTTAGCATGTAAAAAGAGAAGTTCTATGAATTGTGGGTGGAACGATATTGAAGGCGCTAGCCAGGGATTTATCCGCGACCCGCATGACGTACCGCAAACCATAACATTTACAAAAGGTACTGCAGATACGTCCGCGGATCTGTCACTGGCGACAAATCCACATTCATGTGCACCTGTGAATTGCAGGCTTTTCAAATCACTCATTGTTGCACCCCACGGGGTGCACGGGGTTACAATGAATTGAATATTATTTTTAATTAAATATAAAATATATATTTAACAAATGATTGGAGTAAAAATTTTTTGCCCAAAATATATATATTTAATATATATATTAAATATATATATTTTATTTAATTACCTATTCAGGCGGCTAATTTAGAGATGTTTTTGTAATCCGCTTTTAATTTCTTTTATTTTTACACCCTACTCGATAGTATTTATTGGTTTAGTCACACACAGTTTTATTTTATTAACCTGTTAAGTATATTTCGCGGCAAAAATCTGCCATATTTTTTTCAAACACCTATCTCAAGCGAATTGGGATTTTTAAACGAGTATAACGACACCTTAACTATCGAAATCCATTCAGACATTATGAATTCGAGGTAGTTAAGAAATTTACAGATAAACATACATAAACACAGGATACGTATACGATAAACTTAACCCTCCCTTGGCAGTCTTTTTTTTTATTTTTATTTTTTATGCCTGATAGGTTAGCCTTTGACCACTATCTCACCTGATGGTAAGTGATGCTGTGGTCGAAGATGTTGTTCAGGCTAACCTAGAAGTACTGGCTCTCAAGGACAGCTGCCGGAACACACCGTTCGGTGTTTGGCGACAGATTTTCTACTTGAGGGTGGTAGCTAGCCAGCCGGGCATTCGCAAAATGCCCGACCACCATGCTATAACGACTGCCATCCTAAGACAACAACCGGGACCGATGGCTTAACGTGCCCTCCGAAGCACGGAAACGCTCAGTAGTCATGTCACTAGCGGTCACCCATCCAACTCATGACCGCGCGCGACGTTGCTTAACTTTGCTGATCGATTGAGAACTGCTAAGTAAACTTCGCTACGAGCGCTTCAAAAGTCTGGTAACAAAATCACATATTAATACCATACTACGGTAAACATAACATATTATGTTTGCAACATTGTTCTTGAGATACAACTTGAGAGGCGATGATATCTATCTAGTATGCTATCTTGTCAAACATGACTGACATTGATAAATCCCTTTGGCACGTATCTCACTTCTTGCGTGGGGTCCGAACTTGGGAGTATCTAATCCTTAATCAGATAAGTATACTTATCCGCTTAAGATTTTATTTCCTAGGTATGCTGATTATGTTATATCTCACCTGCTTACAGTAAGTACTAAAGTATATCATGTTTAAATTTTTTGTAAGAAAAAGCTGTGCTACACATTTGGCAACCGTTGGTTCTGCTGCTCGTTGTCCTTGGTGGGCGGCTTGTTGCTCACCACCGTCGGAGTTTCAAACTACCTACACAGTTAAGTTACCCACCACAATGAGTTTCGAGCTCAGCGGCGAAAACACGTAGCATACAAAGGCCAAATTAAAACGATATTTTAAAATATCTTTTTTTTTCAAATTGAAATATGTCAATACTCGTATAAAGAAACCAAAAACAAGGCTGGGACATACAGACAATAACTATAAAGGTTCCATTACAGAATTTACAGATCCCTAAAAACCGTGTATTAGTGTATAGGTTCTTACATATTTACCTAAACAATAGCTTGGTAGATAATTATGTACATGAGACCACGCTTCTTGCTTTATCGGAGAAAGAAATGGTGGACCAGCCAACAAATGGATTTAATTTTAACATCAACTGCATGAAGAGCAAGAGAATGACTGTTATACTCTAGTCTTCTCCATAGTTGAGTCCTGGACTCTGGAAACTCTCAATAGACAAATGATAGACGCATTTATGTACACAAATGTACGAGGAACTAGAGATAAATCGTTCCCAAATACTCTCTTGTTTATGTCTACTGCCTCTATATTACTTACGATAATAATTTGCCTAGCGTCTATAAAATGACCAACATTACATAAATTATTGTTTCTACCAATTGTTATAGATATTACCTAGGTATTACGAGATCACTGTCGATTCTGAGTGAACTCGCTCTAACTAATTAGTATTTAAGAACATACCTACACCTGTAATACCATGTAATGATTTAGAATGTAATGTAAGCTAGATAGTACTGATTTAATTAAACCAGAGCCTTAGCTCAGCTGAAACGCTGGAGTGGATTCTTCCCTATATAGTGGTTTAAATGGTACCTCTATTGCGTGACAAATAAACGTATACTAATAGCAAAGCAAGAAAACAAACCATCAAAGTTTAACACTAGCGCTTAAACTAACGATTAGGTACCTAGCCAATTACACCTAATAACTTAAACCCATACCACATTATCTTCGTTTTAGTACCCAGCCGCATACAAGAAGTCCACCATCTTGGACACGCCAATTGGTTGACTATTCACTAACTCTGTCTCAAACTGCAATCCTTGCTGGTCCGTGCCCTGATTTTACACCCAACAAAGTCGCGCGGTCACAAAGTTATTTACTTTTCTCAGGAAGCGACCCACAGGGCATTTACAGTCCTTGTTTCAAATGGGAGGCCATTTGTATCAAATTGGTCTTAAGTTTTGCTGCTGTCTTTAGTTTTCCAGAATAACCGTTCTAATGCTATGGCGCTGAATAGCCATAATCAAAACTCTCGTCACGACTAAAGTTAGAGTCTGTATTAATTACCTGAGCGAAGTTCAAACAGGAATTATAGATGATATTTGTGTATGAAGTGAGATACGGGTTGCCTTCCGAAACGTCTACGGGATAATAATTAACAAAGCAAGCGTAAAATTCTAAAAGACTACGCTACACTTCACTGATTTGAACAATAATTCGGCCTCATTGCGCTTAGGAGATGGACAATCTTGAGCTCCTGATGGTCACTGGCAAAATTTATGGGATCAGATATTGAAACAACTAAAAGTACCTACCTCTCAATCAAATCAGCTCTCCATCTGTTATGCGTTATAAATGTATGGGACAAACAGGCAACAAACTGCAACGAACGAGTTACATTCATAAGTAATGACGGAACGATTGAGGAGGAAGCTCTCTCAGCGTTCTTTATGTAACCTACCCTAATTTGCTTAATAATTTGATGCAATAACTCCATTATCTGTTTCTATTCATCATCGTTAGCCGTAACACGTCTACTGTTTAAATAAAAGCTTCTCGTGTATAATTGTTTGTATTGTAACCATTGGCTACCCGTGACTCGTATGATTTCATAACCTGTGTACCCTTTCAATTTGTGTAATCATTCAAGAACCTTTCTTCCCATCGGTTATTGGTTCGTTAAGCAATGTAGCCTGTCTATTACCACTTCAACATGCATATTGAGAAAACTATCTCGGTGACTTTGGTTCTTCCGCGAACTCACTTCGTGATTTATCGCGCAAAGGAACTCCATAGCTCGTTCAGTCACTCTGATCTTATCCATAAGGGCGGTCATAATGTCATCACTGGCAAAATACACTGGGCGGAAACTTTGGTCTTCAGGATCAGCTTTATGTTCGATAAGAAGAGGTCACGTAACGCTGCCTATCTGAGTTGGATTCTTTGGAAGGCACCCAAAGAATCCACCTCATTAAGGCAGCGTAAAAGTTGAACCTACCTAACTGAACTGTCTGTCTTAGGTAATTATAATTGTTAACAACGTTGATAGTATCGTTTCCAACATCTACTGCTAAGGGTGCAAAATGGACATTAGACATTTGCGTCTTGCTACTAAGGTAGCTAAGCATTATACTGAGCCTCTCAAGTGTCTGTGCCACAATGACTATGTCTTCGGCTGAACGAAGGTGTATTTGCCATAGATGTTGATGCTAAATTCGTTCTAGTTCAGGAACTTGAAAATGTCTTCAATATATACCAACCTAGATTTCGATTGTATTGAAGGCTTTTTCATAGACCACAAACGCTCTAGCGTGCATAATCTGGCGAGTTGGATAAATGTTGTCGATGGTGCTAATTAAATGGTATTTCCATCACATCGTACCTACTTGTTTGTCTTTATTATTTTCTATATGGTGGATACATGTTGCATTGTTTTTTTAAACTGTAGTAACTTTCTTAAAGTAGATATTGGTTTGCTGTATTTTAAATTGATTGAATATATTTTCTTTGAATTTTTTCGTCTATTTTCACCCTTGAATCAAAACATAAGTTTTATGTGTCGTTCTTGTCTGCATTTCTACCTAGATTCAAGCTTTTTTTGTTCCAGTGAATAATTGTATATACTTGATCTAAAATTTTCACGAAACTAACATCATTGAAGAATGGTATCGTACCAACAAAAGCATGAATAAGTGGCGTCAGAAAATAGGCTGGCCATAAAACTAATAACAAATTAATTTCATTCATAAATTGACGATATCGTCTCAAAGTAGCGGTGCCAAAAATTTTACAACATGTTCCTGTAGTCATTAGTGATCTTACAGAAAACAGAACTGAACCCACATCCATGGCTTAAGGGTAGGAAGATGACGTTTTCTGTAATACTACAAAATACAACCATATTATGATAATAAATAGATTCAGGCGATACTTTGCGGAAATCCATATTTAATAATAACGAATACTTATTTTAATAATATTTTAAGAGAACATTATTTTTTTTTTAATATAACACTTAAATAAAATATATATAGTGATAATTCCGCCTAATTTTGTGTCGAAAAGTCAAGACCTCCTCAGGATGCTTCGTGTAGAAGCGACACGCATATGAGGACCCCACTTTTATGTTGAATCCATTTTTGTGTTATTTAGTAGTTTTCATTTCAGGCTAGCCCTTGACCACTATCTCACCAGTTGATAATTAATGATGTGGTCTAGGATGGTATACAGACTAGAACTAGACACACTGTTCGGTGCATTTTTTTAAATTATTGTGACTGAACAAGCTCGAAGCCCACCTGATGTTAAGTGGACTAACCTCTGCCTATAACAGTTGCAATTCATCATAAGTCATGAATTGCACTGCGCCCGTCACATTGAGACATAGTTGTTAATTCTCATTGTGCCTGTAATTTTACTGGCTCTCAAGGACTACTGCCGGAACACACCTTTCGGTGCTTGGCGACAGACTTTCTACATGAGGGTGGTAGCTAGCCAGGCGGGCAATCGCAAAATGCCCTTCCACCATGCGTTGAAGCTCAAGCCGGCGGTGGGGATCGAACCAGGGTACTGCGGCACGGCAGTCCATAGCTATTACCGCTCGGCCATCATTGCTTCATAAATAATGATTGAGAGTGGTAGCCAGGCAGGCGAGAATTTGCAAAATGCCCTACCACAATGCGATGAAGCTTAAGCCGGCGACGGTGATCGAACCATAGACCTGCGGCATGGCAGTCCATAGATATTACAGCTCGGCCATTATTGTTTCAAAATTGCGCAAAACACTACAATATCAAAATACACTCGCAACTGTTCAATGTTGCAAGGTGTTCTTAAATGTTTTTTTTAGTTGGGTATTTATAGAATAAATGATAACATCCTATGTATCAGTTTGACAGATCCAATGCAAAGTGTAAGCTACCAGTTTGCCTACCTTAATTTTATAATTGCAATTTAACTATAGTTATTTATTCAAATTAAAAATATATTAGTAATTATAATTTTAGTATCGATTAAGCATACGTTTTCTCATATAATACGATATCATTGTTTCATACTTGCTTTTCTTGGCTATTTAATGAACATTGTTAATTATATTAAGTTCACGAGACCATAAGCAAATTTGCAAACATGGAAGTATAATACATACAGACACAGAAAACATATTGTATCGACCCCGTAAAGTGCGACATGGGAATAATAATGATTTTAATAATGTTATGTTTGCAATAACGCCTGCTATGCGGATTACATTACAATATTACAAATATAAAGGGTCCGCCAAATAACTTTTTTTTTTAATGCTATAAAAAAAAAACTACTGTTTTTTTTTTTTTTTGAAATTACAATCATTCCGGTTAATAATGGAAAATAATTTCATTCAAATGGCTGCCTCGGCTGGCCATGCAGTATCCAACACGATCGGTCCCATTTTTAAGCACATTATTGATTGTGTGCAGCTGTATTTACGATAGGAAAAATTTAAGGCGGGACCCGTAAATTTTTCCTATCGTATATTTGTAATTTTGTAAAATAATAATGATTTATTATTGTCTCTGACAAGATATATAAGTATATAGGATAATTTGATATAATAATATTGCTATCCCGCACATCTGCACCTCCACAGCCTATCAAAAAATCAAGAATGACTTTTATAAAAGATTATTTTTATTGACAGTGCCATCATTTTCGGCTTGGCAAATGCCCTGGAGGACCTAAACTTCCCACCAGGTTTCAAGTTCGGGGTAGCATCGGCTTCTTATCAAGTGGAAGGGGCTTGGAATGTCAGCGGTAAATATTTCTCTACATCAGCAACCGGAACAAGTCATTAATCTCCGTCATTGGACTACACAAGGAATGACTATTAGTGCTTTGTATCAATCGACTACCTTTGACAATATCGTTAATTGATGATGTCGATGTCATCAGGTTTGGTGTCCTTCGGGCTCATTTAGTAACTGGAATCTTTAACTAAACGTTGGTGTACCTATAGGTAAACCGTTTATCTTAGTCCTCGCCTGCGCGGTACAGAGGCGCGGGGTATGACGACACAGGGGACTCAGAGAGATGCGGGCGATGGGAGCGCTTAGGGTATGTTCCATTAGTCGCTAAGAACGTAAATTTCGATAATTTTGATCACATTCTGCGTCTGTGGTTGTGATCACGTGATCGTTTGTAACTGTCATCCCCGTTCCATTTTTTGATAAGAACGCTAAGAATGCCACTAAAATTTGCCACTTCTGTCACTTTTGACATTAGATGTAGCGTTTAAGGCGAAAATAACGCCAAGACCCATTTGGAAAACTTTTTGGGAGTGTGATCGTTTTTAGCGTTTTTAGCGAATCTCACTCAAATGGTACGTACCCTTTGTGTGATACACCGCACCCACCGCCCGCACCCCCTTTGTCGTCATACCCCCACGCCACTGTACCGCTATAATAATTATAGTAGAAGATTCGAGTATGTCTTCCACCACTCACGAAATTTCCTCCGCTACGTATCAGTTAGTAATTCTTTCTTTTAACTGGTGGATATTGACAGGTTTTTTTAAACAAGATTTGCTGATGTTTAATCATCAACTACGCTTGTTCACTGTAGATTTAAAGACTTTCAGGTTCCTAATTATTAGGAAATAATGAAATCGATGCTTGATAAGAGGGAGTATCGACTAAAAGCGGTTGTCGTGTCTCTGTTGTTCTCTGATAAAAAGAGATGGGAGATCTAGCAATTTCGTCGAACACTACCTGAAATAAATCCTGTAGAACACTTATATGCTGGCTACTTTGCAACGACACTCAGGAATCTGCAGCTTAACTTTAAACAGAGTATCGCTGCTAACTAGTCTTTGGACGTAGTCTACGACTTCAATCAGATATTTAGCCAAACCCTGTGAAGACAGCAACTGTATTTCATGTGCGATTGATTTTTTGAATGATAAATTGAATTGGGAATATGCTCTCCTGGTGTGGAATACCGTACCACCTTCCCTGGAACTCCTTTTGCAAGATGCTAATATAACCTTCGATTCGATGACCATGCGCCCTGAAGTCATCGTGTAATGTAACTTATGCTTACATAAGTAGTTTAACCGTGACAATTATTTCTGAATCTATAAACCGAGAAGCTTAATCTGCCTTTCCCTTAGTCTGAAGTAAATCTACAGCAGATTTTAACCGTGACTTAGCTGGTGGTACCCGCGAGTTAATTTTTGAACATATTGCTTTCTGGCTTAGGTATATCTATAAACCGAGAGGCTTGAGTCTGCATTAACCTTAGTCTGAAGTAGATCTCCAGGAGATTTTAACCGTGAATTAACTGTGCCTAGCAGTAAATGTGCCAGTTCATAAATCAATTAATTTTTTAATCTATTACGTATCAAACTTATTTTAGTGCGAAGCATAAGCAATTTGTGTTTTGATAATTGAGACCAATTTCTTTTTAGGCACTGTACATTCATTATCTTAAATTATCTTAGTTTTAGGCAATTTATATACACAAAATGCGTTTTAAAAATCAATCTTTGGTACGTTACACTTTTGTATTTATTTATGCGTCTTGAGTTTTAGACAACGCATTCATAACAAGCTTGAAAGATAAGATTTTTTTTACCGGCGCGGGCTGTATGCTTTTATTAATAAAATACTGTACAATACAACATACTATATACAATACTACAGCTATTACAATGAAAGCATTTAGACAACCCACAAGTCAATGCAGACGACTCACAGGCAGACCAAATGCTCCAGCCCACTACCAGCTGGCAACGTGCCCAACATGCTGGCAGCATTGCCCCGTTGCTTAATCGTTCAGCCAAATAGGCGTCAGCATTTTGATCAAGCGCTCTGATAAGTTTTGGAAAATACGATGAGCTCCCGGTCTCCACGGACCCAAATGACCCAATGTCTCCACACCAAACGCTGCAAATATGTAACCACTACCGAGATTACCACACTTGCGCTGCTTCAAATGCTCCGCTATAATTGGCTAGACATTACTTAGCTCACATCAAAATTTTGAATATAAACTTAGCAAAACAAACTAAGTCATTGCTTCAACTCGACCTGAAACGTTTTGTAACTTAACATGGTAATCGTACATAAAGTTTGATCTTTTTGTTCTAAGGTAGTGTAGGGTCTACCTTTGTTATGAAATAAAACAGATATAACACCTGCCACCTTCAGAGGTTTTAGTTCGTTTCAATGATGATAATTATTGGTAGATGCCACACGTATGTACAGATATCAAGTACTTAACAGATTTTTTTACTTGAGGGTGTAAAAAAATCTGTTAAGCACCTAACGGTGTGTTCCGGCAGCTGTCATTGAGAGCCAGGTTTTCTAGGTTAGCCTGAACAACATCTTCGACAACATCATCACTTACCATCCAGGTGAGATAGTGTTCAAAGGCTTACCTATCAGGCATAAAAAAAATATCAATCTACCGACTGTAGTTATTACCGAAATGCAGCAGTGATGGCTTTGGCTATGGACTGCAGCGCAGCTGGTCCATGGTTCGAATTCCGCCGCGGGCTTGAGCTTCACCGCATGGTGGAAGGGAATTTCACTTTGCGAATGCCCGCCTGGCTGGCTGGCGAAATTACAGGCAAAATGAGACATAACAAGTAGGTATGTCTCAAGGTGATGGGCGCAGTGATGAAACGCATCTGTTATAGGCAGAGGATACCGCTTAACATCAATAGGCCTCGTGGTTGTTCGGCAAAAAAAAAAACCCATCTAATGTAAGCATATCAACAGATAAAGGCGAGAACATCTGGGACCGGTTTTGTCACATCCGCCCCGAGGCGATATCGGATTCCAGCAATGGTGACGTGGCATGCGACTCCTATCACCTTTGGGAGAGAGACATTGAGATGATTAAGGAAGTTGGTGCACATTTTTATAGGTTTGTGTGGTTTGATTTCTTTTGTTTTGAATGAGAAAGGAGAAGTAGTTGTTATAAAAAACCAACAACCTTTTCAAATCCCTTTGAGATACAAATAGAAATCTTATTCATCGAACTTTCTAATGATACCCATAATACCATACATATTCATAAACACACACAAACACGGGTGTGTTTGAATGTGTCACCCTCTCTTACGCACAACATACACACCCTATCACACGCACACACTAACACATCCTTGCCACTAGTTACGTATCTACCCACACTCTCCCACACATACATGAAATAAAAACTCACATAAAACTATAGAACTCATTCTTAATCTCTCTTTATCCGTAAAGTTTAAAGCAGTGATGGCTCAGTGGCATTGACTATGGATTGCCGTGCCGCAGGTCCATGGTTCGAATCCCGCCGCGGGCTTGAGCTTCACCGCATGGTGGAAGGGCATTTTGCGAATGCCCGCCTGGCTAGCGACCACCCTCAAGTAGAAAATCTGACGCCAAGCACCTAACTGTGTGTTTCGGCAGCAGTCCTTGAGAGCCAGTGAAATTACACACATGAGACTTAACAACTATGTCTCTAGGTGACGGGCGCAGTGCGATTCGTGACTTGTGACGAAATGCATCTGTTATAGGCAGAGGTTAGTCCGCTTAACATTAGGTGGGCCTCGTGCTTGTTCCGTCACAAAAACATAAAAAAAAAAGTTGTTGATAAATATGTATTAAAAATATCTTAACTGCATATACCTATTACATTTATGACTGAATTTGCTAAAATAGTCCAGTCTTCTATATTTTATGGGTCATGAACCTAGACTCTTGAGTCTAGGGAGCTAATTTGTATTATTGAAGTATTAATCATATTTTTTTACATTTTATTTTAGATTCTCCATTTCTTGGCCCCGACTTCTTCCAAATGGGTTTTCTAATAAAATCAGCGAAGATGGAAAGAGATACTACAATAACTTGATAGACGGTCTTCTGGCAGCCGGAATCGAACCCATCGCCACTCTATACCACTGGGATCTGCCGCTAAAGCTGCAAGACCTTGGTTTGTACATCTTGGTTGTATATTTTTAACAAGTAGGTTTCCAGTAATGTGGTGTATTTTGAGATTTATTTGATCCATTTGCATTTTTTTATATCCTACAAGTAACGAAAAAAGTTTTTGAAAGGTGCCATAGTACGAAGCAGTGATTAGTGACGAATCCCGCCGTGGGATTGAGCTTCACCGCATGGTGGAAGGGCATTTAGCGAAACATAGGCGGGTGCCTGGCTAGCGACCGCGCTCAAGCAGAAAATCTGTCGCCAAGCACCAAACGGTGTGTTCCGGCAGCTGTCCTTGAGGGCCAGCAATTCTAGGTTAAGCCTGTTAACACCTTCGACTACACCATCACTTACCATCAGGTGAGATTGTAGTCAAAGGCTTAACCTAGAATTTCTGGCCCTCAAGAACAGCTGCTGGAACACACCGTTTGCTGCAACTAAAACATGTCAAAATGTTTGTTAGGACTAGCAGAAGACAACCCTAAGAGGTTGTTAGTATTTTACCAATAACCCTGTTTATTTAATAGCATTTCTAGGCTTATCTTTAACAGCACAAGGTTTTCAGGTGGTTGGACTAACCCTCTCATAGAAGAATGGTTCGGCGACTACGCTCGTATCGCTTACTCCCTCTTTGGCGACCGTGTCAAGACCTGGATTACCATCAACGAGCCGCTCTCCTTCTGCGAAGGTTACAACTCCGGCACTGCAGCTCCCGGCATTTTGGATCCTAACTTTTCTCCTTACTTGTGCAATAAGCATGTACTGATGGCTCATGCCAGGGCTTGGAGGATTTATGATGAGGAGTTCAGGTCTCAGTATCAAGGTTAGTACCAGGTTGATTTTTACTTTTGACCTCTACTTCTCCATTTTTAGCCAATTCCTCAAAGTCAAAATCATTTATTCAATATAGGTCTTATGACGTATCTCTTATGAAGGTCAATTACGAATTGTATTATTGAAATAATCTTCAATGCACTGCAATGTTCAGAAAAAAAAATTGCAAGTAGAACGGGCAAGAAACTCGGGGCCATTCTTTTAATCGTCTTTTAACAATGTGTTACATACTAATAAAGTTATTTCAATATTTGTTTAAATTATGTAGGTGATAGACGATAGCTTGGCAGAGGCGGAATTGTCCAGGCTTTTTGTCCTCATCTAGGTTATGCCTGTTTACCACCTTCGACCACATCTTCACATAATATCAGGTAAGATTGTGGTCAAAAGCATCAGTAAAAATAAATTTATAAAAATTTATAGCCAGTATCAGCAGCTTTAACAACACCACCGACGACAGTGGTCATGACAACCATATTATGACGTCATCTAGCATTAGCCAATTCAGCAAGACAAATAATTTTGCCCAGTATTCTGTAACAGCCGACTCGTCCACTACTGAACACAGCCTCCTCTATTTAAAGGGTATTTGCCATAATCCCCACGCTTGACAGGCGGCTCGGGGATCGCAGTGTAAGATTGCAGTTCTTTAGAAGGTGCTGCTGCCCACCTTCCAGTATTCTGCATGGTGGTAGGGCATTTTGCGAATGCCCGCCTGGCTAGATACCACCCTCAAGTAGAAAATCTGTCGCCAAGCACCTAACGGTGTGTTCTGGCAGCTTTCCTTGAGAGCCAGAACTTCTAGGTTAGCCTGAACAACATCTTCGACCACATCATCACTTACCATCTGGTGAGATAGTGGTCAAAGGCTAACCTATCAGGCATAAAAAAACCCTTAGTCGCCTCTTACGACACCCACGGTATGATATGGATATATATATTTTTATGTATTAGTAGTTATTTTGCTTTTCTTGTTTATAATTTATTATTAATTTGATTTAGTCATGTATTATTTTCTTGATATGATTGTACCTCTATCATTATATTACAACCCGTCTTGTTATTCCTGTATTTCCTCTCCATCCTAAGTTTGCCTGGAAGAGATCACTATTAGTGATAAGGCCGCCCATCGTAACACTTTATTGTAAGCTGTGTTTTACTTTTATGTTATTTTTGTATATTGAGTGGTGTAACAATAAAGAATTATCTATCTATCTATCTATCTGATATGGGGAGGTGCAATTCTAACCCGGCACCCCACGGGGGCCCTAGTATATTACCTAACGATAATGTAACTTGGTAATCTATCTTGCATAGATGTGACAAGGCGCGCGAATAAATAATTTCTTCTAATACCTATAATTCCATGTCCGTGTAACAATAAAGAATGAGCTAAGAACTTCAGGGTTTCTTTCATTCTGACAGTCGCAGCGTTGAACCAGGTTGAACCATTATGCCCCACAGATTTTCAATGATACAATGATTTATTAGTCTGTAAATCTAGGTACAAAGGATATAACATATTTTATTTATATAAAACGCTAGTTCCACCAATTTGGAATACAGACATTAATTTATGTATTCTCGTAAGCTCATATATAATTTCAATCGGGTTCATATTTGCTGCCGCAAAAGGTAAAGTATAAAAACGTTGAGAAAGACAGATGTCATCCACTTGGTCTGACCTAAGGTCACATAAAGCGAAAGTTTCTTACGTAACATTATATAGTTATATACCTATCAACCCTATTAGCCTCGCAGGTATCACAACTTTCGATCTTTTTAGTTATACGAGTACAGAAGCTCCAAGACCAGGTCCGAGCTATTAGCTATTCATTCAGCATCGAAAATATAAAAGAAATGCTATAATTTTGTAAAAACTCGTTTACCTTTTTTTATTATCATGTTATTGTGACGGATCAAGCTCGAGGCCCACCTGATGTTAAGCGGACTAACCTCTGCCTGTAACAGATGCATTTCATCACTTACAGGCAGAGGACAAGTCAGGAATAACACTGCGCCCGTCACCTTGAGACATAGTTGTTAAGTCTCATGTGCCTGTAATTCCACTGGCTCTCAAGGACTACTGCCGAAACACACCGTTAGGTGCTTGGCGACAGATTTTCTACTTGAGGGTGGTAGCTAGCCAGGCGGGCAATCGCAAAATGCCCTTCCACCATGCGGTAAAGCTCGAGCCGGCGGTGGGGATCGAACCAGGGTACTGCAGCTTGCTGGTTAAATATTTTTTTTAGTAGCAGTAAAACAAGTGACTTTTTCATGTGTGAATTAAATTATGTAAACTATTAAACTATAAAAACAAGATGTCGTCGCTTGCATTTTATATTAAGTCTAATAAAAACATAAGCGCAAATGTATGTTCACGTACGGTATGGTTTCAATATACAAATTATCAAACCTAAGACTATTTACTTGAAACACATTCAAGTGCCTTATCTTATACCTAAAACACTTCAGTGATCGTAATCCGAATGAAGTCTTCAACATCGTATGTTTACGTAAGCGATTGGCGCGCCCTCAAGAGAAGCTAGAGTGCGTTTTTAATGTATATGTCACCGTTTTATTGTACTAACCGTTAGTTTATAATAAATCTAGTTAGATTATAAACTGTCGATAGATTGTGAATGGAAACTAAAATTTACAATCTAACGTTTACATTTTCGTAAGATTAAGTATAAACTGACCATGTCTAGCTGGCAGTTTATAATCTAACGATCTATAATCGCCCGCGAAATTGTGAACCGTCCTCTGATTGGTCGCCGTTATAGATGCCATGAGTTCATTTCATAGAGTTAAGAACAAAAATAAAAGTCAGTCAATAAAAAAAACATATTCATATCGAGTTTTTATATTTAAAAAAAACTAAGGGATTTAAAATAATGACCACCATAAAATGCTTTGATACCCTTAGTTATATAACCAAAAATTTTAATCGGACACCAAATATAGTAAATGATCACTATATTATAGCGAGGGATTAAATATCATTTAGTCTAGGGCAAAGTCATATTTAGGTGCGACGACGAGCGAAGCGAGGAGGAGCGTTAGGTTACATGTGACTACAACAACGCGCGAGCCGAGCGAGCGAAGCGAGCGTGCCGCGGTAGCGGCCGGCGATGAGCCACAAGAATTTAATTTTTTTGATCATATACTACTTTTGGTGATCAGTTACTACTTTTGGGTTTACAATGATTTATTTTGAGTAATTTTGCTTAAATAGGATAGCGAGATGTTAAAACTATGGTTATAAAATTACATTAAAATGCGGGTTTAATTTTGGTGATAATTTACTATTTTTGTCTGGTATATGTTACTCTACTATATCTGGTGGTAAGTTAAAGATAAGCCAAAAATAATACATTAAAAACCTGTACCTACGTATTTTGCTTATGGCCACTGTAATACATTCGTAGATCTATGGTAAATTGTTGTTGATCCACATAATTACAATTTGACGGCTGAACATGGTCAGTTTATAATCTTACGAAAATTTAAACGTTAGATTGTAAATTTTAGTTTCCATTCACAATCTATCGACGGTTTATAACCTAACTAGATATATTATAAACTAACGGTTAGTACAGTAAAACGGTGACATATATAACATCAAACCTTATTTTTTTTCTTTATTGTCATGAGGAAAATGCATTTACGCATACACACCCGCCGGGGAGCAGGTGGTTTTGTCAGGCTCATGGTCAATAGGGACCCCACTACTGACTAAAAACCTCATGGTGGTCCGTCATCTTTGACTAGTGGCAGGGGCCGCGGGGACACTCGCGCTCTCATCCGCAGCCCCCACCGACGTCGCTGCCCGCTACGGACCCAGCCTCTGGGAATAACCCCTCCCAATGTCGCCTCGTGGGATGCCCCGGAAAACGAGGAGATCCACACCTAATGAGGACCTAACCCTGATGGGGGTGCCGGTTGTCCATACGGCCGACACCCCAGGTCCTCTGAGCGGAGACGGAGTGCGAGCACAATTGGTTCGCCTCCGTGTCCGCGGCTTGCGTCTGCTCTCATTTCCCGATCCTCCGCCTCCCTCTGTGAGACATTTGTCTCGCAAAACGAGGCCACCGCCCCCCACGACCTCTCGCCACCGACCATCTTTACTAAGATGGTCATAATATCAAACCTAACACAATTTGAAACATCTTCAAGTACCTATAGTTATCGGCCGAGCGAGCCTCAAAACTTAAGAGTTTTGTGTTAGTGAACTTTATTTCTTCTTAGTTAGTAAACTTGCCCGGGATGTGCCTGGCTAGAGCCCGTGGGGTGTCGGTTTGAATGTCACCCCCCTCCCATTTCTACCCGTGGGTGTTGTAAAATGTGACTATGGGTAACACACCAGAAGGTGGGCAGCAGTGCTTTCTGTGGAACTGTAATCTCACACTGAGATCGCCAAGATGACTGCTAAGCGTGGGGATTCTGGAACCATAATGGGGGAGGTTGTGTTCAGCAGTGGACAATCCGGCTGATACAGTACAGTACAAACTTTCTTTAGATTTTCAACAAAACTAATCACGATTTCACCATCCCCACTTCTCTTTTACCATCCCCGCCTCTCTTTCACTCCTTCTCAGTCCAGTAGTGATAGAATTTAAGTAGTTATTTGTCATAAAAGTTGCAGTGCAGTTCAGTTTTTGAAGCAATGATGGCAATTCGTGACTTGTGATGAAATACAATACAATACAAATACTCTTTATAATTGTATACCAAGCTAATTTACACTTTAAAGTAACTAACATAATTTTCTAAGGTAGTACAATGGGCGGTCTTATCGCTGTGTAGCGATTTCTTCCAGACAACCTTTGGATGGACAGAAACAAGAGAAGAGATAGACGGTGGTGCACAATAAATATAGTTTACATGAAGAAACTGTGTAATAAAACATATACTAATAATTTTGATATTATATTAGAAAAATAAAAACACAAACTTAATACATACAAGCATAATAAATATATAATAAACTAATATATAGTATACATAATAAATAACTACAAAATTAATAATACAATACATATTTATTAACATGAAATATATACAAATAAATACAGTGTTATATACTAGATAAATAATGATTTATTACCATATTTTTGAATATTGTAATAGATTTGGCACGTCTAATGTCAAGTGAAATGCATCTGTTATAGGCAGAGGTTAGTCCGCTGAACATCAGGTGGGACTGGAGCTTGTTCGGTCACAATATCATAAAAAAAAGTGAACACCTTAATGATAAGATCTCGTTTTCTTGTTTCGTATGCCTTAATGATAAGATATGTTTTCAGGACGGGTATCATTCACAAACCACCTTATATGGATGGAAGCAAAGACCCCAGAAGACGAGGAGCTGGCAGAACTAGCTAGACAAAACGTGGTATGTAAGTGTGTGTATTAAAGCTTGAGGCAGTGATGGCCCAGTGGCAATCGCAAGGAAATGTTTCGCGTGTGGGGGGGTGTGCGTTGTGGGGTTCCGAGCTCTCCTTGAAAACGGCCAAAGGATGTAGACGAAACTAAAGTCAATAGAATTAATTTTTTCAATATATGTAATTCAATAGATCAATTAATAATTAAATCTATAGATTAAAATGAATAAAATCCGAATATTTTATTTAATAATACTCGTAGATAAGTAATGTTATATATTCGTGTTTTAGGGGGGCCGATACTCTCACCCAGTGTACTCTAAGGAAGGTGGCTGGCCTCCAGCGTTGAAGAAGGCGTTGGAACAGAAAAGCAAAGAGCAAGGCCACCCACGTTCGAAGCTGCCTGAATTTACAGAAGAAGAAATAAAGTTTGTTAGAGGTATGACTGATAGGCATACATACTTAATTTTGGAAATAACCAGATCTTGTTTTAGGAATAAATTTGAGAGTATTTTACATGGCCAAGACGAAAATTATATCTAATATCCATGTTAAATCCGTACCAGTAGTTGGGTGGGACGATACCCTCGAAGTATTTGACCATTACATTTACGTAGGACAGACTGCCCAGTTAGGTAGGTATAACTACCACAAAGAGGACACCCGATGAATTCAACTAGGATGGGCAGCGTTCGGGAAATTACGTGATATCTTCTCGTTGAACTTGCCGCAGAGAAGGAACAAAACCTGCAATCGGTGTGTGTTGTCAGAGATGACTTATATCACTGAAACGGTTGTCCTAATAGTGGCCTTTAAGGACAAGCTCAGAGTCACTCAACGAGATATGTGGAGAGAGCTATGCTTGGAGTTTCTTTGCGCGATAAAATCCGGAACCTGAATATTCGCTGAAGAACTAAAGTCCCCATAGCTTTCAAAATTTGCAAGTTGAAGTGGTAATGGGCGGGTCACATTGCTTATCGAGCTGATGACTGTTTTTGAGGAAGAATGGTTCTAGACTGGTAACCATATTAATCTGGAAGATGTAGAGTTGGTAGGCCCCCCACTAGGTGGACTAACGGCATCGTAAATTCGACAGCTGCAGTATGGTTAGAGATGAGTAAGTAAGTTAACTATTCTGATTACGATTGTTGTAGACCTGGCTACGGGGACATCCTATAGTGGAAGTTGTGAACTAGCTAAATAATTTTAAAGTTCTAGTCATTATCATGTGCGTACAGCAAAGGGATGAGATACTTTACTAGCCAAGCATCCTTGTATTCCTATGACTTTAAACATTTACGCTTCAGTCAAGAGCTAGGGCATTTTGCGAATGCCCGCCTAGCTAGCCCTCAAGTAGAAAATCTGTCACCAAGCACCTAAGGGTGTTTTCCGGCAGCTGTCTTTAAGAGCCAGTAATTCTAGGTTAGCCTGAAGAACATCTTCAACCACATAATCACTTACTATCGGGTAAAATAGTGGTCAAAGGCTATATACTATTCAACATATTATATATATGATACTTAATACTTAAACTTCTGCACCTATTTGTTATTTTATTTTGTATTTTCGCATCTCTGGGTTCCAAGACACAGGCTTTTGCCTAGTTTGGAACTCGTCGTTACTCTACTTTTGTTTAATAGATTTGTTAACTGTGTTCTAAATAGAAGTGTACTTATTGTGTAACTCTTTATGGAAATAAATATTATTATTATTATAAAGGCTAACCTACGAGGCAATAATAAATAAGTTGCTAAGTTATCAGGAGAAATTAGCTTAAAAGATGTCTAGCATTAAAAGAACCTCATTGCAGGAACATTTGACTTCTATGGCATCAACCTTTACACCAGTCGGTTGGTTACTGCAGCGGAAGAAGGGGAAGAGCTTGGACGGTGGCCCATTGTAGACGCGCCTGATCTCGATGCCAAGTTGGAGAAACATCCTGATTGGACGACTAACCCTTCAGCCTGGTTCTACGTAAGTAATACCAGGAGAAGTTCGGACCATGGTCAGTTGGGACGAGCGTGCAATGATTTCGAGAAATTGTTTACTATCATCAGACATGAGGAGTTCCTTTTTAGACAATAAGAAGTTAATTTTTTTTTATGCTAAATAGGTTAGCCTTTGACCACTATCTCACCTGATGGTAAGTGATGATGTGGTCAAAGATGTTGTTCAGGCTAACCTAGAAGTGCTGGCTCTCAAGGACAGCTGCCGGAACACACCGTTAGGTGCTTGGCGACAGATCTTTCAACTTGAGGGTGGTAGCTAGCCAGGCGGGCATTCGCAAAATGCCCTACCACCATGCTATAACGACTGCCATCCTAAGACAACAACCGGGACCGACGGCTTAACGTGCCCTCCGAAGCACGGAAACGCTCAGTAGTAATGTCACTAGCGGTCACCGATCCAACTCATGACCGCGCGCGACGTTGCTTAACTTTGCTGATCGGTTGAGAACAGCTAAGTAAACTTCGCTACGAGCGAAGATTCAAAATACATACTGCATACATAATTCATATACATACTGCGACGCAAGAATAGTTTGAATTAAGAATTAGTTGATTTTAACTTTATTGTTACAACTCCACCTGCTTGTACAGGTCAACCCTGAAGGTCTCCGTAATCAGTTGTTCTGGCTGAAGGAGCAGTATGGAGATATCGAGTTCTTCATCTTGGAGAATGGCTTCCCCACAACAGGTGGACTGGACGATGAAACCAGGATCAATTTCTACAGAGACTATTTGGAACAAGTAAGTTCTTACACAGAGCTTTTTTTTATTTATACTATCTATACTAATAATATATAAAGGAAAGGTTTTTATTTCTGGATGTATCGAATAAACATAAAACTACAGGACTGATTTGAAAAAATCTTTACCAATAGAATCCTACATTATCCCTAATGAATATTTTTTCAAAAAATGTGTTTTTTTATTAATTACGACGTGCGAAGCTGGGACGGACCGCTAGACTAATATATAAAAGCGTCTTGATACGATCTAACTTCCAGAAAGTGACGATGTGCTCGAAAGAGGACTGTGTTTGCATGGCAACCAGGCCGATGGTAAGATATGAATGTTATTGTGACGGAACAAGCTCGAGGCCAACCTAATGTTAAGCAGACTGTTTGTTAATTCGCTTCAGACTTCTTGAAGATTTCCACGTTATAACTAACAAGAAACCAGGCCGATGGCAAGATATGATTTTTTTTTTTTTTTTTTATGTTATTGTGACGGAACAAGCCCGAGGCCCACCTGATGTTAAGTGGATTAACCTCTGCCTATAACAGACGCATTTCGTCAACGACGAATTGCACTGTGCCCGTCACACTGAGACGTCCAGTTGTTAGGTCTCATTAGCCTGTAATTTTTCTGGCTCTCAAGGACTGCTGCCGGAACACACCGTTAGGTGCTTGGCGACAGATTTTCTACTTGAGGGTGGTCGCTAGCCAGGCAGACAATCGCAAAATGGACTTCCAGCATGCGATGAAGCTCAAGCCGGCGGTGGGGATCGAACCAGGGACTTGCGGCACGGAAGTCCATAGCTATTACCGCTCGGCCATGATTGCTTGACAAATATTTGCATTACAAATGTGGATACGAATGCTGCCTAATATAATGGATAAGAGATAAGGGAATGAGATTTTGTAGGACACTAGTATAAGCTGGCTTGTTTTACGATGATGCTAAACTCAGCTCAAGTGACGTTTCTAAAACATATCGTTGTATTAGAGGATGTTTATCAAAATTCTAAATAATTTCAAGCACTGTCCAATGTTAGTGAATATCACATGACGAATTTTTGGAGCACAAAATTTTTATAAAAAAATTACACTAATATAATAAAGAGGAAAGATTAGTATTTTTGTATGAAACGAATAAACATAAAAACTACTGGACCGATTTGAAAAATTATAAAAAATGTAGGTATTTAATTTTTTTTAATTTTATGTGTAGGCTTATCTGTGTAATTTTCGACCCGTAGATTATAGCAAAATATAGATTATTACATGGTGAAACTCTTGCCTGGAACCCCACGGGCGTATTATACTAAGTTACCAAATTAAGAACTGGATTTGATGAAATTATGCTATACATATTGATGATATTTTAATTTTTTTCAAGAACTTAAATTATGTTGAAGCAGATGTCGCTCATTGAATACAATACAGCCACAAAAAAGGGGTTTTCTAGCAAAATTAGGGTCTAAAGCTTTTGTATTTTACGTTTTACTAAAGACACCACTTAATTTGGATCATTTAGGTTCCAAACCGATCAACCAGCCTTTTTGTAAATATCTACTAACATATTACGTTTTAAACACACGAGTATTATGTTTTGAAGTCAAATAGCATTTGACCTAAGTTAGCTATATATTGCAATTATGCTTTAAACAGCCCTGTGGCAGGCAAGACTGAAATTGAAAATGGCAGGTAAGTGGAGACTTGATTGAGGGTGTGTGGTCGAAAGCTGGCCTATCAGTTATTAAAAAAATTATTTGACAGGTGCTCCTGTCAATCAAAGATGACGGAGTCAATGTGACGGGATACACCGCCTGGACTCTCATGGACAACTTCGAGTGGACTGATGGATATAGGTGAGAACTGACTAATATCCTTATGATAAGATACTGGTGTCGTATGGAAGAAGGATACACCAAGATCAGGTACAGACATTCACGAAATAAGCACTGCTTGAGGCACTTGTCCCACCAGCTACGGTTAGTAAGAAAGCAAGTCGATCTAGAAACACAATTGAAGTCGGTTCCATTTTAAGGTAAAAAAATCACCCATTTTAGCGACCCTTGCTACTTACGGGATCGATTGTCATTCACTGTCAATGACTAATCATCAAGATATGAAAACACTTCAGTTATTGGAGTGTAAGCCAAAAACGGCTGGAATGATTTTGATGAAATTTAAATAGGAAGCTACACGGGAAGCATCAGATTACAAATAAAAAGAGAATCATTATTTAGTAACCGGCTAGGAGTCGCGTAATATTTACCGGATATTGCTCCGACCAGTTTCGAACTTATTTGAAGTTCTTCGTCTGGGAGTCACGATTGTGCACAGCGGCGAGCGCGGGATGAAGCACGTAACTGATGGTAAATATTACGCGAGTCCTAGCCGGTTACTAAATAATAATTATGGACAAAACTCGCGAAAGTTTTTTAGCTCAAAGAAAAGAATCATCACAATCGGTGCACCCAGTCAAAAGTTCTGAGGTAATTTAAAAATTAACTATATCATCAAGATAGGAAAACACTTTTCAGTTATAGTAGTGTAACTCACATTAAAAAAAAAATACAGGCGAATTGAGTACCTCCTCCTTTTTTGATGTCGGTCAAAAAGTAGCATGTAGAGCAACGGTTGAACTATAGAGTTTTCAAACTAGATATAAGAAACTAAAGAGGCTGCCAATCTGAACAGTAAGTCATTCAAAAATGACACTCATATATAGCTTAAAAGTTCTTCTGTTTTCTAAATTTTAAACAAATGTTTTCCTTTTAAAATACTGTTGAGTGTAAACCATTTGAAATAGTAGGCATAAGGGGTCATAGGGGGCATGGTTTGGACGAGTACACTAAATAGGAAAATAGATTAATAGAAAGTGGATTGATAATACTAAAAGAAAGGGAAACGTAGACTAATCGTTCTGGAGGTTTTTATATATTTTTTTATTTCTCATAGGTGAGCCTTTGATCACAATCTCACTGGTTTTTAAGTGATGATGTATTCGAACGTGTTATCAGGTTTAACCTAGAATTACTGGCTCTCAAGGACAGCTGCCTGAACACACCATTACGTGCTTGGCGACAGGTTTTCTACTTGAGGATAGTCGCAAGCCAGGCGGGCATTTGCTAAATGCCCCACCACTATGCTATCACGATTGCCATCCTAAGATGAAACCGCGACTGACGGCTTAGAGTGCTCTCCGAAGCACGGTACGCCATTAGCGTAATAACGTAATATTGTCACCGATCCAAGTTCTGACCGCGGCGGACGTTGCTTAATTACTTAGCTGATCGGTTAAGAACAGCTAAGCAGACTTCGCTACGTTTTCGAGTGAGAAAATAGCAGATCAATTTTATGTCCTAGTCACCTCTCGTCGGTCGTGGGGAACTGCCCGATTCCGCAGATCTCTATCTCTAATCACCTCTCGGGGTGACGAGCTCAGTTCCGTGTCATACAGCTTTTTTTGTTCAAATCTCTGGTTGGCACTGCAACAGTCCTGGAAAGGCGTAATGCTTAGCAACAAAAGACAAAACTTGTCCTTAAAGACAATAAAAAAAATGTGGTAACTGTCTTAGGGCCTGTTTCAGAATGTTCGAGTAAGTTCCGGTTATAATACCCAGAACATAAAATAGCTGAATGATAAAAATTACAGCGCGTTTCAAACTTTAACGGATGGATAGGCTAAATCGATGCCTGTGAAACGCAAAGATAGTGTTTTATTTATTAAATATGATCTGGGTAGTATAACCGGTACTTACTCGAACATTCTGAAACAGGCCCTTAGTAACATCTAAATTATGATTTGGTATGTGGTAGTCCGGAATAATGGAGTTATATATGGAGTTAAAGCCAATGATGATTTCTTCTGTTCCAGGTCCCAGTTCGGGCTGTACGAAGTGGACTTCACATCGGAGCAGCGCACGCGCACGCCTCGCGCCTCCGCTCACTTCTACAAACAAGTCATTGAAAACCATTCTCTAAGCCTCACATCTGTTCCCTAGATCCGTATACAATTGGAAAGTTTAAACAAATAATGTAAATAAAGAATTTTACGCTCTGTCTATATACATATGTTTCTTTTCTCCTTAGGTGTACACAGGTTCTCAATCCGATATGCCATAAAGATAATTGTTGTATAGTACTAATAGCTTTTACCCGCAGTTTGTTAGCGTTATTTTCACTTCCCGACGCAACAAAACTGCGGTTATTAGTTTTGTGTTATGTATATGTATTATATATATGTATTATTCACTTTCTTAAATTAAAACGTGGAACATGACGTGCTTGTGATGACGAATGTGACGAAAGGAAAACTATGCTTTCTTTTGTTTTTCAACGCTATCAATCGCGATATCACAATTGCTGCCTCTCGTTCACGCCTGAGCAGTCTGAGAGTAATGGAAGTTCAGCTTTTATCAGCGTCCTAAGCTGCTTTGTCACACTCTGTGCCCAAGAGTTATATCCGGATGGGCCAGAAACGGTAGCCCTGACTGTTAGCATACACGGCGAGGGCGAGCAAGTACGAGTATGAACAGATTCTATTAGCTGTATGTTTATTTTATTTTAATCCTAGATTTTGAAGCTATGATAGCCGGTAATAGCTATGGACTCCCGAGCCGCAGTCTATGGTTTGATTCCCAGCGCAGGCTTGAGCTTCTACACTTGATGAAAGGGAATTTTGAGAATGCTCGCCTAGGTAGATACCACCTTAGAGTATAAAATCTGTCGCCAATCACTATTTTTAATTACTTTTTTTTCCTACCCAGGTTATCCTTTGACCACTATCTCACCTGATGGTAAGTGATGGTGTGGTCGAGGTGTTAACAGGCTTAACCTAGAATTACTGGCTCTCAAGGACAGCTGCCGGAACATACCATTAGGTGCTTGGCGAGAGATTTTCTACTTGGGGGTGGTCCCTAGCCAGGCGGGCATTCGCAAAATGCCCTTCCACAATGCTGTGAAACTCACGCCCGCGGCGGGATTCCAACCATGGACCTGGTGGGCGGTAGTCCATAGCCAATGCCACTGAGCCATCACTGCTTCGATGATTTCTCTTGGTTTACCCGCTATCTTTCAGGTTATCAACAGCACTCCACTCAAAAGCACGTGAGTGGTGACGTGCTGCTCTTTAGTTGCATTTTAACCGTAGTCACCTATTACGACATTCCGAGGAAGGATGTTATACAATCAGGTAAAAAACTGTTCGTTATTGTGGTACTAGCCGGATCCTCCACTGCTGAACACAGCCTCCCCCGTTATGGGGGATTTGTTATAATCCCCACACTTGGCAGGCGTCTTGGGGATCGCAGTGTGAGATATCAGATCCTCAAAATGCGCTGCTGCCCACCTGCTGGTGTGTCACTCTTAGTCGCGTCTTACGACACCCACGAGAGGAGATGGGGGGTGACATTCTAGCCTAGCACCCCACGGGCAAAAACTGAAAAGTAGTAAAAACTACAATTATACCAGAGGAAAAATTTAAGTCATGTGCGGGATTCGAACCCACGTCCATCCACCCCTTTAGCCGGGGTATGCTCTAACCAATTGAGCCAACATGACAATGAGTCATAACACAATTTTTTCCCATCGTTATTTAACCATCGTATTGGGATGGAGCGACATCTACAGTTCAACTTACGTTGAACAACGAATCCCGCACATGACGTAAAAAAAAAACTCGTATATTTGTAATTTTGTAATGTAATCCACAGTGCATGCGTTATTGCAAACATAAAAATATAAAAAACTGTTAATAAGTATAGTTGAAAGTAATCTCAAATCAAAAGTCAATGTTTAATCAATGGTGGAGATACCTAAGAAACAAACTACCATTCCTGTGTATTTTATGCTTAATAATAACAAATATTTTTAAAATATTTTAAGAAAACATGAAATCTATCTAATCTTAAATCGAGAAGAGACTTTTCTCGATCGTGCGCTCGTAGAGTCAAGACCTCCTGAGGATGCTTCGTGTAGAAGCGGAACGCGTCGAAAATTCTTCCGGTTCGGTTGCGTGGCGTTTGTGACGTCACGTCGGCTTAGCAGGAAAATTAGGCGGAATTGTCACTAGATATATTTTTATATTTTTTAAGTGTTTTATTAAAATATTAATATGATGTTTTCTTAAAATATTTAAAAATATTTGTTATTATTAAATATGGATTTACGCAAAGTATCGCCTGAATCTATTCATTATGTTATGCTTCTTGTGCCGCATGACGTCAATTGCTAATGTTTTGAGAACATAATGCGAACGGGCATTCTAATCTTTGGAATATATATTGAATTTTGACAGCTATCACATCTCAGGCCCCTGTTATAGTACCACCAACTTAACTGTACAGTTGGCGAGGGCGCTGCTGATCAAGGAAATCAACTACAAACTGTCACAATTTGAAGGAATGTTGTAGTTCTTTTTTTTGCCACCTGAACAGATAAGTTGGTGGCACTGTACACTATCATATACAGGGTTATTGGTAAAATGCTACAACCTCTTAGGGTTGACTTCTGCTAGTCCTAACAAACATTTTGAGATGTATTTTTTTTTTTTTTCTTTTGTGTTTTTTATAAGTTTTTGACTGAATAAGCACAAGGACCACCTGATGTCAAAGTATCTTGTGCCTGTAATGTATTATTTCAAATTTTGTATTACTTGCTCGATGTAAATATTCAAAAGGACCACGGCGCGGTCCAAAGTTGAAGTGGCTCTTAGCTCGGAGTAGGAATTAAAACACAAAAAAAAACTCCTGTCAAAATGTTTGTTAGGACTAGCAGAAGTCAACCCTAAGAGGTTCTTAGCATTTTATCAATAACCCTGTATACGGTCCATGTCTTCTCTATTTTTCGTGGAATAAAATCATTTTATTCCATTTCAGACGCAAACAAGGAAAGTCTGTCACTGACAATTAATTTCTTATTGCTCGTATCCATCCTTGTGGATGGATACGGTGTCCTATTGTCCAACGGTGGCTACATCATATAGAACATAACATACTTTTGTATAAAGGAGATGAATCTGGACAAAATGAATAAAAATGCATACATAATATTAAATTATGATTATTGCATATAATACTAATATTTCTTATAACAGTACTGTACTGCATCAGCCGGATAGTCCACTGGTGAACACAGCCTCCTCTAACAAGACTCCAATAGATAAATCTATTTGTTTATAACTTATCTTAAACTAAAACTCGTCTCTAACAGTCGTCGGCAAAGAATGGCTTTTGATAACCTTGGCGTAGAATTTCGCAGAAGACCGTGGAGTCCGCGTTCTGTTCGGAGAAGAAAAGTCCACTTCAAAAAGGCCAAACTTTGTCCTGTAACAAATTTATTCATGAAAACTTAATAATTAACAAAATAATCGTGTTTAATGCTGGGATATGGTGCGTGCAAGGGTTTGTATCTATGAGAGAGAAAAAGAAATTAGTCTTCGTACTACGCGCGCTTTTTGCATGATGCTAAGAGGCAAGATACTTAGTGGTAGGGCATTTGTATGGTGGTAGGGCATTTTGCAAATACCCGCCTGGCTAGCTACTAACCTTCAAGTAGAAAATCTGTTGCCAAGCACCTAACGGTATGTTCTGGCAGCTGTCCTTGAGAGCCAGTACTTCTAGGTTAGCCTGAACAACATCTTCGCCCACATCATCACTTACCATCCGGTGAGATAGTGGTCAAAGACTTTCAGGCATAAATAAAAAAAAAAACACCGTCACCAAGCACTTAAGTATTTAACGGCGTGTGTTGCAGCTGTCTTCAAACGTCAGTTTACTTCAAGTACATACATACATATAACCACATCTGTATTCCCCGGAGGGGTAGGCAGAGGTGTGTAAACATCTTTCGCTAATTTGGTTATGGCCTCATGTAATAGGGGGCGAGCCTATTGGCATTCACCGGGCACAGGTTTAGGATCATACACAATGTTTTCTCTAAGACACTGGACGAAACACGAGAACATATTACGTATAATATGTTTACGCTAACAACATATAAGAATACAAGAATGTTTGTATGAAACCCTGGCAGGGCATTAAGATGGTATACAGCCCTGTTGTGCATCCAATGCACACAATATCCTGCTCACATCCACGTGAGAAGTGGCATGCTGCTCATTTGACGCACTTTTCCTTGAGTCGCCTCTTACGACACCCAAGGCAAGAAATGGGGAGGTGTCATTCTGACTTGGCACCTACGGGCTCTACATCTAAAAACGTACCAAAGGTTGACGATCGAGTCTGATACTTAAGCTCTGATACTTAGCTAAGTTGTCAATTTCATATCCAGTGGAATTTTTCAGTGTAGGTAATTAATTTCATGGTTTCATTCCCTTGTCCTAGTGTAATTCAACAAAGTATAGCTAAAGGTGCCAACTATTGAACAACAATTGAATTTTAACAATCAGATACACGTTTTATCGATCGATAGACAGGGTCTAATTGTTGGAATATAATATTTTACCTACCCGTTAGTCGCCTAGTGTTCCAATGCTATTCGTTTCTAGCAAGATAAATATATTTTATATGAATTATATTGAATATATAAACCTTTAATTACCAATATTGTAGTGTGCAAATTACCAATATTGTAATATGTAATAGCCATAAAAAACCGACGAAGGGGTCGTAAAGGCTGACATACAATTATCAAAGACAACGCCGGAACCAGTGGCCTTAACCTAGGATTATAAAAATACTGTAAATCTTAATTTCAATGTAACTGTCACCTGCTAAAAACTCGATATAAGAAAGAAAAATAAATATAATAATACTTACATAAAATGAAAATGGACTCCCTTTAGTGTTCAGATTGTAACAATTAACACCCTTCCCTTTAGGAAGACTGATGTATTGGAGACGACCACTACTTTGTTAATTGTATTTAATAATAAAAAGGAAGATCTTAAAAGAGTACGGGCCCAGAGACAGTAAAGCAAAATGTGATGTGCGATTGGGCTAGTAGTAGACGCGTGGGCTACGAAAAAGCAGGAGAAACCTACTAATAAATATATGTTTATTCGAAGTGAGACGCGTTATAAAATAAAACACTACTAACTTTATATACTAAATTAGCTATAGTGTTGTAGCTATTACAACGAAAGCATTGAGGCGACCAAAGGCCTAATATTACAGGTATTTCAACCCTAATAATTATCATCTACTATTCCTTGTTCTCGAACAATGAGACCCTTGTAAGATAGATTGGGGAAATAAAAAACAAACCACATCTTTATTTTATTTCTGTTATCAATAACTCTTTGTATTCGTTCCGCGTAGCAATGGAAATAGAGATAAGAAACTTAGACAATTAAAACTTTATTCAAATATTGAAAGGATCCCTTTGTGCTATCCAGAATTTGAAGCGCTCGTAGCGAAGTTTGCTTAGCCGTTCTTAACCGATCTGCAAAGTTAAGCAACGTCCGCGCGGTCAGGAGTTGGATGGGTGACCGCTAGTGACATTACTACTGCGCGTGCACGTGCTTCGGAGGGCACGTTAAGCCGTCGGTCTCGGTTGTCGTCTTAGGATGGCAGTCGTTATAGCATGGTGGTAGGGCATTTTGCGAATGCCCGCCTGGCTAACTAGCACCCTCAAGTAGAAAACCTGTCGCCAAACACCTAACGGTGTGTTCGGCAGCTGTCCTTGAGAGCCAGTAATTCTAGGTTAGCCTGAACAACATTTTCGACCACATCATCACTTACCATCAGGTGAGATAGTGGTCAAAGGCTAACCTATCAGGCATAAAAAAAAAACAAAATAAAAAAAAAACCCTAATTTTTGGATGATATTAGTTTACCTACCCGTTAGTCGCGTAGTGTTCCAATGCTATTCGTTTCTAGCAAGATAAATTCGAATCCAGATAATAACCTTGTTAAATTTTAAAGTAATTACTAATTAATATATTGTATTGTATTTGTAGATCCAAGATATTATATAGATCCGGGGAGTACTAAACAATATAACACAGGCCAATCAGCCTAGTTTAGTAGTTAGTGAATTAAATGATTGTGTCTTGTAATGAATTTTTTTTTTTTATTATAAATATATTTTACCTGAATATAACTGATTTTTTAAACCTTTGATTATCCAAAGGGTCATAAAGGCCTACAACATACAAATATCAAGGGTAACGCCGGAACCATTGGCCTTCAACCTATAATAAAAATACTGTAAATCTTAATTTTAAAGTAACTGTCACCTGCAAAAAACTAGATATAAGAAAAAATAATAATATATATATATATAAAAGGACTCGCTTTACAGTTAAGATTGTAACAACTAACACCCTTCCCTTCAGGAAGACTGATGTATTGGAGACGACAACTAATTTGTAAATTGTATTTAATAATAAAAAAGAAGATCTAAAAAGAGTACGGACCCAAAGTCTGTAAATCAAAAATTTTAGTTTAAAATAAATGTGTGGGAGTGGGCTAGTAGTAGACGCGTGCGGTTACGAAAAACCCGGAGAAACTCATTGCCTATATATACAGGGCGTCCCACGGCGACGCCAGGGTCTTCTTTTTATTTCTGACACTATGTTACTTAGCAAAAAATAATCTTTGTGATGAAATCTTTCGATGGGTATGATAAATTTATAGGTGATTTTTTTTCTCGTGTAACGGGTTCGCTTCCCCGTTCAACCATGTAATTATTTAAATGTCTATGTATGCAGTTCAAATTGTTTTATAAATTCAAATAATGTCTTCTTTCAGTATAATGTTTCATCTACAATATTAAAGGTACTTTCCCTCCATGTGGCATCGCCGTGGGACGCCCTGTATACTAGACTCGACATCTCAAACGAGGATAGTCGACCAGTGCATGTAAGCCGGCATACTCTCCCCCACACGCAGCTGGGCACTCGTAGAGATTACACGCGCTTTACGTTCGAAAATTGTGTAAGTATAACGTATTATTTCAATGGAGAAACGCTTATCACTATATGAAATTTTATTCGTAGTGAGAAGCGTTGTAAAATAAAACACTACTAATTGTATATACTAAAATAGCTATAGTGTTGTAGCTATTACAACGAAAGCATTGAGGCGACCAAAAGCCTAAAGCTTACAGGTTGTCTCCAGCTCAATAACAGTTGGCACCGTGTCCAGCATGCTCCCAGCATTGCCACGTTGGATCATTGTGATCCATAGGTTGACATGCTTATTCATAAAATTACAAATATTTTCAATTGTAAAATGAGTTTACGGTATATAAACCCCGAAGGTCAATTAATTTGAGACTTTTGAACTCACTGGTATCCTGCCATCCACTCGAAGTTGTCCATGAGAGTCCAGGCAGTGTACCTGGTCACGTTTACTCCATCTTCTTTGATAGCCAATAGAATCTGCAAAAGGTACAAATTTAAAATATAGAAGCAGCCAATGACTTCAGCTCGGAAAGCGTAATTGAAACATGAAACTATATATAACCATGGTGGTAGGGCATTTTGCGAATGCCCGCCTGGCTAGCTACCACCCTCAAGTAGAAAATCTGTCGCCATGCACCTAACGGTGTGTTCTGGCAGCTGTCCTTGAGAGCCAGTACTTCTAGGTTAGACTGAAAAACATCTTCGACCACATCATCACTTACCATCAGGTGAGATAGTGGTCAAAGGCTAACCTACAAGGCATAAAAAAAAACAAACAACTATAGTTATATAATACTCGGTGCCAAATAGCATGGCAATAGATTTCGTATATTTTAGAGTTGTGTTATTTGTGTCCTTGTAGGCCCTGTACTACGAAATTCTAGCGATACGAGTTTAGCAATAGTTTGTATGGTAAACGATAGAATAAGTGATGGACGCAATGTATTTTGTGACATCGTGGTGAAGGCCAGCGAATGACCTCTATTGCCGTGCTATTTGGCACCGAGTATAGTAGTAAATTTCGAGGATGCCTCAGTCTTACTGATTGGCAACAACGTACAGCCCAAACCAATAGGTGTAGAAGCTTCATATTTGAATAGTGTGTCTATACAGGGTTATTTGAAAATCGCTAACAACCTCTTAGGGTTGTCTTCTGCTAGTCCTAACAACATTTTGAGATGTTTCTTTTTATATGTTTTTTTTGTTAATGTTTTTGTCTTCGGTTATGTGTATTTGGCGGATTAAACACGAGGACCAGCTGATGTTAAAAGTCTCTTGTGTCTGTAATTTATTTTTAAATATTTTTATTACTTTGCTCGACGTAAACATTCAAAACTCTATTAAAAAATAAACAAAAAAAAAATACCTCAAAATGTTTGTAGCATAAGTTTGAGCTAAGAGGTTGTTAGCATTTTCCCAATAACCCTGTATATGAGTGAAAAAGCACAAGCGATTTGTACTCCAACACCTATTTTTTTTTTTTTTTTCGAAGGAGTGATGGCTCAGTGGCATTGGCTATGGACTGGCGCGCAGCAGGTCCATGGTTCGAATCCCGCCGCGGGCTTGAGCTGCACCGCATGGTGGAAGGACAGTTTGCGAATGGGGGCATTTGTTCTGCTGTCTTGCGACCAACCTCAAGTAGAAAATCTGTTTCAAGCACCTAACGGTGTGTTCAGGCAGTAGTCCTTAAGTGCCAGTGAAATTACAGGCACATGAGACTTAACAACTATGTCTCAAGGTGATAGGCGCAGTGCAATTCGTGCCTGCGACGAAATGCATCTGTTATATGCGGAGGTTAGCCCGCTTAACATCAGGTGGGCCTCGAGCTTGTTGTGTCACAAATGTCACAATAACATAAAAAACTAAACCTAGGGTTCAGTACCAATACAGCTGTAACTAAAAAATGTTTTTTTTTATACAGGTCGAGATCCCTATTGGGACTTTGAGCTGCGTTTGGCCGGTTTCAGCTATTGTTGTACTTTAGATTTTGGATTACTCGTAGATTTATATCAAGTTTAACGCGTGTATAGATTACCGTTTGGTATAATTTTTTTTATTTAACCGGCGGTATGCCTTTATTAAACAAATACTACAAACTATATACAACACTACAGCTACTACAATACTACAGCTACTACAATAAAAGCATATGGACTCATAGGGAGTCCAAATGCTCTAGCCCACTATCAGTTGGCAGCGTGCCCAGCATGTTGGCAATTTGGTATAATTATTATTAGAATATATTTAATATAAATTCCAGCATGTAAGTACATACATTAGGGCAAGGTATTTATAATCCTGATTGACTGAGTATTTCTCAATAGAACGCGATATATGTACCTGAATTTAACACGTACAAAACAGCTCGTTAAATAGATATTTTTATTTTATTTCAGCAAGAATATGGTATCTGGAAATCTGGTGAAATACGGGTGACGAGCTTCTGCTTTCTTTTTGGGGACATGAAGAGGTGATGATTTGAAAATTGCTGCATGCGGAGCAAATTATGAAATAATTATCCTTAGTCGTAAACCTCACCTGTTTTAAATGATCCCTGTAATAATTAACTCTACTTCTATCGTCCAATCCTGACTTGGTAGCGTATCCATTTTCCAAGATCATGATCTCCAAATCTCCGTAGTTCTTCTTCAGCCAGACGAGTTGCCGTCGGAGGCCTTCTGGATACAACTGGAAATCAAATTCACGCTTCGACTGTAGCTCTGGTAGGATGCTGATTTTTCAAGACCATTTTCAACCTCAAACATATACTAAGAGACTAGAACTTCTGGTGAGGAAACCTTCTGATTCTGACTACAATCGTCATGACACCTGTCGAGCAGCATAATTTACATTACAGTATTCCAGATGGAGCCTAATTCAATTTCAAATGTTTTTTTGCCTGGCAAATAAACATTTGAAATGTAATTTGATGATGTATTCTGGCAAATTTTGCTAGAATACGTGATTTGATGATGTATTTTGGCAAGTTTTGCCAGAATACATCATCAAATTACATTTCAAGTTCTTATATTATATACACATATGCTAGGTCACTGTATTCAGCCTGCTAGCGGGCGTACAATTAAAGTCAAGTCATTTAAAATGTCATGTTTTTTTTTTTTATGTTAATGTGACGGAACAAACTCGAGGCCCACCTGGTGTTAAGCGGACTAACCTCTGCCTATAACAGATGCATTTCGTCCCAAGTCACGAATTGCACTGCGCCCGTCACCTTGAGCCATAGTTCTTAAGTCCCATGTGCCTTTTCACTGGCTCTCAATGACTGATGCCGGAACACACCGTTAGGTGCTTGGCGACAGATTTTCTACTTGAGGGTGGTCACTAGCCCGGCGGGCATTCGCAAAATGCCCTTCCACCATGCAGTGAAGCTCAAGCTCGCGGCGGGATTCGCACCATGGACCTGCTACGCGGCAATATAGCCAATGCATCTGAGCCAACATTGCGTCAAATGTAATATAAATTAGCATTATGAAAACAATTAATCAGAATTACACCACTTAGTGAAGTTTATGTATTATTTCATGTTGTAAAAACAATTGTCAGTTAGCCTATTCAATTTCCCTCTAAAACATTACTATTCAAGATTATAATATCTTCTGGTAACTTATTATACGCCACTATGCACATATTAAAAACATTTCTTTTATAAATATATTTACGACTGGGATATAGCATAGGTTTACGAACTTTGCACAGTTTTGCCTCGGCATGGTTTCATTTTGTTTTTTGAAATATTTAGGATGTGTTATTATAACGAAAATTATGCCACTTCCGTGTATGTATAAACAAAGCTAAGACTAAGTTTTTGCAAACTGTGTTGATGTGCATTTTCCAATTCCTGGGCAGAGGAGCTTTCTCATTCGTTCCTAACTGATCAAGTAAGTGACCGCTGGTGTTCTTGCCTTCTTCTTCGCGCGGAACGGCGTGTTCCGCACGGACGCGTCTTCGGGCACGGGTGGCCCCTTTACGCGGTAGTCCTCCGCCGGCTGTGACTCACAGTCGGGTCGCGGGGTGTGCGTCATCTTTGATGGCGCCATCTCCTTGGTTGGGGTAATAGGTCATGTCCGGTATCTTCTGTCTCCCTAATCAACATCAACCCGCCGGAGTGATCCAGCGGGCGAGTCGTTCGGGAGACGAGATGTGAGCGCGCTCTGGCCGGCCCTTGTAGCCAAGGGCGCGCGGCGTCATGTCTGTGTCCGTGTTGGGCTCCTAGCGGCAGGAGAGGAGTTTGCCCACCCCCGCTAGTACTAGCGGGATGGGGTCCACTCCCTCCCTGAGCGCCTGGAGCACGTCTTGGAGGGTGCTGAGGGCGGTCTCGAGTAATTCGAGTTCCGCCGGAGTACGTGAAATCTTCTTCTTGCCTGTCTCGCTCGCACGTGGGAGCGGGACAGGGATGTTGTTCCTTCTTGGTCTCGCAACCTGTGCACGTGGTGCAGGGGTCGCGGAGACAGTTTGCGTCGGGGAGGGTGCGGAAGGCTGGGGTGAGCCCTTCCGTGGTCCCTTCGTCTTCTTCTTCTTTTTCTTCTTTCCCGCATGGCCGGCGCCGCGTGGTGGCGGGTTGTTGGCGGCGGCCATGAGGGAGGTTGGAGACGTCTGCTCGGTGGTGGTCGGCGCCGCCTTGGGTTGCAAGGCAGCGGGGAGCGGCGGTCGTGTCGGGGCTTTGATGGTAAGCGCCGTGGTGCCCGCGCGCTTGTTCCGTGCCTCCTCACGGAACACAGCGCAGCGGGGATTGTTCGCGGTGTGCGCACCGCCACAGTTGGCGCACGTCGCGGGCTCGTCCAGTGGGCGAGGGCAGTCGCGCGCGTAGTGCTCACCCCCGCACCGCACGCACGCCAGCCGCCGGAAACAATTGTGAGAGGAGTGCCGGAATGCCTGGCATCGGTGGCATTGTGCCGGACCTCTCCTCCCACGCCATTGCTCGAACTTCACCCCCGGCATGCACAAAAGCTCGTCCGTTTCGTATATGCCGGGGGTCAGGTTGGCCGTCCTCTTCATCGCCGCGAAGAATATGCAGCCTGGCCTGCCCATCCTTGCGGTGATTTTCTTAACGTGCTCGGGTTCATAACCGAGCACTTGCAGTTCTTCGACAATGTCTTCCGGCCTGGTGTCGGCCGGGAGACCTCGGATCGCCAGTTTGAGGCTGCGCTCCTTGGGGAGGGAGTAGGAGAACCAGGTTACTCGCTCCGTCTCGTCCAGGCTTGTGAGATAGGCCTGGATAACCCGGTACTCCTCTCCGTCAGTGGGGGTGAAGCGCACCCCTTTGTTAAAGGGGCGCACTGATGGCACTCGTCCGAGCTTCTCCTTTAGCACGCGGAGGTGTTTCGTGCTATTGGGGAAGCTCTCCAGTACAATCGGCGGGTACCGTTCCTTGGTGGGCTGCGGGGGCGGCGGCTGTACTGCTGTGGGTGGTGGTGCAGTAGTGGTGGCGGTCTTCTTCTGTGTGGGCGACCGGGAGGTTGATGCCATAACCTCCGGTCGCGCAGCGGCGGTATCGGCTGTCCCTTTCGCACCTCTGTGTGAGGTGGGAGGGGGACGCGGTGCAGTGCTCCTCCTTGCTGTGGTGGTTGTTGGCGGGGCGGGCCTCGGTTGTCCATGCGCTGCCGTGGTTACGGCGGCATAGGACACCGCAGGCTGCGTTGCCGCTGAGGTCGTCGGGGCTTCTTGGGCAGTGATCGCGGCCCAGTCCATACGGGCTGGGGCGCGGGCACAGGCGCGTTTGCCGTCTTCCTCGGCCTCATCGCTGCGCTTCCTGCGCGCTCTGGGGACCGGAGGGGCGGCGGGCACAGTCTTCTCGGGTGGAGGCGATTCCGGGGAATCCGGAATTACCACCACTGGTATGGTAGTAGCGGGGACGTCGGTGGGGGCAGAGGAGGAGTCGTCACTCTGCGCCTTCAAGCGTCTCATCAATAGAGCGCCGGAACTCGCGGTACCGCCGTGCATCTTCTTCAGCTTCGGCGTCGTCAACTGGGACCCGCCGGGTGGACAGGGGTCTGTCCCGTGCGGGGGTCCTCAGTTGCCCGCGGGGCTTCCGTGGGGCGTCAGGGCAGTGGAGGCCAGGTTCTGCCGGAGCGTTATGATCGCTCGGCGAACTCATGGCGTCGGTTTTTGTCGTTGCGATCCGCGCGATTCACTGAACCAGCGGCTGCGGCATCAGCGATTGCTGTTCCGGGCCAGCCGTGGTTCAGGCTATCAATTTGAGCGGCAGTCTTCGCCCTCCTTGGAGGGGTAGAAATCGGAGGGTGTTTTCAATAAAACACCCCCGAGTTCTGTAGAGTTTTTGGTGGTGAATCCGTGCGCGGTTAGAAGTGCTTATCGCAAGCGAGACTTTCCAGGTGTTCTTGGTTAGCATGGGAGTGGGTAGGCTATGTCCGCAAATGTGGTCTATAAATTATGGAACTAGAGGTAGTTAAACTAGTTACTAGCCTATCCCCAAGCTGCAGTGGACCAGTGGATTATGGGCCATACATCTGTCTCTCTTTCTCTCTCTCTCTCTCTGGTAGTACAGAATAGAATAGAATAGAATATCGTTTATTCGCATAAAAGGTAGGTACAAAAGATGGAACAGTGATTTGCAAAGTGCGCCTAGTACATTTTGCCAAACTGTGGCATGCAAACATTAATTTAATTTAAATTAATTTAAAACAACATAAACAATAATGATATTAGGATTACACATTTACACACAATTACACATTACACATTACATTTAAATTATTTCATTTCATTTTCATCATCAATATCATTTACCTAAAGGGGCTTGGGTAAAAGTGGCGTCTTTCTCAAGTTTAGCGGCCACTAATGGAAGTAGTATTATAAAAAATAAATAATTATGGTAAACAGATTTTGTTTTTACGACACCTGTCTAAACCATATCGGAGCCGAGATATTCGACTAATCAAACTATTAAAAATTACAATAAATAATAACATGTTTTTCATTATATATCAAACAAGTCGTATAAAAGTGCATGTAATTCATGACTGTTTGACAACGACACAATACCTCGCCCGCTCCGATCCACCCCAGTTCGTGCAACCAATCATATTGTCGGATTCGTACACCTGCGCCAATATAGTAACGAAAATGAAGTATACCTATATAAGTCATCATCATCATCAGCCGGAAACCATCCACTGTTGAACAAACAACGCCACAAAGAAACGATTGGCTACCCGTGACTTTAACGATGCCGTCAGTCCACCTAGTGGGGGGCCTACCAACTCGGTCTTCTAGTGTGAAGTGATAACCTCTCGAGAACCTTTCTTCTCCATCGGTTATCAGTTCGTCGAGCAATGGTTGCAATGAGATAAGCAGTTGGCTGTATGGCCGTCACCGTCAGGAACCCTTGTAGCGCCTTGGACCAGCTGGGTGACATTTAACGTGAAGGCTAGCTTATGCGTCTCTCTCCCAGCATGGTCAGTGTTCTGGTGTGGGAACAGCCAGTGGGTGGTGGTCGTGGGCATTGAATTCCCCTAATAACACTAACTAAGCGGAAGGGTACTGATTTTGTGCCACATCTGCCGTCGCACTTAGATAGTCCATAAGCCTTGTCGTCTCCTGATCACCGCTATGCGTTCGGTAGACACTGGCATAGAGAATTTTCTTTGAGCCTATGTCTACCAAAATCCACAAAACTGAGAAGTTGGAGTCTTCAAGATTTCGGAGACACCGAAAATAAATGTCATCGCAAGCATATACGCATACCCCAGCACGTGGTCCGAATTTATATTCCAGGACATAGCCAGGGTACGAGAGGTATACCGCGTCAGCCGGACAGGCTATCTGCGTCTCCTTGAGGAATAGAAGGAGCGGTTTTGCGGTCTCGAGGTGGTGGTGGACCGAGTTGATATTGAAGTGCAGGTCTCGAATATTTTAGAGGTGCACTTGGAGCGAGAGGACGCGCATCCACTGTGGAACAGACTTATTATTTTTCCTATTATTCATACTGTAGAGTGATATAAGGTAGGAGGACAGCAGTGGGATGAGACGCTACCTACTGCCGACTCATTGGCACACAACTCCGATATCGCACCATTTGGAGACTACTCCGGAGACCGCAGGGCCCCCCAGAAATGTCCATCGGGTCCTCTCATCCGTGCATCAAACGGCACGATGGCATCCCAGGATTTTTCGCTAGATGGCGGGGCAGCCTTTCGTGTGTGGCTAGCACACTACTTGGGCCTTCTACTGTTTGCAGTCGGCCAGCGGATAACCGTGCCTCGGATCCCAAGCTGCTCTCCAAAACTAGTCCCCCAAAACGGTTCTTCGTCCTATGCCAACAAACATCTCTGGCAGTGCAACTGACCGACCTGCCCTCCTTGATGGTTGCACCGAATATCATGCCGGAACACGGCATAGTCACTTGGCGGCTTCGCTTTATTCGGTAGCTGGTTCAAACCGCGGCCGAAGCTATCCACCAGTAATTAGTCACCACGCGTGGGACACTAGTAGGATCTCGAGGGTATATGTTACGACTTTAAACCCACAACATAAAAAGCTCGTTGAATGACTTTGAGCTTATCCATAAGGGCTGTGGCCCTTATGGATAAGCTCAAAGTCATTCAACTCAGAGTCGCTCGCAGGACCACGTTTTAGTGCCATATGACACACACTGGTTGAAGACTTTAGTTTTCAGGCCCTGCGATCATGTTCAGCGAGAATATGTCGCGTAATTTCTCGAACGCTACCTATCCAATTGGATTCTTCTAAATAAATGTAGACATATGTAATATTAGAACGTAAATGTCACCAAAATAAAGAGTGTAGAACTATTTTATTGTATTTTCATACTAATTCCATTGGACAACGCCATAATAAGTACAATATTCGGCTGTCACTAATTGTTTATCTGGATGATATAGTGATATTATTAACGTAAAAATCCTAACTTCAAATTCCAATATGTCAGCCCCGATATTACTTAGAGCAAAGCGGGCACGCTATTATATTATGTTCATTGATGTACTACTACAAAATAATAATAAGCAAATGAGTGGCCGCTCAGAAAAAAAATGACGCCACTGTCCGAACAAAATTACCCATACCCCTTTATATTATGTCATTTAATTAAATCTTTTATTGAATAAAATATATTTGTGTGAAGCCACTTTAATAGTTCTCGTTTATATGACCTTAGATCTAATTTTCTGAAGTGTTCAGGTAGGGCATTGTACACTTTTATGCACATGCTATGACATTGTCTACGATACAACGCTGATTTAGTTACTCTATCAATGACCAGTCTGTCTCGATTTCTAGTATTTGTGGGGTAGAATTCGAATGCCCTCGTAAAGTAATGATGATTGACTTTGGCAAATATTGCAAGTTCGTATATATACATGCAAGGTAAAGGTAAAATGTGAAGTTTCTTAAAAAGAGGTTTACATGACTCAAACGGTGGCTTACCACATAATGCACGTACACATTTTTTTTGAACCACAAACACCTTATCTACGTCTGTCGAGTTACCCCATAACAATAAACCATATTTAAGAGCAGACGAAACATAGCCATGATAGGCTGCGAGCATTGTAGATAGAGAAGATGTTTGTCTTAATCTCGCCAATACAAAAACATAACGATTAATTTTATTACATAGGTAACGAACATGAGCTTTCCAGTTCAGATGGCTGTCAATATATATTCCTAAAAATTTGGTTTCTCGTACTTCTTTAATTTTCACATTATTATATGAGATATTTAGGTCAAGAGGCTCATTGCCATAATTTTGAAATTGTACGTAATTAGTTTTTTCAGCATTAATATTTAAATTATTTGCATTTAACCAACTATTCACCTCAGTTATAGTATTATTTAAATCATTTTCATATTTATTAATGTCATCACAATAGGAAATTATAATAGAAATGTCATCGGCAAATAAGGTACATTTTTTTTCCGTTATGTCAGGTAAATCGTTTATATATAGTAGAAAAAGCAATGGGCCTAGGATGCTACCTTGAGGTACTCCACATGCATTTATTCTACAGTCAGATTTATATTTTGTGACCTCAAATTTTTCGTTAAGGCTCGCTATTTCAACGAATTGTTTTCGATCACATAGGTATGATACATTATCTGGTATGGTCTTCTATACAGGCTTTTTCTGCTCAGCGAGAGTGGAAGCTCTCTCGCTGAGCAGAAAAAGCCTGTATCCAGCAGTAATATCTTGATGGACTGAGATAACGCGGTTCCGGGTGGGAAGAATGCGTATATAGTAGTAATTTATAATAACAAGCAGGCTGTTGGCCGAGTCCTAAACGTTACTTAATACAAAAGCGTGGAGACTGTGACAAATGTCGCAATCTATCCTATATGAATTACAATTCATTCTAAGGTTATCCACTGAATGATTAGCAAAACACGTAGTTTCGACACTTGGGGATTTTTCAGGACAATCTGTACTAATATTGTTAAATTTATAACAAAAGGTAAAACAATTGTATTTTAAAAATTCTCTCAAATACACCACGGGGTACCGGGCTAGAACTGGCCCCCCATCCCCCATATCCTTTTGTGGGCTCATATGAGCTAACGCAGGGACGAATACCTCGATCAAACACTGCGTTCCCCAAGATGCCTGCCAAGCGTAGAAATTCTTGAATTCAATTTATCAGAGCGCTTGGTCGATGCGACGCGTGATCAAAATGCTGGCACCTATTTGGCTCAAAGAATAAGCATTGCAATTCAACGGGGCAATGCTGCCAGCATGCTGGGCACGCTGCCAACTGATGGTGGGCTGGAGCATTTGGACTCCCTATGAGTCCAAATGCTTTTACTGTATTAGCTGTAGTATTGTAGTAGCTGTAGTGTTGTATATAGTTTGTAGTATTTGATTAATAAATAAAAAAAAAAACAAATACTTTAAATAAAAAAGGTCCACGTACAAATCTAACATAATACCGGTCTGTTTTAATAAGATAATTATTGTTATATTAGTAACTATCTAGAACTTACCCATAACCAATCAATCCCATCAGCCACCGACCAAGTCTCAGGTTTAACCATATTTGCACCTATATCTGGGCAGCCTAACAACGGCCAAGGAAGCACTTCCTCATCAGTTAACGCCTTCCGCACAGTTCTGCTGGTGTAGTAGTTCATTGCGTAGAAATCATATGTTCCTGAAATTCAATACAATCCAGCTGCAAATTTTCATGTACTATACCAGATTTCTGAATGTAATCATCATGATCGACAACCTCTTCTTTTAAATGTCTTAAAACATTTTTAATCATCGGCTTCCGAAACGTAAGTCTTCAGTTTGTCCAGTAAATGTCAAAGAAATCATTAACATTTTGTTGTTTATGACGCTATCCCAACTCTCAAATACACCATAGGGTACCGTGCTTGAACTGCCCCGCCACCCCCCATAACCTCTTGTGGGCTCATATGAACAGCAGGGACAAATATCTCGAACACTGTCATCAAATCATCATACACTGCGTTTCCCAAGATGCCTGCCAAGCGTGGAAATTATGGATAACCCCCCCTTTCAAGGCCTTTGCATAACGATAGACGTCATAGCTGTTGAAATTGATAAAAAACTCCACTCATGTGGGGTCTGTACCATATGTCTCCTCTAATAACATGATATACTCCATCATAAGAAACTTGGGGTAAATTGGAAATGATTGGGTAGAGATACCTCCCTAAATACTAATCAGCAAATGAGATCCTTGATTTTTAGGTGAAACAACAATTACGGCTATGCAGTCTAAACATTTTGTAAGAGAATTATCTTAACATCAGTCTGGCAACCTGCCATTGTCATCAATAAATCGCATCATAAGCTGTCCTTCATTTTAAATTGCTGATCTAAAGACTTTCTGCTCTATATTTATAATCTCTAAGATATATTAAATAGCGAGCCACAGCTGTGAACCAAGTACATGCACAGTTCAGTCCAGTTAATTTATAAATTTTACTGGCTCTCAAGGACTGCTGCCGGATCACACTGTTAGATGCTTGGCGACCGATTATCTTCTTGATGGTGGTAGTAGCCAGGAGGGCATTCGTAAAAGGCGTTTCCACCATGCGGTGAAGCTCAAGCCAGTGGTGGAGATCAAACATGGACCTGTGGCACGGCAGTCCATAGCTATTACCGCTCGGCTATCATTGCTTCCTTGTTGGTTTACCCTCGTTGGTTAGTGAAGTTTTTTTTTTATGTTATTGTGACGGAACAAGCACGAGGCCCACCTGTTGTTAAGTGGACTAACCTCTGCCTATAACAGACGCATTTCGTCAACGACGAATTGCACTGTGCCCGTCACACTGAGACGTACAGTTGTTAGGTCTCATGTTCCTGTAATTTTTCTGGCTCTCAAGGACTGCTGCCGGAACACATTGTTAAGTGCTTGGCGACAGATTTTCTACTTGAGGGTGGTCGCTAGCCAGGCGGGCATTCGCAAAAAGCCCTTCCACCATGCGGTGAAGCTCAAGCCCGCGGCGGGATTCGAACCATGGACCTGCTGCACGGCAGTCCATAGCCAATGCCACTGAGCCATCACTGCTTCAAAAATATGTGTCTTAGTATCGATATTAATTCAAGATGAAGATGTGGTCTTAGTGTCGATACTAATCCAAGAACGGGAATTGTTTAAGGAGACAGCTGACGGAATAACTGGTACTAGCTTTCATTTCATATCAAACCAGAGTTTTGCATCTGATTTTCTACTTGAGTTTTGCAAGGTTTTAAACACAGGCAAGGATTTGCAAAATGAACTTTTGCATGGTGGTATGGCATTTAGCGAATGCCACTATAGCTAGCATCCACCCTCAAGTAGAAAATCCGTCGCCAAGCACCTGACGGTTTGTTCCGGCAGCTGTCCTTGAGAGCCAGTAATTCTAGGTTAGCCCGAACAACATCTTCGACTACATCGTCACTTACCATCAGATGAGATAGTAGTCAGCAGGATAGGTTAGACTTTTTGAAAAAAAAACTGCCACCATTTTGTGATGTTGAAACCCTTGGTAGATTTTGAACACGTAACCACCTCAGTAGCAGTCAACTCTCATTGCCACTGGCTATCATCGCTTTATCTCATATTACCTTTGACAAGTTCAATTTCCTCCTCAGTGAATGAGGGGAGCTTGGAACGAGGCAGTCCTTTCTTCTGGCTGAGTTCCGCCATGATCTTCTCAATAGCCGGTGGCCAGCCACCATCTTTGGAGTAGATAGGATGGCTGTATCGACCAGCCTGAGAAATCAAAATATTTTTATTTGTTTACAGTTGTTTATAAATGTTCAATAAGTTGATGACAATTTAGAAACACAATCGAAATGTTGGTTGTTTGTGTCGCTGTAATCTAAGGGCGGAAACCAGTTCTAAATTGCAGTTGCTGGAACATACTGTTAGGCGCTAGGAGGAGACAGATTTTATACTTAAGAGTGCTAGATAAAAACTGCGCCTTATACGAAGCCCAGGCAGAACAATATCAAACTATGGGCCCTCTGGACGGTAGTTCATAACTATTGCAACTAGGCTATTACAGCTTGGAAATCTCAATGACAATGAAGATCGAACCATTTTCGTCATGTCATGTCTGCATCATGAGGCTGAAAAGTCGCTTTCTTGATGGTAGAAGTCACATCTGTCCATTACAAATGCTGTAACACCGTCTTTGTTCTACTTGACACTGCCCTGTACATCTCACTTCGAGACGTCAGTTCTTATATCTCGTTTGCTCAAAAATTTCACTTGCTGCAGTGCCATACACACCTAAACACAGTGCTATTTGCAAAATACTGCTACGAGCTAGCAAAAGTAATTCTTGCTGTAGAGAGTTGTCACCTGCTGTCTGAATAATTGAACACCAAAATACCAACCGTAGTGCCACTGAGCGTCATATACAAGTAGTTCTGAACAAGTCAGGGCAAGGTCATTGCACTTTCTTTTTTATGCCTGATAGGTTAGCCTTTGACCACTATCTCACCTGATGGTAAGTGATGATGTGGTCGAAGATGTTGTTCAGGCTAACCTAGAAGTACTGGCTCTCAAGGACAGCTGCCGGAACACACCGTTAGGTGCATGCGACAGATTTTCTACTTGAGGGTGGTAGCTAGCCAGGCGGGCATTCGTAAAAAATGCCCTACCACCATGCAAAGTAAGTTCTCAGGTGGGAGCAAAAGGCAGATAATGAACACTTGCACGTTACTAAAAAAAAGGTAGTCATAATGTAAGAAGTGTACATAATTTAATTTTTGCATAAGTACAAGTTTCATACCTAACCTACGGTTCAAATCACGCAGATATGCGCTATTTGCGCTGTATTCACACAAACGCTTGCAATTGAGAGCGTTTGCAATGTATTCAACGAAAACAGTGTTTGTATGATTTAAACCGTAATGAATGCGAATTCAAAGCCTATAAGGGTCTTCGTAGCAAAAATTGAAATATTTCCGGTGCGTAAGTAAGTTCGGAATATGTAGGTTCTATCCTAGATCCTACCCAAAACCAAAAATTTGTATTCGCGACGAATGCTATGGCCGTGCGGTGCAGGGCTGAATGTCACCCTGCCCCACCATCTCTTCCCATGGGTGTAGTAAAAGGAAACTAAGGTAATAAGTGGAAGATGGGCAGCAACGCCATCTGAGGAACTGCTATCTTAAATTGCGATGCCTGCCAAATGTGTGCACACATTACCTTAATGTGCTCGAGCGTCTTATCTACAACCAAATTTACAAATTCTTATCTAGTCACAACCTTTTAAACCCCCTTCAATCTGGCTTTCGACCTGGGCATAGCACTATAACTACTCTCATCAAAATAACTGATGATATCCGTCTTGGAATGGACAATGGCCAACTTACGGTATTAACTTTATTAGATTTTAGCAACGCCTTTAACACTGTGAATTTTGACATTCTACTTGCTCTCCTTCGCTCAATTAACATTTCTCCAACGGTAGTTGATTGGTTTCACAGTTATCTGTACGGGCGCAGGCAGCGTGTTCGCCTTGAAGATAAATACTCTTTGTGGTGTAGCACGTCAGCAGGCGTCCCGCAAGGTGGCGTCTTATCTCCTTTATTGTTTGCTTTGTTTATTAATTCCATTTCTCACAACCTCACTTCTTCCTACCACCTATATGCAGACGATCTACAGATTTATTCCAAGGCCCCAGTTAATAAACTATCTGAAGCCATTCAGATTGTTAATGCTGATCTTGATCGCATAGCTAAATGGAGCAATTCTTTTGGGTTACAAGTAAATCCCATTAAGACACAAACTATAGTTATTGGTAGCTCCAGATTACTGTCAACAATAGACTGGGCATTACTTCCACAGGTTTTCTTTGGTGGTATTGCTATTCCCTTTAGTAGCTCTGTAAATAATCTCGGAATAACAATGGATCGCTATATGAGGTGGGATCAACAGTTACAAATTACCAGTCGCAAGCTATTTGCCGCAGCAGGATCCTTAAAAAGGTTGCGCAACTTTCTTCCAACAGCCACTAAAATTGCATTAGCTCAATCTCTTTTACTTCCAATTCTTGACTATGCTGATGCCTGCTATCTAGATCTCACGGAGGAACAGCTAGATAAACTTGAGCGTCTTCAAAATTTTTGTATCAGATTCATATTTGGTTTACGCAAATATGATCACGTCTCTCAGTTTCGTTCTAAGCTCAATTGGCTGACAATACGCTTTCGCCGGAATGCTCATATTCTCAGTCTCCTTTACAACATATTGTTCAATCCTACATCCCCGCGCTATCTCAAGGAACGTTTTGATTTCCTTCACTGTTCTTCATACTCTTTAAGGTCATCAGAAAATCTCACACTTGAAATCCATCCTCATACAAGTTCGTTTTATACCAAATCCTTCACTATTCAGGCTGCCCGCTTGTGGAATTCTCTTCCTGTATCAATCAGACAAGCACAGACTCTGAAAATGTTCAAGGATCAAGTTAAAAAGTTATATTTGTCCAATTAATCTGTTGTACTGCAACTTATCAATGTCTAGGTTATAGTATATGAGATAATATTATATTGTGTAAGTATTTTTATATAATTTATGTATTACTTATATAAATGTATATATCATTATCTATTTATGTATGTTGGTATGTATTTTAAATATATGTATGTATTTATTTATTTATTTATTATGAAAACCTATATATATATATTATGTGATATTTTTTATACATTTGTTTTGAAATTACACTTAAATACGTTCTATTTTTTAAAATACTTTTATGAGTTTTTAATATGTACTTATTCATATCTATTTATTTAGACTACACCCGCCTCTATTGCTTTTTTTATTCAACTCCATCCTAAGGTTGCCTGGTAGAGATCACTTTTAGTGATAAGGCCGCCCATTGTAACACTATGCTAATATATATTAATATGTAAACTTTAATATTTAAGAGTGGTGTAACAATAAAGAGTTATCTATCTATCTATCTAATGGAGGAGGCTGTGTTCAGCAGTAGACAATCCAGCTGATACAGCAAGATGCATATAAAAAATTCACATTTTTAAATACTAACACCGTTCTGAACTGTCAGGTCAGCTACTTCCTGGTCCTCTGCAGTCAATGGCTCGTACCAGATGAGCTGATTAACTATGGACACCTTTCCTAGAAGAAAGCACATGCAGAAGTTTACTTAATGTTTAAAATAAATTTAAGGGAAGTCGCCCTCCTTATAGGAAGCGTCCTTCCTGTCCATTACAGCAGCAGTTTCACGCGTTTCGTCCTGCGTGTTACTGTACTGGCCTCTCCAGGACATTAGTTCTTAAGACCCGATTATCCTTTTTATACTTGCTTTTTTATGCTATAGTAATGGAACAAGCACGACGCTCATCAGGTATTAAGCGGTGGCAAACTGTACTGCATCCATCACACTAAGACATTAAGTTGTTAAGAAGTCTCACGTGCATGTGATTTCATCGGCTCCCATACCCTACAAACCGGAACACAATAATGTGAACATTACTGTTTGGCATTGGAAATAGGTATGGTAGCAGTATTTCGCCGGATGAACTCGCATAAAGAGCCCTTCCAGCATATACAAAGTAGGTATATTACAGTGTTTGCACACTACTCTTTCAGGACTGAACATCTGACATTGCGATGCTTAGACCCACAAATCAAGGATACTTCCCGGAACATACTGTTAGAGGCATGGCGTTGGATTTCCTAGCTGGTAGCTGGCCAGGAGGGTATTCGCAAAATGTTCTAATGTTACACTCTACTCCTAAGATACAAACTAGAACTTACGATGAAACTCCAAAGCACTCAGTAGTAAAAGCTATTAGCGGCAACCCATCCAAGTCATGACCGCAGTGAACGTGGCCCTATCAGGCAAGGTCCACCACAAACTTTATAACAAATAGGTAATAATTAAAAATTTCGTTGATAAAGTGAAAACTATCATAATAGTATCTGTAATAATTTTGTGATATAAATAATTATTTTTATTACTGTCGCGTAGTTTGTAGCATTGTAAATATTATGTCGTATATATGGTCGCAGCGTCTTCCTTTCGAACCTCCCCAGGGCGAAATATTTTGCAAACACTACAGCTACGAGTGATTATTCCTATACTTGTAGTATCTTTACTGGTAACTGGTTCAGTCGGATTGTCCACTGCTGAACACAGCCTCTCCCATTATGGGGAGGTTTGCACTAATCCCCGCACTTGGTAGGCGTCTTGGGGATCGCAGTAAGAGATATCAGTTCCTCAGAAAGCGCTGATGCCCACCTTCCGGTGTTGTTTCCCTTAGTCGCCTCTTACGACACCCTCCGGTAGAGATGGGGGAGGTGACATTGTAGCCCGGCACCCCATGGGAGTATCTTTACGTGCCACTAATTTTATCCAGGCCATTATTACCTGGCCGTCTAATCCATGCTAAAATGTATAAAAACACACATTTAGCTACAAGTTTTTCAGGTCTAATGTAATAGGAGGTGAGGTAATCGCCTCCAGTTGGAGTAGTAATAGTAAGAGGCCAACGTACACACCAAGCACAAGTCCAAAGTTGGACTTGTCACGGATAAAACAAAATTTTCCCGCCCGGAAACAAACTTTAACTTAATCGTGGTAAGCTTATATGAATTTTATGAAACACTCATCATGAATTAAGCTTAAATAGTTCGTCAATAATTAATTATCTAGGTCTTCGCATGTGCTATTAATAAATATATATCCACAGCGTAATATCGTGCGGTGTGTTGTTGTCGGGAGCAGCAGTTGATATAGAGGCCATCTCTTTATATTGCAAAATGGAACAATTCGTGCTCTATATGGAATAGATTCTAACGCATCCCTATAAGAGATTTTTTAAAGAAATCAACATATTTACTATACCAAGTACATATATACTTGTAAAATACGCTTGAAAGAACTTTTGTAAATTTAAATGAAACGGCAACCACCACGATTTCAATAGTTGAAATATGAATAAAATAGCGGTGTCAGGTTTTACAGACACATGAGGCTTAACAGCTGTATGTCTCAGGTTGTCGGGCGCAGTTCTTAACTTGTGACGAAATCCATATATTATAGGCAGAACATCAAGTTAGCCTCGTACTAGTACCATCACATAAACATAAAAAAAAACTAGACCTGAACTTTATGATAAGCCTATTTTAACAATTATGAAACACTCACCATGATACTTAGGTTTAAATTCTTCGTCATAAATCCTCCAGGCCTTCGCATGTGCTATCAACGCATGTTTGTTACATAAATAAGGAGATGTTTCAGGTTCCACATATCCTGGAGCGAAGAGTCCAGAGATGTAGCTGAAGTCACAGAAAATTAGTGGTTCGTTGACGGTGATCCAGACCTTCACACGGTCCCCGTAGAGCGAGAAGACGACTCGGGCGTAGTCTGCGAACCAGTCCGCTATGAGAGGGTTGACCCAACCGCCTGAAAGAATTATACTTGTTTTCATATTGCTGATAGATTATTCTTTAACCAGAAAATCAACTGACGGTAAGTTATGGTGTAATAATAAGCTTAACCTAGAATTACTGGCTCTCAGGGACAGCTGTTGGAATACATCGTAATGTGCTTTACGAAGGTTTTCTATTTGAGGGTGGTAGATAGCCAGGCGATCACCCAGAGCACTTGAATATTGGTGGCTTAGTTTGCGAAGGAGGGCGTAATCAAATGAACAGGCCAGTATTGACTGCAGGTCAATTGGAACACCTAAATATTCTGTACTACATTGCTTTCAGATAATAGGCGTTAAATCTTTAATGTCATTTCCATATATTCAAAATAAAAGAAGGCATATCGACAACATAAAAACCATTGCAGGCTCACAGGCAGTCCAAATGCTATGTCGGAATCCATCAGCAACGGTCTTAAAATTCTGAATCTTTGAATTGTCGTAGGAAATGTTGGGAATGCCCGCTGGTTACCAACCTCAAGTAGAATATTTGCTTGTGTTACGGTTATAACTGTGTTCGTTACCAGATAACTGGAAAATTTGCGGGAGTTCCCAATGGTACAGCGTGACTACAGGTTCGATGCCTTTCTCCAATAGACCATCTATAAGGTTGTTGTAGTAGTTCTTGCCATCTTCGCTGATGTAGTTTGGAAAGCCTGTTGGAAGGAGACGAGGCCAGGATATGGAAAACCTGAAAATAAATAGTATTTTTATTGGGACAGAAGTGGATAAGTCCACTTCTCATGGCAAATAGTCTAGATTTATGATTCAGACCGGAAACCTCGAGATAAGTAGAAACAAGCTTATTTTACCTGAAAGAATCTAATGAGCTCGAAGTTGAAGCATGCTTGTCAGTAAAGTATGGGTTTCAATACTTCCGATAAGTTACAAAGAAATAAATATAGGCTAAAACATACTGTTGAAACTCTGGCTTTCAAAAGGAAGTAATATCGACTATGAACTGATGCCAAGTCTCCGTAGCTATTCAGCTTCTGTGATTGCGTACCTACTGTAAAATTCCTCTATTTGGATCCCTTAAAGAAGCTTAATTAGACAAAATTATGCCCAACATTAACAGCATTCCGTTAATAGCTTGTAGCGTAGCTTCCTTAATTGTTCTTAACCGATCGACTTAGTCAAGCAATGTCCGCTGGATGGGTGACCGCTAGTGGCATTTATTACTGAGCGTTTTCGTGCTTCAAATGGAATGTGACTGCGTATCCAACATACAGGTGCAAGAAAGGGTAGCGGTGTACGAGGAAAATCGCTGCACTCAACGAAGCTAGGAAAATGAAGCGATCTTATTGGTACACCGTTCATCTTCTTCGCACATGTTTTGTAGATACGCAGCCTCAGCCGTTGGCTCGGTTGTTGTCTTGGGATGGCAGTCGTTATAGCATAATAAAGGGCATTTAGCGAATGTCCGCCTGGCTAGAAACTCACCTCAAGTAGAAATTCTGTCGTCATACACATAAGTGCTAATGGTGTGTTCTGACGGCTGTCCTTGACAGCCAGTAATTCTAAGTTAGCCTGAACAACATCTTGCGCATCATCACTTACTTTTTTTTTAGTGGTCAAAGGCTATCAGCTTATTTAAAGATATTAGTATGGTATACGCATTTGGCGCATAATTGGGCTCAATGCCATCAAATACGCCTTGTAGCAGGTGTTCTATTAAAACTATAATTTCTGAAGAGAGCATCAGACAGGCCATAAAAAACAGGGAATCAAGTACCTAATTGATTATAGTATCGACCACATAAAAGAAAGAGTTAGGTAAGGAGAAGAAAAATGATGTCAAAGTGTCTGTACTGTACCTGTAAAAATGTGCTCCTAACTCTTCAATCATCTCCACATCTCGCTCCCACAAGTGGTATGAGTCGCATGCCGCGTCACCAGAAGCGCGGTCAATGATCTTTTCCGGAAAATTGTGGACATAGTGGTCCCAGATGCTTTCGCCTTTATCTGAAACATAATTTACGATATAAGAACTGTTTTATGAATTATTTCACTTCGTCCTGTTTGCCCGCTTTTGTTCAAAACTTCAGCACCTAGAGCAATATAGTGATGAGTGACACAAAAAGCTAGCTGTACCTCCTGCTGAGGGATTCCTAGGGAATCATAAGACCTCCTGTTGGAAAAGAATAAAACTATTTAGTCTAAGTACAGACATTTCCACTCACACGGGCGTGTTCCTCAATATTTTTGAGTGTGCTATTACTACTTGCTAACCCGAGGCATAGAACATATAATAATACTACGTATAGAATGGACACTCCTCTCCCCCTACCAAAACGAGCCGTCCTCACCCCGCCACTAATTCTGAGCTGTCGCTGAGCTGACTTGAGCACGGGACGCTCTACTCGCGCACGATTACGTGTCGACGAAGCGTGACGATTGTACGAGTATCTATAGATGACAACCTTAGACTTCACGCACACATTTACGCGTGTACGAGTACAAAAACAACATTTGTGTAGTGTCTGTGTAATAGGTAGTTAGAACGAAACACTCACATTCTAGCATTTTACTGATGTACTATATGTACCATTAGAATTTAGACCCACCCTAAAACATTAATTATGCCTACCCGTAGGTACAAATACAAAAAACCTATTTCACGAATGCTCGGGCGTGCCTTCCTGAAATAGGTATGTAAAGTCTAATTAAAATAATTTAGAAGCAATGATGGCCGAGCGGTAATTGCTATGGACTGCCGTGCCGCAGTACCCTGGTTCGATCCCCACCGCCGCCGGCTTGAGCTTCACCGCATGGTGGAAAGGCATTTTGCGATTGCCCGCCTGGCTACCTACCATCCTCAAGTAGAAAATCTGTCGCAAAGCACCTAACGGTGTGGTCCGGCAGCAGTTCTTTAGAGCCAGTGAAATTACAGGTAAATGAAACTTAACAACTATGTCTCAAAGTGACGGACGCAGTTCAATTTGCGACTTGTGATGAAATGCATCTGTTATAGGCAGAGGTTATTCCGCTTAACATCAGGTGGGTCTCGAGCTTGTTCCGTCACAATGACATAAAAAATATATATATATACGAGAGGAAAAATTTAAGTCATGTGCGGGATTCAAACCCGCGTCCATCCACTGCTTTAGCCGGGGTATGCTCTAGCCAATTGAGCCAACATGACAATGAGTCATAACTAATTTTTTTCCTATCGTTCTTTAACATCGAATATTTGGATTTTGTAATGTAATCCGCAGAGCATGCGTTATTGCAAACATAAAATATATAAAATATAGGGTTGCGTCATCATTAACAAGTTTAAAGCTGATTGCAATAACATATCAACGTAAGGATGTCACTCCATCCCAATACGATGGTTAAAGACTGAGAGTAATAAATTGAGTTATGACGTCATTGTCATGTTAGCTCAATTGGTTAGAGCATAACCCAGCTAAAGGGGTGAATGGACGCGGGTTCGAATCAAGCACATGAATTCAATTTTTCCTGTCGTATATTTCTAATTTTGTAATGTAATTTTTTTTTTATGTTATTTTGACGGCACTTGCTCGAGGTCCCCCTGATGTTAAGCGGACTAACCTCTGCTATAACAGCTGCATATGATCACAAGTGTCACGAATTGCACTGCGCCCGTCACTTTGATACATAGTTGTTAAGGCGAGGCTTTCCCTGGACTTTAGGTATTTTACGCTACCTCAGGCCGCACTATTTGGGAGCTCGACGTATTCATTTACGCGACACAAAGTTGTGTGCGATGCGCCGCGCGCACGTCTGTCGCTCGTCAGCCAGGTTGTGTACCTACCTACATCTGTAACGGAGATCAAGTCAGTATGAAATTTTATAATGGAATTAGCTTTTGTCGTGTATTGGTACATACGCCCATACGGTCCTGTTAGGGGTTCAGTCAGCAGTTTATATTAATACATGATGTTAGGGTGATTGTGTACCTACCGTTATTTTATTAGATGGGTAATTCTCATTCTTAAGAAAAATGTGTTTATTTGAGAGAACTATAATTAATTAATATATTAAAGTTCTATTATATTTTTTATCATAGGGAAAGATATTTAATGCACCTATACACAAATTATTATTTAGTATTTTAAAAAATATTTAATTTTACATATATAAAAAAAATACACTAAATGTCACAACCATGTCATTTGAGATTCCCAGAATTCAGTAACAAGCCTACTGGAAAAAGAAAATGCTTTTAGTATGATTTCATTTCCTATGGCGACATAAATCTAGAATAGTCATGTTCCACAGATGTACAAATTTTATATAGAAAAATTTCATCTAATCTCCTAAAATAAAGTTATGTGATATCTTATTGTATATTTTTACCCGAAATAGTACAATTTTAAATTAGCTTTCTTATCACTGGTGGCTGATTTGTAAGAGCAAATCGACACAGTTGTCTTATGAGCTAATGGCGTGGAGTGGTGTAGCTGCGTAAAATTACTTTTCTATTTTTTATTTTGTAAAACGCGCAACATTTAGCTGTCAAGACCGTGGCACTTAGAAAAGTATATATGAGTATGTCTTCCCAGATTTTTATATATAAAAGGGATAAAGTGAATAAAATTGCCGTGTAATTGTATTAGGTACTTCGAATTGACATTCATGCATTCACACACAAAACCTTCATGGTTTGAGATCTTTGAGTGAAACTTTTTTCACATGGTTCTTCTTTTAAAAAATGTGCAACATTCGATTACCAACTTTCAGTTGTTTTTTTTATCTCAACTTAGGCAAGAAAGATGAATACTTGGAAATTTCGAGGGATTTTTGAATACGAGTTCCGACGCAGAACTGACGCGGCAAAAACGGTTCACAATATCAATATTGCGTTTGAAAAGGGGACTGCTAATGAACGCACCGTGCGATTTTGGTTTAAACGCTTTCGTGATGGAAACTATTATCTGAAAAACGAACCACGTGGAAGACACAGGTGAATAAGAATGAACTGAAAGAGACGGTGAAAGCCGATCCAAGCTAAACTACCCAAAAATTGGCGGCATGGTTTAAAGTTACCTTACCAACACTATTAACTCATTTGCGTCAAATCAATAAAATAAAAAAATTATGAAAAATGAATTGACTGATCTGCAGAAAGAAACGCGTGTTGAAACTTGTGTTGCCTCGTTAAATCGATACAGAAATGAAATATTATTGGATCAAATTGTCATGTGATGAAAAGTGGAATCTTTACGATAACCGTGAGTGACAAATGCAATGGCTGACACCAAGTCAAACGCCGCAACAGTGTCCTAAAGCAAAGCTTACCAATAAAAAGGTAATGGTAACAGTGGTCTCAGCATGGTGTTATTCACTATAGCTTTCTCCGATCTGGTCAAGCAATAACGGTAGATGTCTACTTTGTCGGATTCCGAACCTTGATAGAAAAACTAGCAGTGAAACAGCCCCGACTCATGAATCGATCTTCACCATTATTGCTCCATGATAACGCGAGACCTCATACAGCACGTGAAACCGTTTTAACTCTACAGGAACTGCAATTAGAAACCATTCATCACCTTTGGTATTCGCCAGACCTTGCTCCAACGAACTACCATATTTTTCGTGATATGAATAATTTCCTACGTGATGTATGAATAATTTTCATAGTTTTCTTCCCAGAAGGCAGTACAAAATGCTTTCACGCAGTTTGTCGAATCTAGATCACCAGAGTTCTATCGCAAAGGCATAAATTACCTTTCTATTGTATGGTAGCAATTTGTAGATAAAAATGATAATTATTTTGAATAAATAAATATGGTATAGTAAAAAAAAACTAATTTCAATTTATTTTTCAGTAAAAATCGGCAATTTCATACTTTAACCCCTAATATAGTGTGTTGAATAACAATTAATCTAGTGATTGTTTTAGCACGGCTATTTTTGTTTATTCTTTGTGGTTATAGCTGACATGGTGGGAAAATGTCAAGTCCATGGTCGTGACTTTCAGAACGGTTAAGTAGTAGTTTAGGTTTTTTAGATTATTATTTGCAGACCAAGTGTTACAAATCTCATAGAATTATATCGTGAGTTCAGTAAGTATGCCACCTAAAAATAGAAAACAAATTTCACAACATTTTTGACATAATATAATCTCATTCCAATGTACTGTTGTGCAAGTTAAATAAAGAAGCCAAGATATCCAAGCCGATAACTTGTTAAGTTGAGCCCCTAGAGAGAGCTAGCCTAGAGTGAGATATTTTTGAAACTAAAAATATGTATCAATAGTCTTGGTTTTGACAAGAGCCACATTATAATAAATTTCATAAAGCTGTCCTGCACAGAGCGATTAATTCAAAGTCAATGGGTACATATGGGTGGTGGGTACATATCCTTCCATCAAAGAATCCAATTTTGCCAAGGTAGACAGTAATCAATCGATGACGTAGTTATTGACAATGCAGCAATCTCTGATCAAGGCAACCGGTATTTTCAGGCAAGTGTGCGAGATCTAGAAAAATTGGCCAGAAATATAAATAAAATTTGCCAGATGGTGTCTATTATTGAAGATACAGTAGAACCATATCTCGTACAATTAACAAAATTTCTTCTTCTTCTTATCCGGTACGCTCTTGACAGAGCGGTCGTGATCGCTATGTAGTATTAGTACTGGCAGGGGCAGATGTGATGCTCTTCACGATGGTTCGCCACCTTTGCCTGCTGGAGGTCATTCTGCTGCACTGGTTTAGTGAATCTCCAATGGCAGACTTGATCTGGTCAGTCCAACGAGTGGGTGACCTTCCGCGCGGTCTAGTGCCTTCCACTTTTCCTTGGATGACAAGGCGTTCTAAGGACTGATTGTCACGCCGGGAAACATGTCCGAAGAATGTAAGGATGCGAGATTGTACTATTGAAAATAGACGCTGCTTGATACCGAGTTCTCGAAGTATCGAGACGTTCGTTCGAAACTCAGTCCACGAAACCCCGAGCATTCTTCTCCAGCACCACATTTCCAGAGCGTCTATTTTCTGCTTTTCCACATCTCGCAGAGTCCACGTTTCAGCTGCGTATAAAAATATGGGAAATATAAGTGTCCTCACGAGCCTAGTTTTCGTAGCCTTGGTTACTTTTCTGGTCCTCCATATTTTTCTCATCTTGTCCATAGCCGTTCTTGTGATACTCATACGTCTTTTGATCTCATCGATGCACCCGCCATTGTTTGAGATTAAAGCCCCAAGATATATATATGATTGGACCACGCTACAGTTTGCAATCTGAGTCACTTCTGGCAAATTATTTCTGGCACGGTCGACAATCATCACCTTGGTCTTGCTGCGGTTAATCTTAAGTCCAAACTCATGGCTCACTCGTGCCATCTTTGACAGCAGCTCTTCCAAGTGTTGTGAACTAGTCGCAAATAAGGTGGTGTCATCCGCGTATCGCAAGTTTGCAATGTTATATCCACCAATTGTTACACCATCAGTCCAGTCCTCCAAAGTAATACGCATTATCAGTTCAGTGTATGCATTGAATAGGAGCGGTGATATAATGCAACCCTGGCGTACACCAGCACTAGGATGGAAGTCGCTAGATAAGACCTCATCTGTTCGCACTGAAGCTGTGCCTTCTTCGTAGAGACGTCTTAGAAGGTGTACAAGATGTTTTGGTGTGCCCATATCTAACAAGGTCTTCCACAATACTGGCCATTTCACCGAGTCGAACGCTTTTGAAAAATCAACAAAGCAAATGAATGTGGGCTTGTTGAATTCTCTTGCCTTCTCAATGATCTGACGTACGATGAGAATTTGTTCCCGAGTGCCTTTCCCCTTTACAAAACCAGCCTGTTCAGGAGCAATCTCCTTACATAGGTAAGTTTTCAATCGCTCGTTGAGAATATGTAACATTATTTTGCTAGCGTGTGATATAAGAGCAATGAGACGGTAATTGTTACATTTCTTTGTTGAACCTTTCTTGTGCAGGGGTGTGAATACGGTGTGTGTCCATTCAGAAGGCCATCCTCCTGTTTGCCATACCTTGTTGCAGATAATATGAAACATCTGGTCGCCACGTTCTCCTAAGGCTTTAATTGTTTCTATAGGAATTGCATCTCTACCAGTTGCTTTCTTGCTTTTCAGGTGTTTTATAGCAAATTTCACTTCGGACAGAAGGATGTCTGGTTCTAAATTCTCACTTACTGGATCTGTACTTGCAAATAGTCGCGACTGCGGGTCTTGGAGTAATGACTGACAGTAACTCTTCCACGTTTCAGAGATTTGTTCAAGTTCTGTTACCATTTCATTTTTGTCATTCTCAATAGCCCAGGTTTTAGCCGGCAGAGATTTGGTAATGAGGCGAATTTTGTGATAAAGATCTCTAGACTCATACTTTATGGAGTGTTGTTCAACCTCTTCACAAACGCTACGAAGGTGGGAATTGTAGTCTCGCCTGCAGCTGGCCTGAATGTTAGCAGACAACTTATTCAGTTCTCTTATGTCTGTACCTGCAGCCTTTTTACGACGCCTCTCTTCAATTAGAGCAAGAGTGCTATCATTCATCCAATGTTGAAGTTTGCGCGTTTCAGCTCTTGGATTGGACTCAGCTACTGCATTTTGGATGAGGTTTTTAGCCTTGTTCCATAGCATTTCTGGTGTAGCTTCATTGTGGTTCACATCAGTCCATTCTCTCCAGTTTCGTTCAAAGGATGCAGTGAACTTTTCATTGTCCGTTACTTCTATCCGTCGTATCTTTTTAGAAGGTCGGGCAGCTTTGAGCTTCAGCCGCATCTTTGCGATAACGAGTTCGTGATCAGAACCGCAATCGGCCCCAGGTAGCGTGTGGGAATTGAGGATGGAGGTGCGCCAGCGTGATCTGACCAGTATGTAATCGATCTGGTTCTTGGTTCTACCTCCAGGTGATGTCCAGGTGAACACTCTACGGGGATGGTGCTGGAATAGACTGTTCGCCACTACCATGTTGTTTTCGTTTGCAAACTGCATTAACCTTTCACCTCTTTCATTGCGTACCCCAAGTCCGAAGTTGCCCACACAGTTGTTATACTGACTCGAGTTTGCGCCAATTTTCGAATTAAAATCACCCATAATAATAAGTAGCTCTCTGTTGGGGATTTTGGCAATTGTTGCCTGTAATTCTCTGTAAAAACTCTCAAGAAAAGTTGGTAGAGCTTCGCTAGTGGGGGCATATACCTGTATTAGGGTTAAGTTTACAGGTGACGCTTTGAGTTTTATAGTCATAATACGGTCGCTAACTGCCTCATACCCTAACACGCTGTTTCTTTGATGTTTAGGAACAAGAATTGCTACTCCGTTTTGGCTATTGTTATCATTGCCGGAAAAGTAGACGGCATGGGCGTCCGTGAAGAAATGTCCATTGTTCCTCCAGTGGGTTTCGCTCAAACCACAAATGCATAAACCACACCGGGTGACTTCCTTCTCCACGGTGATAAATTTACCAGGTTTTAGCAAGCCGCGTACATTCCATGTGCCTATCTTCTGGATTTTTCGCAACTTGACAGGGATTCCAGTAACATTGTTTCCATGTGAAGCCTGGTCTCCTACTCCAACATGGCCGGTAGTCCATTTCTCACCGCACGCCCCGGATGCGGCGCGGCGCCGGTCGCTAAGCGGTTCACATGGCAATCGTAATTCTCTATTGTTTAATTCCATAACGATTTTCTCGGGATATTAGTTGCAGTGGTTTCCCCTTGCCTTCTGCACCAGATTTTTTTGAGGTTATTTGAACCCCAAGGCCTCTGTAGCCTCTTCTGTCCACTGGCCAGGAATGTGGTTATACCGCCACGGCTCGGTCGTCATTGCCTCGTTGGTTATCTAGCAGGGGGACCGCGGTATCGGGAGGATACCGCCGCGGATGAAGTGTTGTCCGCGCGTGCAGGTGAGGTTGACAGTTGGGGCCGGAAAGATGTTATGTCCGTTCTCCCCCGTTACCCCCCTTAACAAAATTTAAGTCCTAAAATATGGCATCAAATGTAATATTTGCTTGGAAAGAGCCAGAAGTAGTGTCATATGTTAATAAAAAAAAATTACATTCGATTTAATTATTTGTATGATTACCTGACACAAACTAGAGGAGTTGAACTTGGTTTTGGCGAATACCTAATCATATAACCTAACAATTTGTACTATTCACATTTTTGTTTTGTCTAAACAATGAGTCTATACGCGCACTATTAAAGATCAAAATGTTAGTTTGACTAACGTTATTTTTGCTTAATGGTAGTTCATTTCATTATTCATTTCAATTTTTGGAATTAAAAATTTGATAAATAAATTTTAAGTAGTTTATAATAATTGCAAGGTATGTTCTTTAACATATTTCTATTTATTTAAGTACATAATGGCAACGCTTTTTTATATTGAGACATTACATTAGTATTGGATTGGTTAGTAGGTTAATTTGATTAGCTTTTTTTTTAATATTATTATAGAAATATTAAGTAACATTAAGTGATCGTTAATGCTAGATGGACTTCTTGTTGATATGGATTATAGAAATCAAAATATTATATGCTTGGCAAATGGACTACATTTAAACTTAAGAATACAAATAGACGGGTCCTATTACTTTATGAGACTGGTAGATTATTGAAACTGTTATATATAAATTAAATTATAAGTCAAATACATAAATCTGGCTATATGGAAACTCATGCCACGTCACAACCATGTTACTTGATGTCACACCCGCGATTTTTAATATTTTTTTTAATAACCTCCTATGTTCATAAAGCTTGCTAAAATGGAACGAAATTATTGTTTTTATGTGTGATACTAATATATATAAAAAAATATGGTAATCTATTTTTTTTACATGAGAGTTGAGAATTACTCAGATAAGAAATACAAAGATATACAACAGAACTAATTGTATTAATATTTTTTGGTATTATTGGGATTGGACATATAACAATAGTGATAACAATTTTAATTACCTTAATTTACAATTATGTACGTATTAATATTATATGGTTCGTAACATGCCACAAGTTGAAAAACTACACGAGTTAGATAAATAGTTTTGAACAATCAATTACATAATAACTAGATTCAGCCCGTGGCTTAGCCTGCAATTAATTTTGATTACCCGATCCATCAGGAACTGTTCGGAAAATCGGCATAAAAAGCAGAATATGTTATTTGCACATGTCACAATATTGTGCGCAAGTTACCGACTTCAACAAGTTATTTCACAGTTTTCAGTGTTGACATCTGTTCCATTTATTTGTACGAATAACACCCTTATTAGTGACCATTGCTACTTACGAAATCGATTGTCATTCACCGTCAATCAGTAATTCATCAAGATGGGCGTAACGAGTTGTGCGTAAAGAAAGCAAACGGCGCGGCGGCGGTAAGTATCTACATACTTACCGCCGTTTGCTCCTGGACTCGTACGATTTCTAAAAGCCACGCCAGAGCATTTTTTATTTTGTTGTATTTGGTACCCCATTTTGGTCCTGTTCTGTGTGGAATAGCGTAGATCGCAAAAATTGACACACGTCCTACGTCGACGAGCTCTGCGAGCGCACTGGCGGTCAAGTGAGCGAGCTCTGATACCATGAATTCATGTTAAAAAATCATATAAAATTAACATGATAACTTTGTAATACTTTTATTTATGAATTAACTGATTTAGTTTGTACATAATGCATAAAAAAATAATTTAAAATTAAATATTGGTAATAAGGAAGAAAAAAATCGGTTTTAAATTCAAAATAGAGGTGACTTTGGGATTTTTTTCGATCGAGTGAAATTACTTATTATGTGTATTCGATTTATGATTACACTAAAGCATATGCTTAAAAATAACATATATTTTTTTCAATTCAATATTTGAGTTTTTTATTTGAGAAAAGTTACTTCTTGTAAGGCGTTTTCTGGCCAGGATCGCCTTAAGTCTCATGTGCCTGTAGAGTCCTGTCGTATATTTCTAATTTTGTAATGTAATAGCAGATCATGCGTTATTGCAAGCATAAAAATATGTAAAACATGAAAATACTGTTTAATTTTACTGTTCCTGCCATAGACGTGTTTTCAATTGGTGCGGCGCGATCTTGTCTCGGGTGTTATTTTTAGAAATATACGATTGTTTTTGCTACCTGCAATTGACACGCTGAGCCTGAGTCATGTGATCCAATCCTAGACACTTTAACATTTTTAGAAAGATTATTTCTACGCACGATGTATTCAAGGTTACTGCTAATTATCCGGCGATACCTGACACGAGTAATGGATATAACAAAAAACTATGTTATTTTTAGTTGGATGAGTGTAATTAGTAAATGAATTGTATGGACAATACTGTGTACAGAAATATGTTTTTTTTTTTTTTTTTTATGCCTCATAGGTTAGCCTTTGACCACTATCTCACCTGATGGTAAGTGATGATGTGGTCGAAGATGTTGTTCAGGCTAACCTAGAAGTACTGGCTCTCAAGGACAGCTGCCGGAACACACCGTTAGGTGCTTGGCGACAGATTTTCTACTTGAGGGTGGTAGCTAGCCAGGCGGGCATTCGCAAAATGCCCTACCACCATGCTATAACGACAGCCATCCTAAGACAACAACCGGGACCGACGGCTTAACGTGCCCTCCGAAGCACGGAAACGCTCAGTAGTAATGTCACTAGCGGTCACCCATCCAACTCATGACCGCGCGCAACGTTGCTTAACTTTGCTGATCGGTTGAGAACAGCTAAGTAAACTTCGCTACGAGCGCTTCAGCAAATAATAATGCAAGCACATTTTTTTTATGTAATTGGGACGGAACAAGCCCGAGGCCCACCTGATGTTTAGTGGACTAACCTCTGCCTATAACAGACTTATTTCGTCAACGACGAATTGCTCTGCGCCCGTCACACTGAGACGTACAGTTGTTAGGTCTCATGTGCCTGTAATTTGGCTCTCAAGGACTGCTGCCTGAACACACAGTTAGGTGCTTGCACACAGGGTGGTCGCTAGCCAGGCGGGCATTCCCAAAATGCCCTTCCACCATGCGGTGAAGCCCAAGCCCAAGCCGGGAGGCCGGTTTGTACGACTTAGGGGACTTACTACTTATACTTTTTTTTTACCGGCGGTATGCCTTTATTAACCAAATACTACAAACTATATACAACACTACGGCTACTACAATACTACAGCTACTACAATAAAAGCACTTGGACTCATAGGCAGTCCAAATGCTCTAGCCCACTATACTTATATATATATATATACTTATTACTTCAAAAAGCTTTTAGATCCTGAATCATATTCAATAGTAGACTTACCGCTGACATTCCAGCCTCCTTCTATCTGGTAAGAAGACGATGCTACTCCAAATTTAAACCCTGGAGGGAAGTTCAGGTCTTCTGCACTCCATATTACATTGACTAGTCGGCTGCAAATTAAATCTTATGAGTAAAAAATAACTTATTTGGTCACTACATATAGTAAAGGTAACAAGTACCATTCAGTATCAAATTTGTAAATATTTGTTAAACTGGCTGATTGAGTAACTTCTTGGTAACAATTAGATAACTAGATAAGTATTACAAATAAAAGAATATTGTTATTTTTTAAACTTGCTAGTTCTAGACTTGCTTCAAAATTTTAATAAACATAATAATAACCAGAACTACGGCATAACCCTAGCAGTTTCTCGCACCTACGCGCTACGCCGAATCAAAAATAATTTCCAAAGTCAAAGTAAAATCATTTATTATTTTAGGCATCTACGACGCTCTTGCACGCTTGCTCTACGAATTGCACGCTTTTGTAGGATAAAGATCTCTCTATCTCAGCAGCAGCTCCCCACAGCAATACACCGTACGACATAATACTGTGGACGTACGCGAAATAAACTAGGCGAGCAGTAGCTACGTCTGTTAACTTTCTTATCTTACGAACTGCATACGCAGCAGAAGTAAGTCTTCCGAAGAGATCATGTATATGTGGTTCCCACTGTAAAGTTGAATCCATTCCGAGAAAGACTGTCGCATTGTCAATAGAGAGTTTATCTGGGCCAAGCTTTATGTTTGGTTCATCATAAGGAACATTTGGTAAAGAAAATTTTAAACATTTTGTCTTTTTTGAATTTAAGAGAAGATTATTAGCGGCGAACCAGTTACAAATCTTCGATAGTACATTATTTACATGCGTCAGTTCACTGTCCTTCCTATCTACTTTAAAAATCAGAGAGGTATCATCTGCTAATAAAACAATAGCTGCCGGAACATACTATTAGGTGCTTGGCGACAGACTTTCTACTTGAGGGTGGTAGCTAGCCAGGCGGGCATTCGCAAAATGCCCTACCACCATGCTATAACGACTGTAATCCTAGGATAACAACCGGGACCAACGGCTTAACGTGCCCTCCGAAGCACGTGCATGCTCAGTAGTAATGTCACTAGCAGTCACCCATCCAACTCATGACCGCGGGCGACGTTGCTTAACTTTGCTGATCGGTTAAGAGGACAAGGAACAGAAGCACCCACAGAGAAATACGTATTTCAACAAAGTGATGCTATCTCGCAGCTAACCGCCGGCCTCGCGCTCCGCGCCCCGCACCTACGTCAAATGCTATAAACATATATATATGTATAGGTACTACAGAGAGACGTGCAGTCGAGTCACAATATCACAATTATTTTACTGTAGCCGCGCCGCCCGCCGCTGTCGCGCCGCGGCGCGCGGCCGAAGACGCGCGACTTACCGCCGCTTACTTCTCGTCAAAATATGGATTATATTTAGTATACTCATTTCAAGATAGTATAAATCTGCTTAGTTTATCAAGTGAATAATCCAAACTGAACAATCGAACCATCAAACCGATCGATGTTGGTCTCAAAATTATTATTATAAATAATAATACTTTTACTTTAAGAAAAAATTGTGAAACTGTTCCTTTGTCCTTATAAAAATAAAACAAGACGAAGGTGCTCATTGGCTTTTTATAATTGTGCTGTAATTATTACGTTTAACAAGCTAATAGTGTATACGAAGTGCTTGTCAACAATACTGATTTATATTGAAGCGTAAAAGACCTTGTACCTTGGAAAAGATCGCATCAGGGAAGGCTGGTGTTATATTATGAAGGACTCACGAGAAACTGCAGAAGTGCAAGACCTTAACGACTACATGGTGACTCAATGGCTAGAAGACAAAAGTTTCGTATACATATGGTGTACTCATAAGGAACATCTCCGAACATGTTGTGGAAGTCTGGCATTTTAAATTAAATAATAACATTGTCAAAATGCACCCCAATAAATACCAGCTTCATTAAATTATTTAGAAGAAGATGCCAACTTAAATATATTGCCTAACAATCATTCTAAAACATGGTGCTCGTAGCGAAGTTTGCTTAGCCGTTCTTAATCGATCAGCTAAGTCAAGCAAGGTCCGCCGCGGTCAGGAGTTGGATGGGTGACCGCTAGCGACATTCCGTGATTCGGAGGGCACGTAAAGCCGTCGGTCCCGGTTGTTGTCTTACGATGGCAGATGGCAGTCATACAACATGCGGCGGCTGATTGTGTTAGTAATCATTAAATCTCAATGATTTCTTATATATGAGTGTATATCTCTAAATTAATCCCATGTAAATTTCATCAACATAACTGATGTTATTGAATTTCATCAACATCAGTTATGTCGATGAAATTTGCATGGAACTAACTTGGAGATATACACTACCCAAAAATAAGAATAAATTGGGATTTAATAATCCAGAATAATTTAAGGGCAGTTCATACAAAAAAAAACACTTATAGGCCGTAGAACCTTATTTTTCTCTGTAAATCGGTTTAATTTTATTTATTGCCCAAAGAAATATGAAATTTCAATTAAAGACTCTTTCATATTTTCTATCTTTTCTCATTCTCTTTTTATAATGTTACTAGCTTTCCTGCCGCGGCTCCGCCAGCGTCACATCGGTTATCGCGCAAAACCATTAACCTCTTTTTGCGCAGTTCGATAAAAACTATTCTTCGTCCTTCCCCGTGTCTTAAACTATTTTCATATCAAATTTCATCCTAATCGGTCCAGTAGCTTCAGAGCCTATTCAATGCAAACAATCAAATCTTTCCTCTTATATTACTTTAAGGACTAGCGCCTTTAACAAAAATTATAAATTGAAACCCATAGAAAGTAGTTATTGTGACATAACTGTAATAGTTAGACATATGGTAGAAAAACATGCGAAAATAAAATATGTAAACGATAAACAAGAAACCTTACCTTACCACGAGAAGCACAAACACACACGTCGAACGCATAACTCACACTAAATAAAGGACAGAATGTAAAGTTACGTCTATAGGTGGGTATATGCTACTGCATATAAAAACAGACGGGTTTGAAGAACATTCATCAGGTCAAGCAAGACGGTTACAGTCCAACTTCTTAAGGGGTTCCGTATGAAAACTGTATCTAGTCTATACTGAATTTTATGATTTTGGTTTGTGGTGGGGTATTTTGCGAATGCCCGCCTGGCTAGCTACCACCCTCAAGTAGAAAATCTGTCGCCAAGCACCTAACGGTGTGTTCCGGAAGCTGTCATTGAGAGCCAGTAATTCTAGGCTAGCCTGTACAACATCTTCGACCATATCATCACTTACCATCAGGTGAGATAGTGGTCAAAGGCTAGCCTATCAGCTATAAAAGAAAATAAAAAAAACGCCTGGCTGGCCACCATCCTGAATTAGAAAATCTGTCACCAAGCACCTAAAGGTGTGTTCTGGCATCTGTCCTTGCAGCTATTTATATTTAGGTTAGCCTGAATAACATCTTTGACCATATTATCACTTACTATCTTATAGTGAGAGAATGGTCAACAAAGGCTACATTATACGGTTTTCGAATAGCTAATCTTAATATTATATAGATATAATATATATCCCCAAGCTGCCTGCCAACCTTAGGGATTATAGCAATATCCCCTTAATAGGGAGGATGTGTTCAGCAGTGGACGATCCGGCTGATACTGTAATCATTATATATAATATACGTATAGATAACATACCTAGTGCAAACTTTGGAGCACACAACACACTAAGAAAACGCAATCAAAAGCAAGAAAAAAAATAAAAACAAAACAATCATAAGTAAAATTTGAAGTTGAAATCGTGTAAACACTCCATGCTCACATTTTCACGCCCCGACTTCCAAACTTTTTCATTTATTTCATGTGAGAAGTCTTGCGGTTTTTATTTTATTTATATTCTCCTACCTCAATAGTCATTCACCTACCTCAATAGTTGCAGTAGTTGCAACTATAATATCTTCAGGGTATAGTATTTGCAAATACTTCTTTCGGGTAGTTGACTGCAACTGCAAAACTACACAACTGAAGTTGAATGAGACCAACTCAAAGTTATACTCTCAAAGGTTATATCCATATCAAAAGGAATGATCAACGGATGACATGGTAAAATTCATTCATAAAAATTACTGGTATGAGATCCATCCTTTTTTGAAAGCTTGTTAAAAGCAGCTATTAACGCACTGAGGCAAAAAAAGACTAAGTGGAATTTATACAGTAAGTAAACCTGCACAATATTAATTCTTGAACATCGGTTAGCCTCATATGTGGCTCACGCAAAAAACCTCTAACATCGGGTAGCGTCATATGCGACTCACGCAAAAAACCTCTAACATCGGGTAGCGACATATGCGGCCCACGCAAAAAACCTCTAACATCGGGTAGCCTTATATGCGGCCCGCGTTAGAAACCTCTAACATCGGTAGCCTCATATGCGGCTCGTGAAAAAGACCTTAAAGATTGGGAAGTCGCATATGAGGTGGATGAAAGGTGGGGTGACGCCTTTCCATATCTGATCATTGGATGATTATAAAAAGGCAAGGTAAGGTATCCTTGTATTACATTTGAAGCACAATACGGCTCCTTACTATCAAAGCATCACAAAATATAGCTTTAAAAAAACGTATTTGGTGATTCCCAAAAAGGTAAATTGTGAACATGGTTTTTAGATAGAGGCACCTTGAGGATATATATACAATAAATAATATTTTAGAGGACATGGCAAATGTATTTGTCATATCCTCTACTTGATCTAAAAACACGATATCATATATTTATCTCGTTAGAAAAATAAACATGAATACAGCTGTAAAATTTTGTTTAATCAAGTTGGTCTCCATAGTAAATTATTTTAATACAAATTTAATTTCTAATCATTATGTAGCAACCATTTGATACAGTACTTGAAAGATATTATCCGTTTTTAAACATATTTTATACATTGACGTATATATACAATAATATCTCGAAGCTTTTATATGAATTTATTTTTAAAATTCAGGCACGCATTTAGAATATTGCGCAGTTTGGTTTCGCTCACTTGCATGGGAACGAGATCTCTACTACCTACGCCCTCAGTCTGACATTTTTCAAAGACCACTTCTTCTGGTATCAAAATGTCAGTCAGTTTATAACATATTTATAAATAATACGGTATAACTCACGTGAATAAGTCAGATAGCTCCGAGTCGGAGCCTCCGACTATAGTTTCATCCACATTCGGTGGAATTTTTCGCGTTGACGTCTCGCTTAGCTCTCTGCTGTGTCAAGCGAGTCAACGCGGGCGTCCCGAGCTCTCCTTGAAAAAGACCACCGGATATGGTTGAAACTATAGTCGGAGCTATCTGACTTATTCACGTGAGTAATCCCGAATTATTTACTAAAATGAGTGAAAACCACGTTAGTTTTTATAATAAAACATTAAATTTATAATCCAAATAATGATCAAAAGGAGTTAACCTTTAATTTGACCTAACATTCGAGAAGTGGGACCCGCCAAATACGTAGGTAGCAGATTGATCGACTTCATTCCCAAGGTTATTTGTGTTAGCAGGGGGCCGCCGCCGCGCCGGCCGTTCCAAGGCTCAGAGTGTAGTTGTTTGGTTGTGTTAACTTACTCAAAAGTTCGGAACGACCCGGTTGTTTTATAACCTCAAATATCGATTTTTGATGGGGAACTGGCAAAATATATAGACGTTTAATGATATTTAAAATGCAATAACTACCGCTAACTGCAAAATACAAAGGAGTGCCTATAATTCTCTCATCAAGAAATGTCAAGGTCATGTTAGTAAAAAATACAACATATTGACGACCGATTGTGATACCTTAACAGTTACAACAACCGAACATTCTACTCGAAGGTTGTGAACGACGCGGACGTTAGAGTGAAAAGTTGCACTCCGAGTGCGCTCTAACCAAGGTTCGGAACGGCCCCCAGGCGACCGGCCATAAATCAAATTTAGAATCTACACCATAGATTAAATTAAGTTTTTTATACTGCCTATACCTAAAGCATATTGTGCACGTTTCGAAATATGAGGATAATAATATATACTAGCTCCACTTCACAGAACGTTAGAATATATATAAGAATAGAATAGATCTAAGGAGTCTCTATTAGTGTTGTCTTAGGTTGTCGCAATTATTACACATAGTAATTAAACAACTTTAAACGGTTTAAATCGCCTATACATATCATTATTTTTGTCTCGACGTTTCAAAAACTTTGCAGTGATCCTGGTCACGGGGTGACGCCGGGACAAAAATAATGATAAATATACGCGATTTAAAGCGTTTAAAGTTGTTTAATTACTAAGTCTCTATTAGTATTTTCAGTACCTATATTTTTTATGCTTGATAGGTTAGCCTTTGACTACTATCTCACCTGATGGTAAGAGATGATGTGGTCGAAGATGTTGTTCAGGCTAACCTAGTATTACTGGCTCTTAAGGACAGCTGCCGGAACACACTGTTAGGTGCTTGGCGACAGATTTTCTACTTGAGGTTGGTAGCTAGCCAGGCGAGCATTCGCAAAATGCCCTACCACCATGCTATAACGACTGCCATTTAACCCATTGGCATCGGCGATAATTATAACAATAGAATTTCATTCATAAATTGGCCATAGTGGGTCAGTCCGATGGCAACTTATTAAGACGACAACCGGGACCGTCAGTTTAACGTGCCCTTTTAAGCACGGAAGCGCTCAGTAGTAATGTCACTAGCGGCCACCCAACCAACTCATGACCGCGGCGGAAGTTGCTTAACTATGCTGATCGGTTAAGAACAGCTAAGCAAACTTCACTACAAGCGCTTAAATATCAAATAGTAATATCCTTTTATTCAAAATACTAGTGGATTTTATCATATCTAGATTGATTGATTAATAGTTGGTAGAATAGTACATTATGGTACAAATGTGTAATGTTAGGTGAGAATGTTAAGAGAGTCGAGGACGGTAATAATCAATACACTCGTGTATCATATGACGTTTTTCAACACACTTATGAAGAAAATAACTATAATTTCAACAGTGAAAACGAGTTGTACAATTTTTTTTCGAAATGCTGGAATAATTAATCAGTTATCCTATGTGCGCGCATAGCAATCGGCCATAGACTAATTTGACATTAAAATTTCGTGGATAACGTTTTAGCCACGTACAAAATGGGGAATATAAAGTTTTCTTCATTACAGATAAAATAAAAGTTATATATGAGTAAAAGTTTTATTTCATTTAAGTGAAGCAGTGATGGCTCAGTGGCATTGTCTATGGACTGCCGCGCAGCAGGTCCATGGTTCGAATCCCGCCGCGGGCTTGAGCTTCACCGCATGGTGGAAGGGCATTTTGCGAATGCCCGCCTGGATAGCGACCACCCTCAAGTAGATAATCTGTCGCCAAGCACCTAACGGTGTGTTCCGGCAGCAGTCCTTGAGAGCCAGTGAAATTACAGGCAAAATGAGACTTAACAAGTTTGTCTCAAGGTGATGGGCGCAGTGCAGTTTGTCACTTGTGATGAAATGCATCTGTTATAGGCAGAGGATACCGCTTAATATCAAGTGGGCCTCGTGTTTGTTCCGTCACAATTGTTTTATTTGCAGATCTCTCGGATTTTTAAAGTAGATAGGAACGACATTGAACTGACTCATGTAAATAATGTATTATCTATGATCTGTAAATGGTACGCCGCTAATAATCTTCTCTTAAATTCAAAAAAGACGATATGTTTAAAGTTTTCTTTACCAAATGTTCTTTATGTTGAACCAAACATTAAGCTTGACCAAGATAAACTCCCTATTGACAATGTGACAGTCTTGGGAATCAAAATGGATTCAAATTACATTGTTTTATTTATTTTTTTATTCATAATCGATTCGCGTTTGACCACACCCTGCCTTATGTTAAGCATTGATGTGGTCTACGATGGAGCACACTTACCTAGAAGAAACCTATTTACTCTCGATTTGGAGACACCCATGTTGTATCCATCGGGAAAAACTGACGACGGTAAGAAGTTCCACTCCTTCGCAGTACGCACGAGAAAAGTGGAAGCGAAGCGCTTCGTACGAGTCCTGGGAATATCAACGATGTCCGGATGGCGCCACTCCGTTTGTCTGGACATCCGATGGAAAAAGGGGGAGGGCGGAACCAAGTCGTGCAGTTCTTGTGTACATTCTCCGAAATGTATCCGGTAAAAGACCGATAGACAAGCGACTTTACGGCGGTGCTCGAAGCTTTTCAGGCGAGACTCCCCTAGAAAGTCGCTGCCTATTTAGCTCTTGGCGCGTCTCTCAATCGACTCAAGTGCCTCAAGTTGGTATTTGGCAGAGCCATCCCAGAGGTGAGAGCAGTACTCAACACAGGACCTTACTTGCGCTTTGTACAAAGTAAGCATTTGTTCCGCTGTGAAGTACCGTCTCACCTTTGAGTGGATGCCAAGTTTTTTAGCGGCTAACTCAGCCTTTGACTCGATATTCGAGCCAAAATTTAGAGTCGACGATAGAGTAACACCAAGGAGGTCTAGGTGGTCTGTGACCGGCACGGATACATCTCGGTATGTTGGAGACAGTTGGAATGGTTTTGAGAGCCAGTACATCTAGGTTAGCCTGAACAACATCTTCGACCACATCATCACTTACCATCAGGTGAGATAGTGGTCAAAGGCTAACTTATCAGCCATAAAAAAAAAATGGTCTCCTCTTGGCGGAAAACAGACACGCCTGGGTCTTGTTGGCATTGAACTTGACCAGGTTGGCATCGCCCCAATCGGAGACTGCCTTAAGGGACAAGTTCAAGCGTTCGACCATAGCTTCTCTGAGTCTCCGGATCTCCGGCTCACTGGCTCGCGCGGTAGAAGTATAGCTCTCTACAACCGTGCTGTCGTCTGCAAACTCAAAGGTACCGGGCTTTAGCAGATCGTTGATATGCAGCAGGAAGAGCGTCGCAGAGAGCACTGACCCCTGGGGAACGCCGGCATTAATAAAGCCAGTATCCACATACTCATGATTTCTCCGGAAAACTTACTTCTGCTGCGTATGCAGTTCGTAAGATAAGACAGTTAACAGACGTAGCTACTGCTCGCCTAGTTTATTTCGCGTACGTCCACAGTATTATGTCGTATGGTGTATTGCCCTGGGGAGCTGCTGCTGAGATATGCTACCATACGGATGATACCGTTATCCCGCTTGCACTGTTCCGAATTACGAAGTTATGGAACGGATTTACCATAGTTTTACGACATTTTATTGTGTGCACAACAGCTATCTGTAACTTTTTTAGTTTTACTCATTGAACAATTTTGCTGCAGTAGTTTTAAAGAATAACAGAAATAAAAACATTGCGCGTAATTTACACATTAAATAAACACATTTTTATCGTAAAATACCCTAAATCAAGTTTAAATCCGCTACTAGAAAGTAACTTTTTTAAGATGGATATACATGACGTATAATTATGTCGCTGGAACAGTAATAGGTACTTCGTATTAAATGTAACGTCAGAGTTCGCGAATAGAGTGAACAATTTGTTCTGACGTCATCAAAACGCTGAGCGATTCCATTACCGATTGTAAGCCTGCTTAATTGACGTGGAGGTATAAAATTTAGCAGTAATATGAAGTTATTAATACTATAAGAGGTGAGAGTTGGCCCCCTGCGCGGCGGTAATGCTATCGGTATGAGATATTCAATATATTTCAATGTCGTTGCTGGCCAGCAAGCAGGGGCTTAGTAATAGGGTCCCGATTTTTATTACGGAACCCTAAAATTTTATTACGAGCCTGTTCCTTTGTTAGGCAAGTTGACCATCTTCGACCACGTCATCGTTTATAAAAAGGGGATATCGTTGTCAAAGTTAACATTTTAAAGAACATTTCGGCAATAATATGCAATATATAAAAGAAAAACCAACTCTGCACGAAGACGAAACCACAAGTGTGCTGAATTTATAATTAAATAGTTTCACTTCAATTTAAAAACAAGATAAACAAAGTCATGATGTAAAATGAAGTTAAAAATATGTATTTTAATGTGGGAAGCGCTCGTAGCGAAGTTTATTAGCTGTTCTCAACCGATCAGCAAAGTTAAGCAACGTCGCCCGCGATCATGAGTTGGATGGGTGACCGCTAGTGACATTACTACTGAGCGTTTCCGTACTTCGGAGGGCACGTTAAGCCGTCGTCGGTCCCGGTTGTCGTCTAAGGATGGCAGTCTTTATAGCATGGTGGTAGGGCATTTTGCGAATGCCCGCCTGGCTAGCTGCCACCCTCAAGTAGAAAATCTGTCGCCAAGCACCTAACGGTGTGTTCCGGCAGCTATCCTTGAGAGCCAGTACTTCTAGGTTAGCCTGAACAACATCTTCGACCACATAATCACTTACCATCAGGTGAGATAGTCGATAGTCAAAGGATAACCTATCAGGCATAAATAAAAAATAAATAAACGCTATCATGGATCTATATATTTGCTATAGCATTACATATATGTATAGCCTGTTAAACTAAAAGATATAGTCAACTACCGTATCCAGACTAAAAAAGGCATTCTTTTTTACATTACTAAAAGTCTAGCCTTTGGTCACTATCTCACCTGATGGTAAGTGATGATGCGTACGAAGATGTTGTTCAGACTAGCCTAGAATTACAGGCTCAAGGACAGCTGCAGAAACACACCACATATATTTTCAGTGGCCCGTGCATACAGGAGTTACATTTTTGCTTCAATAAGGACGTATGTAAATTTAGAACGAACAGAAGGTGTTATCCTTCACGGTCCTTATGGACAAATTAATAGGGTCATGAGGAAACGGCCGATATGTTAGCGTTTAGTATTGTAACCGCTTTAAAAAATTTTTTTTATATTGTTATGTTTGCAATAACGCCTGCTATGCGGATTACATCCCAATACGATGGTTCAAGAACGATAGGAAAAATTAGAGTTATGACGTCATTGTCATGTTAGCTCAATTGGTTAGAGCATACCCCGGCTAAAGGGGTGGATGGACGCGGGTTCGAATCCCGCACATGACCTAAATTTTTCTTCTCGTATATTTGTAATTTCCAAAATATCGTCCTCCTCCATATAGTAATATTATTTATTAGCTGCTCCCCGCGGTTACAGCCGCGTGGTAATGGATAATGATGATTAAAAGTATCCTTTTAACGGCTGGACCAATTTTGATGAAATTTGGTATGGATGTAGATGGATGGCCGCTGGATGGCCTATAATCTACCTCCATACCAAATTTCATCAAAATTGGTCCAGACGTTTGAGCGCGAAGAAATAATAAACATACAAAAACACTTACAAACATTCGCCCATATATTATTAATTTGATAATGATCAATTATTTGTTAGGCACTACCCGCACTACCAAATATGCATTATAAGAAATTAATTATCAATTTTTATCGTATTTATTGTTAACTATTTTGGTGAATGGCTTGCACATAAAAGATAATATGCTGTGACAGATTTTTTTGTACAACAATTTAAGATAAACATTTCCGTTATACATTATATACGTGTGATACTAAAGGTTTTAACAGCGCACGCCAGAATAGGTCGCATATGACACAATTTGCTCTTTACTTGACACTTATCGTTATATTTTGAATAATTCGCACAATATTTTTATAAATTATAGCCAATATTCTGATGTGTGAGTGATATTATTGTAAAGTTTCATTAAAATCCATTCAGTAGTTTTTGCATGAAAGAGTAACAAATGTACGTACATCCATTCTTACAAAATTTAGCGTTTATAATATTAGTAAGGATTGGTGTCCGGATCCAGAAACCTATATAAAAATAAGTACATAGTAAAACAACAAGATTGTATTTAAGTAAGCATTTATTTATAAATGATATATATATTTTTTTTTATGCCTGATAGGTTAGTCTTTGACCACCATCTCACCTCATGGTAAGTGATGATTTGGTCGAAGATGTTGTTTAGGCTAACCTAGAAGTATTGGCTCTAAAGGACAGCTGCCGGAACACACCGTTAGGTGCTTGGCGACAGACTTTCTACTTGAGGGTGGTAGCTAGCCAGGCGGGCATTCGCAAAATGCCCTACCACCATGCTATAACGACTGCCATCCTAAGACGACAACCGGGACCGACGGCTTAACGTGCCCTCCGAAGCACGGAAACGCTCAGTAGTAATGTCACTAGCGGTCACCCATCCAACTCCTGACCGCGGGCGACGTTGCTTAACTTTGCTGATCGGTTGAGAACAGCTAAGTAAACTTCGCTACGAGCGCTTCAAAAAAATTTCCCAGTTGGGGCACAAAATTTTTCAAGCCCCTTTCAAAATTCAAGCCCTCGCTCTCGGACGCACTTATAACGCATTGGGCGCCTCAATTAATCACTTAGCCATCTTAACAGGTGTAATGAGTTATGAATTTTGTACTAATATTATTATCCTAAACCGTCATAGACACTATCTTTTTCTAAATAAATTTCAAGCACTATCGCTGTTCTCGAGTGGTTACCGCATAACAAAGGAAGACGTAGAGTTAGTGGGCCCCCACTAGGTGGACTGACGACAACGTGAAAATCGCTGGTAGCCAATGGTTACAAGCGGCTAATAGCCGTTCTTTGTGTCGTTCTATGGGGGAGGCTTTGTTCAACAGTTTACGTCTTCCGGCTGATGATGATGACTATCTCTGATATATAGTGAGCAATATCGCATTTATAATTTTAGTGCACAATTTTAAGACACATTTTTTTTTTATGTTATTGTGACGGAACAAGCCCGAGGCCCACCTGATGTTAAGTGGACTAACCTCTGCCTATAACAGACGCATTTCGTAAACGACGAATTGCACTGTGCCCGTCACACTGAGACGTCCAGTTGTTAGGTCTCATTAGCCTGTAATTTTTCTGGCTCTCAAGGACTGCTGCCGGAACACACCGTTAGGTGCTTGGCGACAGATTTTCTACTTGAGGGTGGTCGATAGCCAGGCGGGCATTCGCGAAATGCCCTTCCACCATGCGGTGAAGCTCAAGCTCTGGGCGGGATTCGAACCATGGACCTGCTGCGCGGCAGTCCATAGCCAATGCCACTGAGCCATCACTGCATCAACCCTTACCATGCACTGGCGTATTAGGCAGATTCAAATCATTTATTGTATCCATTATATACGGCACTACCCAACGTAAATCGTAAAGCGTTCGCACCACAAACTATCAAGCCATAGTATTATTCCTATAAATAGCGTGCATATAACATTGACCTATATATACTAGACGCGACATCTCAAACAAGGATATTCGACCAGTGCAAGTATGCTGGCTGGCATACTCTACCCCACACGCAGCTGGCCGGCGATTCTCGTGCAGTGATATGAATATCATAGTAGCTAAATATCGAGAAAACATGGCGAATATCGAGTCGTGTAGTTTTGTGTTATTCTCGCAATATCACTATCGATAAATATCAAGCCCTAGCGATCGACACGCAACATTGCGATATCGGGATTATCATTATACATTCTATACACATGAACACAAGTTCATTTGTGGACATATTTTTATATCTACCACTCGCGAGATTAGCATTTTTGTGAAAAGTCGATATTTTTGGGATATATTAATAGTCTATGTCACATACGGGATAAATATCGAGAATCGATAAATTTATCCCAATTTTGAGAATTGCCCCCCTGGGCATTCGTAGAGATTACACGCGCTATAAGTTCGTAAATTGTGTATTCAAAATACACAATTGATAATACACAATTTTCGAACGTAAAGCGCGTGTAATCTCTGCGAATGTTCAGCTGCTTGTGGGGGAGAGTATTCGAGCCGGCATACTTGTACTGGTCGAATATCCTTGTTTGAGATGTCGCGTCTAGTATATATAGGTCAATGGCATATAACGCGTGCCAGACATCCGGTGGAGCTGAAGAGGTTTGTTTACTCATAGACTACGAGGTATACCTAATATCCTAGCCTGTCCTAAAGTTCACTTCAGATTATTGTCCTCTTACTTTTTGAGAGTGAATAAATAGGTAGGTGTACAAGTACTTGTATTATTATTAGTACTCCTAGTCTAGTATGTATAGGTCAATATCGTCTATGAATATTTTTTATCAATATTTTTTTTAAACAGAGTTTGCTAATTTGCTGTAGCTACATGTCTATAGCTATAAGTGTAGGTATGGTACATAAATAATAAATAAAATATCTTTATTGAAGGCAAAAAGTACCCATATCGTAAAATTAAATTAAAATTAAAATATAAATATTAAAATAGTATAAATTGCAATAACATATTACAAACAAATAGAATTGCAATAATACATGTCATTTTTTATTTTCGTTCTGGTGGACAGAGATCCAGTGTCTATAAATAGGACAACACAAATTTTCACCGAGACACTTCAAAATGCCATTATCCGATTCTCGTATTCTGTTCCAGAAGGAGATACGAGATCTTATAATGGCAAAGAAATCGGGAACCCGCGCATCAGCGAACATGCCCGACGCGCTGCAGTATCTATTTTTCTTCATAAAGATGCTAGACTTAGTATTAATGTATACAAAAAACGAAGTTAGCATTCAACACGTTTCCATTCAGCGGAAGAGGTACAAAAAATATCCAGATCAAATTCAATAGTTAGATAACTGCACGCGCGAATAAAAAACGTGTCCTGCCTATGAATGTTTTTTTTTTTAATGTGACGTCTATATTTAGTATTGGTGGTTTTCGATGGTTCCCTTAAGTTTATATGACTTATGTAAATAAAAAAAAGATTTATTACTCACTTTTTTATGGGATTGTGACTGCACAAGCACGATGCCTACCTGATGTTAAGCGGTAACCTTTATTTACCTTTTGAAGCAGTGGTGGCTTAGTGGCATTGGCTATGGGCTGCCGCGCAGCAGGTCCTTGGTTCGAATCAGCCGCGGGCTTGAGCTTCATCGCATGGTGGAAGGCTATGCTGTCATCGTATTGTGTAAAGAAACATGAAACATTTTATGATGATGCAATCAAATTTTAATTGAAATCACTAAAAAACTGGCAAAGTGCGAGTCGGACTCGCGCACCGTGGGTTCCGTACAAACCTGTAGGAATATAAGTAAAAGTTATGGTATTTATATTGGTTAAACGAATCCTATTAAAAAAAATATTATAATTATTTAATTTTTATTTATAAGGCAGACAACAACTGATAGTTGCCTGTATCCTGCTACTCTCTACTAGTTTTTAGGGTTCCGTACCCAAAGGGTAAAAACGTGACCCTATTACTGAGACTTCGCTGTCCGTCCGTGTGTCACCAGGCTGTATCTCAAGAACGGTGATAGCTAGACAGTTGACATTTTCACAGATGATTTATTTCTATTGCCGCTATAACAACAAATACATAAAATAAAATAAATATTTAAGGGAGGCTCCCATACAACAAACTAGATTTTTTTACCGTTTCTTGCTCGATACTAATAACGGTGACAGGTAGACGCTTAGACGCTTTAACTATTCACAGAATATTAAGTTTTATGTTAAAGAGAACAAAATAAAATTAATTAAAATAAAATAAATAATTAAGGGGGCTCCCATACAGTAAAAGTTCGCCGTTTATTTGCTACAAATAATAATAATGAAAACAGGTAGAAACTTGAAATATTCACCAAAAATTCAGTTGTATATTTACTTTAAAAATAAACAATTATGGATACAATTCCGAATTGAGTAAGTATTTTGCATCCAAACGTAACTACCTAGCTCAGTCGGACACTGCGAAAAGTGTGTAACTTGCAAGATTAGGTTATATAATGGTACGGAACCCTTCGTGCGTGAATCCCACTCGCACATAGCCGTTTTTTTTCTTGTTACACGTAAGATATTTGTCGAGTCTATTCTTGAAATGATTTATAGTTTGTGCTGAAACTACGTCTTCCGGAAGTTTGTTCCATGCATTGACTACTCGATTGCTGAAAAAATATCAAAGTCAAAGTCCAAGTCAAAATTATTTATTCAATTTAGGCGCCTACGACGCTCTTATATAGGTCAAGTAAAAATTATAAATATTGAAATATTCTACATAGTCCTGCCACGTTCAGCAAAAAAAAAGCATACAGCCACTTCGAGAATAACGGGCAAGAAACTCGGGGCCATTTTTATTTAATTCTTTTAACGGTGTGTTACATAATATACAATACAATTATTACAAAATTTGTTTAAATTACGTAGTTGACAGGCGATAGATTGGCAGAGGCGAAACAGTCCAAGCGTTTTTGTCATTTGAGTAATCACAAACTGTGTAGTAGGATTTCATAATATAAATATTTTTCGCGTGCAACTTGAATTTTCCTTCTGTGAGTGTTGTAATATGTTTGGGAAGTTTATTGAAAACCGCACACAATTACTTAAAATGGACCTTTATTTGTCTTTGCTAAACTAATACCTGGCACCGCTGTTTTATATTTATTCCTAGTGTTATAATCGTGATTGTCACTGTTTGATTTAAATTTACAAAAATTTTTACGAACATACATAATATTTTCGAACAAATACAGACTTGGTAAAGTTAATTAACTTTAACTTTCTTTAAAAAGATCTCTTAGAGATTCCCTAGCATCCATTTCATATATGGCTCAAATTCCACGCTTTTGTAAGATAAATATTGTTACTATCTCAGCAGCAGCTCCCCACAGAAGTACACCATACGACATAATACTGTGGAAGTACCGCGGCGGACGTTACTTAAATTAGCTGTTCGGTTAAGAACAGCTTAGCAAACTTCTCAACGTCAAATTTGCCTAAACGTCAAAAAACCTTGTTTCGCATGCATTTTTAAAACGGCAAAAAAATGTTTTACTTATATTACCACGTGATTGCTACACAATAATGATATATAATATTTGTAGATACAATTTAGGTATACCTATGACACAAAACTTGATTAGGAAAAATTTTAGAGTTGTATTCATGATTTTTTCTTTCAGGAGATATATAAATAGACACGTTCCTAAAATCACACCTATTTCTCGTAGGGGTAGGCTGAGATCACAGATTTCCACTTACTACGATCCTTACACAATTTTATTATTTCTTTCCCTTTATCTACACTCATCAATCATTTCATACAATAAGAGCTGCCCTCGTGCTTGTTCCTTCTCAATCATAAAAAAAAACTTTTCATTTGGCTGTCATGAAAGAAAGCGGCGTATATAGTGTATTTTCCTTGCCTTCACAGAATGTGCGAATAAAGATGATGTGCCGTCTTGGCATCTGGATCGTATCCCAGTTGACGGACAGAGACAAGGCTTAGTATAACTATACAAGTAGTTAGATTTCCTTGAGTTGATTTTACTATGGGAACGGTGGACTGTAATATACTTACTGAAGGACATTTTTATCCGATTTAACTTACGGTTTTTTTACGTCGAGAAGGCGTCTCGACCGATAATATACTTACTTCCTCCACTGGCTCAGCGACCCGAAGTGAGTCTTGGCCTCCGATATGAGAGCACGCCGCTGGTTTCGGTCCTGGGCAGTTTCACGCCAGTTGTCTACGTGAAGATCGCGTAAATCAGCGCTCACCACATCGGCCCATCTGCATCTTCTCTTCGCATCTGCTTTGATTTCCTTGTATGTATCTCAAACATATCGTCCTGTTCAGATAGAATTCTATATTTCCTTCTTTTCTCTATTATGTCCCCACATTCCTGGCTCCACCATTTCCTTCCCTTTTTCCTCTTTTGACTGTAATATATTCCTTATTATTCTAAGAGTAGAGTTCACGGAGCGCTTTCCAAAGCACCTAACGGTGTGTTCCGGCAGCTGTTTTTTTTTTCTTATTTATTTATCAAAATTAAGTATTACAATACGTTACATTAATGATAAGTAGGTAGTGTCTAAAAACCTAAGTAAGGTTTATCCAATCACGTTCTCAACAAGTATACAAAAACATTTTAATACTAAAATGTTCTTTGTTTTTGAGAGCCAGTAAAATTACAGGCACATGAGACTTAACAACTGTATGTCTCAGGGTGACGGGGGCAGTGCAGTTCGTCATTGATGAAAAGCATCTGTTTTAGCCAGAGATTATCGCTTACCATCAGATGGGCCTCATGATTGTTCCGTTACAATCCCATAACAAGTACAAATTAATTAAAAATTAAAAAACCTGACTGCTCATTATTTATTTTCGTTAAGCGTTTTAGCGTTCTATTGAATTTAAAACTGCAAGCGATACAGGGTTATTGGTGAAATGCTACTCCGAGCCAAGAGCGCCCGCCGCGGCAACACTGGTCCGCGCCGCGCTCCCTTTGTATAGAGTTTTGAATATTTACATCGAGATAAGTAGTTGTTGATTGTAAATATACAGATATTACAAAGCTAAAGAATTACTTTCTTATTTTATATGTAGTTATATAACACATACATAAACCCTGGAAATATACCACTCCTTTTTTGGGCAGTCGTGTAACAAATAATAATTGTTATTATGTATATACAGAACCCCTTGAAAATTCGAACTGAAAACCTCTTGAGTGATCTTCAAACCGTCTGCCTTTATCGCATATAATATATCTGTAGACACAGTGTAATCCTTGTTTACTGTGCTGTAGACATAAGGCGTATTCCATTTGACGCCAATTTCGTTATTTTCGATAATTTTGACCACATTCTGCGTCTATGGTTGTGATCACTGTGATCGTTTATAACTGTTCTCCCCTGTTCCATTTAGGATAAGAACGCTAAGAATGACACTAACATTTGCCACTTCTGTCACTTTTGACATTAGGTAACTCAAACTGTTCCAGTAGCTTCATAGCGTTTATGGCGAAAATAATGCCAAGACCCAAGTGGAACAACTTTTTGGGAGTGTGGTCGTTTTTATCGTTTTTGGCGAGTTTAACTCCAAATGGTACGCACCCATAACATAACTTTGTAACTGTCCTTTATTTAGTTTGAGTTATGCGTTCCACGTGTGTGTTTGTGCTTCTCGTGGTAAGGTAAGGTTTTATGTTTCACTTATTGGCTTGTTTGATTTCTTCTCGGTGCCAAATAGCATGACAATAGATTTCGTATATTTTAGAGTTGTTTATTTGTACCGTTGCGTCCTTGTAGGTCCTGTACCACGACACAACTCTATAATATACGAAATCTATTGCCATGCTATTTGCTAGTCAAGTTTAGAAGGGAATTGAGGTTGCATTGCAAGAAGCAAATCCTGACCATTTCCTTTATATACGACGATTAACTCTCGAATAGTTATACGTAATAAATTTAACGGTTAGTTTTTTATAGTTTTTAAGTTCGTTCTATGTGATTTAAGAAGAATTAGTGATTGTTGATATAATGAATAGATTCAGGCGTTACTTTCCGGAAATCCATATTTAATAAAAACAAATTTTTTTTAAATATTAAAAAAAAAAACATTACATTAATATTTTAATAAAACACTTAAAAAATATATCTAGTGACAATTCCGCCTAATTTTCCTGTTAAGCTGACGTGATGTCACAAACGCCACGCAGCCAAACCGGAAGAATTTTCTACGCGTATCGCTTCTACATGAAGCATCCTCAGGAGGTCTTGACTCTACGAGCGCACGATTGAAAATTCTCGATCGTGCGCGGATGCTTCGTGTAGAAATGCGTCGAAAATTCTTCCGATTTGGTAGAAATATTTGTTATTATTGTTGATATAATATACTTAGCCCTAAATTGTGAACGAACTACAACAAAAATTAAGATAAGAGATTGAGGAGGTCGTGGAGGTAATACTGAAAACAGCACTCAGGACGCCGGCCCGTTTTTTTATTGCTGGTAGGTAGGTATATAGCCTTTGACCACAATCTCACCTGATGATGTGGTCGAAGGTGCAATTCAATCAATGGGCTCGGGAAAAAAATGACAATAATAACATGGCGTCAAAAATCGGCCAGTTTGTTTTTGCTATATCAAAACTAGTCTAACTAGTCTAACACAAAGCATGACTAAACAGAAGGACTACGGGATTTAAAAAAGGTCATCAAGATATTCTTTCATGACTGCCCAAAAACGAGTGTTATGTTTTCAGGGTTCATGTATGTATGTTTGTGAGTTTCTTTATTCCACCATAACTTGTAAACTAATAGAAAAGCATCCGCCTGCAACTGCAGGTCTCCACCTTCCCGACTCTCCTGAACAAAATAATGACATTGTTGAGGTGACCCCACAGGATGTTTCTGCAGCCGTGGCATCTTTTCGAAGTGGCTCAGCCGGTGGTCTAGATGGCCTGACGCCTCAGCACTTAAAAGATATTTTATCTTTTAGTTCTGGTGAGGTAGGCGAGACACTTCTAAAGGATGTCACGGCTTTGGTTAATTTGATGTTGTCGGGTCAGGTCAACAATGAAATTACCGAAATTCTGTACGGTGCGAATTTATGTGCCCTTAATAAAAAAGATGGTGGTATTAGGCCTATAGCAGTAGGCACCACTTATCGTCGCCTCACAGCCAAATGTGGTTGTAGGAAAAAGGTTGCTTTTTTAAGTAATCTTTTTCAACCACTACAACTCGGTTTTGGTTCTCAGGGTGGTTGTGAGGCTGCTGTACATTCACTACGCACATTTCTTGATCAAAATTGTGGAGATGTGCTTTTGAAGGTGGATGTTAAAAATGCATTCAACTCATTAGATAGAGGCACCCTTTTGACCGAAGTGAAAGATAAAATTCCGGAATTATACCCTTTTCTTTGGCAATGTTACGGCAAACCATCAAAATTAACATACCAAAACAACGTTATATTATCTTCCGTAGGATGTCAACAGGGTGATCCTCTGGGACCAGCCATCTTTAGCCTTGCCATCCACTCAATAATTCAACGTCTCCAATCAAAACTTAACGTTTGGTATTTGGATGACGGAACCTTAGGTGGCGATGCGAACACGGTATTGAATGACTTGCGAGTACTTATAGACGATTTTCGTCTTATTGGCCTTGAACTAAATTTTTCCAAATGTGAACTTTTTGTTTGTGATACTTGTCCGGATAAAATTTCGATTATTGAAAAATTCAACTTACTTGCGCCTAATATAAAATTAGTAGAAAAAGGTTCGCTCCGTCTTTTGGGTTCACCGATTTTTGACGAATCTTTGTCACCATTTGTCGAAGAACAAATTCAAAAGTTTAGAAATGCTTCTAGCAGATTATTCAAAATTAACGCCCATATGGCTTTTACTATTATTAGATTTTGCCTTTTCGTTCCTAAATTTACATACTTTTTGAGATGTTGTCAGCTTTGGAAGCACAGTGAGCTTCTTTTAAGCTTAGACAATTTATTAAAAGATACGTTAATTTCGGTTTTGAATGTTGAGATGGATGATAGGGCTTGGGTGCAAGCTTCCCTCCCTGTGAGGTTGGGGGGCATAGGGATACGCAAAATTTCTAGTGTGGCATTACCAGCTTTTTTGTCTTCTGTACACAGTACACACAAATTAGTAGAAAAAATACTTGCACAATCTTTAGGCTCTTTTGATGTAGCATATCTGGCTGAGGCCAAAACCACATGGGGATTGGCTTGTCCAAATACTGAGTTCCCAAAAATTTTGTCATCTCAGAAACAGTGGGATCGGCCCCTATGCGAGCTAGCACGGAAAGATCTTTTAAATACGTGCCCTAGTATCGCAGATCGTGCTCGTATTCTCGCTGTTTCTGTGTGGGAATCAGGTCTTTGGTTACAAGCCATTCCTTCTTACAAAACTGGTAGCCTTATAGATCCTTCCGCTTTTCGTCTCGCTATTAGCTTACGCTTGGGTGCAAGGTGTTGTGTTGCACATCACTGCCAGTGTGGTACTGCAGTTGACCAACTCGGTCACCATGGCCTCTCCTGCTCTCGAAGTGCTGGTCGAATTTCCCGCCACGCCAGCCTTAACGATATCATTCGCCGGGCTTTTACCAGCGCCAATGTTCCAGCAGTTCTCGAACCGAACGGTCTGATGCGTGACGATGGTAAAAGACCTGACGGCATGACTCTGGTTCCATGGAAGTTAGGACGGCCCTTAGTGTGGGACGCTACATGCGTAGACACTTTAGCGCCGTCACACCTTTCTGAAACCCACGTGAGGGCTGGCGCCGCGGCTACTTCGGCGGAGCAACTCAAGCGGCGCAAATATGCTAACCTGGGTATGGGTTACATATTTGAGCCGTTTGGTGTAGAGACGTTGGGTCCGTGGGGACCGGGAGCTCATCGTATTTTCCAAAATCTATCAGAGCGCTTGGTCGATGCGACGCGTGATCAAAATGCTGGCACCTATTTGGCTCAAAGAATAAGCATTGCAATTCAACGGGGCAATGCTGCCAGCATGCTGGGCACGCTGCCAACTGACAGTGGGTTAGAGCATTTGGACTCCCTATGAGTCCAAATGCTTTTACTGTAGTAGCTGTAGTATTGTAGTAGCTGTACTGTTGTTTATAGTTTGTAGTATTTGTTTAATAAAGGCATACCGCCAGTAAAAAAACTTGTAAACGAATAGACCGATTAAATGTATGAATGATATATCATACATTTAATCGGTCTATTCGTTCGTGAAAGAATATCTTGATGACCTTTTTTAAATCCTTCTGTTTAGTCATGCTTTGTGCTTTGTGCATTTCGGACGATAATATTATCGTAATTGCCACATTGGGTGCGCGCTGAAATGATCCTTGAAATAAGTTTGTTTTCCGTATTCATCGACAGCGAGCAGCTAATTTAGTACCTAGCTGTAGTTAAAAATAAATAATTATAGAGACCTACCTAAACTTCAGAATAAAGGTATAGCAGAACTAAATACTTAACCAGTCTTTTGATAATAAATAATTAATTTTATGAATTCGTAATGATGTTATGACCTAATATAAAATACCTTTTTCCTTTTGTTTTTCTCATTTATTTGTCTTAAACACGATAATGATGAATACACTATTTTTTGTCGTAAATTATTATCCTAATTAATTTTAGTAGAACAACACGTTAATTTTAGAAATTAACTTATGAAACAAATTATTTGCAAAACTAGCAGTGAAACAGCTCCGACTCATGAATCGATTCTGAAACGTTTCAGCAACAGTTGATTGGTCCATGAACCATTGGTCAACATAACTTTTAAACAATCAACTATACATCCAAAGGACTTTCCACCCATGAACGTTTCGCCAACATAACTTTAGGTCAGTGAATACTGAAGCAACATAATGTTTTGACCAATAACTTTTCACCCAAAGTACATTTGGCCCATGGACAGTTCTCCAACAGACCGGTACGTCAGTGAGTGTTTAACCAACAGAATCTCTTGACAATATCTTTTCTACTATGAACTTTTGCATTCATGAACATCAAAATCCGTTGCGTAGTTTAAAAGATTTAAGCATACATAGGGATATAGGGACAGAGAAAGCGACTTTTTTTTATACTATAATATTATGTATATAGTACATATATATATATTACTATATACTATGTAGCGCTGTTCTATTTGAAGTCTCAATAACGTTACCAATGGAAAGGAGATTACAATTTTGTATAATTAAGACGCTAGTGTATTGCAATGAAACGGATAAGAGAAGTCGATACGTTGTGGGTACTGTCAAAAATTAAAACCACAAATTATAATGAAACTAAAATTATTATAGAAAAGAATTTAAAGGAAAAGAAACAAAGAACATTCATGTAAACATAACTTTTTAGATTCATGATTGGAGCAGTGTGGCAAAAAACACGGAGGGTGACGAATGGTATCTAATTGCAGTTCCTGTAGTGTTCAAAACGGATTCTCGTGCTGTATGAGATCTCGTATCATGGAGAAATTAAGGTGAAGATCGATTCATGAGATTCTGAAACGTTTCAGCAACAGTTGATTGGTCCATGAACCATTGTTCAACATAACTCCTAAACAATCAACTATACATCCAAAGGACTTTCCACCCATGAACGTTTCGCTAACATAACTTTAGGTCAGTGAATACTTAAGCAACATAATGTTTTGACCAATAACTTTTCACCCAAAGTACATTTGGCCCATGGACAGTTCTCCAACAGACCGGTACGTCAGTGAGTGTTTAACCAACAGAATCTCTTGACAATATCTTTTCTACTGTGAACTTTTTTCAAAAGTTTAATTTTACGAACACACTTAGTATAAAATATGTAAGTAGGTATCTACACTAACTATCATCTATTAGTTGCGTGCTATTTACTTGATCTTTAAACGTCGATTACGGTTTAAAAAGAAATAGTCACCAAGGTTATTTTTTATTTATAACTGATGACCATATATCACCTGATGTTAAGTGATGATGTGGTCGAAGATGTTGTTCAGGACGTATACTAGTGTGTGACTGTATGTAAGCTTTTTCTTTATAGATTTTTTTATTACCCACGATATTAAATAATGCGGGTAGATTGAAACTAACAGTCAAGATTTACCATTTGTTTCTTGAGTTGTCAATGTGAAGCCGTGCGCATCGTCAGTTAAAAGTGTAATCAGTGCAATGAGTGCTTGTGAGTTCGTGAAATCTAAACGCGGTAAAGACATATTGGTACACAATGGTTATTTTTATCATTTACACAGCAGACGAGATACTAAATACTATTGGCGTTGTGTAAATAGAGAAACATCTAGTTGCAATGTGCTTATCACTACATTATTCATTGATAATACTCACACTGTGATGCCACATATTCATGAACACATGCACTTGCCTGATCCAGAGAAACATATTGAAATGAAATTAAAAAACAATATTAAAGAAAAAGCTAGCAGTTCAATGGATACTTCATCACAAATTGCACAAAGGTGTATTCAAGAAATACCTAAAACTACCGCTCCTTACATTCCTAACAAGGACGCTATGCGGATGATAGTACATCGTGAGAGAAGCAAAAACTTCCCCACATTACCCAAAAAAGTACAAGATGTGAATATTCCCGAGGAATTTACAAAAATAGATAACGAACAGTTTTGATAGGACATTTTATTTAAAATAATATTTGCGTAATAGTGTTTACTAAAAAAAAATTGCCAATTATTGAACCAGGCACTTTACTGGCTTATGGATGGGACATTCAAATCCTGCCCAATTCCATTTATCCGAATATATTCAATTCATGCAGCAGTAGACTCAACAGATGGAATACATAAGATTGTGCCACTAGTATGGACTATTATCCCACAAAAGTTGAATTGCAATATTTTTTGAAATACTAATAATATTCTTCGCGGCATTGGCATTTTTAGAGCCAACTGAAATCCTCGATGCTTTCGACATAATAAGGACTGAAATTGTACCAGAAGAAGCAGAAGAAGTACTAACATGGTTTGACAAATATTATGTGAGCGGGACAACGAAGATTTCTAAAAATGTTAGTTCGAAGATGACATTGTCACGATCTGCACCCAAATTCCCACCTTCTATGTGGTCAGTAGTTGGCAGTTACCGATCACATGTGCCTCTTTCTCAAAATGCCCTCGAGTCCTGGCATAACAGGTGGAATAGTTTGCTAGGCCGAAGTAAATGTAATATATTTAGAACTATATCTGAAATAATTAAAGAGCAAAAGAATACAGATTGCATAATAGAGCGCATTAAAGCTTCGGAGCCCATGCCGAAACGGAAACGAGTAGAACATAAATATCAACAACGCATCTCCCAGCACCTGTCAAAGAAAGAGGAAATGGACTTAAAATCTTATTTAAGCGGTTGGGCACACATTTGCCATTTACGAAAGTAAACTTTTTACAATTGTTCATGAATCTAAAAAGTTATGTTTACATGAATGTTCTTTGTTTCTTTTCCTTTAAATTCTTTTCTATAATAATTTTAGTTTCATTATAATTTGTGGTTTTAATTTTTGACAGTACCCACAACGTATCGACTTCTCTTATCCGTTTCATTGCAATACACTAGCGTCTTAATTATTAAAAATTGTAATCTCCTTTCCTTTGGTAACGTTATTGAGACTTCAAATAGAACAGCTCTTACAGCCTTATGTTTCGTAAGTATTTTAAAGTGTGTATCTTATACATAGTATATAGTAATATATATATATATATACATGTACTATATACATAATATTATAGTATAAAACAAAGTCGCTTTCTCTGTCCCTATATCCCTATGTATGCTTAAATCTTTTAAACTACGCAACGGATTTTGATGTTCATGAATGCAAAAGTTCATAGTAGAAAAGATATTGTCAAGAGATTCTGTTGGTTAAACACTCACTGACGTACCGGTCTGTTGGAGAACTGTCCATGGGCCAAATGTACTTTGGGTGAAAAGTTATTGGTCAAAACATTATGTTGCTTAAGTATTCACTGACCTAAAGTTATGTTGGCGAAACGTTCATGAAAGTCCTTTGGATGTATAGTTGATTGTTTAGGAGTTATGTTGACCAATGGTTCATGGACCAATCAACTGTTGCTGAAACGTTTCAGAATCCGGAGGACGCGGGTTCGATTACCGCCTTGGGCATAAAATTTTGTACTCCAATAACTTGTCAAATATATTTTCTTTCTTCCTATTTTTCTGAATAGTCAATACTTAACTAGTCTTTTTTATTTGACTGTACTTCATAATGTATGTGCGCGCGAGTTGACGACAGTGAAAATAGGTTAAATCGGAAGGTGTCAACTCGCGCGCACTTGCGAATTTCACGCTCGCCAGTTGACGAATAACTCAAAATAATTGCATTTGGCGCCAAGTTCACTCAAACACAAAGACCTCGCCTTGTGTACTTTAAAAAATTACTAGCTGGCCCGTCAAACGTTGTTTTGCCATAAATTAATGCTATTAAATTGTATTATATATTATGAAACGGTTATATTTTTCATATAGCGCCATCTATTGAATACTTACTCCATCTAGTCAATAAATTGTATTACAAAAAAACAAATATACATAAAAATTAAGTCATGTGCGGGATTCGAAACCGGCGTTCGTTGTGCTATAAGACGTAGCTTCGTACCCGTAGTATTCGATATGAATTACAGCTTGATACCTACATCATCTTGATATCCACACATTTCTGAGAAAAAGCCTCTTGACAGACTGACAGACGGACAACAAAGTGATCCTATATGGGTTCCGTTTGTTTCCTTTTCAGGTACGGAACCCTGAAAACACAAAGTTTAGTAATTCATACTGCTTATAAGATCATTGTCATTCCCTAACATATCTACTATTCACCACCGGCCACAACATTATAAATCATCTAGGTATACAATTACATTATTTAGTTAATTGACTGTAACTACTGTAACTTAAAAACTACTCTACCGTTGTTGATGCAATTGAAATAGGACGAACTTATGGAGGTATTAGGTATACCTCCAAGTTCGTCCAATAGGACGAACTTGGAGGTATACCTGGCCTGCGAAATATCGCAGGCGGCTCACTTGGTGGTAGTGATCACCGTCGCCCACGAACATCCGCAACACCAGAGGTGTCGAGGATGCGTTGCTAGCCTTTGAAGAGGGTATATGCTCTCTTCTTGATGTATTTTGCCGTCTCTCACAACTGCGAGTGCTGCTTATTGTCTCTAAGGAGCAATCAGCGGCCAAGTGCGACGGACAAGTGCAAATGTATTTGCATTTTAGAATTGAATAGAACAATTTTTTATGATTGGTAGAAACAATACATATAACATCACAGTCTTGCTCTACAGCTTACAGTGAGTAAGGAATGAAATAGCTACATTTATTGACCCGCGTGGGAGCAGGCAACAGAAGGAATAGAAGGAATAAAATAAGTGTAAAGAAAGAGAGGAAGGCTCAGACTTTGATTTAAACCAATAAAAGCGAATGACCAATTAAAATTAAATAATGTACCGTCGCATCAAATAAACTAGATGCTGATAATCGATAGAAAATAATGGCGATAACTCCACCTACAAAAGCTTCTTAACTATATGGTAATGACCTACGAATCGTAGGTAATGGCAGATATTGGATCTATGCAAAAATCTATAAACTAAGATTTCAAAAAAACACAGGTTTTGATAGTTGCTCTCATGGCCCAGCAGCACGGCCGGTTAAAATCCACTATTTCGCTCTTTTCTTGCGGGCCGCACCGAAATAAAACGAGGGTCGGCAACCCTGCCCGCAAGCCGCATGATTGAATTATATTATTGCAACTATTGCTGATTGTGATCGTATTTGTTGGCGGATGGTGCAATCATTCCTGAATACAATATTCATCACAAAGTATATGAAAGTCTATAAAGAAAAAAAACGAAAACCTTTCGGAATTCAGAATATGAAAGTAAGACCTAACAGCATTGAACTTATAAAAACGGGAGAAACGGCACACGTACCTCGTACATGGCAATGCCAAATCAAATCAGGCGACGTCTCCATATTGATTCTCAGTAGTGTCCGTATGTGCGTCTACTGCATGCTTGTCTTTCCGTCTTTGTCATTCATAAAACATACAATGACTCCTAAGTATCATGTACAATGGAAGTGTTTAAATGCTGTATGCATTATATGCTTGTGTTAAAAAAAACACAATATGGCCGTATTCCATTTGAGTTATTTTCGATAATTTTGACCACATTTTGCGTCTATGGTTCCACATTTAGTATGAACCATAGACACAAATGTGATCAAAATTATCGATAATAACGAAATTGGCGTCAAATGGTATACGCCCTATATTGTCGTGATATTATAGATAACTAGTTGTACCTGCGACTTCGTTCGCGATTGCCGTACCTGTAAACTAATTATTCACATTTGAGCACTGTTTATCTCATATTAAGCCACGCTGTGGTCTGCGATGAAGCACTCCTAGTAAAGCATAGCTCAGAAAGGAGCTGCCCATGGGGTGCTGTGCTGCCAGGCTGGCCGTGGGGTGCCAGGATGCCCATGGGGTGCCGGAATTCCCGTGGGATGCCGGCTGCCCTTGGGGTGCCGGGTGACCCGCGGGGTGCCGGGCTGCCCTTGGGGTTCTGAGCTCATTCGACACTATTCTAACAAAATAAGAATAATTGAAATCGGACTACGCGTTCATAAATTACAACTAAGTAACATTTTGGCTTTCATCCCCCTTTCCCGAGGGAACCGTGCTGAATTTTGGGATAAAAAGTACCTATACAATTATAACCTTCTTCGTAGTATGAACTCAAATCGTGTTAAGTTTCATTGACTTCCATTCAGTGGTTTTGGAGTGATGCGCGGCCGGGATACAGTCAGACAAAAAAAAAAAAAAATACAAATTTGGCATCAGTGTCAGCAACAGAAGACACTCAATTTTTTTTTTTTTTCAAAATGTCTGCCATGTACAGAATTGGATCTGTAACAATTGTATTATAAGTATAGGTAATAATTAAAGTCATGTGCAGGGATCGAACCCGCGAGCTATCCACCCCTATAGCCGGGGTATGTCTAACCGCTAAGCCAACATGACATATGACTTGTGACTCTAATTTGTCCTCGTTATCAACAATCGTATGGAGATGGAGCAATAGCCATTTTTTTTGTCGTTGGAAAATGCCTTTACGCATACCCAACCGCCGGAGAGCAGTTGGGTAATGTGAGTCTCGGGATTGATGGGACCCCACTACCGCCTAAAAACCCCAGTGTGTTTCACCATCCTCGACCAGTAGCAGGGACCGCGGGGTCACTTGAGCACTCCTCCGCAGCCATACCGCAGCCTACGCGCGTACCTCTTAAAGTTGTTAACGATGACGCAACCCTATAATTTTAATATTTATATTTGTGCAAGGCACATGCTCCACTGATTACCACAAGCTTGAGTGTAAAATTAATTCTCTTACTGTTTTTTCAGCTACCTTCTCATATTATTTTTTTTTCGGCTTCCTTACTGCCCTCCATAAAAAAACGAATGTTCTTAAATTTTAAATGTAATGTTATTTTTTATATTGTTGTGATGGAACAAGCCCGGGGGTCACCTGATGTCAAGCGGACTAACCTCTGCCTATAACAGATTCATTTCATCACAAGTCAAGAATTGCACTGCGCCCGTCACCTTGAGACATATTTGTTAAGTCTCTGTGCCTGTTATTTAACTGGCTCTCAAGGACTGCTGCCGGAACACACCGATAGGTGCTTGGCGACACATTTTCTACTTGAGGGTGGTCGCTATTCGGGCATTCGCAAAATGCCCTTCCACCATGCGGTGAAGCTCAAGCCCGCGGCGGGATTCGAACCACGGACCTGCTGCGCGGCAGTCCATAGCCAATGCCACTGAACCATCATTACTTCAAGAATGATGGCTCAGTGACATGTAATCTGTGTTTGTAGACCTATCGTAATTAAATCTTATCTTATCACTAACCATGACAAGATTTTATTAATGGCAATATAACTAATATATTAAGATAATTTAGTTATTCTTGTAACACATATAATAAACAAAAGTAAACAAATGATGTTTGAAATGGCGACTATTAGTGTCTGCGATCACAGGATGTAACCGCGTATGTCCATTCTACGGGCGCCGCAAGGCGGTCTACATATCTGAGTTCTGGAGGCCAACTCTTACCTCTAATAGTAATCTTACTGCAAAATTGTGGTGTATTCCGGTCTGATCCCACAAACGGATCCCACACTATTTATTTGTAAAATAAAATTCCTTTCTGATCCCATCCTTATTTTTCGTTCCGTTCTGATCCCACACATTGTTTTATGGCCCTGATTTAATAATAGTTAACGTGCTTAAGTACGTTAGCAAAAAAGGAAGACATTTATTTTAAGTTTTCGTAACACCACGGCACGCAATGGCATAAATACCAATGTATGAATTCTCAAACTACAAGGATAGCAGAAGTTCATGGGAGTTTCATACTTCAGCTATCTTTGAATGAGAGTTTTGAATGTTGTATGATTTATTTATTTAATAAACTCAAAGTACCAGAAAAACAGAAGTTCATAGGAGTTTTATATTGTAGATCACGTAATAGAAAAACTAGATTTACAAAATGCATACATATGGGCTAAAATGAAAATGAAAAATGCACATACCTTAAGTTTTCCATTGAGCTTAATTAAGCAAACCAACCTTCTGCTATTTTTTTGAGTAATTTTTATGTTTAAATATTTATCCTAAAAATAAAATAATCTTATAATCTACTTCAAGACCAAGTCACTCTTTATTTTACACATTAAACTAAGGTATTGAAACTATTGAAAGAAATTAAGTATAAAAAAAAGGAAGAGCACATATATGCATGTTTAACGTGAATAAAAAAAATATCTTAGAATGGAAATAAATTACTAGGAGTGGGATACGAACTCACTATTACAGGTACCTATAGTTACGGGTTCGTGTCTTACTAGTAACCAATTATATTTTCTTCTCTCAGAATCAAATATGTAAGCATTATTGTATAAAAGTTCATGATCACAAGTCATACAGTATTATAAAATGTAGTCGAGTTAGAAGTAATACATCATGTTACACTATTAAATATTATTTAAACATTTAAAAGGCTTACGCGATATCGTTTAAGTTAATAAATAAACATTTATAATAATATTTGCCATCAAATACATTAAGAATTATATATAAATATATATATTATATATATATATATATATATTATAATAATCCGTTCTTCTCGCAGTGGCTCTATACAATTTATTTGCTGAACGTGGCAGTACAATGTAGAATATTTCAATACTAAAATTTGTAGTTGACCTTCAGAAGAGCGTCGTAGACTCCTAAATTGAATAAATGATTTTGACTTTGACTATAAATAAAAACATAGTATATCGATAAAAAAATACAAAGTCAACAATAAGTAAAAAAATAATTAAAATTTACCAAGTAATAATTCAAGATCTCAAAAAGCTTATAGAGTGAAAGAGATAGAGTAACAAACCAAACGACTATTAAGTTTAACAAAAAGTAATGACAATCATTATAATTTATAATATACAAAACTTAACAATAAAATGTAAACTAACGTAAAAAAATCGGCTAAAAATGTCCTTTAGTAAATGTAAACTATCTTAACATTTCCAAAAAATAACCTACTGTAATTTCACTAATTTTCAGTTGATGTGTAACATGGCAATTCCATTTATTTCTGAAAATTGATTTTGAAACCTTACGCTTCAGTAATTGTGGACTAACCTAGTTATTACGCAATAAGTTTAAGTTGGCATCTCTTCTTATATCTTCTTCTCATAATGAGCAGTAGTAATTGCAATAAAGCTGACAGTACAACATGCCTCCATGTGTCTTTCTCTTTTGTTAAATTAAGTGACATTTCTTTCTTCCACACACTCTGAGAGATATTGAAGTAACATCCTTTTACTTGAACTGATGTAAAACCTTGGATATAACATTCATAGCTGCTATTTCAAAGTCTGATTACATATTTTTCTGGCTGCCATTCTGGTACATTTGCTTTCAACATTTGAATTTTTTTATAGGTTTGTTAGCTAAGTAACTAGTTAAGAACCATGAGAACAAGCTTTATTATAAATTTGTTTTCTAGCATATATATACAGTAGTATATATGACTTCTTAAAACTTCTGCCCTCCTGGTACTTTGAAAATTAGTTACAAAATATGATGTATTGTGAAATTGTAAATTTATCTTGCAAACCGTACTTGATTAAGTGCCTAAATATATTAAGGAGTAGGTGGGATCAGAACGGAATAGTAAAATAATTAAAAATAAACGGATCCCACTCTAAGTTATAAGTGGGATCAGAACGGAATAAAAACTTAATAGAAAATAAAACTGATACCATGTGGTATCTCTTCGTGGGATCGGAACGGAATACACCAAAATTGTGTACCTCCACGTCAATTAAGCAGGCTTACAATCGGTAATGGAATCGCTTAGCATTTTGATGACGTCAAAACAAATTTTTCACTCTATTCGCGAACTCTGACGTACAAACCATTAATTACTGTTGTGCGACAATAAATCCGTCATGTTTATCCATCTTAAAAAAATTACTTTCTAGAAGCGGATTTCAACTTGATTTTGACTATTTTACGATAAAATGGGTTTAATTAATGTGTTAATTACGTACAATGTTTTTATTTCTATTATACTTTAAAATAAATGCAGCGAAATTATTTGATGAGTGAAACTGTAAATATCTACTGACAATTATTGTGCAGCATACAATAAAATGTCGTAAAACTATGAAAAAACCGTTCCATAACATCGTAGTTCGGAACAGTGGAGCGCGATAACACAATATCATATAGATGAACTCATAGTTTTAAAATTATTGAATGTAACATTAAAAACAAATTAAAATCAAATAAGAGTACGGACCACGAGTCTGTAGTGTGTAACATATAATAATATAAAAAAAACACAATATCATAAACATCTTGTATCTCGCTTGTACATCTGTAATATATATTTCATTCGTTCTTTAAGTAGGATCAAACCATTGTGGGTCGATGATAGTTCGTGACTGCGAATGTTTATTTTTGTTGTCATTTTCTTTTTTGTTTTTTTTTTATGTTATTGTGACGGAACAAGCTCGTTGCCCACCTGATGTTAAGCAGCCCTCTGCCTATAACAGATGCATTTCGTCACAAGTAACGAATTGCACTGCGCCCGGCACCTTGAGACATATTTGTTGAGTCACTGTACCTGTAATTTCACTGGCTCTCAAGGACTACTGCCGGAACACACCGTTAACAGATTTTCTACTTGAGGATGGTCGCTAGCCAGGCGGGCATTCGCATAATGCCCTTCCACCATGCGGTGAAGCTCAAGCCTGCGGCGGGATTAGAACAATGGACCTGTTGCGCGGCAGTCCATAGCCAATACCACTGAGCCAGCACTGCAAAAGTTTAAGTTAGTAATGATTTCTGATTGAAAGCGTTTTTAGTTAGTCTGAGTACGCTAGTCATCAATCGAGCCCCACTGCAATAGAAACTCCTTGGCTTACGAACTCATGGATGCAGGAATAGTCACTAAAACATTAATTTATATATTTCTAAATATGATTAGAAGCATTTGATATAGCCCTCTGCAAGCCTGAATACTACTAATTTTTAAACTGCAAGTTTAGTGTACAAATATTATTATTTTTGACATTTATTTCAATACAATCCACCATTATTAAAGTACATGTCAAACCTCTGACAAACAAAGAAAAAAAGACAGAGCCCGGTAAAACATCATTTTTTTTTAGGGAGGACATAGATGCTGGCTACCGCTATACGGACGTCCAGCTCCACCGGGTTTTGTTTTACCTCCGTCTCCTTCGGGCGCCGAAAACGCTCCGCTACTATCGGGAGGGGTGACAGCGAGCTCAAGGGCACTGTGGTTCGGACCTCGGCTTGTCTCGCTGCCGAGAGACAAAGGGGGAATCGGAACTAAATGCCCCGGTATAACTGCAGTGTTGTACCCTTGAGAATGGGCCCTACTGAATAATACTCTGTGACTATTTGGAGAGACACTGCCGGCGAGCTCGGTGTTTGATTGTGTAACCTCTGATTACCGCACACCTGGGGATGTTACCGGGACAAAACATCAAACTGAAGCCACTTTTTTATATGTGTGCGATAGAAGTGTTGCCATATGAAAGCAAAAATAACTAAATTGTGTGGTTTATGGCAGATACATTTTTGATGACATAAATATATTTGATATACTTACCTACTGCAAAATTTGTTCATAGAAAACTTTACAATAATATTGCACAATCCTCACGATTATTATTATTTTATATAATATTTTAATTTTTTTATGATACTCTGGAGTTTAAGTTCTCTTGAACAAATAATAATTGACCTAAAGCGTGTAAGGACTGTCAGGTCACGTATATGGTAAGGTTTCGTCGCAGGTACCGTAGTTGAAAGATACCTACTAAGTTGCCTTTTTTAACCGATTTCAAAAGAGGAGATAATCATTTCGACCTGTTTGTATGTAACATTGTATGAACTACACAGTTTTGGATATGTTAGTCTATACTAGCTTCTAAACATGTGTGCCAAATTTCATAAGTATATATTATGTATGTTAGTATATTTGTAAATTTGTCACGTATTACGCAAAAACCATAAATTGTATGGCACAAACTCTTGATTTCTTGAATAAAGTACCTCTCAGCTCAAGAGTCATTATAATTTTTATCAAAAACGGTTCAGTAGTTACTTCGCTACAAGCGCTTCAAAAAAATTAGTAAAGTATTGAGTTTAAGGAGTAACGAGTTTCAAACATAACGATTTACTCGTTATAATGTTTGAAACTATTCAAAATGCCTATATAAAAGTAATTTAATGAACTTGAACCGACTTCAATATAAACAAATTAACTAAAAAGGGTTAAATAACACGAGCAACATTAAAACTGGGCATCTACCTAAGTAGGTACGTAAACCAACTAATTTTTAAGACGGTGTCTGTAGTGGACTTATTAATGATAGTTTAGGGCCTGACACCGACCTCAAAAAATAGTCGGTGTAACCTACTAAGGTAAACGCCCCGTATGTTTATTTTTAATTAATTATTTTTTTATAATGTTATTGTGACGGAACAAGCCCGAGGCCCACTTGATTTGAAGTGTACTAACCCCTGCCTAAAACAGATGCATTTCGTCAACGACGAATTGCACCGCGCAAATTCGTTCAATTGTTAGGTCTCATGTGCCTGTAATTTTACTGGCTTTCAAGGACTGCTGCCGGAACATACTGTCAGGAGCTTGGCGACAGATTTTCTACTTTCTTTTTATTAGTTATTTCCGCTACAAGATACAATAGAGTTTTAGACTTTCCTAATAAGCAAACATGTGTTTAGTTAAATTATACAAAGTTACAGCTACACGCAAACGGACTTTTAAAAACTGCACACTTTTGGAAACAACCTACAAATAACAAATGTATGTCTGGCAACACTTTATTATTGCAATGCTAACTCGGCTAAAGGACATTGTATCCATGGCTAAGAAATACATTTTAAAAAATATGTATAAACAATGCTCACATTTTATACGAAATTATAACCTAAATCCATTGAAAGGTTTGCCACAATCCCCACGCTTGGCAAGCGGCTTATCTGTTCAGAGGACCGCAATAGAGTTCCACCATTGGACATATGCCCATACTGCCTACAATAGTGCAATTCTTCACTTGTGACGAAACGCATCTGTTATAGGCAGAGGTTACAACTTAACATCGGGTGAGTCTCGAGCTCATTCCGTCTCAAAACCATTAAAAAATAAGAAAGCACAAAAAAAGTAAAGTAACTTCACTTCTTAAGAAAAGCACATCCCAGTAATGACGAATGGAAGCGTGGGTTTGTGTTCCGTGCGTGGTTACATTTTTGCTTCTGTTGTTATTTTGTAAATATAAATAGCCTACTCATAAATGTAATTAAAATACGACAAATGCTGGACACTAGTGTCACGTAAATATAGTTAGACCAGAAACAACTAAACGCAAAAACACTCACTCCATCGAGTTATCGTCGTAAATTTGTTATAAATGAGATAGAGAGATATAAACGGACAAGCGTAAACAAGATAGCAATATACGTCACTGCTACACAAACAAAAACGATTCGGATATCCACGGTGAACCGATAATCGTGTATTTCTATCTCTATCTGCAAATGGCGTTCAAAGAGCGATTTAAATCGGAAGAAAATTAAATAAATAATTCGATTTGTTAGTATTTACGAGTAAAAAGTAAAACCGTGAAACTTGTTTTTAGTTTTTGAACTACTTGCACATTTTAAATACCTCAAATGATTGTTGCCGTCTCTTTACACAGATATAAGGTGATTTTACGTGATGTGGTACACAAACGCATGTTCGATTGCGACTAACGTCAATTGTGTTCCTGGGCCTAATTTATTCGGTCCAAGTCAAAGATTGTGTCCCGCATCTACCGTATTTTAATTACATCGATGGAGATACTAGATATTCTGCTAAAATTGTGAGTACTCAATTACTGAATTAGTACTTAGGTTGTGTACAGATAAGACAACAGAATATAAAATAGGTAAGGTCAACCGGGGTAATTGCGTTATATTTTCCAACCACTTCAAGTTATCGCCATAATTAGAGCAAATTTATGGCTTTTTGAAATTCAAGCCAAATCTATGACTATTTCTGAACAAACTTCTGGCAGTGATTGTTTTGCAGGAATCTTAGAAAAGTTCAATATTGAGCGTTTTTAAAAAAACAGAATTTTAGACGCATTTGCCCCAATAGAGGCAAATGCGTCTTTATTAAGTAAATATAGTATAAGCAAGCTTATCGTGAAGAAATCAAGGTAGTTTTTTTCTGTTCCAATTTGTGTGCAATAGTATGACAGTTAAATTAGCTAAATAAAATAATTGACACATTTAGAGACAAATTATAAAATATGGGGGAAATGCGTCTAGTTTTTTATAGACGCATTTACCCCATGCTAAAACCAGATGTTGTCAACATGTTACGTTAAAAATAAACTCACGCGCAAGCTACATCTTTAAGTGCTTCTGTAAAGTAGGTAAGTATGTAAATTTAATAGTGGTGACAATTGTAAATAAAACAATCTGGAATACAATACAAAACTGTATTAAATTTAAATCAGTCAGTTCCATTAAGAAATATACGAGATCAAATTGAATTTAGAAAAGTATAAGGCACTTACAAATTATTTTACTTAAAAATATGGTCCATCCTTACTCACATTTAATATTATGTACTTTTTTATTATTCATAATCATGTTTACACATGTATAACGGAAAGAGGCTATCAACTCAAAACACTACTCATATGGACTCATATGGTTTTTTGCCATGGCCATACAAGTTTTTGTTGTATAAAGTTTTGAAAATCATATTTTGTCAAGTATTTGTCAATGTTCATGTAATTTAATACCACCATGACAAGTAAATATGTACACGTATATTTATATCTGAAACAAAATTTCATGTTTATATCAATATTTTAGAATATAAAAAGGTTGACGAATTCTGTTTTGGGGAAAATGCGTCATGCGAAAAAAATACTGACGCTATCGCCCCGTAAACACAGACGCATTTACCCCAAGACATTAATCTTAACCTAAAAAATGGCAATACCATTATCTCCTCAAATAAATCTATTTCATTAAAAATAACTGTCTCTATAAGCAACTCCTTGACTATATTTTACAATAATTATTGAATAAAAACAGTTAATTAGAGAAAACTCAAGATGAACATGGATTTTTCACTTACCTCTCGCAGTAACAAACTGTCCACACCATGTGCCAATTACGAAATGGCTGAATTCTTGGAAAAGTTTACTACAACGCCGTCTGTACGCACTACATGTAAAGTATTTAGTTTAAGCAAATGGAACTAGATGGCAGAAGTGTAGGTAGGTCAAGCAGGTTTCAAATAAATACATAAAGACGCATTAGCCCCGTAGACGCAATTAGCCTAGCTGACCTTACTACACTTCGTTTACCCTTCAATTTAAAATAATTAAAATAAAACCAGCTAAATGCAAGTTGAATCATCATCGAAGATTCCATTATCAGTACTTATGTATTATAAAATCGTTATTTTTTACGTACAGTTCGATCCATAGCGAGAGTCTCATCCGCTTTCAGATTTTTTATTATAGGTATGACGTTAGGCGTTTGATTTAGAGTTATAATCATAACGCCCTCCCCCTTCTTCCAACGGACGTCCAGACAAACGGAGAGGTGCCATCCGTGCATGGTTGATATTCCCAAGACTCCACTTTTCTTGTGCGTACTGCGAAAGAGTGGATCTCCTTACGATGGTCAGTCTTTCCCTATGGATACAACATGGGTGTCTTCAAATTGAGAGTAAATATGTATCTTCTAGGCAAGCGTGCTCCATCTGAGACCACATCAATGCTTAACATCAGGCAGGGTGTGATCAAACGTGAACCTATTTTAGATAAAAAATATACCAAGTTTGATGCTTGTTAGTATGTATAACCGTTTTTAAGGTAGCACAGAATGATAGGGCGTCTCACTTTCTATCCCGTTCTCATCTCTTCTGAAGCGGCATGCACCGTACCACAGCCTGGACACTCGTCTCATTTTCTATACAAAAGCCGCGTTCTAACTACCTATTACACAGACACTACACAAATGTTGTTTTTGTACACGCGTAAATGTGTGCGTGAAGTCTAATGTTGCCATCGTATGAATAATTGTTGTACTTACCTACCTACCAATTTTTGGTGCTGTTATTATGACTTATTAGATCTCGTAGGTTATGCGTACCTTACCTACCGTCAGAAACATTTACAAGCACAACAATCCAACTCCATGTACGACGTAGGAATATGCAACACATAACCGAGTAGATAATATTACTTCACATTTCACTCCATTACTTATACAAAAAGTATCATTCCAAGTTCACATTTTATACAAGTAATGATAATACTTACAATCACAATAATAATTTATGTTCTTCTCGTATAATAAACAAACATGAAGTGTTATGTGTGCAACGGTAGCGAAGGTCGGTATGGCTTTTCTCTATGGTAGTATAGGTATAGGTTATAAAGACACAAAACTTGTTTCGCTGCAAACGAAGTCGATATCCACGGATATTTTTTGCAAACGAAAATCTTCTAAAATAGTCATTTGAATAGCAGTTTGAATAAAATACAAAGATAAAGTATTGTTTGTATTTTTTCAATACCTACTGTAAATAACCGGTTTTTAAGTATAAGTTACCTACTGTACAACTGAAGAACGACAAATAGGTATGCACTTAGTGTAGGTTACCAAGAATGACTTATCTCGGTTTATCCTTAGGGAATCTACAAAAACTCCAATTCATTTCTCGTTTAGTTGATAAGCAACCGTAAACAGCAAAAGAGTACCCCATTCTCAACTTTTAAAATACTAGTACAATCGTCACGCTTCGTCGTCACGTCATCGTGAGCGAGTTGCGCGTCCCGTACTCAAGTCAGCTTAGCGACAGCTCAGAACCGGTGGCGGGGTGAGGAAGACTCGTTTTGGTGGGGGGGTGAGGAGTGTCCATTCTATACGTAGTATTATTATATGTTTTATGACCGTACAATAATCCGTTCCGGACAGATACGCCGATGTACCTGTAGATTTGTTAGTGCGAAGTGAGCCAGGACTGACGGTAGAGCAAAAACGAAACTTGTTTCTTGCTTTATACCCACTTTTATATTTTAGTTTCTGTAATTATTATTTGCGGGTGATCCAGATTCGACAAACTGTGTGGAAGCATTTTATTTTTACTGCCTCCAGGGAAGAAAACTTTTTATCACGTACAAAATTGTCCGAGTTATTCGTCAACTGGCGAGCGTGAAATTCGCGAGTGCGCGCGAGTTGGCACCTTCCGATTTAACCTATTTTCACTGTCGTCAACTCGCGCGCACATACATTATGAAGTACAGTCAAATAAAAAAGACTAGTTAAGTATTCACTATCCAGAAAAATAGGAAGAAAGAAAATATATTTGACAAGTTATTGGAGTACAAAATTGTATGCCCAAGGCGGTAATCGAACCCGCGTCCTCCGATATCGCGTCGGATGCCTAAACCTCCTTGGGCATACAATTTTGTAATCGAATATTTTGTTAAATATATTTTCACTTAGCACGCGATAGTGCTTCTAATCATATTAAAAATAAAAATAAATTATGTTTATTTGATATACCATACCAGACTTATACAAAATAGAATCACACAAGTGGGACGCGGCTGATGAGGCATGATATCCCTTATGTCTCCCTCTAATTCCTGTTGCAAACCCGCTAAGACGCCATTGTTTAAGTGATCTTAGTGCATTACATATTTTATTAAGTATTTAGTCTGCTATTTGTTGAGTAAAAATATAAATATTTGGAGTTTTTAGAGATTTTGATGTATTGTGAGGTTATGTTTAAAATGATTTAACTTTTTGCTTAGCTAGAATCAGTAAATTATAACATATTTTATAACAGGATTACTCCATAATAAAATAAATACAACGTACGTTATTCTCCATTTATAATTAAAAAATTGTTTTAATGCATTTAATAAAGGTGATCTTATCCATGGAAAGCATTGTAATCTGCTTGAAACACTTTTTATATTTATATTTATCATTATAGTCACGAGGTGACCACGATCACTGCAAAGTGTTTGAAACGTCAGGACAATATTAATCATAAATATAGGCGATTTAAACCGTTTAAAGTTTTTAATTACTATATGTAATAATCGCGCAAACGTAGGACAACATCATGTTATGAGTTAATTGTATCGAAAAATAAATAATTAACCAAACTATACTCGTCGATTACTATTTTAATTATATTAAGATAATAAGGACCAATTTTGCTTCACTTAATATTATGATTTTGTTGTTTTTTTGTTTGTTTTATTTGCTTAGTTATAGACAATTTTTATTTAGATTTTTAAATTTACAGGCAACAGACCAAATTATTGATATTATTGATTTGTGATATTGTTAATAACTATTAACTACTACAAGCACTAGCAGTTCCATATTTTTGTCTGTACTAACTTACATCTTAGTGGCTTTATTTTGTATACGTAAAGCAGGACATGTCAAATAAAGATATTTTCTATATATCTATCTCTCTCTTTTTCTTGGTTAGTCGATATTTAACTAGTTTTTATCGTTTTGTATATGACTGTACCTTATAAGTGCGCGCGAGTTGACGACAAAAAAAATAGGTAAACTCGGAATGTGCCAACTCGCGTGCACTCGCGAGTTTCACGCTCGCGAGTTGACGAATAAGTCATTATTAGATCAGGTTATTGAATTACATATTTATTTAATTTTACAGCAGACTAAGCAGTACAATATGGAGTGCAGAAGACCTGAGTTTCCCTCCAGGGTTTAAGTTTGGAGTAGCATCGTCTTCTTACCAGATAGAAGGAGGCTGGAATGTCAGCGGTAAGTCTACTTTTGTGTATTTATTTCGGAATCTAATGACTCATTTGTACTTGAAGTGACCGGCCAGTTCAACCTTAACACCTATGTACACTGACCGGCCAGTTCAACCTTAACACTTGTAACTTATCAAAGAAAAAGTATCCTTAATGGGTGCCCAGGAATGGGAAAAAATATGTAAAAAGGTAAAAGATATAGAAGAAGAGTACGCCAAGAGTGACCATGTAGTTGATTTACTTACCGAGCAATTTATAATTCGCGTCGATGATAGTTCCGAAGACGATGATTCTGATGATGGCTAGGACTTTTTTTTATGTTAACTTTTGTATTTAATAATTATTTTAAGTTTTCTTTTGTTTGTATGTACCAATTTTACATGTATCTTGGAATAAATAATTTTATTAAAAAACAATTATTTAGAATTTTCATCGCTGTCTCTGTAAACTTTAAAAGGAAATAAACATTTTATATAAGTAAAATAACTATCAATAGTTTTAATAAATGAAGAAGTTTATCTATTTCGTATTATTTTCTAGCATTATTACCACTGTACATGAATTTTGACCCACTCAAATATCCAACATGGTACATAAAAAAAGGAAAAGTATTGTGAGCGTGACAGTACCCATGCGCAGTAATCCCCTCCACCCGAAGGTCAAAACCAAACTCTCTCCGCGCAATCTGTACAGGTGTTAAGGTTGAACTGGCCGGTCACTTCTCCATGCGAAGTTGGAGGGGTCATCATCCATCATAAAAAAATAATAATAATAAAATCCATTTATTTCTGACAAAGTCCAGCACATTATAATAAATTATTGTTAGTACATAATTTTTTTTTTCAGAGACATTCGTATAATATCATTTAATTTTTATTACGACATAATTGAGCCTAAGTTTGAAGCGCTCGTAGCGAAGTTTACTTAGCTGTTCTCAAGCGATCAGCAAAGTTAAGCAACCTCGCGCGCGGTCATGAGTTGGATGGGTGACCGCTAATGACATTACTACTGAGCGTTTCCGTGCTTCGGAGGGCACGTTAAGCCGTCGGTCCCGGTTGTCGTCTTAGGATGGCAGTCGTTATTGCTTGGTGGTAGGGCATTTTGCGAATGCCCGCCTGGCTAGCTACCACCCTCAAGTAGAAAATCTGTCGCCAAGTACCTAACGGTGTGTTCCGGCAGCTGTCCTTGAGAGCCAGTACTTCTAGGTTAGCCTGAACAACATCGTCGACCACATCATCACTTGCCATCAGGTGAGATAGTGGTCAAAGGCTAAACTATCAGGCATAAAAAAAAAAGTGACTATTGAGTGACTTAGGGTCAACAATGACTCAATGGACTACGGGGACGGCAGCGTGAAGGCGTATGCTGCAAGCGCGACTGCGGTGTTGGGCCACCGCATCATCTTGCTAGGGTATCAGGTATCCGTCCAGACGGATTATTGTACCGTGCGTGCCGCGTCAGAAGAGATGAGAGCTATGCAAATAGCGTAAAACCCGTAGAAAACGAGATAAACGCAAAAAAAAAACTATTTTTATGACTTTTGGCCCTAGACTTTTCTTTAGCCAAATAACTTATCAAAGATTATCCTCACGTAAGCCCTTTTCACAATGTAGCTTAATTTTATATACAGTGTTTACACCATAACTTATGTTTCAGACAAAGGCGAAAGCATCTGGGATCATTTCACCCACAGCTTTCCAGATAAGATCGGTGACCGCAGTTCTGGTGACGTGGCTTGTGACTCATACCACTTGTGGGAGCGAGATGTAGAGATGATAGAAGAGTTAGGAGCACATTTTTACAGGTTGAGAGCTTCTAACATTATCTTACTGATCCTCAACTATCCAATCCATCTGATACGTGTCGTCGGCAAAATTTCAAATATTACGAGTTACAAATGAATTAACCAAAAACGGTTAAGTAGTTAATTTATAAGCTGTGGAAGTCGGAACAAGGGGTATACAAGCGAAACCCCTATATAACCTACTGGAAGACCTTGGCTTGTAAAGAACAACCGTAACGTGTATCCAAGGCGGCATTAGTAGGATTTTACCAAATTTGCTTAGGCAGAGGAAGCTCAAGCGGTGGAGAGGAGCATTTACGACTTGATGGCAGCATGCCGGGCAGGCTGCTAAATGGTAGTGAGCTGGAGCATTTGGACTGCATGTGAGCTTTCAATGACCTTTGGGTTGTCTAAATGCTGTAGTGTTGTTTTTAATTTTTAGTGTTGTTCATAAAAGGCATAACAAATTTAAGTTTTTCTTTTCAGATTTTCCATATCTTGGCCTCGTCTTCTTCCAACAGGCTTCTCCAATTACATCAGCGAAGATGGCAAGAACTACTACAACAACCTTATAGATGGCTTATTGAAGAAGGGCATCGAACCTGTCGTCACGCTGTACCATTGGGAACTCCCGCAAATGTTACAGGATTTTGGTAACAAACATAGTTTGTATTAATAAAGTATTCATCACAATCACATCAACTGGAACGTCCGCCGTAAGATAAAGGTCTCTTTGGAGGGGATTTGCCATAATCCCCATGCTTGACGGATGCCCTTTCAATCTCGCAGTATAAGAGGGAGTTCTTCAAAAACCGTGGCTGCCCACATACTGGTATCTTTGCTTCCGTCATCTTCTACTTCTCCTATAGGAAGATATAGGGGAGTGCGATTTTACTCCAGTACCCTACGGGAGTGTTACTCCCAGTATACCTACGTGTTAAATAAATTTTACAGAGATAGTACTTACTATCGAAGTAGGTAGCTTATATATCTTTGGCATGAAGATGCATACAGACCATTTTTCAATAGCAATAAAAGTCAATAGTAATGTCAATAACCATCCTATATGTCCCATAACTCTTCCTTTGCAAGTCGCTTAAATTATTACCGATCCGTCTTTCTACTAAGCGAGTAGATTATGGTTTGGATCTTTATCGGAGGCATGTGCTGTTCCAAATTTGGCTTTCACAATAACCAGACATAGGGTCTAAGGTATACCCCAGTGTGAAATATGTCTTGAAATTTTACCATTCAGTATATTTACTTGTCTACCGACTTTAAAAAAGGAGGTGGTACTCAGTTCGTCTATATAGGTTTTTTTTTGTTACCTCAGAACTTTTCACTGGGGGAACCGATTTTAATGATTATTTTTTTATTTGAAAGAGAATGCTTTCAGTGTGGTCCCATTTCAATTTTATCTAAATCGGTTAAGCCGTTTTGTGAGTTACACTCCAATAACTGAAAAGTCTTGATGATATAGTCATCGACTAAACTAAAAAGGGAAAATTTTGTTTTAGCAAAAAATGGCACCGATTTCAACACTCAAATGTGTGAAATAACTTGGCGAAGTCAGTACCATGCGGACAATATTGTGTTCTTTTGAACCATCATGGTACCGACTTCAACAAGTTATAACACATATTTGAGTGTTGAAGTCGGTGCCATTTTTCGGTTAGAAACTATATGTGATCCATACAGTCTGCATCGTAACAGAACGATTGTGTATGGGAGGTGTCATGGCCAGGGTACGGCAAAGGTGGCACGTAAATACAGCCATTTTGATGCAGTCGCGTAATTTTATAGGTACAGAAGCTACTTGTTTCTCCATATACACTATGTGAATGTGTATATACCATGAATCTTTCAGGTGGGTGGGTCAACCCTCTCATAGCAGACTGGTTCGCGGACTACGCAAGAGTGGTCTTCTCGCTCTTCGGAGACCGTGTGAATATCTGGCTCACCATCAACGAACCAATGATCCTCTGCGACCTGACTTACAACACCGGAGCCTTCGCTCCAGGATACTTAGACCCTGAAACATCTCCTTATCTATGTAGCAAGCATGCGTTAATTGCACATGCGAAGGCTTGGAGAATTTATGATGAAGAATTTAAGCCTAAGTATCATGGTGAGTGTTTCATAATTATTAAAATAAGCTAACCACGATCTTGGCTTGGGTCTTTGGATCAGACTTGTATTATAGGTTTTTCTTACAATTTTTTTAATATGTATTCGAAGGAACTGTTGATAAAAACCTGACCCCTTATTCCATGAGACTTAAAGACATATCTTGAAGAGGTGGCCAGGAAAATAAGAGGCACAGATATACGAGCATGCACATCTGTAGGGTCTTACAACATATCTATTTATTTTGAGCAGTCAGTCAACATGGCAGGCAAAATATTTCCATACAGGAGAGGTACTTGATAGTAAAATGACTCGAACGTTCGTACTAGAGAACTTTCAGTCTATAAATACACGTCACTCCAAAGTATTTTATCCCTACATGGAAAATAGTGTAATGGCGCAATATACGCAACCTCGTCTATATGGTTATTCAGCTATCGCGGTTTGTGTCTGGAGTGCGCGTATAAGTCCATATTAAAACCGATGCACGTATAGATACTTAAATAATCAAGTTAAGTGGCATGCAGTTTTAGACTAAAAATCTCTGCTGACAAGTGCTACCGACATGCAAACCGCGAGATGTAGATTCTCACAGAATAACAATACATTATATGTTTGAAAACACGGGTGTTTGAGCGTGAAACAACTTACTGTGAGTCGATATGACTATCGACAATGTTTCGGCTTCTACCGGAAGCCTTCCTCAGGATATTGAGTGTCGTACGTCCGCCGCGGTCGCGTCACGTTTCACACTGCGGGCGGCAGCTCGCTGTGCTCGAGCCGACGGCGCTGGCGGCGGGGGTCGTTGCGGGGAGTGTTGTGGCGAGTGCTGCGTTCTCAGTACAGGATGCGATGCACCCTCTTCATCGCTGCTGCTTTCTTTAGATGACACTATCGCAGTCCGACAAGCAAAACTGACTGTGTCCACCATCTCCTGCTTCACATTCTTCAAACCTCCATGAAGACAAGTTCTCCAGCTTTGTGACAGCGCCCACCCTCTATCTCTGTTGAAGTTAGGACGACGACTAATTTCAATAGCCACACGGATTTTACGCGGAACGTAAAGCTTCTCCTTGGCTAAAACCCGGGCTTTGTCGAAACGGATGTAGTGCGTCGTACCAGATGTCAGGGCGTGCTCTGCCACAGCAGATTGATGGCTGTCCGCATTTTTCATGGAGCGAATGTGCTCTCCGAGCCTTGTGGACACGTTCCTTTTCGTTTCTCCAATGTAGCATTCACCACAATCGCATGGTATCATGTAGACTCCTGGGGTTCCAAGTGAGTCCTTATCTTTCGGAGATCGCAGCAATTGCCTAATTTGTGAGGGAGGGCGGAATATCGTCTTGATTGAAAAATTACGGCGTAGCAAGTTTCCGATTTTATCCGTCACCCCCTTGATAAATGGAAGGTATGCTGCTGCCCTCTCTGCTGTTGTTCTTCGGTTACTTACAGACGTGTTTGCAATTCTCTTGCTTTGCTTCCAGCCATACCCATTCGACTCTAGTACTGATCGTACATGCGCAAGTTCCATGTCAACATGTTGAGGATCACACAATCTCAGCGCTCTGTTGATAAGTGACCTTGGCACGGAAGCTAGATGTGACGGGTGATGATGTGAATCAGCTTTCAAGTAAATATCGGTATGTGTTGGTTTACGGTACACGGTGTGTGAAATTCGACCGTTCTGTCTTCGTTTTACCAACACATCCAGGAAAGGCAACGTACCGTTTTTCTCCTTTTCCACCGTGAAAGCTATTAAGAGGGAGAGCAGCAGCGATGAAGAGGGTGCATCGCATTCTGTACTGAGAACGCAGCACTCGCCACAACACTCCCCGCAACGACCCCCGCCGCCAGCGCCGTCGGCTCGAGCACAGCGAGCTGCCGCCCGCAGTGTGAAACGTGACGCGACCGCGGCGGACATACCACACTCAATATCCTGAGGAAGGCTTCCGGTAGAAGCCGAAACATTGTCGATAGTCATATCGACTCACAGTAAGTTGTTTCACGCTCAAACACCCGTGTTTTCAAACATAAAATATAAATATGAGCGTAAGTTTTAATAATATAACAATACATTTATATTGTTTCTATTCACTTCTGATCTATAAAGGTTCTAAAAACAATTAACAAAGTATGTTACCTAACTTTTCATATATTTTATGGACAACTTAACAAGAAGTGGTCTTTGAAAAATCTGAGAGAAAAAACGTTGACAGAAGTAAAAACCTAATAAGAACTTTCTCTCAGGAAAGGTGTCGATAATTAATCAGCTCATCTGGTTCGAGCCGTTGACTGCAGACGACCAGGAATTGGCTGATCTGGCAATTGAGAACGCTGTAAGTATGTTTCATTTTGAAATAGTTTACGTTCGTGAAGTACGAGCAAGCTTCTGTGGTTTGCTCAGGTTTGAGCCTCATTATGATGCCTCCGCCCTCTGTTCGTATATGCTGCTCAGTAGTATAGTGGATCACATTCGCAAATTGTTAAGGGCACTAAGTTTTCCAGCCGGTTGTCTAAACCACTCGGCCACCAGAACATGCTCATTTGAGCCGAAATTTTATATTTTACCGTTAAAAAGACGGAACGCAGTCATTAAGGATGCAGTGATGGCTCAGTGGCATTGGCTATGGACTGCCGCGCAGCAGGTCCATGGTTCGAATCCCGCCCAGAGCTTGAGCTTCACCGCATGGTGGAAGGGCATTTTGCGAATGCCCGCCTGGCTAGCGACCACCCTCAAGTAGAAAATCTGTCGCCAAGCACCTAACGGTATGTTCCAGCAGCAGTTCTTTGAGAGCCCGTGAAATTACAGGTACATGAGACTAACAACTATGTCTCAAGGTGACGGGCGCAGTGCAATTCGTGACTTTTGCGAAATGCATCTGTTATAGGCGGAGGTTAGTCCGCTTAACATCAGGTGGTCCTCGTGCTAGATCCGTCACAATAACATAAAAAAAATATCCTGTTAATAGAAACTTTACCAAGTCTGGCAATAATTCTTTGGACCAATATAATCAGCTAAAAAACCTTTCTGAACTTGACAGGCTGGTCGCTACTCCCACCCTATCTACTCCAAGGAAGGTGGCTGGCCGCCAGCTATTGAGAAGGTCATGGCAGACCTCAGTCAGAAGAAAGGACTGCCTCGCTCTAAGCTCCCACCTTTCAGTGAAGAGGAAATTGAACTTGTTAAAGGTAACAACCACAAGAGGGAAGCACTGCTATTCCAGTGATAGTGAAAATTGGCTATAGTTGGGGTAGTCACAGTTTCATACGCACCGCGGGTTTGAAATCCACAGGGTGGTAAGGCCATTTTCGGATCCTGGTATGTCTCAAGCTTACAAATCTCAAGTAAAATTCATCACTTAACACTTCACATTTTAGCAACTTCCGTTGGAATGTTCGCACATTTATTGATAACAAATGTAGAGATATGCTTTAGAAGGTGGATGTTAAAAATGCATTCTACTCATAAGTGGAGACTTGAGATAGAATAGAGATCAGACTGAAGTGAAAGATAGATTTCTGGAATTATACCCTTTCTTCAATGCTACGGAAGTATATAATATAATAATAAAATTTTTCCTCTCGTATCTTTGTTTTTTTGTAATATAATAACTTATAATCTACTATAATTATCTTCCTTTTTGTTGATATTGATGATTTGAGTCTGAAGTCTGATAAATATGATATAATTTGTTGTGTATTGAATTTGCAGGAACTTATGACTTCTACGCCATGAACTTCTACACCAGTAGAAGTGTGCGGAAGGTGTTCCCTGGTGAGGAACTGCTTCCTTGGCCAATGTATGACTGCCCGGACATTGGAGCAAAAATGGTGAAGCCTGAGAATTGGCCGGTCTCTGAAGGGATTGATTGGTTTTGGGTAGGTTCTACGTAGACACAAATTTGATACTCCTATAACGACAAATCCGTCTTTTGTCTAGTTTGTATGCCGACATTCTGTTTAATTCACATTCACTGGAATTAAACAGAACAATAGAAGTCTCACACAGCTCGATTAATGCGCTCCTTCTTACCGCATACTTGCAAAATGTGGAATGATCTTCCATGTAGCGTTTTTCCGCAGAGCTACAGTATGGATTCCACAGAACACATTCAGAACAAGATCTTGTTCTGAAATCTGTGATGGATTCCTTCAAAATGGGTGTTAAAAGAATCTTACAGGGTTGGCAACGCATTGGTACCCCTGGTGTTGCAAATGTCAATAGACGACGGTAACCGCTTACCATCAGGTGGGCCGTCTGTTTGTTTGCCACTCCATAACATATTATATATATATCAACGTGGAAGTGCTGTGGATTATTTCTCATTTGTTTTACTTAATCATCAAAATAATTCTGTAAGTGTAAGCTATATTGGCCCAGTATGACAATCAATGTTATAAGGCCAATAAATATATTCTATTCTATTTAATTTTTTAATGTATCCCTATTTAGCAGGTCTCATATTTTCGGTCATTGTATCAAGTTATTTTATTAAATCATAAGGAGTTGAGCAAAACCGTACCATCTTAAGCTATCACTTACCTATTGCGTGGACTCGGAAGCCCTATAAGTTAGGTCCTCAAAAAAAGGCTCATGCTGCCTAACCTTCTTAATTCATAGATTTAAAACGTTAAATTTTTTTTTATTATGTTATTGTACTGGAACCAGCTCGAGGCCCCCCTAATGTTAAGCGGACTAACCTCTGCCTGTCAAGTCACGAATTGCACTGCGCCCGTCACTTTGAGACAGTTGTTAAGTCTCATATGCCTGTAATTTCACTGGCTCGCAAGGATTGCTGCCGGAACATACCGTTAGGTGCTTGGCGGTAGATTTTCTACTTGAGGGTGGTTAGCCAGCGGGCAATTGCAAAATGCCCTTCTACCATGCGGTGAAGCTCAAGCTCAAGCTGGCGGTGGTGATCGAATCAGGGTACTACGGCATTGCGGCATGCGGCAGTCCACAGCTATTACCGCTCGGTCATCATTGCTTCCAAAAGACTTCCTTCTGAAACACTGCAATAAAAGCTATGCTGCTCAGTAGCTACTTAAATTAATAAAATATGAACAGCCAAGGCGGTGGTTGTCATCTAGAAGTCTTCCCTACCAAGAATTCTAGAATCTAGTACGACCAAGGACAAAATGATAACGTAACTATCAGTAACCTACCAAACCTTCAGTTCAGGCGTTGACTTTATTTACAGGTGTACCCAGAAGGCCTCCGACGGCAACTCGTCTGGCTGAAGAAGAACTACGGAGATTTGGAGATCATGATCTTGGAAAATGGATACGCTACCAAGTCAGGCTTGGACGATAGAAGTAGAGTTAATTATTACAGAGATCATTTAAACCAGGTGAGGGTCTTGACATCAGCTCGTGAATTTTTATCATGCGTCAATTATCTTTATGTTAGAATGCATTTATATCCCCCAAGGGGTAGGCAGTAGTGTCTCAGCACCCACATTTCGACATATAGTTATGTTATATGTACGCCCATATAATACAGTACCAGCATTTCTTTTTTTGTATGTTATTGTGACGGAACATGCTCGAGGCCCACCTGATGTTAGGCGTACCTCTGCCTATAACAGATGCATTTCATCACGAGTCATCAATTGCACTGCGTCACTTTGAGACATAGTTGTTAAGTCTCATGTGCCTGTAATTTCACTGGCTTTCAAGGACAGCTGCCGGAACACACCGTTAGGTGCTTGGCGGCAGATTTTCAGATTGTGTTTAGAATTAAATATATAATTAGATTAATTTAAAAAATAAAATAATCCGACTGAAAATTATTTATTTTTGTTAAGTGTAATCTTTCCATTGAAATTAAAACAGCAAGTAATATATATTTTGGAATCGTTTTTTAAAGCTGTTCATTTTGATACTCCACTCAATGGGTTTGAAAGAAGTTTATTTTCTCACAATATGGCTTCTAAAATCCACCAGTTAATTTTATTTTTTTCCGTACCTAGTGTCATTTTCTCTATCAAGACAAATCTAATGATTTCTCATAATCGGTTAAGCCGTTTGAACCCTGAAAACATAACACTCCTTTTTTACCGACTTCAAAAAAGGAGGAGGTAATCAATTCGTCTGTTTTTTTATATTTCTTGCCTCAGAACTTTTGATTGGATGAACCAATTTTGATGATTCGCTTTTTTATTTGAAAGCTGATGCTTGCCGTGTGGTCAAAATTATACACACATATAATTTCATCAAAATCGGTCAAGCTGTTTTTGAGTTACACTCCAATAACTGGAAAGTATTTTCCTATCTTGATGATATAGTCATTGAAATTGAATTACAATCGATCCCATAAGTAGCAAGGGTCACTAAATAGGGTGATTTTTTTTTTTACCAAAATATGGAGAAACTTATATCAAAAACTGCGCTCCCCAAGACGCCTACCAAACGTGGGGACAATGGCAAACCCCCATTTATGGGAGAGGCTGTATTCAGCAGTGGACAATCCGGCTGATACAGTACGTATTCCAAACTCAAGTTAGCTTGTAATTGCCACAAACTAAATTTCCACCTTTACTTTGCAGATCCTATTGGCAATCAAAGAAGATGGAGTGAACGTGACCAGGTATACTGCCTGGACTCTCATGGACAACTTCGAGTGGGTGGCGGGATACCAGTGAGTTTTTTTTTATGCCTGATAGTTTAGCCTTTGACCACTATCTCACCTGATGGTAAGTGATGATGTGGTCGAAGATGTTGTTCAGACTAACCTAGAAGTACTGGCTCTCAAGGACAGCTGCCGGAACACACCGTGACCGCTAGTGACATTACTACTTGAGCGCTTCCGTGCTTCGGAGGGCACGTTAAGCCGTCGGTCCCGGTTGTTATCTTAGGATGGCAGTCGTTACAGCATGGTGGTAGGGCATTTTGCGAATAACCACCTGGCTAGCTACCACCCTCAAGTAGAAAATCTGTCGCTAAGCACCCAACGGTGTGTTCCGGCAGCTGTCCTTGAGAGCCAGTACTTCTAGGTTAGCCTGTATAACATCTTCGACAACATCATCACTTACCATCAGGTGAGATAGTGGTCAAAGGCTAACCTATCAGGCATAAAAAAAAAAACATGAATGTAAAAAGTTTTATTTTAATCATGACTTAACCGGTAATGATGAAACTTCTATGGGACCAATTATTTGTCTGCAACGCTGCTAATTGTCCTGTTTGTTGTTGTAAAGTTAAGCAACGTCCGCTACGGTCATGAGTTGGATGTGTGACCGCTTGTGGCATTACTACTGAACGAACACGAACTTTGGAGGGCACGTTAAGCCGTTGGTCGCCGGTTGTTGCCTTGGCAGTCGTTATAGCATGGTGGTAGGCATTTTGCCCACCTGGCTAGTTACCTAATATAAAATCTGTCGCCGAGCACCTAACGAGGCTGTGATCCGGCAGCTTTCCTTGATAGCGAGTAATCAAGGATCTATGTTAATCTAAACAACATTTTGACCACGTCATCACTTACCACCAGGTGAAATAGAAGTCAAAGGATAGCCCATGAGGTATAAAAAAACGTTTGTCTCTCTCTCTCAGATACTCTCATTCATACCATCTCCCAGGTTAATGTGTCTTAGCAATGATGATAGATTATTTTGTTACAGGACAAAGTTCGGTCTCTTTGAGGTGGACTTTTCTTATCCGAACAGAACGCGGACTCCGCGGGCTTCTGCGGAGTACTACGCCAAGGTCATCAAAGGTCACTCTATACCGATGAATATAAGAGATGAGTTTTAGGTTTAAGAATTTTATGTAAATAATAAGAGAGTCAATATTGAACATGCCCACAGTTGTTTTATTTACCAAATAATTGACTTACATAATGCCAACTAAACCACTGAATACAGAAGGATCACCCCGCAAAGCCAGTCCAATAAATAAGCGACTTTAGCTATGCAATAAAGTGCACTTCAGTTCGCAAAGCACGGAGAAGTCACCTAATAAATATATACACCTGCAAGGCGTAAAAAGTTGCTTTCCTTGTATTGAAAATCGAGTACAAATAAATCTTCGCTGCTAAGAAACAAAAGAACGCTCGCAGGGCAGTAATGGATTTTCATACAACATTCCAGCCCTGCTAAGGAGAACAGGTATATGAATATCAGTTCTTCAATTATTGGCTGCCTTTGGCTACATTATTATAAATCATGTATACTTTTAGAATTAATTATATATACCTTTCATTGTTATTATTAGTGCCGTGTATAATGCTGCAGTTTTTATTCCTAAAATATATGTATAAATAGTAGTATACAAATATATAATTACTGTAAGTAAGTACTTTAATAAATAAGCATAAACTATAGTACCACCAACTTAACTGTGCAGTTTTCGAGGGCGCTACTGGTCAATGAAATCAACTACAAACTGTCACAATTTGAAGGAATGTTGTAGGTCTTTTTTTTGCCGCCTGAACAGATAAGTTGGTGGGACTGTAAAAGCCCATCTTTCTATTCTAAAAAATATATAAGCACTCTGACTCTACTCTGAGTTATAGCAGATGGTTACCCCTCCCACATACTTAGGATCAATAATAAAAACTGTTCGATTCCCTTTTCATGTTTGTTGCCGCATTCAAAGACGCTAATTTACATTCACCAGCATTATAGTACCACCAACTTAATTGTGCAGTTGGCGAGGGCGCTGCTGATCAAGGAAATCAACTACAAACTGTCACATTTTGAAGGAATGTTGTAGTTCTTTTTTCTGCCACTTGAACAGATAAGTTGGTGGGTCTGTAAGTAATATGAAGTATTAATTACTGTCATACTGTCTTCAAAATAATCGAGTAAATTCAACTTAGGGCGTATTCCATTTGACGCCAATCTCGTTATTTTCGATAATTTTGACCACATTCTGCGTCTATGGTTGTGATCACTGTGATCTTTGTAACTGTTCTTCCCTGTTCAATTTAGGATAAGAACGCTAAGAATGCCACTAAAATTTGCCACTTCTGTCACATTTTACATTAGATGTAGGTAATTCAAAGCGTTCCAGTAGCTTCATAGCGTTTATGGCGAAATTAATGCCAAGACCCAAGTGGAACAACTTTTTGGGAGTGTGATCGTTTTTATCGTTTTTGGCGAATTTAACTCCAAATAGTACGCACTCTTAAGAGTCAATCAATAAAATCAATAAATGTAATAAATTTGAATGCGTAGTGCATATTATTGTTAAAAAAAGGCATCTATGGTTTATAAGTTAGAAACCCACAACCGGTGTATGAAGAGTTACTTTACGAGCAAGCAAATAGTAGATTGTTATACAAGGGTTGAAAGAAATCAATTCCCATACCAGGCTTTTTTTTTTATTCAGATTTAGACAGGAATATATGACTTTCACCCGTGTCAAATACTCTACTTTCATTTCGAATATAAGGAAAGTAAAAAAATAGTAGTCTTTCTAAATTTTTCATTAATAAAATAATAATAACATGAGTAGCACCTATGTTAGAAATATTTGCGAAATTTAAAGTGAAATCTTAATATACCGTTATTTCATATATGATTATTATCAACTCCTATTTCCGGTAGAGTCAGCCGCTTAGTGGCTATTACGTCAGCATAGTAGCGAGCAGAGGCACGTGGGGTTCGAATCTTGTCCGGAGAAGAGAAGTTCACATGGTAAAGACCATAGTTAATACTGAAACAATAGATGTAAACATAAACATAATGCCGAAGCAAGGATGGCCGGGTGGTAATAGCTATGGACTGCGGTGCCGCCGGTCCCTGGTTCGATCCCCACCGCAGGCGCTGGCTTGAGCTTCACCGCATGGTGGAAGGGCATTTTGAGATTGCCCGCCTGGCTAGATGCCACCCTCAAGGAGACTATCTGTCCCGGCAGCTGTCCTTAAGAGCCAGTAATTCTGGGTTAGCCCGAACAACATCTTCGACCACATCATCACTTACCATCAGGTGAGATAGTAGTCATAGGCCAGCCAACTACATAAAAAAAAAACAATAAAATGACCTCAGTTTTTTTATGTCATTGGCAGCCTACTGCTTTTTTACTTGTTTGCTTATTTGCTTATTTAAAGGCAGAAAACATAATTGCATGTCGAATTTCGTCTAAATTTCCATGAAAAAGGTTGTCTGGAGGACAGATGATATATACGTATACATAATCAACCTGTTTTTATTAACTTACCTACTTTGACTAACAGATGGTGAACCATAAGCGTGGCGAAGCGTTTTGGCGGTTTTACTCTTGGAATAATAGTTAAAACTAGGGTTCACTTTCAAATTTCCATGTGAGAGACTCCGAACGTCACAAAACAATAAACGCTTCAACTCTCGTTTGGGTACTTCGAAAGATGGCTTCGCAAAGAGTAACACTGTTACCCCAACAAGTAACACCTATACCCGAACGAGTAACACTGTTACCCCAGCGTGTAGCACTGTTACCCCAACGAGTAACACTGTTACCCCAGCGAGTAGCACTGTTACCCCAACGAGTAACACTGTCACCACAACGAGTAACACCGTTACCCCAACGAATAACACTGTTACCCCGGCGAGTAACACTGTTACCCCAACGAGTAACACTGTCACCACAACGAGTAACACCGTTACCCCAACGAATAACACTGTTACCCCGGCGAGTAACACCGTTACCCCAACGAATAACACTGTTACCCCGGCGAGTAACACTGTTACCCCAACGAGTAACACTGTCACCACAACGAGTAACACCGTTACCCCAACGAATAACACTGTTACCCCGGCGAGTAACACTGCTACCCCAACGAGTAACACTGTTAACCTAATGAGTAAAATTGTTATCCTACTACGGTTTACATATTGATCCCCATATGCTATGGGTTTTTAACTCGTAAAAGGAATGAGTTACCTCATAAAATTGATATTTTATATAGAATGTCGGCCCAAATCGAAACATAAGTTCTTATTTTTATACCTTCTGATTTTTTGTTTTTTATATCAATAAAATACGAGGTGGCTTCGGATGAATCTTAAATTCGCATAAAATGAAATTTAAGAGGTTAATGCACCAATAAAATTGAATTGTACTGAACGACGAACATGAAGGCCATTAAACCAGCGGCGAGTGTCCGACATACGCAGTAAGAGTAAATAAATTGACATCTTCAATAAAATATGTGTTCGAAGAACGGCATGGACCAACATAACACCACAGATTAGATCATAGATAAACAATACACAATATATTTGTTGTATGCACCTTAACAAAAATAAGCGCTTAATTCTCTGTTGTATGGATTACATTGTAAGATAAAAATATGTATATAACTATTTTGCCGTATAAGTGTACTCAAGTCAACTGAGCACTGACCCTGCCCACCTATCAATTAAGGTCTTCACGATACACACTTAAACGTCTAGCGTTAAGATCATACACAATTTTGTAAAAGTGTTGTATGGTTTAAATAAAGATTTTTATTATTATTTATTAACGGACTCGTGCCATGGATCGAATCATGAACCATGGCGCGAGTCCACCTTACACTTAGACAGGCTTTTATTTGTAAATATAATTTAAGACTTTGTATAACTTAACCATACCAAGTTTGATGCTGTGTTTAAGTTGACATTTTTTGCGTGAGCAAACGAAAAACAAATATACGTTTCTTATATAAGTACTTCTCCTTGATTATAAAATCAAATCAATCTTTTATTTCTATTCAAATCAAAGTAAAAACATTTATTCAAGTTAAGTATCGACGACGCTCAACAATTACAAATTTTAATTTTGAAATATTCTACATTGTACTGCAAAATCTACTGCAAAAAATATGTATAGAGCCACTGCGAGAACAGCGGGAAGAAACTCGGGGTCATTCTATTATTATTCGTTTAGCAATTCACGATACTAACACATGTTCCATGATAACTTAACTGCTACCTTGCGGACTGCGGTTCCAAAGCCCCTTTGCTGGTGAGACAGACGGACAGCAAAGCATACTAATAAGGGTTTTAGAACGAAACTACAATAAAAAACGTACTTTAGCGTTAACTACACATTTTAGACACCAGTAGCGTTTGAGGCTCATACTTTTCACGCGTTTTTAGTGGCCCTCGTGTTGGTGCACATTGAGCAGAGGTCGATTCCATTACAATGCAATGCGCAAGAGTCGGTGTACGCTCAATTACTTCGCAGCTATATATACGTGACCTTTTAAACGACTTGACCAAAAACTGTATTTGCTAATCATCTATCTCTTCGAAGAATACAGGCATGTGATATGATTTGTTTTAGGAATTAATTTCCTAGACATTTCATCCAAGATGCATTGTTTGCGGTCACGAGTGGACAGATGTGGTGGTCTAGGTCTTAAAGAGCAGATTCCACCAACCCGCAGTTGACCACAAAAACAGACCTCTACAAACAACACTGATATCATCCACAGGTTTCGCTGAAGGTAAAACGCGCGTGTTATGGTGCATTTCATCAGCACTAGATCCCAGGATGCAGCTGATGAAGATTTTAACTTGTATACCAGCTATGTTAGATTGTGCACTTACTCATTGCCAGACATCCATTCGAAGGTGTCCATCATGGACCAGACAACGTACCCAGTTATGTATGCGCCATCTTCTTTTATTGACAACAGCATCTGAAAAAGGAGACAGTCCCAGACAGTACTTAGGTTAGGTATTAATTTCGTTGCCTACCCTTATCTCACTTGTATGGGGTCGTTAAAACAATCCCGTGCATAGACATTTTTATATATTATTAATAAATTGGCATCGTCAGGACCACTACGTCCTAGTTAGGAATGAAATTCTATTGTTATCATTATCGCCGATGCCAATGGGTTAAGTGATAAAGACAAATCGCCCATCTGATGGTAAGCATCAAGACTGTCCATAACAGGTGCAGTGTCACCGTCCTATTTCTGCTTGACATTGCACTGCGGTCGTCACTCAAGGACATGAACTCTCATATCTTGGTAGACCTAAATACAGTAGCATTTGAACACTAAGTACTATTTTGAGGCAGAATATCTGACACTGCGTTAGTATTCACCAAGATGGACTCTTGTTGAAGGAACCACTTAGTAAACTGCCCAGGTAGGAAGGTGACGTCAGTGACCTTATTGGGACCTTTCATGTCTACGTCTAATAGACGTGTCAGACGTTACAGCCCTATTTAAGACGTCTAAATGACGTATAATGTCAACTGTAAAAATGACGTCATATCATAACCATAATAAGACGTCTTTCAATTACGTTTATTTGACGTACAAGACGTCACATCCATATCTAACACGTCTAAATGATGTTTCCTATCTGACGTTATAATAACGTCACGCCAATACCTTTAATATACATCTCTTGTTTTCGTAAATTTGACGTAGTAGGCGTCTTAGCCGAATCTGACACGTCCAAATGCCCTATTTAATTAAAATTATATGTATTTAAACGTCTCGATACGACGTTTTCTTTACGTCGCTATACGACGTATTCTCGACGTCATGATATGACGTCTTGTACCCGTAACATTTTGACTACTTATAATGAGCTCACTAACGTCACTCCTGTTGATTACTTTAGTGGCCGACCTTAAAATGACGTTATAATTACGGGAAGTTCCTACCTTCATCAGCATCAGCTCAGAGTTAAGCCGTGGGTGGTTGGTTTCAGCAGAAACAAACAACATTGCGACTTAGTTCAAAACGGGGTTTTGCCAGTTTAGGCGTGTACAATGTAAATTGTAATTCTAGCTGGAGACCCGATGGTATCATAATTTTTTTTTTATGATTTTGTTTTTGAACAAACACGAGGCCCGTCTGATGTTGAGCGGACTAACCTCTGCCTATTACAGATGCATTTCGTCACGAATTGCACTGCGCCCGTTACACTGAGACATACATTAGTTAAGTCTCATGTGCCTGTAATTTAACTGGCTCTCAAGCATTGCTACCGGAACACACCGTTAGGTGATTGGCGACAGATTTTCTACTTGAAGGTGGTAGCTAGCCAGGCGAGCAATCGCAAAATGCCATTTCACCATGCGGTGATGGGGATCGAACCATGGACTTGTGGCACGGCAGTCCATAGCTATTACCGCCACCATTGCTTCAACAAGCTTGTACCTGTTCCATATAGTCCCTCATGTAAGCCACTCTCTTGTGATCATCGAGTCCTGCATCAGAGCTGGCGTATCCATTCTCTGTGATGATGAACTCCAGGTCTCCGTAACGCTGTCGCAGCCAGTTGATCTGTTTTCGAAGACCCTCAGGGTAAATCTGGAGACGCATAATTATTCAGTAGGTGTAGAACTCTTTGTGCGAGTCCGGAGAAGTACTGCCTATTTGGACTGGCGACACCAAGCAGGAATGTTCCGGTTTGAAGTGTATGAGTACAAGAAAAATTACAAGCACGTGAGACTTGTCAACTTTATGATTCAGAGTTGTGGACGCACTGCTATTCGCCACTTGTGACGAACTGCAACTGTATTAGCCGGATCATCCACTGCTGGACACCTGAACACAGCCTCCCTATTAATGATGTTATGTTATAATCCCTCCCCAAGCCTGGCAGTGTACAAATGGAACCGACTTCAACACTCAAATGTGTGAAATAACTTGTTGAAGTCGGTACCATGATGGTTCAAAAGTACCTATTATTACAATATTGTGCGCATCGTACCGACTTCGACAAGTTATTTCACACATTTAAGTGTTGAAGTCGGTTCCATTACACGGTAGAAAAAAAAACACCTTTTATGTGACCCTTGCTACTTATGGGATCGATTGTCATTCACTGTCAATGACTATAACATCAAGGTAGAAAAATACTTTTCAGTTATTGGAGTGGAACTAAAAACGGCTAGACCGATTCTGATGAAATTTAAATGGGACCACACGGTAAGCATGAGCTTTCAAATAAAAAAATCATCAAAATCGGTTCACCCACTCAAAAGGTTGTAAAAAAAAAACAGAATACTTTAGTACTTCCTCCTTTTTTGTAGTCAGACTAAATGTACACAAATATTTATATATCTATCTTCTTCAGAAAATCTATTGCTAATCACTTAATCGTGTGTTCTGGCGACAGCTGAGAGTAGGTTTGGAGTTTGGCGGAGATTTGCCATAACCTGCTTGCCAGGCGTCTTGTAGAGTGCAATAGATATTGTCAATTCTTCAGAAGGCACTGCTTCCCACATTCCAGTATTTTTCCTTAGTCGCCTCTTTACGGCCCACGGGAAATATAACTTAGCGAACTAGACTATAGAGCACAATCCAATGTCAAGCAGAACGGTCAAGCTTTGCTAGTACTATCAGGCAGAAATGAGGCTTGGTCATCAAGCGGGAGGCATGTGGCATGACAGTCAAATCAATTCATATACAGGGTTATTGGTAAAATGCTAACAACCTCTTAGGGTTCACTTCTGCTAGTCCTAACCAACTTTTTAATGTGTTCTTTTATTTTGTGTTTTTAACGGAATAAGCACGAGGACCACCTGATGTTAAAAGTTTCGTGTGCTTGCCATTTATTATTTCATATTTTTTATTACTTTGCTTGGTGTGAATATTCAAAACTCTATCTATTCAATGAAGAGCGCGGTGCGGTCCTGAGTTGCCGCGTCGGGCACTCTTAACTCATAGTAGGATTGTCTTTTACCACGAGACACAGAACTTAAAAGTGTCAGACTGTATTAGAAAAACTTATTGTTTTATGTTTTGTGTCTCGTAGTAAAAGACAATGCTGACTCCGAGCCAAGAGCGCCCGCCGCGGTAACACTTGACCGCGCCGCGCTCTCTGTGAATAGAGTTTTAAATATTTACATCGAGCAAAGTAATAAAATATTAATAGGAAATAATAAATTACAAGCACAAGAGACTTTTAACAGCAGTTGGTCCTCTTGATTATTCCGTCAAAAACATATAAACAAATAAAATGTTTAGACGTTTTTAGCATTTTTCCTATAACCCTGTATATAAGAAAAATTTTCTGTTTCTACAACACGGACGGTGGAAGCCGTATTGCTCTAAGCTCTTAGATTTAGATACTTACCACCAGATGGCCTGCCTGTCAGTCAAATGTGGGCAACATTTACAAAAAAAACTTCAAATATTATTCAAAATGATTTTAAGAAAGTATAAAAGGATCTCACGTAAAACCACGAAGCCCCAGTCATCTCCCACGCCGGGTTGCTCCTCTGCACCACTCCGAGTTCCGCAGGCCCATCAAAGGGCCAGGGACCAACTTCGTCTCCAGGCCGTACCTTCCTCACCATCCTGCTGGTGTAGTGGTTCAAGGCGTAGAAATCAAATGTACCTGGAGTATACAGGAAATGTTAGAAAAACAACTGTAGGGATGTCTCAGTGTAACGGGCGTAGTGCAATACATACTTTTTACATGGTGGTAGGGCATTTTGCGAATCCGCATGGCTAGCTACCACACTCAAGTAGAAAATCTGTCGCTAAGCACCTAACGGTATGTTCCAGCAGCTGTCCTTGAGAGCCAGTAATTCTAGTTTAGCCTGAAGGACATCTGTGACCACATCATCACTTACAATCAGGTTAGATTGTGGTCAAAGACTAGCATATTAGCTATAAATAAAAAAGGCATATGTTATAGGCAGAGGTTAGTACGCTTAACATCAGGTGGTATAGCACATGTTCCGTCAAAATACAATTAAAAAAAAACCTTATTGTTTATGATATTCTTAAAATTACATAATTAAATTTTGAAATATCAATGGTATTGTATGTTTATCTTTCCTTAATTTACATGACCTCCTAGTCATATTGTTTTGAATGTATTTACTTTAAGTACCTGTTATAAAAACTTTCTGGTTACTTATCAACCCTTTAAACAAAGATAGTTTAACAAGTATTTGAAGAATTACGAAGTAATGATGGCCGAGCGGTAATAGCTATGGACTGCTGCGCCGTAGGTCTATGGTTCGATCCCCGTTGCCGCGCCGGCTTGAGCTTCACCACATGGTGGAAGGACATTTGCGATTGCCCGCCTAGCTAACTTCCACCCTGAAGTAGAAAATCTGTCGCCAAGCACCTAACGGTGTGTTCCGGCAGCAGTTCTTGAGAGTCAGTGAAATTACAGGCACATGAGACTTAACAACTATGTCGTGGTGACGGGCGCAGTGCATTTAGTGATTCGTGATGAAATGCATCTCATATAATTGCAGATGTTAACCCGCTTAACATCAGGCCTCGTGCTTGTTTCTTCACAATGACATAAAAAAAATTCATAAATAAAAATATAGATTATTTAGTAGCGAAGAAAAGAAGAAAAGAAGATAATTTTTCCAGTACATTCAGCTCGAACGAACATACACCATACATTCAGGAAACGCGAAATTTCGTTCACGATTTTGTTTTTCGGTGTAATGTCACTCGGAGAATGTCAACAACAACTTAATATGGATCTTATTTCCTATCAAAAGTTAGAGTTAAGTTTTAATTTTATTGCAATCTCTATTATCATAGGTCTACCTTTAAATAACATAAACCACCGGGACCACAGGTAATAGAACTTTTTTTATGTAATTGTGACAGAACAAGCCCGAGGCCCACCTGATGTTAAGTGGACTAACCTCTGCCTATAACAGACGCATTTCGTCAGCGACGAATTGCACTGTGCCCGTCACACTGAGACGTCCAGTTGTTAGGTCTCCTTAGCCTGTAATTTTTCTGGCTCTCAAGGACTGCTGCCGGAACACACTGTTAGGTGCTTGGCGACAGATTTTCTACTTGAGAGTGGCCGCTAGCCAGTCGGGCATTCACAAAATGCCCTTCCACCATGCGGTGAAGCTCAAGCTCTGGACGGGATTCGAACCATGGACCTGCTGCACGGCAGTCCATAGCCAATGCCACTGAGCCATCACTGCTTCAAAAGATTTGGGTGAGATCAGGCAGGCCAAAGTGAGGGTAATCTGGTTTATTACTCTATATTTCCAGGACTTCCTTAATCTTCGGCTACCTTTAATAAATAATATATAACACACAGGGACCACGGCGACTTTTCATGTCAACGAAACCAGATGCTTACCTTTAATGAAGTCAATTTCTTCCTGGGTTAGATCAGGCAGGCCAAAGTGAGGGTAATCTGGTTTATTGCTCTTTATGTCCAGGACTTGCTTGATCTTCGGCGGCCAGCCACCCTCTTTAGAATAGATGGGATGCCCAAATTTACTTTCCTGATGAAAATATTATAGTAAATTAAAAAAAATATACCTACGCCTGAATGTATTTGTAAAAAGTAGTTTACAAATACATTCAGGTGTTATTTATTTCTGGTAGGCTACGAATAAATATTATATGAAATTTCTGAAGCAGTGATGGCTCAGTGGTATTGGCTGTGGACTGCCGCAATTCAGCAGGTACATGGTTCCAATCACGCCGCGGGCTTGAGTTTCACCGCAATGTGGAAGGGCATTTTCCGAATGTCCGCTTGGCTAGCTACCACCCTCAAGTAGAAAATCTGTAGCCAAGCGCCTAACTGTATTCTGGCAGCTGTCCTTACTGTACTGGACTAGCCGGATTGTCCACTGCTAAACACAGCCTCCCTCACTAATTGTTTTTTTTGGGTTTGCCATAATCCCCTCGCTTGGCAAGCGTCATTGGGATCGCAGTTCCTTAGAAGGCGCTGCTGCTCAAATTCCGGTATTTTACCTTTAGTTACCACAGGTAGCAATGTGGGGTGACATTCAAGCCCGGCACCCAACGGGGCTGTCCTTGTGAGCCATTCTAGGTTAGATACAATTCGTTGGAAGTAAGCAGTTGGTCATGCGCTCTTCGCACCAACTGAGAACAATGTATAAAATCTTGCGCGGTAAGGTGATGTACCGGAGCTCAGCGAGCAGTTATGTCGCCTATACTCCCGACAACTATCTTCGGGCTAGGAAACATAAATTGTTTGATGTACCACGCTGTAGAACGGTGGCGCATGCGGCCTCCCCGATCCCTTGCAGCACTTAATGCTTTACTTGACGATCAACTCGATTGTGATGTGCTAGCGGGCGAGTGGAACGTTGTAATGAGAGATTGTTTACATTACTGTGAGTCTGTCGCATCACAGAAACAATCTAGTATATTTAGGTAGGTCGTGACATAGTAATTAGGTATTGTATTATTACTATTATTTTTGTGATTGCTTGTATTTTTGACATTATTTTTATTTAATTCTTAAGTAATTATCATTGTCATTAGTGTCATTCGTGTAAGCGGTACTAATTGAATAATAAATAAATAGACTCTTCGACTAATTGACTACATAATCACTTAGCATCACGTTAGGAAAGGCTATCAACATAAAACATACCATCAACTCAGTAGTGAGTTCAGTAAGTTCCGCATCGTTTTTCGTCAGGGGCTCGAACCAGAAGAAGAGCATCGGGATTGACAATCGTCCTGAAAACAATAATATATAATATATATGTATATATTGTTACATCCTGGTTTCTATTAGTTATGAATACTTTTAAAGTTGCTAAAAGATAGCAATAGATAAGACGCGAGACCGTAACTAGTTCCGACCGGTTTACCGAGTCCCCTCACCTCCTACGGCACGGACAGCGATCGCGTACCTCTCGGCAGTCTACGCTAGCTACCGCTCGAAAACTGAGTACCATTAAACTATTACATTTCTAAGTGACTTTATGCTTAATGTGGAATTGAATCCAAGTTATTGTTTCTCAGTTATATCCTAGTGTTATAAGTATATTAAACCCCATACTGGGTAAGTGTTGTAATACTTTTACATTACATAGATTTAGATACGTATTTTATAATTACCCTCACTATGACAAAGAAGTGCTAATTATTTGTAATGTTTGTGTAAATAATATTCTTGCAGTATGTCCTTATTGATATAATCATCAATGCTTAGTTGTTTCATCCATGCTGCGTATTTCATGATTATCATACCAAACTATTTAATGACCCGATGTCAACAGTCTTAATTGTAAAACTATTTAATGTATCTGTTGCCATATGTCTTCTACTACAATATCAATTTACCATCTTAATAAATCATTTATGTAAACCTCGCCTGGACTGCCTCATCTGATCAATGCTTCACACTACTATGCCTGCGCTATGCTATGACGCCGTTTTTGGATGTTGCAGTCAGGGTGTGAAACTGACAAGTGGAGGTCACGGGTGACCCTGCCCTGGAATTCCCACTTCTAGCCAGGATAGTAGTTTTTCAAAGTGACTTGAACTTATTCCGTGTGTGTGAACCCCATGCTCTGCCTAAAGACTATTTTTGTATAGATTATATTTTTTTCTTTTAAATATATACATAGCATTTTTACTTCCTTGTGACGCCTACCCGTTACAATATATTAAAAATTACAGGCACATGAGACCTAACAACTGTGCGTCTAAGTGTGACGGGTTACAGTGCAATACGTCGTTGACGAAATGCGTCTGTTATAGGCAGAGGTTAGTCCACTTAACATCAGGTGGGCCTCGGGCTTGTACCGTCTCAATAACATTATTGAGACGGTATTGCACTGTGCCCGTCACACTTAGACGCACAGTTGTTAGGTCTCATGTGCCTGTAATTTTTCTGGCTCTCAAGGACTGTTAGGTATAATTTAACAGGAAAGGTAGCGACATCATTCCGGAGTTAAGTGTTTCAAAAAGCACTTCTTTCGATCAGATGAAGTCTAGTAGTCTGGTTGATGGCCGTGCACCGTCCCCTATGGTGGTAACACCATTGGACCTCAAAGTTGCGGCTCGAAAGAGTATGCCCAGGTGGCCAAATGGATTAGGTATCCAGCGCGAAATCGGAGGACGCTGTTTTAATTCCCGCCCAGGAAATAAAATTTTCCAAACTCCAATAATTTGTAACATATATATTAACCTCTTTTTTTCTATAAATACGATGTAAAAAGACGAACAAGTCGCCGACCTGACAGTTAGCGTCACACCTGTCCATTACATTGGGCATGACAGTGTACTGCCCTCATCACTTCGAAATTGATCTTAAAGTTTTGTTTGCCTGTATCAGAAGCCTCACTCCAGAACCCTAATTAGAATATCCCTAATTGACCAACTTGGGTATTGAACCCAGGACGATATTAATCCGACGTTTCACGCACTTAACCATCAACGCAATTTTTGATTACGAAGCCGATAACTTACCATGGTATTTTGGTTTGAAATCTGAATCATACATTCTCCAGGCGGCTGCATGGGCCATCAGTAAGTTCTTGACGCACATGTGAATCCCAGCTGTAGAGTCCACCACTCCAGGTGCTAAGATGCCTGCAAACCCAGCGTCGCAAACCATCACGGGCTCGTTGATGGTAAGCCAGGTCTTCACGCGGTCTCCGAAGAGGGTGAAAAGTACTTGAGCGTAGTCTTCGAACCATTCTGCTATGAGAGGATTGGCCCAGCCTCCTGGAATTACGTTATTCATACATATCCTTACTCTAAATACTCCTTACTCTAAATAACAATTATCATATTTTTTTGAACCAGCGGTATGCTTTTATTTACAAAATACTACGAACTATATACAATACTAAAGCTACTACCATAAACGCATTTAGACAGCCTACAAGTCATTGCAGACTCACAGGCAGTCCAAATGCTCCAGCCCATTACCAGTTGGCAGCGTACCCAGCATGCTGGCAGCATTGCCCCGTTGAAAGTCAGTCAGTCAAGTCTGTTTTTTTTTGTGTGTTTTACTTCATAACTTTTGGGGTTAACTACACTGGCCTGCAAAAATAAGTATCACGCTTTTAAAATCGCAATTACTTATTATGTACACAAGATACACTTTCGAAACTAAAAGGACTCGAAAAAAAGTTTAATTTTGTACATAAAAACTTCATAGGCGGTAACATACTTTTAAAAATTGGCTAAAAACTTCAAAAGCAGAAATAATCCTTTTCGAATTATAATTTAACCGTTAATTTTATGTTTTTATTTTTGTTTTAAATTTTTTTCTTGATCGATGGGTCTTGTTTCAAATGCTAAGTTAGACAATCAGCACATTAATTTTTTATCATGCCTCTTTCACCTGAAGAATTTGCTAGGATCATGTCTTTTCTGGGACTAGGTATCGTCGTCGTCGTATAGTTGCGTCGTACTGCAAGAATGGTGGGTGTTACGAACGGTCCAGAAGGTGAAGCGAGGGTACGATGAGACTGGAAACTATTTAAGGAGACCTGGTATTCCTGGTAATGGCAGACCCAGGTGTACTAGTGCCCGAGAAGACCGTTATATTGTTTCCACTGTGTTGAGATATCGCCACCTACATGCAGTTAAAGTCCAGCAACAGCTTCTTCCGATCCGAAAGGACTATATTAGTGACAGTATACAGTGAAAAGAAGACTGGTTGAAGCAAACCTAAAACCTCAAACCCCAGCGTGTGGCCCCAAACTCGAGACAGAGCAACGAGTTGCGAGATTGCGATACCCTCATGAACACGTACAATGGTATCAAGAATTTTGTTTACAGATGAGTTTCAATTTTCACTTTACACTTCTTATGAAAGGCGAAGTGTCTACAGGCGACCTGGTGACTGATACCTTCAAGCCTCCTTCTCAGAAAGAGTTCAGTACGGTGAAGGCAGTGTACATGTATGGGCTGGCATATCTTCAAAAGGTCGCACAGAGTTAGTGCCCATAGAAAAAACGCACTCTGACTGGGAAAAGATATGCCCAGGAGATTCTCAATGAGTATGCAGGATCGTATTTAGTTAATATGGGTGACGGATCGTGCAAGGGTATATTCAGGAGGTTGGTATCAGCGTCATGGCTTGGTCATCAAGAAGTCCTGATCTCAACCCGATTGAGCACGCCTGGGATGAGCTAGGGAGGCTAGTCAGAATCCGCAAATCACCACCTACCACCCTCAGGGAACTAAAACAGGCTGAAAGAAGAATGGGAAAATATTCCCCAAAATCGTCTCCGAGACCTCGTGTTCAGTATGCCAAATCGACTCCAAGCTGCAAGTAGGCAATACCAGTTATTGAAAAATAACTAACATGAAACATACTTGTAAATATGAATTGAGTTTTATGACACTAAGCTAAAAATTGCTATTTATATATATATTTTTTAATTTTATAATGTTACTATTGTGTAATTTACTATGGTTTCAAAGAAAGCTGATAAAAATTGCTATAAAACGTTTTATGTTTTAAATCTCTAACTTCTATAGTTTAGAAAAAAAAAAAAATTTTTATAAGTGTAGTACTTATTTTGCAGGCCGCTGTATAAGTAACTAACAGCGTGTACCAATTTTGATGTTTTTTTTTATATTCAAACGCTGGTGCTTTTTATATTTGATTGAACAATGGGTATTTAACTACACTGACTTTGACTACATTGATGATGTTCTTATTTATACCTGTAGATGTAAAGTTAAGTATATATAATTAATATAAAAAAAAAACTATTCGATTGTTTATTTACACACTTCTTAGTGCATTATTTGATTAAAAATATTTACTGTATGTAGTAATTTTTTTTAGTATCAGAGTTGCGATTCTACCCACTTACCAGATGAGGATAGTACGTCTGAACTTTAAAAGTGAAGGTTTTCAAAATTCAAAATGTCTTACCAAGATCCTGGAGATTCTGCGGCAGGTCAAAGTGGTACATAGTGACAACAGGTTCAATACCCTTCTCCAATAGCGCATCTATCAGGTTGTTGTAGTATCTTTTACCATCTTCGCTGATGTGATTGGAGAAGCCATTAGGCAAAAGTCGAGGCCAAGATATGGAAAACCTGAAAAAAGAAAAATATTACAAGTTATATAAAATAAAAAGTAATCCTACAAAGCGGAACCCTTGATATCCTGTTCCAGAACTGACTTTCAAACTTTCAACAATGAAACAGAAAAATAAATTAAGAACTAGACTGCACTAAAAAGACCGAAACAAGATTGAAAATCCCGCATTAAGTTTATTTGCTAACGGAACCCATTAATTTTCTTTCGTCTTATATAATTTGCAATTGGGTCCCGCGTGCTTGCGGGAATAACTTAATGCGGAATTCTCAACCTTCTTGTAGTATTTTTTGCAGTTGGGTTTTTTATTTTAGACTTTTTTGTGTCCATAAAACTTAACACTGTTTACAAAATCACAAATATACGACAGGAAAAATTTAAGTCATGTGTGGGATTTACATTTTTCCTATAGAATATTTGTGATTTTGTAATGTAATCTGCATAGCCTGCGTTATTGCAAACATAACAATATACATTAACAGTATAAAATTAACACTGTTTAATTAAATTCGATTAGATAACTTATACATTTATTACTCGATGGGTTGGTTATTTTTTTTATGAACGTATTACAATTTTGAGTCAATACTCCGTTTTTTTAACACCTTCCTAAGGATACTTGGGTTTTTAAGATGAATACATGTATAAGCATACTTTAATTGCCGAAATTATCCAGCCATTTGGAAGGTACGAGGACTACGAAGTAATAAAGAAATTAACAACAAACATAATTTATATACAAGATACGAGTGAAAAAAACTACATAGCGGATTATTTGACATAACTACGACGTGAGAAATAATTAAACTCATTTGCGGGATTCTAACCCCCGCCATCCACATCTTGTATATAATATATATACACATTTATACAGCTCTTTGACTATATTCAACCTATCAGATTTTTTACTTGAGGGTGGTAGCTAGCTAGGCGGGCAAAATGCCCTACCACCAGGTTATAACGACTGCGATTCAAAGACAACAAGTAGGGCCGACGGCTTCACATGCCCTCCGAAGCACTTGCACGTTCAGTAGTAATATCATTAGCGGTCACAAATACACGTCAAAAAAAATTTGCAAATTTCGTCACAAGCGCTTCAAAATGTTTTTTCAGATTCCACGTTGCTCGCACATGCCTGGTGGATACGCAAAGGTAAAGTTGAAACTCACATCATGTACTAGAACAATTGCTTGTTAGGCTAAAAATATAATATAGTACATAGGTATATGATAGAGCTAGTTTCTTTGCGCGATAAAACCCGTACGAACGTGGATATTCGCCAAAGAACCAAAGTCACCGACATAGCTCTCAGAATTAGCAAGTTGAAGTGGCAATGGGCGACATTGCTCGACGAACTAATAACCGATGGGGAAGAAAGGTTCTCGAGTGGGTACCACGTTATACCGGAAGACGTAGAGCTGGTAGGTCCCCCACTAGATGGACTGACGACATCGTAAAAGTCGCGGGTAGCCAATGGTTACAAGCGGCTAGTAGCCGTTCTTTGTGGCGTTCTGTGGGGGAGGCATTTGTTCAACAGTGGACTGTAGCTACCACTTTCAAGTAGAAAATCTGCCGCCAAGCCATTAACAGTGAGTTACCCCAGTTGTCCCATCTTGATTTAACATTATCAAACTTTATCAAAATATATAATAACATTATCAAACTTTTAGGTGAAATTGTGACCAAAGGGTATTATAGCGTATTTATCGGTAGTAAAAAAATCTGAGGACAGTCAGGAAAAACCTACTCTAAATGTACCTGTACAACTCCAAGCCCATCTCTTCAGCAATCTGTACATCTCGCTCCCATTGGTGGTAAGAGTCGCAGGTGGTCCTACCCAAGCTGCTATCTGAGGTCAAGCCAGGATGCTCTAGAAGAAACTGGTCCCAAACACTTTTGCTTTTGTCTGAAAGAAAAAAAACATGTTTTATAGCTGATTGAAATGATGTTTATTAACCCAAACAAAGCGAGGCCAGAGAATTTTTTGCAGCTGAAAGTCCAGCCTGGTCTCAATTGCACTTATTTATAAGTTGAGATGAATCAAAGATGATCAGGCTAAATATATAATGTTAACTAGATCTCTAGAATCAGCTCAGAACATATCACTGTGTTTGGCAGAAAATTTTGCCATATTCGACCTATCTTGGCGTGCGCTGCAAAAACTTGAGTAGTACGCGTACATAATGTATAACGGTAATGTTTACCTTAAAATGTCCTACAAAATTTTATTCTACTCAAAGATGGAACCGACTTCAACATTCAAAAGTGTGAAAAGGTTAAAGTCGGTACCATGATAGTTCAAAAGTACCTAATATCACTATATTGTACGTATGGTACTGACTTTGACAAAGTATATGACCCTTTTGAGTGTTGAAGTCGGTTCCATTTTAGGTTTTAAAAAAAATCTCTTTTTAGTGACCCTTGCTACTTATGGGATTGATTGTCATTCACTGTCAACGACTATATAATCAAGATTGGAAAATATTTTACAATTATTGGAGTGTAACACAAAAGCAGCTTGACCGATTTTGATAAAATTTCAATGAGACTACGCGACAGGCATCAATTTTAAAATTAAAAAGGAATTATCAAAATCGGTTCACCCAGTCAAAAGATCTGAGGTAAAGAACATAAAAAAACACTCCTTTTTTTTAGTTGGTTAAAAAAGCCCGCGACATCTTTATCTATCTGTTATGTGTTAGCCATTATCGCCAAAACAGTGAACCATAAATACTATAAAAAATATACATTATGCATAATTTCGAGCAACAAATTGATCCTTATCAAATTAATATTATTTAGGCGAACGTTTGTGAGTGTGTTTGTATGTTTGTTGCTGCCGGAAGACACCCTAAGGTGCATGGTGGTGGTTTTCTACTTGAGGGTGGAAGCTAGCCAGGTGGGCATTCGGGAAATGCCCTACTATAATTATTTATTTCCACCTAAATATCAACACCTACCACCATAGTTTTTTTCTTATACTACTTAGATGGCAAACAAGCATACGGCCCGCCTGATGGTAAGCAGTTGCCGTTGCCTATGGACGCTTGCAACAACAGGGGTATCACTCGCGCGTTGCCGACCCTGAAGAAATCTCTTCACGCCCTTTTTGAAGAATCCGTACGGTACGCTATATGTTGACATTTTATCAAATTAAAAATGCAAGTCATATAGGTATATTTATGTAATTGTATTTTAAAGCCTTTCATTTTGACAACAGTGGGTTAGGAAGAAAAAATATATTATTTATCGCACAATATGGCATCTTAAATCCTCTGGTTTGTTTTTTATTTTTTTATGTACCTAGTATCACTTGCACTATCAAGACGTATTTCACGATATCTCCCACATTAAAATCAGTTAAACCTTTTAGAAGTTCTATTGGAATAAAGAAACTCATAAACATACATACATGAACCCTGAATACATAACATGCCATTTTCGTTTGTATTTTGCCAGTCGTGTAAAAATATGAAACAATAATGGGGTAAGGGGGGTTTTCGCTACGCTTGGCAGGCGTCTTGGGGATCACAGAATAAGATAGCAGTTCCTCAGAACGCACTGCTGCCCACCTTCCCCTATTTTTTCGGAATGGACCACAGGGTATATATATCATAGTAATTAAACAACTTTAAACTGTTTAAACCTTAAAAAACGGTTTAAAGAAATATACTCGATTTAAACCGTTTAAAGTTGTTTAATTCCTATGTATATTTTTTTTAACCGGCGTTATCCCTTTATTAACAAAATACTACGAACTATATACAACACTACAGCTACTACAATAAAAGCATTTAGATCCCTATAAGTCATTGCAGACTCGTAGGCAGTCCAAATGCTCTAGCCCACTACCAGTTGGCAGCGTTCCCAGCATGCTGGCAGCATTGCCCCGTAGAATTGCAATGCTTATTCTTTGAGCCAAATAGGTGCCAGCATTTTGATCACGCGTTGCATCGACCAAGCGGTCTGATGATCTGATTACTATGTATAATAATCGCGAAAACAAGCAACTCAAGCGGCGCAAGTATGCTTACCTCGGTATGGGTTACATATTTGAGCCGTTTGGTGTAGAGACGTTGGGTCCGTGGGGACCGGGAGCTCATCGTATTTCCCAAAACTTATCAGAGCGCTTGGTCGATGCGACGCGTGATCAAAATGCTGGCACCTATTTGGCTCAAAGAATAAGCATTGCAATTCAACGGGGCAATGCTGCCAGCATGCTGGGCACGCTGCCAACTGATAGTGGGCTAGAGCATTTGGACTCCCTATGAGTCCAAATGCTTTTATTGTAGTAGCTGTAGTGTTGTACATAGTTCGTAGTATTTTGTTAATGCATACCGCCGGTATAAAAAAAAAAACAACAATATATATATCATATTTACCGCTTGTATTCCATGCTCCTTCTATTTGAAACGCTGAGGATCCCGCCCCGAACTTGAACCCAGGAGGAAAGGTCAGCTCCCGACATCGACTTGTGCTGATAATGCAACTGAAACAATCCACTACACTTGAAGAGTCAACTGATGATGCGTAGGGACGAAGAGACGTTGTAAATGGTTCTATTCTTAGAGTATACACGAAACAATTGAGCAACGTATCAACGTTTTCCCATCACTTTAGAGCATGTCCCGAGGTATTGCGGATACGGTGTTGATTAGTGTGAGTTGCTAAAAAAAATATTTTTTTTTTATTTTTTATGTTAGCCTTTGACCAGTATCTCACCTGATGGTAGGTGATGATGTGGTCGAAGATGTTGTTCAGCCTAACCTAGAATTACTGGCTCTCAAGGACAGCTGCCGGAACACACCGTTATGTTAGGTTAGGCCTGCCGCGCAGCAGGTCCATGATTCGAATCCCGCGGCGGGCTTGAGCTTCACCGCATGGTGCGTAGAAGGGCATTTTGCGAATGCCCGTTTGGCTAGCAACCACCCTCAAGTAGAAAATCTGTCGCCAAGCACCTAACAGTGTGTTCAGGCAGCTGTCCTTGAGAGCCAGTAAAATTACAGACACATGAAATTCAACAACTGTATGTCTCAGGGTGATGGGCGCAGTGCAGTTCGTCACTTGTGATGAAATGCATCTATTTTAGGCAGTGGTTACCGCTTAACGTTAGGTGGCCCTCGTGCATGTTCCGTCACAAAAACATTAAAAAAAAACTATACAATGGATTTTGATGCGGTGTGTTAAGGGTGAACTGGCCGGCCCGTTCTCCACACAAACGTCGTAGGGTGATCACTCCCTTATTTGAGGATTAAGGTCCAAAATAAAGCATAATACCGATTGATCTCGTTATTATCTAGACTTGTATGATGCCGAAATTTTAATAAAATAATTAACTTGAGAATTATGAGCCTCGAAACATTTTCATAAAAAGTTTTCGAGGCCCATAACTAACAAAGTAATTATCATTTTAAAATGTTGGCATCATACAAGCCTAGATAATGACTATATCAATCGGTATTATGCTTTAGTTGGACTTATAATCTCAAATAAGGGAGTGATCACCCTGCGACGTTTGTATGGAGAAGTGACCGGACAGTTCAACCTTAATAGATAGAGTGATTCAAGAGGAATGTTTATATGTATAATACATGCATAATATAGTAGATAAACAATGATCGGTTTAAAGGTTTCTAATGTGATGTCGTAAATAAATACATTTTGCGCTTACATTGCAAACGCTGGCTGAATCCTATGTAATGTACTACAGTATTGTATACCAAAAGGTCTACAAAAAAAGTCCGCAATGGTACCTTTATGTCTATCTCTTAGGGATAACCCACAATAACCATTTTGTTACTTTTTACGAGAAATTATAGTATATTTACGAAGCAATACAGCATTAATCCTTATCCAAATAAATCACTGTGAACGTTGTATATAAAGGCATACTGTTGTATATTTAGTACCAGCATCACACCCGTGCGAATCCGGGCGGTTCGCTAGTTGTACCTAAATGTAATGTAATGGATAAATATGATTACAAAAACATGATAAACGATTTTAGAGCGAGACTTTAATATTTTTGGAGTAATAACAAATATTTTAAAAATATTTTACGAAAACATCAAATTAATATTTTAATAAAACACTTAAAAAATATATCTAGTGACAATTCCGCCTAATTTTCCTGCTAAGCCGACGTGACGTCACAAACGCCACGCAGCCAAACCGAAACGCGTCGAAAATTCTTCCGGTTTGGCTGCGTGGCGTTTGTGACGTCACGTCGGCTTAGCAGGAAAATTAGGCGGAATTGTCACTAGATATATTTTTTATATTTTTTAAGTGTTTTATTAAAATATTAATTTGATAATTTTGTCTTGGGTTTTCGCGATTATTACACATAGTAATTAAACAACTTTAAACGTTTAAATCGCGTATATTTATCATTATTTTTGTCCCGACGTTTCAAACACTTTGCAGTGATCGTGGTCACGGGGTGACTCACCCCGTTTAATTACTTTATTAATTTGATGTTTTCGTAAAATATTTGTTATTATTAAATATGGATTTCCGCAAAGTAACGCCTGAATCTATTCATTATTTTTGGAGTACTTAATAACTCACGTTCAGGATCGTTGGACTGAGCCGAAATTTTGAGCTCTGATGACCCTATGACGGTTAAAGGCTCAGGTAGGTAAAATCGGGGGACGTGGGTTCAAAGCCCACTAGAAGTGTGAAATTTGTTGTCTAAAATTTGTAAATGTATGTAATCTAATGGGTTTAAAATATGCTCTACGCTATAAAAAAAACCCGCCAAGTGTAAGTCGAACTCACACAGAGCGTTGCTATTTTTTTATTGCTGATAGCTATCAACCTACCTAGGTAAGCCTTTGACCACAATCTCACCTGATGGTAAGTGATGATGTGGTCGAAGGTACATTAACAAGCTTAACCTAGAGTTGCTGGCTCTCAAGGACAGCTGCCGGAACACACATTTTCAACTGGAGGGTGGTCGCTAGCGAGGCGGGCATTCGCAAAATGCTCTTCCACCATGCGGTGAAGCTCAAGCCCGCGGCGGGATTCGAAACATAGACCTGATGCGTGGCAGTCCATAGTCAATGCCACTGAGCCATCACTGCTTCGCAACGTACAACAAATGGCCATGTCCATAACAAAGCCACAACCAATTTTTTTTGTTTAAATAGTTATTTACTTGTGATATATGTCAGGCATATATCCTTGATTGATTGTTTTAGAATATGTTCTCGTTTGACCACACGCTGTCTGATGTAAAACATTGATGTGGTCTAAGATGGAGCACCCTTACCTAAAATAAACTTATTTACTCTCGATTTCAAGGCCAGACACATTATGTATCCATCGGGAAAACTGACCATGGCAAGGAGTTCCACTCTTTCATAGTACGCACGTGAAAAGTGTAAGCGAAGCGCTTCGTACGAGTCCTGGGAATATCAACCATGTACGGAATGCGCCTCTGCGTTTGTCTGAATCTCTGAATAATTTAGAAAGAAGCAAACACACATTAGCTCAGAAACTTCAAATTTATTTTAAGAAAAATATATCTTACCCAACTACAAGTGCACCAAGATGAATCATGACGGCGACTAAACAGGTAATTTTTTACCGAATTATCACTGAAAATAAATAAAAACAGCATTAAAAAAGCATAATTTATCTGAGAATACCTTATTTGTGTAAGGCCGTATTTACACCAGCTTTTCTAAGAAAGAACCGTGTACGTGAAAATCAGTTTAAACATTTAATCGTGAGTAATATTTCTTCGATGATTAATGGAATGACATTAGACAATGACTTTTGTAATGTAATTTTAAATATTGAACTGTTTCCTTGGCTAACATGATTATAAGAAGCATCGACATCATCAGCCGGGAGACGTCCACTGTAGAACAAAGCCTCCCTCATAGAACGCAACAAAGAACAGATATTAGCCGCTGGTAACCATTGGCTACCAGCAACTTTAACAATGTCGTCAGTCTATCTGGTCTGGCCTACCAACTCTACGTCTTCCGGTGCAATGTGACAACCACTCAAGAACCTTTCTTCCCCATGGGTTATCAGTTTGTCGAGCAATTTGGCCCTCCCATAGCCACTTCAACATGCAAATTCTGAAAGCTATGTCGGTGACTTTGGTTCTGTGGCGAACATCCACGTTCCGGATTTTATCGCTCAAAGAAACTCCGAGCATAGCTCTCTCCATAGCTCGTTGAGCGGCTCTGAGATTGTTCATAAGGGCCACAGTTAAAAACCACAGTTCAGTGCTATATGTCATCACTGGCAACACACACTGGTTGAAGACTTTGGTCTTCAGGCTCTGCGGGATGTTCGACGAGAAGATGTCGCGTAACTTTCCGAACGCTGCCCATTCGAGTTGGATTCTTGACGATCTCTTTGTCGAAGTTGGACCTACCTACCTGGACAGTCTGTCCCAGGTAAATGTAATAGTTAACAACTTCGAGCGTATCGTTCCCAATAACTATTGGTACGGATGCAACATTGACATTAGACATAATTTTCGTCTTGTCTATGTTAATTTTAAGACCCACCTGCTGGGAAACTACTGAGGTCGCTGAGCATTCTACTGAGTTCCTCAAGTAACTCTGCCATTATGACTACCTATGTCATCAGCGAAATGAAGGAGTGATGTATTCGCGATAGATGATGCCGAATTCTTTCCAGTTCAAGAGCTTAAAAACGTCCTCCGATGCATTCTTGAACAGTTTCGGAGAAATAACATCTCCCTGTCTCACGCCTCGTTGCAGTTGGATTGGTTTTGTGCTCTTGTCCTGTAATCGAATCGACATGGTGGCGTTCCTATACAAACACTTCAGCGCTTCGTTGTACCCATACTTGATTTGGCATCGCTGAAGAGACTGCAGTACGGTCAAGTTTCGATTGAATACTATTTTAGAGAAGACTTTTTCATAGAATACAAACAATTATTGGGTACTACTGGTTTTTCTTTTTCGATTTAGTTTACATCAGCAGTATGTTCAATCAAGTTTAACTCAGCTTTGAAGGTCAGGGTAGGCAGTTAATATAAGGGCTTATTAAGATTAAATGTGTGTTATCAGCACAATCCTTCTATTGTTTGAATAAATTTATTACAATACAGGTATCCTCATTACCATGTTTTTTACAATGACCTCACAACACAGGTCATCTTGATTTGAGGTTTCTCACATATTCTTATAGCCTACAAACCGATTATTGTAAATATTAGAAAATGTTTTGGAAATTCATAAATTTATAATTATTGACAATTGTTCATATGCTTACTTACGCGAAATAATTATCTGCATCTGCCAGCCAGTTCATTTTGTATTACACGTTAAGGCTGAATTTTATTAAGGCCGCTAGTTAAACGGTGGCTTTTAGTAAAGAAGATAGCTGATTTAGCTAGTTGGCTGCGATATATATAAAAAAAAAAATGTTCATGAAAATTTATTAAAGTTGTTGAAAAATCCATTACTAAATCAGCTGGATTGTCCACTGCTGAACGCAGCCTCCACCAATAGGGGGAGGTTTGCCATAATCCCCATGCTTGGCAGCGCTTTCTGAGGAAATAGCAGTTCCTCAGAAAGCGCTGCTGTCCACCTGGTGGTTTGTCAACCTTATTCGCCTTGGGGGACATCCTAGCCAGCCACCTCATGGGGCAATATCAGATAAAATAAATGTATTAACAATAAATAACATCTTGCGACAAGGTTCTCGGAGCACTTGCAGCATTACCTCGTTGGATCGCGACGCTCAACTTTTAGTCAATGTAGCGGCTGGGAAATTCATCGTGGCGAGAGGGGTCCAATTTATTCGACATGAGTGATTGCAGAATTGGTTTGCATCGGATGACCACTGAGCCATGTTTTTAACAGTCAGTGCACTAAACTCGTTATGTGAGCATTGAGCGTGACTGAATTATGATTTTTTTTTATATGCGTTAATTCGGCCATGGCCCGGCACTGTTAGCGGATATAACGCACACTTAATATGACGGCATTAGAGGTTAGCACATTTTAAACTAAATTATATATAAATTTAAGGACTCGTTAAGGTTAATAAACGGATGTAAAAAATGGAATTGAAAAAATGATAAATTATATTATGTACTTATCCTTAATAATATTATAAACGCGAAAGTTTGTTGGTATGGATGTTTGTTACTATTTCACGAAAAAACTACTGAATGGGTTCTAATAATATAGCGTACACATCGGAATAATACATAGGCTATAATTTATAAAGATATTGTGTATTGTCCAAAATATAATGATAAGTGTCAAGTAAGTAAGAAAAAATTGTGTCATATGCGACCTATTGCGGCGTGCGCTGCAAATACCTTTAGTATCACACGTTCATAATGTATAACGGAAATGTTTATCTTTTATTACCCTACAAAAAAGCCCGCGACAGCATATCTATCTTTTATCTGTTTATCGCCAAAATAGTGAACCTAAAATACAATAAAAATTATAATTTATTTCTATTGCACATCTGGTAGTAACAAATTGATCCTTATCAAACTAATATTACAAAGGCAAACGTTTGTGAGTGTATTTGTTTGTATGTTTATTACTTCTTCTTTTCTTAATTAAATTTGGTATGGACGTAGATGAAGATCTATTTAACACGTAGGATACTTTTTATCATCATCATCCTTCTCCATGTTGGTGTAACCGCGGGGTGCTTCTATTATATAATATATGTGGAGCGTAAGTGCTGAATACAATAGGGCGAGTTCTTCTCAGCAAGGATATTGTAAGTTTGATACATAGGTATAGTCTGTGGTTTATAGTCAATTGAGAGACTTCTAAACTCACTAAACAACTTTGAGTATCACCGCCCGGATACTTTGTAAAGAACAATTATTAAAACTAAGTACATAATAATATTTGGCTCAAAGAATAAGCATTGCAATTCAACGGGGCAATGCTGCCAGCATGCTGGGCACGCTGCCAACTGGTAGTGGGCTGGAGCATTTGGACTGCCTGTGAGTCTGCAATGGCTTAGGGGTATCTAATGTTTTTATTGTAGTAGCTGTAGTGTTGTATATAGTTCTTAGTATCTTGTTATAAAGGCATACTGCCCGTTCTATAAAATATTTACTCTTTAAAGTACCTACACATCTATATAAAACTTTGTCAACAAAATCAATATTTGTGTTCATTCTCCTTTAAATCAGTATATCGGTAGACGCATGTATAAACCTAAATAACGAAAACCATTTACGGCATTTTTATAAAAGTTTCCTTATAAAACAGGAGCTCATTAGACCAGCCATAAAATTCAGTAAGAAACCCAGTAACGACTAAACGTAGGAATGTATTGGTTTAATGATTAATATATAGATTTGCCGTAATACTGTCGGCATCGATTGTTACCTTAGGATGGCAGTCGTTAAGTATAGCATGGTTGTAGGCCATTTCACGAATGCTTGCCTGGCTACCACCCTCAAGTAGAAAATCTATCGCTAAGCACCTAATGGTGTGTTCCAACATCTGTCCTGGAGAGCCAGTAATTCTAGGTTAGCCTGAACATTATCTTCGACCACATTATCAATTACCATCAGGTGACAGTGGCCAAAGCAGCTATATTAAAAATTACGGAACCCACGGTTTAACGCTCTAGCATACATAACTAAACGACTGTAATGAGTTTATGCAGGTTTTATTGATGCAATGTTAAATGTAAATTACAATAATGTATGCATAAGCTTGTGTGTCCGTGTGTTTATTTATTGCAACTATACATATAACATAAGTGCTAAATACAAATTGGTAGTAGGTATTTTTGGGAAAAATCGTTTTGGTTGGTAAGTACGACTGCAGTGTCAAATATTCTGCCACAAAGCGTGCAAACTCAACTGTATTCGTGTAAAGGGCATTGAGCAAGTGATGTTACTGGATGAAGAAGCTAGATGACAACACTAGGACCAGTTAAATAAACGCGAGCCCTCACAAAGCTCATCTTTTTGCTAGTATATCACGCATGAAGTACCTATGTAAATGAGCGTGGATTACCAACTACAGCACAAACTTCTTATCGTTAAAGATATAAGCCGTTGTGTCAGCATTGAGATGTAGGCAGCTTGACTATGGCTGTAGAAAGTGCACTGAGGTCACAAAATTCTGCTTATAGCTGAGCAACCAGATGAGCTAATACGGCGTTACAAACATTATCTAGATATATCTATATACTTATTAAAAAAAAACTGGAACAGGTCCAATTCTGTACTTGGAAGTTTTATTGAGAAAAAAAAAAATTGAGCAATGTGTGGCTGCCAAAACAGTATTTTTTTTATCTGTCTCTCTGTATCCCGGCCGCGCTCCAAACCTTCTGAATGGAATTTAATGAAACTTAACACGATTTGAGTTCATACTACAAAGAAGCACATTGTATACTTTTTATGGCAAAATTCAGTACGGTTCCTTCGGGAGAAAGGAAAAGGGGATGAAAGTCAAAATGTACATTTAGTTGTTTGTTGTTAATTTATTAACGCGTAGTCCGATTTCAATAATTCTTTTTTTTGTGAGAATAGTGACGAGTGAGCCTGGCACCCCACGGGTAGCCTGGAAATGCTCCAGCCCACTACCAGTTGGCAGCGTGCCCAGCATGCTGGCAGCATTGCCCCGTTGAATTGCAATGCTTATTCTTTGAGCCAAGAGGTGCCATCATTTTGATCACGCTTTGCATCGACCAAGCGCTCTCATAAGTTTTCTTCTTTATAAATAATCTATTCTTAAAATTATGTATGTATTATTATGGTCATTAATTAATAATTATAAACTTTTTGTAATATGTATTTAAGTATTTTTATTAGTTACCACGTCATCAAGACTATGGGAATTTGATGCTTAATGACAATATTATTAGAATAAGTTTGATGTGATGTAATATAATAGGGGTTAAAGTATGAAATTGCTTTTTTATTGTAATAGGTACTTCGAATAGACATAGAACCTTCATGGTTTGAGATTTTTGAGTGAAACTTTTTTCACCTATGAGGTTTTTCTTTTAAAATATGTGCAATATTCGATTACCGACTTTCAGTTGTATTTTGATTCAGCTTAGACAAAAAATAAAGATCCTTCGAAAATTTAAGTCATTTTTGAATATGAGTTCCGACGCGGAACTAACGCGGCAGAAACAGCTCGCAAATATCAATGTTCCGTTGGAGAGGGGACTGCTAATGAACGCATCGTGCGATTTTGGTTTAAACGCTTTCGTGATGGAAACTTTGATTTGAAGAATGAACCACGTGAATAACATGAGTTGAAAGAGATGGTGGAAGCCGATCCGAGCCAAACTACCCAGGAATTAACGGTATGGTTTAACGTTACCTCCCCAACACTATTGACAAATTTTCATCAAATCAATGAAATAAAACAATATGAAATATGGGCGCCTCATGAATTGACTCATATGCAGAAAGAAACGCGTGTTGAAACTTGTGAATGTTGAGTTGAATCGATACAGAAATGAAGTAATATTGGATCGAATTGTGACATGTTATGAAAAGTGGATTCTTTAATAGATGTTATGAAAAATGGCTGACCTCAGGTCAAACGCCGCAACAGTGTCCTAAAGCAAAGTTTACCAATATAAAGGTAATGGTAACTGTTTGGTGGTCTTAGCATGGTGTTATTCACTATAGCTTTCTCTAAACTGGTCAAGCAATAACGGCAAATGTCTACTATGTTGAACTCCGAACAATAATTGCGAAACTAGCAGTAAAACAGCCCCGACTCAAGAATCAATCTTCACCATTATTGCTCCATGATAACGCGAGACCTCATACAATAACCAAAAAAGCAGGATAAATATCATTTAACCTTTTTTCGGGTCTCAGTAATGCACATCCATCTTTACAAATTATTGTCTATCTATTTCAAAATAGTTTACAACAGTAACAAAACTAAATGCTGTAAGTACATTACAATAGAAAAACTTTCTATAATTAGGGAGCTACGAATAAATATGAATTATTCGTAGTTTGGGAGGAAAGATTTATTGTTTTTATATAAATAAGTAAATTGAAAATGCCTTAATGTCAATTGAAATAAACGTACTTTTAGATAATAACAAAGGATAATAAAAATATATAATATATAAAGGTAAGTATTAAATTCTTATTATTATAACCATTTAGAACGTACTAAAACACATATTTTTACATATTATCGGTCATCACGAAAGGTTTGAAGTAAAGATGAAAGATATGTTTTCCTTATTAAATACTCTCGGCACGTCATATGCTGATTGGTAAAGCTAATTAATTTCCAAAAAAATAAGAGTTACAACTCTTAATTTTATTGTAAGGCTCCTTTTAAAACTTGTTGTAAATCACAAAATTGCATAATTTGAAGTTAGCTTGAAGCGCTTGTAGCGAAGTTTACTTAGCTGTTCTCAACCGATCAGCAAAGTTAAGCAACGTCGCGCGCGGTCATGAGTTGGATGGGTGACCGCTAGTGACATTACTACTGAGCATTTCCGTGGTTCGGAGGGCACGTTAAGCCGTCGGTCCTGGTTGTCGTCTTAGGATGGCAGTTGTTATAGCATGACGGTAGGGCATTTTGCGAATGCCCGCCTGGCTAGCTACCACCCTTAAGTAGAAAATCTGTCGCCAAGCACCTAACGGTGTGTTCGGGCAGCTGTCCTTGAGAGCCAGTACTTCTAGGTCACATCGTCACTTACCATCAGGTGAGATATATCCAAAGTCAGAGTATATATTACAGAGCGTTGGGATAAAATAGCAAAATTTTGTTGGTAACATATAGACGAAATAATTATGATGACTGCTTTTGCAACATACAGTAAATTTTATTAAGCTTATCATTGTCGGAGAGTTTTGTTAAATTGTGTGGAAACGTTTGATTATAGGCTAACAAATCAGTTTGTCTATAGAAGTCCGGCAAGTTACAACAAAGATATTGATTACATTTAGACTTAGATTGAAAATAACAAAACCAGGGCCCCAATTCTCTTAGCTATTGACCGAACGCCACAGTACTGCGATGCTTCTGCGATCGAAATGCTGTTAATGTCAAATTCGGTAGTCTGCTAATTCTAGCTCCTAATCGCAGTTGTATAGCAATCGCGTCGCTATCGTATGGCTGTGCTACGGCTTACAAATTTTGTCACTGAAATAATAATCAAAGCTTCTATCAATCAAGCATCAGTCAAAACATCAATACTTACAGTGGTTTTCGAGGAAACAATACATTAAATAAAAATATTTAAATCATATAGCTGTTTTTATCTATCTTAAATCCTCCAAAATATGTTATGCCACTGTAGCAACGCAATCGCAACAAAATAGCTTACAGCATACCAAACATGTCAAAAACTGATTTTGATTTTGATAGCAAGCCACTGACTTGCGATCGAACCTAAATAGCGGGCAGACTACGGATACTGTCAAAAACTAAAATTTTCATGCAATTAAGTTGCGTTAACGCCGTTCAATAGCTAAGAGAATCGGGCCCCAGTTCATTGTCGGTTATACAAAGCAGTTTGATTAGTTTAAAACAACTTTATTTATATTTAGCCAATTTATGAATTAACCAAAATAGTTCTGTTATATCTTTTTTTGGGTGAAGTTGCGGTTTTTTCGTTATTTTTGCAACTAATAAAATTAGGACTTAGAACCCTTAGGTTTTGAAACCTTGAATTTATTTTAGTAGTTTTTAGATTGTAGAAATAAAAAAGAATGCGAGCAAAATGTTTATTTGTTCACAACATTGAGTTAAAACAAATAAACTCAAGGCTATCTAGGCTTATCTAGGGACGAGTACAATATCCCCTGTTACAGGTCAGATCCGATTCACAAACGGATGAGGGGGGCTCTCCCTGCAGCGTCAGACAGCGTTCACCTTCACCTGTAAAATATATTTATTGAAAACCTTGTTTATATTTGCAGTTAATAAATTACTCATTTAACAATATGAAAAACTAAACCTCATTCGCCGGTATGCCTTTATAAACAAACTGAATCGGTGATGGCTCAGTGGCATTGGCTATGGACTGCCGCGCAGCAGGTAGGTGAGATAGTGGTCAAAGGCTTAACTATCAGACATAAAATAAAAATAATTAAAATTCGTTCCTGAAACTTAGTCAATAGTATCAAGTTACACCTAATTAGCTAGTTTTGCTCACCTACTTATACATCTACAACCATATGAACACGAAGAATCAAGTGAAAGTTTTACATAATGTTGGTTTTGAAATATCACGCAAAGTTGTCTGTGTTGTCAATTTATCTAAAATAGTAGAGTAGACTTATTAGTAGACTTATGATTAAGGTACAAGTTGGACTGCACTCAGCAGCAGCAGACGACATATCGTCGCTTGCGTCATGTCGCTGCAGTCATGAATTCGAACCCGACTGCAGACGGCAACAGCAGATGGCAACCAGTTGGTTTTGAGTGCTCCGTCAAACAAGATGTGTGACGTGTTCGAGAATAGTGATCGCATTTTTTTTATATCTCTTATTAGAAGAGGAAAAGGACGATGATGACTTGTTTTTATTATACTGAAAAAGACGAAAAGCCAAACTTCCTATGCTTAAATGCAGAATGTGAGGGAACTTATTCAATACTGATCAAAAACCATTTGAAAAGCGATATGAAAGAAATCCATTTTGAAAAGAAATAATCTCTCGATATAATGTGTCGTTGCTCCGGCGTCAGCGGCACTGATCTGCGGTCGGACGACACTGCCGTCGTTAGACGACGCGTCGCTAGCTTCATGTCGTCCGCTACCAACTTGCACCTTTATGAATATTCAAACCGGGACGCAGAGCAGCAAAAGGGTTTATGCCTGTTTTGATTTTCACATGGTATTTTAAAAAAAATTCGAAGAACAAAGGCAACACAAAAATTGATATATAAATAGAATGCATGTGAAAAATATTTAAATTACAACATGTAGTGCCTACTCGTAAATGGCAACGTTTGCCTAATCTTATCATATACACGAAAGTTTTCTTTAAATTTTTCACTAAAGGCCCGCTTCGGTTTCGCACGGATATGTGACAAAAATATCAAAAAAAAATTGTTTTTTTAAAGCTTATATGGTCTAATAGGTCTAATGGTGAAAGAATTTTTCAAATCGGTCCAGTATTTTTTAAGTTTATTTGTTACATACATAAATACAAATATTTCTTCGTTATAATTATATTACTGAACTTTCTGAAGATTTTGATATGATGCTTAATTTTGTCATAAAATTGGCGGCACGCTCGCTTCTCTCGCTTCTAAATGGTCCGGGTTGCTGATGCAAACCGGCCGGGATGGTGGGACAGGAGGTTCAAACCGGGACTATCCCGTCAAACCGGGTGGTTACGCCATCGGTGCTTTGCAAGTACTGTTTTATTTTTAACGCAAAACAATAATCTATTTCTTATAAACGTGCGTTTATGTATATATATATGTACCTATCCCTATCTATCCTACCAACATCCTTCTTCTAACGAAACGCAAAGATGACGTCACACATGAACTTTGAACGAACATTGAATGAAGTAGCATTCCAGAACCGTTCTTGCTTTCACTCGTATACTCACATTCTTCTATTGAAAACCACCCAAAAACGTCTTGTGTCTCTGTGATTAAATAATATACTACTGTGTGTTGAGCTAATACCGGTCAAATAATTAAAAAATATAAACATTTCTACACAAAAACTTTGTGAACTGTGGTGGATTCATGAACCAGCAAACAGAAGAAATCTAGGTAATCGTTTCGTACTTAAGTCCCTTCTACAACCTTTTGAATTCCTAAAAGTTTCCACCACCGGGACTTATGATAAGCCTACTTATATTCATAATAAAACCATGCATTATCTATCTTTAGTTGTAGGTCATAATCTGTTAATAACTAGTTGCTCGAGACGTCTATGTATTTGCATAGTGGTAGGGTATTTGGCGAATGCCCACCTGACTTTACAAGCTACCACATTCAAATAGAAAATCTGTCGCTAAGCGCCTAGTAGTGTGTTCCGGTAGCAGTTAAAACCATGTCAGTTACGCGTAATATACATGCGCTAAATACGTTCATTTTCTTACTTCACTTGCACGAGCAAGAGTAATGCCTACCCATTTAATAATAATGTCGGCTGATGTGAGGCAGCTACAGCACATGAATAAATAACGGTTATTAATTCATGTGGCTACAGTACAGGGCCCCAATTCTCTTAGCTATTGAGAGGCGTTAACGCAAGTTAATTGCATGAAAATTGTAGTTTTTGACAGTATCCGTAGTCTGCCTGCTATTTAGGTTCGATCGCAAGTCAGTGGCTTGCTATGAATAGTTATTGGCATATCTGGTATGTTGTAAGCTACTTTGTTGCGATTAGAAGATCGTGGCTACAGTGGCATAAAATATTTTGGAGGATTTTAGATAGAAAAATTATTTAAATATATTTATTTAATGTATTGTTTGCTAGCAAACCACTGTATTGATGTTTTCACTGATGCTTGATTGATAGAAGTTTTCATTATTATATCAGTAGCAACATTTGTAAGCCATAGCACAACCATACGATAGCGATACGATTGCTATACAACTGCGATTAAGAGCTAAAATTAGTAGACTACCGAATTTGACATTAACAGCAGTTCGATCGCAGAAGCATCGCAGTAGTGTGGTGTTTGGTTAATAGCTAAGAGAATTGGGGCCCTGATATGCCTACGTCACATTGGCAGCGGCATCGGTTCTAGCTGTACCAATGCGGGCGGCGGCGGCTGAGGCGAGAGCGAAGAGAATCATCAAAATCGATTTTGTTTGAATAGTTTTCTCTTCGTATGAAAATTCGAGACTTCCCTCCAGTCTTAAGCGGTAACCTCTCCCTATAACAGATGCAGTTCGTCACAAGTGGTCATTAATTAAGTTTCATTTCACCGGCACTTATACTCTTCAAACTAGAACACACAGTAATGTGAACATATCTGCCTGACGGTGGAAATAGGTATGGATGGAGTTGCTTTCCAAATTGGACGACTTACCGAGCAATTTCAAGCATTTAGAGCAGCATCGGCAATAGCTTGCATTTTTGACGTAGATATAGCCGGACTCGCAACTGCTCTGGTCCACAGGGCTGTCCGTACAACTGTAGTTTTGACAATAGTCTGCTGGACAGACAATACCGTAGACTACAGTCAAGGCGCATGCCAGGTTAAGGAGAACAAACGTTGCCTTCATTCTGCAACAGAAACAAAATTTATCATTTAGCCCGATGTAAATATTCAAACCTCTATTCAAAGGGAGCGCGGCGCGGTCCAGTGTTGCCACATTGGACGCTCTTGGCCCGGAGTAGGCATTGTCTTTTACTACGAGACACAGAACTGGGTAATTGAGTCGCACGTTTTAGGACGCTTCACCAATATGGCCGACAATAGGTCATCACGATAATGGCGAACTTATACTGTAAAAGAAAATACATAACTCCCGTGTTTTCAAATTATGAAGAGCGAGTTCATCAATGTTTCATTCTTTCGTTGGTTCTAGATAATAGTTTTTGAAGCAATGATGGCCGAGCGGTAATAGCTATGGATTACACCGCATGGTGGAAGGGCTTTTTGCGATTGCCCGCCTGGCTAGCTACCAACCTCAAGTAGAAAGTCTGTCGCCAAGCACCTAACGGTGTGTTCCGGCAGTAGTCCTTGAGAGCCAGTGAAATTACAGGCATATGAGACTTAACAACTATGTCTCAAGGTGACGGGCGCAGTACAATTCGTGACTTGTGACGAAATGCATCTGTTATAGGCAGAGGTTAGTCCGCTTAACATCAGGTGGGCCGAGCTTGTTCCGTCACAATAAAAAAAAAAAAAAAAAAAAAAAAGTTACATTTTGCGGCCATGAGGAACAATAAGAGCCCCACATAAAATCCATTGTTTGGCACTTTTGCGACATATCTGTGTCTTTCATTTATAGACTACGAACAACACATAACACTCATCGTTCCTTTGAATAAAAAATAAATTTAATAAAAAATGTATTCGCCAACTTGCATTTCAAAATGCATGCTATCTTCGTAACCAGCCTAAAAATCTTGCTATTTATAATAAACTCTACCAGCTTGAAATTTTAAACGGATGACATTTTGGTATTTGCCACCCCATGATGCTTAGAAGAAGAGTAGAAAATCTGTCGCCAAACACCTAACGGTGTGTTCCGGCAGCTGTCCTTGAGAGCCAGTAATTCTAGGTTAGTCTGAACAACATCTTCGACCACATCATCACTTACCATCAGGTGAGATAGTGGTCAAAGGCTAACCTATAAAGCATAAAAAAAATGATACCCGTATCATTCTTTAAATCAGCGACCTGATAACACGTTGAACCACATCCAACCTAAATAAACTATACTAATATACGATAGGAAATATTTAAGTCATGTGCGGGATTCGAACCCGCGTCCATCCACCCCTTGAACCTGGGTATGCTCTAACCAATTGAGCTAACATGACATGACGTCATAACTCAAATCATACCTATCATTCTTTAACCATCGTATTGGGATGGAGATGGTATTGGTAATCCGCATAGCAGGCGTTATTGCAAACCTAACAATATTAAACTATACTATTTAACACGACATAATATATAAACTAGCTTTTGCGACTTTTTTTTATGTTTGATAGGTTAGGTTAGGTTAGGCTTTGACCACAATCTCACCTGATTGTAAGTGATGATGTGGTCGAAGATGTTATTCAGGCTAACCTAGAAGTACTGGCTCTCAAGGACAGCTGCCCGAACACACCGTTAGGTGTTAGGTAAAATAGAAAGAGAAATTAATGTGAAATTAATAATAATTAATATTGTCAATAGATAGATTTTTGTATATTTTAGGTGTTTTATTAATTTAATTTGATGTTTTCATTAAATAATTTAAAAATATTTGTTATAATTATATCTCTTTCGCTTCATCAACACCCATCAATCCTTTCATACATAAGCGTCGGCTTAGGGTACGCTTGACCCGACCTTTTTTCAGAACGTCTTCAATCTGATTTCGGACCGTTCGCCTAGGTCTTCTCCCTCCATAACTTCCGTACACTTGTCCCATGTATACCTGTTTAGTCATTCTCACTTCAATCATTCTCACCACGTGTCCAAACCATCTAAACATACATTTCTAGTTTTTTTTGTCACCACAACCTCATTCACACCACATCGTTCCCTTATCACACTATTCCTTATCCTGTCACTCCGTTTGATTCCAATTATACCTACTTCTCAATTCTCGCATCTCCACTGAATTTATTCTACTTTCTTGCTTATTATACCATACCCAACTTTCACTACCATACATTAGTGTCGAAACTAACACTATTTGTATTTTTAGAAAACAATCATTTTGATAATAAATACAATATATATTTTTATAGAGATTCTGAGACATAATATTTATTTTATTTTTATAAAACAATCATTGTTATATTGCATCGACATATTTTATGAGTGGCAGGGTAGAAAGATAAAGAAGAAAAAAACTTACCTTAAACACCCGTAAACTGATTATTATGATGTAAAAAATAACCTGTTACTCTCGCAATGCTGAAGAATTTAACGCAAAAATAAAATTCTCCTAACCTTATATACAAACAAGGTCGTTATATTACACAAACATTTGTATAAACAGAAATATACAAGAACAGTGAATACCAATATAATTCATTATACTTTGTTGAAAATTGAGCAAATATTTTTTGGGTAAGTTGTTTTTTTTTTTTTTTTTTTTTTTTTTTTTTTTTTTTTTTTAATTTACTTGTGAAATCACAATCACGAGGCCCACCTGATGTTAAGCGGTATCCTCTGCCTATAACAGATGCATTTCATCACAAGTGACGAATTGCACTGCGCCCATCACCTTGAGACATACCTGTTTAGTCTCATTTTTTCCTGTTATTACACTGGCTCTCAAGGACTGCTGCCGGAACACACCGTTAGGTGCTTGGTGACAGATTTTCTACTTGAGGGTGGTCGCTACCCTGGCGGGCATTCGCAAAATGCCCTTCCACCATGCGGTGAAGCTCAAGCTCTGGGCGGGATTCGAACCATGGACCTGCTGCGCGGCAGTCGATAGCCAATGCCACTGAGCCATCACTGCTTTAAGTATGATAGTTATTACCGTAAAGTCGCGGAAAAATATTTAAGGTGAATCTTCTACCATAATGGATTATTCAACACCCTTGCTCGTAAAGTGAGCTTTATTATATCGTTCTTAGGGCCATAAACCGAACTATAACACCCTCGTGCATAATAATATTATACACTAGTGCGTAATAGAACTATCCCTACAAGCTAAGTTAAGTTAGTACCTAACTGCAAATTATATGCGAGTAAACAGAGCATTTTCAATTTAACCGGGTAACACAGATTTGTAACATCAAAGAGGTTTATATCTTATCAAACTTCAAACATATGCCGCGCGCTAAAAAAAAACTTGCGCGCTATTTTCCATAATTTTCGTATGTTGTTTGTATCGCATTTGTGCAATATATATTTTTTCCTCGCAAGGGTCTTGAAGAAGTGCGTATGAAACCCGTGAGCAACTTGCTCATTATACACTCGGCTGAATTATGCCCCCGCCTACTGCTCGGGCTGCAACACACAGCCTCGTGTATAATGAGCAACTTAGCTCACTTGTATCATAATCTACTATTGTGGTGAGAGTGTGAAACGCGAGCTCTACACTTTCATAAAAGCTGAATTTTGGCGTGAATGCCTGAATCCTGAAATCGATGTCTTAGAACTCATAATAAAGTGTAGAGACATAGGCAAAACAAATGTTATAAATAAACGGTCTGGAATATACGAGGGCACCCGAAATTCGTTCACTATCTTCAAAATAATTCAACTCATTATTTTCTTCAAGGATATCATTCAAATCTCTTTTAATTTCAATTAAACTAAAAATTATGTCCACTAATTTGTATTACGTTAAACAAGCAAAGATTAATTTATGCATATCATGAGTATAGTATTGATATAATTATGTAAATAAAGACCATATTTTTGAAATCAAATAACTTATGAATACATTACGAGTATTTATGACCTGAAAATATACTTGTATAAATATAAGATACATGTGTTCATTCGTGTTCGATATAATAATTCAATTGTATAAACAATTACAAGTTTTTTATATTGTTATGATTGCAATAACGCCTGCTAAGCGGATTACATTACAAAATTACAAATATATCGTATCGTATCGATGTACGCGGGTTCGTATCCCGCACATGACTTAAAATTTTTCCTATCGTATATTTGTAATTTTGTAATTATAAGTTTTTTTTCAATTCAATTCAAATATTTATTTGCGAAAAAAGGTGATACGGAGATCTTACATTAAACATTTTATGATACACTCTATTGGGCATTTACATGAGGCATACAATATTATAAGTACTATTTATAAATATATTCTCTAAGTTCTAACGCGTTTATATAGGGTGTATTTCACTTGACACCAATTTCGTTATTTTCGATAATTTTAACCACATTTTGCGTGCAGACTTTCTACTTGAGGGTGGTAGCTAGCCAGGCGGGCAATCGCAAAATACCCTTCCACCATGCGGTGAAGCTCAAGCCGGCGGTGGGGATCGAACCAGGGTACTGCTGCACGGCAGTCCATAGCTATTACATCAAGTGGTTCATCATTGCTTCAAGTGGTTTTAAATTATTTTTAAATGTAACAATAATTTGCTCTTGTAATCTCAGAGAAATTAATAAGAAAGAGGGAGTCTAATGAAAATCAAAAATAAAGCATCAAATTCGGCCAATTTTATGTAAGACACAACTCACTCACACAAACGTATCCAAATTCGGCCAATTTTGTCCTCATTCACGATAGACCTCGCACATTACACACGTCACACATAACGGAATTAATAAATTTAAAACCGACTTGAGTATTAAACACACGTAAGTATTGATCATAACGTACTTTCATTTATATTATACAACGCAATTTAGGTTATAATTACGCTCTGAGTAATTACGAATAAAAATGTAAACAAAAGTGTTGCCAGACACACATTTTAGGTTGTTTCCAAAAGTGTGCAGTTTTTAAAAGTCGGTGTACGTAGCACTACCGTTATATACTTTAATTAAACAAGTTAATGTTTTAATGTTGTTATATTTGCAATAACGCCTGCTCGGCGGATTACATTACAAAATAAAAAAAATACGAAAGTGTAAATTATAGTCGTGTGTGGGATTCGAACTCGCATCCATTGTCATGTTAGCTCAAGCGATCAGAACATACCCTGGCTGTAGGGGTGGATGGACGTGGGTTAAAATCCCGCATATGATTATAATTTTTTCTCTCGTTAATTTGTATATTTGTGAAGCTAATGTTTATTAGGGAAATGTAAGTGGCTATTGTATCTTATAACGGAAATAAATACTAAGTAAGGAATTTTGTAATTAAAAAAAAACTGGTCGTTTACCTAAGTAGGTACGTACATCAACTAGTTTTTAAGGTTGCTATCAGGCACTAAACTATCATCAGTAAGTCCTTCACAGACCTCAAATTTAATTGGTTTACTACTTATGTAGATGGCCACTTGATGTTTTTCATGTTATATATCACTTATTGGGTAATTTAATTATTTTGAAATCGCTTTTTAAATTACTTTTATTTATGCATTTTAATAGTACTTACTAGTTACGTTTGAAACTAAAAAAAATGTTCACAAAACTTCATTGGATATAAGATCTTAAATTTTCAAACACACTTCAATACTATTATTACATAATGAATAGATTCAGGCGTTACTTTGCGGAAATCCATTTTTAATAATAACAAATACTTTTAAATATTTAAAGAAAACATCAAATTAAGTGTAGTAATAACAAATATTTTTAAATATTTTAAGAAAACGTCAAATTAATATTTTAATAAAACACTTAAAAAATATAAAAATATATCTAGTGACAATTCCACTTAATTTTCCTGCTAAGCCGACGTGACGTCACAAACGCCACGCAGCCAAACCGGAAGAATTTTCGACGCGTTTCGCTTCTACACGAAGCATCCTCAGGAGGTCTTGACTCTTCGAGCGCACGATCGAGAATTCTTGATCGAAAATTCTACCGGTTTGGCTTGAATTTGATGTTTTCTTAAAATATTTAAAAATATTTGTTATTACTATTATTACACCTAATTTTTGCATTATAAAGCATGTAATATACTTTTAATACGTATTATGAGTGATATACCTGACAAATTCTGTTCAAATACGCCCAGTGGTTGATACAGCGTCGTCGAAACCCTCATATTTTTAAATTAAAAGTCCATATCTTGAAAACTACTGAACTGATTTTGATAAAAATTACAAAAACCCCAAACTTGACAGGTACTTTATTCACAAAAATAAAAATATATAGATTACAATTTATAGTTTCTGTGTAACACGTGGACAAACATACCAATATACTAAAACAAACAAACATACATACACTTATGGAATTGTCACAAATGTTTAAAAGCTGTAATGTTTGTGTATATTAATGTTTTGACTTGTTTTACCAATAAATTAACTATCTGACTATCTGAAGCTAGTATTAGTCTATACTAGCTTCTAAACATTTGTGCCAATTTACTAAGTGTACATAACAGAAAAATGTGCAGTTCTGACAATATTACATACACATACAATCGATAACCTCCATTTTTGAAATCAGTTAAAAAAGACTCGCCAAGTACTGGCTCAGTGGCATTGGCTATGGACTGCCGCGCAGCAGGTCCATGGTTCAAATCTCGCCACGGGCTTGAGCTTCACCGCATGGTGGAAGAGCATTTTGCGAATGCCCGCCTGGCTAGCGACCACCCTGAAGTAGAAAATCTGTCGCCAAGCACCTAACGGTGTGTTCCTGCAGCTGTCCTTGAGAACCAGTAATTCTAGGTTAAGCCTGTTAAAATCTTCGACCACATCATTACTTACCATCAAGTGAGATTGCGGTCAAAGGCTTACACCTATCAGCAATAACAAAATAAAAGTTTTATTTCCAACTACGGGACCTGTGTCGAAACCCTACCATATACGTAACCTAACACGACCTTAGTCAATTATTTATTGTCCTAGTCCTATAACGAAATATGTAAAATATATATAAAATAATAAACGTGAGGATTGTGCATTATTATTGTAGATACTTTAACGCTGTAATTATATTCTGTATATTTATATCGTCAAAAATTTATTTGCTAAAAATCCCACAATTTAGTTATTTTTGCTTTCATATGGCAACACTTTTATCGCACACATGTATAAAAGTGTGGCTTCAGTTTGATGTTTTACGAGCCTCCGTCTTTTCTTCTATTTTGAGCTTGTAATATACTATTTGGTAGATGATATAACAATAGGTATAGCCCCTTTTCTTCCTGTAAAGACCGGCTAAATGTAAAGACATAACCATTTTTTTTATTGCCGTGGTTTTTATTGCTGTGGTCAATGGCTTAACCACCGTTAAGCCATTGACCACAATCTAGCCTTTCAAGCCTGCTTCGACCACATCATCTTTTTTCATCATGTGTAATCGTGGTCAAATGCTTAACCATTTTGGATAAAAAATTATTGTAAGTGTGTAGCAGTGATACTGTGAGTGTATGTTGTCGAAACTTTCAGTCGAGTGCGAGTTCCAATTGTCCGCGTAGCCTAAAATATACTTGTGATAATTTCGCTAGATGGGACACGTTGACCGCTTTAGGAGCTAGCTCCTATCATGTCCCGGTCCCTGATAATACTTCCCAATAAAATAAAACAATAGATACACATTGAATTGCACCGTATATTCTAAAAAACACAATTACGAACAATTAACTTAGTAATAATTATTATGTCAACGCGACGAAAATAGTTCAGGCTTGACTATATCCCCACTTCTACTAAAAATACCACACATAAAAAGACGCTGACGTTTAATAGTCTGCTATTTACTAAGGTAATACAGTCTTTCTCTTTTAGTTTCCAATACAATGTATATCGTATACAAATCATTTTTTTTTTCTAAGAAGACCACTTCACTTTTTATCCTACTACGAGAGCGACCACCGCTGCAACACTGGACCGCACCGCGCTCCCTTTGTTTTTAATATTTACACCGAACTAAGTTATAAAAAATAAAAAAAAACAGGCACAAGAGACTTTTAACATCAGGTGATTCGTGCTAATTCCGCCAAATACACGTAAAGAAATATAAAAAAAAACATTTCAAAATGATTGTTAGGACTAGCAGATGTCAACCCTAAGAGGTTGTTATCATTTTCCAATAACCACTTTATATATTAACCAATAAATACTTTATTAATTACGACGTTCAACTCAGACGAATTGGCTTTTTTATACCACAAATTATAACATGCGACGATCGACTTGCGAAAATAAGGCATTTATTTATTATTGTAATAAGCACGGCAGTTGCCACTTACACTTACTATTATCATAATTAAGACATTGTTATAAATGTAAAGCACACATAACACTTGACACAATACATTTAAATCAATACACATTTTATTATTATAGAATGCCACTTAATGGAATAAATTTAGTTACAAACACTTTAAACGAAAAATTATAAACATGCATCACAAATCAAATGTCATTAAATTAAATTAAATAGATGTCAAATAAACTGACGTCAATTATGTCAAGTAGTAACAATAATAAAAATAACTATAACGTATCATATTTTTCACAAAATGTCAGTAGTAATTTATAAATATAATTCCATATTTCTATATGAAGGGAACTTACTCATCTCGAATCTTACCCATTTCAGTAAACCCTCATAGCACCTCAGTGACTCTTCCTTTATATCGGGTTGTAAACATGCATTCAAGCAACCCTTCCTTCACAAGTCATACAGTCCCACCAACTTATCTGTTCAGGTGGCAGAAAAAAGAACTAAAACTTTCCCTCAAATTGTGACTGTCTGTAGTTGATTTCCTTGACCAGTAGCGCCCTCGAGAACTGCACAGTTGGTGGTACTATACCATAATAAAGACTTAGTTAACACTACGATTGACTCTTTTCTTACTATAGTTATATTACTTAATTCTATTATTATGACGTATTGTTCTATTGTATTGTAATTTCTCACATAACTCACTAGCTGCGCCCCGCGGTTACACCCGCGTGGTGATAGCTGATGATGATTGACAGTACCTAATGTGTGAATCCAGCGCATCAACTGTCTATGCCTACCGAATACCCGCCTGGCTAGCGACCACACATAGTAGAAAATCTGTCGCCAAGCACCTAACGGTGTGTTCCAGCAGCTGTCCTTGAGTGCCAGCAATTTTTGGTTAACGTGAACAACATCCTTTCCGGCAGCTATCCTTGAGAGCCAGTAATTCTAGTCAAAGTCTGATCAGGTGAGATTGTGGTCAAAAGCTTACCAATACCAACAAAAAAATATACTCATATGAAAACACACGAAATTTCATCAAAATTGGTCTAGTCATTTAAGCGTGAACAAGTAACAAACATACAAACCACTCACAAAATTTCGTATTTATAATATTAGTGTTATTACTTATTGTATGTACTTATATGATGAAAAATGTCCTATGTGTGAATCCAGCGCATCATCTATCTCCACACGAAATTTTATCAAAACTGGTCCAGCCGTTTCAGTGTGAAGAAGTAACAAACATACAAACACACTCACAAACTATCGCCTTTATAATATTGATGATGATAATGTACATGCGATGGATATTGTCAGGTTGTTTGTCACCAGATTATCAAATTTTTATAAAGCAGTGAGGGCCCAGTGGTACTAAATACAGACTGCCATACAGGGCTCCATAGTTTGAATCCCGCTTCATTGCTCCACGCTCAAAAATCTGTGATGAAGCACCTAACGGTGTGGTCCGGCAAAAGACCCAGTTCCCACTCTAAGTTAAGCTTGATTATCCATTACAGCTAAAACTTATAACAATATGGCCTTGTGTGAAACATATTTTTAAATAATGTTCTTGTTTTGAAGCGCGCAGTTTACTAAGCCGTTCTTAACTGATTAGCTGAGTTAAGCAACTTCAGCCGCGGTCATGAGTTGGATGGGTGACCGCTAGTGGTATAACTACTAAGCGTGCACCTGCTTCGGAGGGCACGTTAAGCCGTCGGTCCCGGTATTTTAGGGTATTGTGCAATGGCCCGCCTGGCTAACTACCACCCTCAAGTAGAAAATCTGTCGCACCTATCGGTGTGTTCCGGCAGCTGTCCTTAATTCTAGGTTAGCCTGAACAACATCTTCGACCACATCATCATTTACCATCAAGTGAGACAGTGGTCAAAAGCCTACCAACTATAATTTAAAAAGAAATGTGTAGTTCTGTGTGTTGTTAGGGACCACATATTATGCCGGCCCTATTTGATCTTTCAGTGACCAGTCTCGATAGATAAGTGGTTAGGCACTAGTGCGTAAAACGGTATGGAACAGTTCAAATATTTCGAGGAAGCGCGATATAACCAAATACCGCGCGAGTAAAGTCGCGAGTTGAATGATAACTAAACTTCGTTATATTGTAAGTAAGTACGTTTTATGGTAATGTGTTGTTGTTGATAAGCATCACACGATAATTTAGCATTAATCAAGGTCATGTAGCTGGCTCAGTTGGAAATTGAACAGATTTATATTTACGGCATATTTTTTTTATTTTATTGTGACGGAATAAGCTAGAGGCCCACCTGATATTAAGCAGACTAAGCTCTGCCTATAACAGATGCATTTCATCACAAGTGACGAATTGCACTGCGCCCGTCAACTTGAGACATAGTTGTTAAGTCTCATGTGCCTGTAATTTCACTGGCTCTCAGGAAATGCTGCCGGAACACACCGTTAGGTTCTTGGCTACAGATTTTCTACTTGAGAGTGGTAGTTAGCCAGGCGGGCAATCGCAAAATGCCGTACCACCTTGCAAAATCTTATATTATTATTAGCGATCCACTATAATTTATAGATGCAGAAGTTAATTTGCGAAAAACAATGATTAATAACGACAAATATATATATAAAGAAAATATTATATTAAAATTATCAAAAAAAAGGAATTTATTAGAGGGTGCACGTCATAGTACGTATTTAAACATAGTATTTATGAAGATGGGGACTCAATATATACATAACTAGCGACCCGCACCGGCTTTGTTATTGTGGGTTATCCCTAAGAGATAGACATAGACTATGGCAAACGTTTTTGTAGACATTTTTAAGGCTGTAGTACATTAGTTTGATCTACCTCGTAGGGTTCAGCCAGCGTTTGCAATGTAAGCGCATAAAATGTGTTTTAATTAATCTATATGTAAAGGGTATTTCAACAAAAAAATTGATTTCTAATACAAAATTAAACAAAGAATTTAGATGAAGATGATTCAAATTTTTATTGTATTATCAAGAGAAAAGTTTGGCAATTATGAATAAAAAATGATGTCTGGCAAATGTCCACTACGAGCATGCTGACAGATGTCGATTCTTTCACCAAAGTTTTAATCACTTTTTGGCAAATTGGCGGGTCTATGTTTTCGTTAATCACATCACGGATTATGAGTTTTAAGGCTGTAATCGATTCGATTGGCTACGTATAGACTTTGCCCTTAACATAGTCCCACAAAAAATAATCCAGTGGTATTAAATCACACGATCTGGCTAGCCACTTAACCACAGAATTTCGTGAAATTATGCGATCGGGGAATTTCGTTTGCAATAAATTGATCGTTTCATTGGCTGTGTGACATGTGGCACCGTCCTGTTGGCACCACATGTCAGTGATATCCACGTCATCAATAATAGGCCAAAATTGAGTTGTTAACATCTCGCGTAATAGACCCGCCATTTTGCCAAAATGTAATTAAAAACTTTATGGATATCATTTTTCATTCATAATTACCAAACTTTTCTCTTCGTAATCTTTATGCTTATAATAAAACTGTAACAGATCTAATTTTGTACATGGCAGATATTAAAAAAAATATATTGAGAGCAATCTGTTACTGACACTGATGCCAAAACCATATTTTTTTAAATTTTGTCTGCCTGTAGCCCGGCCGTGCATCACTCCAAAACTACTGAATGGAATTCAATGAAACTTAACACTATTTGAGTTCATACTACGAAGAAGGCATATTGTATACTTTTTTTCCCGAAATTCAGCACGGTTCCCTCGGGAAAGGGGATGAAAGTCAAAATGTACACTTAGTTGTAATTTAGTTACGCGTAGTCCGATTTCAATTATTGTTTTTTGTTATAATAGTGGCGAGTGAGCCCGGCACCCCTCAGGCATTCCGACACCCCACTGGCAGCCCGGCACCCCACGGGCATTCCGGCATTCCACGGGCATTCCAGCACCCGACGCGCAGCTCGGCACCCCACGGGCAGCCCGGCACCCCATTGGTAGCCCGGCACCCTTATTTAGTTTTGCAAGCTTGCTAAGATAAAATTCCAAAGTTTGGAACATTCGCCACAATCAGTTTTTTTTATCACTCTATCTTTTGCTGGATACATTTTGCAGACTGCGCAATGGAAGTGCACAATCTAATATACATTCGTTCTACCACCAAACAAGGAGAACTTTGGCAAAAAGACACCGTTTTAAAATCAAAATTCCAAAGAAACACACAAAGTACTTTGCTTCAACATTTATTGCGCGAACCGCGAAGAAACTCTCTGAGTAACTTAACTACTGTCTTCTGGAAAATTCAACCCGGGAGTTATCAAACCTGAAATAAAAAGCTCCATTCTGAGCTATGCTTTACTAAGAGTGCTACATCGAAGATAATGCGGTGAAACTCAAGCCCGCGCCGGGATTCGAACCATGGACTTGCTGCGCAGCAGTCTGAGCCATCGCTGCTTCAATCTTCTATATATATGCGATTTTAATGTATAAGATTCGTTATATTCGTCTTTACAGCGCAATTGACACAAAAAAAAACAATCTCGCGGATTTACGACACAACGATAGAAAAAAAAAACATTTTTGATATCAAAATGAAGAGCTTTAAAAACCATTCTATGAATATATGTATATAACTTGCAGTTTTAATTTTAATGGAACGATAACATGCTTAAGGAAATTAAATAATTTGCAGTCAGATTGTAACGTTTTAATTAATTAACACATGTTTAGTGTTCACGTGCGCGAGTCCAACCCACACTTGTCTAATTTTTAGTTTATGTCAGAATCAGAATCATTTATTGACCACAATAACTAAGAATGTTATTCTAGGCAAGTCAGTATACAATGTTATATGTTTTTATATAATTACATATTTAAATATCATTAGTCTATAATAAATAATGCATTGGTTACATAATAATTTCAATTAAAATAAAATAACTTAATAACTAAGTACATAAAAGCAATCATATTCATCGAAATATTACTCAGCATTGTAATGAATGTAAATAATATGAAACAACTCCATTTATACAATTATAATAAACAGCATACAGTTTTGTTAAGACATGTTGGCAATAAGGCAATAAAATTTGTGAAAAAATGTAAAAATATTTAAAATTATAACATATATATAACGGCGCGTGAATAAGTTAATGGAGTTACGAAGATTAAAAATGAACGTTATGATTAATTAGATCACTATTATGGTCAGTACTAGAATCGATATTGCTTTGTATTCGATTATTCATTTTTAGAGCGGGTAACACCGAATGGAGTTGTAGGTGTCATGGCGGCCGGATGGCTGTCGAATTCGTTCACTTCCTCTCTGATTTTTGAAGTGTGCGCACTTCTTGACGGACAACCGAACGTGATGCACGCGTGCAAACCCATTGGCTCTTAATCCATTTTAATCCACGTGATACTATGTAGTTTTGCTGTAATAAGTTTCTTGTGAATTACAATTGTGATCGTACGATATTCTCTTTGGTGTTATTTTGTGAAAATCTACAAGTGCACGCCCATAATAGACGACCAACCTGAGTACATAACGGATCCGTCTCCATGGACGACATACCGGACCCGTTTCGGCTCTCACTCCGTCATCAGAAGTGGGATTACCAGATATATCATAGGAACACCCTGCAGGATAATCAGTTATCAATAATTGCAGAATCAAGATGCAACAACTATTGATGGCATTCACGTACCGGAAAATAAGTTCACCCTTACAGGAAAAGTTGAATGCACTGTGAACCTAAAAGACCAGGATTGGAACCACCAAAGCCATGCTATGCCTGAGAGGAAACAGGCCATATATCCTAACGCGATACAATGTGTGACTTTCGCTCTCAATTTTCAGATACTAACGCATCGCCAGCATCTTACAACGACCGCGCACAGCAGAACATATCAGCATCCATCGTCTGCTACTACTGTGGCGAGCAGGGCCACACGCAACACTTCGCCGCAAGAAGGAGAGCAGTCTGATGGATGCTCCTGTTGAGCGCCGGGTAGAAGTCTGCACTGTCAACCCAGCTAAGAACAAACTATTATCAGAAACCGGTGAGAAGTTTTCATTTTGTTTTGATTCCGTTGACGAATACTCTCTGATAAGGGAAAGTAAAGCTAGTGGGCACTGGTAAGCGACACCAAAATACAGTAGCTTTATTAGGTATAGGCCCAACTAGCCTGCAATGTAAGCCAAAATAGCGGTTTTAATAATGTTGACACCGACATTGCCATGGAATATAGAAAGCAATTGCTATCGTTGCTTGAAGAGATCTCTGACTATTCTGTTGTGAGTTACTTAAACTGGTGTGTTTTATGCGTTTGTTTCTGTATGCATTCAACCTAATAAAATCATTGTACTTCATGAAATGCCTGTGTGGCATTGGGCAGCTTGTGTAACTCATACCAGCCTGTGGCATTCCCAGCCTGTGTGGCAATCCGCCTGTGTGGCACTTCTGCCTGTGTGGCACTCCGCCTGTGTGGCATCCGCCTGTGTGGCACCCGCCTGTGTGGCATTCGCCTGTGTGGCACCCGCCTGTGTGGCACCCGCCTGTGTGGCAGTATAAACGTCCTTCTGCCTGTTTGGAATGAGCTATACACCGTGTGAGATTCTTTAAAGCCTGCGTGGCGCTTTGGAACCCTGTTTAAAGGACGTGTGCATACAATGACGAACTCAAAGATTCATAATATTGCCATACTTGCTACTCGTGATTGCGTCAGATAGGTCAGAATGACTGAATGAATACTGTGTGTAGTTGTTATTTTGTTAACAGATGTTGACGAAACTACACACGAGGACGTGTGAAGCTGCAGGATGGCCGTAACGGCGCGTGAACAAGTTAATGGAGTTACGAAGATTAAAAATGAACGTTATGATTAATTAGATCACTATTATGGTCAGTACTAGAATCGATATTGCTTTGTATTCGATTATTCATTTTTAGAGCGGGTAACACCGAATGGAGTTGTAGGTGTCATGGCGGCCGGATGACTGTCGAATTCGTTCACTTCCTCTCTGATTTTTGAAGTGTGCGCACTTCTTGACGGACAACCGAACGTGATGCACGCGTGCAAACCCATTGGCTCTTAATCCATTTTAATCCACGTGATACTATGTAGTTTTGCTGTAATAAGTTTCTTGTGAATTACAATTGTGATCATACGATATTCTCTTTGGTGTTATTTTGTGAAAATCTGCAAGTGCACGCCCGTAATGGACGACCAAATATATATGTTATTATAGCGACAACAGAAATACATCATCTGTGAAAATGTCAACTAGCTATCACGGTTCATGAGATACAGCCTGGTGACAGACAGACAGACGGACAGTGGAGTCTTAGTAATAGGGTCCCGTTTTTACCCTTTAGATCCTAAAATGACTTTTTTCTCTTAGCCATCTTTCACGACATCCACCAGGAGGATATGTTTAACAGTCTTGTCTATATGCGACTCTGAAATCTCTGAACAATAGATAAATTTTAAATTTCCACAATTCTATAAGTGCCTACTACATTTGCATTGGAAAAGAATATGTTAATTTGATTATTATTCCGAATAAACGTAATCCAAAATAATTCATTTTGTAAAATGTTAGCGGAACAAGTGCTAGTGCTCAGGTAATTTTTTTTAAATAACCTTTACCGCGTCCTGTATTTCTTAATGTATAATTTGATGCTATTGGCAGTGAAGTTTAGCTTGTGTTCTTATTATTGTCCTTGCCGTAGTGAAAACATTTATATTCCTTATACAGGCACTTTGTGAAGCTTCCATCCCATATTTTCTGAAAGCTACATCCTTACAAAGTTGTTCTCTCAATGCCTACTAATTTGTCGTTAGCATTACCATGAGAAAGACTTATGTACTGAATAAACCTTCTGTAAAATAGGTACCACGGTAACTCATAATTAATATAAATAAGCTCTTCAAAGTCAAACGCATTAAAATTTAATATTTTTAATCCAAAAGTATCAGGACAATATAATCCTAGGTTTTTTTGTGTTTGTCACGGATCAAGCACGAGACCCACCTGATGTTAAGCGGACTAACCTCTGCCTATAACAGATGCATTTTGTCACAAGTCACGAATTGCACTGCGCGCGTCACCTTGAGACATAGTTGTTAGGTCTCATGTGCCTGTAATTTCACTGGCTCTCAAGGACTATTGCCGGAACACACCGTTAGGTGCTTGGCGACAGATTTTCTACTTGAGGGCGGTTGCTAGCCAGACGGGCATTCGCAAAATACTTTTCCACCATGCGCTGAAGCTCAAGTCCGCGGCGGGATTCGAACCATGGACCAGCGGCACGGCAGTCCATAGCCTATGCCACTGAGCTATCACTGCTTCAAAAAATGTATAGCGTAGTTATTTATTAGCGTCGTTATTTCACAAAAAAACTGAATAATAGTACAAACCAAAAAAAAACAAATTGATGGGTTTAAATAATCTTACATGATACATAATATATTCATAATAAAGATAGGTATACACAATATTGGTTAGTCTATTGTTATTATAAAATCAAAACATTTTGGTGTACCTCCAGCGGATTTTTGATTGCCTGGTAGCTTATCCGGCAGCGGGAACAAGTTTCATCGGGTTCCGTAGAAAATAAATATGGACTATATTTGGGAATTTAGTTTCGCTGAAGAAAAGTGGAAATTAAAAGTAGTTTCGCTGAAGGCCGCCCGTAGGCCATTTCTATGCCTACTCTAGTCTAGATTTGCAGGTTATACATATCTCAAAGTTTTAGTTATACCTACTAGGTATAACAAATCTGTTCGTGCTACCTAAGGGCACGAGTATTATGATTGATTACTATTCTATTTTTCTCATTATATTCTTGTTAAATAAATTATATTTGCCATGGTGTTCATGCTGTGACATGGTGCGTACAATTCTTTGCAAGCTAGCCACCTTTAATACCGCACTATGAAGTCTCTATATACTTGTCTAGTTTTATTATGCTATTACTAAGCCTACGTTGTTAACTTTTGAACTGTGATTCCAGTTAAAATGCCCACATAATATTATGGTGTATACAGTATATCCCTACAAGTAATATTAAAAAAATAAACTCATGGGTGTTCCCCACAGCACCCACAGTACAACGTGTTTTTCATTTAGTTACCGAAGTTTGCCTAGTCGTTCATAACCGATCAATTAAGTTAAGCAACATTTGCTTCTGACTTGGATGGGTGACCGTTTGTGGCATTGAGTGTGCACGTGCTTCGGAAGGCACGTTCAGCCGTAGGTCCCAATTATTGTCTTAGGATGGCAGTCGTTATAGAACGGTGGTAGTCATTTTGGGAATGTCTATCTAAATAGCTACCACCTCAACTGGAAATTTGATAATAATAACAAATATTTTTAAAAGATTTTAAAAAAACTTTTTTTTTTTTATACCACTAAGTTGGCAGACAAGCATACGGCCCGCCTGATGGTAAGCAGTTACCGTAGCCTATGGACGCTTGCAACACCAGGGGTATCACTCGCGCGTTGCCGACCCTGAAGAAATCTCTTCACGCCCTTTTTGAAGAACCCCATGCTCTACTCCATGGGGAAAATATAATATTTTAATAAATCATTTTAAAAATATATCTAGTGACCATTCCGCCTAATTTACCTATTAAGCCGACGTGACGTCGCAAAAGCCACGCTTGGCTGCGGCCCATGCTGCCTTCGACTCTGCACGAAGCACCCATAGGAGGTCTTGACTCTAGGAGCGCACGGTCGAGAATTTCTCGATCGTCGGCTTAATAGGTAAATTAGGCGGAATTGTCACTAGATATATTTTTAAGTGTTGTATTAAAATATTAATTTGATGTTTTCATAAAATATTTTTGAAATATTTGTTATTATTAAATATGGATTTTCGCAAAGTTACGCCTGAATCTATTCATAAAAGAAATTTGGTAACCAAACACCTACCTAACGGTGTGTTCCCGCAGCTGTCCTTGAGAGCCAATAATTCTAGGTTAGCCTGTACACAACAATATCTTCGACCACATCAAACTAGCACTATTTACCATCAGGTGAGATAGTGGTCAAAGGCTAGCATATCTGATATAAAAATAAAACCGGAAAAGTGCGAGTGGGAGTCTCACACGAAGGGTTCCGTACCATTATCTGTTACCTAATCTTGCAAGTTACAGACACTTTTCGCAGTGTCCGATTAAGCTGGGTAGGTACGGCGAAAACCTCTTTTATTGTATCGGAGCCCCCTTAATTATTTATTTTATTTTAATTAATTATATTTAAAGAAAACATTAAACTAAATATTCTGTGAATAGTTAAAGCGTCTACCTGTCACCGTTATCAGTATCGAGCAAGAAATGGTAAAAAACATCAAGTTTGTTGTATGGGAGCCCCCCTTAAATATTTATTTTATTTTTAGTATTTGATGTTATAGCGGCAATAGAAATACATCATCTGTGAAAATTTCAACTGTCTAGCTATAACTGTTCTTGAGATACAGCCTGGTGACAGACGGACGGACAGCGAAGTCTCAGTAAAACTGCCTCAATCTCATTATTAGAGGTAAGCGCAAGGAGTTCGATTAGACGATACTTCCATGGTGACGATTTTATACGTATTAGTCCCGTGGCATCCGTGTGAAAGCTATTGTCCATTTATGAAAAAAAAATCTATTTAAAAAATAATTGCTGAATCTTAGAAAAAAAAATTACGAATCAAATTTATTTAAATAATTCTAACATTTATTAACATGAAACCATGAAGGTCGTTTTTAAAAAGACTTCGCCAGGTAGGTACTCTTTAGTCAATTAGGCGCGCATGCGCTGTATATGAGCGCAAAAACCACGCACCCTAAACGCGTATAAGCGGCATTTTGAAATTTCCAAAACTTTCGTGATTAGTTATTATGATTATGGGTTCAGTTTGATAAAAAAAAAAAAATGGAAATAGATGTGAGGAAATACGAAAGAGGCAGCTATCCATGATTTTAAATTTTCGTGCAAGAAGGTTGTAAACGAGGACAATGTTTGCTCGATCACACTATGATCAACAAAAGATGCACAATGCTTTATTCGAGTAAATAGTATAAGTAAAACCGTTTAATTATTTTTCTCACCATGCAGGAAATAGTTATATTACAGAAAAATGGTAATTTGTTATGACTTATTGTTATTACCGGCAAGTCTTGAATATACAAGGTTGGTCGAGTATAGTGTGGTTAGAAGTTAATTACAAAAATTATAGTATAGATATCAGCTTTTATTGATGTGGTCGCTAGCCAGGCAAACATTCGCGAAATGCCCTTCAGCCATGCGGTGAAGCTCAAGCCCACGGCGGGATTCAAACCATGGACCTGCTGCACGGCAGTCCATAGTCAATGCCACTAAGCCATCACTGCTTCAAACATGAATAAATAATGATATCAAAGCAAATATTTAATAGTTGTGTGAAGTTGTTCGACTTCACAAGTCATTTCATAAATAATTTGTACTCCCAGCAGTAAGTGCACATAATGACAACAGTAACGATAAACGCGTGTATTTATGTTTCAGTATATTGAATGCTGCGTTTGGATCTGTAGACATAGAATTCCCGCCATGGTTCAAGTTTGGAGCCTCCACTGCTGCTTACCAGGTCGAAGGAGCTTGGAATGTCAGTGGTGAGGATGAAATTATTTATCCATATATAATCCTACGCCTCCGCCGCCATGCTATCTCCGTGTACCCCTTTGTCCGTCTAATGCCCAACAAACACCTTCCAAAATCGAATACGATCAAAGATTCCGTATAAAACTGTACAGATTTTTTTCCACCACACATACTACAAAAGATCTAGAACGATCTTCATTTCGTTCCACGATGCTTCGAGGGACATCACGTCTTATTCCGCCTTAGTGCTGGCCAAAACGAACTTAAAAATACATTAAATATTGAATTAAAAATTAACAAAATGTTATTAAATTTCACTTAATATAAACAATGTTTATTATATGCATATACGACAAGACCAAGCTGTGCACGATCATGTACGGTACTGATACAAACGGTCTGCACACGCGCTTCGATCGAACGTGGATACAGTTCCTCCGATTCGATTACTCTATAACAAAAATCTTCTCCTTTCAACTGTACAGTTTTTAAAATCGTATATACGGACCTCCCACACTCACGGTACGATTGATCGAGACCGCCCGACTGTACAGTTTAAATCAGATTCGATTTCTTAAGATTTGTGGCAGGTGAAAGGCACTTCTCCCACAACGATGATCAAGAAGCGACCACCGATATAAAAATAAATTGGCGAATGACGAGGGGCGATTGTGTTATACCTTTAGTTTCGTCGCTGGTGTGTGCACTCTGTTTCTTGTTGTTTTTCCAGACAAAGCTGAAAACATTTGGGACCGCTTCACTCATTTGGACCCCACAGTCATCTCAGACCTGAGTAACGGTGATGTAGCTTGCGATTCGTACCACCTATGGGAGAGGGACGTGGAGATGGCTGCAGAGCTTGGGCTGCAACACTACAGGTAGGTCTTCTTCACCTAGAAGCACTCCCAGCGAAGCTTGCTTAGTCTTTCGTAACCGACCAACTAGGTTAATCTGATTTCCTGATTGTAGTGCGCTTTGCATTGCCTTCTTGTCCTTTACGCACGCCCGGTACTTTAGCGAAATTTTTGTGTAACCGATTTTCGAAATATATTTAAGTATATACTAAATTTTTGTACGGGTATGCACACGTCCTATCGCTTTCGCGGTCAAAGTGGAAGAGGAAGTCAATGATAATGAGGATGGTATTCTATAACTTGTTATCTAAAAGTTTCTTATTAACGCCTGTCCTTATAATTTTCAGATTGTCAATAGCCTGGACGCGTCTTCTTCCAACAGGATTCAGCAACGTCGTTAGCGAAGACGGCAAGAGATACTACAGCAACCTGATAGACGGTCTCCTGGAGAAGGGTATCGAGCCTGTCGTCACCCTTCAACATTTTGACCTGCCTCAGAACCTGCAAGATCTTGGTAATTGTGATTCAATCATTTTATTTCTGACAGAAATAGTTTATATAAGTATACAAAAAATAACTGTTATATAAAGAATAGAAGATGTAGCAAGGAGCACGGTAGTTGAGATCTTTTAATCTATAAATTCACGCTCTTCCTATGTTTTACCCTTACATGTAAATAGTGTGTGTGTACACGCAATACATGCAACCTCGCCAATATCATTGGTTGTTCATTCATCGTAGTGTGTGTGCGATGCGAACGCGTCCAAGTTCACAGTACAATCGCTGCTCCCACACACCTCTAAATAATCATATTTAGTGGAGGAGCGTTTTAAGACTGATAACTGTATCGTCGCGTCAATAAGTCACATTTTAAGTTCCCTTACCGAAGCCCTTGTCAATCAATCAATTTATTAACAACAATCCTCTTGGTTTAGGTGGCTGGACCAATCCCCTGATAGTGCAGTGGTTCACCAGCTACGCTCGCGTGGCTTTCACCCTCTTCGCAGACCGCGTGAAGACCTGGATCACCATCAACGAGCCGAACATTGTCTGCGACTTGGGGTATACCACCGGAATCCTAGCTCCAGGGTTCATAGACGCGAAGATGGCGCCGTTCTTGTGCACCAAACACGTACTGCTGGCTCATGCCAGAGCTTGGAGGGTCTACGACAAGCATTTCAAACCCTTGTATCATGGTGAGTAGGGTATTAATGTAGCAGCATCATTTCTAAAACTAGAAGAAGACGGCGTTTGTTTTACAGATTCTAGATTACTTTTTTTTTTATAGAAATGCATTATGGTATAAGTTATGTTATTTTTATTATTAAATGAAATCTACAACATTTTAAATTTATTAAAAATATTTAAATATATGATACTACTAAAAATTTCTTTTTTTCGCAATTTTTTTCTTTATTTGTGCTATAAGACGTTGCTTCGTACCAAATTTCAAGATTCTGAGTTTACAGGAAGTACCCTGTAGGTTTTGATTCCCTTGAGTGTCGAAAATTTGCGGCATAAACGGGCTGTATCTTTTGATTGGGTTGGCTTAGAAGTTTGATATTCTCACAGCTCCAAGGGACTGTAGACTTGAGTATTTGATATGAATTTTAGCTTGATACCTTCACGCGGTCTTAAGAAAAAGGATCTTGCCAGACAGACAGACAAAGTGATCCCATAGGGGGTTAGTTTTTTTTCCTTTTGAGGTAGGGAACCCTAAAAAGGATGTGAATCACATGTCAGTGTTCGTGACGTCGTCCGACATTATAGCTGTCCGCAATGGCATAATGTGTAGAAAAATGTGTATCAAAACGAAAAAAAAGAGATAGTGTCACTATATGGTATAAGTGTATCACATTTTCAGTAATTAGACTATTGTTTTTCTATTTGAAATCAAAATATTGCAAAAAGTCTAAGAATTTCTTTAAATTATTACATTTTTTTTTATGGTTTAATAACAGTTATATACCTATTAGCTCAAAAGTTTCAAAGAAAGATTTGTTACAACGCCATAATCACGTAAGAGCGTTTGTATGAAAAGTAAGACGGGTTGGCCGCTCTTAACTACGAATAATGGTTTTGTATCTGTTTATATTTTTTTTTTTCTAAGCAAAAAACATATATTTCATTTTTTTTCTTAGGAATAGCAGAAGTCAACCCTAGGAGGTTGTTAGCATTTTACCAATGACCCTGTATACCGTTGTCCTACCCATAAGAGGGAAGGATGCTTGCGATTCTCCATAAAGGGTTTTCCCCTATCAGATAGTCATGTATATCCATTACAGATGCAGTGCCACCATTTTCGTTCTGCTAGACACTGCACTGCGCTCTCACTTGGAGACATTCTTATGTCTCGTTCTCCAAGTAATTTCACTTACTATAGTCCTTTCACACCGTTATACAGTAGTGTTTGCACACTAGCTGCTTGGAGGTATAATAACTGACAATGAGGTACCCACCAAGACGGTCTCTAGTTGAAGAGACCTATTATTTAAAAAAAAATAAACCAATAAATGGCGCCGACTTCAACACTCAAATGTGTGAAATAACTTGTTGAATTCGGTACCATGATGGTTCAAAAGTACCTATTATCACATTGTGCGCATGGTATCGACTTTGACAAGTTATTTCACACATTTGAGTGTTGAAGTCGGTGCCACTTTTTGGCAACAAAAAAAATCCCCCTTTTTAGTGACCCTTGTTACTTATGGAATCGATTGTCATTCACAGTAATGTGTGTAAATGCAATAATTTCCAGTTATCGGAGTGTAACTCAAAAACGTCTACACCGATTTTGAGGAAATTTAAATGGAACCACACGGCAAGCATCAGCTTTAAATAAAAAAAAGAATTATCAAAATCGGTTCACCCATAAGTTCTGAGGTAACAAACATCTTACTAAAACCTTACTAAACAACCAAGGATTAGATGGTTTGAAGTCAGTTCAACCACAATATGCCTTCTTGGAACCAAACTGATAAAATAATGTCTGAAGAATATTCTGTAGCTGACAGGTGATAGCTAGGCAGAGGTGGGTTTGTTTTGGTTAAATGATTACATTTGTATCGTAGGCTTTTAAGTTACTTTCCATTACACACTCATAACTAATTGAATCGCCGCCTAAACTTACGAACTGCATATGCAGCTGCACTAAGTCTTCCGAATAGATCATGTATAGGTAGGTATAAGGATCGCACTGTAAAGTTAAATCCATTTCGAAGACTACCGTATTGACAATAACCCAGTAAACTCAGATCAAATATCGGAACAATGCCCTTAAGGCTGAACTGGCCGGCCCGTTCTGTAAACAAACGTCGTAGATAAGTAATTTTATTGCATTATCACAGGTAATATACATGAAATCGTCTTAGGCCCACTTGCACCAACGAGGAAACGCGAGTTAAACTCGAATTAAGTGTAAATTATAAAACCAAGATTACCCGACTTTAACTCTCGAATTTACGTTGGCGCAATAAGCACTTGGAATTCTAGGTTAGCCTGAACAACATCTTTGACCACATCATCACTTGCCATCAGGTGGGATGGTGGTCAAAGGCTAACCTATCAAGAATATAAGAAACAAAATTGCTGTGGTATACCAGTAAGGTTTGCAAAATAACACATTTTCCTGACATTTATCCTATTCGCATTTCAGGTTCCTTTTCATTCTGACATCTTGGTACAAATCAGATAAGCGCCGTAATAGGTCCTAATATAAATATATCTCTAATGTAAATATATCCCTTGTAATTTATTGAAATTAATTTTAATTAAAAATGTTATTTAACCACTGACATTACCTAAAGTTGACTGTTGTTTAACTCAGGAGTCCCAGGATACTTCCCTTTGGTGGTGACCTGTCGTCCACAGTTTTTGTAATGTCATTGTATACAAGCCATGGTGTATATTTCTATAGTGTAAATTCGTTATTTTACATCAAGTTTCTAAAATGATTGAAATACATTTTTACAATTACTGATACTTCAGTTATCTTCTAAATGGTTCTAAAAGGTAATGGGTGTTCAACCATATTTGCCTGATTTTTATTATATTTACAGGTAAAGTGTCAATATCAAACCACTTAGTTTGGTATTCTCCGGCTTCGATAAGGGATACATCTCTAACAAAACTGGCCCTTGATTTTACCGTAAGTACCTATTTATATACCACCATTCAAAGTGCACTCGAGGACAGGCCAAAAGAAAAAGAGAACAAGAACAGACGCACTCGTAGCGAAGTTTGCTTAGCCATTCTTAATCGATCAGCAAAGTTAAGCAACGTCCACTGCGATCATGAGTTGGATGGGTGACCGCTAGTGATATTACTACTGAGCGCTTCCGTGCTTCGGTAGGCACGTGCCTTCGACCCCGGTTGTTGCCTTAGGATGGCAGTCGTTACAGCATGGTGGTAGGGCATTTTGCGAATGTCCGCTTGACTAGCTACCACCCTCAAGTAAAAAATCTGTCGCCAAGCACCTAACGGTGTGTTCCGGCAGCTGTCCTCGAGAGTCAGTAATAGGTTAGTCTGAACAACATCTTCGACCAAATGACCAAATCATCACTTACCATCAGGTGAGATAGTGGTCAAAGGCTAGCTTAAGTGATATCAAAAAAAGACAGTGCTGCAAGACAGTGTTTCAGCAATCAAATGATCGTTGTGTTATTTGCTACTATACATATTAATAAATTCTTACAAATAAATTCTTGTTTGTATCAGTCATTTTGTTATTCTGACAGATGAATTCTTGTTTGGGTCAGTTATTGAGTTTCTCTGACAAAAAAATATTTTACCATGTCAGTTAAGTATTGTTTTTTTTATTGCTTTCTAAACATACATCATCATCAGGTTATTGATTTGCTTTGTTAACTTTATGTATAGTTTTATTAACTAAATATACCGGCTAGCACTCACGGTGTTTGGTCGTAATCTCCGACCGGTGTTCGAGCAGTAAAGATGCTTATTCTCTACGAATAAATTTTTATTCGTAGCTCATTCTCAAAGAATGGGAATGTAATGCGAATAATTATGTAAACTCACGTTAGTTTTTATGGAAATATGTACAGATTTATAATATGTATATCTAAATAATTGTAAATTTGATGCTATTCTTAATTCATATTTTCTTGTCGAACATCCTGCCGAACCTGGAGACCAAAGTCTTCAACCAGTATGTATAACCTGAGATGTTTTATGGCACAAAGACGTGGTCCTTAACTCTGGCCCTTATGTACAAGCTCAGAGTCACTCAACGAGCTAGGTACTCCATAGCTATGCTCAGAGTTTCCTCACGCGATGAAGTTCTTCGAAGAACCAAAGTCACCGACACAGCTTTCAGAATTAGCAGTTTGAAGTGGCAATGGGTAGACTTGCTTGTCGAACTGATAACCGATGGGGAAAGAGGTTCTCGAGTGGTTACCACATTACACCAGAAGACGTAGACTTGGTAGCTGATTAGGTGGGCTAACGACATGGTAAAACTCATAGGTAGCCAATAGTTACAAGTGTCTAATAGCCTTTCACTATGGTGTTCTATGGGGGAGAAGTTTTTATCAACAGCGGATGTCTTCTGGCTGATGATGATGATGATTGATGCTATTAATGAACGACCATCGTTGTTGAGGATACAAAAGCAGTTATGGCCAACGGAGTTTAGACATTCACTTTGAAGTTCTTGCTTTAATGGTGAACTGGCCGGTCAGATCTCCATACAATCGTCGTAGGGTGATCACTTCCTTATTTAAGGATTGTGGTCCAAAACAAAACATGATACCGATTGATCTTTTTATTATCTAGGCTTGTATCGTAACATTTTTTTTAATAAGATAATTAACTTGAGAGTAATGAGCCTCGAAACATTTTCATATAAAGTTTTCGAGGCTCAAAACTTTCAACTTAATACTCGTAACAGTCTTTTTAAAATTCCGTTCCGATACAAGCTTAGATAATGACGAGTTCAATCGATATTATGCTTAAGTCTGGACCTAACATCTCAAATAAGGGAGTGATCACCCTACGACGTTTGTATGGAGAAGTGACCGGCCAATTCAACCTTAAGGCACATTAGGAGCCAATGGTATGTGACTAGAGTATAAAAAATACTTTGCAGTTAAACTATATTGTTTGCCAACTTAAGTAAAAATAATTTCCAGATAGGTCGCTACTGCCACCCGATCTACTCCAAGGAAGGTGGTTGGCCAACCAGCACCGTTAAGCTTATGCAGTCCATCAGTAACAAAGAGGGGTATGACACATCGAGGCTTCCAACCCTGAGCCCAGAGGAAATTGAGCTTATAAGAGGTAATAACTTATAATAGTTCCCACGCATTCATGATGGTGATGGAGTGAAAGCATCTATAAAGCGACTACTTTCTTAATTTTCTCCACTTTTCGTCCATCTTTAATTAGTTGTACTAGGGCACAAACTGTGTCCACATAACTCCATCATCAACCGCCGGAATTAAATAAAATTATTTTATATAGATAAAAACGATTTTACAAATATTTACATTCATCTCACATTAATTACATTAAAAAACTAATAAATACAATTAAAACAGAAGTCATTAGATGAATTAAGAGGTCAATGGAAAACAAAATTTAAATTAGTAAAATACATGTCAATTAAAATTATAAAATGTCTAAATAAATGGTAAATAAAACTATAAAATGTCAAACTTCAATAATCAATCTTGAATTTCTACAATGTCAACCGAGCTGTAAGCACGATTGCTTTTGTCCCATTGGTCAATAAGATTTTCACAATAGGTCCTAAAAATAGAAATAACAGTTTTCCAATTATCAAAATTAATGTCAAAATCAGTATTGGCGAGCAGGAGCGCATTGAAATGGTTGCGAGCGCGAACTAACGGCGACATTGCGCGAGCCCTAGTGCGGCACTGTTCTATATGAAACAAATTCGGTAACCGGCCACGCCTATTCACAGGGACCCCAGGTCTATCCGGCACAAACAGTACACAAACGTACGGTACGGTGTACGGAAAACGTCCACTGTCGAACAAATGCATTCCCCAAAATGGGAGATCGTTATTTTGAAGCAGTGATGGCTCAGTGGCATTGGCTATGGACTGCCGTACTGCAGGTCCATGGTTCGAATCCCACCACTGACCGACAACCCTCAAGTAGAAAATCTGTCGCCAAGTGTTTCAGCAGCAGTCCTTGAGAGCCAGTGAAATTACTAGTTATACTACTATTATTATTAGTTATACTTAATAACTATATCTCAAGGTGACGGGCGCTGTGCAATTCGTGACTTGTGACGAAATGCATCTGTTATAGGTAGAAGTTAGTGCGCTTAACATCACGTGGGCCTCGTGCTTGATCAGTAACAATAACATAAAAAAAACGCTTGATGGGCGTTTTGAGGATTGCATTATTAGAAAGCAGATCTTGAGAAGATGCTACCCACCTTCTGGTAATTTTCCTTCATTGCCTCTTAAGTTCATACTGTTCTATAGGGGAGCGACACGGCATGGCAGCGGAGCGGTGCGACTCCTTCATTCACAATAGCGACTTGGTGTAGTAGAACGGTTCTTCCAATCCTTGTTCGTAATTTTGCATCGGCTTAGAGTGTACTGTACGTAAATTTTGTTGTCATGTAACATATGTTTGTTAGGACTAATACAAGTCAAATCTTAGGTTGTTAGTATTTTTCCAATAATTCAAATGTAAGTATAATAATTAAAAGAGCAATTTACAAGTCTCCACAGTAATAACCAAAATTTGCTTACATAACAACGCCCTAGTTATTGAATGTAAGCTGATAACTGATATATAAAATAGTTTTTAGGTAAACAGGGTTATAATGGTAAAATGCTAACAAGCTCTTAGGGTTGACTTCTGCTAGTCCTAACAACGTATTTGTTGGAATAAGCTCGAGGACCACCTGATGTTAAAAGTCTCTTGTGCCTGTAATTTAATATTTTTTATATAATCTCATTCGGTAATATTCTAATTATGAAATGAAATACAGACTTATATTGGCATATTTAATTTACATACTTCTTTAAAAAAAATAAAAAGCAAATTAAAGCATTATTCTCCTAACAAAACTATGCTGTAAAACTTTTTTTAATTATTAAAGTACAATGTGTCCCGACCAAGGAGGTTTCAATTCAATTTAAGTACACATTATCTGCGGTGAGCGCTGGTTCCGAGCCATAGACCAATAACAGACTTTTTCCATTTTGGCGCTATTTCGTACATACGAATTTGAGTAATATTTTGTTGGATTTTTTTTTATTTAATGTAGCTACCTATAGCCATGAGATTAAATAAAGTAGTGTATGCAACTGCATATAATTATGTATTAAAACACTTGTGTAATATTATATTGATTAATACCCTCTATTATATGACAGTTGCATAAACTTACTATTATTTCTTAGCTCGATGTAAATATTCAAAACTGTATTCAAAGGGAGGCGCGGTCCAGGGTTGCCGCGGCGGGCGCTCTTGGCTCGGAGAGACACATAACTTAAAACAATAAAATTTTCTTATACTGTTTGACACTTTCAGAAGATATTTTATTTTTTTCCATAACAAAATTTTTATATCAAAATGTTTGTTAGGACTAGCAGAAGTCAACTCTTAGAGGTTGTTAGCATTTTACCAATAACCCTGTATACTGTATGAAAAATAAACCAGATAATGCCTAAATACTACCTATCTACGCAATGATGAGCACAATATTTAATGTAGACATATAGAGTAGCGTTAGTGAATAGTTACGCGCATTGTACACATAATCATCATTGGTGTAAAATCTGAGAACTGAACCGACCAGCGAATCAAACGTATCAGGATTCATTATTTCGGGTCGAGCGCAGTGTATAAATAACTTTATTTATTTGTCATAAGTTATAACAAGGCCCAGTGAGTTTGGCCGGGCCTAGGCCTGCACTAAATCGTCCCACCAGCCTGTTCTAGGTGCACCCACGCACCTAGAAGAGGTGCGCAAAAACGACACCAAATGAGCGTGCGAGAAAGAACACACATGAACTAGACGCAACCGCGACTGAGAGGCCACAGAATCCAAAAATAGAGTGTAGGAACTGCCGGCTGCCGCAGCCAGTGTCGCTGATCGGTCCGCTGGTCTTCACCCGTGTAGGATGGGGTTCCACCTGGCGCGGCCTGATCGCCGTGGTTAAGCGTGGCCGGGTCTAGGCCCACACCTTATTGATACCCTCAGCACCGCCAAAAGGTGCAAATGACCTACCCCTTGTAAGGGGCACGGAAAAGCACGGGACTAGAGTGCATAGCACTGATGCCCGTTCCCCACATCAACAACCCAGTGATGTGAGATGAAGAAAAAGAAGAATAACAAGGCCCAGTAGGTGGTCTATAGCTCTAAGTGCTGCGTTCCGTGTACTTACATGCTGTGTACACACAACCGCGGGTCATTGAGTTATTCAGTTCAATCAGTTTCTTAGACATTAACATAACTAGAGAGATGAATGATAAAGATCCTTTTACTAAAAAGGTACCACACTACAACAGACTCAAATGAACTCCGATAGAACTTGCGTTCTCTATGCAGTCATAAAGAACGCACGTTCTATCGGAGTTCATTTGAGTCTATGCAGTACACGGAACGCAGAACTTAGAACTCTAGACCTGTCAGATGTTCTATGTGTGTAGTCTGTCACAGGTTCTGTGTGCGATTGTATACTACACATTCGCAGACCGCAGAACTCGGAAATCAGAACTCTAGAACACTTTGTGTGGGCCCAGCGCCTAAAAGCCTTAATCCATTGGCATCGGCGATAATGATAACAATAGAATTTCGTTCATAACTAGGACGTAGTGGTCCTGACGATGCCAACTTATTAATCGACAAAACATCTTTGCATTTTAAATTATTATAATGACACAGTATATTATGCTAATAACATAAAATTTTACCATTATAAAACATTCAAATCATGCAGTTATTTATAAACAATACTTTATTACCATAATAGAAGCGTTATCGTAGAATATTTGTAACATTTCTTCAGAGTGGACGACCCTAAATGATTATTTACTAAAACCATTGTAAATAAATTATATTGCTCTAGCTCACAAGGTTAATTTTGTCTGGATATTTAAATAACTAGACACATAACATCAGAAGTTATGATCATAATACTTGGTAATTATGTAGTTTCTTATACGCAAAAATCTATTTCCACTGATTTTCTAGAAATAACCTTATTTGGCCTGATTAAATATTCAACTGTTAAAAAATTGGACTGATAAAGTGAACCGACCAAATTAAAAACATATGAAACAGACATAAAATGAGAGGTGTCAAGGGCCATCCGGATAGAACGAACTTCCTTTCGATTAATTAGTGAAGGAATTGTAATTTTTTTTGAGTTGTAATAATATTTTGTTTATTATTAACAAATATAATGTAATATTAATTGAAACGAAAATAGCTGGCTTGCTTTCTATGAGAGAGAGTACACGCACACGCCGCACGGCTTACAAATAGCAAAAAGTGTCGTTACAACTTTTGGTCTTATTTTTTTCCGTCTAGCCCCCTTTCGTAACGCGTGATAAGGAATTTCGATCCAAAACTTTAAGAAAAATTTATCTAACCAACATCGCCATCCTGCCAGCATGCTGGGCACGCTGCCAACTGGTAATGTACTGGATCATTTGAACCTGTGGACATGCTATGGCTTTAAGGTTCTCTAAACGGTTCATTGTAGTAGCTGTAATGTTGTATATAGTTTGTAGTGTTTTGTTTACATTTTGAGAAGTCATAGAGTAGCCTATTAGCAATAACAAAAAATATATAGTATAAAAGTGTATATTGAAAGGCGGCCTTTATTAACAAAATACTACGAACTATAAACAATACTATATACAGCTACTACAATAAAAGCATTTGGACTCATAGGCAGTCCAAATGCTCTAGCCCACTACCAGTTGGCAGCGAGCCCAGCATGCTGGCAGCATTGCCCCGTTGAATTGCAATGCTTATTTATTGAAATACATATGTAATAATAATACATATTTTAAAACACTTTTGGAAAACCATAAATTAATTTGTAATAAAACACTTATAAATATAAAATCATTCTCGAACGTGCGCTCGAACAGTCAAAACCTCGTGAATATGCTGCATGTAGAAGTGCAATGCGTCGAAATTTCTTCCGGATTGGCTATGTAGCGCTTATGACGTTTGACCGCTTTACAGGAATATTAGACGGAATGGTCAAGGTTTACTTAAAACATAAATTTTATGTCTTTCTAAAATAATTGATAAAAAATATATTTAACAGGTACATACGACTTTTTCGGCCTGAACTACTACACGTGCCGGCTGGTGAGACGCGCTAGACCTGGAGAGAAGGTGGACACGTTGTTCATGCAGGGCATCCCGGAGCTCAGAGCAGTCATGGAGGTCGACCCTGAGAACCCTTACAGCGTCTCCAGGTTTATCGTGGTATGTCCTTACTGCCCGAGCTGACGGCTGAGGCCTGTGATGATGGGAGAAAAGGTGGATATGTTCTTCTTGGTACAAGACACTCATTGTCTAGTCAGTACTTGATATCCCCCTTGGTGTTCGTGCAATTGTCTTAATTTTTTTTTTATACCTGGTATGATGGTAAGTGATGATGTGGTCGAAGGTGTTGTTCAGGCTAACCTCAAATTACTGGTTCTCAAGGACAACTGCCGGAACTCACCGTTAGGTGCTTGTCGACAGATTTTCTACTGGAGGGTTAGCAAGCCAGGCAGGCATTCACAAAATGCCCTACCACCATGGGCATACTATTAATATGAAATTATTTGAAGCGCTCGTAGCGAAGTTTACTTAGCTGTTCTCAATCGATCAGCAAAGTTAAGCAACGTCGCCCGCGGTCATGAGTTGGATGGGTGACCGCTAGTGACATTACTAATGAGCGTTTCCGTGCTTCGGAGGGCACGTTAAGCCGTCGGTCCCGGTTGTCGTCTTAGGATGGCAGTCGTTATAGCATGGTGGTAGGGCATTTTGCGAATGTCCGCCTGGCTAGCTACCACCCTCAAGTAGAAAATCTGTCGCCAAGCACTTAACGGTGTGTTCCGGCAGCTGTCCTTGAGAGCCAGTACTTCTAGGTTAGCCTGAACAACATCTTCGACCACATCATCACTTACCATCAGATGAGATAGTGGTCAAAGGCTAACATATCAAGCAAAAAAAAAAAAAAAAAAATTCTCATTTCAGTTCTGCCCCAAAGGTCTCCGAGAGCTGATGGGCTGGTTGAAGGAGCAGTACGGCAATCAGGAGATCTTTATCACTGAGAGTGGCATGTCCACTACTGGGAGTAGCCTTAAGGATATGGAACGGAGCGACTACATTCGGGATCACTTAGAACAGGTTACCTACAGATATAGTTAATAAACACTAGACAATTTATTTAGAAAATACTAGAAAATTTGCTTAGAAAACAGTCGAAAATTTAGTTATAAAACATTGAGTTCGAAAACAGTTAGAAATTATTTAGAGCTGATTTACTTATAGCTGATAGTCTAGTCTTTGAGCACTATCGCACCTGATAGTAAGTGATGATGTAGACGAAGATGTTGTTCAGGCTAACCTAGAATTACTGCCTTTCACTGACAGATGGCGAAACACACCATTAGGTGCTTGGCAACATATTTTCTAATCTAGGATTGCTAGCCATTCGGGCGTTCGTAATATGCCCTACTACCATGCTAATTTAATTATGGTTCACTTAGGAAACTATCGCGAGTTTTATCCATATTAACTTAGAAACCGGCTAGGACCCGCGTTATATATACCGGAAAGATTCCGACTTCGCTTCGCTTCGCGCAATCGTTACTCCCAGACGAAGGAATCCAAACAATCCGAAACTGGTCGGAATCTTTCCGGTAAATATAGCGCGGGTCCTAGCCGGTTCCTAATAAGTTAATTATGGTTGTTGAACTTAATTCTAATTTTGTTATTGATATTTTGCTGCTTATATAATAAAATATCACAAAAGGCAGTAAGTCTCTTTAGCGAGATTCCGTCTTTGTAGGTGTACCAGCATGTCAGATATCCGGCTTTAAGCAGTATTGTGCAAGCAGTACTGCGTTTAGGCGTGGAATGCACTGTAGGAAGTGAAACAAGCGAGATACAAGATGTTTATTATATACCGTTATCCCGCTCACACTGTTCCGAACCACAATGTTATGAAACGGATTTACCACACTTTTACGACATTTTATTGGATGCTGCTCAACAGCTGTCTGTAATTTTTTTAGTTTCACTCATCAAATAATTTTGCTGCATTTATTTTAAAGAATAATAGAAATAAAAACATTGCACGGTATTTACACATTTATTAAACCTATTTTTTTCGAAAAATACCCAAAATCAAGTTTAAATCCGCTGCTTGATAGTAACTTTTTAAAGATGGATTAACATGACGGATTTGTCGCTGGAACAGTAATAGGTACTTCGTATTAAATGTAACGTCAGAGTTCGTGAATAGAGTGAACAATTTGTTCTGACGTCATCAAAAGCGACTCCATTACCGATTGTAAGCCTGCTTAATTGATGTGGAGGTATACAATTTAGCAGTAAGATTAAGTTATTATTGCTTTAAGAGGTGAGAGTTGTCCCCCTGTATTGGGTGTGTCAAAAATTTGCAATTTGATACTCGTTCCGATTTGATCCACCGCACCGTGCAAAGTTGATCATTCTAGGATAAAGGGCATTGTGCGTTACGGGCATACCTACTTACACCTACCAAAAAAAAACTTTTCTTGAACACGAATGTAGCTTTTTTAATCGATAGGGTTAGTGATTACAAACCTTTCATATTCTGGGGCAACATGGCATAAATGACCACCCCGCTGAGATAAATATTTTTTTTCTTAAAATACTTTTTAAATATTTGTTATTATTAAATATTGATTTCCGCAAAGTAAAGCCTGAATCTATTCATTGTAAATAAATGCCTTTGAATATATAGTGATATCTGACCATGCTATCTCGGAAACTATGCAATAACTTGAAGTGATTATTTCTTAGATATATTCCAGAAACTCTGTAGTAGTTGCTGGAGTTTGTTTTACCCAAATTGAACTAGAAATGACGGAGAAAAGACCAATACAACCTAAACTCCAGTATCAGTATAAGGTTATTTATCTTAGCGTGGCTGTTGTTTAAGCCATATTGACCCAGAATATTAATGATTTGTGATCACTAATCCTATCGATTAGCACCAGTTTCATTCGTGTTCATGATTTTAGTTTTTTTTTTTTGTTAGGGCAAAGTATATAAACCACGCTCCATACAAAAAGTTACAAGCCCCATGTCTCCTCGTACATCCCAATATTCAACGGAAAAAAATTTATTGAATCAGTTTTTTTTTTTTATGTTATTTGACGGAACAAGTTCGAGGCCCACCTGATGTTAAGTGGAGTAACCTCTGCCCATAACAGATGCATTTCATCACAAGTCTTGCACTTGTGTATACGCACTACGCCCTATGCCTCATTGAGACATAGTTGTCAAGTCTCATGTGCCTGTAATTTCACTGGCTCTCAAGGACTACTGCCGGAACACACCGTTAGGTGCTAAGCGACAGACTTTTTACTTGAGGGTGGTAGCTAGCCAGGCGGACAATCGCAAAATACCCTTCCACCATGCGTTGAAGCTCAAGCCGGCGGTGGGGATCGAACCAGGGTACTGCGGCGCGGCAGTCCATAGCTATTACCGCTCGGCCATCATTTTGGTGGAGAAGGCAGGGCAGACGTCAATCTCGTGAATTATGTTCATCTTTACTCAAAGTGTCAACCTCTTCTTGTAATATTCGTTAAACAATCAAAAAAAGAATCTGGTAATAGTTAAGTTATATTATTTATAAAATACATCATTATTTTTCACCACAGATATTGCTGTCGATCAAATTAGATAGAGTGAATGTCACCGCTTACACGTACTGGTCACTCATGGACAACTTCGAATGGGCAGATGGATACCAGTAAGTATTGAGTTGCTAACTAGGTATAAGGTATTGTCCTACCGTCCGCGACGGCGATAAAGCGACTTTACTAGCTATCGAATACTCGTTTACGAAACATACAAAAGTTACAGACATACCTAAATTATAATAATCATATTGCAATCCCTCTGCTGTTTTTTTTTATGCCTTTAAATAAGCCTTCGTCCACTATCGCACCTGATGGTAAGTGATAATGTGGTCGAAGATGTTGTTCAGGCTAACCTAGAAGTACTGGCTCTCAAGGACAGCTGATGGAACACACCGTTAGGTGCTTGGTGACAGATTTTCTAGGGTGGTAGCTAGCCAGGCGGGCATTCGCAAAATGCCCTACCACCATGCTATAACGACTGCCATCCTAAGACAACAACCGGGACCGACGGCTTAACGTGCCCTCCGAAGCACGGAAACGCTCAGTAGTTATGTCACTAGCGGTTACCCATCCAACTCATGACCGCGCCGGACGTTGCTTAACTTTGTTGATCGGTTGAGAACAGCTAAGTAAACTTCGCTACGAGGATACAAGAAAGTTTAAATAGTTTTAGAGTTCAATTAAAAAAAAAAGTAAGCTTTCATAAAAAAAAACAGGAAACATTAAAGCATGACACAAGTACAATATAGGTACACTTCTTTACTCGCCATTGTTTAACATAATTTTTTCGTATGACATTCTTATAATTGAAAACTAAAATAAAAATACTATTTATAGAATTATATGTAATCATTACTGATTTTGCATATCATATTATGTACCATCTTTTAGAGGTATGTTTTTTATTGCTGTTTTTTATATTTGTCATTTATAATTTTAATATGAACTGAAATTTTGAAGCAGTTTGTTTTTATTTTTTATCGCCGATGTAGACATTATGCTTCGGTGACTGGGTTCATCGGAAGACCAGTGCTGGTTTATAACTAGCATATACTGAGATGGTTCCAATTTATGACGGGTAGTATTAAATTAATGTTGCATGTTCAATACTTAATTTCTTGATCTTTTCTAATATGTGTGTTAATTTGATGTTGCAATCTGTCGTAAATAAATATATTTCATTTCAAAAGTTGATCGCTTAATGTTCACGCTGCCAGTGAGAACTCTCTCCACTAGTTTCTCCTGGCGACAAGAGCTATACAGCGATGCTCGCTTAGTGGTCAGGACACTCGCCGAGACTCTGGGTCGACAGATACACATAATTCAATTATTTGGCCGCCCCGAGCGAGTACTGCGAGTTATCACCCGCCGCATTCACTATGACAAAACTATCAGAACTACACACTCGCTTCTAGTTGCTCGCCAACTCTCTTCTAGTGTCTAACTCTTATCGCTTATCCCTCTTTACCGGCGCTATAAAACATTGCAATGCATATACAAATAGCTTTTTATGAGGCTCTCAAACGTAGCCATTTATTGGAAAATCAAAAATTACTCGTCATGGCATGTCACATATTATACAGTACTGTATCAGCCGGATTGTCCATTGCTGAACACAGCCTCCCCCATTAGGGTGATTTGTCATAATCCCGACAGACTTCGACCCCAGACATCTTGGGGATCGAAGAAGTTCCGCAGAAGGCACTGCTGCCCACCGGCTTTTTACCTTAAGACGCCTCTTACGACACCCACAGGTAGCAATGGGGGGGAGGGCGGTGGGGCGTGCCATAGAAGTGTACCTTCCTGAAAGTGTATGGGATGTGTAACTTCTGTATAATACTCATCTGGGCATACAATCACCACATTGCCTCATCGGACCCTAAATCGCGCGCTAAATTGGCGTGAAGCACTCGTAGCTAAATTTGCTTAGCCGTTCTTAATCGATCAGCTAAGTTAAGCATCGTCCGCCGCGTTCAGGAGTTGGATGGGTGACCGCTAGTGACATTACTACTGAGCGCTTTCGTGCTTCGAAGGGCACGTTAAGCCGTCGGGCCCGGTTGTTGTATTACGATGGCAATCATTACAGCATGGTGGAAGGGCATTTTGCGAATGCCCGTCTGGCTAGCTACCACCCTCAAGTTGAAAATCTGTCGCCAAGCACATATAGTGGTCAAAGACGAACCTATCAGACAAAAAAAAACTTCGCATCTACTCGAGAACTCAAATATCTACGCAAACACTTAGGGCATGTTTCAGAATGTTTGAGTAAGTTCCGGTTATACTAGCCGGAACATAAAATAACTGAATGATAAAACAGTTAACATGCAGCGCGTTTCAAGCTTTAACCGATGGATAGGCTAAATCGATGGCTGTGAAACGCAAAGATAGTGTTTTATTTATAAATATGTTCTGGGTAGTAACCGGAACTTACTCGAACATTCTGAAACAGGCCCTTAAATTAATTTGGTAACGTGCACGAATCATTAACTTAACTATCCAACAAATATCGGCAATATCACGTACGTATATTTACACGATTCTTGTGCGGAATGAAAAAAATAAATTATGTTTTGTCATTCCAGGACTAAATTCGGCCTCTACGAAGTAGACTTCGACTCGGACAAGAAGACCCGCACGCCTCGGTCTTCTGCTTTCTACTACAGCAATATCATCAGGAATCGTTCGTTAAGAATAAATTCTTCTAGTGCTAATTACTTTAGAAAATAGAATTATCATAGAAAATGTATCTATTATACATAGTTTTAATTAAATAAACTTATTTTTTTAACTATTACCTTGTCTTTTAACCGAGTTACAATAAAGGAGAAGGTTCTCATTAGGACTGCGATCCTATAAGCGGGAACGACATATTGTGCCTTTAGTTATACAGAATAGTTCAGTATTCGCCAAGCACCTAACCTAGGTGTGTTTTAGCAGCTGTCCTTTAGAGCCAGTGAAATTACAGGTACATGAGACTTAAGAACTACGTCGCAAGGTGACGGGCGCAGAGCAATTCGTGACTAGTGATGAAATGCATCTGTTATAGGCAGAGGTTAGGCCGCTTGCCATCAGGTGAGCCTCGAGCTTAATCCATCACAATGACTAAAAAAAACAGTTCTGGTCATGGTGTTGGAGGTTGTAGTAGCAGCATGGATGCGGCGCGTGCGCAGACAACGCGCAATGATTGCGTTGATTCCCTCAGAGACATACCCAAGTTATGTATTTACTAGCGGCCCGCTCCGGCTTCGCACGGGTATTAAATATATAGCCTATGTCATTCACTGAAAAAATGATTAAAATCGATCCAGTAGTTTTGATTTAATCATTACTGACCCGCACGCGTTAAATTTAGAGTAAAACAATTCTTCTTTCCCAAATCTTCATGGTTTGCATGAAGATTTCCTGCTATCTTTGGAATATCTATTCATACACTAAAGTTTTACTTATTTAACTTTTACATTTTTACACTACTACACACTCCCACCGCCCGGGCCGGCCGGAACCGCCGCAAACGCTACGTCCCGCAATTTTTAAATCTGTAATATATTCGAAAATATTCATTTAAATCATATGCTGTACACAACCATATAGATCTATATTAAGGGTGAACTGGCCGGGCCGTTCTCCATACAAACGCCGTAGGGCGATCACTCCCTTTCCCGACACACTATTTCCCGACTATTTAATTGATGTTATTACACATATAAACCTTCCTCTTGAATCACTTTATCTATTTAAAAAACCGAATCAAAAGTTTTTAAAAGATTTAAGCATACATAGGGATATAGGGACAGAGAAAGCGACTTTATTTTATACTATGTAATGATAATGATTATCCAACTTACAGCTATCATTATAGGTACTCAACCCAATATGGATGTAATAAGTAAACACATTAAGCTCTATGCTACTTAAATTATGGACTCTTAGTACTTTGGCAGATTTATTATTACTTAAGCTTTCAATACTAACCAAGTTATGGATGTACTAAGTACACACTTACCTTAAGCTACCTCTATGCTACTCATGGACTCCTAGTACTTAGTCAGTTTAACATGTTACTTAATATTTAATACTACCCAAGTTATAGATATACTACGTCCATAATTACACTAAGCCACCTCTATGCTACTTATGGACTCCTAGTACTTTAACAGCTTAACATCTAACATAAGCTTTTTAATGTATATCATAAGTATATAGATACATAAATTTATGTTATCAAAAAAGGTTCAGCAACTGGGAGTGCAAGTCAAGTGGGTACCTACAGCGTTTTGATCCCAGCAGCGGGGACGTGGTAAAATTTTTGGAACCAATTTTTTTAAGCCCCACGTTTTGGCTACTTTTTGATTTAGGGTATTAAAAGAAAACATCTCTAAAATACTCATAATGGAAACATAATCCTTTTATTTTTATTAACCTAATAACTTTAATCTCGTAACTATAAACTACTACATACTAGTGAGCAGAGGTGACATTCAATGAGTGTTTTTCTATAATTTGTCTGTAGAACGAAGCAGAGGCGCGTGGTGTGCGCGTGCGCAGCGGAGATTTGAAGTCCACTTCGTAAAGACCAAATTGTGACCTGAAACAAAAGCCATTTCGTGATCCTTCGAATCCAACCCAAAATGATCATTTAGAACTCGTTGATCTGACAGCGATTTAGCTGTGAAAGTTGTGAAAACAGGATATAAAAGCGGACAAAGGTCACAACTAAACAAGCAGATCAATAATACTCAGAGATCAATACGCAAAACCATAATAAAAATGAAACATGAATCTTTGAAATTACGATAATCTCCCAGTTTCGGTTTCAGCATCAAAAATTACATAAAATCCCCAGCAACAGTCTTGAATCTCAGTATGAATTTAAGAAGTCTGAGGAATATTTATCATTAATGTTCACATGTTGAAGTCATAGACACTGGTACTGGAAAGTCTTTGAAAGAAAAATCTAATAACTGTATTAGACGAGGACCAAGATGCCAAAACGACGTTTTTACTATTCTTTCAATGAGCAAATCTTTTATTCATTACAGGACAACTATAGTTCCATCATCGAACTTCAGCTTTCCATTATTTTCTTACTTTACTTTTAGAAGAACTTCATTAAACTCAATATTTGCCAAAGTAATTTAACTATTATGTCTTGTGTGAAAAAGTTGTAACGCTTATGTTAATGAGTATTTTTATAAACGATCTGCGTTCAATTTCAAGTTTGTATATGTTTTCTACAAATTTAATTGCCAAACCCTCATGATTAAATCTATTATTATGAAACAAAAAATAAACTACCTCCGTACCTTATTTTTGAACGGTTAAATATTGCCCTGTCAATCGCTCACACAATTCCAAATAATAAATGAATCGATCTACTTTCAATAACTGCAATAGCAAACGGTACATGAAGAATCTCACCTATATCCATCCATCCACTCGAAATTGTCCATAAGAGTCCATGCGGTATAGCCCGTCACTTTGACTCCATCTTCTTTGATGGCTAGAAGCACCTAGAAGAGTAAAAAACGCTTGTAATTCTTAAACGTAACTTACAGTCTGCTTATTAGGAACTCAATTCATTTCACTTCAATTCATACGCAGCATGTGACAATTGCAGGGCATTTTGCCCAATAAAGTAGTAAATCTGTCAAAGTCAAAGTAAAAAATCTTTTATTCAATTTAGGCGTCTACGACGCTCTTATGAAGGTCAATTACAAATTTTAGTATTGAAATATTATACATTTTACTGCCACGTTCAGCAAATAAATTGTATAGAGCCAATGCGAGAATAACGGGCAAAAAATTCGGGGCCATTCTTTTAACATAATCACTATATAATAAAGTTATTACAATATTTGTTTAAATTATGTGGGTGACAGGCAATAAGCATAGCTTAACAGAAACGGAATTGTCCAGGCAGTTTTATCGTTTAAGTAATCAGAAACTGTGTAGTAGGATTTTTTTATGAATATGTTTTTCACGTGTAACTTGGATTTCCCTTCTGTGAGCGTTGTAATATGTTTGGGAACTTTATTATAAAACCGTACTTTTACCCAAGAAGGACCTTTTATTAGTCTTCGCTTATCTAAAACCTGACATCGCTATTTTATCTTTATTCCTAGTATTGTAATCGTGATTGTCACTGTTTAATTTAAAGAAGGATGGCGACTTGTTTTCGATATTGTTTTACTTGTCAGCCTGTTAAACATTATTTAAAAATAACAGTATATTTTTAAAAGTAGGGATTCTTGAGTTATATTCAAATCCATTTTATATAATTTTTACATAGATTTGGCACAGCACGCCAAATGATACGAAGCCGAAATAAACTTAATTGTAATTTTCTGTTAGTTGCAGTCAGTAGCGACGACATTGACATATGTTTTAGTGTCATGGAGTATATACAGTCCGAATTACACTATTAGCTAGCAAGCGCAGAGCTCCTTGCCAATATAGCTCTTCGGACTGAACATTTGTTTGCTTACACAACTATAGGTCAACTGCGACAATTATTTTTTTTATGCCTGATTGGTTAGGTTAGGTTAGGTTAGCCTTTGACCAATATCTCAACGAATGGTAAGCGATGATGTGGTCGAAGATGTTGTTCAGGCTAACCTAGAAGTACTGGCTCTCAAGGACAGCTGCCGGATACAGCACCGTTAGGTGCTTGGCGACAGATTTTCTACTTGAGGGTGGTAGCTAGCCAGGCGGGCATTCGCAAAATACCCTACCACCATGCTATAACGACTGCCATCCTGAGACGACAACCGAGACCGACGACTTAACATGCTCTCCAAAGCACGGAAACGCTCAGTAGTAATGTCACTAGCGGTCACCCATCCAAATCATGACCGTGGGCGACGTTGCTTAACTTTGCTGATCGGTTGAGAACAGCTAAGTAAACTTCGCTACGAGCGCTTCGTATTTATATTCGTATATATATATCGTATTAAAGCACTAACACAGCCTTAAAATCCGTAAAACCATGGCAATAAATATAAACAACTTCCTGGCAGACCCATTCATTCAGTGCTATGATAGACAATATAGGAAGGTGCAAAACCTCTGATTATTATTTTACCCCGACTCCTACGTTCTGGATTCAATGCGCATTTTCATTCTCATATCTTGCAGTATCAGTAACGAAAAGTATCCCGACTGAACGCCACAATATGGTGTTTACAAAAATGGTGGGTCTCAAGTTGTATGGAACGTCGCCATCCTTCTTTACTCAAAGTTTTACGAACATACATAATATTTTCAAATATATACAGACTTGGTAAAGTTAAAATATCAATTTCTTTTAAAAGATCCCTCAGAGATTCCCTAGGATCCATTTTATATGTGGCTCGTTGTCAATCACCCAAAGTTGTGTTCCAGCAGCTGTCCCTGAGAGCCAGTAATTCTAGGGTTAAGCCTGTTTACCCTTGTCGACCACATCATCAATTACCAGCCGGTGAGATTGAGGTCAAAAGCTAATCCTATCAGCTGTAAAAACAGTCTTGGACTTGCCAAAAGACGCTGGTGCCCGTCATTTGGTTCTGTCTTAGTTTTAACGGCATCCTGGACAGAGACAGGATTGCCATAATAGACCATACAACAAGCATTATTTTCACTTACTTGTCCCAAATAATCTTTGTAGAAGTTAATTCTCTCAGTGTCCTCCAGGCCTCCACTGGTAGGAAAACCATTTTCCGTGATGATGAAGTCAATGTCTCCATACTGGGCCTTCAGCCACACTAATTGATTTCGGAGACCTGCGGGGTTGACCTGTAGGAAATAAATAGAAATTTATAGCCAGGAGCTTATGCCTATTCAAAGCAAGCCTGTTTGGACTGGTGGGTGGTTAGCGCAATGTCAGATATTCAGCTTTAATGCCGTAGTGTAAACATCACAGATATTTTTTTTATGTTATTATAACGAAACAAACTTTTTTTTTATGTTATTGTGTAAGAACAAGCGCGAGGCCCACCTGATGTTAAGCGGTATGCTCTGCCTATAACAGATGCATTTCATCACAAGTGACGAACTGCACTGCGCCCATCACTTTGAGACATAGCTGTTAAGTCTCATTTTTTTGCCTGTTTTATTACTGATAGGTTAATCTTTAACCACTATCTCACCTGGTGGTAAGTGATGATGTGGTCGAAGTACTGGCTCTCAAGGACAGCTGCCGGAACACACCGTTAGGTGATTGGCGACAGATTTTCTACTTGAAGGTGGTAGCTAGCCAGGCGGGCATTTGCAAAATGCCCTACCACCATGCTATAACGACTGCCATCCTAAGACGACAACCGGGACTGAGGGTTTAATGTGTCCTCCGAAGCACGGAAACGCTCAGTAATAATGTCACTAGCGGTCACCCATCCAACTCATGAACGCGGGCGACGTTGCTTAACTTTGCTGATCGGTTGATAACAGCTAAGTAAACTTCGCTACGAGCGCTTCATATCTCGAGGCCCACTTGATGTTAAGCGGACTAACCTCTGCTTAGAACAGATACATTTCATCACAAGTGACTAATTTCACTGCACCTGTCGTGCCTGTAATTTCACTGGCTCTCAAGAACTGCTGCCGGAACACACAGTTAGGTGCTTGGCGACAGATTTTCTACTTGAGGGTGGTAGCTACCCAGGCGGGCAATCGCAATATCATACGGTGAAGCTCATGCCGGTGATGGGGATCGAACCAGGGACCTATGGCTCGACATCCATAGCTATTACCGCTCGGTCATCATTGATTCCTTCATCAGTTCAATCGATGTGAAAACACAACTGTTTTTATTCGTGAAGGCCTCTGACTTAAGGCCAATGAGACTATGTCGGGATAACGATTGTAATGCAGCGTCATGCAGGCCAGTGAATCTGCAATGTCTTACCAAGACGTGGGCGAGTTGTCCGAATCGTTACTTCATTACAATGACAAAACAGACAGACTTACATAAAACCAAAATGAAGGATTGGTCTTCCAGTCGGGGTGTTTCTCCAACTTGGCGTCGAGGTCAGGCGCATCTCCCAAAGGCCATGAGTGGAAATCTTCACCTTTCGTAGCTGCTCGGACCAAACGACTGGTGTAGTGGTTAATCGCGTAGAAATCGTATGTACCTGAAAAGATAATAGAGAAAATCAGAGAAAAGATACATCTATTCTATGTATGGACAGCGTCAAAATATGGAATGTTGTCAATAACCAGCTGATAGTAATAAGGCCGGTGGCCTCTCGGGAAACTACGTTGCACTATATCCTGTTTATGGATATCGTAAAAATTTACATACTCATGTCGCCAAGATTAGGGTCGTTCTGCACATTAGGTATGTACAACAGGTTCTCTATTAGCTGAACTTCCTCATGAGTCAAGAACTGTACTGTAACAGCCGACTCGTGCACTGCTGAACACAGCCTCCCCTACTAAGAGGGTATTTGCCATAATCCCCACGCTTGGCAGGCCGCTTGGGGATCGCAGTATAAGTTGGCAGTTTTTTAGAAGGCACTTCTGCCCACCTTCCAGTATTAGTAAGGGATGATATGAGGAGGTGCAATTCTAACCCAGCACCCCACGGGGGTAGAAGAACTATTCTACCAACAAAATCATTTTCAACCAGGTTTGCCTTCAGGAAGTCGGTTGTCCATAAGACCAATTCGTGAAAACAAATTATCGATGTGTTCTTTAGATTTCTTTTCAGATTGTATCATCCAAAGACGTACGGGGGACCAAGGGAAAACGGTATAGAGCTCCATAGTAAATCTGTCACTCTGTAACTAAGGGTGTTCTGGCAACTGTCCTTAAGTTGCCCCTTAAGGACAGTTGCCAGAACACCTCGCTAGGTTTTATTTATTTATTTATACCCGATAAGCTTGCCTGTGACCCCTATCTCACCTGATGGTAAGAGATGATGTGGTCGAAGATGTGGTTCAGGCTAACTTAGAATTACTGGTTCTCAAGGACAGCTGCCGGAATACCTTGTGGTGATAGATTTGCTACTTGAGGGTGGTAGCTATACAGGTGGACATACGCACAATGCCCTAACACCATGCTTTACCGACTGCCATCCTAAGACAACAACCGGGACCGATAGCTTCACGTGCCTAACGAAGCACGTGCACGCTCAGTAGTAATGTCACTAGCGGTCACCCATCCAAATCATAACCGCAGCGGACGTTGCTTAATTTAGATGATCGGTTAAGAACATCTTAGCAAGCTTCGCTACGAGCGCTTCAAAAACTAACCATACTTGACCACATCACCCCTTACTATCAGGTAAGATATTGATCAAATGCTACTCTAATAACTGTAAAACTCTTATGCGTAGAATATTAGGTATGTACAAATATGCCTTTTAATATAATTCATAAAATGTTAATATAATAGTCGAACATACCTCTGGCAAATTCAACTTCTTCCTTCGTGAAGTCTGGAAGCTTCGGGTGAAGGAACCCCTGCTCCTTGCTTTTCTGATCTAAAACCTTCTTCAAAGCTGGAGGCCAGCCACCTTCCTTGGAGTATACTGGATGCGAGTACCGACCGCCCTGTAAAAAGTGTTTAAGTTTTTTTATGTATTTAGGTAGTGTATATTTGCGCAGTTTTAAATTTCTCCGTAATAAATTAAACACATGATTAATCACCGATTTCTTTATTTTTATTTTAGTAAAAAGTTATATTCTAAACTGATAATAAATTTCAATTATAAATAAATAGGTACCCGGCTGGGACTCGCGTTATATTTACCGGATAGATTCCGACCAGTTTCGGGCTATATTGTAGCCCTTCGTCTGGGAGTCACGGTTGCGCGAAGCGGCGGGCCTCAGCACGTAACTGACGTAAAGATGGCGCTGCTGGTCCCGGCTCAGCTGCACTTGTCAAATTGTCCAATATGTCACTAGCTTCACTGTCACTGTCACTGTCGCCGTTATGTGCCGTGTAGGGCTATAGACACACCACACTAATCGTGTCAATTTCTCTGTCCAAAAGTACCGTATTCACGCTATTTTCACCTACCCTTCTACGAGTGGCGCCTCTTACGAGAGCATTTCGCACTCTCAATGACATTGCGGATGATATAGACTTATTTAGCTGTGACCTGACGTCCGTGTCATAAGAAAGCCAAATGGCTTGTTGACTCATACCGTATATCGGAAGCCGACAAACACGGATAGATACCTGCAGGCGAATTCACATCATCACCCATCTCACCTGGCTTCTGTTTCAAAATCTTTAATAAATAGAGCCCTAAAGATCTGTGATCCTGAGTATGTCGATGCTGAGTTGGAGCATGTAAGGAGCGTCCTGGAAAGAAATGGTTTCAACTGGAGCCGATGTACTCGTTGGGCGGAGACAAGAAAACGTAAGCGTCCAAGCACTGTGGAACGTTCGCCAGTTTATCTACCATTTGTCAAAGGGGTGACGGACTAAATTAGACATTATCTGAAACGGAAGTATGACCTAAAAACTATATTCCGACCTCCTGGACAATTGCGACAGTTACTACGCTCACCCAAAGACCTTCAACCGGGATTGTGGGTGGAATATACCGCCGGCGTGGAAAACAGTTTTAAAGATAGGTGACAATATAGCGTGAATACGGTACTTTTGGACAGAGAAATTGACACGATTAGTGTGGTGTGTCTACAGCCCTACACGGCACATAACGGCGAAAGTGACAGTGACAGTGAAGCTAGTGACATATAGGACAATTTGACAAGTGCAGCTGAGCCGGGACCGACAGCGCCATCGTTACGTCAGTTACGTGCTGAGGCCCGCGCTCGCCGCTTCGCGCAACCGTGACTCCCAGACGAAGGGCTACAATATAGCCCGAAACTGGTCTGAATCTGTAAATATAACGCGAGTCCCAGCCGGGTACCTCTTTATTTATAATGGACACAACTCACGATAGTTTTCTAAGTGAAATAAATTTCAATACTAAATATTATGCAAACATAATCACGTAAAATCAGAACGCAAGACTTGCGCAGTTTTCACGGATGTGTAAAACTGCGCAAGTCTTGCGTCTGATTAAATTTTTTGATCACACCAGGGTTGCTGTGATCAAAAATTGTGATCTGACGAATATGTGTGTTCGTATGATCTAATATAGGAAAATGTTTCTCCTCGTCACCTTATTAACGCAGTTCGATATTCGCAGATCACTAGTAGAGTTCACGCTAAAGAAAAAATATAATGGATAAGAATTCCAAAACTGATTGCGGGAATTACAATCAGCGCACAAATTCCGAAATCGAATGCAATCAACGATTTCGTTTAAAACTGTACAGATTTTCTTTCATTACGAGAACGTTGATTTATCTATTCGATATTGTATTCTACACCTCTTTACAGTTTTGAGAAATTGAACCGATCTCCCACACACAAGGTACGATTGTTTGATACCGTTGAACTGTACTGTTCAAATCGCATTATATATTATGTTGTCTTAGGTTTTCGCGATTATTACACATAGTAATTAAACAACTATAAACGGTTTAAATACATTGCAGTGATAATGGTCACGGACCCCTGACCATTATCGACACGATCACTGCAAAGTGTTTGAAACGTCGGGACAAAAATATTGATAAATATACGCGATTTAAACCGTTTAAAGTTGTTTAATTACTACGCATTATATATGTTTGGCAGGTATAAGTAAAGTAATCGTAGCATATACAGGGTTATTGGAAAAATGCTAAACACCTCTTAGGGTTGAGTTCTGCTAGTCCTAACAAACAATTTGAGGTATTATAATTATTATATTCAAATTCAAATAATTTATTTGCCAGAATACAAACATTTCATGTTACATTTTGAGTTGTTGTACAAATGTGCCGCATTAGTATTCAGTCTGCAAGCAGACGTGCAAATGTTTTGTCAATCGCAATAATTATTACTAAAAATTAATATTGTCAGTTAACATTTGTAAATCCCTTGAAATTCTAAATACTCTTTTACACTATAAAAGCAATTTTCTAATAGCCACTTACTAAGCTTCTTTCTAAAGATTTGTCGATCTTGTTGTTTCAACGCATCAGATAACTTATTAAATACTAAAATACACATATTATACACATTTCTTCTATAAATGTCCTTATAGCACTGATAATATATGTATTTTCGTGGTAAAAGACAATGCCTACTCCGAGCCAAGAGCGCCCGCCGCGGTCACTGGACTGCGCCGCGCTCTATTGAGTAGAGTAAATATTGAAATATTTACATCGATCAAAGTAATAAAATATATGAAATAATAAATTACAGGCACAAAATACTTTTAACATTTGGTCCTCGTGCTCATTCTGTCAAATACACACACTCACAAACACAAAAAGAAAATCATACACAAAAAGCATTTCATCTTAAAATATTTGTTAGGACTAGCAGAAAACAACCCTAAAAGGTTGTTAGCATTTTTCCAATAACCCTGTATTGTTAAGCAAATTACTTGATGGCTATTAATAAAAATATATGTATTAGTAAATCAAAATCGTGGTTACCACATTTTGTCTAGCAAGCTCTGCTAACTCTTCATCTTCTGGTGTCTTTGCTTCCATCCATATCAAGTGATTAGCCAATGAGACTCGTCCTAAAACAAAAGATAATATTTTTAAACAACATTTTAAGCACTATGGTCTGCTAAGCGCATTAAATATTTGTCTTTAAGATACGGCTTTGATTCCCGCTAAAGGTGAAGACTGTAGTCTATCAAATGTAAATAAACAAGGATATAATGCTATGTGCAGAATGTACCTATTTTATATTTTTTGAGTTACTTATATGGCTACCCTTGGTCATATATATCACATGATGGTGATTGATGATTCATTTGGAGATGTTTTTTATTCTGAACTAAAATGATTGTCTCAAAGACAGTTTCTGGAACACACCGTTAGATGTAATCTGTTAGGTGTTTTGCGACCGATTTTCTGCAACATAGCTAAGGAATATTTAGGTAACCATTGTTTGTTTCACTGTGCATAAGTACCCGTAGTTTAATCTAGAACAAAACCTGCGTCTTCAAAATTTTCATGTAGCCAGTATAAGAAATTGAAATATTTATGCCGAAAAAAATAGACGATCGATCTACGAGTGCAAGTACTAGTCCAACAGCAATGCTATAACTGTTGTAGGGACACATGCAACGTGAGCGCAAATTACTGATATTGCAAAGTCGCCTCATGCGCTCATTTGCCTCACCGCGTATGTACCGACCGTCCGATAACCTTTTATGTAACTTAACATGTAATTCTGCCGGATAATAATTAATGGTGATCACCGAAATGTAGTACTTTGATTTACCCATCCCAGTAGACAGTCAAGAACACGCATAAGGAAGAAAATAGTTAACCTTGATAAGTGACGTGCGCGACGATCGCAGATAACTATTCTGAGAATCTTAACCAAATGGGACCGCCTCCACATCACGGAAGTGACCAGTAGTAAATGCCAGAAAGCGGTCACCCATCCAAGTAATGATTGCAGTGGAGGTTGCTCGGTTAAGAATGAGAAGGCAAGCACCAATATGAGCATTTATAAATTCAAGGAGCAAACATCCAAGCAGTTATATTGTAATTTATGCTCCCAATCGTATAATAAATTTATCAAACTGGTCATATAACTTTCTCACAGCAAGCCACAAAGTTTGCTTAGTCAACACCAAATCACAGAGATCAATATAGACAGGTATATAGATAGTGGTTAGGGCATTTTGCGATTGCCCTCCTCCTCAAGTAGAAAATGTTTTGCCAAGCACCTACCGATCTCTTCCAACAGCTGTCTTTCGATCCAGTTCAATACCTTAGACCACTTCATAGAGGATATTGGCCATATACTTAAAAAAAACTCAAAGAAAATTGTGGTCAGAGTCTAGCCTATCAGCAGCTAATAAAACAAACCTATTTGCACCTACCTTGAAACTTAGGTCTGAACTCCTTATCATAAATCCTCCATGCTCTGGCGTGGGCCATTATTATATTCTTATTGCACAAGTACGGAGATATATCAGGATCTAAGATGCCAGGAGCCAAAGTGCCCATGTTGTAAGGCCCATCGCATATGAGAAGCGGCTCGTTGATGGTCAGCCAGGTCTTCACACGGTCTCCATAAAGAGAGAAGGCAATCCTAGCATAGTCAGCAAACCATTCTTCTATGAGAGGGTTGGTCCAGCCACCTAGAAGACGATAGAGTTATTTGGTGATAACAGAAGTAGATCAAGAAATATAACGGAAACTTTGCTTATCGGGAGAATATGCTAGGATATACCACTATTGAGGTTCTTGTCCCAGATGCTAACCACATAAAGTTACTGTTTCATGGACTGTTGAATTGGTAAGAGTAAAAGTCTACTTTTCACTCTACAAGTCTAGGCAATATCACTAAGTTCCTGGCTTAAATTATCGGGTAGGATAAGTTTTATTGGATTGTTCTGACCAGATACGCTCAGTATAGAAGAAGATCTAATGGTCTGGGTTGTAGAAAAAAGCCTGATAGAAGGCAAAAGATATGCCTTATGTCTACTATCAGGCGCGATTTAGGCTTGGTGAAATCTTAGTAAACTCCTCAACTATCTTTCAGAGATAAGTAGGCATGGTTAGATTATGAGAATAAAAGTGTTCTGACCAAGGTCCTGTAGACTCTGCGGCAGATCCCAGTGGTACAGCGTGACAACAGGCTCGATGCCTTTCTCCAGTAGACCGTCTATAAGGTTGTTGTAGTATCGCTTGCCGTCTTCGCTGATCTTGTTCGAGAAACCATTTGGCAGAAGACGAGACCAGGCAATGGAGAATCTGGATATATATGAAGAACAACATGAACGTCAGAATCATAATATTATTACTATTTTTTTTTTTTTTTTTTTTATGTTATTGTGACGGAACAAGCTCGAGGCCCACCTGATGTTAAGTGGACTAACCTCTGCCTATAACAGTTGCAATTCATGACAACTCACGAATTGCACTGCGCCCGTCACATTGAGACATAGTTGTTAAGTCTCATTGTGCCTGTAATTTCACTGGCTCTCAAGGACTACTACCGGAACACACCTTTCGGTGCTTGGCGACAGACTTTCTACTTGAGGGTGGTCGCCAGCCAGGCGGGCATTCGCAAAATGCCCTTCCACCATGCAAACTATTTACTATTTTTTTACTATTTTAGCTACACAGCTCACGGAAGTAATGGATAAATGATTTCATTTATTCATTACTTCCGTGATCACTCATCCGAGTTGTAGGGTATGGAGTACCTACTTAGGTACTAAGCACTCGTAGCTTAGATTGCTTAAGTGTTCTTAAAAAAAAGGTACACTGCGATGACTACTTCAATAGGTGACCTCTAGAGGCATTATAACTGCGCGCTTCCAAGCTTCGGTAGTTACGTCAAACCATCTCGGTCCCAGTTGCTATACGGGACCGAAACTATGGTTGCTATTTTATCCAAAAATACAGCTCTAAAATTTCGCTTAATCCAGTTTTTTGTCTAGTAAATTGAATTAATACAAATTTTAGTTTTAGTCGTATATAATATATAAACAGCTTAATACACATCTAAATACAGAATAACTTTCAGCCAGGTTTTTCCGTATTTCAAAGCTCACTTATATATGAATCTATTTAAAAAAGTACGCTTACACTATTTAAATATTGCGTTCTTCGGTTTCGCTCGCTTACATGCGAAATGAGGTCTCTCCGTGCTACGCTCTATGATTTTTTTAAAGACCTCAAATTTATTTTTTCGCTTTTTTTATTATTTACTCAGCAGAACATCGCATGTAGGTTTGCCATATACTTAAAAAAATCTATCATCAAGCATCTAACGCTGTGTTCCAGCAGCTGTCCTTGAGACCCATTAATTCTAGGTTAGCCTGAACAACATCTTCGACCACATCATCTCTAACCACCAGGTGAGATTTTGGTCAAAGGCTATCCTATCAGCTATATGTAAAAAAATGCAATACCGACGCCGAAAATAATAAAAACATGATAGGAATACTTAAAATAAAGAATATATGTAAGTAGTTACCTGTAGAAATGAGCTCCAACTTCCTTAATCATCTCAATATCCCTCCTCCAGAGGTGGTAGGAGTCGCAGGCCACGTCACCATTGCTCCTGTCGGCAATAGCCTCGGGTCGAGTGTGGCAGAAATTGTCCCAGATGTTCTCAGCTTTATCTATAACCAATAAAAAATTCTATAAGAACGTGCGTGTCTCAAAAGACCCGTTCTCAAAACATACATTCAGGTACACTAGTTTCACAAAGTATTGCAAAATTACCCACATATTGTAATAGCTTATGTATGCCAAAAGACCCTTGACCCGTTGGGTGCCGGGCTAGATTTGCAATGTTAGAGGTGACGAAGAGATAAATACCAACCCACAGAAGGTGGACAGCAGCGCCTTCTGTAGAACTGTCTTCACTACGTTCCCCAAAAAGTAAAAGACAATGCCTACTCCGAGCCAAGAGCGCCCGCTGCGGCAACACTGGACCGCGCCGCGCTCCCTTTGAATAGAGTTTCGAATATTTACATAGAGGTAAGTAATAAAAAATATGAAATAATAAAATACAGGTACAGAGACTTTTAACATCAGGTGGTCATAGTGCTAATTCTGTTAATAAAAGAGGAGAGGTTTCACTTTTACCAACTCCGAAGAGGCAGTGATAGCGTTCAATCAGCACGTAGAAAACATGCCTTGAGATCTGTGGTCCTCCTGTTTTAAAAAATGATTCGACGGCATGAAAACATGTTTAAAATGTAAAGGGGAGTATTTTGAAAACAAGAAACATAATACACTCGAGAGCAATGAATCCGGGTCACTTAAAGAATGTTAAAAATCTCGGAAACTAAAAATGATAGGTTAATGCAATAAATTGTATTTAATAGACAATGTAATACTCCTTAAATGAAAGTAAAAAAAATATGAGTCACCATACATTTTATTAACACAAAATTACATAAAGAAAAAAACTGCTGATCTCTCCTTAAAACAAAAATAGGAAACATGAAATTTTTGAACTTTATTACGATTTTCTTGAATTTTAATACTTCGTATTGCCTCCTCGTGCTTCCATTACTGCGTTTACGCGGTTTGGCATGCTGTACACCAAGTTCCTTATACGATTTTGGGGAATATTCTCCCATTCCTCTGTGAGAGCAATTTTGAGCTCACGAAGCGTGATTGGGGGAGGGTTTCGTTGTTTTACGCATCTGCCTAGCTCGTCCCAAGCATGCTCGATCGGGTTGATATCCGGGCTGCGCGCTGGCCACTCCATACGAGTAATGTTCATCTCTTGAAGGTAGTCATTCACAATCCTACCTGTATGAGGTCGGGCATTGTCATGCATAAATATAGCATCCTCACCTAAATTGACCATAAATGGACCAACGTGATCATTGAGGATTTCTTCCACATATCTTACGCTAGTTAAAGAGCCGTTTTCTATGATCACCAGCTCTGTGCGACTTTCAGAAGAAATTCCGGCCCACACAAGTACAGACCCACCACCGTAGGCTACTTTTTCTTCGATGCATGCTTGCTTGAATCTTTCCCCTGGTCTTCGATACACTCTGTGTCTTCCATCGTGCTTGTAGAGCATAAATTTTGATTCGTCGGAGAACATAACTTTTGACCAATCTTCAATACTCCAATTTACGTGGCTCTGGGCATATCTTAGTCTCGAAATACGATGCCCACGCTCCAGTTTAGGGCCGTTTGCAGGTCTAAGGGGTTTTAAGTTAGATTCAGCAAGCCGACGTCTTACTGTCCATGCACTTGGGTTACTTCCTCCGAGGCGTCGAAACTGATTGGTGAGTTCAGTTCCTGTGAGAAAGCGATTTCGAAGCATGGTGTTCACCAAGTATCGGTCTTCTCGTGCTGTGGTACACCTGGTTCTGCCCGTTCCTGGTCTGCGTAGGTTAGAACCAGTTTCTTCGTAACGTCGGAGAACTCTTTGTACTGTTGACAGCGACACACCGACAGTCCTGGCTGTATCGCGCTGACTCCGGCCGGTTTCCAGCATTGTAAGTATTCTGGTGCATTCTTCAGGCGTAAGCGACATAATTTCAGCTTGAATAATGAATATAGAGCACTATCAACATGGTTTATGTACCCACATAAATGACAGATTACAAACAAAAGCAAAACCAAATGCTGTAATTTCGTAGTTCCATCTTCGAAAGTGGCCCTTTTTCAAATTTGATTTTTTTATGATATAACTTTACAATAACTAAGAAGTTTTAATACCTTCATTTAAGGAGTATTACATTGTCTATTAAATACAATTTATTGCATTAACCTAGCATTTTTAGTTTCCGAGATTTTTAGGATTCTTTAAGTGACCCGGATTCATTGCTCTCGAGTGTATTTTGTTTATAACATATTGTTTTTTTTAAGTTACGCAAAACTTTTAGTGTGACCTACGTATTTATATATCTCTGCGACATATTTAAATCTTATCTTTATTAACGAATTTTTGGTTTGTTGTTTAGTGTGGTAACAGTGATACAATCCATATTGATATTGTAAAGATAATTGTAATATTAATAATTGCTTGGATTAATTATATCTTATCGTGTATTCGCATGAAAAAAATCCTAGATTTATTAAGCAAATAACTTGGAACGTGCACTGATATAAACTTTATTCCAGCAATAGCATTTTTTGTATGCCTGATAGGTTAGCCTTTGGCCACAATCTCACCTAATGGTAAGTTATGATGTGGTCGAAGATGTTGTTCAGGCTAACCTAGAATTACTAGCCCTTAAGGACAGCTGCCGGAACACACCGTTAGATGTTTGACTACAGATTTACTACTTAGGGGTGGTGGCCAGATAGGCGGGCTTTCGCAAAATACCCTACCACCATGCTATAACGACTGCCATCCTAAGACAACAACCGGGACCGACGGCTTAACGTGCCCTGCAAGGAATTTTCGGTAATTTTCCTAGTGGCTGGTAAAGATTGCAACTTAGAGAATTCTTAAGGCCTTCAAGTACTTGGTTACTTACCACTGACGTTCCAGGCTCCCTCAACTTGGTAAGCAGCTGATGCTACACCGAATTTGAAGTCTGGGGGGAAGCTCAGGTCTTCCAGAGTGTGAACCAGGCATATGGAGGCACTGACAACGAAAACACGAAACGTTTTATTAACAAATGGATTGGATTAAAAATGGGCAATGCTGCCAGCATGCTGGTAACGCTGCCAACTGGTGGTAGGCTGGAGCATTTGGAATGCCTGTGAGTCTGCAATGATTTATAGGTTGCCTAAATGCTTTTATTGTAGAAGCTGTAGTGTTGTATATAGTTCGTAGTATATACAACACTACAGTATAGTTTACTATAAATAAATTAAAAAAGTAACAAATCCGACTGTAAATTATTTATTTTTGTTAAGCATTTTATCGATTCATTTTAATTAAAACTGCAAGTTTAATAGATGTTTTTAATCGTTTTATAAATCCCTTCATTTTGATTTCTCACTGGATGGGTTTAGAAAAGTTTTTTTTTTTTTACAATACCGCATCTATACCCTCCAGTTTGCGTTTTTTAATATGTCTTATCATCTAGTCTTACTTGCGCTATCAAGACAAATCTAACGATATCTCATACATTGAAATTGGTTAAGCCGTGTAGGAGTTATGGTATAGTAAAGAAACTCACAAACATACATACATGAACCCTGAAAACATAACACTACTTTTTTTGGACAGTCGTACAGAAACAGCAAACATTATATGTGTAATCTTACTTTTTTGAATTATTTAGATAGATCTAATTTTTTTTTTGTATTTACTGAAAGTTTCTTGAGTATGGTTACCACAATAGGTACACCGGAAGACGTAGAGTTGGTAGGCCCCCCACTAGGTGGACTGACGACATTGTTAAAGTCGCGGGTAGCCAATGGTTACAAGCGGCTAATAGCGGTTCTTTGTGGCGTTCTATGGGGGAGGCATTTGTTCAACAGTGGACGTCTTCCGGCTGATGATGATGATGATGATGATGTATTTCCTGACAATTTTTAAAGCAGTGTATATGGCATAAATTAGTGAGCACCTATATGGCATAAATTAAAAGGCATATACGAAGCGATAGAGCGCCATCGTCAAATAACAGATAAACAAGCCTTTTTTAAATAAAAATATCGCAATGCTTTTTTTTTATAAGGCAGTCGTTATAGCATGGTGGTAGGGCATTTTGCGAATGCCCGCCACCACCAGCTTCCACCCTCAAGTAGAAAATCTGTCGCCAAGCACCTCACTGTGTGTTCCGATAGCTGTCCTTGAGAGCCCTTAATTCTAAGTTTGCCTGTTCAACACCTTCGACCACATCATCACCTACCATCAGGTGGATAGTGGTCAAAGGCTAACGTACCAGGCATAAAAAAATTGCAATCGGCTTTTTTACTTTTTTAATGAAGGTTTTAGTCTATTTGTGCATGCTGTGACCATCTTTAATTAGTGCTCCATGTAACACAAAGCACAAGCTCAATTGTATAGGTAATAAGTGAACAGCCAGTGTATCATGTAGAAGGTCCTATTAACAAATAAACAACAAAACAAATTTCTCCAATATGGGGTTTTATTTTATAACTAGAAATGTGATGGAAATGGAGTGAATTTGACTTATTTTTGACATAATCCTTTAAAAACGATGACGATTTTGGACTCGAATTTCAAAATTAGCTTCATTGCCATTATCATTCTAATCATACAATAAGGTATCCAGCAGAGAAGTATCAGTAACCTTTCATTTATTAAATTCAGACTTGCCGTGTATACTTGTTAACCAACTTCAAAAATAGACGAAGTTCTCAATTCGTCTGTTGTTTATGTTTGTTACCTCAGAAATTTGACTGGGTGAACAGTCTTCAATCTGATTTTGGTACGTTTGCCTAGGTCTGGCCCTTCCAACACTTCCGTTCACTTGTCCCATATATACCTGTTTAGTCATTCTCATTTCATTAATTCTCTCCACATGTCCAAATCACCTTAACATACCTTTCTAGATTTTGTCACTACATCCCCATTCACTTAACTATGCTTCTCAATGCTCTCATCTCCACTGCATTTATTCTACTTTCATGCTATTTCTGCCATACCCAACTTTCACTCCCATATATTAGTGTCGGAACTAACGCTCCTCCATGAACAGCCAGACGAGCCTTCTTAAACACCTTCTGTGTGCAATGCTCCGTTCACCATTGTTCCAGAATTCACTCTCCTTTCTATTTCACTTTCACACTTCGCATTTTTTGTAAACATGTCGGCACTAAGACTCCTCTATGTACTGCCAGTCATGCCTTTTTTGGGGAGTGCCCCATTAACTTGATTTCCGGCATTCATGCTCTTGTCTTCATATTTTTATTACATTCTTTATAAATAGATATTGTACCTACTAGTATTTTACCAGATGGTAGGTATCTATAGACGAAATTTTACGTTTGACATGAATGCGCTTGTCCGTTTTTAAAATTATCAACACGGATTTGTTGAATATTTACTCACACTTAAACGATAGTTACACTGAGAAAAATCTTAAGTCAAAAGCGCCTTATGACGGCCAATTTATATGGTATAAGGCGAAAAACTGACCTAACGTAAATACGAAATAAAAATGCCTTCCAACTAGAAGGCGTTAAACGAGGTCAGTGAAGGCGAATGTTTCTTTCGTCTTCATTTAATGTGTATTTTGTGGTCTTTCTTAAATATTGACTTTTCGATGAGGCTGATTAAGTCGTACGTTATAGTGATAATCACCGTATATAAACCGCCGTAAAAGTAAGGTATATTTTATGGTCAATACTGCAATTATTATCGTATAACAAGTTCAATTCTGAAAATACTTTACGGAAGGCGTTTTTGACGGTTGTGTTTATTATAAAACATGGTACATTTTTATTGATTGGTGAAAATCATCTTAAGAGTTGTGAATTAATCTTACGTATTTACAATTCAACGGTAAAAGGTCAAATTTGATTTAAGCCTTTAAGTCGTTTTTCTCAGTGTAGATGTAAAACTTCACTTGTCAATTTTTGACTTTGACAATTGAGTTCAAAAAATTAATTTTAGAACAGTCGCACTTCAGATTTATTTCAAACATCGAACTGTTTATTCCAGCAGCTGCCGTTGGGAGCCAGTAATGCCACATGAATCAATAATTCATATGGTAATGCTAGGTGAGCCAAAACAATTCCGTTGGCGGAATCGTTACTTACATCAATCAGGTGAGATAGTGGTCAATAGTTCATAACTTCTGTAACCGAATCAACCCGTTTTGATTTATATTAAATCCCTATATATTTCATAATTTATTAGATTTAACAAATATACAAAGAACTTAAATGAAACTATGTTTAATAATTTACACGATGATAAATAATGCTTTGTGCTTTACTATTATTTTCCGATATTATCACGCGTTATATTTTCCAGCCTCGGCCCCGGCCGGGAACTATCCGGGTCACTCCGGAAGTATCCGACCCTGATACACGTAGAATCTCGAACCTTACTCGTCTATCCATCACCAACCATCCCTAATTCAGGTATACCTTTACGTATATTCTTCTACTCGCGAGTAAACAAGTTAACACATCCTTTTCTAATCAATAATTCTGTTTGTAACAATTACAAAATCTCAAAACAAAACATCTGAACGTCGAAGTTGTAAATTATTTTTGAAATTATTTCACTACAAACACTGTTTAATTAATGATAATAACATAATTTATCTCACCAAAAGACGACTATCTTGGACGATAACATTTTATTCACTACGACGCTGGAACGTAAGAACTTTTTTAATTTCTAATCATATTATCTTATAAATCATTGTGTATAGATAATTTTAGTAATTATACTGAGACTTATATATGATAATTTTAAACGACCACTACATAGTCGGGAAGTTACGTGACATTTTTCGTCTTCTACGGACCCATGTTGGACCCATGATGTCTATCAACCTATTAGACTTCGTCAGCGGATGCCAACTTCCCTCGGCTTCGGGTTGTGTATTCGTGTGCTTCACCGACTTTAGATAAAGAGTCTAAATTAGTACAGGTGTGGACAGCTTTAAAAAGTACAAGAGCGGTGCCAATATTTTTAATGTTTTGAAGTATATCTATCGCTGGGCGTTCGTTCCTTCATAGTCATGTCAATCAATATGCTCTCAAACTGCATCTTATATTTCAAGTGTCTGTAGACCCCACCTGAGGTATTGTTTATATTATCTACCTTAACGTAAAATTGATAAGTGCCAAGTCAACACTTATCTTATCAGTACCTACCAAAAGACTTCTTATTATCAAACATCTATATTATAACATTATAGGTATATTGCCTTTTCGTTCCTAACATACTATTTGATATGTTGTCAGCTGTGGGAACAGAGCGACCCACTTTTAAGCTTAAACAACTTAGAAAATGATAAGTTAGTGTTGGTTTTGAATGTTGAGATGGATGATAGGGCTTGGGTGCAAGCTTCACTCCCTGTGAGGTTGGGGGGCATAGGAATACGAAAATTTTCTTGTGTGGCATTACTAGTTTTGTCTTCTGTGCACAGTACAAAGAAATATGTGGTATACGTTGTTAATCTCGTCCACTGATTTGCATTCAGCTAGACACTGGAAGCGGTTATGTAGTTCGAGTTGAAAGCTTTCGGGGTTTTGTATTTGGGCAGCGCTAGGTCGGAGCGTGGAGTTTATCAGACGCGACCTTTCCAGCTTAACATTGATATTCAATGAGCCTCTGACGATACGGTGATCACTACCGGTTTTCACCTTATGGATCACAGAGACATCATCGAATATATGCTTCTTGGTTGTCATGATAAACTCGATCTCATTTTTTTTTTAACCATCGGGGCTTATCCACGTCCACTTCCTGGATGGTCGTTTCTTGTAGAAGGAGTTCATCGCAAAGAGTCCCTCCTTCTCCATGAAGTCGACCAGCCGCTGGCCCCTCTGGTTCCGCTGTCCATATCCAAATGGCCCCACTCTCAACTCATCGCCATTCCGTGTGCCCAACTTAGCGTGGAAATCCCCCATAACAACGGTGAAGTATGTTTCGGAGGAATGTATGGCTTCTGATATCTCCTCATACATAGCCTCTACTTCATCGTCTGAGCGTGCCGAGGTCGGTGCGTAAACCTGTATGACCTTCAGCGAATACCGTTTGGTGATTCTGAGTATAAGGTACGCTACCCTGCTCGACACACTTTCGACTTTTACAACGTTGTTAACAAGGGACCTCCGGACGAGAAACCCAACACCACCTTGAGATTTTTGGTGACCTTCCCGGTAGAAGAACAAGTTACCGGAGTCAAGGATAACGGTGTCCTGTCCCTGTCTTCGGACTTCCGATAATCCCATGACATCCCATCGTAACTTGCTCAGTTCTTCTTCCAACTCGACAATCTTATGGTCCTCCCTGAGCGTACGGACGTTGTGTGTTGCCAGGGCTAAGGGTCGTCGTTTCTGAGTGCGGTAGCCATGCATCTGCCGGGGATTCTTCGCACCCCCTGCTCCACCGTTACCTGGCCTGCTACCGGGGCCAGGAATACCAGAGCTGCCGGGGACTGGGGGCCGAGTTATTATTGTGCTTGTCATAGGGGGGGTTTTTGCCATAATCCCCACGCTTGGCAGGCGTCTTGGGGATCGCAGTAATAAGATAACAGTTACTCAGAAGGCGCTGCTGCCCACCTTTTGGTATTTTTCCCATAGTCGCCTCTTACGACACCCACGGGATGATATGGGGAGGTGCAATTCTAACCCGGCACCCCACGGGCACTTCCCTGCACACCAGGGAAGTGCTAACTATAGGAGGTGAAATCAGACGGCCGTACCACCACGCACTCATAAATTTGTGCTTCATCCACTGGCCAGGCTGGCTGAAACACAATAAATTATATTTGATGATTGCCGCCTGGGGCATAAAAATTTTATGCCCGGGTGGGAATTAATCCCGCGTCCTCCGGTTTCGTGTCGGATGCCTGAACTACTCAGCCACTTGGTCACGCTCTTTTGAGCTGAAATTTCGTGGTCCAATTTTATTACATTAACCATCATAGGGGACGGTGCGTTGCCATCAACCAGGCTACTAAACTTCATCGGATCGAAAGAAGTGCTTTTTCAAACACTTAACTCTCGGAAGGATGTCGCTACCCTTCTATATTTCTTATATGATTACAAGCACTAACAAGCGCTGAGCGAAAATTATATTTTACAAAATCTTACAGCATAAAATTGTATGCCCCGTGCAGGAATAAATTATAAGTTCACATTTGAGATGCCTCACATGTTCTCCTCCACCTAGCAACTAATTACCAGCATAGGAAGGTATAAGAAGCTAGTTAGGTGTCGCACTGGCGCCCAACGTGGGGCCAGCAGCAGCTTTGCCACGTCCAGTCTCGAATTGCAATGTTGAACGTGCAATATTGCAATCACATGATGATGAAAAATATTGTATGTTTCACGGGCAGTACGAAAGTTACAAAACTCCACTCAGAAAGTCTTCAGTCTTCAACTTCTACAAGAGCCTCGATCGTAATTTCTTACTTAACGCCCTTAAGACTGGAGGGAAGTCTCGAATTTTCATACAAAAAGAAAAAACGTTTCTACCCCCCCTAAACAATCACCGATTTTGATTATTTTTGGATATGTTATAGATGTTATTAAAATCCAGGTTTATAGGTTTTGAATTTTATCATTTTATTAAAGGAATTTGAATTAATGGGTGTTTAATAACCGATATTTTCTCAGAACTTTGTATCTCTAGTTAGTGAATTATTTATAGGAAATATAATGATAAATAAAGAAAATGGATAACCTATAAAATTATTTTATTCTGTCAGTTATAAAATAAGACCAACATTTTTAGATTTGATTTATGTTTACTATAGGAGAAAAGTTTTCTCCCAGAACGCAAATTATGCGCAAATTCTAAGCCAAAAATTTAAGAAGCTTCAATTGTCCTTATCGCACTATTCTGTTTCGGCGTTTAGCGGCGAGACAGCATCACTTTGTTAAAATACCTATTCTTCTGTAGGAGCTCCTCTTCCTGTTCCCCTTAATACACAATGTATTATTAAGCACCCCGCTGTTGGTTTCTAAACTAGTAAGTAACAGGATAGTTATTTACTAGTATATTTATGTAGTATACGTTACAGGGTACGCTCTAATATAGCTTATAACGCACACAGCTACACTTCCATTGTATATACGTTTTAATGAATGACTAAGACAAGAAGACACGCATGCAGTAGACGCAAATACGCACACTACTGAGGCTCAACTTCAACTTTTTTCTTATGGCTGCGGGATCGCCACAATTTCGCCAAAGTCGCGTGGATAGAGTGGAAAACAAACGTTGGAGATTGGTCAATCAGGAGACGTCGCCTGATTTGAAATTGGCATGTTTGAGGTGACGTTCCTCCCGTTTTGAAGAAATTCAACGATATAAGGTTTAATTTTTGTTATTATTTACTTAAAATAATAAATCATATAAATCCTTATATGCTTTGTCTTGAGAGTTAAACATGATAACGTTGTTCCGAAATAAATTTATTGACATTGAAAAATGTACAGATAAGTAATTCAGGTGGGGGCCACTTCAGATAAGACGTCATAATATTGTACATACACAAACTTTACGTTCCAATGACATCTATAAATCCATTTTTAGTACATTTAGTAAGAATTCGGTAAATAAGTACGTCAGTTTTTTAAATACAAATTTATTTCAGACTCTATTAATACGAGATGGAATTTAAGTATGACATTTCTTTTTATGGTTTAATAACAAAATATGATATATTATTATTTTTATATTTATATGAATATTATTAAAATAGTTATAATTGGCACATATTTACTATTTTTTAATAATATTATAGATTTGTATTTTTTTACGTAACTCACAGCCTAGCCTTTGACTACTATCTCACTTAACCTAGAATTACTGGCTCAAGGGCAGCTGCTGGAATACACCGTTAGGTGCTTGGTGACAGACATTCTACTTGAGGGAGGTAGCTAGACAGGTAGCCATTCACAAAATGCCCTACCACCATGCTATAACGACTGCCATCTTAAGACAATAACCAGGACCGATGGCTTAACGTGCCCTCCTAAGCACGTGCGCTCTCAGTAATGATGTCACTAGCGGTCACCCATCCAAGTCATGACAATATGTGATATCGTACCTACCACGAGTAGTAGTAGAACTATTTAGTTCATTGTTACTTACCTCGGTGGCTGGTCTTCCCCGTAGTTCATTCTTTAGGTGGAAATTTGCACTACGGTGTGTTCGTTAGCCGCATCCTTTCCAAACTACATTGATATTACTAGTTAAAGTTTTACACTGCAATCTGACACTTTGCAAATATAATTTATTTTCAAAGTAATGGAAACGAGTGATTCCTTACCAGTGTAACTTCTTCTTCTTCTTATCCGGTACGCTCTTGACAGAGAGGTCGTGATCGCTATGTAGTAGTAGTACTGGCAGAGGCAGATGTGATGCGCCTCACGATGTTTCGCCACCTTTGCCTGCTGGAGGTCATTCTGCTGCACTGGTTTAGTGAACCTCCGATGGCAGACTTGATCTGGTCAGTCCAACGCGTGGGTGACCTTCCGTGCGCTCTAGTGCCTTCCACTTGTCCTTGGACGACAAGGCATTCTAAGGACTGATTGTCACGCCGGGAAACATGTCCTTAAACACCAGTGTAACACATGTCAGTCAATTAAGGTTTAACGTTATGTAATATGTTTTCTTAAGCGTTTCCGAACGAGCATCTAGTAACTCACAAGTAACTGATAATCATTATTATTTCCCGCCTAAACATATATTTTTCAATGACAAAAATGTATCAATAAAAATGTACATAATAAAAAAGGTTTCACATTCTTCATATTAACAAATATTTTAAAATGAATTAATTTCGTTTTACAAGTATAAAACTATGCAATAAATGGACTGTCAAATGACAACTGAATACCATTCACTGGACAGGTGCAAATTCTCACCCTATTTTGCAACGAATAGCAATATTCAACTGTCATAGGGAACTTTATTTGTTTTTTGAACGGCCGCGAGAGAATATAAAATTTCACTGAAGTAATTTCCGGACAACAGGTAACTTTTACATTTACCCAGTGATTTACGTGTACACTTAGTTAATAATATATTATACAAAGTTAGAGCATAGTAATCTTAAAAAACACGACAAGTAAAGCCGCAGAAAACATCTGTAATTTTATTGATGGGTGCTGATAAATCTAAGATAAGTTTACTTACATTTTAATAAATTTGTAGTGTTAGGTTCGGTAGTCAAAGCATTGGCATTTTTTTGGATAGTCGCATTTTGGTGAGTATTTTATTTTTATAGCTGGCTGTCTAAATAATGTTAGGAAAATATCCTTGACCATATAGTAGTGACCTCTCTAATCACGTAAATGCTCATATACTGCATTGTGGTCGCCGCTGTGTAAATTTTAATTAATTTCATTTCAAATTAAAATAATTTTAATGATTTTAAAACAGGAAAAAAGCCGAAACTTTATCAATCCTTATATCGATTGTTTACTCATTAATTTGTTTTTACAATAATTAAGTATGTATAAATTTAAGCCTTAGTTTTGATAATCAAATAATTTTATTTTATTGCGTTATTATTTTATGTTTTATTATGTTTTACAATGTTTATTTAAAATATTTTGAGAATATTTGTTTATATAATATATTATAGTTTTTTCAATATTAAATTCCGCAAAGTGACGCCTGAATCTATTAATTATCATCTCAATATCTCAAATTGAACGAACTCATTGTAACATGCAGACGAAGATTTTTAAAGAAGGGGAGAGTTGTTCATACCAATATTTTTATTTATAACAGTGCCTTCATAGGCCTTGCCCATGGCCTGGAGGATTTGAGCTTCCCACCAGGATTCAAGTTCGGAGTAGCATCAGCTGCTTACCAAGTGGAAGGGGCGTGGAATGTCAGCGGTAAGCAAAATCATGTTACTTGCTTCACTTGGCACATTGGAGGCTCAACTTTTTGAACATATCAGCTGATGGTAAATGAGGTGGTTTCAATAGGGGCAACCATCCACATTCCTCTTCCTGTACCCCACGCCCCTCGGGGTTCGCACAACATTTTTTCCTGGACGGTTTTATTGGCTGTCATCGCCACGCAAATAACCCTGTATAGTGAGGGGAGTACATGTACTCCCCTATACAGGGTTATTGGTAAAATGCTACCTTTAAGGGTTATTATAAATAAAATATGTCTTAGGACAAGCAGAAGTCAACCCTAAGAGATTGTTAGCATTTTACAAATAACCCTGTATATCCTATATATACATTAGTAATCAATACGCATATTTTTATCATCACCATCACTGCCATGGCTTCCACTTGTTGAACAAAGACCTGTTTTAGGGCCTGTTTACCAAAATTGCTACACTTGGCAGTTGTTCAGAAGGCACCGCACCCCACCTTCTGATACTTGCCCCTTACATCTTGGGGTTATGACGGAATACACCCGAGACTTGATATAAAGCGGTAATCTCTGCCAATGCATATTTCGTCACAGTTAATGATCTACACTGCACACATCACCCTGAGACATACAGTTGTTATGTCTCTTGTCCCTGTAATTCCTTAATTACTTACTGGCTGTCAAAGCCTGCTGCCGAAACCCACTGTTTGGGGCTTGGTGACAGATTTTCTGCTATAAGGTGGTAGCTAGGCAGGCGAACATTCCAATGCACTTTTAACGTATGGTGAAACTTAAGCCGCCGCGCCGGTGGGGATCGAATCTTGGACACAGAATAAAAAGCCTTCGAACTGCGGCATGGCAGTCCATAGTTCTTACCTCGGTTCTAATTGTTTCAACCCTTTATCGTTTCATTCCCGCAATTCTGGCACCCCGCGGATCACAGATTGAAGTGCTTTTGAATGCCACTGCACACCAAATGTGTACTGCTGTACTGTATCACTCGGATTATCCACTGCTGAACACAGCCTCCCCCATTAATTGGGGGTTTTCTATAATCCTCAGGCGTCTTGGGGATCGCAGTTTATAGATAGATTAACAGATAGTAAGACGCTGCTGCCCACCTTTCGGTATTAAAGCCTCAGTCTCAGACAGAAGGTTTAATACCCCTCAGTTTCAGTCAGAGGGTTTAATACCCCTCAGTCGCTTCGTCCGACACCCACAGGTAGCGGTGGGTGGGTGATAGTCTAGCCCGGAACCCAACGGTCCACAAAAGAGTGTAGTAAAATAGAAGCTTCTTAGTTTACCTAAGATAGATAGATAGATAGATAGAAACACTTTATTGAAACACCTTAAATATAAAAAAATAGTTAAAACAGAAACACAATGCAAAATAAGGTAACAATTGGCGGTCTTATCGCTGAAAGCGATCTCTTCCAGACAACCATTTGAGGAAGAGACATAACTGAAGAGAACCAAGGGATGGTGTTTATATAGATTATAAAATAGTACTCACAATGACACATAATTTCTAAAATACTACACACATTAAAATAGATAAAATAATATATATAGGTATATAAATATATCTAATATATACACGTATACAACATATATACATATAAGTATACACATTAATAATAATAAATACATAAGCATATAAAATATTATATATATAATAAACATACAACTTAATCAATAAACATAATATATAAATAATGAATGATGTTATCAGTAGTATAAGACTAATATTAACAATGAAACAACGAATTTCAAAATTAAAATAAATAAATTATAGGGAGCTAACGAGTTTCAAGATAAAAGGCTTTCACACGCTCTTTAAAAACAGCTAGTGACTGAGCACGCTTAATTTCAAGAGGCAGTGCGTTCCATAGTCTAACGGCTTCAACAGTGAAAGAGTGATCATAAAACGAACTGTAGTGTGAGGGCATATTGAGCATAAGATTTTCCGATGACCTAAGATTACGCACATGAGAGGTGCTGCAATATTCGAAACGCTCTTGAAGGTAATGGGGGGATGTGGGATTGAATAAAACGTTAAAGTACCTTACTAAAAGGTTACTTGTTAAAAAATGGTAAAAGATTTTGAGTGCTAGCCCGATGACACTCCAATGTTCAGTGCCCCAGATTTTTAATCTGTCCCCAAGCAATAAACAATGCGGTTCGGCTGCTGGCTTTGACTGCCAATCCCCATTCCAGGTCTAATGGGTACCATGAAAGACATTATTATGTGCCAAAGTTTTATCAAATATGCGATTTGACTGTACCTAAAGTGCAACGTTCATCATATGAGCGTCATGAGATGTTAAAATTCACCTCAAAAAGAAGGTTTGAAGCGCTCGCAGTGTAGCTCCCTTAGTCATTATTAACCGAGTAACTAAGTCAAGCAACTTCCGCTGCGGTCATGGCTTACTGCTAGTGGCATTACTACTGAGCTCTTCCGTGCTTCGGAGGGCACGATAACCTGCTGTCCCGGTTGTTTTGTCTTTTTAGGATAGCAATCGCTATCGCATGGATATAGATTGTTGCTTTGCGAATGCCCGCCTGGCTAATACCCCCCTGGATTAGAAATCAGTTGCCAAGCACCTAAAGTTGAGATCTATCAGCTGTTCTTGTGAGCCAATAATTTTAGGTTAGCCTGAACAACATCTCTGACCAAATCATCACTTACGATCAGGTGATATAGTGGTCAAAGCATAGCCTCTCAACTATACATCTAAGCACAATCTCTTGTTCTCAGGTAAAAGCGAGAACATCTGGGACCGGTTCACACATTCCCGACCCGAGGCGATATCGGACCGCAGCAATGGTGACGTTGCCTGCGATTCCTACCATCTCTGGGAGAGAGATATTGAGATGATTCAAGAAATTGGAGCGCATTTCTACAGGTACTGTATAATTAAAGGGGATTGTAGACGACTTTCCTATTCTTCAGGGGACCGCGTGTATACACATAGTTGTGGCGATGCATGTGTTAGAAGTAGAGATGTTTATAATGATTACTACCTTTGTTAAACTTAGATTATAGAATATCCTATAAATAGTTACCTTTCACAATTACACCAAGTACAGTAGAAGGCCGGTTTGTGTCTTAGAATGCCAGTCGTAAGGCTATGTCAGAAGCTTTTAAGGTCACAGCTCATTAGAACCACCTGGCACTCGACCCGCATCGCCTCGTTACTCGGTGTCCACTCGTTGTCGGCTAGTGGTCCACGGGTGGACGCCGCGTTATCACCAATAAACGTCGCGTGGTCAACCAGTAAACCAGTACAACTAGCAGCGTCCACGAATTTTCGAGTAGTCTGTCAACTGTTGGCACCAGGTTTACACTTGTGTTTGGTTGTGTCAAATTTTGCAAACAGTGAATTGGCTCTCATAGCTATCGCGCTCGACGAATACGAAAATGAAACATGCAACTAATAAAAGACATCTTATTGGGTGCACGAAATGTTTATACATAGAAAAAAAAAGGGGAATATGGGACCGTTTGCAGGCACAAGATAGAAACCGAGGAAAAAAAAATGTGCTTTGGCTATTCGCAGCAACGCAAGGCAAGCATGCGAGTAGCGAGTTATCACCGAGTAGTCGCCGTCCGCGCGTGGATGGCTTACGGTTTAGGCGATCCGGTGACGCTACGGAATTGATGTAGTGAGCATACTTCCATACAAGTACATATAAAGAATACTAACCGCACGAGGCGAGTCGGCACGGGTCGGATGCCGGGTGGCTTTAATGAGCTGCGACCTTTAAGCGGTCTGAAAACTCTGCCCCTTTGCTTGTACGGAATTTTTCGACTGCCCGCCTGGCATGCCTGGCCAACATACAGTGTGTTCCTGATGCTGCTCTTGTTCAATCTTCATTTTAGGCCTAATGGGCACCATGAAAGAAATGAAATCCTTTCATGGTACCTATTAGGCCTAGACCATTAGTACCATGAAAAAAAATTTAATTATTTTATGGTACCTATTGGTACACATTAGGCCTAGACCATTAGACACCACGAAAGAAATGAAATTATTTCATGGTAATGGGTACCAATGTGTACCATGAAATAATTTCATTACTTTCATGGTATCTTGGTATAATAAGTTTTAGTTGTTATAGTTAATTAACGTACGCTGCGGTCACAACTCAGATAAGTGACTGTTAGTGGTTAAAGTTTATATAAGTTATCCGATAAATTCAAAACAAATTAACTTTTCTTGCGAACAACCAACGTTTTTTCTTCTTATATACGTTGTAATTAATACTGAATAAATACTATCTGATAATCGAGAAAACGAGTCTTAGTCTAACGACCTATCAACAGTCGAGATGTATAAAATCAAACAAATCGAAAACAAAACTAACAACGATAAAAAAGACTACCTACATTTCAGGTTCTCCATATCTTGGTCGAGACTCCTTCCAAGCGGGTTTGATAACAAAATTAGCGAAGACGGCAAGAATTACTACAACAAACTGATTGATGGATTACTTGAGAAAGGCATCGAACCTGTAGTCACTATCTACCATTGGGAACTGCCGCAAAGTCTACAGGACCTCGGTAAGCTTATCATCACACAAAAAACTATCAGTATACCCCAATAACTACATCTCTATAAAAAAAATGAATCAATTAAGAAAAGGCTTCTCATTCAAATCAATAATCTTCTATCTTCCTTTTCTTCTTCTTCTTCTATATGTATCAATCTATCTTTTATCTTCTATAATATAATAAAGAGGAAGGGTTTGATTGTTTGTTTGTTTGCATTGAATAGGCTCCGAAACTACTGGACCGATTAGGATGAAATTTGGTATGAAAATGGTTTGAAAGACGGGGAAGGATATAGGATAGTTTTTATCCAACTGTGTAAAAAGAGGTTAATGATTTTACGCGATAAAAAAACATAAGAACATAAAAAATATATAAATATAATTTTATTATTGTTAGGTTTGCAATAACGCCTGCTATGCATTACAAAAACACAAATACGAATCCTGCCGCGGGCTTGAGCTTCACCGCATGGTGAAAGGGCATTTTGCGAATGCCCGCCTGGCTGACGGTGTTTTCCGGCAGCAGTCATCAAGAGCCAGTGAAATTACAGGCACATGAGAGTTAACATCTATGTCTCTAGGTGACGGGCGCAGTGCAATTCGTGACTTGTGACGAAATGCATCTGTTATATGCAGAGGTTAGTCTGCTTAAAATAAGGTGAGACTCGAGTTTGTAAAAAAAATATAGGGCAGACATTGTTCAACGGTGAACGTTCCGGCCGTTGAAATGGTAGCCCTGAATTATGCACAATGTGCTGCATGAACCGACGTTGACATGAGTGCATGTCAGCTGCTTCTTTTCCTTCACACACCCCCCCTTTACAACATCCAGCTGGACGATATGATACAGTCCTTAAATCGTAAGCTGGAAAGTGTAACTATACTGTATCAGTCGGATTGTCCATTGCTGCACACAGCCTCCCCCATTACGGGGGGTTTTCCATAATCATGTCGCTTGGCTTGGAGATCGCAGTATGGGATAATTACAAAAAAAAATATGAAATGTTTTTAAAACTGCAAAATACATACAAACATAACAGTACATAAATAATAAAGCATATGATTGTAACAGTGGTATAATGTAGAAGAAACATATATCTCGATAAGTAGTTTTATTCTATGGTTTCCTCACTAGGCAAGCATGTATCGAGGAAGCCTGATTACTCATTCATAAACGATTCAGCAGACAGACAGTTTTATGCCACTATTACTTATTTATGTATACATTAAATTTTTAAATGCAAGTATGGCTTAAAAATTGTTTCTACTAAGACAAATAAAATGAAAAATATATCACCAAAAAAATACAAGATACACAGATCTATATACTATTATATGACTGTTTTATATATTGTGTTTGTATAAGTTCCTCAGAAAGCGCTGATGCTCACCTTCCGGTGTGTTACCCTTGGTCGCCTCTGACAGCATCCACGGGTACAGATGGGGTGGTGACATTCTAGCCCAGCACCCCACGGACAAAAGGAAAATGTAAACCAAAATTTAATCTACTCACAGGTGGCTGGACCAACCCTCTCATAGTAGACTGGTTTGCTGACTACGCTCGCGTTTGCTACTCACTGTTCGGAGACCGTGTTAAGACTTGGCTGACATTGAACGAAGCTTTGGTCTTCTGCGAGCATGTATATAATACCGGTGCGTTCGCACCTGGAATTGTAGACCCCAATGTGGCTCCTTACATCTGCAATAGACATACTTTGCTGGCTCATGCGAAGGCCTACAGGATATATGACGAGGAGTTCAGATCTAAATATAATGGTAAGTACTATAGCGTTAGATTTCGTTTCTCGGAGATTACTATACTGTATCAGCGGGATTGTCCACTGCTGAACACGGCCTCCCCACCAGTTGCCATAATCCCCACGCTTGGCAAGCGTATTGGGAATCGCAGTGTGAGATATCAGCTCCGCAGAAAGCACTGCTGCCCACCTTCTGGTGTGTTACACTTAGTCACTTCTAACGACACTCATGGGAAGAGTTGGGGGGGGGGTGACATTCTAGCCCGGCACCCCACGGGTTCAGCTACAATTTCTCTTCGCTCTTTAGGTACAAATCTACAAGTACATCAGCGTATACATTGCTTATTCTACGGCTTATTAACGCACGACGTCTCGCTTTAACGCGCCATGTTTCGTGTTGATATTTGTTCGTGCAATCTTTACCTAGTATCGCAGTCCTTTTTATTCTGTGACAATAGTTATTTGTTATGTAAGACTGTAAAGTTGTTATTTAGCGCGAGTACTTGTACTAAAACCTAAGGAAGCGAAGGATTAGGATTGAACCATGAGCAAAGGGCACTCCCTTTCAAAATGAACCACCTCCAAATCCTATTTTGCGAAGGCGCGGCTGGCTAGCGACCACCCTCAAGTAGAAAAAACTTATTATATCAACCACGCTGCCATAAAGATATATATAAGAGAAATGTGTATAATATGTGCATAACTGTTTATAATAAATTACCAGACGAAATAAAGATATTAGAGGGTCATGTTTATAGGAATAGGCTAAGTCAGTGGTTATTAGAAAACTGTTTTATAGCATTAAAGAATATATGGAGGTTTAGTAAGATATAGATGTAATTAATATGATTATATTGTTAATATTACTAGTGTACAGCATTAGCTTTAAATATTTGCACGTCTGCTTGCAGGCAGAATACAGAGACCACGCATTTTACACAAGAACTCAAAATGTACATACATGATTGTATTCTTGCAAATAAATTATTTGATTTGATTTGATTTGAAAATCTGTCGCCAAACACTTAATAGTATGTTTCGGCAGCTGTCCGTGAGAGCCAGTAATTCTAGGTTAAGCCTGTTAACACCTTCGACCACATCATCCAAAGGTTACGTCAAATAGCTTTGCCCCCGAGCACAATACACAACATTTTCACCTCACCACAGCGATGAAAATGCTGGGTGCAACAATTACAGCTTAAATAACGTAAATTGGGGTTAATATATAAATAATGAAAAAAAAGTTTCATGGTTAAAATTGGTGGTATTTAAATTAAATTATATAGGTTATTAGTTAGTTAAGAATTATAGATACTTTTGAATTTCAAAACTTTTCCTCGCTAGCGGATAAAAATCACATTTCCACGCAGGTGTCGAATAATAAACAATAGGTACCTTTCTGAGCTTGTAAAGTATATTTTTATGTTGCTGTTTACACCGTGAGTCTAAGATTTTTAACCTGTAGATATGTTGTCAGCCCCCCATATTTACTAGACGCATGCAAGGTAATTGCCGTAGCCGCTTACAGTGTTGCACCTCCGAGCGTCCGGTAAATACGTTGCCGCTAATCGTGTGTTTTAAGTAGAACTGCACTCATAATACGTTACTGTTAGAGATAAGAATAATGTTTCACGCGTAAGTATTCTTTATAATTATTATTATTGAAATAGGAAATGTCGTTATTAGATTTTATCTTAGGCGACTGTTGTCACAATGAAATGGATGAGCGAAATGTGATGGTTTTGTGTAAGAGTGAAAGAGATCGCAGCGTAATGGTGATCGGAACGTCTCGTGGTTGTGCGATTTTAACACAAATTGCTTATTTATCTCTTTCTAACAACAGATATGACGCATAATACTTGAATATTCTTTCCTTGTCATTACAAACTGCATATACCTACATGTGCGTAGGTCAATAAAATAGTAGATAGGTGAATTCTAGTTAGTTTTTAGAGCAGTGATGTTCGGATATAACTACACTATGTACTTCTTCTCTCTGCCCGGATTAGGATTTTATAAATTATGTTGGCGATAGTGACAAACAGATAAAAGCACAACATATCTATTCTAAGGTATTTTCAATTATGCATTGTTCATTTGTAGGTCAGGTGTCCTTAGCTACTCAGATCTTATGGGTTGAAGCGATGTCTCCAGAACACGAAGACTTAGCTGAACTCGCACGACAAAATATGGTAATAAATACTTCTATTATTATTGATTATGATGATTGACTTAATTAATGTATTCTACACGGAGTTGCGTTAAGAATAGGTAAGTATAGAAATTTTGAGATAAAGTTGAAGTGTAGTGAGATTTAGAGAAATCATTTACCTCGTCGTTTCGAGCAACTTGCATTTAATTACTTGCATTTACCCGCATTTAATCTATCATTTGGACACATTTATATAGGTATAATTTGGACACAAAACAATGACTACATCAGCAGGTTCAACTGTAGATAATACGCGCTTCGTGCATTTCCATTCCAAGACGAAGCTAACTTTAAACCAACCTCTCGATTTACATCCTCCTTTCCATCGAAATTATATAGTTACGTTCGATAAAGAATATTTTCCAGTGGAAATTACGACTGTTGATGATGATACTGTCAATCCAGGTAGCAAAATGACTTATGTAACGTATTTGACGTTCATTTTTAATTGGAGATACAACTCTTTCGTGCACCTAATAGTTTTGATGACTATAATTTAATATTCTTATACGTATAGAATAATTAGTTTAAGAAATCCCAAACAAGAAACGAAACTGAAAACTGCAACATCAACTGTCACTCTGACAGCTGTCACATCTTAGGCCTTTCTTCAGAGTTAATCCAATAGCAAAAGTATTATTTGTAATATCGATGAAGCAGTTGATTTGGTTCCAACTCTAGTGCAGAAGGGGTAGGGGGAAACTTGAATTCCCCATCCAGTGGGAAAGTCCAGTGGGTGGACGAGGCATCGCCCAATAGCTATGCCCATGGAGCTCTATATGCTCCTTGGTAACTTCTAATCAAATGCAGACAATGAAAAGCATGCGATTTATAGCACATGAATAAAGAAAGGAACAGAATAAAAGCTATGAGAACTGTGCCCGCTCACTGAGCTGGTTCAAACCGGTTCTGCACTCAAACAGGCACCGCTGTGCCCTTTGCAACTCGCTCTAGTTTAGTCGGTGACTAGTTACACACACATAACTGTACATGTAGTAGTGAAGCTTTCATCCTGTACCGTTCTTTATTCATGTATTTGAAAGTAAACTCTATATGATTCAACTTTTAATAGCAATATACTTTCCTATTTGGCTCAAAGAATAAGCATTGCAATTCAACGGGGCAATGCTGCCAGCATGCTGGGCACGCTGCCAACTGGAAGTGGGCTAGAGTATTTGGACTGCCTATGAGTCTGAAATGGCTTATAGGAATCTAAATCCTTTTATTGTAGTAACTTTTAATGTGAAGCTGGTTATAGTAATATATAAATCATTTTAGTGTGGACGTTACTCACACGCGATCTTCTCCAAAGAAGGTGGTTGGCCTCCAGCGCTGCAGAAAGCGTTCGAAGAGAAGAGTAAAGCAGAAGGGCTTCCAAGATCCAAGCTGCCGGAGTTTACGCAAGAGGAAAAGGAATTTATAAGAGGTATTTTTAGGATTATATAACGACACGGGTTCTGCAGGCAAGGTCAAGAGTTATGGAAACAACTTGAAAGACAGTTTGTTCTCCTATTTTTATTTATTTAACGGATCTGACAGCTATTATATTGATTTGCTTAAAATTACTTGTTGAATTCGGTACTATGCTAGTTCAAACACTTTTACACCAACGAGCTTACTTGTTTATGGTTCTGACTTCCACAGGTTACTTCATGCTCAGATTTAAAAGTTGGTTCCGGCATTGACCTTCACCTTAATGATGACCTTATTCAAAATACACAATTGATTTTTGATTGAATGTTTTTTTTTTTGTGTTTTGGCAGCATGGAACTTTTTTTTATGGTATTGTTACGGATCAAGCTCGAGGCTCACCTATCAGGTGTAAACATCAGTTAAGCGGACTAGCCTCTGCCTTTAACAGATTCATTTCGTCCCAAGGCACGAATTGCACTGCGCCCGTCACCTTGAGACTTATTAAATCAAATGTGCCTGTTATTTCACTGGCTCTCAAGGACTGCTGCCGGAACACGTATGTTGCTTGGCAGGAAATTTTCTACTTGAGGGTGGCGCTAGCCAGGCGGGTATCCGTAAAATGCCCTTCCACCATGCGGTGAACCTCAAGCCCGCGACGGGATTCGAACCGTGGACCTGCTGAGCGGCAGTCCATAGCCAAAGCCACTGAGCCATCACTGTTTCAACCTTATTTCATAACTTATGTTTACAGTTTGTGATGTGTAATGAAGCATAGTGAAAACCTAATTCTTATTCACCAGGAACATATGACTTTTATGGCTTCAACCACTACACGAGCCGAGTTATCCGTCCTGCTGAAGACGGTGAAGAGCTGGAACCTTGGCCACTCGGAGACATGCCAGACTTCAACGCCAGACTCATGAAACATCCAGACTGGGACGCTACAACTTCAACATGGTTCTTTGTAATTCTTTTTGAATATTTGATTGCATATCAATTCATAATTTTACCATATTATAGCCGAATTAAAAAAAAGAGGAGTGTTTTTAGAAGTTTGTTACCTCATAATTATTTACAGGGAGTATTTACCGTTTTTTTTAATCGACTTTTAAGGGTAAACTGGCCTGTCACTTAGCCATGCAAACTTGCAAGGGCGACCGCTCCCTTATTTGAGGTTTTATGTCTAGAACTTATAATGATATCAATTAATTACTTCATTATCTAGGGTTGTATCGTGTCGAAATTTTAAAAAGATAATAAGACTGAAAGTTATTATGATGTGGTTGAAGATGTTGTTCAGGCTAATCTAGAATTACTGGCTTTCAAGGACAGCTGCCAAAAAACGCCGTAAGGTGCTTGGTGAAAGATTTCCTGCTTGAGAGTGGTAGCTAGCCAGGTCGGCATTTGCAAAATACCCTACCACCATGCTATAACGACTGCCATGCTAAGACAACAACCGGGACCGACGGTAACGTGCCTCTCGCTCAGTAGTATTGTCACTAGCAGTCCCCCATCCATTACCGCGGCGGATGTTGCTTAACTTACGAGTAGCTGATCGGTTAAGAACTCGCTGCTGCCCACCTTCCAGTATTTTTCCCTTAGTCGCCTCTTACGACACCCACGGTAAGATATGGGGAGGTGCAATTCTAACCCGGCACCTCACGTGATCGGTTTGACTATACTGAATACTTATTAATAGCTGGGCATGGGTTCATGTTGAAGGCTCGTGCTTAGGGGTGACCCTCATGGGATATATTTTTTTAATTATTTTATATGAGATAGGGCATAAAACTCATTACCGACCCGTGGTACAACTGCGATGTCCAACTGGTTGTACTACGGAGAAGTAAAGTTACCCATGGTTCAACTCTTTTTTTATATATTTATGATTATGATCCATGGTACAACTGTCCAACAGGTTGGACTAAGGGGATAAAGTAGTAAATGATCACCAAAAGTAGTATATGAAATTAAATTTATGTGGCGATGTTGTAGTCACAAGTAACCTAACGCTCCTCCTCGCTTCGCTCGTCGTCGCACCTAAATATGACTTTGCCCTAGACTATAGATAAATAAATAACTAGTCCATAGATAAATTCAATTCCCAGTAGTACAACTAGTTGAACCAAGGAAAGAATAACTCACTCGAGTTGAATCATTAGTAAAGATATTTCCCCATAGAACAACCAGTTGAACCATATAAAAAAAGAGTTGAACCATGGGTAACTTTACTTCTCCGTAGTACAACCAGTTGGACATCGCAGTTGTACCACGCACGGGTCGGTCACCATAAAACTGCCTGATGGTAGGTTAACGTCATGCATGATAATTACTCACAGCATCATCGATCTACGTTACACTGCACTCATCACTCCAAGATACCGTATATCTCGTTTACTCGGTAATTTCACTTGCTACAGTATGCGTAGTATTTGTACATTACTGCCTCGAGCCAGAAAATCTGACACTGCGGTGGTACACCTTCAAGGACTATACAGGGTTATTGATAAATTGCGAACAAACCTTTTAGGGTTTACTTTTGCTAGTCCTAACATACAATGTGTATTTTAGGGAATAAGCAGGAGGATCACCTGATGTTAAAAGTCTCTTGTGCCTGTACTACTAAAAAAAATGTTTTAAGTTTTGTCTCTCCGAGCCAAGAGCTCCCGCCGCGGCAACACAGGACCGCGCCGCGCTCCCTTCGAATAGAGTTTTGAATATTTACATGGAGCTAAGTAATAAATAATATAAAATATTAAATAATAAGCACAAGATACTTTTAACATCAGGTGGTCCTCGTGCTTATTCCGTGAAAATCAATACATAATAAACTAAGAAAAAAAAACATCTTAAAATGTTTGTTAGGACTAGCAGAAGTCAACCCTAAGAGGTTGTTAGCATTTTACCAATAACCATGTATTTGAGAGATATCAGATCGTTTATGCAAAGTCTATGTGTTTGTATTAATATTTGAAATAAAACTTGCGAGAAAACATCCCATTGTGCTTTCATATTACATACCTAAGGATTACTTTCTGTCAACAGGTGAATCCTGCAGGTTTCAGGAAGCAGCTGGCGTGGCTCAAGGAGCAATATGGTGACATTCCAATCCTCATCACGGAGAATGGGTATGCCAGCACCGGAGGACTCGAGGATGGCATCAGAATTTCATATTATAAAAACTATTTAGAACAGGTATTTCAGTAACCTAATGAAGACTAGAAATATGTAAAAATGGCCAAGTGCGAGTCGTGTTTCGGTCTTCTAGGGTTCGACATTCCAATATCCCGTAAACAAAACAGTTTTTGTTGGTTTTGATGCAAAACTTCAATTAAAATTGGCATTTTCAGTATTTATAGTAACCAATAACAATACAGAATATAAGTAGGAAAATACCGGAACTTTATTCCAAACATCTAGAAACTAACCTCTTTCTCGAAGATTCCAAACTACGAAAAAACATATAATATTTATTCGTATATTCCAAACCAGTGTTTGAGAATACGAAAATGCGCTGAAATTGACAACTTTGATCGCTCCCCATATCTTTATTTTTTTAAATAAAAATAATATCGTAATTCACTCAAAGTTCTAAACGCTGACAGCCCACATGCTCGAAAGTTTGTGTGCAAAATCTCAAAAAGGTTTTTTCGGATACCTTCTGTACTAGTGCATCCTCATTTAAAAATAATTTAATTGAATGTTTAGTCCAATAGTCGTCTTCGAATTAATCTTTAACGAAAGTACCAGAAGGATCACTCCGCAAATTCCATAAGCGATTCTAGATACATAACAATAATATAGCTCGCAAATCACGAAGTACCAAATATTTATATTCACGTAGGTACAAGGCGTCTCTCTTTCTATCACAGACGATGACTTACTAGCTAGTAAGTAATTAATTAAATTACAGGCACATGAGACTTAATATATGTATGTCACGGAGTAAAAGGCGCAGTGCAGTTCCTTAATTGTGATGAAATTTATCTTATATTTGGTTAGGCAGAGGTTGTCGCTTAATGCCAGATGGGCTTCGTGTTCGTTCCCAATAACATAATAAAAACAAATGGACACAAGGAACAGTTAAGAAAAACTGTTAAAGGCTGCGTATCGATCAGAGTTTGTGAGGGAGATGAACAGTGTGCGAAGAAAAAATCCTCCAATAAGATCGCAGCGCTCTGCGAGGCTAGGAAAATGAAACGCTCTTATTGGTGGATTTTTTCCTCTTACATCATCTCCCTCGCACATCTCAAGTGGAACCGCAGCCTAGTAGCGTTATAAACATGAAACAGTATTTGTAGCTGCAAGTTTTTTTTTATTGCTGATAGGTAATCCTTTGACCATAATCTCACCCGATGGTAAGTAATGATGTGGTCGAAGGTATTAACAGGCTTAACCTAGAATTGGATCTCAATGACAGCTACCGGAACACACCGTTAGGTGCTTGGCGACAGATTTTCTACTTGAACCCTCAAGGTCGCTAACCAGGCGGGTATTCGCAAAATCCTCTTTCACCATGCGGTGAAGCTCAAGCTCGCGGCGGAATTCGAACCATGGACTTGCGGCGCGGCAGTCAATAGCCAATGCCACTGAGCCATCACTGCTTTGATTCGTATATATATTTTCATCTTCCAGTTGTTGCTGTCCATCAAAGAAGATGGAGTCAACGTGACAGGTTATACCGCCTGGACTCTCATGGATAACTTCGAGTGGGCAGATGGATATCTGTAAGTACTACTATTATATTATTTTAATAAATTCCAAATGCCATTTTAACATGCTTTCAAGTCTGCCTAAAATGTAATCAATTGTAAGAAAACATGAAATGTATATTTAGTAAAACACTTAAAATATATAGAAAATATGTTTAGTAACAACTTTGAGCTTAATTATAAGGCCCACAGTTAGAGGCCACGTTTCAGTTCCATAAGTCATCACTGGTAACACACACTGGTTGAATACTTTCGTCTTCAGGCACTGAGGTATTTTGGACGAAAAGACTCCGTACTCCGGCTTAATACTTACACTGGGACAATTGCAAAGAAATACTCATTAAGATTTATGTGGGACTACGAGATGCCGGAGACAATATCAAACAGTACGTACTTGGGTATGCCTGTGCATCTCACTTAGGTTCCATCCAAATTCGTCGATAATATATTCTGGAGTCATCTTCCTCGCCGATGTTCTTCCTGTTAGGTCTTCACAATTCATAACGCATGTATATGCTCCAGAGCTTTCACAAGAACCAGCCGATATTTTGATGTAAAATGACGCGATTAGATACTAATTTCACACAGATGCAAAGCTCCACGAATGTAATTTGAGCGCGCTGTTCCGCAGTCGAAAAGCAACTGTCATTGATATACTCGCATACCCACAATACTGATAGAAAATATTAAAATGAATAAAGTTAGATGCAGTATGCTAGATCTTTATGATAACGAAATAGGTATTATCAAAAAATCACACTTTAGTAATTGATGAATTTAGATTGTTATTTCACACACCTTTAGTACAGTTTACCTGCCAAAACCATGGTAACCCAAACTTTATAATGGTTCCTGTTCTTACCTGCTTTGAGAGTTGAGCTGAAAAACTTAGCTTTTATAAAATAAGGAAGGTCTGGGGTTCACGGGCTTTTTCTCTATAACTTAATAAGTAGCTATTCTCCGCCAACCAATAATGTCTAGAATGATTTAAAATTGGTGATTACCTTTGACAAACAATGTGCTGTCTTTCTAGGAGCACTTCCTGGTACGTGTGATGCTTAAGATTTTGATATGCTAAATATGTGCTCTCCAGGTTAATTTATTTAAGAGTAGAGTGCACGGAGCGCTCAAACGTAATTTCGTCATATTTTGAATACCAATTGCTTAAACTCGGTGAAATTTTGTATGCATATTGCTGACCCTAATATATGAGCTTCTGGTTTGCCAGTTTTTCTATTTATTATTTATTTTATTCCAAATCTACAATTCCCATTCAAAACGATTTTTTAAAATTATTTTAGAAAATACTTAATTTTACGGAAATCTGCCAAAACACAAGCATAGAACAAGCACACAAATGCATAGTGTCACAGAGTTTGAACACTTAGTATTTGAAATATGACGAAACTATTTTAATATTGTTAGGTTTGCAATAACACCTGCTATGCGGATTACATTACAAAATCACAAATATACGATAGGAAAAATTTAAGTCATGTGCGGGATTCGAACCTGTCCCAATACGATGGTTAAAGAACGATACGAAAGATTCGAGTTATGACGACATTTCATGTTAGCTCAATTGGTTAGAGCATAGTCAAGTTAGGCTCAAGGGGTGGATGGACGCGGGTTCTATTCCCGCACATGACTTAAATTTTTCCTATCGTATATTTGTGATTTTGTAATGACGAAACTATGTGTGTGTGGAAAGCGCTCCGTGAACTCTACTCTTAACATTTGCAATTCAACGGGGCACGGTGCCGGCTTGCTGGGCACGCTGCCTACTGGTAGTGGGCTGGAGTATTTGGACTGCCTGTGAGTCTGCAATGACTTATGCTTTGTATGTATGTCTAATGCTTTTATTGTAGTAGCTGTAGTGTTGATATAGCTCGTAGTATTTTGTGAAAAAACGCTTACCACCGGTACAAAAAAAATATTATAAATCCAAATATTTTTCTTCGTGTGATCTTTTCAATATGTAACCTGGGCGAGTAAAAATTGTTATTTGTTATGCACTGCTGCGCAGTTGTTATTTGGCGCAAGTACTGTTATTAAATCCTAAGAAAGCATAAGCTTCAAAGTTCGAGATGTAAAATAACTTAGCTGTCAACCGCAATACAACTTTTCTCCTTACTTCTGCGAGAAAATCCTAGGTGCAAAAAAGACACATAAAATAATGTAATAAATTTGTTTAATTTATATTAAAAAACCAGCCAAGTGTTCCGTACAAATCGTACCTAGATATTATATAAGTAAAAGTTATTGTATTGTCATTGCTAAAAGAATTTTAAACATTTTAAAATTATCAAAAAAAATATATGTAGGTAACTAAAAACTAGTGTGTTTCGCAATTTTTCTTTTATCTGTGCTATAAGACATTGCTTCGTACCAAATTTCAAGATTCTGAGTTCACGGCAATCACATAATTCCTGGGAAAAAGGGTCTTGACAGACAACAGACGGACAACAGGATCCTATAAGGTTCCGTTTTCTTCCTTTTGAGGTACGGAGACCTAAAAGTAGGCAAAGGGCGATCTTATGTATGGTAGTTTCAAAGTGTTGGCGTCGTGCCAACGATTACTTGAAATTTTTGTAAAGTAACTAAGTGGAATAATAGGCATCGTGCGACGAAAACTCATTATTTATTTGAAATTGCTCAAACTAGACATTTTTTTGGAGTTAAGATCATATTGTATGTCGTTTTCGCAACTTTTATTGTCAATGGGTTATGAAGCAACCACTCCCTAAGCTTATCTAAGGTTTTTTCCTATTCAAAATTAAATGAGGTGTTTATTTTCCAAAAAACTAAACATGTATCGTCAGCATACAATACCAGATGTCTGATTATATATATCCTATATTTGTCTTTGATATATATTAAAAATAGCATCGAACCGAGTATTGAACCTTGGGGTATACCGTATGTAATATTTTGGGCAAAACTTATGAAATTGGCAATCTTAACAATTAGATGAATTCTACCGATGGTTGTGGTGGTTGTAGAACTTATTACTTCCTCATCATTTCACCACCACCCAGTACTACTGACCATCATCTCATACGATAACGGGAGTCTGAGAAAATTTTATTTGAATATTTCACTATTCATTAATATATTGAGGTTAATTGTATTGGGTTATTGTTAAATGTATCACTGTTGTATATCACTATTGTAATGAATGAATATATCAATTAAATTATTACTAACTAACTGCATATCCCACTTGCAATTGTAGAAAGGTATGATGGTGATGATGCTAGCGAGTCAGGATTCCAAAGCTGCGCTTTTTCATTTACATCAACGAGACATGCTTGTATGGTATTTGCATTTATAGAGATATATTATTTCCAAACTTCTGTTCCAGGTCCCAGTTCGGGCTGTACCAAGTGGACTTCACATCGGAGCAACGCACGCGCACGCCGCGCGCCTCCGCACACTTCTACAAACAAGTCATTGAAAATCACTCATTAGATATTAATGTTTAGATTTGGGTTTAAATCAATAAAATACGAATAATACAAGCGATATATAGTTTTATTGCAAAATTTACTTTTTATAGTAGTACCTTGGAATCCTTCCGGACCCATGACACAACTACAATGCTCAACTGGTTGTGCCATGGGTACTTTTGACCGAGTAATATTTTTAAACAATTTTGAAACCGGTTTACTTACGTTAAATCGGTCAAATCATTTTCAAAATTGTTTAAATATGTGTACTTCTTACGATAGTTTTGATAAAAAGTAATATTTTAAGTAGCATGATATTATCATAGCCATGTATGTACAATGTTATTGGTAAAATGCTAACACCGTCTTAGGGTTTTTTTTCATTTTTTATGTATAATGCCTACTCAGAGCCAAGAGCACCCGCCGCGGCAATTATGGTCCGCGCCATGGTTCCTTTGAATAGAGTTTTGAATATTTACATCAAGCAAAATAATAAAAATATAATAATACATTACAGGCACAAGAGACTTTTGACAGAAAAAGAAAACATAGATAGTTGTCAAAGGCTAAACTATCATGCATAAAAAAAAAACATGAAAAATAAATTACATTACCAATTTTTTATTCATTTGATAGAATGTATAGAATGTAATAATACTTGTAACGCCATCTGTTAGAAAACCAAAGAGTACACATCGCTGCAACATAACTGAATTCAATACTTAAATTAATCGTAGTTAATCTATTTAATACTAGATGGCACCACTAGAATCAGGTTGTAAAATAAACGCAAGCCCTCATAAAGCTTAGCTTTTTGCTAATAATGATAATGATTTATTCAGTAATAAGGAGACCCAGTAGTTTTACATTGTTGACTGACCAATGATCAATGACCACTCCCAGGTACTTAGTGAACTCTACTTTTTCCAAATAAGGACAGGCAGATCAATTCACATTGTACCTAACTACTCCTTAGACTAGACGCGAAACTTTTACATTTCAATACATGTAGTATATGTTGTGTAGCTGTTCTGTTATCCTATATAAACGCAACATTTGAACTAACTACGTTCTTGAAGAAATCATTGCTTCTGCACTATTTCTTGTATGAGTGGAGTCATTTTGGGCACGACTTCTTGTAGGATTGTCACCATTCTGCGCACCATCATTACTAGTCTGTGCTTGCAACTCCGTTCCAATTTCTGTATCATTTCCGTTTCTTACTGCAGTGTACTTGCGTTTCTTTTTCTCCAACCTAGCCTTACGTTTCACTCTGCAGCTGATTAAAGCTGCTATTAATGCTACCACCACCACCATTATCAAACCGCCGAAAACAATGTAGTTGGTCTTGTTGCTTTCCGAGATGGGTGATTTTCTGTCTCTGAAAAAAAATTTGATATTGAGACAGTTTTCGGATGGAGAAAGATAACTTCCAGGGGGACTAGGTGCTGGTCAATGCTGTTTAGATAATGCTAAATCAATTTAAAAACGGCGTCGGTTAACTCGGTTATTTAATATCAACCTACCTGCCTAAGGAGTTAAGAGTATTTGGGTAGATGTAGACAATATCGCAAACTTATCGAATAGACATCAACATCGAAAATACGTGTCCAGTACCCGCTTTTATAGCATAATTGCACCAGGATGGTATTCTGGGGTTGAGGCTTCAAGTCCTACTCGAAGTTATCTCTTTCTAATTGAAAAATTTCTATATCTTCGATTAGCCCGCATCAATAAAATAATAGTTAATAATAGGGTAATTCGAGGAAAGGAATCCATAGAGGAGAGATTGCCCAAAGCAAAAATTCAAATTATTTTAATAGACGTTGGTTCCGTAAGTAAGGATGCTATCATTGATGATACACTGAGCCGGCATTGTGGTAAAAATATAGAAAACGTTAGTAGTTAATTTATAAACTTAAGTAGTTGTATGGTTGTTGATTGTATAGTGAAGTTGTTTAGTTGTTCATATTTTAACAGTGAGTTCGCCACTATTCTCACCCAGTTTTTCTGTAAATTTATGACGCATTATGGTCAGATTGTCAGATTTTCTAATGTACGCTTTTCGTATGTAAGCATTCATTCAAAAACAAAAACTAGTTGCTTTTAAGACGATACAGCATCGCTCAGAACAGACATAGCTTATGATTAACTTGAATAGCAATTTCCGCACAGTAATACATATGTTGATTATTTTGTAGATGAAGTGTCAACCATAGTTTTATTAGCTTAAAGTCCAGAATATTATTTGGTACTTTAGATACCTGCCTAGTTAGTACTTACAAATCAGCTGTAACGTTAACTGTAACATCCAAGGAGTTGCTCTTCAGAATACTTGCGTAGTATTTAGCTGAAGCGCGAGGGGTACGTGTGCGCTGCGGAGATGTAAAGTCTACTTCGTACAGGCCAAACTTGTGGCTGAAAAAGACAAAAGTTTAATTGATAGAGGATTACATCACATTCTACATTACAGATACATTCTTCTGAATGCAGGAAAAAAGCTAACTTGATATAACATAAACAATTTCTAACAAAACAAATTTATTACAAAATCATAAATATACGATAGGAAAAATTTAAGTCATGTGCGGGATTCGAACCCGCGCCCATCCACCCCTTGAGCCGGGGTATGCTTTAACCAATTGAGCTAACATGACATGACGTTACAACTCAAATCTTTCCTATCGTTCTTTAACCATCGTATTGGGATGCTCCAGGCGTTATTGCAAACCTAACAATATTAAAAAAAAACAAATTTATCGAAGTTCGGCTAAGATTGACTTAATTTTTGCTATTGACTTTTTGATATCAAATAAGATTTTTCTTTACAGGATATTCGTCGGTGATCATCAATTTTGATTTAAAAACCCATTCTTCATTCACTTTTGAAAGTAAAAGTTATCGTTAAAGTATTAATAGACGTATTTGGATTTGTTTTTCTTTTTTGGATTTCAGATTTCTTTAGGGGTTTTGTTTTTTATCGGATGCATTTCGGAGAGTGTGCTACGGAACTGCATGATTTAATTCCACCATCCCCATTCTGGACATCCAGGGACACTCAGAAGCGCCACCGCTATATGGTTGATATTCCATTTACCCGAAAGAAGCGTTTAGCATCTTCGTTCATCATACGAACCGCCAGGGAATGGAACACCCTGCCTGAGTCTGTGTTCCGGTTAACCTTCTGGGTAAGCGCGCTCCATCATCGATCGCATCAACACTAAACATCAGGTGAGATAGTGGTCAAGTGCTACCCAGTTCAGTACATAAAAAAACGTATAAGTTAATGTCAAGAGTATTTTTTGATATGGTTGTCATTGTATTATTTTTGCTGTTGAATTATTTTATCAAGATTGTGATCTATCATCCATGTTATTACATAGATAAGCATATCAGTAAATGTATCATGTAATATAAGATTATTATGGCAAGATGTCAGAAGGCAAATATCATCCGTGAACAGGCCAGGATTGGATTCGTAAATTGTTTTCTATGTCATTGGTATATATTAAAAATAGGACACATCCAAGAACACTTCCTTGGGGAATTTGTAGATAAAACACGACTGAATAGAGAAAATGAATAACTCCGAGTCATTGCTGCTGTTATAGCAAGTTATGGATTAGTACTACTATTACTATTCTTTGATATACTAGTAATATCGTAATAGCTAACACCTAGCATAAGTGTCATAAGAGTATGGATGTTGTTTAACTGATATTAAAACCTAATTATTTTTATTGAGCATCAGATTAATTTAACGATAGCCGTTTACGTCCACCTTTGAACTAAATTTCCATATGCCATGAAAGGGGTTTGCCATAATCCACACGCTTGGTAAGTGACTTGGAGATCGTTGTTTGAGACGGCAATATGTATATAATCCCCTGCAAGCTACTACTCTTAAGTACAAAATCTGTCACCAAGCACATAACGGCGTGTTTCAGATGTAATGCATATCATTGAGAGCTAGTATCCATTATAGGTTTAACCTGTTTACCTCCTTCAACTTCATAATAGAGATATGGGACTGGACTCACATGTAACCTGCACTCCACTCAAAGTCGTCCATAATAGACCACGCCGCATAACCTGTCACATTCACACCGTCTTCTTTGATAGCCAACAGCACCTGGGAATATAAATTATATAGGAATGTACATAAAACTTATCATCTTTCTAACATTATCCCTCTTATGTGCAGTCTTTCTACGTTGTAAGAGAACGAGACTCTACAAAAGAGAGAACACATAAAATATATCTTTTTTTATTCAGAATGATGACACAAAGACTCACATCTCAAAAATGTTGGCTTTTGCTATATGACCAGCTGCATGGTATTTTTATAGTATAAAAGGGCAATTGAGCAGGCGACTCACCTGGTGGTAAGTGATCAATGTTGTCCACTGTCATCCACAACACCAGGATCGAGGATGCGTTGCTGATCTTTGAGGAGGGAATGTTCTCTTCTTGGAGGCTCAGTCGTATAAGTTCGGAAATACTGACTGTCGACAACCATGTTAAGGAATGCTCTCGTTGGTAGTATGCCCGTTACCTTTCGGGTATTTAGGTAAAGATAGTAAAGAAGTCCTATTTTGTACCCCATGTGCAGCAACACACCACAGACGTGCCTGTGGTACTGGATATTAGGTGCGTCGTCAAACAGAAAGATATCAAGTACCTACTAAAAGCGATCACACTACAAAAAACTACAACTCATACAGGCCTAGGTGTGTTCAAATTCGAAGGAAACAGTAATGCCCTAGTGGCAATAGGATATAGATATGCGCGTATCTGTGAATTTCACGTAATCCATGTGGCACATAAAACTGTTTTCATTGAAGAGTAACCATGTGTTTCTCATCCATCATGTGTGATTAAAACTCAAAAAAATATTTTCCTAATGTTTCTTCGGAGAAACTAGGCGGCTAGTAACTACAACGGAACAATTTTCGTTCCACTGTAATTCTTCTTCAATACACCACCGAGATAAGCTGCAATGCTGTCAAAGAGCGATGGAGAGAAGCATGATAGGCATCAAGAAACAAGACAGGAAAATCTATATAAGAGCCAATACAAAAATTATGGATGTAGGTACTTACGAAGATAGACCAACTAAAATGGAGATGGACAGGCCACATATTAGGGAGTACTCTGGAAAAGTTGAGTAAAATTGTGACAAAACGGTATCCCAGAGATGGTAAAAGGAACCGGAAGAGACAACCTAAGAGATGGGAAGATGAGTTAAAGCTTACAGCGGGCCCTTACTGGAGAAGGGTTGCCAGAGATGGAACACAATGGAAAATGTCAGACGAGGCCTTTGCCAAAAGGCACAATGAACTTAGAGATATCCTCAAAACAAATACTTCAAAACAGACGGAAGTTCAGGATAGAGGGCTTATTGGTTGATTGATCATTCTTACGGGTGTGATTGTACGTGGCTTAAACAATTAAAGAATCTTAAAGAAGACAGCATATTCTTAAAGGCTGGCAACGCATCCTCGAGACCTCTGGTGTTGCGGATGTCCATTGGCGACGGTGATCACTTACCACCAGGTGAGCCGCCTGCTAGTTTGCCCTCCTATACCATAAGAACCCCTCTTTTCATGAAATACTTACGTGTGTCTCTTGTCCATTCTGTGTGATGATTAACGAAAGTTTCCTTCATTACTTCTCCAGAAAGACCAGCCGTTGGTGAAGACAAATGAACAATCTTCTGTTTTCTAATGTCTTTTGAACGAGTTTATACCTGTCTCAAATAATCCTTGTAGTACTCGATCCTCTCTACATCGTGAAGCCCCCCGCGTGTTACGCGACCATTCTCCGTGATTAACATCGGGATGTTTCCGTACTGCTTCTTCAGCCACACAAGCTGCTTACGAATGCCTTCAGGATGGTCCTAGAAATTGTCAAATTGGATGTCGTCAATCTAAATTACATAGGGAAAAACTGCGTCTAGAGAGTATGATGCATCACTTACGTCGATAAGTCGGGTACTGCTCCTCACTAGAAGCACAATGTATGTATGATGTAGAAATACTGGCTCTCATGGACTACTGCCGGAACACACCATTAGGTTCTTGGCGACATAGCCAATGACACTGAGCCATCACTGCTTCAAGAGTGAGTATCATAGTTTTAAGTTCCAGAATAGTAAACGGTACCCTATTACAGAGCTCGGATGTCCGTCCGACGGATGAACCTTTAAAAGGCTGTATTTTTGGGAGGTTCTAGATAGCCGATTGAAATTTTCTCAGAATGTGTATAAGTATGGCGGATTACATAACATATAATAGTAACTATTATTGCAGAAAATCATTTACAAATTATAGGAAGACAAGTTTTTTTGCCCGGGCGAACTCGTGTCTTCCGATTTTATGCCTTTTCCACTCGGCCACCAGACATACTCATTGGTGCCGAAATTTTGTGCTCCATTTGAACTACCTTAACCGTCATGGAGGACAAAGCGCGGTCATCAACCACACTACTAGACTTCATCTGATGGAAAGAAGTGCTTTTTCAAACACTTAACTCTCGCAATGATGTCGCTACCCTTCTATATTTCAAAAAATTACAAGCACTATCGGGTGCTAAGCGAAAATCTTACAACTGTTTTATTTTTTAATAATTATAAATAAAAAGTTAAACAAGAAATCCCATCATACAAGAAACGTATTTTGCATATGTGTTTTTTTTTGTTCTGTCGCAAGTATGGTAAATCATGCAATCTTCAAATTTAAAATTATTATAGTCCAATAAAAACCACTTTACACAGGCTAAGTGCAGGTCGAAATCCGTGGGACAAGTACCTTATACTAATATCCTTACTATCAATACTAATAACTAATCGATAGTGAAACTAAGACAATTTCTTACAGCAAAGTAATCGGAGTGTTTAGGCCAATCGGGGTGGAACTCTATTTTCGCGTTGAACTCCGGCGCATCTCTTAAAGGCCAGGGGCTGAGCTGTTCACCTTCCTTGGCTGCGCGGACCAGCCTGCTGCCGTACTGATTGAGCCCATAGAAGTCGAACGTTCCTGAAAATAAGACCACAAGATCAATGGGTATGGATAACTTAGTTGGGAATCGTAGATAAGGCCTACTAGATGGGTTTACCTACGCTTAATAAATTAACCTATTAAAAATGTTATCTTGCAAATATTACCAACGTAGTTTTGATTCACTTAGCGAAATAATGTCATCTAAAACACCGAAGAAATCGCTCGATCGGTTCTCCGAAGACATTTCTTTGGAGCACCGATCGAGCGATCTCGAAGACGTAAATCATTATTTCGCGCTCTCGTTCCCTCTGCTTTGCTTCTGTCAGCAACTCTTTTGTTTTGCATTGTCATCTTCTTCTCTGTCTCTTTCGCGCGACTCTTCGCACGAAATTTCCACTTATCGAAAACTATCCTCTAAAATACATTATTCTGTTCGGTTTATGCCTCTGCTAACATAAAAATAGGTCCAAAGTTGCATACATCTATATTCTCTTCTATTCTCTCTGAAAAATAGCCTGACTAACAGAGACAATACAAAATGTGAAGGAATAAGGTATACTAAATACATTACATATTCCTTCGCTTCAGCAAATTTCGCTGAAATAGTACATTATGTAGGTATTAAGTAAGGAATTACGATCGAGACTCTAGTAGAAGCCCAAAGTCGAAGACTGGGGGCTTTCTGAGTCGAGGTTCGTAATTCCTTACTTACAGCCCTAAAAACCTACACAACTATTTCAGCGAAATTTGATGAAGCGAAGGAATATGTGATGTATTTAGTATACATTATTCCGCCAATTGTAACATTATTGTAATTTACTTTTTTGTAAATTCATCATAGATCTGTACTGTGGTGTTTCAATAAAGAGTTATATCTATCTATCTATTTCAGCGAAATTATACAATGTTTTTCATCACATTTGCGAGTAAATAAATATGAATTATAGCTTTGATACACAAGTCAGCTGTTATTACGAAATACGTTAACTTTTTTTTAAGCAGATGGCGGGCTTTTTGTCCACACCACAGATTATACAAATGTTTCGTTCAGAAACGTTAAGGGCAAATACTTACCTAGGTATACAGCCATGACGGAGTGTAAAAAAACTAAAATAATTTCGACATTTTGATACATAAAACTATTAAAATCTATTGTTAAGAACATAAGTTGAGTATTTAAGTAACATGTAGCGATATTGCAATGAAATTCCTGTTTATATACATTTTAGGACAATTTTTCAATTGCGTGCGAACTCTTTGCTTGAACTTGCCTGTGTGCTGTGCTATAATAGTAGATTGTCATTCAAGGGTCCAAAGAAAGCAATTCCCATACGAGGTATTTAGACGCCCGAGCGTAGCGAGGGTGGCTATAGTCCGATTAGGAATTGATGACTTTCACCATGTTAAGCACTCTATTTTTCATTTCGAATACAAGGAAAGTAAAAAAAAATAGTTTTCTAAATTATTCATTACTAATAATAATTTATCAATATAATATAATAATTATTAGCACCAGGTGCTATTTAAAATTAATTGAAATGTTAGAAATATTTGTGAAATTGATAGATACATTTTTCTTGCAATATTTAGGGACGGCTATCGTCCGAATAGGAATTGTTGACTTTCACCCTTTTTAATCCCTCTACTTTTCATTACGAATATGTGGAATACAAAAAAAATGATTTTCTATAATATTTATTGCTAATAAGAACATGAGTAGAACCTATTTAAAAATAATGCAGTTATAGCCCAATTAGGAGTAGATAACTAACATCCGTAACTTTTTAATTAAAATATGGGTAAAGTAAGAAATAGTACTTTTTCTAAAATATTTACTGAAAACGATAACATGAGTAGAAGAAACATATATACATTTAATTAAGGGATTAGAACAATTTGTAAAATTTAAATAAACTTTCTGTTAGATTTTTATAATTCTCTTCTAATTACTTACTATCCTGTTAATTTATATCTAGTCTTTTTTAATTTTAAACATGGATAGCAAAAAACATAGACATCTATTTTATTTACAATAATGGTTGCCACGCCCGTGGGGTGCCGGGTTAGAATTGCACCTCCCCATATCATCCCGTGGGTGTCGTAAGAGGCGACTAAGAGAAAAATACTGGAAGGTGGGCAGCAGCACCTTCTAGAGAACCATCTTACACTGCGATCCCCAAGCCGCCTGCCAAGCGTGGGGATTATGGCAAATACCCCCTTAATAGGGGAGGCTATGTACAGCAGTGGGCGAGTCGGCTGTTACGTGTAGGTAAAACTTAAATCTTTGACCGGGTCGAAAAACAAGTATACCCGCTGCGAATATTAATGAACAAATTTATAGAGAATATATTGATATAAAATAAAAAATATCTTATTTTGATAGCTACGTACTCATTTGTTATACATTATAACTTATAACATATTATAGGAGGCTTGTAAATGGCTTCTATCTGTCTGTTTCAATATCACTTTGTAAGGAAAATACAATTTAGACAACCCTAGATATCCAGGCGAGAGTAGTTTTTTTTTTTTTTACGCTTTATAGATTAACCTTTGACCACTATCTCACCTGATGGTAAGTGATGATGTGGTCGAAGATGTTGTTCAGGCTAACCTAGAAGTACTGGCTCTCAAGGACAGCTGCCGGAACACACCGTTAGGTGCTTGGCAACAGATTTTCTACTTGAGGGTGGTAGCTAGCCAGGCGGGCATTCGCAAAATGCCTTACCACCATGCTATAACGACTGCCATCTTAAGACAACAACCGGGACCGACGGCTTAACGTGCCCTCCGAAGCACGGAAACGCTCAGTAGTAATGTCACTAGCGGCCACCCATCCAACTCATGACCGCGCGCGACGTTGCTTAACTTTGCTAATCGGTTAAGAACAACTAAGTAAACTTCGCTACAGCGCTTCAAAAATTTCAAAATTTTAATATCTTACGGGGGTCCAGCTAACCTACTTTTCTAGTTTTACAATTTTATTACCTTTCATAAGTTCAATTTCATCCTTGGTCAAAGTAGGCAACATGGAGCGGCGGTACCCTTCCTTCTTGCTGACCGCTGCGATCACCTTCTCCACGGCAGGGGGCCATCCACCTTCTTCGGAGTAAATTGGATGAGAAAAACGACCTACCTGAAAGCATAATAAAATTGATAAGAATCTTTTTTTTAATATTTGAAAGTCTAAACTTTTAATCTTACTTATTTTTTTATTTATAGCTGATAAGCTAGCCTTTCACCAGTATTTCACGAAATGGTAAGTGATGAAGTGCTTGAAAATGTTTTTAAGGTTAACCTAGAATTACTTGCTCTCAAGGACAGACGAGCCGAGAGATGATGGACTGCCTTGCCACAGGTCCATGGATCGATCGCCGACTTTAGCTTCACCACTATACCACTGTAGTTATAGCGGTGGAGGGTCTCGTTTTGCGAATGCTCGCCTGGCTAGCTGCCACCCTCTAGTAGAATGCAATCTTTAGCTGTTATGTTGAACTATGGCAATCTCAATAGACGGATTTCGAAGGCACTGCGACACTACTTGTGCGCCTTCAATACCAATCGTATATAAAGTTCGTAATCGAACTTAACCAAGGCTCCAAAGTGTTCCCAAAAAAAATGTCGAATATAAGGCAAAGCCAAATGACATACCTGGGTATAGAACTAATGGAAGTAGAAAATCTGTCGCCAAGATTACGGTAGGTTGTGTAAAAAGTAAAGTGTCTAGACAAAAACATCTGCCCGTTGCACTCGACAAGAGAATAACATTTCTAGAAAATTCTTACCATAAATTGCCTCATGAGTTCAGCAATGCCTTCTTCGTTTGGATTAGCAGGTTCCATCCAAATCAGATGATTCGAGAATGAAACTTGACCTGTAAAATGAAAATAATCTCCTGAGACCTATTCAGCCATGTTTTCGAACACATGTATTTGGTAGAAAATATACCTGAAAATATGGTGCCAAGTGATGGCTACAATTCGTCCAATATAAGCAAGACTACTTTTTTATGGTATTACATCCACTATCATGTGCAAAGCGAATTCATTCTGACAAATGATTATAGCACAAAGTTTTTGTTCCGGGTGGGAATCGAACCGGCCAAAAAACCATGTTCGTTTGAGTCCTTTTGTCCTATAATTGTAATAATTTAACCGTCATACGGTAAAAGGTGACGGTCATCAACCAGCTACTAGACTTCATCTGATCGAAAGAAGTGTTTTTCCAAACACTTAAATCTCGCTACCTTTCTATGTCTCTAAGATTTCATAATCATAATCAAATATAGAAAACGCATTAGAGTACGTAATCACTATCACTAGTATATCACGCTATCACTATCCCATACTCTAATAAGTTTTAAATGTGATAAACACGAATGTAAATTTCATTTTGGTAACTATCGCGAGTTTTATCCATATTAACTTATTAGGAACCTGCTAGGACCCGCGTTATATTTTCCGGAATGATTCCGGACTTTTTCCGGTAAATATAACGCGTCAACTCGTGAAAGGGTGCTGCTAAAGGACACCAGCCTGCTCTGGATCCTAATGCTAATGTCATTGAAATATGAAATGTAGACTTAAGAAAAAGAAAACAAAAAAAATGGTGACACTAACAATGAAGACAAAAAATTAACTAACTGGAAAAATATGAAATAAATTTACACAAAACGATTTGAAATAATTCATAATAAAAATAGTTAGTACTGTTCCCCTTTACTATTTTGTATTTCCTAATGTTTCCTTTAAATAATAGTCATAGTCGAAAAAGTAAGTAACGCTGGTGTCTGCGGTAAAAAAAAACACGATATGTACGAATGGCACACTTAGTCTGACGAGAGTATTAGAAGCGCTCGTAGCGAAGTTCACTTAGCTGTTCTTAACCGATCAGCAAAGTTAAGCAACGTCACCCGCGGTCAAGAGTTGGATGGGTGACCGCTAGTGACATTACTACTGAGCGCTTCCGTGCTCCGGAGGGCACGTTAAGCCGTCGATCCCGGTTGTTATTTTAGGATGGTAGTCGTTATAGCATGGTGGTAGGGCAATTTGCGAATGCCCGCCTGGCTAGCCAGGCGGGCATTCGCGGTAGCCAGCTACCACCCTCAAGTAGAAAATCTGTCACCAAATACCTAATAGTTTGTTCCGGCAGCTGTCCTTGAGAGCCAGTAATTCTAGGTTAGTCTGAACAACATCTTCGACCACATCATCACTTACCATCAGGTGAGATAGTGGTCAAAGGCTCACCTACCAGGCATAAAAAAAGGCGTTCTGGAAATAGGTCATGAGTAGGCCTACCCATAACAGACTGGTATGTATGAAAAAAGTAATGATGGCAAAACAAGCAAAAAAGGAAGCTTAAGATTGTAGCAAGTGGAATAGGAAACTCTATCTATCCCACTGGAAAATTGGCGTGATATTATGTATGTAATTACAATAGAAATGAACTGACTTCGCGTCAATCGGATCTATTTCTATCGCATAGCCACGCATAGCTCTGATCTCTTCTGACGCGGCACGCACCCTACAATAAGCCCGTCCGGACGGGTACGCCGATGTACCTGTAGCTTTGTACCTGAAGTGCGGAGTGAGACAGGGCTGGCTATACTTGTTTTTTTAGTTTATGTCGCTATATCGCCAAATTCGAAGGTATTGTTGTTTAAACTTGGAATAGCCTTTTTCCTGTGCCATAACCGTCGGCCTGATGTTAAATTTGATAAAAATATATACCAAGGCAAATTTAATAACAACATCATTGGGCGTTAATGGTAAAAAAATCTATTATATTTGTTGATTAAGAGCGGCCAACCCGTCTTACTTTTCATACAAACGCTTGTGCGTGATTATGGCGTTATAACAGATCTTTCTTTGAAACTTTTGAGCTAATAGGTATCTTGTGCAATATATCTAGGTTTTTATGGATACAAAAAAGTAAAATTTGGAGAAACAACTTCAATATAAGCTTCCAAAAATCTGTTTTTGTTTGTACAAATTTTACTTGAACTTTGGGCGTTTAGAATGTACTCATAAATTATAAAAGTAGAGAACATATTTTTATAAAAACCTTGCAAATATACTGGAGATTCGAAATGACTAACTTCTAGGTTAGCCTGAACAACATCTTCGACCACATCATCACTTACCATCAGGTGAGATAGTGGTCAAAGGCTAAACCTATCAGGCATAAAAAAAATTACAAACATTTAATTTACAAACTTATAAGGCTTATGGAAAAGCACGTAATTCCTGGATCAAGTTTTATGAAGTTTACGCACACTATTTTTCGTTCAATGTTATCTCGTTCTCACTTGCTTGTTAGCCAAATGCCGGAAAGAGGTATGCGGGGGACGAAGTGAGATGGAGAGTTGAATGCCAAGTGCTGGAGATGAAAAAAGATGAAACAACAATCTTTTCAATCAAGCTCGCTTTGACGATAGACGGACCGTGAAGGGTCCTGATTATAATAAACAACGTATATACACGCGGATAATTACCACGGTAACTGCCACTTGCAAGTAGTTGTAGTTACTTTTATTTATTTATTGAGTTCACAAAATCCACAGATCTTAACTTAATTTACAATAGTTTATAAAAATATTAATTCTTACATCCAATGACAGATTTACTTTATAATTATATAACTTTATAACAAAGAGAGCAGAAGCACAAAAATTATCTAATTCATAAAAGTTACACAAACAATTGTAACATGTAAATAAAAACATATATAATTAAAGAAGAAAAAAAAAGTAAGTAGTGGGTTAATAACAGGTGAAAACATACTATATTCATTAGTTATAATGTTAATAATGTCTGTTTTGAATACACCTTTCGAGCTGTTGAAAAGGTCTGTTGAGCTAAAATTATTATTAAGTATAGCATTTTTGTGTTCGAAGGATTACTGAATTCGCTGAATAATTAGTATATGAGCGTGGGATGTGGAACAAGCTAGTGTGTCTGGTACGGAACGTGGGGGCTCCGTTACATTTCCTTACCATTATATTTAGGTTTAAATTCTTCATTATACAGCCTCCAGGCCTTAGCATGCGCCATCAAAACGTTCTTCGTACAAATATAGCCTCCTGGACGGTTGAGAATACCAGGAGCTAGTAGACCTGTCATGTAGGACGCATCGCAGATCACGAATGGCTCGTTGATGGTGATCCAGGTCTTCACGCGGTCGCCGTAGAGGGTGAATGCTACTCGTGCGTATTCTGTGAACCAGTCCGCTACCAGGGGGTTGGTCCAGCCTCCTGGTTACAAGAAGATTTAAGAACATAGATTTATTATAATTTAAGAAACGTGATAATAATGAAGCGCTCGTACCGAAGTTAAGAACAGCTAAGCACAACTGTTTTTAACCGATCAGCAAAGTTAAGCAACGTCCGTCGCGGTCATGGGTTCAAGGTTAGCAACATCTTCGATCATTACTTACTATCAGGTGAGATAGTGGTCAAAGGATAACCTATCAAGCACAAAAAAGACAGGATTAACACAAACATAGATAATGTAATATAATATGTTTTTTTTAACAAAATGGTATCAACTTCCAGCAGTGAAAAGTAACTTTGTAGGGTTGGCGCCATATTGATTCAATACATTTTTAGCTCAAATTGGCGTGGTCTGACTTCCACAAGTTGCTTTATACTTATCAGTGTTGCTAGTTGGTTTGTTTTTTTTTTTTTAATATTGTGATGTTTGAATTACATTAAATAAAATACAAATATATAGATGTCGCTCCATCCCAATACGATGGTTAAAGAACGATAGGAAAACATGAGTTATGACTCATTGTCATGTAAGCTTAATTGGTTAGAGCATACCCCGGCTAAAGGGGTGGGTGGACTCGGGTTCGAATCCCGCACATGACTTAAATTTTTTCTCTCGTAAATTTGTAATTTTGTAATTGGTTTCGTTTTGTTTGTAATGTTTTTTTAATTACTTTCATACAAATGTGTTGATGTTGACGAGGCATTTCAATATTTATCCAATGTTTTAATAAGTTTGAAGTGCTCGTAACGGAGCAACGGAGAACTTGGCAAAGTCGCTTCACTTTGAAAACTATCGCGAGTTTTATCCATATTAAATTATTAGTTAATATGGATAAAACTTAATTTTACAGTTAGTGTGGTGTGTCATCAACCCTATTTTACCAATAACAGTGACAGTGACAGTGAGATAAGTGACAGTTCTGACGGCGACTTGACAAATGCAGCTGAGCCGGGGCAGACAGCGCCGTCGCAACGTCAGTTACGCGCTGAGGCCCGTGCTCGTCGCATAGCGCAATGTGTCTCCCTGACGAAGAACTTCAAAACAGTCCGAAACTGGTCGGAATCTTTCCGGTAAATATAACGCGGGTCCTAGTTGGTTCCTAATAAGTTAATAGGCAAAGTCGTTCTAAAGGAAGCAACTAGGTTAAGCAACGGCTGCTACGATCATGACTTGGATGGGTGGTTTCGTCTTCTGTGCTTCGGAGGGCACGTGAAGCCGTCGGTCCCAGGTATTGTCTTAGGATGGCAGTCATATGCCACTAATGCAATTCTTGCCGATGGTAACCTAACCAATATTGTAATATATTGTAGACTATTATTAACATAGGTAGAGTTCTGGAAGAGTGCATTTCCTAACAGCATTTATGAATCAGTGCGCCGATCTCCGTGGCGGAGGTTTAATGAACTGGCCGGCCCGTTCTCCATACAAACTTCGTAGGGTGATCACTCTCTTATTTGAGGATTTAGGTCCGAAATAAAGCATAATACCGATTGATCTCGTCATTATCTAGGCTTTTATGATGCCGAAACTTAAATAAAATAATGAACTTGAGAGTTATGAGCCTCGAAACATTTTCATATAAAGTTTTCGAGGCTCATAACTTACAACTTAATTATCTTTTTAAAATTTTGGCATCATACAAGCCTAGATAATGACGATATCAATCGGTATTATGCTTAAGTTTGGACCTAAAATATCAAATGAGGGAGTGATCACCCTTCGACGTTTATATGTAGAAGTGACCGACCAGTTCAACCTTAAGTTCATCACAAGTTTTATATAAATAAAAATTGGTTCGAACAAACTTGCAAACTTCCAGAATATACATGCATGTTTTAATATTCTTATGTTTGCAATAACGCCTGCTTGGCGAAATACATTACAAAAATACAAATTTACGAGAAAAAAATATATTCATGTGCGGGATTCAAACCCGCGTCCAATCACCCCTTTAGCCGGGGTATGCTCTAACCAATTGAGCAAACATGACACAATGACTCATTATTTTAATTTTTGCTCTCATTCTTCAACCATCGTATCGAGATGCAGCGACACCTATAGTTCAACTTGCGTTGTACTACATACATACATAAAATCACGCCTCTTTCCCGTAGGGGTAGGCAGAGATAACGGATTTCCACTTACTACGATCCTTTCATACATAAGCGTCGGTTTAGGGTACTTTTGACCTGGCCTTTTTTCAGAACGTCTTCAATCTGATTTCGGAACGTTCGCCTAGGTCTTCCCCTTCCAACACTTCCATTTACTTGTCCCATGTATACCTGTTTAGTCATTCTCATTTCATTCATTCTCTCCACATGTCCAAACCATCTTAACATACGTTTCTCGATTTTTGTCACTACACCCTCATTCACACTACATCGTTCCCTTATCACACTATTCCTTATCCTGTCACTCCGTTTGACTCCAATCATGCTCCTCAATGCTCTAATCTCCACAGCATTTATTCTACTTTCATGCTTTTTCTGCCATACCCAACTTTCACTGCCATACATCAGTGTCGGAACCAACACTCCCCCATGAACAGCCAGACGAGCCTTTTTAGACACCTTCTGACTGTTCATAAAAGCGTGCAATGCTCCGTTTACCATGTTTCCAGCGTTCACTCTCCTTTCTATATCACTTTCACACTCACCAGCTTTTGTAAACATGGATCCCAAGTATACAAACTCTTCCACTTTTTCACCCCCAATCACAATATCGCAATCGGTCACTCTATCATCTCGTTCAAACACCATCACTTTCGTCTTACTTACATTTATTTTCATTCCCTTTCTTTCTAAAGCCTCTTGCATAACATTTACCATCTCCTGCAACTCTTTTACCGACGGCGCAAGTATATAAGTTGTACTACAAACAAGACAAATTTTGTATCACTTTTCAGTGTTGGAAGTCGGTTCCGTTTTTCATGTTTTTTTTTGGTTATTATTTATTACATTATTAGGCATAGGTACATATGACAGAAAATCACAGTTTTTTTTTATTCTATATAATTTAGCCTTTGACCACTATCTCACCTGATGGTAAGTGATGATGTGGTCGAAGATGTTGTTCAGGCTAACCTAGAAGTACTGGCTCTCAAGGACAGCTGCCGGAACACACCGTTAGGTGCTTGGCGACAGATTTTCTACTTGAGGGTGGTAGCTAGCCAGGCGGGCATTCGCAAAATGCCCTACCACCATGCTATAACGACTGCCATCCTAAGACAACAACCGGGACCGACGGCTTAACGTGCCCTCCGAAGCACGGAAACGCTCAGTAGTAATGTCACAAGCGGTCACCCATCCAACTCATGACCGCGGGCGACGTTGCTTAACTTTGCTGATCGGTTGAGAACAGCTAAGTAAACTCCGCTACGAGCGCTTGACAAATAAAAGTTTTAAAATGTTTTAGTAATGATTTGGGCTTTAATTGGCTGGCCTTGTGATAGTTTTAGCATCGAACAGGATACATACCAAGAGCCTGCAGCCTCTGCGGCAGATCCCAGTGGTACAGCGTGACAACGGGCTCTATGCCCTTCTCCAATAGACCGTCTATCAGGTTGTTGTAGTATCTCTTGCCGTCTTCGCTGATACGGTTTGGGATCCCATTCGGAAGAAGCCTTGTCCAAGCTATCGATATTCTGCAAATAAGAGGGAACCGGTAATGCCTTATTGTGTGACTAAAATGTTCATGAGATATACTTGCACGGTGGTAGGGCATTTTGCGAATCCCCACCTGGCTAGCTACCACCCTCAAGTAGAAAATCTGTCGCCAAGCACCTAACGGTGTGTTCCGGCAGCGGTTCTTGAGAGCCAGTAATTCTAGGTTAGCCTGAACAACATCTTCGACCACATCATCAGTTGCCATCAAGAGAAGAGATAGTGGTCAAAGGCCAACCTATCGATAATAAAAAAAAAACTTATCCATGCCTATTTCTACCGCCGAGCAGTTATGGCACATTACTGTGTTTTGATTTAAAAAGTTTGGGTGACGGTGAAATTACAGGCACATGAGCCTGTCTCAGGGTGATGGGCGCAGTGCAGGTCGCCACTTGTGAGGAATTGCATCTGTATAGGCAGAGGTTACCGCTTAACACCAGGTGGGCTTCGTGCTTGTTCCATAAAGATTATAAAAAAATAATAGACAATGATAGCCAAACGGTAATAGCTATAGACTAGCCGTGCCGCAGTTCCATGGTTCTTTTCCAATTGCTGCAGGTCCATGGTTTGAATCCCGCTACGGGCTTGAGCTTCACAGCACGGTGGAAGGGCATTTTGCATGCCCGCCTGGCTAGCGACCACCCTCAAGTAGAAATGTGTCGCCAAGCACCTAACGTTGTGTCCCGGCAGCTGTCCTTGAGAGCCAGTAATTCTAGGTTAAGCCTGTTAACACATTCGACCACATCATCACGTACCATCAGGTGTGATAGTGGCAAAGGCTTACCTATCAGAAATAAAAAAATCTTAGTTATCATAGTGAGTGAGAAAAATGTATCCCTTCGTTCCTGCGTCCCCTTAAGAGGTTTAAAATATAGAAATATAATTATAAATTTGAGCTATGACATACTCACTACGATAGGTAATTTGGAAGAGCATGTCCCAGCTGTAGTCGGTTGGTTTCGGGTTCGAATCCCACTTATAGTTAATTTATTTCTTTCATTGTACTTTTGTTAACACTTAGAAGTTATTGTATAATTACTTATAAGATATTTTTTGTAAATGTGCCTATTTCTCAAATAAACTCAATAGTTTCGGACTTCTTCCATAGAGGATTTAATTATCGGCCGAGTGGAATAGGCATCCGCCGTAAATTCGGAAGGCGTGGGATCGATTCCCGCCCAGGACCAAAAAAAATGTGTTTTATTAATTTGTAAATGAAAAGAAGGATTTACCTATATTCTTTAATTAATACAAACATGATATATACTAAATAATATTACATTGTTTCACATAAGGTTATTAAGATCTATATCAGAATATAAATGTGGGCAAAAGATAATTTATTCTCAGATAAAATTATTTTTTGTTGACGTCATATCCTCTAATATGTAAAAACCTGAGTATTATATTTGCACGGTGGTAGGTAATTTTGTGAATTTCCGCCCGACTAGCTACCTTGACTACCTACCTTATCAGACTACGTCAGACTAGGTGTAGAAAATCTGTCGCCAAGCACCTTACGGTTTGTTCTAAGATCAAACTGGCTAGTTCCTGGGTGGAAACTATGTGTATTTGAATATTTATTTTTCCTCCCTTGTGCCATGGGTAGAAAAGTGATGCAAAGCTAAAAATATAGGGGGTTTTTGATTATAATGAGATAAACAGAAAAAATAATAACGTTAGCCAAATTATATCGGTATATCTTGGAAACTGTAAAAAATAGGTAAGGGGTTTCTAAAAAAATCATAAACACAAGGTGTACCCGTGGAGTGCCGGGTTAGCATGTCACCTCCCCATTTGTTCCCGTGTGGGTGTCGCAAAAGTGCGCCAAATGAGCAGCTTTGCCACTTCTCACGTGGATGTGAGTAGGGTGTTGTGTGCATGAGTCGCACGACAGGGCTGTATACCATCTTACTGCCCTGCCAGGGTTTCATACAATATGTTCTTGTGTTCCTGTCTTATAAGTTGTTAGCGTAAACATATTATTCGTAATATATTCTTATGTTTCGTTCAGTGTGTTAGAGAAAACATTTTGTATGACCCTGAAACTGTGTCTGGTGAATGGCAATAGGCTCGCCCCCTATTACAAACTCTTCTCGTACCTGTAGAATTGGGCTCCCACTTCAGCGACAAGATTAATATCTTCCTTCCACAAATGGTAGGAGTCGCAGGCCACGTCGCCACTGCTTTTGTCTTTGATAGGACTAGAGACTTTGTGACAGAAGCGATCCCAAATGCTCTCACCTTTATCTGGAACAAATACAAATATTTTATTGTAAAATTAAAGTATTGTTACAATTTCAATTATTACTCTGAATTTTGTTTTAGTTATAAAACTGTGTTACAAAAGACAGCGTCTTCCCAAAATTTGCATATTATTTTACAGCTGTTAATATTATGTTACACAATGGAAAAAGGGTTTAATACAAATATAAACCTTTTCAATCGTATTAAGGTATATGTAAGTAACAATTTTTTTAATGTTATTGTGACGGAACAAGCCCGAGGCCCACCTGATGTTAAGTGGACTAACTTCTGCCAATAATAGATGCATTTCGTCAACGACGAAATACTCTGTGCCCGTCCCACTGAGACGTACAGTTGTTAGGTCTTATGTGCCTGTAATTTTACTGGCTCTCAAGGACTGCTGCCGGAATACACTGTTGGGTGTTTGGCGACAGATTTTCTACTTGAGGTTGGTCGCTAGCCAGACGGGCGGCAGGGCATTTTGCGAATGCAAAATGCCATGTGCATGTGATGAAGCTCAAGCCCGCGGCGGGATTCGAACCATACGCCATACAGATATGAATATATAATATTTTAGAGGATGTGACAAACACTAAGCCATTTTTTTAGGGTTCCGTACCTAAAGGGTAAAAACGGGATCCTATTACTGAGACTTCGCTGTCCGTCCGTCCGTCCGTCTGTCACCAAATTCAAATTAAAATTATTTATTTGGAACTTAAGCGATAGCATACATTTAATAAAACACGATGGTAACCGCGAAAGTTTTTGAGATAACTGTGTTGCAGGTACCAACGCCCTCCTCCATAAAAACTACGGTACATTTAGTTCCTCAGGCTAATCATTATGTACAGAAAAAGTAAAATTAAATATGATTACAAGTTAATATAAGGCCTATGATCGAGTATCACATGACATCCTGCTGACAAAAATCTATGGATCAGGAATAAGAGGTACGGCTTTCACCTGGCTCAAGTCGTATTTGCAAAATAGAACGCAACTAGTAGAATTCGAATATTATGACGAAAATGTAAATGAAATTAAAAATGCCCAATCTAATATAAAACTAATAAATGGTTCCATACCCCAAGGTAGCGTGATCGGATGTCTATTTTTTTTATTATACATTAATGACTTACCAAAATGTATAAAATCAACTTGCGTACTATTTGCAGACGACATTTCGCTTCTATTCAAAACACCAGTAAATATCAACTATGCAGAAATTGACAAAGTTCTATTAGAAACAAAACGATGGCTTAACGAACATAATCTAGAAATTAATTACAATAAAACCAAAATAGTCCAATTTAGAACATATCAACGTCCGCCGATAAACCTTGGACCTTTCTGTACAAAAAACAAAATTGAAGAAATAGATAATTTTAAACTCTTAGGACTAACGCTTGATACACATTTGAACTGGAAAAAACACATAGAACAGTTAAAATCCAAACTAAGTCAATTTAGTTATGCGCTAGGTATCTTAAAAAGAAACACTAATTTTGAAACTGCACTAACAGCTTACTACGCGTTCGTGTATTCGAGATTTAATTATGGTATAATCCTATGGGGAGAGAGTGTAGAATTTGACAGTTTGTTCATCTTACAAAAGAAATGTATAAGAATATTAGCAAACATAAAACAGCCAGAAAGTTGCAAGCCCCACTTTATAGAACGAAAAATTCTTACATTGCCATCAATTTACATTCTACAGATTGCTTTATTTGTGCGTAATAATAGAACCTTGTACAAGTCAAATCTTGAAATTAACCCAAACTATCACCTAAGAAACAAGGACAGATTAGTTTCATCAGCAAACAATAAATTAAAAATTACAAGAAATAGTCCGTATTGTAGGTCATTAGATATTTATAATAGAATACCGAGAATTATTAAGCAAGAAGAAGATACCCACATATTTCATAAAAAATTAAAATCATTCTTAATAGAAAAGGCGTACTATTCTGTAAAAGAATTTGAAAAAGACGTCAAAAATATTTAATGTACACATAGTTAATTAATGACCTTGACATATATATTTTAATACCAATTTTGAATCATAATTTATTAATGAATAATGGAATGTTAATTCGTTTATTATATAATTTATTTATTTTGAGATTAGGTTGTTTAAAATTAATAATGGATTGTAAATTTGAAGATAAATTATTTATGTTTATGACATTATATATATATTACTTACCTTAATTATCTACCTGTTAGTTAGTAAGTGATTAATTTGTGACACCCTTACAGGGTAAATGTACTTACCTAATGCTATCTATAAGACCTTTATATATTGATGAAATGTACATTTGGACAAAATAAATGAATACTGAATACTGAATACTGAAATATTAAAACAATTTTATAAATCTATTAAAGTCTTATGTCTCTCTTTGAGTGTATATGCTTGCAAGTGTGTGTGTGTGTGTGTGTGTGTGTGTGTATGTGAAGGTGTGTACGTATGGTACTTATTTATTTCTTTTGTTGTCAAGTAATAGTAGTCAGGTTGTGTACTTCACAAGCTCTTCCGTTTCATCGTATGTAAGTGATTGTAGTCAGTCTTTAAGTTTCATTTTACATTGTTGAGAAGGAAGAGGGTAAATATTAATAATTGTATTTATTTTGTTGTATAAAGTGCCATTAACACAATAATAGTGTCGACCTGCTAATGGAGTGCGACGATAGACTGCTTTACAAACCCTGTCGGTTCTGCGTTTAGATTTTACAAATTGGGAGTCATAGATTAGTTCAGTATGCTTGCAGATAACTTTGTGCAATATAAATAGCTGTCTAACTGTAGGGACCTTGCAGAGAGTGTAGAGGTCAGTTGTAGGGAATCTACGTGGCTTATGTGAGAGAACTTTGAGAACTGGTCTTTGTGCTCTTTCAAGTTTTAAGTGTTCAAGTGGGGATCGAACCATGGAACATCGGCAAAGCAGTCCATAGCTATTATGAGTAAACCCGAACTGATCGAAAATCTGATTCGAATACGATTCACAATGCCGGTAACAGGTTCACACCTTAAGACTCACCGCTGACATTCCAGGCTCCCTCCACTTGATAAGCAGATGATGCTACTCCAAATTTGAACCCTGGAGGGAAGCTTAGGTCTTCTGCACTCCATGCTATAGCTATCAGGGCACTGAAATGTATAGTCAAAGAATAGTATAGTGATAAAACTGTAAATAAAACTTATCCCGCATTTGTGGTAAGTTTTCTGTAATGACTCCCACATATACCTAGAGTATATTCAAAAAGAGAGTGGACTTATGATTAAATCTATCTATATAATGATATAAATCTATAGCTAATTTAATTACATTATCATTGTCATATATTAACTATAAGTATTTGAAACGAGATTTACTTAGCAATCCACGGATTTGGGCGGGTGCCGGGTCTATCACGCTGCATAGGAAGAGGCCCAAGTCACAGACAATGGGACTTGCAACTCAGGGTGTAAGGTTAAGGGGCGTTTACTATTACATCAATGCTCCCTTTCACCACTCGACCCTCTTCCCCTACCTAGCCATCATTTGGTAAGATCCTACTAATGCCGCCTTGGATACACGTTCTAGAATAGAAGTTACGGTTGTTTGTGACAGGCCAAGGTGTTTAAGTAGGTTATAAAGGGTATACCCCTTGCTCCAATTTCTACACCATATAAAAATATACTTATCAACTACAGAACCGTTTTTTGTTAATTTATTTGTGTGCATTTTATTGTGCGGTCTTTAGGTACGTTTCTTTCCCACGGCGAAGTAAGTTCTATAAATACAATGTGTTTTAGTTTTTTTGAGATCAGAAATTTATCCGATCTGTATGACGTAATACCTATATATTACTTACATATTTATGTATGTTATTATATTTCATTATTATCAATGTATCACATTTCAATAGTAAAATCCAAGGTCCACTCTCTTTCTGAACTGACTCTAATTATATAGTACTGGGAGCCAACTCCCACCTTTTGCGAAACCACATAAAAAGCGTTTTGTTTCATGCTTAAAATAATCATTCGCAGTCACGAACTATCACCGACCCACAATCGCGTCTAGCAATATTGGTTTGATCCTACTTAGGGTGCATACCATTTGAAGTTAGATTCGTTTAAAACGCTAAAAACGATCACACTCCCAAAAAGTTGTTCCACATGGGTCTTGGCGTTATTTTCGCCATAAACGCTATGAGGCTACTGGAACAGTTTGAATTCCCTACATCTAATGTCAAAAGTGACAGAAGTGGCAAATTTTAGTGGCATTCTTAGCGTTCTTATCCTAAATGGAACAGGGGATGACAGTTACAAACGATCACAGTGATCACAACCACAGACGCAGAATGTGATCAAAATTATCGAAATTAACGTTCTTAGCGACTAATGGAACACGCCCTTAAAGAATGAATGAAATATGGATCACGGATAAGCGAGCGAGATACAAGATGTATATAATACAGCGTTATTCTGCTCGCACTGTTCCAAACTACGATGTTATGGAACGGATTTACCCACAGACCTAGGATTTTTTCGCTAAGCCTATGGATTTACCATAGTTTTACGACATTTTATTGTATACTGCTCAACAGCTGTCTGTAATTTTTTTAGTCTCACTCATCAAATAATTTTGCTGCATTTATTTTAAAGAATAATAGAAATAAAACATTGCACGTAATTTACACATTAAGTGAACCTATTTTTATCTATATGTAAAATACCCAAAAGTTTAAATCCGCTGCATTTCATCACAAATGACGAATTGCACTGCGCCCGTCACTTTGAAGTCTCACGTGCCTGTTATTTCACTGGCTCTCAAGGACAGCTGCCGGAACACACCGTTAGGTGCTTGGCTACAGGTTTTCTACTTGAGGATGGTAGATAGCCAGGCGGGCATTCGCAAAATGTCCTACCACCATGAGGTGAAGTTCAAGCCGGCGGTGGGGATCGAACCATAAACCCGCGGCATGTCAGTCCGTGGCTATTACCACTCGGCCATCGAAGTCTCAAAAAAAAACTTGTATGACGTAGGTATTTTACCAGTTGTTTTGATTTCAAAACTAAACTACTGAACCGATTTTAACAAACAGAGAAAGATTTAGAAAATATTTTCAGAAATTATATTATTTTAAATAAAAATAAGGTAGCAAACCACAAAACTGAACTGAGAACCTCTCGCTTGTTTGAATACAGTGTCTTCGAAGCGCTTTCCAAACAAACGTAAGTTCACCATATTTTTAATACCATGTATTCAAACTCAGTGAAAAATAAAAACAAATATCAGTTTTTCATCAAAATGTGTCATTTTAAAATTATTTGATATTTAAAACGTTTTGTATAGAAATTCCTTCTATCACATTTGGAGACAATATCACTACATAGTATAAAACAAAGTCGCTGTCTGTCTATCCCTACATATGCTTTGTTCTTTAAAACTACGTAACGGATTTTGATGCGTTTTTTTAATAGGTAGAGTGATTCAAGAGAAATGTTTACATGTATTTACATGCATAATATAGTAGAGAAACACTGATAATTTTAGAGGTTTCTAATGTGATGTCGTAAATAAACACATTTTTTGAGCTTACATTGCAAACGCTGGCTGAATCCTACGAGATAGATCAAAATAATGTACTACAGTATTGTACACCTTAAAAAGGGCTTCAAATAAGTTCGCAATGGTATACGTTTATCTCTTAGGGATAACCCACAATAAAAATTTTTAGCCATTATTTTTTAAGATAAATAATGGATTATTTTTTAAACGATTTTAAGCAACACAGCATTAATCCTTATCCAGTTAAGTACCTTAAAAACATTGCGCGTTTAATATAGATCAATATGTCCCTTAACAGCATATAATTGAAATGAGCATTTTCGAAGATATTACAGATTATTAAGTATCAGTATTGCACCCATAGTAAATAACAAACCAGGGTGATTAGCAGACTTGACGAGTCTGCTAATCAATATGAATCTATAATGGACTCGGCCTGGTCAATTTTGACAGTTTTTGTAGTCTACTAACTTCATACCGTTCATATTGAGTCAATCTTGATTCAATCTCAGTTTCATATGAAAACGAAACGAAATAATTATATTATAATAAATAATAACGAAATTGTTTTCTGAATTACCTTACTCTTCTCTTTTTATTTTTTGTTGGCAATATCGTCAAACCAGCCTAGATTCATCATAGATTCATATATTCATAAGGGATCAGCAGACTACCGATTCTGTCTTATATTAATCTTGAATGAATCTATGCTGAATATAATATAATAATCTAATATATCTGCGACGCGTAGGTATTTTATTTTACCTACTTTTCCTTTTTTCTACTTAGGATAATGTATTAATTGTTATATTATTATTATTTTTATTTGGACACCTCTATACAGTGTAAGTTCGTAACCTTAATTTAACTATGGGTTTATGCCTGAAATAAACAATTATTATTATTATTATTATAAACATGTAATTAGCAGACTAGGCCCCCAGAAAAATGGCAAACCAGAAGTATGTCAAAATAAAAATGAATGCTTGCAAAATGTCAAAGAGGTTGAACACTTGAACTACGGAAACACTAACCTCTAAACAGGTACCTACGTTCTTGTCCGATTCTCAGGTCACTATACTCATGTTTTTGAAGCACTGTCGCATTTCATTTCAAATTAATTGTATTTACTCACCAAAAAACAAGAGACTCGCTCGATATCATTATCTGAACTAAACAACATGAATGTGTTAATTGTTTATTGCGAACTTCGAATTAGTTGTACACAATGTTTTAGGGTTCAATACTAAAATTAGAAACTCGGCTATGGAAGAAACTAATTTAACATTAATTATTCATAATATTGTCTTAGGTTTTCGCGATTATTACACATAGTAATTAAACAACTTTAAACGGTTTAAATCGCGTATATTTATCATTATTTTTGTCCCGGCGTGTGACAAATAATACCTATTAGTCACCCCGTGACCACGATCACTGCAAAGTGTTTGAAACGTGGGGACAAAAATAATGATAAATATACGCGATTTAAACCGTTTAAAGTTGTTTAATTACTATTAATTATTCATTTTTATTACTTATTACCTATGATGAAATACCTATAAGCAAGCCATTAGTAGAGCGCGCAAAATGAAGTTTCAGTGCCACCACCTTATACAGGGTTATTGGAAAAATGCTAACAACTTCTGGGAGTTGATTTCTTCTAGTCCAAATAGACATTTTGAGATGAAGATGTTTTTTTATGTATTTGTGACGGAATTAAGTACAAGGTCCACCTGATGTAAAAAGTCTCTTGTGCCTGTAATGTATTATTTCATATTTTTTATTACTTTGCTCGCTGTAAATATTCAAACTCTATTCAAAGGGCGCTTGGCGTGGTCCTTTGGGTGGAGGTCCACACTTACAGAAGTGAACTCTAAGAGGTTGTTAGCATTTTTCCAATAATCCTGTATATTTATTTTATGGATTGCGAAGGAACACGCACGTGGCCCACCTGATGTTAAGTGTGCTTATAACAGATGTATTTCGTCACAAGTGACGAACTGCACTGCACCTATCAGTCTGAGACATACAGTCGTTAAGCCACATGAGCCTGTAATGAATAATTGCTTACTGGTTCTCTAGGACTGCTGCTGGAACACACTGTTAGGTGCTATGCGACAGATTTTCTATTTAAGGTTGGTAGCTAGCCAGGTCAGCATACGCAAAATTCTCTTCCACCATGCCGGCGGTGGGGACTGAACCATGGGCCTGAGTCACAGCATTACAACTATAATATATACATATCATATATATATACATATAATATATACATATTACATATCATAGCTTATCGGAATTCATGGAATTGATAGTATTGAACCGTTTACCGAAGCCAACATATTAGGGAGCTATTAGCTTGCTGGTTTAGTGACTTTCTGGTCTGTGACCTGACCTGATACTCATTGCTTGTGTGAAGATAAAGCTTATAGCTAAGATTAAAGCTACCATCTGGAAAGGCCATTTTTTCTATATTTATACAAAAATACCTTTTCTAGATGGTTCGATTCAAACATAATTAAAAAAAAAATATCTTTTCCGATATTGTATTCCAAAAAGAAAAAAATATTTGTGAGAATTCTTATCGAAATTTAATGAAATTATCGAAATTCATTGAAATAATTTCATTGAATATCGATAAGAATGTTTGTTCTCACAAATATTTTTCCTTTTTGGAAAACAATATCGGAAAAGATATTTTTTTCTTAAATTTAATTTAAAAGAAAATTTATAATAGGTAGCCAGTTGAGTACATTTCATAATAATAATAATAACAAAAAGTTGAAATAAAAGGGAGTGCGTAAACGCGTTGAATATTTTTTTTTTTGATTTTGTTCTATCGTAAGAACTGTAATGTTACCTATATACAAACTTGCCATTTTATTAGTCCAATTATTGTATCACAACCGTAAAAACTGATCCAGTTCAAGCCGGATTCGTGATAAGGATCCCGATCTGAATGAAATAATAATGTATGTTATTGTGACGGAACAAGCACGAGGCACACCAGGGCGTCAAGTCTGCTAATTAATATGAATCGATAATGGACTCGGTCAATTTTGACAGTTTTGGTAGTCTACTACCTAACTTCATATCGTTCATATTGAGTCAATATGGAACAAAACTCGGTTTCATATGAAAACGAAACGAAATAATAAAATATTAACAAATAATAACGAAATTGTTTTCTGAATTACCTTACTCTTCTTAAAACCAGCCTAGATTCATCATAGATTCATATATTCAAAAGGGATCAGCAGAGTACCGATTCTGTCTTGTATGTATCTTAAATGAATCTATGCTGAACATGTAATTAGCAGACTTGTCCCCCTGATGTGAGGTGGACTAACCTCTGCCTATAACAGATACATTTCATCATAAGTGACGAATTGTGCTGCGCCCGTCACCCAGAGACATATTAGTTGTTAATTCTCATGTGCTTTTAATTTTACTGACTCCGGACTGCCATCGGAATTGGAAAGTGGCTGCCTGTTTGGTGCTTAGCGACAGATTTTCTACTTGTGAGTGGTAGATAGCCAGGCGAGCACTCGCAAAGTGCCCTTCCTCCATGCGGTGAAGCTCAAGCCGGCGCCGCTGGGGATCAAACCATGGATCTGCGGCACGGCAGTCCATAGATATTACCGATCGGCCTTCATTGTTTCATAATATTTTTTTATATATTTTTGGTTTGTCGTGTTTGTAGGGTGTGCATGTAGCATGTAGCAGGTTTTATATAATGTTTATTTATGTACGGAACCAAATTAAATGTTACTTAGATATTGCAAATGATATCAGAAGGCCAAAGATCATGCTTATTTATCTGTGTTAGTATCATCGATTAGAATAATCTGTTCGGGGGTTAAAGATTAGAATATATTAAGTAACGACATACTTAGACTGCGTACGCTACGAATCCTGGCTACTGTCACCGATTTACTAGGCCTAATGACAGTTTTACCAATTTTAAGGGGTTCCGTACTGGGACTTATTGTAACCATCTGATAGAATACGAGTATGTGTTAGTATAGCGAATTGCCTAATCTTCTTCTTCTTCTTCGTGTCGACGAATCACATATAGATGGATGACTGCCAGTACTGGGCTGTAGCCACCCCAAGGGTAGATGCCTCGTACAGGTCACCCAAAGTGCAAGCATTGGGACACTGAGGTCAAGACAGCAAATGACGCATGTCCTGCGTAGCGCCATAACTACATTGGGTTCCTATGTCAGAGTAACCCCATTTGGCCTTATTAGCAGCAGCGGCAGCGCCCACCTGAGTCCGAAGTCGGTTTAGCGACTTCCAAGTGGGCCACGCCAGATCTTTGCCCTGGGGGAGTTCTTCAACCGGCTCAATGTAGTTGGGTGGGGGAGGGCACGTGTTCTGCCACAGTTCCAAGCGGGCTTCCTTTGGGTGACCTGTCAAAGCCCTGGTGGAACCAAGAAAACTTTTGCGGCTCTTGAGTAGCCCTGTGGTTAGCTGTGAGTGGTAAAGAGGGTGTCTACAATCTGTTTCTTGCTTGAGCTTCTCCGTAGAGCAAATTATGTTACGACGCACTATAATTGCCTAATAATTAATAACAAATACAAAACAAAAAATATAGGGGATCCTCATCCAAAAAACGTGTTTTAACCGACTTAAAAAAGGAGGAGGTTCTCAATTAGAGTGTATATATTGTGTGTCTGTACGGAACCCTCATTGTGTGACTTGCACTTGGCAGGTTTTATGTAATGTATGTCTACGGAACCAAATTTAATACTATTTAGATATTATATATATTATGGATTAAATTTGGGGGGTAGGCGTAAGCACACGCCTTTGTGTTTGTCTTACGTATTTATTTAGTTTTTTAATATTTTAATAAGTTATTAGACATTATCAATGCATAAAAGTATGTATTAGCTACTTTACTTTACCTGCCTGACATAGTTTCCTATTAAAACACTGCAATCCAAACAATTTGAAGAAATTCATCACTGGTGCTTTTTTGTCAAACTTCAACAATGGATCCTGTATCACAATCTTTTTATGATGTTGTGGAAGCTTTCAACACGAGGATGACCGCATTTGAGAGTGAACTGAAGTCTTCTTCTCCTAGTTCCAACATTGAAACACTCAGTGCTGATTTCCAGTCATTCAAGTCATTTGCCATTAAAGCACTCCAGGCTCTCCAATCACAAATCAAAATTTTATCCAGTGATGCTGACCACAGAGAAATGCGCAGCCGCAGCAAGATTTTGCTAGTACATGGAGTCCCAGAGCAAAAGAATGAAGACACTGCTTCTGTGGTTGTGAAAACTTTGTCTGGCAAACTAAAATTGACAGAGTTTGCAGTGACTTGCATTAGCCGATGTCACAGGATGGGACGTAATGTGAGTGTTGATAAGCCCCGGCCTATTCTGCTTAAATTACGCGAGTTAACTCTCCGCGACAAACTTTGGTTTGCTAAAGTTAACTTAAAGAGTACGGGTATCACTCTGTCAGAGTTTTTAACGAAGCCCAGACACGAAACTTTCATGTCGGCAAGGCAGCGTTTTGGCGTAACAAAATGTTGGACCAGAAACGGCTTCATCCACATCCTTGGGCCCGACGGTAAGCGGTATCGCATCAGCAGCGTCAAGGAGCTACAAAACATTGCAGCTCCGCCCGTATCGAAGTCTGATGTCAGTAAACCGGAGCCGGCCCAAACCTCGGCCGTATGCGCTGCGAAGGACGCTAGAGCATCGAATAAACAAGCCGCAAGCGCACGTAGAACAAAAAAGTAGTTAAGGTACGTTTTTTTTGTAACTTTTCTGAAGTTATTCAGGTACATAAATATTACAAAGTTTTCGAGTATGTACAATATATGTACCCACTTGTTTATTTTTGTTTTGAAACTCAGAATTGACACAGAGTAGATGACGTTATAAATTGTAAACTGTCAAATGTGTCATGTCACTGTCTCAAAGTAAATGTCTATGGTGTTGTGGGTGCGTTCATGGTTCCTCACTTTTATTTTTGCTAATTAGTCTTTGACATAAAATCTCTCGGGAAGGTTACAAAGAGAATATTATCTTGTAATATTGCTGTATTTTGTTTTCTCAGAAGCACTGAGCAAGTCCTACGTACTCAGATGTATAATAAAAAACATTTTGTGTCATTCTTTTAAATATTATTTGCTCAGTGAAATTTTCTTCTTGTTCTTAACTATTTTTCTGTGTATTGAATACTTTATTTTCAAAAAAGTGTTTTGGCGGGTTGAGTATAGGTATTAATTAGTTTAGTTATACTTATTGTATATTTATGTTATATGTCTATTGTATATAATTATTTATTTTATTTTCTACATATACTACATATTCTTATTTAGTTGTTAAATGTCGACTGTTGATGAAGATGGTGAAAGTGATGAATATTTTTCATTAAGTTCCGATGATGACTCATGTAGTAGTACCCAAAGTTTTAGTAGTATTCCTTCATTAAATGAAACTTTAGTGAATACCTTTTTAGATGTGCCAAAAAACTTTAATATTGTGCACATTAATGCCCAAAGTATTCCGGCTCATTTTATTGATATGCAGGCATCTTTCAACGATATAAATACGCACGCTATTCTTGTCTCCGAGTCTTGGTTAAGACCATGTCTCCCAACTGTTCAGTACTCGCTCCCAGGTTTTCACTTAATACGCAATGATCGCGCAGAGAGCCGTGGTGGGGGTGTAGCGATCTACCTTCGGTCTCATATTCCCTACTCCATTCTTAGCATGTCTGCACAACCGCCACCATCGAATGCTGGCGAACATCTGCTGATTGAAGTTGTGCTTGCTCATACCAAGATTCTTCTTGGAATCTATTACAGCCATTCTTCCCAAGTAAATTACTTTTCGTCCTTTGAAAGTGTTTTAGAAAATTTTTCTCCTTTATACAGTCACACCATAATTATGGGTGACTTTAATACTTGTCTTCTAAAAAACGATTCTAGGACCTTAGCTCTAAAATCCATCGTCAACGCGAACAATATGCATATTCTCCCCCTTAACGCCACTCATAATTTTCCTAATTGCACTCCCTCTCTTCTCGACCTCATGATTGTATCTTCTTTGCAGCATGTTGCTAAGCATGGCCAATGCGATGCCGATGCGTTTTCTTACCACGACCTAATTTATCTCAGTTATAAAATTCGTCCTCCAAAACCTAAACCAAAAATTCTTCTGCAACGTAACTTTAGTGGCATAGACCTGGATAAACTTCGTAATGATGCACGGGATCTTGATTGGGCTCAAGTGAAGAATGCCACAACTATCGATGATAAAGTTAATATATTTAATTGCTTGCTAACACAATTGTACGACACACATGCACCTGTAAAAGCGGTAAAGATGAAGTATGTACCGGCTCCATGGCTAACTAATGACATTAAAACTATTATACACAAAAAGGTTGTAGCCAAATCCAAACTGAAACGGAATCCATCTGATTCCAATAAAAAAATATATACAGGCATAAGGAATCGCTGCAATAGAGTGTGTAGGGATGCATTTCGCCGCCATATCCACGCATCAGTAGAAAACGATGATCCAGCGAAAGTATGGAAATTTCTGAAATCGTTGGGAGTTGGAAAGTCACGCCAAGATACAATACCAAATGATCTGGATATTGATTCTCTCAATACACATTTTTCATCTTCTAGTAGCATGGACCTTATTGATAAAAACACCACATTAAATTTTCTTTCTAGTCATCCAACTCCAGATTACTCTGCTTTTCTTTTTAGTCAGTTCACCGCTAGTGATGTTAGTAAAGCCATCTCTTCAATTCAGTCTAATGCAATGGGTTGCGACAACATCAGCCGCAAGATGATTGTACTAATTTTAAATGAAATTCTGCATATAATTCATCACATTATTAATTTCTCCATCACTAATGGTGTTTTTCCTGCATCCTGGAAAGAAGCACAAATAATTCCTTTGCCCAAAAAATCTAATCCAGTCTCATTTTCTGAATATCGGCCTATTTCTATTTTACCTTTCTTGTCCAAAGTCATTGAGCGATTGGTCCATAATCAATTAAGTAATTATCTTTCTAAACACAACCTTATGAATAACTTGCAGTCTGGTTTCCGCCCTGGTCATAGCACTGTAACGACCCTCGTTAAAATCACAGATGATATAAGACTAGGTATGGAAACTAATCAGATTACAATCCTTATACTTCTAGATTTTAGTAATGCATTCAATAACGTTGACTATGACATCCTTTTAGCGACGCTCAGCTCTATTAACATATCTCCTTCGGTGACTGACTGGTTTCACAGTTATCTGTATGGACGCCGGCAACGAGTTCGCATTGACGATTCTTACTCCTCGTGGTGTAACGCGATTGCTGGTGTTCCTCAAGGCGGTGTGCTATCTCCTCTTCTATTTGCTATATTTATCAACTCCATTTCTAATTCTTTAAATTCTTCTTATCACCTCTATGCAGACGATCTCCAAATTTATGCACAGGCTCCAGTTGACAAGCTGGCCGAAGCCATTCATAACACTAACAGTGATTTATGTCGTATAGCTGCTTGGAGTAAGTGTTTTGGCCTAAAAGTCAACCCCACAAAGACACAGGCAATTATAATAGGAAGTTCCAGAATGCTACCGAAGGTGGATTTATCGACACTTCCGCAAATTGTGTTTGAAGGGATTGTCGTTCCATACAGTCAGGAAGTTAAAAATCTTGGGGTTATACTTGACAATAATCTCTCATGGAAACCTCACATAGCATCTATAAGCCGTAAAATCTTTGCATCCGGTAGCTCTCTTCGAAGGCTACGTAATTTTCTTCCTACTGCCACTAAAGTTACGCTTGCACAATCTCTACTTTTGCCCATTCTTGATTATGCCGATGCCTGCTACCTCGATCTTACGGAGGAACAGCTAAATAAGCTTGAGCGTCTCCAGAATTACTGTATAAGATTTATTTTCGGTCTTCGAAAATATGATCATATATCTCAATTTCGTACAAGACTCAAGTGGCTGCCTATTCGTCTTCGCCGGGATACTCACATACTGTCTCTTCTTTACAACATTTTATTTAATCCCTTTACCCCACTCTATTTGAAGGAACGTTTTAAGTTCCTGCATTGCTCCCACTCGTGTGACCTCAGATCATCTGAAAATCTTACGCTGAGTTTGCCGAGCCATCGAAGTGACTTTTATGGCAGCTCGTTTACCGTTCAGGCTGCCCGACTTTGGAATAAACTTCCGGTTAATATAAGGCAAGCTCAGTCTATTGCTGTATTCAAAAGTCAAATTAAAGATCATTATTTATCCACTTTGCCATCTCATTGAAATTCTAGTCTGTATCCATTATGTGTACCAGTATGTAGTATTTAGTATTAAGTAGTATAAGTAATTGGTTTAATAGTATGTAGTATGTTTATGTATTGTATATAGTAGTATATGGTATGTTTATGTAGTTTATTATATTGTACTTATAATATTACCTAATTAGTATTCTTTTGAAAGTAAGCATTAGATTTATGTAAGTAGATATGTATAATTAATTTATTGTGTTCGCCAACCTCTCTGACTCCTTAAACGATCTCCATCCAAAGGTTGACTGGAAGAGATCGCTTTAAGCGATAAGTCCGCCCTTTGTACTTTAGTTTTAAGAATTTCTTGTTTAATGTATTTTTTATATTGGTGTACAATAAAGTGTTTTGTATTGTATTGTATTGTATTATATCAGACCATAGATATTATATCATGGTTCTTTATCTATAACTAGAAGCATTGAATAGTATTATCAATTTAGGGTCAAAGATTAGAATTTATGAAATACCTATATACCTAAACTACATACGCTAATACTAACTACTAGGTGACCGATTTATGAGGCCTAATGATAGTTTTGCACAATTTAAAGTCCATTTTACTGGTAGAACTTTCCATTTTATTTTTATTACATGTTCTGTAAACACGTATATATATACTTCTTAAAATAGAAAGAAATCATCATCTATAAATCTATTAATTTTTTGGTTATTTATTATCAATAGAGGCATATTGACTGAAGCCGTTTGACTGTAGTAAAAGATAAAATTCCTGAAGGGTATAAAACCCTTTCCTTTGGCAATGCTACGGCAAACCGTCAAAATTAACCTACCGAAATAACACAATGTTATCTTCGATATGTATTATTATTTGTAAAATTGTTATTGAATTTTAGCAAATAAATAAGACCTATATGCACACATATTTAAACATTTTTTTTAGTTATAATCTCTCAAACTATATTTTATTTAAAACTAGCGGGCCGCCCGATTATTTGACAAAAACGTCAAAAAAAGAATTAGTTTAAATATATAAAAAGTAGTTATTGTGACGGTCCCGGTTATCGTGTTAGGGTGGCAGTCGTAATGGCATGGTGGTAGGGCATTTTGCGAATGCCGGCTAGCTACCACCCTCCTTGAGAGCCAGTAATTCTCCCGGCAGTTGTCCTTGAGAGCCAGTAATTCTAGGTTAGTCTGAACAACATCTTCAACCACATCATCACTTATCGTCAGGTGAGATTGTGGTTATAGGTAAAATGTGATCTCAGAGCGCTTTTAATTATCACGGAGCCGACTTTATCAAGTTATGTCATACTTTTCAGTGTAAGTTGGGTCCATTATTTGTTTTTTTTTTGTAAATATATTGTTCTTTTTTGTAGGCACTGCTGTCAACTAAACGTTGCTTTGATACTAAAACACACAGTACTGCTTGCCATGAAACGTTTAATTGTATATACATAAATGGATATTAACACAGCCCTAATCATTGATGTCCAATGAGTGATTTTCAATGACTTGTTTGTAGAAGTGAGCGGAGGCGCGCGGCGTGCGCGTGCGCTGCTCCGATGTGAAGTCCACTTGGTACAGTCCGAACTGGGACCTGGAACAGAAGTTTGGAATTAATAGAGCATACCTCATCATATTTCTAGACTTATCCACGACTAACAACAGAAGAACTAAAATGCAGAATATGTAATGCCCAGCCACCTTCCTGACGCGAACACTGCTAAAGCCTCTCGTTTGTAGTAAGTATACCAGTTCACAAAAACTCAAACATCTCGCGACTTATGAATGTGTGTGAACGGAGAATTTTTGATCTTTTCAGTCGTATTTTATCTTTATTGTTGTTAGGTAAGTCTTTGTCCACAATATTACCTGATAGTAAGTGATGATGTGGTCGAAGGTCTTAACATGCTTAACGTAAAATTACTGGCTCTCAAGAACAGCTGCCAGAACACACCGTTAGATGCTTGGCGACAGATTTTCTCTCTTGAGGGTGGTCGCTAGCCAGCCGTGCATTCCAAAAATGCACTTCCACGCTGCTTCAGAAAATATTAACACAAAGACGTTTAATGTAATGTATAATCATTAGAAGATCATTGCATTGACCGCAATTTCAGTGACGATAGTCAGATACTTATTCTCAACGATGAAAAAGAGGATGAAACTGATCAGAACACCCTACTTTTGGTTGGATATACCATCAAAATCTGGACGACATTGGATGGTTAAGTGCCAGGTGCTGAACACATCGTGGAAAGTAATAGATGGTGACGGAGCATCTTCTCTTTAGAAGTGGATACCCTGAAGTCATCTTTCTCAGCATAGAAGAAACAACGGAAGGAAGATCCATACTTTTATGTTACCTCTTATAGTACTTACACATATCCATCCGCCCACTCGAAGTTATCCATGAGAGTCCAGGCGGTGAATCCTGTCACATTGACTCCATCTTTGATGGACAGCAACACCTGTAACAAGCATTTATCTACGTTAGGTCTGGGGCTTCAGACTAACCTGCTATGTTAACTTAGTAGAATTGCACCCACTACATCTTCCCATGGAATTCGTAGGAGATGACAAAGGGCAAAATACCAGTAGGAAGGCAGCAACAGCTTCTGGAGAACTGCCATGTAACACGGGTGACGCTTGCCAAGCGTGTGGATTATGGCAAAATCCTCCCAATGTAGGAGGCATTTGCAACGGTGGACTTTGTGGTTGTTTATGTGTGGTGGATACAGGATTATTGGAAAAATGCTAACAACCGCTTAGAGTTGACTTCTGCTAGTCCTAACAAACATATGAGATGAAAAATAAAAAACAAATGTTTTTTTTTTGTTTTGTTGTTGATTATGTGTTTTTTACGGAATAAACACGAGGAACACCTGATGTTAAAAGTCTGTAATTTATTATTTCATATATTTTATTACTTTGCTCGACATAAATAATCAAAACTATATTCAAAGGGAGCGAGGCGCGGTACAGTGTTGCCGCGGCGGGCGCTCTTGGCTCGGGGTAGGCATTGTCTTTTACTACGAGACACAGAACTTAAAAGTGTCACACAGTACTAGAAAAACGTATTACTTTAAGTTTTGAGTCTCATAGTACAATGTCTACTCCGAGCCAAGAGCGCCTGCCGCGGCAAATCAGGACCGCGCCGCGCTCCTTTTGAATAAAGTTTATAAACAAACAAACAAAAAAAAAACTTAAAATATCATCTCAAAATGTTTGTCAGGACTAGCAGAAGTCAACCCTAAGAGGCATTTTTCAATAATCCTGTATACACCACACATAAAGTGTGTTCATCGATTGGTTGGTATATCTATGGGCTTTTCAGGCAGCCAACAGCTATTACGGGAGAGCAATGGCTTGACAGGGCTTTTTCACATAGATATTGCAATACAGCTGATGTCAAAATTAGATCGTAACTCATAGGAGTAGGAGAACATACCTGTTCCAAGTGATCTCTGTAGTATGAAATTCTGTTACCATCATCGAGACCTCCTATAGTAGGATACCCGTTCTCCGTGATTAAGAATGGAATATCACCATATTCTTTTTTCAGCCATGCAAACAGCTTCCGCAGACCTTCAGGATATACCTGTTGATAGAAATTAAAACAATCATCAGTGGAAAACATCCCCAGCGAAACAAGTTGATTCGTCACATTAAGAATATGTAGTAAAATGTTGTAAACATCTTTGACCACAAACAAACAATAATATTATAATAAATGATAAGCCAAAATATGTGGAGATAGAGATATTGAAATGTCTTCCATCGATAAATTTTGCTGTCTCTTGGAGGCTAAATTAGCTAAAGAAGATTAGGTGTACTCGGAAAGGTGAGACGGTACTTCCAATCGGCCCATCGCCTGCAGCTTTATAAGACACCGGTTCGGCCTGACCTCTGAGCGGGAGCTTCCCAGTACCAGCTTCTTCCAAATGGAATGACTGCATTCAACGCAGAGAGACACAAATTGTCGCTCGTATGTCTTCTATAGTTGACGGTCAAGTGCTCTCCGACCGGTTCGACATTTTCACTGTAACTATCATGGGGAGTGTTCCGAGGAACAGTTCGGTTTAATACCTGCACCTGAATTTCACCTTCGAACTTCTCGATAGAACATGCTGTTTCATCAATTTTATGGTGACGTCTAGAAGTCCACAACTGTGCAATTCTATGTGGGACAAGCTACCAAGTGAAGGTTCAGGTCAGAAGATTCAGGGGAGTTCGTGGCTAAACGTAGGTCTCTATGGTATAAAAAATATTAAAATGTGTTGTGTTGAATGATAATGATAACTTTGCTAGTAGAGTGCCTTGGAACTCGAAGAAAATGTATGCAGTTTTCTAAACGACATCATTATGACTGATCGAATCCTGATGTTTCCCTGTGGAGCCATCAATGGAAACACGTATCTCTTATAAACTTTGAAGCTCCGATAGCATCTGTTTAAAATATATGTCACTTGACCTATATTGTAAACTGATTTTTAAAGTAGATAGGAAAGACAGTGAACTGACGCATGTAAATAATGTATTATCTAAGATTTGTAAATGGTTCGCCGCTAATAATCTTCTCCTAAATTCAAAAAAGACGAAATGTTTAAAGTTTTCTTTACCAAATGTTCCTTATGTTGAACCAAACATAAAGCTTGGCCCAGATAAACTCCCTATTGACAAAGCGACAGTCTTCCTGGGAATCAAAATGGATTCCACTTTACAATGGGATCCACATATACATGATCTCTCCGGAAGACTTAGTTCTGCTGCATATGCAGTTCTTAGGATAAGACAGTTAACAGACATAGCTACTGCTCGGCTAGTTTATTTCGCGTACTTCCACAGTATTATGTCGTATGGCGTATTGCTGTGGGGAACTGCTGCTGAGATAGAGACAATCTTTATCATACAAAAGCGTGCAATTCGAGCCATATATAAAATGGGTCCTAGGGAATCTGTGAGGGATCTTTTTAAAGAAATTGATATTTTAACTTTACCAAGTCTGTATATATTTGAAAATATTATGTATGTTCGTAAAAATATTAGTAAATTTAAATTAAACAGTGACAATCACGATTACAATACTAGGAATAAAGATAAAATAGTGGTGCCAGGTTTTAGATTAGCAAAGACAAATAAAAGGTCCTTCTTAGGTAATTGTGTGCGGTTTTATAATAAAGTTCCTAAACATATTACAACGCTCACAGAATGGAAATTCAAGTTGCATGTGAAAAACATATTGATTAAAAAATCCTACTACACAGTTTCTGATTACATAAACGACAAAAATGCCTGGACAATTCCGCCTCCGCCAAGCTATTGCCTGTCACCTACATAATTTAAACAAATATTGTAATAACTCTATTATATAGTATGTATGTAACACATTGTTAAAAGATGTTTAAAAGAATGGCCCCGAGTTTCTTGCCCGTTCTTCTCGCAGTGGCTCTATACAATTTATTTGCTGAACGTGGCAGTACAATGTAGAATATTTCAATACTAAAATTTGTAATTGACCTTCATAAGAGCGTCGTAGACACCTAAATTGAATAAATGATTTTGACTTTTGACTTTTGACCTATAATATTGTAGTAGGGAGTTTTGGGCTGGCTTCCACCTTCAACCAGAATATTTGCGCTAAGCATTTTACTGTGCACTCCGACAGCTCTCATTGAGAACCAGTTCCCATTCTGGTTATGGCTTTTGAATCATCTTCAACCACACTATCTCAATCAAACAAGAATTTCGCCAAAAGTGAGAGATCGAACAAAGGTTATCTCAATATAATTTTTTTTGCCAATAAGGGGTGGTTTTGATTTTTCTACATTATTGGTTATAATTAAGTTCTTTAGAGGTTTTTTTAGCCAAACTATGTTACTGACACTTGATAAGATATTGATGAAGAGTATGAGGATACCGCATGCCGGGTTTTAAAATTTTCAACACGGATTTGTTAATAATATAATTGGTCGCATAGTAGCGAAAGTTAGACGGGAATTCCAAGAATAACTTTAATACGGCTGCACATATTGTATTTTTTATTTTTGCTTATGCAGTTAATGTTATTTTGTAGTTTTTCTGAATCAAAATCTCTCAAATGATCAAATGAGGAGGAGTTCACCTTCAAAATGACCAAATTTAGGTAATCGCCCCTTAACGAGACTTACAGAGAATGAAGGAGACGTCGGCCAGTCCGGATCATAGGAGAGCTTGGCGTTGAAGTCAGGCAGATCTCCAGCTGGCCAAGCGTCCAGTTCTTCACCATCTTCGGCGGGTCGGATGAGTCTGGTCAGGTAGTAGTTGATGGCATAGTAGTCGTACGTTCCTGAAAATTCAAGTTACGCTTATAAACTGAACCGATTTTCAAAAAAAGGAGAAAGGTTACAAGTGCACGATATATATAAATTGTTATGTATGACTACGCATAACATTTCATTGGATCATCGAACCTTGTTAATTAATTTTTGGCTTGGCAGATATGGTTCCATTTCAATTTCATCATCGCTCAACGTGGGTTGTCGGGCTTAAATGCCACCACCGTCTATTTCTGTGAGTGTCGTAAGAGGCGATTTAGGATACTAGAAGGGGGGAGCAGTGCCTTCCGAGGAACTGCTAACTTACACTGTCAATCTCAAGACGCCTGCCAAATGTGGCAGGTATATGTAGACATTTACTACGCTATTGTACCATTATATTTAGGTGTTACAGCAACTTCTAATATGACTTGTACAGAAAGATATTGCTAATGAATAGATTCAGGCGTAACTTTTCTGGAAACAATATTTAATAATAACAAATTTAAAAAATATACATATAATATTAATATTATACAAAGAACTGAAAAATATATCAAGTGATAATTCTGACTAATTTTCCTATTAGAGCGCACGATCGAAAAAAAAAATATCAAGACCTACCGACTTCAATCAAATATTTCATCGCAGCCTACTAAGGATGCTTCGTGTAGCACCAAAAATTCGAAAATTGTTCCGGTTTGGCTACGTAACGTTCATGATGCCAAATCGACTTACAGGAAAATTGAGTAGAATGGTAATTAGATATAATAAAAATAAATGCTTTTCTAAAATATTTATTTAATGTTGTCTAAAGATACTCATAATTACTGTTATTGATACGGGTTTGAACCCGTACATACTTGAGTATGAAATGGCCGTTTTATTGTAATAGGTACTTTGCATTAACATACAACCTTTATGGTTTGAGATTTTTGAGTGAAACTTTTATCACATGGATACCTGTGAGGTTCTTCTTTTAAAAAATGTTGATTATCGACTTCCAGTTGTTTTTTTATTCAGCTTAGACAACAAAGATGGATACTTTATATAATAATATTATAATATTCGAGTGATTTTTTAAAACGAGTTCCGACACGGAACTGACGCGTTATTGCTTCTTGAAACTGATCACAAAGTCCTTCATTCATCTGATTTCAGGTGTTAAAGTAATATTATTTAGCAGTGATGAACACTCAACTAATTGGTATTTTTTTGTGGTATTATGGATACCATATACAGCCATTAACATGATGTTAAAATTCTCTTGTGCCTGTAATTTATTATCTCATATTTTTATTACTTTGCTCGATGTAAATATTCAAAACTCTATTCAAAAGGACCGCGGCGAGGTCCAGTTTTGAGTCTCGTAGTAAAAGACAATGCCTACTCCTAGCCAAGAATGCCCGCCGCGGCAACACTGGACCGTGCCGCGCTCCCAATGAATAGAACTTTCAATATTTACATCGAGCAAAGTAATAAAAAATATGAAATAATAAATTACAAGCACAAGAGACTTTTAGATGGTCCTCGTGCTTATTACATCAAATAAACATAAACAAACAAAAAAAACATCTTGAAATGTTTCTTAGGACTAGCAGAAGTCAACCCTAAGAGATTGTTAGCAATTTACCAATAACCCTGTGTACACTAGTTAGATAAAAACATTTGGCAGGGCACGAACCGTTTCATTGTACTCTGGCACGAATCAGCTAGTTGGTGCACAAACGACGTGTACCTACGTAAATAATGTGTCAAATGGAGTTCAAAGATCTGGATCAGTATGTGGTCAATTATCATTTAACCTCTTAGTAAGTATCTCATTACCTCTGATAAGCTCAATTTCTTCCTGCGTGAACTCAGGAAGCTTCGATTTTAGGAGCCCTTGTTCTTTACTCTTCTCTTCGAACGCCTTCTGCAGTGCTGGTGGCCAACCGCCTTCATTTGAGTATATAGCATGTGAGTAACGTCCACCCTGTAATATAAATGTATGTAAATTTTACCCATCACCACCAATAATTAATCAACATCAGCTCAACTTAAAAATAATTATTTAAATGCAGGCATTCATTTCATACTGAAGCAACACCGTACCAATTTGTAGTATTCCACAGAGTCACATGCTGCAAAACTTAAAAATGTCGTGCACTGCAACAAGAGTCTTAAATAATGGCAACAATGCCGCTTACCGCACCTTTTACCTAAACTTGGAAGATGTTTGTCAGCATTTTCATGTGTCAATACATTTTTTTGTCCGATAATTCGGGTAAAATTATTTTTGAAAGAGTGGTTCATTCATTCTGCTACTAATTTTCATAGCATACTAAGCCGTGAGTCATATTTGAATTACGTTTCTTTTCCACCAACATCTACTGAGGTTCATAGACTGCAAAATAATACAAACGAGAATGTACCTACTATGTTTTGTCGGGCTAATTCAGCAAGCTCTTCATTTTCGGGAGATATCGGCTCAATCCACATAATTTGATTAGCTATTGACACCTGACCTAAAAGAAAAAGCTTTTATTTGGCTGTTGATGCAGTATTAGATGCAATATAAGCCTTCGATTAGAACAACATGAAACGGTAATTAGAACAACATTAAGCAGCACAACGTAATGCAATCTACGAGTAGTTAAATACAGCTACACATCTATATGTGTAGCTGTATTTAACTACTCGTAGATAAATATATTTTTTTTATTTTATTTAACCAATTATAATCACTATTAATTTATCAACTTTAAACTTGAAAGGGTTTAAATCGCGTTATCTTTTTTAGTTTCAAACACTTTGGAGTAATCGTGATCACCGTGGTCACGTGACTCACCACAATCACTGCAAAATGTTTGAAAAGTCGGGAAAAAATAATGATAAATATACTTTAACCGTTTAAAGATGTTTAATTACTATGTGTAATAATGGCGAACCTAAGGCAACACTATAGCTGCTCAGAATTAATTCAAAGACTCTTCGTGTCAGATACATGACCATGCAGCAGGCAATCTACATTATAAATTGCTTTCAAATGCGAACGCAGAACAAGGTGATGTATAACGTGATGAAGAACATGGAACAAAAGTTGAAATCGGATATTTACCTGGACAAACACTCTATGGCATACTCAACGATAAATAGTCGATCAAACTTAATGGATTTTCAGAAAACAATGCTCATTATACTTACCGTTATATTTAGATCTAAACTCTTCATCATATATCCTGTATGCTTTCGCATGAGCCAGTAAAATATGTCTATTGCAGATGTAAGGAGCCACATTAGGGTCTAAAATCCCGGGAGCCATTATCGCCGTATTGTATGCGTGATCGCAGAAGACCAGAGGTTCATTCAAGGTCATCCACATCTTCACACGATCTCCAAAAAGTGAGTAGCAGACGCGTGCGTAATCGGCAAACCAGTCGGCTATGAGAGGGTTGGTCCAGCCACCTGTAGGGTAATTGTTTATTTAAATAAGGAGATAGTTTATTTTCAGTATTCAGTTATGCATATGCCTAGAAGAAACATTAGCTGCAAATACTTCAAAATCCTTTTAAATGTTTTCGATTGTGAATTTTATGAGTCATTACATACTGGTGATGCTTCTTGTAGAAGCGAACGCGTCGAAAGCTCTTCCGTGTAATGCATGTGGCGTTTATATCGTCACTTCAGGAGAATTGGGCGGAATTGTCATCAGAAATATTTTTTATTTTATAAGTGTTTTTATCAAATATTGATTTGTGGTATTGTGATGGAATAAGCACTAGAGCCACCAGATGCCGTTAACCTCTGCCTATGACATATGCATTGAATTACAAGTGACGAAACTGCACTGCGGCCGTCACTCTGAGGCTTATAGCTGTTAATGCTCATGTGCCTGTTATTTTCCTGGCTCTCAAGGGCCACTATCGAAACAAACTGTAGGTAATGAATAGATTCAGGCGTGACTTTGCGGAAATCCATATTTGATAATATAATTAATGATCAAACGAACTTACCCTTACGTGAAGTTCGATCATAATTATGTGAACAGCTTCATTCGACGCGATTTTTAAAGTTTACATTGTGTAGTAGCATCCCGACGCGTTAGCCTTGCACGGTTTTGTCTATAGTTTTTTTTTTTTTTTTTTTTTATATGGCACCTTTACTTTATCTTGTCTATGGTCGCCTCACTCTACCCTACCCTATGGTTTGGCTGTGGAATATTCTTCATTATGTTTAGAGTAATATATATGTATATCACATTTTATACATTGGGTTGGGTGATATTGTCATTAAGAGGGAGGGTGTGAGTAAATCGCGTCGAATGAAGCTGTTCACATAATTATGATCGAACTTCACGTAAGGGTAAGTTCGTTTGATCATTAATTATGTTTCACAGCTTCATTCTTTGCGATTTTTAAAGTTTACATTGTGTAGGATGTTCAGAGCATCTACATAAAATGTGATATTATATTATATAGGTTTTTATTTCTATGGTAGGTAGAAAAAGTTAAAAACACTGAGCTACATCTAGTAGTATATTTATTGACGGTTAAGAATCGACATTGCAAAATCTTTCTCATTATTACATATGACATCCTTATTATAATACTTTGCAAACACGTATAAATTTTGAGACCAACCGGCAGTTTTTCTTATTAAATCGAGACTGACACCCATTCGATTAGCTTTAGAGGTAGATGCATGTCTAGTGCTATGTGCACTAAACAAGCTGGTGTCGACTCCGCTGTCGTTAAGCGTGTCTTTTATCCAGTGGCTGAGGCGTTGAGAGGAAACCTTTGAATGCGGTTTACGGTAACTAATGAACAAGTGATCGTTACTGGGCAAACGTAGAGAACTAGTTCTATTAATATAAGATACAAGGCAGCTTGCTGGACAAATTTCTAGGCGTTCGTTAAAAAACTGCTGTAACTAAAGCCAAGAGAGTGTCTTTTTTGACAAAATTTCCAAAGTAAGATTGTCATTAGGCCATTTTAGCGCTAAAAACTCTAAAACTGTCGATGGGTCCCATGTAAGATTATATTTCGGTACACAGGGCCTTAATCTAAAAACGCCCTTCATAAATCGCTTAATTTTATCATCATTAACAATATTACTACCAATCAAAATCGATAAAGCTGATTTGTAAGTGTTAATAGTGCCATACTTGGCACCATTATCAAATACGGTAGACAAAAAATCTAACACAATCGGTACGGTTGAACATAAATGATTGATAACCATGACGTCTGCAGTATAACACCCAAGCTTTTATACACACATCATACTGCTTGTATGTGTTTTCGGATAATGATGATAACATTATTTCAACTGTTCGGGGGGACAGGTGTTGAAGAGCTTCCCGGACAGCTCCGCGGCAACTAATGTCAGCGATTGATGAAGTTTGTGGGTTGCTCTGAAAGGTGATTTCAATAAATTAACATCTGGATCAAAATAAATAGGTTTAGAACAAACTAGTTTTTTGAACATTGGGAACCATGGCTGTGATGGCCAGTTTGGTACAATTACAATGCCTTGTGCTTTATCAGTTACAATCTTTTGTAACATTTTTAATATTAGGGAGAATGGTGGAAACGCGTAAAATTTCATATTTGCCCAGGAAATTGTGAATGCGTCAACAGCCCATGCTTCTGGATCATTCTTCCAGGTAACGTATGTGGAACATTTAGCATTCGAGCGACTAGCAAATAAATCTATGTTTGGTATGCCAAATTTGAGTTTTATTTTATCAAAAACATAATCGCCCAATTCCCACTCTGTATCTTGGAATTGTTTTCGCGACAAGGTGTCGGCTTCAAAGTTATCTTTAGTATTTATGTACGAGGCAAATACGACTATCTTGCGCGCTTCACACCACTGCCAAATATCTCGAGTAATTTTATTTAAGTGCGGATACTGTACACTGCCCATTCTGTTGATGCTTGCAATAGCGGTGATATTATCTACCCTCAGTAGAATTTCATAGTTATTATAATTGCTAGCAAATAACTTTAACGCAAAAAAGGCTGCTTTCAGCTCCAATTCGTTAATGTGTAAACATTGCTCATCATCTCTCCAATGACCATACGACTTCTGGTTGTTGCAGTAAGCGCCCCAACCAGATTTAGAGGCATCAGAAAATACTTCTATTTTGTATTGATTGAATCTGAATGGACAAGAACCTGAGTGTATACGCTGAGTCCACCACATCATATCATTTTTAACATCATCAGAGATATAAATCGTTTGATCATAAGATTGATTAGTGAGCAATGACAAGTATTTGAGTCTTTCTAGCAATTTTGTGTACATCCAAAAATATTGTATAGCTGGACAAGCCGATACAAGAAGGCCAACCAAACGAGCAAATTATCTTAATTTGCATTTTTTAATTTTCAAAAAGTTATCTATTGTGTCTTTGATTTTAATTTTCTTAGATTCAGGGAGTGTCAATATCATTTTGTTAGAGTCAAATATAAAACCTAAGAATCGGGTTCGTTTTGAAGGTATCAAACAAGATTTTTCATAGTTTAATATGAAACCCAAACTTTCCAGAAAGTTTTTTGTGTAAGTAATATTACTCAAACACAATTCGTAGGAATTTGCTATGAGAAATATATCATCAAGGTACTGTACTGAAATTATACCATTTAAACGTAAATGTTTCATTACAGGTTTCAAAATTTTTGTAAACACATATGGCGCAGTACATAAACCAAAAGGAAGACAATTAAACTCGAAAAGATCCCCCATACGTAAAACGCAAATATTTTCGTTGTGCTCTGTGTATGGGCACTAAAAAGTATGCGTCTTTCAAATATATGGTAGCCATGAAACAATTTTTGGTAATTAGTTTTGACGCTGTACGGTAGTCTTCCATTTTGAAATGGTCAGTCTTTATGAATTTATTTAGACGTTTTAGATTTAATATAAACCGTTTTTCACCATTAGGTTTCGGAACAAGAAAAATACTTGATAAGAATTCGCCCTCGACGTGATCGCATTTAGATATCGCACCAATTTTCAAAAGCTTATCGATCGATTTTTGAAAATCGGCATGATCGTCGGAATAGGCACGAGCGACAGGATTGTCGGTTCGAAATGGAGTTGAAATAAAGGGTATCACATATCCTTCAGTCCAAGAATGAATTAGAGGGTCCTGGGTGATCTCATACCACTGTTGAGAGAAGAGCCGGAGGCGGCCGGCGTACTGTACCTCGTGTTCTGTGTCTACTTCCTGCAGCTGCGGCGCGGCGGTGAGCGCTCATTGTACTCTGGCACGACTCTGCTGCGGGCGGCTCCTCGTCGGACGCGGAGCTAGCTGCGGCCGGTCTACGTCGACTCGACCCGGCGGCGGCCCCGTCTTGCGATACGAACTTTTGAAGTTTAAATTGTTCTTCTGTTGGTTCTTGTTGTTTTTAATAAATCTATTTTTATCAAAAAGCGTTCGTTTTAGTGTCACTTTTAAACCTTCTCCAGTCTTCTGGATGATTTTTGCTGACTTTATCTGTTCGTTAAGATTTTCACCGAATAATAGTTCATTCCTTGTCGTATTGACAAGTGTATCTTTTAGTTCCGGGTTTACCGCCGATATAACGAAATTTCTTCTAGTCTTAGTGTCCACGTAATGGGAATCACATAACAGACGACACGTGTCGCTGAGAGGCTTTAGTACCTTTTCTGGAGCTTCTTTTGAAATCAACAGTTCGGTTGCTTGAGCTAACGCCGCTAATGCGGTACCGATCTGTTCTTGCTTTTGTTGTAAGCTTGTATCCCGCTTGACTATAAAATCAGTCAAAGCGGCCTTTGTCTCTAGGTTGAGAACGGGAGCGACGAGAAGGTCACAGATGGCAGGAACTGGGTATTCTTGACAAATTTTATCTTTGGCATCTTTCGGTAATCCGTTTCGTAAAAGTTCTTGCCATCTAGAGGCGATCTCTTTGTGTATATTTTTGCCTAACGAAGTCTTCGTTCTTGGAGCTTCACCGAGCAGGTTGAGGATTTCATCGTCCAATTCCATATCGTCACTTGCTTCGACTGGCGCTGACTGTGGTCGCGCCTGAAGCACAGGTTCAGCGGATGGCGGCGCGGACGGCGAATCCAGTCGCGGAGTAATTGCCCGATCCTCCCGTTTAGAAGCGCACGACACGTGCGAACCTGCAATTGACCGCCTCGATTAGAATTTCTGGTAAACAGAAACCTTCGTGACAGAGACAACTCCGAGTTTATTAGTTGCTCGCATCACTTAATCGATTGTGTGTTCTTTAAATAACGACAGAGACGACCCGTTATGGAAGCTCGCATCGCATGAACACGTTTATTGCCGGTAAATATACACGTGACAGCAACAACTCAATTTTTGCAGTGCGCATCACATCTACCCGCAAATGTATTTAAAAAAAGTTATAACAGCAAGGTACTTACTGGTTGAATCGTCTTCAGATGATGATGAGTAAATTATCACTCGACGACGACTACCCTTTTTGTTTAATTTTTCTTCCAATTTTCTTATTTTTCTTCTTATTTTGTCATCTTGATCTTCCATCTTCCTTTTGTTGCCCATGTTGAATTTCACTTCGAGGTTTTTTGGGACGTGCGAAGGCTTGGAGCACGGAACACAGAAATGAAGAATATTCCACAGCCAAACCATAGGGTAGGGTAGAGTGAGGCGACCATAGACAAGATAAAGTAAAGGTGCCATATAAAAAAAAAAAAAAAAAAACTATAGACAAAACCGTGCAAGGCTAACGCGTCGGGATGCTACTACACAATGTAAACTTTAAAAATCGCAAAGAATGAAGCTGTGAAACATAATAACAAATATTTTAAAAAAACACCAAATTAATATTTTTATAAAACACTTAAAAGATATATATCTAGTAACAATTCCGCCCAATTTACCTGTTAAGCCGACGTAACGTCACAAACGCCACGCAGACAAACTGGAAGAATTTTCGACGCGTTTCGCTTCTCCACGAAGTATCCTCAGGAGGTCTTGACTCTACGAGCGCACGATCGAGAAATTATTCTCGATCGTGCGCTCGTAGATTATCACACTGTAGGTCTTTGGTGACAGATTGAAGGTGGTAGCTAACCAGGCGAGCACTCAAAATGCCACTACACCATGCAGTGAAGCTCAAGCCGGCGGTGGGGATTGAAATATGGACCTGCAACACGACAGTCCTCAGCTATTACCGCTTGGTTATCATTATTTTGTTAAAATCTTTTTATTTATTTAAAATCTTTGTTGTAAATGTAAGTTTCAATTGATATCAAGTAAAAAATATGTCGCCAAGCACCTAAAGTTTGTGTACCATCAGAATATCTTCTACCATATGATCTCAGTCTCTCTCTACGGTCATTTCTTCATTGTTGAAGGTGGTCACCTTTGTTGTGGCTTCGTAGGATGATGATCTCAGTAAGACAATACAAAAAATATTATAAAAAAGGGAAATGTCTTAGTGGAAAAATACAAGCAAAGTTACCAAGGTCCTGTAAACTTTGAGGCAGGTCCCAATTGAAGATGGTGACCATAGGCTCGATACCCTTCGCCAGCAGACCGTTTATCAGTTTATTGTAGTAGTTCTTGCCATCTTCGCTGACTTTGTTATCAAATCCGCTTGGAAGGAGTCTCGACCAGGATATGGAGAACCTGAAATGTAGTATACCCTCAGACCACAGTGTTAAATTACAGACTACATCCGGATACATTCTGGATTCACCTACTTGGGTACTTTTTATTCTTCAACGTTTAGTTTATAAGTGTACACGATATAATCTCATTCCAGGTGTACGAATATTTAAGCGGATTAGTTATTTTGACGGTATGTTATGAAGAGATAAGACTGCCCAGTCACAGAGAGAGCCCAGAGTCAACTTTCGCGTTCTGCTTCACACTGCACTGCGCTTGTCATTCCGAGTCGTCAGTTCTTCTCATTCACCAAGTAATTTCACTTCGACACTTCGCTCAAGGTATTCCTTTTTACTTTAAGCACCCTAATATTACTTAGGCGAAAGTTTGTGAGTGTTTTTGTATGTTTGTTACTTTTTCACGTTCAAACGTTCGTTCGTTCGTTGCATGGTGGTAGGGTATTTTGCGAATGGCCGCTGGGCTAGCTACTACCCTCAAGTAGAAAAAATGTCGCCAAGCACCTAACGGTGTGCTCCGGCAGCTGCCCTTGAGAGCCAGTACTTCTAAGTTAGCCTGAACAACATCTTCGATCACATCATCACTTACCATCATGTGAGTTAGTGGTCATTGGCTAATCTATCAGGCATAAAAAAAAATACGGCAATTTTGATGAAATTTGGCATGGAGGTAGATGAGGCGCTGGATCGACACAGGATTAATTGTTTTTCATACACATCATCATCATCAATCTCCACGCAAGTGTAATCGGCTGGACGCAGCTAGTATTTATAAATTGATCCTATTTAAACAACTATAGTTTCAAGTGAGTCGCGAACCTGTAGAAATGCGCTCCAAGTTCCTGAATCATCTCAATATCCCTCTCCCAGAGATGGTAGGAGTCGCAGGCCACGTCACCATTGCTGCCGTCCGATATCGCCTCGGGACGGGAGTGCGTGAGCCGGTCCCAGATGTTCTCGCTTTTATCTGAGAATAGTAATATGTGGTGAGGTTTTTTATAGTTACTATTCTACACGCTACCTCACCTGTTAGTAAGTAATGGAGTAAAAGATGGATCGAATGGAACTTGCGCCCAAGGACCCAGATCATCCCCGATAGTATCGAAATGATATGAGCAGAATTGCAAGTTGGGTAAAATTACACTTGCTTAATTAAACTTTAGGAAACATAGGCACATGAGACTTAACAGCTGTATGTTAGCATGGTGGTATGTAATTTTTTGGCCGCCTGGATAGCTACCACCCTCAAGTAGAATATCTGTCGTCGTCGCTTTACGGTGTGTTCCGGCAACTGTCCTTGAGAGCCAGTAATTCTAGATTAGCCTGAACAACATTTTGGACCAATATCAATATCACTTACCATCAGGTTAGATAGTGGTCAAAGGCTAGCATATCAGCTAAATAAAAAAAAACTCTGTGCGACGGGCGCAGTGATATATATCACTTATGATTAATCGCATCTGTTCATTTAAGTATTTGGTAGTATAATAGTTATATAAACGGAACATCTGGAGTATTTTCGATCACTGTTTAACCCGTTACCGCATGATGTGGTTGAAAATGCTGTTGATGAGCTAGTTAAAAATTCAATTAATTCATATACTAAAACTATATGATATCTAGTTCACAAGTAGATTCCGCTGATTTGTAATGGACGCTGTTTGAATAAACACATGGAAAAGCGTGGCTCCTCTTCGTGAGTTTCATTCACCGTCGATAACGACGGTGAGATGTTGAAAAATGTTAGCACATTTCTCCACAATTCCGTTCATAAACATGATTTTCTTACCGCTGACATTCCAAGCCCCTTCCACTTGGTAAGCAGCTGATGCTACTCCGAACTTGAATCCTGGTGGGAAGCTCAAATCCTCCAGGGCATATGCGAGGCTTATGAAAGCACTGTAAAAAAATAACGAAGCTAATATTTATATTTATTTCATTAATATTTCTTTATCTGTCGCCATAAATCAAGGATAGTAGGATAGGATTAAGGTTAGCGTAAGTCAACAAGGCACCTCATCGACCTCGCCTCAACTTTAGTTGTTAGCGTTCAGGGTCCTTAGTAGCAATGATGGCCGAGCGGTAATAGCTATGGATTGCAGTACTGCAGGTCCCTAGTTCGATCCCCACCGCCGGGTTGAGCTTCACCGCTTGGTAGAAGGGCATTTAGCGATTGCCCGCCTGGCTGACCTGCCTTAAGTAGAAAATCTGTCGCCAAGCACCTAACGATGTGTTCCGGCAGCAGTCCTTGAGAGCAAGTGAACAGGCACATGAGACTTAACAGCTATGTCTCAAGGTGACGGGTGCTGTGCAATTCATCACATGTGTTGAAATTATTCTGTTCTAGGGCCTCGGGCATGTTACGTCACATAAATAAAAAAATACAAAACGCTACAGTCTGTAAAAGTCATTGACCTATATATACTAGACGCGACATCTCAAACGAGGATAGTCGACCAGTGCAGGTAAGCCGGCCATCAGAGCCGGAAAATCAGATTTTCTACTTGAACGCGGTCGCTAGAAAAGCGGGCATTCGCAAAATTCCATCATGCTGTGAAGCTCAAATCTCGCGGCAGAATTCGAACCATGGACCTGCTGCGTGGCAGTCCATAGTCAATGCCACTGAGCCATCACTGCTTCAAAATTACTTACTATTTTAATGTGATTGTTGAACCTGTTAAGATTATCCGGTAATCCTACAAAATAACTTTATAAATTGTGTATTTCATGTGTGATATGATAGAAAAAAAGGTAGTATAATGGTTTGCCTAGTTTCAACGATTTCTGGTAACTTTTTGCGAGTAGAAGTCCAGTTCCATCAATAACATTAGGATATTGGTCAAGTGTTATTATTTTTCGAAAATGGCAACACTAGTCCAATTTCGAGTTCCATTCAATTCAAAGTTATTTGGGAGGATTTTTGATTCTGTACGCACCGTTTAGTTATATTTATGACATATTTTGTTAACTAACTTATACACTCCAGATATACCTTCCATTTCTTCTTCGTCATTGTTCCTTATAATGTTTATTCGCGAAAAAAACTTTTTCAGAAAAAAGTAACAAAGTTACCTGTATCTTAATTCATAATTTTATAGGTAATTATAGTAAGAACTAACGAAAAATTCTTTAGGTAAAACCAGTTTCAGTTTTAATGTTAACGAAATAGGGATTTTTGAAGTAAACATTGCGAAAATTATAAGTTTCTATTCAGACTTTGCTTCATAGTCATTTGATAAATATCTGAATGCTAAAATCAGCTTCCTGAAGTCACTGAAACCGAAGTTAGTTTCATTTTCTAATTACAGGTAAAACCAATTAACTGCACACCCTTTAGGATTTAAGTCAATTTTGTAGTTTTTGCTTAAACGAGATATTTTTTTATTTTTTATGTTATTGTGACGGTACAAGCCCGAGGCCTACCTGATATTAAGTGGACTAACCTCTGCCTATAAAAGACGCATTTCGTCAGCGACGAATTGCACTGTGCCCGTCACACTGAGACGTCCATTTGTTAGGTCGCATTAGCCTGTATTTTTTTTTTTGGCTCTCAATTACTTCTCCTGGAACACACTGTTAGGTGCTTGGCGACAGATTTTCTACTTGAGGGTAGTCGCTAGCCAGGCGGGCATTCACAATATGCCCTTCCACCATGCGGTGAAGCTCAATCCCGCGGCGGGATTCGAACCATGGACCTGCTGCACGGCAGTCCATAGCCAATGCCACTGAGCCATCACTACTTCAACATACATATTAAGACATTCTTAAAAACCGATAAAATTAAATATTGCATGATTATGCATAAGTAATTTCCGATGTCTTAAGTTTTAATAAAGTCAGATCTTAGCTTAAACTTTTAAACTCGATTTGCTCAAAACGACAATAGATGCGTAATGTTGTCTTAGGTTTTCGCAATCATTACACACAGTAATTACACAACTTTAAACGGTTTGAATCGCGTATATTTATCATTATTTTTGTCCCGACGTTTCAAATACTTTGCAGTGATCGTGGTCACGGGGTGACTAATTGGTTTTATTTGTCACATGAGTTATTAAGAAAATATTTGGATGGTAGGACAATAACTCATGTGACAAATAAAACCAATTAGTATTACAGGCACAAGAGACTTTTGACATGAGATGGTTCTCGTGCTTATTTAACAAAAACACGTAAAAAACACAAAAGAAAATTAAGCAAAAACAAAATTAAACTACAAAAAAAAATCATCTCAAAATGTTGGTTAGGACTAGCAGAAGTCAACCCTAAAAGGTTGTTAGGCCATTTACCAACCCTGTATATATATGATAATATTATGTACTATACTATATCAACCGGATAGTCCATTGTTGAACACAGCACCCCCCAATATTGGGGGGCGGGGGTGCCATAATCCCCACGCTTGTCAGGTGGCTTGGGGTACCTGCTGGTGTGTTACCCATAGTCACCTTTTACGACACAGGTAGAGATGGGGAGTATCCCCCGATTTTCTTATCATTAGTTTTTTTAATTGTTTCCCTATTGAAGCAATATTAGAGGCGTTCACGTCCAAAAAAAATACAAACTTTCTCTTACCAACACGCGACGACTCTAGCCGTAACCATTATGTTGACTACCGCGACAAGATTGGGATATATCGGTACAATCTTTGTCAAACTTTGATATCTAAAAATATATCTATCTGTAAGTAGGATACAGGCGTTAGCGGCGGCATTATCAGAACAGCTGCTATCTTGTTATTATTAGACCGGGGGGCGAAATCTTGGAGCCTTTTTATGTTATTGTGACTGAACAAGCTTGACGCTCACTTGATGTAAGCGGACTAACCTCTGCCTATAACAGATGCATTTCGTCACAAGCCACGAATTGCACTGCGCCCGTCACATTGAAACATAGTTGTAAAGTCTCATGTGCCTGTAATTTTACTGGCTCTCAAGGACTGCTGCCGGAACACACCGTTAGGTCCTTGGTGACACATTTTCTACTTGAGGGTGGTCGCGAGCCAGGTGGGCATTCGCAAAATGCCCTTCCACCATGCGGTGAAGCTCAAGCCCGCGGCGGGATTCGACCCATGGACCTGCTGCACGGCAGTCCATAACCAATGCCACGAAGCCATCACAGCTTCAAAAAGCCTGGAAATATGCGTGTTTTTTTTATTGCTGTTAGGTTAAGCTTATTCGAAGATGTTGTTCAGGTTAACCTAGAATTGCTGGCTCTCACAGACAGCTGCCGGAACACACCGTTAGGTGCTTGGCGACAGATTTTCTACTTGAATAGGATGGAAACTAGCTAGGCATTCGCAAAATGCCCTACCACCATGCTATAACGACTGCCATTTTAAGACGACAACCGGGACGTGCCGTGGTTGCTGGATTTTGATGATATTTTTTATTTAAAAGCTGATGTTGCCGATCTCATTTAAATTGCATCAAAATCGGTCGAGCCGTTTTTGAATTACACTCTAATAGCTGAAAAGTATTTTCATATCTTGATGATATAGTCATTAGAATATTAGGAACCGGCTAGGACCCGCGTTATATTTACTGGAAATATTTCGACCAGTTTCGATTTGAAGTCCTTCGTCTGGGAGTCACGATATAGTAATTGACAGTGAAAGACAATCGATCCCATAAGTAGCAAGGGTCACTAAAGAAAGTGGAAAAAAAATCTAACAAAAAATTAAACCGACTTCTACACTCAAATGTGTGAAATTACATGTCGAAGTCGGTACCATGCACATAATATTGTGATAATAGGTACTTTTGAACCACCATGGTACCGACTTCAACAAGTTATTTCACACATTTGAGCGTTGAAATCGGTTCCATTTTTTAGTAAATATAATTTTCTTATAAGAATTTGAAAACACTCGAACGTCACACCAACATAAGTATTTTCGAGCATTATTATGATAGATTTAAGAATTTCCGAAGTGGCTTCGATCAGATCATAGATTATTCAATGTCAAAATAAAGTTATGATCAATGTTACATAGATATCTCTAGATAAAAGCAAAGTATTGCTACAGTAAATAAACATCTACATAAACTGACATATATGATGCGTGTGCTATATTTTTTTTATTACTGATAGCCTTTGTCCACAATCTCACCTGATGGTAAGTGATTATGTGGTCGAAGGTGTTAACAGGCTTAACCTACAATTACTGGCTCTCAAGGACATCTGCCGGAACACACCGTTAGGTGCTTGGCGACAGATTTTCTACTTGAGGGGTTGCTAGCCAGGCGGGCATTCGGAAGCTCAAGCCCGCGGCGGGATTCGAATCATGGACCTGCTGTTTCATAAGTGCTATATTCTAAAAGTGTTTATTTTTGAGTGTTCATATGTAATAAGGACCGTGGGGTACCGGGCTAAAGTTTCACCCCCCGATATCTTCCTGTGGGGGTCGTAAGAGGCGACGAAGGCCAGCGCCAGGATTATGGCCACTTCACCTCTCCCTAATGTGGAGGGGTTTCTTTCAACGTTAATCGTTATGACTGTTGATGTATTGTGATACGTATACTTTGGAATGGTGTATTATTGTTTAGAGTTCCGTAACCGTACACAAGATTAGGAAAATAAGTAGTATAAATAAGTATCTACTATATATATACAATTATAATACCAAATATTTTTAAAATATTTTAAGAAAACATCAAATTAATATTTTAATAAAACACTTAAAATATATATAAATATATCTAGTGACAATTCCGCCTAATTCGCAGCGCACGATCGAGAAAGATTCTCGATCGTGCGCTCGTTCAAGACCTCCTGAAGATGCTTCGTGTAGAAGCGAAACGCGAAAATTCTTCCGGTTTGGCTGCGTGGCGTTTGTGACGTCACGTCGGCTTAACAGGAAAATTGGGTGGAATCTAGATACATTTTTATATATTTTAAGTGTTTTATAAAAATATTATTTTGATGTTTTCATAAAATATTTGTTATTATTAAATATGGATTTCCGCAAAGTAACGCCTGAATCTATTCATTATATACAATTATATTTTTCAAAACTTAACAAAGCAATTGGTCGATGCGACGCGTCTTCCTCGCAATGTTAACAGCAAGCTGATCAAGCTGCCAACTGGTAGTGGGCCGAAGCATTTGGACTGCCTATTAGCCTGCAATTACTTATATATGTCAAAATTTTTCATAACAAAGGTAGTTAAATTGAGTTACGGCTAAATAAAAACTTTAATAAGACTTGTGAAGGTAAGTAAAATCGCTAATGTATATGGTAGACATAATATAAAACTATAGCACAGTAGACAGACTAGTATATATGTCACAGCCAAAGTAATAAATATATTACTTTGGCTGGATATTTACTGGATATTATATATACTGTCTAGCCATTATATATAATGTCTACTCAATTTAGATAAAGTGATAATTGACATAAAATTGTTTTGGTAAATGTGAATAAACGATCGAAATGTATTACTTTTAGTAGTAATTATTAATAATTCACGACACATATTGGTAAAAGTTATAAAAAGGGGTTAAATATCATTTAGTCTAGGGCAAAGTCATATTTAGGGGCGACGACGAGCGAAGCGAGGAGGAGCGTTAGGTTACTTGTGACTACAAAAACGCGCGAGCCGAGCGAGCGAAGCGAGCGTGCCGCGGCAGCGGCCGGCGATGCGCCACATAAATTACTACTATTCTTATATTTATTTTTAAGCTCTTTAACCATTCTGGTGCGCCCTCCGTGACCAATAGAAATATGAGTCTCATGAATAATATCAAAATTTTGTGTCAATTATCACTTTATCTAAATTAAGTAGACATTATATATAATGGCTAGACAGTATATATAATATCCAGATTTGTTACTTTGGCTGTAACATATATATATTTTTATGTTATTGTGACGGAACAAGCTCGAGGCCCACCTGACATTAAGCGTACCTCTGCCTATAACAGATGCATTTAATCACAAGTCATGAATTGCACTGCGCCCGTCACTTTGAGACGTAGTTGTTAAGTCCCATGTTCCTGTAATTTCACTGGCTCTCAAGGACAGCTGCCGGAACAGACCGTCAGGTAGACTTGAGTATTTGATATGAATTTCAGCTTGATACCTCAACCTTGACAACAAAGTGATCCTATAAATATTCCGTTTTTTACCTTTTGAGGTACGGAACCCTAAAAAGTATTTTAAACGTTTTGATATGTGTGAGGTATCAGGCTAGAATGTCACCCATCCTCCCCACCTTCTCTTTCCGTAACGTTACCTAGCCGTTTGTATGTGGCGGTATGGTTTTGTTTTTATTTTTTTCTGGATAAACAACGGAAGGTGGGCAGCAACTCCTTTGGCTTAAAATAAACACCAACAATTGCGATCCCCAAAAAGCGTGGGGATTATGGCAAAACCCCCCCTTAAAATTAGCACAAACATAACGGCCCCCAGTCCCCGGTAGCTCTATTATTTCTGGCCGGTAGTAGGCCAGGTAATAAAAAATCCCCCGAAGATGCACGGCCACAAACCTCAAAAATGACGTCTCTTGGCCCTGGTAACACGCAACATACGTACGCTCAGGGAGGATCACAAGATTGTTGAGCAGGACACCGTTATCCTTGACTCCGGTAACTTCTTATACTACCGGGAAGGTCAACAAAAATCTCACGGTGGTGTTGTGTTTCTCGTCCGTAAGTCCCTTGTTAACAATGTTGTAAAAGGCGAAAGTATGCCGAGCAGGGTAGCGTACATTATACTCAGAATCCCCAAACGGTACCAGCTGAAGGTCATACAGGTTTACGCACCGACCTCACCATGCTCAGACGATGAAGTAAATGCTATGTATGAGGAGATATCGGAAGCCATACAATCTTTCAAAACATAATTCACCGTTGTTATGGGGGTCTGCACTGCTATGTTGGGCACACGGAATGGCGATGAGTTGAAAGTTGGGCCATTTGTATATGGGCAGTAGAACCAGAGAGACCAGCGGCTGGTTGACTCAATTTAGAAGGCACTACAACACGACTTGCGCACCTTCAATAAAACTCGTATTAATCTCGCAATCGAGCGTAATCAGGGCTCCAGTGTTCGCAAAATAATCGTCTATAGAGCCAAATGACTAAACTGAAGATCGATGGTGGCAAATCATATCATCAAAACCGGAGATTCTGAGAGAACTGGAGAGGTTTTATGGACAGCTATACACCTCTTTAGAGGCGCTCGTAGCGAAGTTTGCTTAGCCGTTCTTAACCGATCAGCAAAATTAAGCAACGTCCGCCGCGGTCATGAGCTGGATGGGTGACCGCTAATTACATTACTATTGAGCGCTTCCGTGCTTCGGAGGGCACGTTCAGCCGTCAGTCCCGTTTGTTGTCTTAGGACGGCAGTCGTTATAGCATGGTGGTAGGACATTTTGCAAATGCTCGCCTGGCTAGCTACCACCCTCAAGCAGAAAATCTGTCACCAAGCACCTATTTGTTCCGACAACTGTCCTTGAGAGCCAGTAATTCTAGGTTAGCCTGAACAATATCTTCGACCACATCATCACTTACCATCAAGTGAGATAGAGGTCAAAGGTTAACCTATCAGGCTTAAAAAAAAAGTTGTCAGTGCAGCTCAAGACAAGAGCTGACATTTTACCGAAGATATCCCGGACATCAGCTTACACGAGGATTCTAACCTCGTATAAGCTGATATCAGGCTGTTAACAGGAAAATTAGGTGGAATTGTCACTAGATATATATTTTTGATATTATTTAAGTAACTGTCTAGAATATTAAATTAATGATTTCTGAAAATTTTTCAAAATACTTGTCATTTATTAAATTATAATGGCTCTTAAACAGCTTAAGAACAACAAAGAGCCAGGTGATGACGGAATCACGACAGATTTTCTGAGATCGTGTGGAAAACCGGTAATCTCGTCCTCCAGATGTTATTTAATTCCGTCATCCTTGAAAGTGAAACGCCAGAAGCGTGGAGCAGAAGAGTAGTTATACTGTTCTTCAAAAAAGGTGACAAGACCTTGTTGAAGAACTCTGGGCTCATTTTTCACTTCTGAGCTATGTTTATATGCTGTTCTCAAAAGCCATTGTGAATCGTCTTGCTCGTAGGTTTGATGACATCCAGCCTCCCGGACAGAAAAGGCTTTAGCACCATAAACACTAATGAACTGCGTCAGATTATACAGAAGATTAGGGAGTATAATCGGCCATTACGTTTAGCGTATGTGGACTGTGAAACAGCCTTTGATTTAATAGACACCTGGGCCGTACTGTAGTCTCTTCAGCGATGCCCAATTGACTATAAGTACATGGAAGCGCTTAAGCGTTTGTATAGGAACGCCACTATGTAGATTCGACTTCAGGACAAGAGCAAGGAACCAATCGAACTGCTAATTACTTGGCCATAAAAAAAACCTACGACCTGCTGCTAGCAAAACGCTGAATTTGTAATAAAACACATTTCTTCATGGAGGTATATATTTATTTATAACCGTGTACCAGTTCTTTAAACTTGAATATCGAACGAGTGGTTTTCAATGACTTGTTTGTAGAAGTGAGCGGAGGCGCGCGGCGTGCGCGTGCGCTGCTCCGATGTGAAGTCTACTTCGTACAACCCTAATCTTGTTCTGTAACAGAAGGGTGGAAATAAATTAGAATACTTCACCTTCGTTCTAAATACTACTCTTCTCAGGGGTTTTTTACTTCTTACTTATGGAGTGCCTCAAGGCAGCGTGCTGGGCCCTACTCTTTTTATTATTTACATTATTCTACTTTGCAAATTAACCCTACCGACGTGTAATCTATTTACATATGCTGATTGTCCTGTCCTCATTTTACACGGAAATAACAGGACCTTGGTTCAAAAATATGCTGAAAATATACTGCAGCTGATAATGATATGGCTAAATGATATTTTTTTTATACTAAATATATAAATTAGCTATGTGCATTGCTTTTTCTCCTAAAATTTTCTCTCTACTAACTTCTATCAATATCAAACACATGTCTGTATTGATCGGACTAATGAATTTAAATATATAGGTGTATAAGTGGACAGCACTTTACGTACTTTGGAACGTACATTTAAAGGCACTGATACCTAGAGTAAGTAAATATATATTTGGTTTCATAAAATTAAGAAATACAGCATCAAGGATAATCTTAAAAGTGGTATATCGCGCATTGGTCCAATCAATAGTGTCTTATTCTATTACAGAATGAGGTGGCTGCTTTCCAACGAATACTTAAAGTAAGCGGTGCTTAAACGACAGGCAAAGACAAATATTTGTCTTGCAAGTGGTCCTTCGTAGGCACAAATCGTTGCCATATAACGCTAACATTAATCCCGCAGAACGTAAAGGAAATATGTTTTGACGATTCTTGCATACATTTTAACCTGCAGACACTATAATATACTTAGTTCTCGCCTATACAATGCCTCAAAGCAAAAGCAGCAATAATGTTTCCCCATCTCATAAGAACTTAAAGGCTGTTCTAATAATATTATCTGGCTAAAAAGTATAACGAAGAGACAGAGAATCTGTAAATAACAGTTCTGTTTTACCTATAAAATTAATAAAAATAGGTAAAGCTTATATAAATTTGATGTATACTTTGTACAGACAACAAATTATTTCCACTATTCATCGCTTACACACACACACACACACACATAGGCACATAGGCACATACAACCCATGCACGAACTTCTTCCAAGAACATATTTTTGAATAGTCCGCAATTTTTTAATAGTAGTAATTTTCAGACATGCAATAGCTATATTAAAAAAAATATATAAGATATGTTTGTAAATATGAAATTGTAATAATGCGTATTGAATATATTTATTTTCTTTGAAATAACGAGCTTAATGTTATTTCTTTTTATTATTGTTTATTACCGTAGAGTTCAAAAATAGTGATTTAATCGGTCTTGTTATGCGCAAATCTGTTGCCAATCTTCAAAAACTTATCGTTACTGCTAAACAAGAGAGCAAAGAAAGAGAAAGGAGCATAAGATGTCGTGCACTTCACCAATAGCATTAGCAGGTGATGGAATATCAAGAGACGTTGTTGCCCTGAAGAGGTAATGAACCTCACAACTTAAGAAAATACACTAGAAGTGTAACAGACATCGATATTTCCAAGTCAGTATAAGAACTGACTAGGCCTTGCCTTCCCCCATTGGGGTGCCGAGCTAGAATTGCACTCCCATGTCTTCCTCTGAGATGTGTATAAGAAGACTAAATGAAAAGTACCAGTTGGCGGAAGAACTACAATCTTACACTGAGATTCCCAAGCCACCTGCCAAGTGTGGGTATTATGACTAAACCCCCTTAATGAGGGTGGTTATACAGCAGTGGATGATCCGGCTGGTACGGTAAAGAACAGTACTTACAGATATCCATTCGCCCACTCGAAGTTATCCATGAGAGTCCAGGCGGTGTATCCTGTCACGTTGACTCCGTCTTCGTTGATGGACAGCAACAACTGCAAGATGATTTAACTACCCGTAAATTACAAAGCACGGGACCAAGCACCTGAGTGAGCTCAAACTAATCTCTGTCGCAGTTTATTATATTCTTAATAAAATTATATACTCGGTGCCAAATAGTAGGGCAATACATTTCGTAAATTTCAGAGTTGTTTATTTGTTGCGTCCTTATAGGCCCTGTACCACGAAACCTAATTATGGTCTATTGATAAACTCGTATCGCTAGGATTTCGTAGTACAGGGCCCACAAGGACGAACGGTACAACTAAACAACTCTAAAATATACGAAATCTATTGCCATGCTATATGGCACCGAATATAGTAAGATTTACGACGAAGTTTAATTATATTCTAAATAAATTATAGTTATTGCAATAACAAAAATATTAAAAGATAAAATCTATTGTCAAACGCCTAACGGATTGCTCTAGCAGTTGTTCATAAAAGCCTGCTCCCAGCTACCACTGTCTCCCTCATCATTACTTATCACTGATAACAATTAATAAAAACAACTGGTACTTACTTGTTCCAGGTGATGTCTGTAGCATGAAACTCTGTCACTATCGTCGAGGCCTTCTTTGCTAGCATACCCGTTCTCCGTGATAATAAATGGAATGTCACCGTATTCCTTCTTCAGCCATGCCAGCTGCTTTCGGAGACCTTCAGGATATATCTGTTGATAGACATTGTAAACAACTTAATAATAAATAATTGTTAAGTAAAATGCATCTCCAGTGTGCTGACACGTCGTTTGTGTCTATAACTGATATGGTAGCCTCTGACCACTATCTCACCTGATGGTAAATGAAGATGTAGCTTAGGCTCAGCCAAAAGTACTAGTTCTCAAGGACCATTATCGGAATACCAGGTGGGCATTCACAAAATGTCCTATCGCAATTTTATAACGACTGCCATTCTAAGACAAAAACCTAAAAAAAAAACGTGCCCTTTAAAGCACGGAAGCGCTCATTAGTAATGCCCCTAGCAATCGCGTCATCCAATTCGTAGATGTCTATTAAGAATAAGGAATAAATATGTGCGCGTTTTCGTCCGCGAACTTACCACATGCAATATTCTGATGTAGGTAACTTTCCAAACTCAAAACAAAATGTGAATCGAGATATTGTCACATAGTGGATCAAAAGGTTACAAATGCGAACGCATTTGTAACCTTTATTTTTGTCTGTTTTTGATTAAACAAGACCTTTTCAAGATGTTTCATTTATCTATAAATCGATAAGGTTACTGTTCGGACCGATCAACTTAGCGCGGGCAAGGTCCTGAACGGACCCCTTTGCTGTCGTCTATTTATGATCTATGGAAAAATTATGTATGTGAAAATAACTTCGGGTTTTTGCTTGGTCATTTTTGGTTGATTATTTTACTTTGATTCTAAATGGCACATGAACCTTTTGCTAATCTCTCTATTCCACATTTGAATTGGAAAACTAGTTGGTTATACCCTTGCTTTGATAGTTGTGACTACGCGATAATTTTGAATTTGTGATACTGTGTTGTGACGTTGGAGCCTCAAGGACTGGATGGTAATCGTGAGTATCCTAGGTAGAGACAATCTGGCCAGATAGGTTTCCCTAGGGTACGATAGGCTAAGGGGATCAACGACAGAGCGGAGAAAACCCTGCATCATTCTGTAAGTACCTCATCATATTTGTACCATACCTTTTTTTTGTATTTTACTTGTGTTCTTCAGCCTTCCCGGTGTATCGCCAGTTGTTAAGCATTCAAAACAGATTTTCTAGGCAGAAGCCTCTATGCTAAACAATCCCTGCCTGGGCAATCTGGAATCTTAACAGTTACAAATGCGAACGCATTTGTAACCTTTATTACTGAATAAAACATTTTGTATTTTAGAATTACTGGCTCTTAAGAACTGTTCATACTCGTACTAGCTATAAAAAAAACTATAATTTCAATATAATGGACAAGACTTACAGATAAGAACCCGGCGGAATCCATCTGCCAGTCCGGATCATAGGAGAGCTTGGCGTTGAAGTCCGGCATGTCCCCAAATGGCCACGGAGCCAGCTCTTCACCTTCTTCGGCGGGTCTGATGAGCCGGCTAAAGTAGTAATTGAGGCCAAAGTAGTCATAGGTTCCTGAAGAAACGAATTATCATCAAAATCTTTTGGGAAATGTTCTCTAAAAGAAACTTTCTTGGTTACATTAGAACCGGAAATCCATTAATTTTTGGTTTAAACCTTTCTTGGTCGAACTTTGAGATCTCTTATACGCCCAGTTTCTGGAAGGTTTGTCAAAGTCTTGATCTATTAACTGACCCAATACTGAACGCTCATTGGTCGTTTATCGCGTCATTGCGGTGACCATCGTCCAATGAGCGTTCACTATTTAGTTCGCCTACGCATCAAAACCTTGATTAACATGCTAGAAACTAAAATATGATGGTGGTAACAGCTACTGTTACCTACAAAACAGGTTGTAAGGTTTTAAGAAATGTTATCTGCTGTCATGGCGCACGTCACCTATCAAGGTTTACATGTGCATCCCTTATTTCTTCCATATGCGTGTTCTTGACTGTCTCAGTAGACAAGTTCAGATGAAAACGGAAGGGTAAATCAAAGTATTACATTTCGGTGATCACCGTTACTTACTCCGTCAGAATTACATGTTTAGTTACAAAAAGGGTACACTAATAAGGTGGGCTGAAGTACGGACGATCGGTACAAACGCGGGGGGGCAACTGAGCGCATGAGATGACTTTTGCAATATCAGCAAATTGCGCTGACGTTGCATGTGTCCCTACAAGGTTATGTCGTCTTCAATTTAAGACTGTATTTTCGGAAAATTACGCCAGATTTTTACAGTATTCTGCAGAACTTTGAGCCAAAAAATTACCCTGAGTACATTTTGAATGCTACCTGCTATCATGCTACTAAGTTTTTACCTATTGCCTCTTTATATAAGCTTGTAAGTTTAGATATTTTTTACGCGCCAAAACTGAATCGTGCCATAACCTAAAATTTTGTTGTATTATAGGGGTGTTTTGGAATTATGCGAAATTAAATATAGAACTTACATTTATTTACATTGAATATTAAAGGCAGACAGTGCCTTATCGGTAATACATCGTAATTATTTAGTTGATCGCTGCATTTGGAGTCTTCCATAAAGTAACAGCATTAGGAACTCCGTACTTTTCGGTCATATACTATTTAAATCCTGAAGTCTACTGCACTGACATTACAAAATTACAAAAATACGAGAGGAAATTTTAAGTCATGTGCGGGATCCGAACCCGCTTCCATCCCCCATTTTAGCCGGGATATGCTCTAACCAATTGAGCTAACATGACAATGAGTCATCACTCAAATGCTTTTTTTTTCTTTTTTTTTTATGCCTGATAGGTTAGGCTTTGACCACTATCTCACCTGATGGTAAGTGATGATGTGGTCGAAAATGTTGTTCAGGCTAACCTAGAATGTTTCCTATCGTTCTTTAACCATCGTATTGGGATGGAGCGATATCTATAGTACAACTTACGTTGTACGACCAACAAGACGTTTTATACTTGTAAATGATGACGCAACCTTATAATTTTAATATTTAATAATAACAAATATTTTTAAAATATGTAATGAAAACATCAAATTAATATTTTAATAAAACACTTAAAAAAAAATATCTTGTGACAATTCCGCCTAATTTTCCTGTTAAGCCGACGTGACGTCACAAACGCCACGCAGCCAAACCGGAAGAATTTTCGACGCGTTTCGCTTCTACACGAAGTATCCTCAGGAGGTCTTGACTCTACGAGCGCACGATCGAGAATGAATAAAAAAAAATCTCAAAAATTAGGCGGAATTGTCACTAGATATATTTTTGTATTTTTTAAGTGTTTTATAAAAATCATAATTTGATGTTTTCATTAAATATTTTAAAAATATTTGTTATTCTTAAATATGGATTTCCGCAGAGTAACGCCTGAATCTATTTATTAATTTTAATATTGTTATCTATGCAGTAACGCCTGCTATGCGGATTACATTACAAAATTACAAATATAATACTGTACTGAACTGAGCTAGGCCCAGATAGGGAAATTGAATTTTAAAGATACAAAAGACTAGCCACCTGCATTAACGATTCAATTGAATGAGGTGCGTATGAATTGAATTTTAATTTTGTACATTTTAGATGAAAGTGACAACAAATGGTGAGAGAGTTAGATTCAATACTCTCTAAAAAATTAAGAGCTATTTTCTCTTATTGTATCAGCCGGATTGCCCACTGCTGAACACAGCCTGGCACCCCACGGGGAGCACAGGTAGCAATGGAGGGGATTTTCTCTGATGATTAAAATAAAAATAAAAACATATATAATATTAGCTGTAGAAACGAAAGCTGATTAACTTACGCAACAATTTTGTCTGTTTTTGATATATACAAGTGCAAGTTGGAATTAGAACATTTAAATATTATTTCTATCATGTACCTTTCATGTCTCATTTATCTATAAATCGATTGTTAATAAAAACAAATTTTAATCTTTTTACGAACTAAGTATATTTTTCCAGTCAAATATGTCAAATGATGAAACAACAAAGTAAATGGTTGTTCTCATAAGTCTATTGATTGATATAATTTCTTGTCGATTGTTGTTCTAAACAATTGTCAACTTTTAATCAAATATTGTCTTTATTCGGTTGACACATCCTGCTGTATTGAAACAACCTACGAATAAATATGAATTTATTCGTAGGAAACAAATATATAAATCGATAATTCAAAATAAGATCGGTAATAAGAATATTTATGCAAATTGTTATTATAAACAGATATTAAGCTATGCAAAAATCATATCTTCTTGCTTGACTGGTCATATCAATAAAACAACTATGTTCATAGTTAACCCAATTAAGTATTTTGTCTAATTCAATCGCTTATAGATTGTTATTATAATTATATTATAAGCATATATCATTCTTGAAAAATGTAAATTAACAGCTAGTTAAACATAAAGCTGTACACCTTTTATGAAGCGACATCTAATTACTCAATCGTAATTAAGTCAGTTAGTTCATTAGTCACCCACCAGATGGTACTGACCATTTCTTCTTTCTCTATTTTTGTTTTGAACTATTAAACCTTGTTGGTTTATCCAACTGACAATAGTGAAAAAATACAACTATACAATAGTTGATGTATCTATGACAGAGTAACTAATAATACTATTAGTTGAAGTAGAAAACCTCTGGTCAGGCTAGTGTGGAGTCAAGATGCTTGTTTACTACAATCAGAATTTTCGGATCTTTTTGTAGTGTGAAATGTATCTGTAAACTCTGTACATGTTTGATGTCATCTTTTGTATACATAAATTTACTAAAAAGAGAGGCCGAAGATGTGGCCTTAAGATATCCATATTTGTTTTTTTTTGTAGAGCATTTAGCAATGGGAGGCACTAAAGGTAACATATCTTTTGTATTAGGTACAGTGAGATCTGAAAGCGTGGAAACGTTCCAAAATAAATGATTGGGCTTTACAACCTACTTATATCATCAACAGCTGGCAGACGTCCACAGCTGTACAAAGGCTAAACCCATTGGGGAGGAGGAAGGGGCTGTCATAATCACCACGCTCAGCAGGTATCTTGGGGATCGCCCTATAAGATGGCAGTTGTTCAGAAAGCCTACTACTGCCCAGCACCTTCAGGTATTTTTCCCTTCGTTGCCTCTTACGACTCTGTAAGATATGGGGGGTACTATTCTAGCCCTGCACCCCAATAGGATACGATAGATATATTCAGGTATACTATCTAATTTTGACTCAGGCCTAATCCTTAAATTAGAAATTCAAGAATATTTGTCGGGATAGGATGGCAGCAGGGTGTGCCATTCTATCCCAGCATCCCATGTATGAAATAAAATGACAAATTGGGTAATCTTATAACATTCACAATGGTAGAAGCTGACAATCGGCAGCGCTCGAGTCACACAAGTTGATTGGTGCAAATGTCATATAGTCTACATCTAAATAGGAAAGATTTGTATTTGCGCATGAAACGAATAAACTTAATTGCGGACTGATTTGGATGTTTGGTATGGATATAGTTTGAGACCCGAGGAAGGACATAGGATAGTTTTTATCAAACTGCGCAAAAAGAAGTTAAATATTTGGCGTGATAAGCAACATAAGCTAGTCTGTTATAAACTAACCTCTTATAAATTCAATTTCTTCTTGCGTGAACTCTGGCAGCTTCGATCTCAGGAGCCCTTGTTCTTTACTCTTCTCTTCAAACGCTTTCTGCAGTGCTGGAGGCCAGCCACCTTCTTTAGAGTATATAGCGTGTGAGTAACGTCCACCCTGAAAATAAGGTGTATTCTACGAATTAATTCATATTTATTCGTAGGGTGTATTTTATTTTCAACCCACCAGTACCAGCTGACATTACATCAACTTGAAATAATCATTCAAATTTAGATTTTCGTTTCATATTAAGCAACACTGGGACATGCATCAGCCTAATGCCAAAAAATATCGCACACTGCAGCAAGAATCATTTGATAATAAATAGATTCAGGCGTTACTTTGCGGAAATCCATATTTAATAATAACAAATATTTTTAAATATTTTATGAAAACATCAAATTAATATTTTAATAAAACACTCTCGGTCTTGACTCTACGAGCGCACGATCGAGAAAGATTTCTCCATCGTGCGCTCGTAGAGTCAAGACCTCCTGAGGATGCTTCGTGTAGAAGCGAAACGCGTCAAAAATTCTTCCGGTTTGTCTGCGTGGCGTTTGTGACGTAACGTTGGCTTAACAGGAAAATTAGGCGGAATTGTCACTAGATATATTTTTGTATTTTTTAAGTGTTTTATTAAAATATTGATTTGATGTTTTCACAAAATATTTTAAGAATATTTGTTATTATTAAGAATCATTTGGTTTTGTGATGCAGTCTGCTGCACCTTGTCCGGTAGATACCATGAAGCATTTCGAAGCGATTTAGCGCAGCCAATAAGAAATATCGGACTTATACCATCTGGGCCTGCCGATTTGGATGTATCTAGATTTAAAAATAATTTTAAAACTTCATCGTCACTTATTTCAATACTACTCATATCATAAGAATAGTCAGAGCCACTATTGAGATGTTAATGATTATTGAGATGTGGTGCTGGAGGAAGATGCTGCAGATTCCTTGGACAGCATTCCGCACGAACGTCTCTATTCTTCGTGAGCTCAATATAAAGACCCGATTTCCAATATTTGCCTATGTAGGCAGCTCGAATTCTTCGGCCATATTGCCAGAAAGGAGGGGCATAACCTGGAGCAGCTCATGGTTACTGGCAAAGTGGATGGCAAGCGCCCAAGGGATCGTAGTCCGATGAGATGGTCGGACCAAATCCGCACAGCTTTGGACTCCAATCTACACGACGCACTCCATGACGCCAAGGATAGACATAAGTGGCGGGACACCGTCAAGACGAAAGTACTCCAGAAGCGGGGTAATCACGACCCTCAGTAATGAGGAGAAAGAAGCCAGGAGGTGGAGTCAGAGCCACAAAAATTAGTAGGCATATTTACAGCCTTGTCAGTGGCATCCGTAGATAGGAATGTTGAACTAAAACATTGAGAAAATGTTTCACATATAGTTTCGCCAGAAGTTGCCTTAGAACCGTTGTATGTTATACAGGAAGGAATACCATTTGAATTTTTCGAACGACTTTAAATATATGACCAAAATAGTTTAGGTTGTTTTTCGATACTATTTTCGATGAGTGCCATATAATTTTGGTAACATTGAGTTTCCAGTAAGAAACCTCTTTTACGTAGTAATATAAATGTTTCAAGGTCCGATTTCATTTTATAGGTTTTGTTTTTTTTGAAATATTAAAATTTTTCTTTGATCACTTTAATGAGTGCTGGAGAAAACCATTTAGGGTACGAGCAATCTTTGTTCAATTTCGTTGGAATAAATTGCAATTTCAGTTGATTCATAGCAGAATAAAAATATTCCACTGCTTTTTCTATAGACCTAGGCATAAATTCACTCGACCAATCGAATTCCGATATTTTTAAATTAATCATATTATAATTTCCTTTATTATAAAAATATTTTTTATAACATTGAGACCTTAGACATTCAAGATGCGCAAATTTCACATGTTTTAAGAGGGCTTTATGATACGGGTCTGTGGGTACCAACGGGTCACGATTTTCCATCACAGTGACGTCATCATTCGACTAAACTAAATCTAAGAATCTGCCATAGTTACTGCATACACCATTGTACTGACGAAAATCATGCGTGATCATATCATCTATTAAATATGATTCGATTGTGCCCGAGTAGGTAGATAGAAAATATGAATCAGGACTTGGGGACCAACCAATATTTGTTAGGTTAAAATCACCCACTACAATAAATTTATCACGGGGATGAGAGATTACTAACTCATTTAATTTAATTAGATAGTTTTCAAGCTGTTGGTTAAATGAAAGTCCTAGGTTTTGATTGCAAAGGTACATTTTTTTTTTTATTGCGGATGGGTTAGCCTTTGACCACTATCTCACCTGATGGTAAGTGATGACATGGTCGAAGATGTTGTTCAGACTAACCTAGAATTACTGACTCTCAGGGACAGCTGCCGGAACACACCGTTAGGTGTTTGGCGACAGATTTTCTACCTGAGGGCGGTAGCTAGCCATGCGGGCATTCGCAAATTGCCCTACCACCATGCTATAACGACTGCCATCCTAAGATAACCGGGACCGACGGCTTAACGTGCCCTCCGAAGCACGGAAGCGCTCAGTAGTAATGTCACTAGCGGGAACCCATCCAACTCATGACCGCGGGTGACGTTGCTTAACTTTGCTGATCGGTTGAGAACAGCTAAGTAATCTTCGCTACGAGCGCTTCATCATCACATGCAACATAGGTGGATGTTCATGTGAGATTTATCTTTTAATCTGATGGCAATGGTGACCCATAAGTCTTCTGCAGTAGAATGAAAAGTTTTCTGCGAGACAGCTCGTATTTCTTTACGGACCGCTACAATAACCGACATACGCAAGGGCAGAGCCGCGCTTGGAAAGCTAGTGTAATATAAAAGCATATATAATGCTAATGAAGTCATAAGCATTATATATGCGTATATATTAGGTCCTTACATATGAAATTGGCGTTTTGTATGGGAGGAACAAAAAGTCGAATATTTTTTAATATAATATATTTAATTAATCAAAGTATGAACCATTATTTTCTATGCACTTTTGCCATCTCATAGGTAGTTCATTGATCCCTTTACTAAAAAAACCAGTCGGACGGGAATCAATAAAATCTTTGAAGGCGATTTGGACTGCCCCATCGGAGTTGAATTTTTTCCCTTGCAAGAAGTTATCCAAATTTCGAAAAAAATGGTAATCTGTTGGAGCAAGGTCCGGGGAGTACGGAGGATGTCTTAGACTTTCTAATTGAAGCTCTTCTAATTTAGTAGCCGTCTGTAGCGCAGTGTGTGGTCTAGCGTTGTCGTGAAGCAGCAGTGGCGTGGAGCGATTGACCAGCCTAGGTTGTTTAGCCGCTAGCTTTTCCATCATGGTTTGCAATTCCTGACAATAGACATCAGCCGTAATAGTCTGGCCAGATTTGAAAAAACTGTAATGAACAATACCGGCACTAGTCCACCAAACGCTTACAAGTAACTTTTTTGGGGTTAATTTTCGCTTGGGGCAGGATTTGGCTGGCTGGCCAGGATTTAACCATTGCGCTGAGCGCTTCCGATTATCGTAAAGAACCCATTTTTCATCACAGGTAATGATTCGGTTTAAAATACCTTCATTATTGTGCCGGTTTAGTAATGTAACGCAGCAGTCGACGCGCGTTTGCCGGTTTGTTTCAGTCAATTCGTGAGGTACCCACCTTTCAAGCTTTTTAATCTTCCCAATTTGCTTCAAGTGAATTAAAACAGTTTTATCACTAACATTGCAGCCTGCAGCTAACTCGGACGTGGTTTGCGATGGATCCGCTTCCACAATAGCCTTCAACTCTTCATTATCAACTTGAGTCTCAGGCCGTCCACGGGGCTTGTTCTGCAGGTCGAAATTTCCAGAACGAAAACGTTGGAACCAAAAACGAACTGTGTTTTCTTTTGCAACATGACCGCCATACACATCATTCACCCTTCGAGTTGTTTCCGCAGCACTAGTGCCACGGCGGAACTCGTACTCGTAAATAATGCGATATTTAAGGTTTTCCATTTCTTAAAATGAGTGACGCAAACAGAAAAAAACAGAAGAAAAAAAACAAATGAATGACGATCATCGAAGCACAAATACATGAGTCTATAGCTGTACAAATTTGAATTTGGAATTCCTTACCAAAGAGGAGAAATTCGTGATTAAAGTGGCCAGTACGAAAAACGCCAATTTCATATGTAAGGACCTAATATATGCATTGAAGCAGTGATGGCTCAGTGGCATTGACTATGGTCTGCCGTGCCGCAGGTCCATGGTTCGAATCCCGCCGCGGGCTAGAGCTTCACCGCATGGTGGAAGGGCATTTTGGGAATTCCCGCCTGGCTAGCGACCACCCTCAAGTAGAAAATCTGTCGCCAAGCACCTAACGGTGTGTTCCGGCAGCAGTCCTTGAAAGCCAGTGAAATTAAAGCCACATGAGACTTAACAACTATGTCTCAAGGTGACGGGCGCAGTGCAATTCGTGACTTGTGACGAAGTGCATCTGTTATAGGCAGAGGTTAGTCCGCTTAACATCAGGTGGGCCTCATGCTTGTTCCGTCACAATAACATAAAAAAAATGTAAAGTTAAGCACACCAGTGTACCACCAGCTCACGGTGGCGTAGGAGTGGACATTGCACAAAGTATGAAAATAACAGTATTTTTTTTGTGATAAAAGAAGTACCTACTACGTTTTGTCGGGCTAATTCAGCTAGCTCTTCGTGTTCAGGAGAAGTCGCAATAACCCAAAAAATTGCGTTAGCCAAGGACACCTGACCTGAAATAAACAGATATTAAATGACTGATGATGCAGCATTTTATATGAGGTGACGTCTTTCTATTGGAAAATCCAACAGTAATTTGATGAAAATTAATATAAAACGACGTAAGTCAAACCTATTTTAAGAATTACCTAAAATGTTTTTCGCAGACTAAACGCAGTTAGTCATACTTGGATATTACGGGTGAACTGGCCGGCCCGTTCTCCATACAAACGCCGTAGGGTGATCACTCCCTTATTTGAGGATTTAGGTCCAAAATAAAGCATAATACCGATTGATCTCGTCAATATCTAGGCTTGTATGATGCCGAAATTTTAATATAATAATTAAGAATTATGAGCCTCGAAACATTTTCATATAAAGTTTTCGAGGCTCATAACTTACAACTTAATTATCTTTTTAAAATGTTGGCATCATACATGCCTAGATAATGACGATATCAATGGGTGTTATGCTTAAGTCTGGACTTAAAATCTCAAATAAGAGAGTGATCACCCTACGACGTTTGTATGGAGAAGTGGCCGGCCAGTTCAACCTTACATGCACTTGATTAAATTGTCTTGTGAGGATGTTGGTTATAGAGATGTAAGCCTGCAATATTATTCGGAAGCCAAACATTAAAGTAAACTTTATACGGTTGTACTCTGTATTGAAGTGCAAGTAAAACTGCTACGTATGACCATACGTGTCTGCTCTACAGTATCACTTGGTCTTCGCGTTGATTCTACCGAAAGTCTTCTACAGCCTTCTAGGAAAAGGTACTGCATTTGATATGCACAGAAGCAATAGCTTCACACCTTCCTATCTCTCACTACATTTCAGCTACATTCATTTTTTTTATTCTCAAATTTAGAATCAAAATGAAAATCAAAAATTCGGATGCACGCTAAAGCAGCGTCACTGTCTGTTTCCAACGGATACTAAAATATTTTAGATACATAGTTCGCAGAAACCCCGACAGCCTAGATAAATTGATGATAGTTAGTCAGATCGACAGGAAAAGACCTCGCAGTGACTCACCTACCCTATGGACAAACCTAAAAAAAATACGCTTATTGGCCTGTCTATACAAAAACCTATTAAGACCACTAAGGGTAGCAGCACGTGGAAGAGCATATATCAAACGATCAACCTTCAGCAAAGAAGATGCAGACTAAGAAGATATACCTTGTAGTATTGGCGTTTGGCATAGGATGGGGTTCACTGCCATCTTTTGAAGTCTTTATCAGGTCACTGATAGTAAGTATACTCAATTCTCAAGAATATTCGGCATTATGTACCACTGATCACTTCACCACTCATGCATCCAAAGCCGTAAACTTCACAAAATATACATATTTTGGTGCTAGAGAAAAACAATATCATTCTGACCCCAGCCCGTGGAACAAGGGCAAGAAGATGGGAGTAGAGAAAACTTATACGCCATGGGAAAGTTTCTCGAAGTTAGAAGGGATACAGATACCCATAAATTAACAGTCAAATTGCTTCAGGTCAAGTTAAATCCTTATAACAACGGGGCTCAATGGCTTCCATTCACGCAACATTGCCATGCCCGACATCGTGTTCTGATCCACCTAGTTTTCAAATAAACTGAAAAATTAAAGAAGATATTCGGAAATCCAGTTTCTCGAGAACGGTAAACTCATTTGATACGTGAGACTTTCATCAACGTATAATCGAATCACACATGACCACGATCACTGCCAAGTGTTTGAAACGTCGGAACAAAAATAATAATAAATTTACGCGATTTAAACCGTTTAAAGTTGTTTAATATGTGTAATAATCTCAAAAACCGAGAGAGAGCGTTACCTCCAAGGATTTCGTAAATTTGTAGACCTATATATATATGCCCTGACAGATTGCATTCGTCTCCTCGCGCGCCATCATTTCTTAACGTAAACATTTTTTAATACTAAAAAGGTTTCGAAACTATTATGTTCTACAAAATTGTATACAAGATAGTGCATAAAATCATAATTATTTAGAAATATTGCGTGGGAACTTAAAGACACAAACAGATACAAATTACCTTATGAACGTCGTGAATATTCGTCATCATTATCATCACATAAATCGGAACGTTCACCGCTGAACAAAGGTGCCTCTGAATGGGGGGATTGCCATAATCTCTACGCTTGGCAGGCGTCTTGAGGATAGCAGTTAATGGTGACATTTCTTCAAAAGGCGCCACTACCCACCACCTGGCATCTGTCTCTTAGCTTCTTACGACATCCATGGGAAGATATTTTAGAGAGGACTGCAATTCCTGACCTGCACCCCATGGGGGGTTTTATGTTTTAGTTATTTCATATTATTTCTCAGTACCTACCATTATATTTAGATCTGAACTCTTCGTCATACAACCTGTAGGCTTTCGCATGAGCCAGCAGAACATGTCTATTGCAGATGTAAGGAGCCACATTAGTATCTAAAATTCCGGGAGCCATTGACCCCGTATTGTATGTGTTATCGCATAACATCAGAGGTTCATTCAAGGTCAGCCAGGTCTTCACACGGTCTCCGAACAGTGAGTAGCAGACGCGAGCGTAGTCAGCAAACCAGTCTACCATGAGAGGGTTGGTCCAGCCACCTGGAGCATAAAATGTTGATTAAACAAGAATTTAGTTTATTTATTTATATTTCTCTATGCAATAATTTTTCAAAACAATGATTTTCTAGGTTCCGGGCGCTATCTTTGAGAGCCAATAATTATCAGTGAGCCTGAATTACATCTTCGACCACATCATCACTTACCATATCAGACGAGATAATCTTCAAAAAGCTAGTCTATCATCTATAAAATAAAAAAACATGATCACTTGCCACTAAGTCTAATGACAGAAAAGCTTGCCAATCATCATTATGGAATAATATATGAAGCTACTGGCCACTTTGCTAGAGAAGGTCTATGTCTCATATTGAATGATAAAACCAATTACAATCCAAGCAACATTGACGACAATTTCGCAGACGTCAATAAAGGCCATGTGAGGCATTTTGTGATTCTTATGTGTTCATTCAAGGACATCTTTTTTAACCATTATTCACATTGTCAAGAAATTTGATATTTTGAGCTGATATTATATGAATTGAGCCGATTTTGGCTCTAATTTTATTATTCTAACGTCATAGTGGAAGGTGCAGTCATAAATATTTTATAATAATAGTAGTGTCATCTGCAAATAATATCGTTTCATGATTGCAGCAAGAAGCAATTATAAAAGGATATTGTTAATCGTTATTATACAAGTAATTTAAAAAATGCTAACAACCTCTTAGAGTTGACTTCTGTCAGTCCTAACAAACATTATTTTAATTATGTTTGTGACGGAATAAACCCGATGACCATCGATGTTATAGGTATCTTGTACCTGTATTTTGTTATTTCATATTTTTTATTACTTTACTCGATGTAAATATTCTAACCTCTATTCAATGGGAGCGCGGTGCGGTCTAGTATTGCCGTATTGGGCACTCTTAGCTTGGAGTAGGCACAGTCTTTTACTACGAGACTCAATACATACATACATAGCATCATGCTTCTTTCCCATAGAGAGGTCGAGGCCACAGAGTTCCACTTGCTACGATCCTTGCATATCTATTTCGCTTCATCTACACTCATCAATCCTTTCATACAAAAAACGTTGGTTTAGGGTACTCTTGACCTGGCTTTTTTTTTCAGAATGTTTTCAATTTGATTTCGGAACGTTCGCTGAGCTCTTCCCCTTCCAACACTTCCGTTCACCTGTGCTATATTTACAAATTTAGTATTTTTTTTTATCGAATAAAAACATTCATTTCGTAATGTTTGTTAGGACTAACAGAAGTCAAATCTAAGAGACTGTTAGCATTTTGCAATAACCCTATATATAACAAAAATTTAACAGGTCCCAAAATGCTGCCTTGTGGTACTCTACAATGTAAAACTTTGATCGAATTTGTATATACATTTCTCATTCTTCTGAGCCGTGCTCGACATATCTGTACACTGATATTTATCTTTTAGGTAACTTGAGAACCAATCAAAAGGTTGACCACGATTCCCATATTTGAAAAGGTGAACAAAATAGAAAGTAAAAATGCTTTCATATCATATCAAAAAATACAGCAACAAAATGGAAATCTTCCGTAATACCATCTATTATCGATTTGACCACTTTATAGATCGCCGAAGTGGTTGACCTATCCTAGCGAAAACCATTCTGCTTTGGTGCCAAGGGCCTGGAGTTGTCCAACACTTTAGTATATCCTTTTTTGTGGAAGGATTTAACAATCAATTTTTTTATGTTATTTGGAAACAATTGAAGGTTGACAATATGGCTAATTACAGGTGCAAGTCAAAACACGCATATTTTTAGAAGCTATGTAGGAATCTCGTCGTATTTGAATGCTAAAATAATTTATGTGAATTTCATCAGAAGTGGTTTGTACTTAACTTCAAATCTTGATGTATATAGGTTCTTGATTTTTAGTTCTATCAATAAAGTGATCGTTATAAACAATTATTATTATATTATAAAAATAATTTGCAATCAAGAAATAAGTAATAGAAGAATAAATGTGTGTTGTAAGAAATTATAGTAAAGAAACATTTACAAGATTTAGTAAACTTACCGAGGTCCTGTAAACTTTGAGGCAGGTCAAAATGAAAGATGGTGATCATAGGCTCGATACCCTTCTCCAGTAGACCATCTATCAGTTTATTGTAATAGTATTTACCGTCTTCACTGATTTTGTTATCAAACCCGCTTGGAAGGAGTCTTGACCAGGAAATAGAGAACCTGAAATATAGTAATTAAGTTTCGATAGTGAGCGAGTAGTGATGATTGAATATTTATGCCTTTGTAGGTATAGCCTACTTAAAAATGCTACCTTTTTGGAAAGCTGACTCCCAAGGACAATTTTCGTAGAGAGAACATTCGCCATAGAGATGAGATATCCTCAGGCCTCCGCACCTAGTTCCAGACTCCATCCAGAAATACGCACATAAGTATTTGTTTCTTTCGATACTTTTTATTCTTTGGCGTTTAGTTTTCGAAGACAATAGAAATTCCACATTCCATTTGCATATCTACAGTTGTGACTGTGACAGCTGTGTTGAGACTTATTCGGTTATTAAATTTAATTACACGACTTTTACTGTAGTTTGCACAACTCACTTGAGATACTAATATAGCAAGTATTGAAATATTTATTTGCCTCATAACAGAGAATTGACCAAGTCATGTTTACAATAAATTTTAAATTAAATCATTAAAGATTACAAGTAATATTAATACAACCCATTTCAAGAAAGTTAGTACACAATTATATACCTATTACAAAAGTCAAAATGAAATATCCTTCATATAAGTTCAAATTAAACTAATTAATAAATATTAAAAACCAATTGATGCCTCAAAATATATACAATACAGTATATATTTTAATTATATCATATTATGAAACTAAATATAATATATATAAAATAATATACCTTTTATAGTTACCAAATTATACAATATTAATATAAAAAGCACATAAAAAAGATAATAACGTCATTGTACCTACACAAAAAAAATTGAATAATATATAAATGTCCGCCAATTTTCTTACTCTGACCGTCTGCCCACTCGTCGTACATTAATGGAGATTGTGTTACGCAAAACCATTTATTAATTTACTAAATAAAAGGGATTTGTTTCAAAAATATGTTTTGATACCCTTTTGAAGTCTTTATAATTTAATTTCGTTACATTATTTGGAATCAGATTTTATATATATGATTATATGTTCCCCAAACAGTAATAGCGTACCTAACCATGGACTACATATAAAAGGAGTAAACGAACAGACGAGATTTTTACTCATTTTAGTCAATAATACGGGATAACTCACGTAAATAAGTCAGATAGCTCCGACTATAGTTTCAACCACATCTGGTGGATTTATTCAAGGAGAGCTCGGGACGCCCGCGTTGACGTCTCGCTGAGCACTGATAGTCGGAGCTATCTGACTTATTCACGTGAGTTATCCCGTATTATTTACTAAAATGAGACTTTTTGTCTAAAAGAGGCTTAAGTTTAAGTAGCGCATGGTTAGCACTTGCTTTTCTCTTGCCTAGTTTTCTTTGTGTGATATATGGCTCAAGGTGTAGACAACTGTGTAACCCAAAAACGTGTTTTTCTGCAATACAAATATTATTTTGTCGCTGATATTTCATTACAATACTTTTATCAGTGTTCAACAGGATGCCATTTACATTAAAGCAGCCATCAATAATGCACAGTGCTTTATAAATCTTTGTTTCTAATACAATCATAGATTTATCACTTAAACATACGTGGGTATCGTCCGCACATAAATTAATAAAAGTCCTAACAGGCATACAGTAAACAAGGTCTATGACATATCTTAAACATAGAATTGGTCCGAGATAGATCCTTGAGGTATTCCATTCTCTACTGTCCTAAATTGTGAGTATAGTCCATTTATAGACACCACTTATTATATTTGTCTAAGGCTTCGAGAATATAATAAACCATTTTTTCAATAGCCATCTCCATTGGTCGCCCTTCCTAAAATCCTTTCCGGAGCTACTTAATTTATGAAATCATCGTTTATACAATGGACGATGCCCTGTGCTGTGCCAGAATAGAGTTTCAGTGGCCAGCAGCGCCTTATGAAGATTATAGGAGTTTTAGTAGACAAACTTTATAGCTAATACTCATTTCTTTTTTACTTTTGTCGAGGACCTGGCATATTATTTGATTAATTGATTATATTTATACGAGAACATTTTCAGGCAAAACACCTAGCAGTTACCTGTAGAAATGCGCTTGAATATCCTGAATCATCTCAATATCTCTCTCCCAGAGGTGGTAGGAGTCACAGGCCACATCACCATTGCTGCCGTCCAAAACCGCTTCAGGGTGGGTGTGTGTGAACCGATCCCAGATATTCTCGCTTTTATCTGAGAACAAGAAAATGTGGTGTGTTTCAGGGTTCCAAACTATAACACAAGTCAGCGTAAGATAAAAGCCGGAGCATTCCATTCAGGAACTTGACCGAAATGAAATGACATTTTTATTCTTGGGTTTGAATATTGAGGATCCAGACATTTGTAGTTATTATACTTTGTGCTTTAGTCGGCTAGGATTAGAACTATTTGCCACACCAGCCTAGAAGGTTGGTATGTTGGATGAGCACTCAAGCAAAGTGATTAACGATACATTTCTGCTACCTTTATTTTTTAGCATGGGGAAAAAGCGTTTATGCATGCCCACTCATCGGGACCAGTTGGTTAACATCGGGCTAACGGTCAGTAAGGCTCCACTACCAACTAAAAACCTCATGGTGTTTCATCGTCTCGACTGGTGGTAGGGAGCGCGGGACTGCTCGTGCTTTCAGCCGCAATTCCCATTGAAATCCCTGTTAACTAGTCTGCATGTTAGTCCCATTAATTTGCCATAGATGGAGCTACAGCCAACACGTGGAGAAGCATATTTTATATGGACATATCAGCTGACCTCATCTGTTACGTGGGTCGCAGATGATACAGTGACGATTTTCAATGGCATAGACTGAGAAAGTGCATTGAAGTCAGCATAAAAGGGCTTACCGCTGACATTCCAAGCACCTTCCACTTGATAAGAAGCCGATGCTACTCCAAACTTGAACCCTGGAGGGAAGCTCAGGTCCTCAAGGCTGTGTACTAGGCCTATTAATGCACTGTCAAATATAAAGAAAGTCATCAAGGGGACGATTAAGATCAATTAGGAGTTTGTAGTGGAAAATAAAACAAAATTTAATAAAAATATAGTTCAACCTCAATGCGCGCTGCACGTGGCGGCTGCATCCTTTTGTTTGTCAAAAATGCGCCAAAATTAGATGGAATAATACTTTAGCATGGGCATAGAACATATAATAATAGCATGGGTGCGATTTATGATTACAAAATTTTCAACAGGGATTCGTTGAGGATATAATGAAAGAGTAACATTTTAGTGAAAGTTAGATGTGAAAATTCAGTACATTTGAAGTTAGAAAGTTTTGTTTTACCTATTAATCAAGCAGTTACAAAAAAATCTTCAACACGCATTTGTTTCCAAAACGTCCGTACAAAACAGATATTTTTTTAATCCAAATATTGGTTCTCTGAAGAGAAGTTCACCTAAGTGGTCAAAATCAAGGAATCACCCTGTTTTCTTTTTTTGCTTATGTCCGTTAGCTAATAGTAAGATGGATAATGCCACACACTAATCCTCCCAGTACGGTATCAATATCACCTCAATTCAAGCCGTTCAGTATTCTTAATATTGAACTCAATCCTGTACCGCACACTGATCAAGGCCATATCGCCATTACCTCTACCCAATCTGTTCAGTATTCATGTGTAGAACTGCATACTACAAAGCTACAAGGCACACTAATCAATGCTGTATTGATATTACCTCGACTTTGGACAAGCTTGCCTTTGTTTTTAGAATGACATGCGACGACTTTAAGACAGATGTTAATGAATGTAGTGACATAAGAGAATAAAGAAGACCAAGTACGTCTGAGCAGTCTCTACTAGTTTTAATCTAGATATGTCCAGTTTATAATTTCTATTAATATTTTTTTACCTTAAAACTATTAACAAAATCAATTCATAATTGTATGAGTAATCGGGTTACGAGCATATAAAACACACACACATACACGCAGTCCTATTATGAACCTCCTTTTTGAAGTTAAAATACAAAATTGTCTCACCAAAACGCTACAAATCCAGTCCAACGCATTGTGTTAACCGCGATAACATTGAAACAAAATGGTCTAAACACTGTTATTTATACTTATATATACACCTCAATCCTTCATATCTCAAATATTGATCTATCTGTAAGTATAATATAGGTATTTGCTGCGACTTTACCTGTATGGTTGCTGCGTTGTTATTATCAGATTTGAGTGGCAAAATCTCGCGGCCGAGTTTGGAATTGTGGCTAGTTAATGATAATAGCCTCACCACCTATTACTATATCATTTTTGAAGCGCTCGTTAAGAAGTTTGCTTAGCTGTTCTTAGCCGATCAGCTAAGTTAAGGAACGTCCGCCGCGGGCATGAGTTGAATGGTTGTGACATTACTACTGAGCGTGCACGTGCTGCGTAGGGCACGTTAAACCGTCGATCCCGGTGGTTGTCTTAGTATGGCAGTCATATCATGGTGGTACAACATTTTGCGAATGCCCGCCTGGCTAGCTACTACAACCCTGTAGAAAAGCTGTCGCTAAGCACGTAACGGTGTATTCCAGCAGCTGTCTTTGAGAGCCACTAATTCTAGAGTATCCTGAACAACATCTACGACCACATCGTCACTTACCATCAGGTGAGAGAACAGTCAAAAGCTAATCTAACTAGGTATAAAAAAAACATATGGCAATAAAAAAAACTAACTACAAAATATATCTGAAATGGTTGTTTGGTTACCGCTGCCTAACCCTAACCCCAGGATGTGAAGACGATGATGTTCATTGGAATGGAGAAACGTGCATCTTTGCTAAGATTTTTTTTAATGTAGATGACTTTTGAACTCTCCAGATTTACTACACGCATGCAAGGTAATTGCCGTAACCGCTACCAGTCTTGCACTTCCAAGCGTCCGGTAAATACGTTTGTGCTAATCGTGTGTTTTTAGACAAAAGTTGTGGACAATATGCCTTCCTGTGTCATTAGACACTGCAATAATTATACAGACACTGTGAGAGATAAGAAAAAGGTTTAATTTAACGGTAGTACTGTTATTATTATTAAATTAGAAAATATCGTTATGTTGTTTTAACTTAGGCGACTGATGTCACAATGAAATTGATGAGTGAGATGTGTGGATCATTTTGTGTGAGAGTGAATGAGATGGCAGTGTAATGGTGATCGGAACGTCTCGAGGTGGTGCGGTGGTAACACAAATTGCTTATCTATCTCTTTCTTACTAAAGATATGACGCATAATATTTGAATATTCTTTCCTTGTCATTACAAACTGCATATACATGTGCATAGATCTGTACTCGTAGATAGATAAATTCTAGATAGTTTTTAGAGCAGTGGTGTTTCGATATAACTACTCTATGTATTTCAACTCTGTGGATCTTTACCGGATTGTATTAAAGCAGCTGATTTAGCAGTCAGAACGAAAATCAAACAAACCAACGTTGAAATAAGGCTTATGATTATCAGCACACGTTGCAACATGACAGATACCGTAATTGCACCGTCCAAACTGCAAACTGCAAAAATAATTGAGAGAATAATATTTTTCACATAGACGCCGTTATTTGATTTTTAAATATATATATATGTATAGATAACCATGACAATCTATTATCATATTAAGGATATGAAGTTTATCTATCGATTGTCATGGTTTTGAAGAAGATCTTCAATGTCGTCTTAGCGGAGATACGAATTTTATTTATTTTTATCTATACAATGACTCATGCTACGCGGATTCCATTACATGATTACAGAGAGGAAAAATTCTGGTCCCGAAAGAAAATTATCACAATTCTCTACCTACATTTTTTAAAGTACTGATAGTGACCACAATCACACCCGATGGTAAGTGATGATGTGGTCGAAGGTGTGAACAGGTTTAACCTAGAATTACTGGCCCTTAAGGACAGCTGCTGGAACATACCGTTAGGTGCTTGGCAACAGATTTTCTACGTGAGGGTGGTCGCTAGCTAGGCGGGCAATTGCAAAGTGCCCTTCCACCATGCGGTGAAACTCAAGCCCGCGGCAGTATATAGCCAATGCCACTGAGCCATCACTGCTTAATTTATTATTATTATAACTTAAGAGTTCTCGAACTCAAGCCCGCGGCAGTATATAGCCAATGCCACTGAGCCATCACTGCTTAATTTATTATTATTATAACTTAAGAGTTAGAGTCTTGTCGGTGCAGCTGATGCAATCTTCTCCATTTTGATCTATTTAAGGCGACCTCTTTGTACGACAGGACACTTTTTTGTTGTTTTATTTGGCTTATGTAACTTATCCGAGGCCTAACCCTGCCTCGCTGTCCTTCTATTCTCCGTTCTATTATGTTTTTAATAAAGTTGTTTTGTCGTAATAGGTGGCCAATCATTTTTCCTCTTCTTTTTTGTATGGTCTTGAGTAAGACTCTTTTTTCATTCACTCTTTTGAGAACTTCTTCGTTTGTCACCATTTCTGTCCATCGTATTCTCTCCATTCTTCTCCAACTCCACATCTCGAACCCTTCCAATCTCTCTCTATCTCTTTGTTTCATAGTCCAAGTCGAATCAGTCCGACACAGCGCTATGCTGCAAAAAAAAGTCTTTATACTTTTTAAAATTTCTTGACATTTTAGATGTAAGTATATATCTCTTATTGTAGAATGTTCCCTTTAGGTGCAAAATTCTAGAAAAATACCAAGCTTTGTGTATAATTGAACCAATTATCAACGGTTTTTTTACCATTATGAAATCTATTTTTCTCAATATGATTACAAGCTACTATCCCGTGCTAAGCGGAAAAAACATTATTTTGTTATGGACGGGAATCGAATCTTTTTTCTCCGATTTCACTCCGGATTACCGGGGTGCCACCCCTATGACTTTTAAAGTTGGACACAAACTTTAAAGTTGGACATAATCAGAGCACAAAGTTTTGGCTCGAAATAGTATGGTTCCAATGGCCGAGCGGTTTTGCTCCAATAGTTTGTAAATATGAAATGTAATTGTTGGGTATAGTTTTTTTTGTTTGTAAATGCGAGTGAAAAGGGTCCATGTCTGAACCCATTGGCATCGGCGATTATGATAACAATAGAATTTCATTCATAACTAGGACGTAGTGGTCCTGACGATGCCAACTTATTAAATCCAATTCTATTGATAAGGTTCGTAAATAAGGTTACTCTCATTTACCGCAGTCGAACTCCTATTGCAACAATCAAAATTTTTTCGTATGTTGTGTTTCCCTTTTAAAAATGAAACAATAAGGTAGATCTCAATATTTTATAGGATGGTATGGAACAGTCCTTTAATTTCCAACCCGGGAAGTATTTATTCCATGATTTGGCTAAAAGCTACGATTCAGGGCCGTCACTACAATTCAACGAAGTTTCGTTTGTCGTATTCGAGTGGCCTTTTAGACAACGAAAAATGAATTTGTGGTACGAAGTTCATTGTTTTTTTTTTTGTTTTTTTTTTACATTAGATGGGTTTGCGTTTGACTCCATCTCACCTGATGGTAAGCGACGACGAAGTCGAAGATGAATCACGATTGCCCAGAAGAAACCTATTTACTATTTTTTTTGAAAACACCAGGATTATTAGTTCCACTGCTTCGCTGTTCGCATGATAAAAGAGCTCTGAAATCGCTTTGAACAAACATGCGGCAAATTGACAGTGAAGGGATGAAAGCTCACTCCGCGTCTGGTAGTCCTATAGTGAAATGGAGAAGACGGTATGAGTCCAAATACTTGAAAATATTACGAGTTCAAAGTGCCATAAGCAAGGTTAACATGAGACAATTTGCTAGAATAAAGGTCGATGGTGTGACCTTCGTGCTCGATAAATTCATTAAAAGCGGTTTGAGATCTTAATAAAAATGAGTGTCTGCGATAGTTTGTACGTGCGGGTGGTACGTGAAGCAACCTTCTGGGTCTAGCGTGTCTAGGTGGAACATATAAACTTAATTTACCCACTAAATCAGAACAATCAATTTTGGATTGTGCAATCTTCATGTCAGAAATATTACTACGAGTTGAAAGTGGTAACAGATGGAAACGAGCACAGCGAACTATATATTTAGAACGTGGAATTTTGAATTTATACCTTAAGTACCTATTAAATTTCTTTTGTATTCTTTCCAGCCTTTGACTATGTACGGCATAATTAGGATTCCAAACTTAACTTGCGTATTCAAGGTGACTGCGAACGTAGGCACAGTATAGGACTTTTAGAGTCTTCATGGTTTTAAAAATGCCTGCATTACGTATAATAAAACCTAATGCTGATGAGGCTTTCTTAGCTATCATATCGATGTGATTGACAAAAGTAAGCTTACTATCCAAATGGACACCAAGGTCTCTAATGTCACTCACACGTAAAAGTGGTTGATTTTTAATTGAGTACTTGAAAAGTACAGTTTGTGTCTTACGACTGAAAGTAATCACTGAGCATTTTGATATATTCAAAATAAGGTTATTTGTCTTACAGTAGTTAGCAACTCTTTCTAAGTTTTCCTGCAGGAGTAACGCATTAGAGGGGTTGTCAATTGCCATAAACATCTTCATGTCATCTGCAAATAGTAGGTATTGGGAATGTTTAAAACAGTCTCCAATATCGTTGATGTAGATGACAAACAAAAGAGGTCCCAGCAATGATCCCTGAGGGACTCCAGATGGTATAGCAGTCCAGGAAGAAGTATAACCACCTAATACTACTGCCTGAGTTCTGTTGAAGACATAAGAAGAGAACCACCTGTAGAACACACCACGAATACCTAGATTGAATAGTTTTCTCAGCAGAATAACATGATTGATTCGGTCAAAGGCCTTGCTAAAGTCGGTGTAGATAGCATCTACCTGTCCACTAGCGACCATTTGTCGAGTTACGTAATCAGTGAAAACAACAAGGTTTGACACCGTCGATCTTCCTTTTAAGAAACCAAGCTGTTGTGGATTAAGGTCAGGGAGAATACTACTGTAAAGTTGATTGTAAATTATACGTTCGAAAATTTAGGCTAGAAGACAAAGCTTGAAAGCAAAGATGTAGCTCTTGAGCACATTCACCGAAGTGAATGCGATAGAAAACCGACAGACAAGCTACTTGGCGTCTATGCGACAGACTTTGTAGTTTTCTCCCAACTAGCTTGCTGTCACCAATTAGCTTAGTGGCACGCTTTTCTACTGAGTCCAAAGCCGCAAGCTGGTACTTTGCTGAACCATCCCAGAGGTGGCTGCAGTACTCCATGCAAGAGCGCACTTGGGCCTGGTAAAGAGTGAGCAGTTACGATGGAGCATAGTAGCGTCTCACTTTGTTCAGTATGCCAAGTTTTTTGGCTGCGGTCTTGGCTTTGGACTCAATAGATTGGCCATAGTTGAGGTTGGGAGATATTTGCATGCCGAGCAACTCAATGCCATTTCCGAACAGTATCGGTTCACCTTGGAAAGACGGAGGAACAACAATACAGTCCCGTTTGGCAGAGAAAAGACACGCTTGCGTCTTTTTTGTGTTAAAAGAAACCAAATTGACTGCACCCCAATCAGACACCGCTTGTAAAGTGGTGTTTAATCTCTCGATCATGGCAGCTCTTGGAGACTGTATCTCAGATTTTTTGGCTCTAGGATTAGGAATGTATCTCTCTACTACTGTACTATCATCTGCATACCCAACAATACCCGGTGTAAGGAGGTCGTTTATATGCTGAAGAAATAAAGTAGCAGAGAGAACAGATCCCTGGGGTACTCCGGCATTAATACTCTCAACCACACGATTATAGATTTCTCAATATTAAGACCAATTTCACGTAGTACATCTCTAGATAAGATATGAGGATAGCTGACTGCACTTGACTTTGCAATGTCATTTAGATCCCGTAGGCTTAGAGGTATACCTCAGTTTATATATATCATCATTGGAAGAACAAATTAGAAACTGCCCAAGTGCGAGTCAGGCAGTGCTGTTTTAGGTTTCCGCATTCCACCATAGTAAAAGAAAAAAAAACGGCCTATTGCGAGTCCAACTCACACACCGAACAAACCTGTAGGTATATATGTAAAAGTTATGGTATAATTTTATTACTAAATGAAATCCATGACATTTTAATTAATAAATATATTTTTATTAAGTAATGTGACTAAAAATGTATGCTTTTCGCAATTTTTCCTTAATCTGTGTTATAAGACCTTGCTTCGTACCAAATATTAAGATTCTGAGTTCACGGGAAGTGCCCTGTAAGTTTTGATTCCCTTGCGAGTGTCGAAAATTTGCGGCATAAACGGCTGTATCTTTTGATTTCGTTGGCAATTTATGATGATTAATCAAACTTCTAAGAAGTTTGTTTTTTCACAGCTTTAAGGGACAGACCTAAAATTTTGATATGAATTTCACCTCGATACCTCTACGCGTTCCTGAGAAACTAAACTATTATACTATTATACAGAACAATTATTAAAAAAATATTTTTAAAATCATTTACCTCTTATAAAAAAAACTCAAAATGTTTGTTAGGACTAGTAGAAGTCAACCCTAGGAGGTTGTTAGCATTTTACCAATAGCCCTGTATATAACTTGCAGTTTTAATTGCAGCAAAAACAAATTAAACAGTAAAAAAAACCTGAAGATCAACAAGCACTCGGAAACGTGTCGCGTAGTACACTTACGGAGAAATAAGTCATCAAACCAAGATGGCGTATGTGCTGTCAACATGGACCTACCATACAAGGCTGTCAACCTTAAATATATAAATTTATTAAAATTTACAATTTCGGGTCACTCGTTTAAAATTACGTATAAATAAATGGCGCGGCTCTATTTTTAAGTTTGTTCTACTGATCGTACTTACAATGCGATTAAAAATAAGAATAGGACGGGGACTCGGCTAACTTTACTCATATAAACTTACGATCAGCAGCACAAACTTAAAAATAGCACAGCGCCATTTATTTATACGTAATTTTAAATTACTCTTAATGATTTACATTCAAATGACCCGAAATTGTTAATTTTAATAAGTTAATATTTTAAGGTTGACAGCACAGACGCCATTTTGGTTTGATGACATCGCGGACGTCAGTTTTATTATTTCCCCGTCAGCCTACTACGCTATGCAACACCTTTCTGAGTGTTTGTTGATCTTCTCGTTTAATTTGTTTTTATTGACGGTTTAATTTGTTTTTATTGACGGTTTAATTTGTTCTTGTTGACTGTTTAATTTGTTTTTGTTGATTGTTATATTTGTCTTTCTTACTCCCCTTTACAATGATTATGATGTGTCTGACTCAGTTGGCCATCAGGCCATAAGTGGCATCGAAGAGCTAAGCCATTCCATATAAGATACCTATGTACAAAATAGTACTAACAAATAAAATCAGTTCAAATTATTTATGGGTTTGCTGTCACCTACAACTTCGTTTACCTACCTATGATTACTGCCTAAAAAAGGAGTGTAATGGTAGAATAAAGAAAATCACAAACATATAACCCTGAAAACATAACTTCTAAACGGCTTAACCAATTTTTATGTATGAGTTATCGTTAGATTTACCATAAAAAACAAACTGATGGATTTTACACCACATAAGGTGATTTTTTTTTATTCCTCCATCGTGATGGTTTTGTTTGCCAACTTTGAACTTATTTACTCTAAACAATTTTGGATAAAACAGTTTTTGATAACCGAAAAGTGTTTTTTATTATTTAACGATGCTCATATGACATTTCAGTGACCCAACTTTGTTATAATTCATAGTGAATGCCAAACTAAGAAACAAATTGATTTTCCTGTTTATTGGAGTATTATAGAAACATTCGTTAGGTTCACCAGCTTACGGAGATTCATACACAATATAACAAAATACTGCCAAATTTAATGGACCTAATGAAAACCTACTCATGAAAGTTTATTTAAAGGCTACATTCACTTGCATTTTGATGGTTGGAATGCTGATAGCATAACGCGGATTTTGTAATAAAATGCAGTATTTTTTATTATAGTTATATATTTATTAATATCGGTGTACCACTTCTTCAATCTTGAATATCTAGCGAGTGGTTTTCAATGACTTGTTTGTAGAAGTGAGCGGAGGCTCGCGGCGTGCGCGTGCGCTGCTCCGATGTGAAGTCCACTTGGTACAGGCCTAATTTTGACCTGCAACAGAAAGGTGGAAATTAAACAGGATACACCTTCTTCCTACTATTATCCAAGACTATAACAACGCAAGAATTAAATTGTGGAATATGTTTTCAAAGCCGACAAATGTAAATTACTAAAAAGCAGAATTTCCTCGAATGGTAAGCGTCACGCCTGTCCAGCACAGTTGCAGTGTCACCGGTTGTCATGCTAAACTTGATCAGAAATTTCACTTGCTACAGCGCCTTTCACGACTACACCCAGTAGTGTTTAATGGTGCCCACCAAGTTAGACTATCGCTAAAGAGACCTACCCACCAGATATATGTTTGTCAATACCCTTGTTTTCATAATTTTTGTACAAAGGGCCGTGATGAGGACCGTTAGGCTGCTAATACAAGCAGTTACTGCTTTTGGAATGTGGTGTTGGAGACAGATGTTGCACATTTTTTAAACAGCGCAGCGCACAGGATGACATTTTCTCTGCTCCAAGAAATAAAAATCAGGATAAATCTCGATGCTCCCACGTTTGCCAATGCACAATTTTATAACTCTTCAATCATATCATCTGCAAATCTGGTGACAATCTTGAAGAACTTATTGTCATGCTATAAAAGATGCAAAGACAGAGATTAATGCCCATTGTATCTGTCCAATGAGTCAAAGGTATTTGACATTGATTGGATATTAAATGTTAGATGTCGTGCACTTCACTAAAAGCCATAGCAGGTGATGGAATATCAAGATAAGTTGTTACCCTGAAGAGGTTATGCACCTCACAACAGAGGAAAAGGTAGACATCGATATTTTCAAGTCAGTACACTACGATCTCAAGCCGCCTGCCAAGCATGAGAATTATGTCAAACTACCTTAAATGAGGGAATCATATCCCATGGGATTCCAGGCTAGAATTGCACCCTCCATACCATCTGGGAGTCGTTAAAGAATACTAAAGGAAAATTACCAGAAAAGTAGGCAGCAGCGCCTTCTGAATAACTGCCATATTACATTGCGATCCCCAAGCTGCCGATCAAGCGTGGGGTATGTGTCAAAACCCCCATTAGTGTAATACAGTAAAGTACAGTACTTACTCTTACGAATAAATATGTAATTTGTAGACTTACTCATATCCATCCGCCCACTCGAAGGTATCCATGAGACTCCAGGCGGTGTATCCTGTCACGTTGACTCCATCTTCTTTGATGGACAGCAACAACTGCAAGATTTAACTACCCGTAAATTACAGGACACGGGACCTAGAGGACCAAGTATCTAGTGAACTCGAAAGTAATCTTTGTCGTAGTTAGGAACATTATTCTTAATAAAATGTTTGTTAAAATCCGGTATCGAGTAGTCTAATAGCATTAGAACTCTTTGTGAACGAGTTCGTCCTGGGAAGTACTGCAGCTTACATAGTTCGACCGCCAAGCACTAAATGTTCATAGTCCACTTAAAAAAGCAGGAGTACGTGAGCTGTAACCTAAGCAGTTTCTTCAGGAATGTGTTCAGAATGCTCAGAGAGTAAAACATACTGAAAATCCCCACCTCTAGGGGGGGCACCGGGGGGGGGGGAGAGGATTAAAGTTCCCGCTTTTGTGTCTTTCGCTAATCTTTATAACGGTGCGTCGCTAATATCTATATAAGGAACTGCTTAACATTAGGCTCACTTGAGCCTCGGGCTTGTTTCATTATAATCCCTTAATAATAAAATAACGAAGCCAAGTCTATAAGCATATTATACTTAGCTAGGTGACCAACCATATCATATATTTATTGGTAAGCTTTCATACAGCAGGTTATTTTTGCATAGAAATAGTGATTGAGCTAGTGAGTGAAAGTGGTTACACTTTCTCATACTTTGGCCAAATAGCAATGACTATAAACTACCACGCAGGTTGTCCACGGTTGCTTGAGCTTCACCACATTAAGGTAAAACTACTTTTTGCAGATACCGCCTGGATGAGATGACTTACTACCATAGAGGGGTTTTTATGGACAGATCGTGGGTCTCCTTAAAGTACTGAGATATTAGCTGTTATTAACTAAATTACCTTAACCTTGATGCGTATCAAATCATGTTATGTGCATTTCCCTATTCAGATGCACTGACGCAAAGCCAGAATAAGCATATTCACTCATTAAATACAATTTTATATAATATGACATGTCGTCATGGAAACAAACTTTTATTTTTTGACCGTAATAAATTAATTACTCACTTTATGTTGACTCAGGATAGGATGTACCTACCTAAGAAACATAAAAATTTAATTGCTACTTTGGTAGCTTATAATATTGAGTCGGTTATAGGAAATATAACTAAGTAGGTATTGTATTAACGCTACAGATTTTAGTACATGTACTTATGTTCAATCAAACAGTTCAAACTTTTAAGGGAGACAACAGGGAAGTGTTCTGACATAGCACTGTACTACCAAAATATAAACCGCTTCCCTGGCAAAATACTTGAAATTGAAATATTCTTAGATAAATATCCATTTGATATTTTATGTTTCACTGAAACTTGGCTTAGAGCAGATAAAATGTTATTTAATGTAATGAATTTTAGTGTAGGTAGTGCGTTTGACAGATCATCTGCAGAAGGAGGAGGGTGTATTATACTTGTAACAAAATAATTTAAAATTTAAAGAACGCCGTGACCTGGTCACATGAACGTGTCTGTGAGGTTGCTTGTGTGGAGGTGGACAGGCATCTCGTGTTGTGCGTATATCGACCACCAACAGATGAAGGTCGTGCTCAAAATTTTACAGAATTTTTATCCACTTTGGAAAATATACTACGGAAAATTTCAAAATGCAAAAAACCCATATTTGTATGTGGTGATTTTAATATAGATATTTTATTGAATACTAAAAATAAGACTGATCTTATTTCATTGTTTAAGTCATTTAATTTGAAATTTCTATTCTGTGAGCCCACTAGGATATCAGACACTTCAGCTACCTGTATAGACAATATATACTCAAACTGTAAGACTAAAGAAAAGTCAATAATGAAGGGTGTAAGATCAGATCATGAGGGCCTTCATTCATATTAATAATAATAGGTGTGCGATAAAATTTGATGGAATCAGAGAAACAGAGAGGTATGAAATTGAACATAGACCATTAACAACTAGTAGGCTGGAAATACTCAGTACCAACATAGAAGCTAAGCTTGGCATTACAAGTTTTTCTCATAGTGACCCGAATGAATTTATAATAGCTTATTTTCTTTAGTAAATACTGAGTTTCAAAAATTATGTACAAAAAAAAAACAAATAGATGGAAAGTTGAAGTTCGGTGATTGGGCAACAACATGTATTCGAAAAATGTGGAGATTATTTGTTTGATTTGTATCGCAGGAGAAATTTAACATCTTGCAAGCAGTTTCATGATTATGTTAGGAAGTATTCAAAAATGTGCAAGTCTGTTTGTTTGTGTGCTAAATCTCTTTTTATTAGAAACAAAGTTAGCAAGTCTAACAATAAAATAAAAACCATTTGGAAGACTATAAATAGTGAAACTGGTAATAATAAACCTAGAGGTTCAACATATGTCTTAACTATTGATAAAAATCAAATCTCTGATTCAATACAAGTGGCGAATATATTTGAAGATTTTTTTTCTACCTTACCCCTAGAAGCCACTAAGTCATTGGATTCTTGTCCCAATGTAGCAGAAACTCTGTTAGAACATAATTTTCCCAGCAAATCATCGGACTTTTCTTTCAGACACACCACAAGATTTGAAATTATAAAAACATATAAAAGTTTAAACATAAGGAGTACCGAAGGCTTGTGGGGTAAGTCAGTAAAAGTGGTAGAGTATATAATTTACATTATTGCACCATATTTAGAAACAATATTCAATCTTTGTGTCGATAGAGGAAACTTCCCCGACTTAATGAAACAAAGTAAAATCACTCCAATTTTAAAGTCAGGGTCTACATTTGACCCTGCAATTATAGACCTATTTCCATCTTACCTGTTCTGAGTAAAGTATTCGAAAAATTATGCTCAAACTTTTATCCCATTTTAATGAGCATAATTTATTGAATGAGAATCAGTTCGGTTTCATAAAGAGCAAATCCACAACGGATGTTCATTTGATGTCGCATATACTGGGAGCCTGGGAGAGTTCACATGGTGCTATTGGTGTATTTTGTGATCTTTCCAAGGCATTCTACTGTGTAGCACTGCACTCTGATTCGTAAACTTTTCCACTATGGTATTCGTGGAAAAGCTCTGAATCTTATAGAGTCATATCTGTCACACAGGCTACAGAAAGTTGGAATAAATGGCAATACTTCTTACGGGTCATTGGTAAAAATGGGAGTACCACAGGCATCAATTTTGGGACCTTTTCTGTTTCTAACATATATTAATGATCTGCCTTGCAGGTCAAAGATTTCTGCGATATTGTTTTATTAGCAGATCATACCTCTGACTTATAAAGTAGATAGGAAAGACAGTGAACTGACTCATGTTAATAATGTATTATCTAAGAGCTGTAAATGGTTCGCCGCTAATAATTTTCTCTTAAATTCAAAAAAGACGAAATGTTTATGTTCCTTATGTTGAACCAAACATAAAGCTTGGCCCAGATAAACTCCCTATTGACAAAGCGACAGTCTTCCTGAAGGAAGCGGGAAGGCTTAGCTTTCTGCTGCATATGCAGTTCTTAGAATAAGACAGTTAACAGACGTAGCTACTGCTCGCCTAGTTTATTTCGCGTATTTCCACAGTATTATGTCCTATGGTGTATTGCTGTGGGGAACTGCTGCTGAGATAGAGACAATCTTTATCATACAAAAGCGTGCAATTCGAGCCACATATAAAATGGGTCCTAGGGAATCTTTGAGGGATCTTTTTAAAGAAATTGATATTTTAACTTTATCAAGTCTGTATATATTTGAAAATACTATGAATGTTCGTAAAACATTGAGTAAATTTAAATTAAACAGTGACAATCACGATTACATTACAAGGAATAAAGATAAAATAGCGGTGCCAGGTTTTAGATTAGCAAAGACAAATAAAATGTCATTCTTAGGTAATTGTGTACGGTTTTATAATAAAGTTTCTAAACATATTACAACGCTCACAGAAGGGAAATTCAAGTTGCACGTGAAAAACATATTGATTCAAAAATCCTACTACACAGTTTCTGATTACTTAAATGACAAAAATGGCTGGACAATTCCGCCTCTGCCAAGCTATTGCCTGTCACCTACATAATTTAAATAAATATTGTAATAACTCTATTATATAGTAAGTATGTAACACATTGTTAAAAGAATGGCCCCGAGTTTCATGCCCGTTCTTCTCGCAGTGGCTCTATACAATTTATTTGCTGAACGTGGCAGTACAATGTAGAATATTTCAATACTATAATTTGCAATTGACCTTCATAAGTGCGTCGTAGACGCCTAAATTGAATAAATGATTTTGACTTTGATTTTGATTATAATTAATTTATTTCAGTGAACTATTTATTAGTGTTTGATATCTCTAATGTATGGTCCTATCTTCAGAATTGACGGTGACAATATAGATAATAGTAAAATGAACTTGAAAGTTTTATTTCCTGCCATAATAATAAGTCAACTCATACTTTGATAAGAAAACCAAGAGCTTTGCATTTTCTGAATGCTCACATGCGAAGCTACCTCCCAAATGAGAAAATCTGTTATCAAGCACATAACTGTATGATCCAGCAGTTGTCTATAAGAGCCATGTTTACTAGCCATCTCCTATGCATGTTTACCACTTTCCTTACTTCCACTTCCATCATATCACCAACAGATGATATCGGTGATAACAAACCATAAAAACAACTGGTACTTAATAATAACAAATATTTTAAGAAAACATCATATTAATATTTTTATATAAAACACTTCCGCCTAATTTTCCTGCTAAGCCGACGTGACGTCACAAACGCCACGCAGCCAAACCGGAAGAATTTTCGACGCGTTTCTAGACGAAGCATCCTCAGGAGGTCTTGACTCTACGAGCGCACGATCGAGAAAGTAACGCCTGAATCTATTCATTATCAACTGGTACTTACTTGTTCCAGGAGATCTCTGAAGTTCTTTATTCTGTCATCATCATCGAGCCCTTCTTTGCTCGGAAACCCGTTCTCTGTGATGACGAATGGGATGTCACCGTATTCCTTCTTCAGCCATGCCAGCTGCTTCCGGACACCTTCAGGATATATCTGTTGATAGTCATTAGGTATAGGTATATATAATATAGAATTGATTGAGCGAGCGATAAGCGTCATCGAAAACCTCGTTTAAATGCGAGAGCTACGCTATATGAGGAGTTAGCAGAGTTTTGAAAATAAGTTCATATTTAAATGGACTATATAAAAATGGTGACAATTTTTTGAGGACTGTAGTACATAGTTGCTACGTAAAAATTTGTAATAAAATTTGTTTTGATACGACTTACTTTAAAGGCACAAAAGTTGAGTGAGCAAGTTACAGAGCTGTATTCATGATTTATAAATAAATAAAATAAAATATCTTTATTGCAGGCAAAAAGTACCCATATCGTAATATTAAATTTAAATTAAAATATAAACAATAAAATAGTATAAATTGCAATAACATATTACAAACATATATAATAAATAAAATTGCAATAATACATGTCACTTTTTATTTTCGTTCTGGTGGACAGAGATCCAATGTCTATAAATAGGACAACACAAATTTTCACCAAAACTCTTCAAAATGCCCTTATCCGATTCTCGTATTCTGTTCCAGAAGGACATGATACGAGATCTTATAATGGCAAAGAAATCGGGAACCCGCGCATCAGCGAACATACCCGACGCGCTGCAGTATCTCTTTTTGTTCATAAGGATGCGGAATGCGTCATTATACTGCACCCTTATGGTACTGAATGTTTTTCTACTGTACCTTATCCAAAGCTGACATGTATATAAACACATACAATAAGCCTTGAATAAGGTAACCTTCAAATTCTATCGAGAGAAGTATTTAGAATTGTGTTTTCGGATTAGGCATATATAGTATTTGTCATTCTTTACAATAATATATATTTTATTCATATGTCGCAGACGACATCATCATGTTTAATGGCAGAGCTCTTATAACGTGGGCGTACGTGTGGGTATCGTGCATATGAGAAGATACATATCACTTAAACACTTAGTTTAATCCTCAATCCACAGTTTATGGGGGTGACCCCCGAAATGGCCTCAGTCCACCACCTATAGCCATCCAGTCCTCGCCTTGCAGAACACTCTCTGCACAGTATCACTCTTTTCCTTTCTGGTCATATTCCATTGTCACTTTGGCGTGTGTGCCATAACGTATCACGTATGTCGTCTTCACGTATACTGCTCCATATGCTGATGTCATCTTCGCTGATGTACGCAGATCGCGGTCTTCACTGTCAAGGCTAGTTAGCATTGGCAGTGGAAACTTAACATACTTTTTTTTTAATAAGATAATTAATTTTGGGCCCGGAAACATTTGTTTTTCATAAAGTTTTTGAGACTCATAACATTTAACCTATATATCTTTTAAAAATTTCGTCATGATACACACCTAGATAATAAAGAGATCCAACGATATCATGCTTTGTTATGGACCTAAATCCTCAAATAAGGGAGTGATTCTTTAAGTTATTGCTATTTTGCTTTTTAGTTTTACTTACTATTGAACTCAGTATGTATTGATGTTTACTATTGTTCTTAATTATTTTTTTTTTTCTTTTACTAGCACAGCTGGCAGGTGGACAGCTTCTGATACGCGTCCCTAGTTTAATTTATTTATATATATTAGGATAGGATTTGTATATATATATATATATATATATAGATATTTATATATAATAATATTATTCTATAGTAGGTATTCTACTTGGTATGTCTGTACTACAGTTGGATAGTGATGATAATAGTGATGACTTTTTTTCTATTCGTTCAGAAGACAGTTTTTGTAGTATTCCGAACCTGTCAAATCTAATCGATTCAGCATTAATTTACGTTTCGAAAAATTTTAATGTTTTCCATATCAACGCTCAAAGCATTCCGGCGCATTTTCCTGATATGTTAGCGTCTTTCGAGAATCCCCTGATACATGCCATTCTGGTATCTGAATCTTGGTTAAAACCGTGCCTCCCTTCAAAATTGTACACATTACCTGGATTCAAACTCATTCGAAATGATCGCAAAAGCAATCGCGGTGGTGGTGTTGCCATTTATCTTCGTTCATACATCTCTTTTTCGGTACTGAGCATGTCAACACAGCCATCGCCTCCGAATTCAGGCGAGCATATATTTCTGGAAGTTGTGCTTTCACACACTAAGGTATTCCTTGGTGTGTATTATTCCCCCTCAAACAAAATTAATTTTTTTTCCTCTTTTGAAAGGCTTTTAGAAGATCTTACTCCTTCTTATGATCATATCATTATTATGGGTGATTTTAACACTTGCTTACTGAAGCAAGATTCCCGCACAACCACCTTCGAATCTACAGTTAGGGCTAGCAATTTGACCATCCTTCCATTAAATGCCACTCATAATCCCCCTAATTATACTCCTTCCCTTCTGGACTTGATGCTCGTTTCTTCCTCATCACATGTTAAAAAATATGGTCAGTGCGCGGCGGACGCCTTTTCTCACCATGATCTAATCTATCTCTCGTACAAAATTCGTCCGCCTAAAGCTAAGCCTAAAATCCTTCTGCGGCGCAATTTTGGTGGTATTAATACAGAAAGTCTGAAACATGATGCCCGTAATTTGGACTGGCAAGGTGTTGTCAACGCTGACTCTGCAGATGCAAAAGTTGCAATTTTTAGCGAAATTATTACTAATTTGTACGATAAACATGCGCCCTTGAGGCCAGTTAAAATGAAACATGTGCCAGCACCTTGGCTTACACCTGACATTAGATTACTTATGAATAAAAAAATAGCAGCTAAAGCCAAGTACAAGTGCAACCCTACTGATGAAAACAAACATAAGTACACGGAACGTCGAAATCTCTGCAATAAAGAGTGTAGAAATGCGCAACGCCGACATATTCATAATTCTCTAGAAAATGAAGATCCTTCAAATGTATGGAAATTCCTTAGGTCACTGGGAGTTGGAAAGTCCCGTAAAAGCAATATCTCTAATGATATAAACATAGACTCACTTAATCAGCATTTTTCCTCATCTAATAACTTTCATGGTACTATAAAAGCCGCAACACTTGCTAATCTTTCGACCATTCCAACCCCTGATCATCCATCTTTTGACTTCATGCAATTTACTGATTGTGATGTTAAGAGAAACATTGAAGCCATTTCTTCTAACGCAACTGGCAGTGACTGTATCACAAGAAAAATGATTGTATTAGTGCTCGACGAAATTCTGCCCGTTATTCAATATATCCTCAATTACTCCATTACTCATGGTACGTTTCCTTCTACCTGGAAAGAAGCGCAGATCAATCCTTTGCCTAAAAAAATTAATCCTACCACTTTCTCTGACTACCGTCCAATTTTTATTCTTCCATTTCTTTCGAAACTTCTTGAACGCCTTGTATACCATCAACTCGCATCTTTCCTTAACAAAAATAATATCCTTAACCCTTTCCAATCTGGTTTCCGCCCCGGTCACAGCACTACCACAGCACTGGTCAAGATATCTGACGATATAAGGGAAGGAATGGATAACCGGCAACTGACAGTTTTAGCACTTTTAGACTTTAGTAACGCCTTCAACAACGTAGATTTTGAAGTACTTTTAGGCATGATGCGTTCTCTTAACATATCTCCAACGGTTATTGCTTGGTTTCGTAGTTACCTGCATGGACGTCGGTAGCGTATACGCATTGATGATACTTTTTCATCGTGGTGTAATACGACTGCTGGTGTACCTCAGGGCGGCGTTCTATCATCTCTCCTTTTCTCCATTTTTATAAATTCAATATCACGGCAACTTTCCTCTTTCTACCATCTTTATGCAGATGATTTACAAATCTACACGCAGGCTCCTCTCAGTGAATTGCCAGCCGCGATTGCGACGGTCAATTCTGATTTGCGACGAATTTCTGACTGGAGTAAATCCTATGGTATCAATGTCGATCCGGTGAAAACTCAAACAATCATCATTGGTAGCTCGAGAATGGTATCATTAATTGACTGGTTTCGCCTCCCGCAGGTTATATTCGATGGAGTAGTTATAGAATACAGCGCTAATGTCAAGAATTTGGGTATCATCATGGATAGTAAATTGTCGTGGGTGCCACAGCTTGCTGAAGTTAGCCGCAAAATGTTTGCTTCTGCTTCTTCTCTCAGAAGGTTGTGCAACTTTTTACCTATTACCACTAAAATTGCGCTCGCACAATCACTTCTACTCCCAATACTTGATTACGCTGACATATCATATCTTGATTTAACCCAAGAGCAGCTTGATAAGCTTGAACGCTTACAAAATCTCTGTATTCGGTTCATATTTGGACTTCGCAAGTATGACCATATATCCGAGTTTCGTATAAAGCTTAAGTGGTTGCCCATACGTCTGCGCCGAAATGCACATATTCTACATCTACTATATAGAATCCTTTTCGTTCCCAATACCCCTTCATATCTGAAAGAGCGTTTTATGTTTCTCCATCTTACCCATGACTTGTCACTTCGCTCTTGTAACACTCTCCAACTGAAAATGCCCCCACATTGTTCCCAGTATTACAACAAGTCGTTCACAGTGCAGGCTGCACGACTGTGGAATGGTTTGCCACTTGACATTAGACGTGCCAAATCTATTACAATATTCAAAAATATGGTAACAAATCACTATTTATCTAGTATATAGCACTGTATTTATTTGTATATATGTCATGTTAATAAATATGTATTGTATTATTAATTTTGTAGTTATTTATTATGTATACTATATATTAGTTTATTATATATTTATTATGCTTGTATGTATTAAGTTTGTGTTTTATTTCTCTAATATAATATGAAATTATTAGTATATATTTTATTACACAGTTTCTTCATGTAAACTATATTATTTATTGTGCACCACCATCGATCTCCTCTCTTGTTTCTGTCCATCCAAAGGTTGTCTGGAAGAAATCGCTACACAGCGATAAGACCGCCCATTGTACTACCTTCGAAAATTATGTTAGTTACTTTAAATTGTAAATTAGCTTGGTATACAATAAACAGTATTTGTATTGTATTGTATTGTATTGTGATCCCCCTACGATGTTTGTATGAAAGACTGACCGGCCAGTTCACCCTTAAGTGACAAGTATATTCTGTGTAATTAGACAACTACCCCCTTACTTATATAAAATCCGCTAAGTAGTTGCTAAGTAATGGATAACTAAACAGTGTTTAAGTGATGCATAAATATTTCTTACTTATAAACACTACTTAGCAACTATTTAGCTAAACAATGGATAATGAGGTCGAACGTTTTTTAAACTGACAAAATTGAACTAAAAGATATTATGAAAGACCCAAATTGCCAAAAAACATGTATCTAGTTAGCACTAGAAAGTTAGCACTTAAAATCTTATAATTAACAAGTAAAAAAAAACTATTCTTGAGGTACTGATTTTTGTACATTAAAGTCTAACAGTGTGACAAGTTCAATTATCGTCAGTTTTAACTTACATGACGAGAATTAAAAACCACCAGTTTTTAATTCTCGTCATATCGCTGAACTGCTCAAAACAGATGTGGCAACCGATATTGACAGCAAAAAAGTCAATGGTTCTGAAGCTTCACTTCTAACAAAAAAAATATTGGAACCGTGTTTTTCAAATGTAGAAATAGTGGTACGCATACTTGTGTATGATGAACACAAACAGCACCATAAAACGTTCCTTTTCAACATTAAATCTAAGAAAAAATTTTAAACGCTTAAATTCAGAAAAGATAATTATTTAATGAAAAGATAAGAATTATTTATTGAAATGATTTTAGATCTTAAATAACAACTCAACACTGAGAAAAATCTAAAGTCAAAAGCGCTTTAATGACGGCCAATTTATATGGTATAAGGCAAAAAACCGACCAAACGTAAATACGTACAAAAACGCCTTCCAAGTAGAAGGCGTTAAACGAGGTCAGTGAAGACGTATGTTTCTTTTCGTCTTCATTTAAGGTGTATTTTGTGGTCTTTCTTAAATATTGACTTTTCGATGAGGCTTATTAAGTCGTACGTTATAGTGATAATCACCGTATATAAACCGCCGTAAAAGTAAGGTATATTTTATGGTCAATACTGCAATTATTAACGTATAACAAGTTCAATTCTGAAAATACTTTACGAAAGGCGTTTTTGACGGTTGTGTTTATTATAAAACATGGTACATTTTTATTGATTGGTGAAAATCATCTTAATAGTTGTGAATTCATCTTACGTAATTACAATTCAACGGTCAAATTTGATTTAAGCCTTTATGTCGTTTTTCTCAGTGAAATAATAAAAGTAACTACAACATAGCTTCGGTAGCAAAAAAATATCGTGATATTATGTTCTACCGGAATATCCAAATCTTTTTCTTAATTTTTAATATTTTGTCAAAAGTTTTATGAAACATGTTTGATCTTCCTTAAGTAGGCTCATTAACAATGCAATTCAAGACCCCCCTCCAGACAATTGCATTCCCTACTTAAGAGAGAAGAAAGAAAATTTCACATTTACTAAATTTAAGACAGAAGATTTAACATTTACTAAGAACCCCGCACTGGCTTAATCCGGTACTTAGGGAAGTACTTATATTTTTTTTTATATAATAATATTTTTTTTCAGTCATTAAACCATAATATGTACATTCAGAAAATCATAAAATTAAATAAAAATCAAAAATATAATTACAACAGTCATTAAAATATTAGTAAAATGAAAAAATATAAATTTAAAATATATTAATAAGTTATATTTCACATTTACTAAATTTAAGACAGAAGATTTAACATTTACTAAGAACCCCGCACTGGCTTAATCCGGTACTTAGGGAAGTACTTATATTTTTTTTTATATAATAATATTTTTTTTTCAGTCATTAAACCATAATATGTACATTCAGAAAATCATAAAATTAAATAAAAATCAAAAATATAATTACAACAGTCATTAAAATATTAGTAAAATGAAAAAATATAAATTTAAAATATATTAATAAGTTATATTCCAATCAAATAATTAATAATAGTATAATATGTTACAGCATTTAAAAAAATTATATTGACAAATAGAAATATGTGTGATCATCTCAAATAAATACTATGATTCAACATAGGTATATTGATTTGCCCAGTAACAATTTTACCCATTTATGTTGGATAGGGCAGTCTGCTCGGGATTCAATCATCTGTAGGATACCGTTACCAGTGCCTCTCGTGCGCCGGGATAAACTGGCAACTTTTTTGCGAATGATTGCGTGAAAACCATCCGTGCGCGTTTCTGCAAACATTTCGAACGCACTGCAAACACGAGGCAGTGCTAACAGCATCCTGAAGATATCATTATATTGGACTCGCAAAGAACTGGCGGCGCGATGAGTATGGTTCACCCATAGACTGCTTGAGTAAAAGGACTAGCAGTATAGGTGTTAAAAAGGCAGATTTTTACTTCTTTGGAGCAGCGAGCAAATCTACGAGCTATTATTTCCTCGTACCGCCAGCGCCCTGCGCTCTCTCTCTCTATGTCCATATAATCATTGAGCTCTTCAGCGACAATGTGCTCCAGGTATTTAAAACCACTTACCATTGAGCACAATAGGCGCGACGCAAGCGGGCTTTATTCTACCGCTCTTAAAAATGAGAACTTCGCTTTTAGAAGAGTTATCCCTTAGCCCGTGTTCCGCCGCATACGCTTCACAAATTGTGACTAGTTTGCGAATCGCACCATGTGACGGACCCAGCAGCACCATATCGTCAGCATAACTTATATTATTGACAGATACTCCGTCTATAATACAACCAGTATGCGTGCTGCTAAGCTCGCCAATGAGGTCGTTAACATAGAGATTGAACAGCAAAGAAGAGGTAATACCCCCCTGCCGCACACCACACCCCATGCCATACTCATTGGACAAACCACCCGCCCATCTTACCTGGTTTTATTGACTACTGTACCAGTATTTCAACAAACTGATGATTTCAACCGGCACACAATCTGCTCCCAGTTTGCCGCAAAGCTTTTTATACAGAACTGTATCAAGAGCCCTGGACAGATCCAGGAAGTAAGCGTATACCGGCGTCTTTCTTACTTATAACTGTTCCTAAACTTATTAAATGATATATATATAGAGAAACACATCCCTCGGTTTAAATAAACATAAAATAGAGCCAGGCGAGCAATGCAGTACCACCATGTTATAACGACTTTGAAGCAGTGATGGCTCAGTGGCATTGGCTATGGACTGCCGCGCAGCAGGTCCATGGTTCTAATCCCGCCGCGGGCTTGAGCTTCACCGAATGGTGGAAAGGCATTTGGGGAATGCCCGCCTGGCTAGCGACCACCCTCAAGTAGAAAATCTGTCGCCAAGCACCTAGCAGTGTGTTCCGGCAGCAGTCCATGAAAGCCAGTGAAATTACAGGCACATACACAACGTGACGGGCGCAGTGCAATTCGTGTCTTGTGACGTAATGTGAAAATGATAATGTGAAATTTTATAAGCAGAGGTTAGTCCGCTTAACATCAGGTGGGCCTCGAGCTTGACCCGTCACAATAACATAAAAAAAACTACAACTATAATGTGGCATAAATCCAATGATGACTACAATTACGGACTTAGCTTAATCTAGCCTTTTTGTAGCTGTCAGGCCTTGACCTCTATCTGACCTGAATCATATGGTCATCATATGATGATGTTGGTCTAGGGCGGTAAATAAACTAAGCCTAGAATTACTGCCTCTCACAGACAGCTGCTGGAACACCAGTTAGGTGTATGGCAATAGCTTTTCTACTTGAGGGTGGTAGCTAGACAGGCGAGCGCTCGCAAAATGACCTTTCACGATGCAATGAAGCTCATTCCGGCAGTGGTAATTGAACCATGAACTTGCGGCACTGCAGTCCACAGCTGTTACCGCTCGGCCATCATTGCTTCAAAAGTTAATAGGTTAGTTAGCTGATCGGGTAAAGACTCCGCTACGAGTGCTTCAAAATTCCTAACGGTGACTTCAGAGCTACTATTTATTCTAGTTTAAGCCTGTTAACATCATCAGCTAAATCATAACTTGCCAATAAGTGAGATGGAAGCCAAGAGGTCCTATTAGCTATAAAAAACTTGAATTGTTATTTCAAAAACATGTACAAGACTTACGGAGAATAACGATTCGGGTTTTGTCCAGTCCGGGTCATAGGAGGGCTCGGCGGTGAAGTCAGGCAAGTCTCCAACTAGCCAAGCGCCTAGATCTTCACCTTCTTCGGCGGGTCCGATGAGTCGGCGTAGATAGTAGTTGAGGCCATAGAAGTCATAGGTTCCTGAAGAAACGAATTACCTTCAAACTTTTTATGAGAACAGTTTTGGATATGTTTGTATTACAAGACGTTAATCTTAGAATAATTTATGGATTTTGAGCAATTAGTATAATCCAGTTTGACAAACCTGAATTATAAAAGTCCCAAATTGAATTAATTGGCATTTAATCGGAGATTTGCCATTAGTATTATATATAAACAGTCACTTGAATTTGCCACCCAATCTGCGATTAATCGCCGTTAAATGCCTGTTAACAGGCATTTAACGTTATTTATTGCTTATTGGCGTTTCAGACACCGGGTTAGTCTGTTATAATTACCTCTTATAAGTTCAATTTCTTCTTGCGTGAACTCTGGCAGCCTCGATCTCAATAGCCCTTGTTCTTTACTCTTCTCTTCAAACAGCTTCTGCAGTGCTGGAGGCCAGCCACCTTCTTTAGAGTATATAGCGTGTGAGTAGCGTCCACCCTGTAAATTATGTGTAAATATATGTTCAATCCACCAGCACCAAGTGACGACGCAACACCGTGCGGAGTTGTGGCACGATAAAATAATCACATACTGCAGCCAAGATTCACGTGGCTTTACAACGCCTTGTGTTATGACATGAGGTAGTCTGCTGCACCTTGTATCTACTCGAATCCAGTAGATTCGAAGCAGTGATGGCTCAGTGGCATTGGATATCGCCACGCTGCTGTGCAGCAGGTCCATGGTTCGAATCTCGCCGCGGGCTTGAGCTGCACCGCATGATGAAAGGGCATTTTCCGAATGCCCGCCTGGTTAGCGACCACCCTCAAGTAGAAAATCTGTCGCCAAGCACCTAACGGTGTGTTCCAGCAGCAGTCCTTGGGAGCCTGTAATTCTAGGTTAAGTCTGTTAACACCTTAGACCACATCATCGTTCACCATCAGGTGAGATTGTGGTCAAAGGCTTACCTATGTGAAATAAAAAAAAAAAAAGATTCTATGATGCATTTCCTTGCAAAAATAGCCAATAATATTATAGCTATGAACTGCGGTACCGCAAGTCCATGGTTCGAGCTCCACTGCCAGCTTGATGTTCGCCGCATGGTGGGAGGGCAATTTGCGAAAGCCCATTAAGATGTACATTAATTGGGCCACTAAAAAGTCTACTCTTATCTACCTTATGCTACACAGTGCCTACACAGTGACACAATGCTTCTATTTGGTGCTTCATACGTGACTTCGTACTTAACTTCATTATTTTTACCCGTTGAGCATACCAGTGAACAACAACAACACTTTAACGTAGGACTGGACATTGTAGAGAGCTGGTCTCTCCTTTCCCAGCTGTTGGAATGTTGGAAGACGAGGGCTCCTGGGCAGCGGTCGCCACCTTTTGCGAAGACGTGATGTCCCAAAAGGAGGCAGCAGAGCGCGCAAGGGAGGAAGACCCCCTTGCGGCGCCACTGCGTAGAAGCAGAAGGGGTGGGAGAAGACGAATTCTCCCTTCCGATGGTAAATAGCGAGAGATGGCCGCGAGGGCGCCATCTATCGCATTGCACATATTCACCACCTCGATCGGGCGGGAATGGCCAAGCATTCCTGGTCATTCCCGGGCCCCTCCTGCTGGGAGGTGCGTGTAGGCCCCGCTGTAAAAGCCGGCGGTCGCCGAAGGGGGACTGGACGTAAAGGCTCTGCCGGTCTCCCAGTCCTCCTCCACAAAACGATGCCGGAATGCCGCTGGGTTGTTTAGTGGGTATACCGGTGTTCTACCGGTGAGTCCCACATACCCCCTCCATCCTCCAATAGTGGGCGTAATGTATTTTTCCCAACGTCAAAAAAAAATAGGACTGTACATTGCACAAGGTACGAAAATTGCAGATATTTTTTGCCTATAAACAAAGATGTACCTACTATGTTTTGTCGGGCTATTTCAGCCAGGTCTTCGTATTCAGGAGACATCGCCTCATTCCAAAAAATTGCGTTAGCCAAGGATACCCGACCTAAAATAAAAAGATTTTAAGTGACTGATGGTTCTGCATTTGATATGATGTGTGCACGATTATTGCTTAATAGGTTTGCACTAAGTCGTGCAAACCTATTAAGTCTAGTTTCATATCTGCAAACACTGGTTCTTCAGGATCTAGTGAAAGTCGACAGCAGTCTTCTAAGAGTAGGTAGGTACTGCACTTGATATACACAGAAACAATAGCTTAACACCTGTCTTTCTCCGCCTGCTTTAACATACATCTGTAGAAGCCTTTCAAGCCGCAAAAGAAGGTCAGACAAGGATCCAAAATGGGTTCCTCAGATTCTCTTCAACATCTATTGTGAAGAGCCCTGGATAGCTCGCAGGACAATAAATCAAAAGTAACGAAATTAATACTCATTGTCCTGTCTATACCAAAAACTATTAAGACCGCTAAGGACAAGCACAGGAAGAGCATAATAAAGAGTCTTTCAACAAGAACTTTTTTTTACAAAATAAAATTAAACAAAGATAAATTCTTTGTTTAATTTTGTTTTAGAAAACAAATTTCGTGTTGAAAAAGCCTTTACACCAACCTTCAGCAAAGATGATTACGTAAGAAGATATATCTAGTACATCTTTTATGAGAGACTATATCAGACGATTAGTAATTGTAGTGGTGCCCATGGGTGCCGGGCTAGAATGTCACGATTCTCTCCCGTGGGTATCGTAAGAGGCGACTAACGGAAAAGTACCAGATGGTAGGCAACAGCGCCATTTGAGAAATTGCTATCTTATACTGCGATCTAAAAGACGCCTGCCAAGTCAGGGGATTATGGCAAACGCCCTCTTCATGGGGAGGCTATGTTCAGCAGTGGACAATCCGGCTGATACAGAAATATTGGGTTAATATAATATAATTACTACGATATAATATAATTCCGTAGCAGGGTTAACATTGGTTATGTGATCTGCCATGCATCCGAGACCATAAACTTCGCAACATATACATATTTTGGAGCTAGAGAAATACAATATTATACTGACCGCAGCTCGTAATTGGAATAAGGGCAAAGAGATGGAGGGTAGAGAAAACTTTTACGACATCGGAAAGCTTTCTTGAAATGAAAGGAGAAATGAATTCACATTGCTTCAGTTCAATTAAAATACTTTGATATTACCATTCAATACCAAAAAAGAGGGGCTCAACGGCTCATTCATTCATGCCTGACATCGTGTTCCGATCCACCTTATTTTTACGTAGACTGAAAATTTAAGAAGACCCTCGTAAATATAGTTTCTCTAGAACGGTAAACTCATTAGAGACGTGAGACTTTCATTAACATATAAACTAATTCTGACGGAGAAAACTTTTAGAAAGCGTTGCCTCCAAAGAGTTCCGATACACCAATGTAAATTCGTAGACCTTGGAAGCAGCAAGTGCTCTGATAGAGTTGCTGTCACCGCCTCACCGCTCCGCCATTTCTAAACGCAAAAATTTTCTAAATATGATTTCAAAAACTATTACGCTCCACAATTTGAAAGTATGGTGCACCTTCCGACTGGTGTGATGATGATGAATATCCATGATGTTCATTGGGTAATTTGTATCTTTTTTGGGTTTTTCCTTAAGTTTCCACGCGATATTTCTAAATAATTATGATTTAAAACACTATTGTGTATATATAAATAGGAAATTTCCTTAGAAATCGTAAGAAATTTACTAAATAAAAAATCCAAAATGATACAAATTTCCCAATGAACAAATAATAAGAAGACAATTACACACATGGGAAGATATAGAGGACTGCAATTCCAGCCCGGCACTCCATGGGGGGTTGTTCTCAATACCTACCATTATATTTATATCTGAACTCTTCGTCGTATACCCTGTAGGCCTTTGCATGAGCCAGCAAAGCATGTCTATTACAGATATAAGGAGCCACATTCGTGTCAAAAATTCCAGGAGCCGTTAGCGCCGTATTGTATGTGTAATCGCAGAAGACCAGAGGTTCATTCAAGGTCAGCCAGGTCTTTACACGGTCTCCAAACAATGAGTAGCAGACACGAGCGTAATCGGCAAACCAGTTGACTATAAGAGGGTTTGCCCAGCCACCTGGAGGATAAAATTTTGGTTAAACAAGAATCTAGTTTATTTGTTAACTTTTCTATATGACATGTATGTTACAAAAAATATGTTATAAATTTAAGTTTTAATTAATACAAGGTGGAGCAAAAGTAATCACCCTATTGGCAAACCCCATTACTTTTGCAAATGGCACAAAATGTCAACGGTTTAGACATTTGTAAAGCAAACAAACGCGCAATGCGAATCGCCAAGCCATGAATAGGTTTATTCCGCAAGAACGCGGAATAATCGTTAATTATTACCTAAATAAGTCGCTTAATCTCTCGTTTTGATGATTTGCACTGGCCGGCAGAACACCCGATTTAACCGTTCTAGACTTCTTTTTATGGGGTTTTTTTAAGTCACTGGTTTACGTCAACAAGCATCAGACTCTTGAAGCCCTTTAGGAGAATATTTACCAAGAATGCGATAAGCTGTAGCCCAAAGTTCTGGCAAAATTGATGGAAAATGCCATCAAACGAGCCCGTATGGTCATTAACTCTGGCGGCCGATATCATTTTCTCAACTTGATGGAGTAAACTATAATGGGTTAAATAAACAAATTTCATAAGGAGAACCAAACTTTTTCTTTAAAAAAATTACAGCAAAATAACATTGTGTGATTACTCTTGCCCCACCTGGTATAAGAGATAGTGATCGAAATAGCATGATGGTAGGGTAATTTGCAAATGCTCGCCTGGCACTTGCAAGAAGAAAATGTGTAGCTAAGCGGCTAACAGTATGTTCCATATTTGTTTGAAATCCAGGTCTCATTAGTTGAATAACTGGTTCTAATTTTGATGGGCCTTAATTAATATCTTCGACTACACCTTCTTTCTTCTTTCGAATTACGATGGGCTCGTAGCGTAGTTTGCCTAGCCGCTATTAACCGATCAGATAATTTAGTCCACAGGGGGCATAACTTTGATGGTATGTATATAGATGTATATCAAAAATAAAACAGGTCCCAAAATGCTGCCTTGTGGAACTCTACATTGAATAAGCTTTAATTAAATTTTTATATATGTTAACGGAAAACTATGTAATCCGTCATTGTATACAATTACTAGGAAATGTGTACAATTCCTAAAATAGAAAGGAAATCTATGATATATTTTGTAATCTGCACTTTTCCAAGGAAATCTATTACATTTCTTAAATAGCAATCGGAAATGTATTACATTCTGGCGCATATATAGGACTCTCGTCTTATCCAAATGCCAACGAGTTTTTCAGTGTTAAAATGTTTTATGTGAGTTTCATCAGCATGCAGTTTTAGAAAAAATACTTGAATAACAGGTACTGAAATTAAGTCTTGATGTTTGAAAGATCTTGATTTTTAGGATATAGTTCAATGAAGGGATTGTTAAAAATAATTATTGAATTATAAAAATAATTTGCAATTAAGTGTAACTAGACATATGAGGTTCTAGAATAACTAGCAAGTTGTATGAAGATATGGTTAAGAAACAATAGTAAACTTAGTAAACTTACCGAGGTCCTGTAAACTTTGAGGCAGATCAAAATGATAGATTGTGATCATAGGCTCGATACCCTTCTCCAGCAGGCCATCTATCAGTTTGTTGTAATAGTTCTTGCCGTCTTCGCTGATTTTGTTATCAAACCCGCTTGGAAGGAGTCTTGACCAGGAAATAGAGAACCTGAAATTTAGTATTTTTAGAGCAATCTATAGGGCTCTTTGATCAATGTTTCGATTGTTAGCTAGTAATGACGAGTTTGAATATTTAAGCAGGCTTTACCTACAAAGGAAGCTAACCCCCAAGCAGCTTCCAGAACATTCAGCATAGAGATGAGATATCCTCAGTCTTCCGTACCTAATTTCAGACTCCATTCGGAGACACGGACATACTTATTTGTTTCCTTAGATACTTTCTATTCTTTGACGTTAAGTTTTTGAGGGTAAACGAAATTCCACATTCTATTCGAAAACCTATTTGTTGTGCAAACCTTCAATAATCTTAAAAAAAATTAAGTAATGGCCACAATATAACACACATATATTTAATTTCAAAATATTCAAATTTAATTACACGACTTTTACTATAGTACCCACAACTCACTTGAGAGACTTATTTGGGCAAAGGTTTCTTCGAATAAGATTATATTAATAACTAGCGGTACCTGCGACTTCGTTCGCGATTGTCATACCTGCAGACTTATCATTCACATTTGTGCACTGTTTATCTCATATTAAGCAACGCTGTGGTCTGCGGTGAAGCACTCTTAGTAAAGCATAGCTCAGAAAGGAGCTTTTTACTTTGGATTTGAAAACTTCCGGGTTGAATTTTCCAGAAGAAAGTAAGTAGTTAAGTAACTCAGAGTTCCTTCGCGGTTCACACAATGAATGTTGAAGCAAAGTACGTTGTGAGTTTCTTTGGGATTTTGGTGTTAAAACGGCGTTTTTTCGCCGAGGTTCTCCTTGTTTGGCGGTAGAACAAAAATATATTAGCTTGTGCACTTCCACTGCGCAGTCTCCGACAAAAAAGAGATCGTTAAAAAACTGATTGTGGCTGCCCGAGGGGTGCCGCGTTGCCCGTGGGGTGCCGGGCTTACCGTGGGGTATCGGGCTGCCCGTGGGGTGCCTGGCTGTCTCATACTATTCTAACAAAAAATAATTATTGAAATCATAATACGCGTTAATAAATTAAAACTAAGTGTCAATTTCAGGATAAAAGTATACTATATATGTTCAGAATAATATCCTTTTTCGTAGTATGAACTCAAATCGTGCTAAGTTTCATTGAAATTCATTCAGTAGTTTTGACTTGATGCGCGGCCATGATAAAAACAGACAGACAGACAAAAGTTAAAAAATACAGTTTGGCACAGAGTGGTCTCAAACATTATTTTCAATTTATCTGCAATGTACAGAATTGAACCTGTTACAGTTTTATTATAAGTATAGACAAGTAACTTGAGTTCGGAAATCATCGTTTATATAAGGAATAAAAAAAACTTTCGGGTGCCGGAATAGAATTGTAATGAATACGAATAAGTAAGCGGATTAGTCACCTTGCCATTTCAATCGAAGATTTCTTTTTTAATTTCTTTTTTTTATAATATCGTTGACGCATCATCATCGTGATCATCAGCCGGAAGACGTCCACTGTTGAACAAAGCCTCCCCCATAGAACGCCACAAAGAACGGCTATTAGCCGCTTGTATTGTCTACCCGCGACTTTAACCATGTCGTCAGTCCACCTAGTGGGGGGCCTACCATCTCTACGTCTTCCGGTGTATTGTGGTAACCACTCGAGAACCTTTCTTCCCCATCGGTTATCAGTTCGTCGAGTAATGTGGCCCGCCCATTGCCACCTCAACTTGCAAATTCTGAGAGCTATGTCGGTGACTTTGGTTCTTTGGCGAATATTCACGTTCCGGATTTTATCGCGCAAAGAAACTCCGAGCATAGCTCTCTGCATAGCTCGTTGAGCGACCCTGAGCTTGTCCATAAGGGCCACAGTCACGTTGACGCATACTAGTCGAAATTTTTCAGACTTAATAAGATAATTACAAAATTACAAATATACGAGAGAAAAAAATATAGTCCTGTGCGGGATTCGAACCCACGTCCATCCACCCCTTTAGCCGGGGGTATGCTCTAACCAATTGAGCTTATTTAACTTATTTATTTTTTAGTTTTGTCGAGGACCTGGCATAATATTTCAATAAATGATTCTATTTACACGAGAACATTTTCAGGCAAGACACCTAGCAGTTATTACCTGTAGAAATGCGCTCGAATATCCTTGATCATCTCAATATCTCTCTCCCACAGATGGTAGGAGTCGCAAGCCACGTCACCATTGCTGCCGTCCGATATTGCCTCGGGACGGGAATGTGTGAACCGGTCCCAGATACTCTCGCCTTTATCTGAGAACAAGAAAAGCTGGTGGGTTTCAGGGTTCCGAACTATAAAACATAGGTTAGCGTAAGACACGAAAGCCAAAAGCCGGAGCGTTCCATCCAGGTATTTGATCGAGATCAATTGCCATTTTTATTCTTGGGTCTGAATATTGTGGACTCGGACATTTGCAGTTTTCAATTTGTGCTTTAGTCACTAGCGGCTACGATTAGAACTATTTTCCATAACAGTGAGCTAGGTAAGTAGGTGGAGCACTCAAGCAAAATTTCTGTTACCTTTAATTTGGCATGAAGATAATGCGTTTACCCATACCCACCGCCGGATTGTAGTTGGTAGACGCTGGGGTATGGGTTAGTAAGGAACATGGGGTTTTCAGTCGGTAGTCCCCACTATCGAGTAAAAACCCCATGATGTTCCATTCCCTCGACGGTTGGTGGGGGTGCAAGACCGCTCGCGCTTTCAGCCGCAGTCCCCACTGAAATCCCTGCCACCTAGTTTACAAGTTTGTCCCATTGATTTGCCATGAATGGAGCTACAACCACTACGTGGAGAAGCATATACCACCGCTTCATTTATCATCAGCTGAGATGTTAAAAAACGTTAGTCCACTTCACCACAAAGATCATTTAAAAACATGATTTGCTTACCGCTGACATTCCAAGCACCTTCCACTTGATAAGATGCCGAAGCTACGCCGAACTTGAACCCTGGAGGGAAGCTCAGGGCCTCAAGGCTGTACGATAGGCCTATTGATGCACTGTCAAGTATAAAGAAAGTCATCAACAGGGGACGATTCAGATTTCAGATCAATTACGAGCCTATAACGGAAAATAATACAAATTTAAATATGTGTGACACTCACGAGAATTTCCATTTAAAAATAATACAAAATATGAAACAAATAAAGTTTAATCTCAACGCGCTGCTCGTGGCGGCTACAACCTTTTGTTTGTCTGAAATGCGCGAAAATTAGATAAAAAAATACTTTTGCATGGGTATGATTTGTTATTGTATAATTTTCAACAGGAATTCGTAATGGATATATTGTATGGGTCACATTTTAGTGAAAAATATAAAAATTCACTATCGTTGAGTAGGTAAAAAGCTGTATAATTGTTTTGATTTACTTATTATTCACTAGCGACCCGCCCCGGCTTCGCAAGGGTGCAATGTTAATCCTAAATATACTACAGAATGTCTTTATATACAACGTTCACAGCTATTTTGTCATTAGACAATGTTTACTAAGCGGGTTGCCTACTGCTCGAAACGCACACACGCACTTTAGACAGTGATGACCATAGCAAGCGCCCCCGTCTCTCCGCCGCTCACACACCTAAGGCGACAGGGGCGGCGAGGGGGCGGGTTGCCTACTGCTCGCAACGCACACATGCACATTAAACAGTGATGACCAAAGCAAGCGCCCCCGCCTCTGCACCGCTCACATACCTAAGGCGACAGGGGCGGCGAGGGGGCGGGTTGCCTACTGCTCGCAACGCACACATGCACATTAAACAGTGATGACCAAAGCAAGCGCCCCCGCCTCTGCACCGCTCACATACCTAAGGTGACAGGGGCGGCGAGGGGGCGGGTTGCCTACTGCTCGCAACGCACACATGCACATTAAACAGTGATGACCAAAGCAAGCGCCCCCGCCTCTCCACCGCTCACATACCTAAGGCCACAGGGGTGGCGAGGGGGCGGGTTACCTACTGCTCGCAACACACACACTTATTGATGTGTGTTCGTCTGTCTAAATAATTCATCGGTTCCAGAGTTCTCTGTTCAGATTACCTACTGAACAGGAAAGGTAAGCAAGTCACTTATTCTAGCATACCTATCATTTTTACTTGATGATGAGTGAGATACCTACTTATTTTTTTGTTTTATTAGGTATGCCTCGCTTCGCTCGTCTCTGGCCCCGCAACCGCACAGGTATCGACTGCCGCTCTTACTTTCATCTTGAAAGGTTTCATCATCGTTTAGGTAAAACCGACCTCACTAACCCTGAACACATGTAAAAAATACAACTTTCCGGCCCTTGCCTATATCTAGGTAATTAAAATTTACCTAAAAGTGACAACCCTGAGACAGGCGAGTTTGGTAGGTAATTATATATTGGGCTGGAGATAGCCTAATTCACCACTCTTTCTACTATGGTGATGACCAAAGCAAGCGCCCCCGCATCTCCACCGCTCACTTATCTAAGGCGCGGCCAACTAGTTCCGCGCGCACTATAGTTTGGCGTTGGATCTTTTATCTATAGAACGTAAATACAAATCTAGATGACGTAGTTAATCCTGTTTGGGGATGTTATTATTTAATCAGGTGTTCCTTATGAAACATATATCATTAATAGTAGGTATGCACAAAACATTGTGTTATAAGGCATAAATAGTCAATAATATTTGGGGTATAGATAGCTATTAATATAATGGGGAGAGGGGGAGAGACCTTGTCCCAGCAGTAGGGCACTACAGTTTTTTTTTTACATTTCTATTGTAATGAGTAATGGCAGTGGGCGGGGCACATAGTACGCAGGACTGATGGTCGATGAGGCTGAAAGGTTTTCAAATGGAGGCCTGTAGTATTATTTATTAAAAATACATGACTAACTGAACTGATAAGAGTTTTACTTATCGACTGATCCAGTTTTTGTCTCAAGTCCTAGATGTTACCTAAATTTCGCATAGGTTAGAAAGAGAGTTGAGTAGTTGACATAAGACGTTTTGGACACGCGCTGGATGCGCTTGGCACCCATCATATGTTCTATGCCGCGGATAGGCGTCCGCGGGAGCGAAGCATGCACAGAGGGGAAAAATTTTAGATCGTGGATGTTGAGAAGCACGCACACGACTGGACCGGAGCGTCGACCTTTGGAAGCGGTCGTACAGTATTTTTTTTATCACCCTACCTAACTTTTTCTACTATGACCTAACTAAGGCAAATGATAACCTGAAAAGCAAACCGTTTCTGGCAGAAGTGCCCCGGAGTTTTTGTAATTAAACGGACAGGCCTCCGCCTCATTAATTTTTAACATTTTCACGCTTCCGCGCGTCAAATCCGCCGCCATTTGGATGTAGATCCCACGATCGAGCTCACAGTAGGCAAAGATACATTTTTATCATTTCTCTATGCAGTAGGTAGATCTCAAGTCGTAACAGGTTATTTACATTTACCTATTCCTCTCCCAGTGCTAGTGATTCCAGTTTTTTTGAACGATTTCCCCTCCAAGTGTGATATTTTTTTTTTGGACTTTTTCAACTCCCATCTCGTTAGGTACTTAGGTCATAGCAGTTTCGTGTTAGTACTTCATGTTTTCTTTTGCCCGTGTATAGTGTACGGAACCCTTAATTTAAGAAAGTGCCGTGTAACAAATTAAGTGGTAAGCTTTCAACTTTGTTATTTATTTTTTAAGTACCTGACGCAACCTAAAACTAACCTGCTCTTGTGGCTAATTTATAACTAGTTACCCTTATTTTCTGTGAAGCAAAAATTATTGAATTATAATAGCAACCTATTATTCACCGCAACGCCCTGCTCTGATTCCCTAAAATATCTGACTGGAATAGGTAAGGTTTAGTTTAAATATAAAAGGTCCTTGTACACAAAAGCCTGATATCCTGACAGATTCCTGATTATGCAGATGGTGTTGAATACAGAAGACCAAGTACGTCTGAGCAATCTCTACTAGTTATAATCTAGAATCTAGATAGTATGTCCAGTGTATAAGTTCTATTCTAATAGATGTTAACTCCCCCACAATACACAATACTAGCCACAATCGACAAGAGTTTCAGTTCAACAAGGTATAGACAAAAAGGTCTTTAATTTATTTTTCAGTTATCTGAGTGTATCTAAAAAAACAACATAAGTGAGGTTAACGAAATTTGAATAAAAAAATACAGAGAAAGAATAAGAAAACATAATCAATTATCAAAATCAATGCATAATATTCGGGCGAGTTATCGGGTAACATGAATATAAAAGACACACACACTCTTATTAAGAACCTCCTTTTTGAAGTTAATATACAAAATTGTCTCACCAAAATGCTACAAATCCAGTCCAAAGCATAATGTTAACCGCGATAAAATTGAAACAAAATGGTCCAAACACTGTTATATATACACCTTCAATCCTTCATATCTCAATATTGATCTATCTGTAAGTATAATATAGGCATTTGCTGCGACTTTACCTGTATAGCTGCTGCCTTGTTATTATCAGATTTGAGTGGCAAAATCTCGCAGCCTAGAATTTGGAATTGTTGCTGGTTAATGACAATAGCCTCACCCCCTATTACGACATCATTTTTGAAGCACTTGTAGCGAAGTTGGCTTAGCCGTTCTTAGCCGATCAGCTAATTTAAGGAACCGCCACGGTCATGACTTGGATAGGAGACCGCTAGTGAGAGATGAGAGAGTTGAGAGCCGGTAATTCTAGATTAGCCTGAACAACATCTTCGACCACATCATCGCCTTCTTGTGTGGTCACGTAACAAGTGACACTGGCTTCCACTGTTTCCCACTCAAAGCCTCCACCGGAAGTTCATGGACCAAAACGCTAGGTACCTTATAGGGTAATGCTTGGCCGCAGAATCGGTGTTGAGGTTCTAAGCCAATGAAAACAGGCAATTTAAACACTTTTCAAAACACCAACGTCTAGTTGAAAGGAAGTGCAATGACCCGTCGTGATGTTTATTGACGTTCATTCTTTTAAAATGACCGGTGAGGAAATACTATCCGAATATTTAATAATTATGTAAATTTGCAAGATATTGTTTTTTTTTTTTTTTTTTTTTATTTTCACATAATAATTAATATATATTAATTATTATGTGAGTTGTATATTTTTTTAATATAACTAGTTTAATTTAAAAAATATTTAGTCTCCTTAGTGGCGACACTTATGTATCGTCGGAGGTTCCTTATCGCGAGTTAATATTTGTGACCCCTATCGGTTTATTGATGAATTACTTCAGTATCGAGCACTGGTAGTTAAATTGCGTTGAGACCCAACAGATATTCCATATTATAGTTTAGTAAGAACTGAGTAGATGGCGTTGTTCTTGTTAATTAAGTTATCATTGAATTATATTTTGTGCACCCAGGCTTACAGCAGGGTGACAGAAGGACCTTTTATTTGTCTTTGCTAATCTAAAACCTGGCACCGCTATTTTATCTTTATTCCTAGTGTTGTAATCGTGAATCTTTAACTATCACTTTTAAATTGTCACTGTTTAATTTAAATTTACTCATTTTTTACGAACATACATATTATTTTCAAATATATATACAGACTTGGTAAAGTTAAAATCTCAATTTCTTTAAAAAGATCCCTCAGATTAGAGAGATATATGTATTGTGTATAGATAAAAGATAAAAAGTTTATCTATTGATTGACATGGTTTTGAAGAAGATATTCAATGTCGTCTCAGAGAGATACGAATATATTAAAGATTTTTATCTATGCAATGACGCATGCTCCGCGGATTACGTAACATTACGTAAAATTTTAACGAGAAGAAAAAATCGAATCCCGCATTTTATCCCGAATATGACTATATTTTTTACTTTCGTTGTAATTTTAGGTACGAATTTTGTTCCTCGTTACTGTGACGACTTGAACAAACAGTTACAAATATACAACCGCGATTGAGTCCCGATACATGCTTATAAATAAGAATTTTGTTCCGTACCGTGAGGAAAGTGTATACATGTAGCGTTTTCGATACAAACGTAGTTTCGTCATATTTTAAACAGAGCTATCGGCGAATGATATTGTTAAGGCTGCGGTGGCGGGAAATTTGACCAGCACTTCGAGAGCAGGAGACGCCATAGTGACCGAGTTGGTCAACTGCAGTACCACACTGACAGTGATGTGCAACACAACACCTTGCACCCAAGCGTAAGCTACTCGTAATAGCGAGAATGAAAGCAGATGGATCTATACGGCTACCAGTTTTGTAAAAAGGAATGGCTTGTAACCAAACACCAGATTCCCACACAGAAACAGCGAGAATACGAGCACAATTTGCGATGCTAGGACACCTATAAGATCTTTTTATGTTGGGTTTTTTAGTTGATTGTAAAATTGAGATGAGTTGGAAATGAAAGCGGTAACTGTTTAAGAGTTACACTTCTCTACATATATATATATATATTAGTAGCTCATCAACCGTACAAAATAAAACAAGCAGCTGCAAAGTAATTCAACTCAATTTCTAATTCAATACTTTGTTTTGGCGCAAGCATCCTAACATTGCTAACCTCTGTAGTGGTTGTAGTGTTGAAGCGCTCCTAGCGAAGTTTGCTTAGCCGTTCTTGACCGATCGGCTAAGTTAAGCAACGTCCGCTGCGGTCATGACTTGGATGGGTAACCGCTAGTGGCATTACTACTGAGCGCTTCCGTGCTTCGGAAGGCCGTCGGTCCCGGTTGTTCTCTTAGGATGGCAATCGTTATAGCATGGTGGTAGGGCATTATGCAAATGCCCGCCTGGCTAGCTACCATCCTCAAGTAAAAAATCTATCGACAAGCACCTAACGGTGTGTTCCGGCAGCTATCCTTGAGAGCCAGTAATTCTAGGTTAGCCTGTACAACATCTTCGACCACACCATCACTTACCATCAGGTGAGATAGAGGTCAGAAGCTAACCTTACAGGCATACAAAATGAGCCGTTTGGTGTAGAGACGTTGTGTTCGTGTGTATTTTTCACAACTTAGTCGATGCAACGCGTGATCAAAATGCTGGCACCTACTACTCTCAACGAATAAACATTGCAATTCAATGCTGCCAGCATGCTGGGCACGCGGCCAATTGGTAGTGGGGTGGAGCATTTGGACCGCCTGTGAGTCTGCTATGACTTATAGGTTGTCTAAATGCTTTTATTTTTGTACCTTTTTCTGCACTACGACACACTACGAAACAAAAAAAGGGAGGCAATTTATTTGTTTTGTTAAATTTTGTGTTTTACTAAATTGATAATTTAACAGTAGGTACGCTTTTAATAGTTTAATATAATTTTCCAAAATTTCATCTGAAAGTGACGATTTTATAGAAATAAAATACTGCTCAAGAACTCATAAAGAACTTAATTCTTAAGAAGTCTCGGGACAAATACGAGAAAACTTGTATGATTTTATTTTACTCGTAGGTGTTGTATAAAACACTATGTATTACTCGGGAGAAAGTTATATTTCTGCTCGAGAGTATGATCCGTTATAGCAGAGCTTATTTCATTGGGCCTAATGAAATTCGGTCAAAATACCATATAAAAATTACTAACGCTAATATGTTCAATAACTTTTCAATATATATTATGATCAATATTGTTACTCACGAATACAATTACCATTTGGTATGGTTAACATAGATAAGTAGGTATGTTAAAATGCAATTAAACCATTTAGAATTTGAATTTCCTGCCACAGACAATATTATTTTTTCATTTCGGAATCCTATTGAATTAATTCAGATAAAATAATAAAATATTCTTGTGCTCTTGCAGCTCTTTGTGTGCTGAGGATCCCGAAATGAAAAAGTAATATTGTTTATCATCATTGCTTCAATTCACGTGATTCTTTAATTACCCCTAAAACAATCAAAAATATTAAAAATTACATTTACCCGTAATAAATATATTATAATCGGCTTTAATAAAAAACGATTCCAACTATATCTCACTTGCACACTTTTTGACTGTCTATCCCCGCGGTTCAAGTCACGCAAATGTGCACCGTATTCACGCAAGTTTGGTTCATAACGTGATAAACAGACACCACGACAGCATTATGACGTCATCTATGACGTCACTTCCGGCTGCAAACAACGCTCATAGAAAAGTGGTAGTGCAGGGGGCCGTTACAAGGCTTAGAGTGTAGTTGTTTGGTTTGTATTAACTTACTCCAAGGTTCGGAACGACTCGGTTGTTTTATAACTTCAAATATCGATATTTGGCGCGTAACTAGAAAAATATATTGACTTTTAACGATGTTTGAAAAGCAATAACTACCGTTACCTACAAAATACGAAAGAGTGCCTATAATTCTCTCATCAAGAAATGAAATGAAATGAATATGTATTTATTCCAGACATAACTGCACACAACAACATCAAATGAATTATAACATTTAAAAAAACAATAGTATCTTAAAATTAAACGTATTAAAATAATATAACATGTGCACATGTACTCGGACTGCTGTCATGTGCAGGTCTGCCAGAAATGGTCTGAGCTCAGCATAATGCTGTGGAGTGATTCACAGCGCTGGTTTTCAGCTCTGACCACTAAGTGACACACGGACACAATAAAATATAGTTTGGTTTCAGCTATGCAAGATAATACATATATTAATCGATAATATATACATATATATAAGTGCATACACATATATATATGAATACGTGTACACACACACATTCTTTTAATACTAGTGAACTTATAAAAGTCACACAAAAATTAGTTATAAATTGTAAAAATAACCTTCAGAGCTCTTCTTTTTAAAAAAGGTTTTTAAAAAAACCCACTCTTGCATCAGTCTTCAGTATATGTGTTTTTAAAATTTTAATCTAAAATTGTACAAACTTTGCACATTACGGATGGGAAGAGGGAGTGAGTTCCAACACTTCGTGGCACAAAAACGAAAGCTTCCACGAAATGCTGCAGTGCCACCATGCCGTGGAATATGTAACATATACGAGGATGCACGAGTTGTATAACTATTGTTGTTTCGAGCCCATAAAAGTTTCGAGAAAAGGTAATTAGGTTTCTGACACCTTACTATTCCAAACATCAAAGTGGCCAAGTGAAGATGTCTTCTGTGCTTCATATTTAAAGCATTATGTTTGTTTAAAAATGGTGGGGTATGGCTTCGAGGCGGGACATCAAAACAAAAACGTGCACATGCGTTTTGCACTCTTTGAACATGTCGAATTGTTTTGGATAATAACCGGGGTCCATACACAAAGTCAACACAATTATATATAGAGAGAACAAGCGAGTCCACAAGCATTATACGCAGGTTTGAACTAATGTTATTTCTTATTTTATACAAAACTTTTAATCGGTAAAAACAGTTCCTGATAATCTCGGATACGTGACGTTCGAAACGTAACTGTTCATCCATAATTAACCCTAAACTGCGCGCTTCAAATACTCTATCTATTACCTCACCAGCAACTAATAGTATTGGATGTTCTAGTGCTATTTTATGAATTTGAAGTTTCGAGCCCAGAATCATAAATTTGGTCTTTTTGGAATTCAGTAGCAATGAATTTGCTTCTGCCCATTTTTGAACCCTTACCAAGTCCTGATTAAGTTTAGTCTCTGCAGATCTGATGTCTTCAGGTTTAAAAGATATATATATTTGTATGTTATCGGCATATATATGAAACTTACAATGCTTAATGATATTCACTATGTCTGCGCTATAAAGAATAAATAATAAAGGACCCAAAATTGAACCTTGTGGGACGCCTCTTGTAATATCGCGCACATTAGAACACAGTGTTTCTCCACCATCTTTTTTAATTTCAACAAATTGTTTACGATTAGTTAAGTATGTGTTAAACCATTGAACAGCATGACGATCAAATCCATAATAACTAAGCTTTGACAGTAAGAGGGCTGTATTTATAGAATCAAACGCGCGCGAAAAGTCCAATAAAACCAATATCGTCCCCATCCCTATATCTGAGAGCATGTGGCAAACCGGTACTATCAGTCCTCCAGAAGTTATTTAATTCCGTCATCCTTGAAAGTAAAACGCCAGAAGCGTGGAGCAGAAGTGTTGTTGTACTGTTCTTTAAAGGTGACAAAACCTTGTTGAAGAACTATGGGCCCATTTCACTTATGATCTATATTTATAAGCTGTTCTCAATAGTCATTATGAATCTTCTTGCTCGTAGGTTTGATAACTTCCAGCCTCCCGAACAAGCTGGCTTCCGAAAAGGCTTTAACAACATAGAGTACACCAATACGATGCGCCAGATTATACAGAAGACTGAGGAGTACTCGTATAATTGGCCATTACGTTTAGCGTATGTGGACTGTGAAAAAGCCTTTGATTCAATCCAAATCTGGGCCGTACTGCATTCTCTTCAGCGATGCCAAATTGACTATAGGTACATGGAAGCGCTGAAGTGTTTGTATAGGAACGCCACCATGTAGCTTCAACTTCAGGACAAGAGCAAGGAACCTATCGAGCTGCTAATTACT